>JAUDYJ010000006.1:67704821-69005655 GCA_030761175.1 Masticophis lateralis
ATCAGGTGCAGAAGGCAGTTCCTCTTCTTCATCCCTGAATGGTTGCAGCTGCATGCTTTCCCCATCTGACACCTCAAGGCTGTCCTGCTGCAGCTGTGCTTCAGCTAAATCACTCTCAGATGGTTGCTTGGAGCCATTGCCCAACTCCTCTCCTGACAGGCCAGGACCTGGTTCATCTTCCCTCTAGGTGACATCGAAGAGGTATCTGGGGAAGCGTCCAGGGGAGTTATCACATCCAGCAAGGAATACAAATATTGTGATTTTAAAAGACGTATCCCCCTGTATTGTTTTTAAAAAAATTCTTATTCTGAAGTTAAATGTTCTGCATTCCCAGGGCAGTAAAAAGAAAATTCTATTTTATTCTGTAGTTATAGTGGAACTATGATCTGAATTTAAAATAACAAACTGAGCTTTAATCAGTTATCCTTTTTTTTAAAAAAAAATCAGGATTGGCAAATTTGTTTTTTCTGTTTATTTGGTCTAATATACCATTATTGTCAAAACAGTTTAAAACAAGCACTGGAAGGATAGGGAAAACATAACTGATGAACATTACTGAATAACAGCTTCGGGAGTATTGATCAATACTGCAAGGGTATAGTTATTTTAATAAATAGCCAACAGCTATAAATACATTTCAGATTATTCACTTGCTTTCTTATGTAGTTTAATTTTGTGAGGATATTACTTTCAATTGTCCACAACAAAAATGTAAAACAGCCTTTTGGCATTGAGAAGCATAGGCAGTTGTTGATGATGATGACAATATGATGATGATGAAGATTTTATTTTATTTACCATCAGCTTTCAACTTAATCAAGTACTTATAGCATCAAATATGAAAACAGAATATAAATCAAAAGTGTATAGAGCATATATTAAATCAAATTTAAACGTTATGTTTAAAATCTGTCAAAAGCTGTGCTTCTTGGCTAGTATTCTAAATGCAGATAGAGTAAGAATTAAATACAACCCTCAGAGGGCAATAGTGTGCAAGGCTACTTTCCACTGTCAGATAAATAGGCCTCCGAGACCCATTTCTTTTTCTTAAAAACCTTAATGGTCAGAGAGGTGTGTTCTAATAGGAGACAGTCCCTCAAAACAGAGCATATTCAGAGCACTAAAAACTCTCCTGGCCTTCTGGATGATTTTGAAGACTGGGTGCCAACTTTATGGGGCATAAGGAGAATGCAACTTCAAGATTGGTTAGCGCCTTGAAGGCCCTGCCCTTTTAACTTTATTCTATCCTCATTTCAACTGCCTTTTTTTTGAAATACAATACTTTATGTAGTTTTTATGTTTTTAATGGTACACCACAGAGTTGCTCTGTGAATACACACACACACACACCATCCACCCAAAGTCTATAAAGTCTATTTTGTGAATTGAATAAAATAATTCAGTAACAAAATGTTTTTTTTGTAGGAAGGCATCATTTACTACCGTTATGTACACATGGCCCTGTCCAAAAGAGTCAGGTTGTTACTAAACAAAAGATGCTCAGTGTCAAAACTACATTCACTTCTTAGGCTACTGGGTCTTTTTAGTTTACTTAAGATGTTTTGGAGGGCTTTAGCTGTTTGTGTGCTACTGTGATACCCTGCAGTTGTACTGAGTCTGTTGGTTGTTTCTGATGTATGGTAGGGTCATCCTTTTCATAGCTGATGTTGGGTGTGCTGTAGCAGGTTGAGTAGTCAGACACTTTTTGATAAAGTTATGTGAGTATCCATTTTGTTGGAAGATATGGTATATGGTCTGTTTCCTTTTTTCTGGCACTTAAAGTTGCTGTAGTGCATTTGTGCTAATCTGAATAATGTTTTTCACAGTTCTTCTTGTGGAAGCTTGGGTTGTTACTTTTACATACAACTGTACATTATTTTGGAGATTTATTTTCTGACACTGGTGAGCAGTGCATCTTGTCATAGGCATTTGTGCAGAAAGAATAGTTGTTCCTTGGTAGTGGTTTGCCTACATGCAAATTTTTCCCATTTGCGTGCTTTCTGAAGTGTTTGATGCCCACAGGTATTTCTAATAGAAGAAAAAGAAGAGTGGTGGATGAAAAGCAGCGAACCTATCCTCCCTCACTCTATGGATGCCCAAAAATATGCAAGTCCAACATATCTCTTATCCAATTATATTGTTACTAGGGGCCCCAACATACAAAATATCTGAAGAATTTACAAAAAAGTTTAGAAATCTCACAGAGGGGAGTGAATATACTATCAACTCCCCACTACAATGCCTCCAGAAAATCAAAGACCTGAAAATAGAAGATAGAATTATGATTTCATTCAATGTCACAACACTCTTTCACATTGGGAGATGGAGAAGTAGTGATAGAATCCATGGTAGCAATACTGCACAACACAGCTGAATACACTAAGATTGAAAGGTTGATGATGGGCCCCATCAACCTCCGCCTCACTGCCTACTTTAAATTTGATGGACAAACATACCAACAAACATGTGATCATCACTCTTAGGACTCAAAGAAGAGTAATGCAGATTTTAGATATAGCACTCCTACACATAAAACCAAGTGTATGGATTCAGTAGGCAGATGGTACTTTCTTACTAATTAAAAAAGGAACAATTAGAGAAGACACATGAAACAATCAACATCTTTAAAGGAACAAAATTTACAAGGGAAAAAAATGACATACTGCTTTTCCTGGACATCTTCATCTATCAGGGGAAATAATGGCAAATTAGAAATGCCAGTCTATAGAAAACCAACCCACACTAATCAAATGCTCCATTGCCAAAGTAACAAGCCAACCTCCCACAAGAGGAGCTGGGTAAGAGTATTATTCACAAATGAACTGCAGTAACCCCGAACAGCAGAAGAAAGAAACACCCTATATAATATCTATCTACAAAATGGATTCAGTAGGCAGATGATACTTTCATACTAATAAAAAAAAGGAACAACTAGAGAAGATACATGAAACAATTAACAACATCTTTAAAAGAATAAAATGTTCAAGGGAAAAAGAAAATGACACACAGCTCTTCCTGGACATATTTATCAAAAACTGCCTTAGTCAACCAACTAAAAAAATTCAGAAGACATGATGAAAATTCCTTAATTTAACAACAGATAAACTCAACCTGATTCGACTGGGAAACTGTGAGCATCCTAGATCAAACTAAATGTTAGTACCTTGACCAAAATGTTAGTGAATTCCTGAAAGCTTGACATTCAGACAAATCAACTATCAATAAACACATACAAATAAATCATATTTATAAACCATTTAAAAGTAAAAACAAAAAATTTAGAAGGAAACAAAAAAAGACTACAACATCTCCTCACCGGCAGTCAAGGTTCCAGATAAACCAGGATTAGCACCTAACAAATAATTAAGTAGAAAACAGTATCCTAATCAAAGAAATACCAAAGATAAAAACTCACCCCCACCAAAACTGGCAGGGCAAGCTACTGTATATAAACTATATAGCGTCCCGATATAGCCAGCTGACACCATCGCTGGTCATTGGGGGCGAATCATTGGCCCCCACGGAAAGGGTGCGCAACTTGGGCGTCCTCCTGGACCCACGGCTGTCCTTGGAGGATCATACGACAGCTGTGGCCAGGGGGGCTTTCTATCAGGTTCGCCTGATACGCCAGTTGCGGCCCTTTCTAGATCGGGACTCCCTGCGCACAGTCACTCAGGCACTCGTCACCTCTCGCCTGGACTACTGCAATGCTCTCTACATGGGGCTCCCCTTGGGGTGCACCCGGAGGCTCCAACTGGTACAGAATGCGGCCACGCGGGGAATTATGGGAGCATCGGGGCGCTCCCACGTTACACCTCTCCTGCGCGAGCTGCATTGGTTGCCGGTGGAGTTCCGGGTGCGTTTCAAGGTGTTGGTAATGACCTTTAAAGCGCTCCATGGCTTAGGACCAGGGTACTTACGGGACCGCCTTCTGCCGCCAATTGCCTCCCACCGGCCGGTTCGCTCCCACAGAGTGGGCCTCCTCAGGGTGCCGTCAGCCAGACAGTGCCGGCTGGCGACCCCCAGGGGGAGAGCCTTCTCTGTGGCGGCCCCCACCCTCTGGAATGATCTTCCTCCAGAATTGAGAATTATCTCCGACCTCCGGACGTTTCGTCGGGCCCTGAAGACACATCTTTTTCAACTTGCCGGTTTAGCCTGATCCCTGCTGTATTTTTAGAATTTTTAAAATTTTTAATGTTTGTAGCGTTGCCGCATTTTAATATTTATTTGGTTTTAATTCTCAGCCTAATGTATATGTGTTTTAATTTTTAACTTTTATGTATTGAATTTTTATTTCGGCTGTTCACCGCCCTGAGTCCGTAAGGAGAAGGGCGGTATACAAATCTAATAAATAAATAAATAAATAAATAAATAAATAAATAAATAAATAAATAAACTAGGAAACAAATCCCACATTTACCTGCACTGATGATTTTACCTAGAGTTAGGTAATAAAACATCACGCAAACAACCAAGCTCAGGAACTGAGCCCCGAGACACTGCAACCGCCATAAATGCATGCCAGTTGCCAAATGACTCAATTTTGATCACGACTGTGGGAATGTTGCAATGGTTTTAAGAGTGAAAAATGGTTGTAAATCCCTTTTTGCAGTGGCACAGTCACTAAATGAATGGCTGTAAATCGAGGATTACCTGTAAGGCCAATAAAAGTCTATGGACTGTGGGAACCTTGGTTCTCTTTGAACTTGGTTACTTGCAGATGTTTTCCATTTGGATAATTAAACAAAGCAAGCAAACAACCAAGCTCAGACAGCACCAATGACTCCAAAACAATTGGAAATAAGCCAACAAAACTCTGTGGGGTCCTCAGTGCTCCCTCTCAACATGATTGTTTACTTGCAGACATTTCCAAGTTGGGTAATGAAACATCTGCAAGAAAACAATAAAGCCCAGAGAACACCAAGATCCCCACAGTTCACCCTTGAGCTACAAATATTTTTTTCTACTGACATTCTATGGAATTAGTTTCTAAATTTCATGTACAGTATACATTGCTGATATGGAGAAAGGTTCATGCACTTCTTCCTGTCTGCATTACACACTTTCCAGATAAACATATATTTTGGATTATATAGTCTGTATTTCCACGGTAGTGAGCTAAAATATTCAAAGTTTTTTCAAGTATTTACTGGCTATTGCACATCAAGAAAAAAGACTTCAAGGAGCTCAGTGTTTAGAATGTGGAAAACTATAACCAGATCACAATGTAACTCTTGCAGGATTCATTGCACCCACTGATCTCCCTCTTAACATTCTGCTTTATTTGTCACTTTTATTTTGTGACTGCAACCTGCCTCTCCATGGCAGCCAAAACATTCACAATTTATTTTCAAAATTCAACTGGCCAAAATTCTGGGTGATCTGACAAATTCCTAATTGGAGTATGGCACCAAGATGCCCCTTGAAACAACGTATTTATCTCATGCATACATTCACAGTACTGTTTGGGACAGTTTCGTAAATCCATCATGATCAGTAAATGAGGAAAGTTTCTTAGCTTCCGATGTGCCATTCAGATTTCTGTTAAACTATCATGGAGTAGAATGACTCCTAATGCAAATTTATGCAAATATTGCTTTAGCCTCTAATACTGTTTTATTTTGCTGAGCACTTTTCAGCTTGATGCCGACCGCATTCATGCATCCCTTGTTTATTGAATGAATCTACTTTCTACATTTCCACAATAAACTGTAAAATAGTGGACCACGTCTACAGAATATGGTATATCACATACATACATACATACATACATACATACATACATAATCTGGTTTCAAGCTCCCACCCGAAAAAGTTATACTCAAGCAAACTTTATCATGCTGTAAAATGCATCTGGGAATGCAGGTGTGTGCACGGCGAAAAAACATTTTTTTCCTCTGCATCTTGTAATACAGGGGCTTTATTGTATTTCTATGTTGGCCAGACTGTGAAGACCTATTACTTCTGATTCTGAAATGCAACTGCAAATAAACTGACGGTGGGCTGATTCGGTGCACAATCCTTCAGTTACACCGAACCGTTGTCTTCCCACTCAAATAGACCACCAGGCCCTGCAATTGGGAAGAGAGTGAACCAAAGCAGGGGTATCCAACCTTGGCCATTTTAAGCCTGGCGGACTGCAACTCCCAGACTTGAAGTCCGCCAGGCTTAAAGTAGCCAAGGTTGGAGACCCCTGAGCCAAAGGATCCGAACTGCAAAAATCCAGCCAAACACTGAATAGTGGCGAAACAGCTCCTGCTACCATCGATGGTCCGAAGTTTTGCAGCCCGGTCGGCCGTCAGTCTACCTCTAACCGACTGAGAAGCCGTCACCAAAGCGCTCGGACTCCCGCCGTCCTGTTCCGCCCCACGTATGATCGCGAGAAAGACCGATAACATGCGGTCACCATAGACTCGGCTGATGATCAAACCTCTCTTGAACTCTATACCTTTAACTGTGAAGGAATCCTTCTTCCTTGGCGCCATTTTTAAATTAACTCTGTATTTAAAATGAACATTCTAAGGCTATCTGTCTTTTCAATTTGAAGAAAGGTGTATCAAACATATCGGCCTGCTAACGGGGGAACAGTAACTTCCCTTAAGAAAAATGGAACCGGAAGGGCTCTTTCTACCGAAGATGTGACTACTCTAACCCCTTTTCTACATCTTAAGAATCTACATAACGCATGCTCTGCAGAGCTTTGGCTTCTCTCGTTCGCTCGCTCGCGCGCGTCACAAAAGTCCATGCCACGTGAGACAATTTAGTTTCTCGCTTGAGATCGGGAAACGTCGCGATAGCTTAAACTGTGCGACGGAGCGTAGGATTCAATAGGGATCGTCGCTATGACCTCCGCGTTGGAAAACTACATCAACCGTATCCTTCCTTTGCCACAAACACTACAAGCGTGGTGAAAAATACGCGAGTGCTGAAGGGGTGAAGAGAGAATGGGATGGGAAAGTAAAGCGTTGAGGGGCTTCCGTCTAATTTCGCATTTCAGTCTTCGCCATTGTTCCGCGCGCGCGCGGGGATATTCAGCAGCCTGCAATTGGATGCAAGGTCTGCCATTCTCTTTTTTTCAGAATCGGCTCCGCTTGGATAGTTCGATGTCGTGCGAGGGGGCGGGCTTTGCTGTAGAACGGAAGCGACGCCCTACTGGGCGGTGCAATCGACTCTGGAGGGTTTCTTCAAAATGGAACAGCAAGAGAGCTACCTGTATAAGCATACGAAGTATATGCCTATACAGGCATCAGATTTCTGTGTGGAAAAAAAAGGGCATAGTTGCCGAAGTGTTGGTTTTGAACGGGGAGAGATCCAGTTTCTTAAAGGGCTCTCTATATGTAGCATTAGCAAGTGTGAGGTTATTCTTTTCATTTGGCAGGAGCTGGGAGGAGCATACACACACACGTTCACAAAGACACAATTTAAGGTCATTCCTTGACATGACTTTTAGGTACTGTTGCCGTGATTACTTCAGATGGTCGAATGATTGTGGTGAGATTTCCTCTTAAACTCATTATTTCCTAAAATGTTTGGCTTGTATCAAAAGTGGGCTGTTGTGCTATTTTCCTGCCACTAGTGTTAAAATCTCATTCAGGACTTTTTTGCCTATTGTGGAAATAACGGGTATGATGTCCTTGTGATTACAGTATGGATATCTAGATTTGCAGCGTTAATTGTCAACCGTTAATTAACCCTAAACCAATTTTTGAGAGAAAATGTGCAATGAAATAAGTGGATATTAATGGTTGGTTATGATGGCCTAGCGGTTAAGATGCTGGGTTTGTTGATCAGAATGTTGGCAGCTTGAGATCCAAGTACTGGGTGATGCTGTGAGCTCCCATTCTTGCTCCCCGTCTTCCACCCTAGCAGTTTGAAAGCATGTAAATGCAGGTAGGTAAATAGGTACCATTTCAGAGGGAAGGTAACAGCGTTCCATGCACCTCATTGTATAGTCATGCTGGCCACATGATCATGGAAGTGTCCAGACAATGCTGGCTCCTTCAGTTAGGAAATCAGATGAGCACTGCCCCCTAGATCACACTTGACTGGAAAGGAGAAATCTTTACCTTTTTAATTGTTTGATGTATAAAAACTCACCGGTAAGCAAAAAAAACCCAACCAAACAAAAAAAAACCCAACCTGTCCAGACCTGGTTTGTTGTTAATATATAATTTATTGTTATCCATCTCATTTAAATATGAATTGCTGTTCAGATTTTTAAAGGGTGAAAAATAAAGAATTGTAACAAATATGCTTTACAAATAAAAATTTGATAGATTGCATTTATGTATTTATTTTAGGGCACTCTCAAGGGCTTTGATCAGACAATCAATTTGATTTTGGATGAGAGCCATGAAAGAGTATTCAGTTCTTCACAAGGAGTGGAACAAGTAGTATTAGGATTATACATTGTGAGAGGAGATAATGTGTAAGTTTTATCATTTTGAAGTTAATGTAATCCCAGCTGCAGTTAGGATATGAAATCGCCTGTTATTTGAGAGCCTATCTGGAAACAAGGTTATTGGTATCCCTCTAAACTGTGGTTTCTAAAAGTTGTTCCCCCATTACACCTCCCTTTAGTATAATCTTAAGGTACCTCCCTTAAAAATTCAGATCAAACGAACAATTAAAACAATACGGTACAATTAAAGTTTGGGAAAGGCGGATGCATTGTAGCAATGTAATTAAAAGGCTTTCACACTGCCCCTGGACTCCATCTACACCTCTCCAAGAGTGGTACCTCACAATTTAGAAAGTCTGTTTTAAGGCTTTTCATGCTACTTACTGATGAAAATTCACTTTCCTTTGCCCTTTCCAACCATTTGCATACTAATATTTATATAGAATTCCTTTATAATCCAACCCATATGTGTTCTTTATTCCTCTGTTCATTAATATCGCCTCTTGTCTAACTTTCATAACCAGACTGTATTTCTTAAGCAGCCAAGTTATGTCAGAGTTTGACATTCCCTCTGAACCTTCTGTATGTTGAACTTATTTTTGTGTACATGTATGTCACTGCAATTCTAAGAGAAAAAAAATAATGCCTTATTTTCTTTTTTAAAGTCATTTTTGCACAAAATACTTCTCTGAATTGTTGGTGCAAGTTATTGTCTCCAAGGATTTTTTTATGTGATAATTATTT
This sequence comes from Masticophis lateralis, assembly GCA_030761175.1. Taxonomy (NCBI): domain Eukaryota; kingdom Metazoa; phylum Chordata; class Lepidosauria; order Squamata; family Colubridae; genus Masticophis; species Masticophis lateralis. Next base: position 67,713,967 of record JAUDYJ010000006.1, read on the forward strand.
CAATACAATGCACATGGGCTAGATATTATATCATTTTGTAGAATTTCATTAGTACTTTTCAGTTTGCGACAAAGTATGAAAATAATATTAAGTAGAAATAACTATTTTTGTAATAGAATAGAATGCAGGTTCTTGTGGTATTTAATTTAAAATATATGTAACTAGAGCAATCAAAATTTCTTTTTCAGAGCTGTAATTGGAGAAATAGATGAAGAAACAGATTCAGCCCTTGACTTGGGAAATATTCGAGCAGAACCTTTGAACTCAGTTGTACACTGAAAGACAAAAGAATAAGGACTGCTTTACATAATTATTTATACAATGGCATGACTCCTTTTTATAATTTGCATAATTAGATCATTTATACTTATTTTTTACTGTTATAGCTTTATGTAAATTAAAGTATACATTTTACTACTGACTCATGTATTTAGAACTCCAACATAGCAATCGGAAAAAGCAACTTTAAAAACTGTTATCTAGAAGTGTTATAGCTTAGAATATAAGGAAATGAAAATTCTAAACTGCTGACACAAAAAGAATATTTTGCTAGGAAAAACATTCAGAAAAAGCAATGATTTTAAAATTTTATTAAATCACATTAAGTACAAGTGTATTTTATAAATAATAAAATATTTTTAATTTCTTAAAAAATGACTGGGCAGTTTGTACCATTGTAATTTATTATGACATTTTAAATAATTGAATGTATTCATCTTAGTGAGGATGATTTGCAACATTATGAATGAAACTTCCCTTTCCATAACCTATAGTTCAGTGTGCAAGATCCTTCTAATCTTCCAGCTGCGATTAGGAGACAGAATTCCACTACCAACTATCATTCTTCTAATGAATAGAGCTGCTAAAAGTTGTGATACATCTTGGGGCTTGTGTGTGTGCGCGCGCACGTGCGCTTCCTATTGCTAACATTCAAAATGAATAGAATTTCCGGAAATTGTAAATTTAGGACACACTGTATCACTTGAGCATATTCTATTTCAATGGCACCGGATACCTTACAGCACCACCCTTGAAAAAATAAAAAATAAACAATAGCCTGAACCATTAGTTAAATATATGGAAAATGCTTGAGGTTTGTTATAATCAAATCATCAGTGCATTTTCAGCACTATTTAAAAATACAAATCAAATGTCTCTTGGCACTACTGCTGGAACAGCATCTCAGTATGGGATGCCTAATGCTGAACCTATGTAAAAGTCATTAATAACAAATAGAAATGCCATGTATATGGAATGCATTTGAGGGCATAAAGCAAATATATCAGAAAAATATAGTAACTTATCTGACAATATGCAAATAAAAGTACAAGAGCAGATCTAGGAAGGACTTTTTAAATATACATACAACTACAAATTTAACAATTTTATAAGTCATAGGATAGTGTGAATTTACTAAAGAAAAAACATGGGGGTGGTGAAGAGAACAAAACGGACTACAAGTCTATAAAGTATTTTCTCTACATACAACTGCATTGTGCCAGATATGCATCCTATTGAAAAGTAATCAAGTCATATCTACAAGTTTGCAGTCTTTATTCAAATCATATAGTTTTTCTTTAAAACATTTAGATACTCCTGTCTTGCCTTGGAAACTTGATCTTGGTCTATATTTGATTTTTTTGAAGATCCATCAATTGATCCTACAGGGAAGACTCTAACAGATCCGGCATCAAGGTCAGCTTTAGCTGAAAAAAGAGTATTTTTTACAGATTTCATAATACCTGATGAAGTGACAGTGGTATCAGAATGCCAATTTTATCGAATATTATGAGCATTATTTTTAACTATTTTGCTATGGAAGGAAAAAAAAACTTTCTAGCCACAGTGTATACCTTTGCAAACTTTATACACATTTTAGAAATATGGATTACAATGAGTGATTTGCTATATATATATATATATACAGAGAGCTATGTATACAATATATATGTGGGTGCGCATGTGCGAGTGTACACACACACTAAACAAAGGTCCACACTTAACAGCAGTGATCTTACATAGTTAAGTAATGAAATGGCTACAAGCAAACGACCAAGACTGGAAAATGGAGAATTTTCTGCGGTCCAAAAATTGGCATGGTTATTTGATGAAAGCACTAAAGTTTATATGTCTTGTAGGAATGTTAAAGTATCATTTTCACATTTTTAGTTTAATTGTACTTGTTATTTTTTCTATTTCATTTGGATAATCCAAAATGAAACATGCATAAACATTGTTTTAGAAAAAACTTTCCAATGTGCAATAAAGTACGTGAATAGCTTCGAATTCCATCTCAAAATTGAGTTTCTTGGCTTATTTTATTAAAGCAATTCATCCATTATAAATTGGCATACTGTGATGTTTAAAATCAATGGAACATGTTAACACCTCACTTAAATTTTATTAATCTCAATGGAGCTAAGTTTACCTTTTATCTATTGAATACGTAGCTAGTTCTGAGTATTTGAGGCTCTAAAACACTCAGGCCCATGGGCCGGATTCGGCCCATGGGTGCTTAGATCTGGACTGCAGGGCCAGCCTGAAAATAGCAAAGAACCAGCTCATGGTGGTTCTGCTAGCGAAAACAGGCCATGGGCAGCCCTCGCATGGCCTGTTTTTGGCCTGGAGAGCCTCCTGCAGCAACCTGCCAGCCGAAACAGCCTGGGGGCGATCGCTGTGCAGCCTGTTTTGGCCAACGGTGCTGCAGGAGGCTGTCCAGGCCAAACACGAGGCACATGAAGGCTGCCCATGGCACTCCCGTGCCCCAGTTTGGCCAGCAGAGGGGGTGCAAGGGGGTGTTCGTCCCGTCTCCTCCTCCCTTTCTCAATGGCCAGTCCACAACTATAATGCTGATCTGATCCTCCAAGAAATCCAGTTTGATACCCCTGCTCTAAAACAATTGCCTATATTTCTATGATCTAATAGTATATCTAAAATATTAGATATTTACTTTTTCCTTCTATTTATATTACTTTGTATATTATACACTAGAACTATATTTCTATCATGTAGATTAGTTTGTCAGCAGGTAATAATGAGTTTTATATTTTTATGTTCTAAAACTAAGTTTCTAAAGGTTTTACTGTGGCCACATTTAGGTTCTAAAACAGAGGTGTCAAACTTGCGTCATCACGTGACATATCAGGACTTTTTTCCCCTTCACTAAACAGAGTGGGGGCAGAGCCAGCATGTGACGCATCTGGTACTGTTCTAAAACATAAATGATTAGGTGCGTGTCTCAAAATTTCAGTATTTGTATCATTTTCTTGGCAGCGGGGTGGGGGTGGGGAAACAAAGCAAACAGCAAAACAAGTTTCAAATTGTCAGCATATAATTTGTTATTTACCTTGGTCCAGTTCTTTTGTGATACTTTTTTCTAATTCCATCCGCATCTGAAATTTTAGATTATTAGTAAATATTACTAAATATAAAATAAAAATACATAAATGCAGTATCAATACGATATTTTAGCAAATTTTACATAGGTTACTCTCAGTTTTTAAAAAAAATTTATCCCAGCTTTCGATTAGCATTGATCAAAACTTTACATCATGAATTAGCATTAATGGATCAACACTTGCTGATAATATAATATCCGATCAAAGGCAGATTTCACAGGTAGCTTAAAATGCAAAATCAAAACATTTTGACTAAAGAACAAATCTGTCTACAGGTGTGTATATACATATATGTAATCATAGATAACTAAAGTGCAAACAGGCAATTTTAAAACGTATGTAAACTATGTATGTTTTACAGGTGCAGCTTCAACATTGGTTGTGATTGCAATTTATATGCACAATCTGCACTACAAATACACCTATGCATTTTTCTTCTTTGTATGCTTTGTTATTTAGTGTTATATACTAAATTGCATTAGGAAAAAGAGAAACAATCAATCTACACAGAAGTCTATGTTAGTTTCTGGCAGCACTCTTTCATGCATTGATCACTTCATGTGATTTTTCAGGATGAGAGAAATCTGGTTTCAGAATAATTTTTTTAAAATTTGATTTATATGCCACCCTTCTCCAGAGACTCAGGGCGGCTTACAATGTGTTAAGGAATAGCCTTCAAAGTTTTATATATTTTACAAAGTCAGCTTATTGCCCCCACAAACTGGCTCCTCAGTTTGTGGGGGCAATTTCAATCAGTTTAGAAACACTGGCAAATATCCTGTAGAGAATAACTGAAGAACCAGTGGAACCAGTACTTGCCATGGAGCTAAAAAGAAAGGAGTATACCTCACTAGGCTTTGGAGTTTACTTTATTTTCACAATGTGGATTAATTACTTTTCCATTAGCTCACATAACATTTTTACGAAGTAAAGTACTTCATGGAGCTGCAGTTTTTGCTGCTGGTTGTGCATTTAGGTATCGAAAAGTCATCTGAATAGCAGCTCATCTTTCTGGCCTATGTGGAGACTGAACAACTTTAGCACCAGATCTTCAAAGGAATATCTTGTTTTTAAATAAGTCAATATGGAATCCATTACAATATCTTCCTACTGTTGGATGAAAACTAGGAAAGTTTTTCAGGTACCTACAGTGGGGCAAAAAAGTATTTAGTCAGCCATCAATTGTGCAAGTTCTCCCATTTAAAAAGATGAGAGAGGCCTGTAATTGTCATCATAGGTAGTAGATCTCAACTATGAGAGACAAAATGAGAAAACAAATCCAGACAATCACAATCACAAGCCAGTACATGTCCGGGCCAGTCTGAAGTTTGCTAGAGAGCATTTGGATGATCCAGAAGAGGATTGGGAGAATGCCATATGGTCAGATGAAACCAAACTAGAACTTTTTTGGTAGAAACACAACTCGTTGTGTTTGGAGGAGAGAGAATGCTGAGTTGCATCCAAAGAACATACTTACTGTGAAGCATGGGGGTGGCAACATCATGCTTTGGGGTTGTTTCTCTGCAAAGGGACCAGGACGACTGATGCGTGTACAGGAAAGAATGAATAGGGCTATGTATCGTGAGATTTTGAGTGCAAACCTCCTTCCATCAGCCAGGGCATTGAAGATGAAATGTGGCTGGGTCTTTCAGCATGACAATGATCCCAAACACACCACCCGGGCAACGAAGGAGTGGCTTTGTAAGAAGCATTTCAAAGTCCTGGAGTGGCCTAGCCAGTCTCCAGATCTCAACCCCATAGAAAACCTTTGGAGGGAGTTGAAAGTCCGTGTTGCCCAGTGACAGCCCCAAAACATCACTGCTCTAGAGGAGATCTGCATGGAGGAATAGGCCAACATACCAGCAACAGTGTGTGCCTTGTGAAGACATACAGAAAACGTTTGACCTCTGTCATTGCCAACAAAGGATATATAAGAAAGTATTGAGATGAACTTTTGATATTGACCAAATACTTATTTTCCACCATAATTTGCAAATAAATTCTTTCCAAATCAGACAATGTGATTGTCTGGATTTATTTTCTCATTTTGTCTCTCATAGTTGAGGTCTACCTATGATGATAATTACAGGCCTCTCTCATCTTTTTAAGTGGGAGAACTTGCACAATTGGTGGCTGACTAAATACTTTTTTGCCCCACTGTAAGAATATAAACAGTGCCTGGCTGGATTGATCCATGGCCCACTAATCTGTTCTCATAGTGGTGCTAATTCCACTATCTGTTCTCATAGTGGTGAACCAACCGCACAAAGAAATGCCCTAGTCGGCCTGCAGATGGCCTTCAAAGACAATACTGCCATCAAAACTAATAGTCATTGGTCCCCTCATTTATTTATTTATTATTTCAACTTATATACCACCCTTCTCCCCAGGGGGACTCATAATGAATTGGTCCAATCCTTTATTGAAGCCAGATCTGCTAGTAGGCAGCACCACATCTCATAGTACCAGCACCACATTATCAGTGAATAAGACCAATAATGGGTTGAAGGAAGGTAAACTGCAGCCTAAGCAAGACAAGAGAAGGCAAATTAACTAATAGGAATTTGGTATATTGGATGCTGTTACTCTTTGAAACTTACAATTCGGGTCCAAGATTATCCACAGAATCTTAAAACCAAGAATGCATTTGGACAGCTAAGATTACCGTGCCAGACATATCATTCTGAAGATGTCTGATGTGGTCATGATGAACCATGCCATAGTATCCTATATGGCCTTATTGGTGCATTAGATATGCACCAATAAATAAGAATACTGGTTATGACTTAATACAAGTGTGTTCAAACACTTCTGTCTTGGCGTCATTACAAATTATTCGGTTAATGTGAAATTTTGGAATACCAAGGTAACTTGCCCTTTGTTTTATTTCTGACAATAGACAAATATATTTTTATTTAGGCAAATATTCTGTATTTTGAGAGCCAGTTTGTTGTAGTGCTTAACCTGAGAGACTGTGAATTCTAGTCCCAACTGAGACCCAAAGCCAGCTCAGTCACTAAAGGCCTCTCTCTCAGCCTAAGGAAGGAGGAAATGATAAATCACTTCTGAAATCTTGCCAAAAAGCCTGCAGGGACCAGTCCAGATAGTCGCCACAAGTCAACACTGATTCAAAGGCACAATTTTATTTATTTATCAATATAGATATTCTATATTTAAGCTGCTTTGTCTACTATGATGGGTTTTAATTAGGCACTAAGTTTTATTATTTTTAATTTATTATTAATAGTTGTTAACCACAATGATACACAATATATAATTCCAATAAATTCTTTTCCTAGCTTTTTTCCAATTTATAATTTCGTTGATTTTTATTTATTTATTTGTATCCCACCTTTATTATTTTTACAAGTAATTCCAGATGGCAAACATCCAGCACACCTTCTCAGAAAGACTGTCCAGAAAGAGAAAGAAACCAAAATTTGCAATCTAACTTAATATTACCTACAGTTCTGCTTCAGTTCTTAATAAATTTAGCTGCTCAGTCTTGTTTATTCTGTCATTATGCTTACCTCCTGAAATATATCTATAATAAAAAGGAACTTTACAAATAATAATAATTTATTACATTTATATGCCACCCAATTCTCAGAAACTCTGAAGTATTTAGAAAGTCAAATAAAAATATTAATGGCCCTTTATAGTTGTTTCTATGAGAACAGGGAGGACAGAACATAGCAGAGGAAGTATAGCAGACATGCTAATAGCGCTGTTACATTTCTTTTAAAATCCTTCCTAGAATTCTAATTTTGAGTCATTGCTTTCTGCTAATTATTTTAAAATGTTTATCTACAATGAAAATAAATTTAGGAAGTTGTAAATCTGGGAAAATTGCTATCTGTGCTTCAAGGGAGATAAGAGTGTAAATGCTTTCCCTGTAGATCAAAGGTGTCAAACTCGTGTCATCACATTGTCATCACGCAACGTATTAAGACTTCCCCCCCTCTGCTAAAATGGGGGTGGGCGTGGCCAGCCCACGACGCATCTGGGCTGCAGGCCATGAGTTTGACACCCCTGCCGTAGATGGTCCTGATTAAAATAATCCTTTCAGCTGCTGAATCATGAGACAAAGTCAAAAGTCATCTAATTGCTCTGTAATTCTTGAGTATGTGTGGCATAGAAAACTGAACTATGCAAACAGCTGAAAGTCCAAGAAGGTTGAAGATGTCTGTGATATTTCTACAACAGATATGTTTCACTAAAATAAATTTAGTTTTGGTAAATTTGCATAGAAACTAGCCATGAAAATTTATCAGGAATATAGTTCCATAGATCTCAATATTACAGCCATATTCTCAAATTGTATTGATTTACAATTTAGATTACTATGGAACTATGAATAAGGGAATTCCTAATTAGAAAGTTAATACTGAATTACTAAAATGACTGTAATTTTCTTTTTTTTTTATTGAAAAAGTTTTACAAACACAAATTTTTCCACCTTCCCCCCCTTCCACTCCCTAACCCTTCCCTCCCCCCTGTGACTTCCCAAGGTGAAATCCAAATCATATATCATGCAATACCCCCCAACTATTCTGCCCCCTGTCTATACTATAAATTTCTACCTAACATTCAGGTAAAAGCTATTGAATACTTCCTTGTTTGATATTTATTCTGCACATAATCTATCCATTTCTTCCATTTCCACATGTAGATTTCTTGAGTCCGGTCTTTTAAATATGCTGATATCTTCACCATCTCTGCAAAACTAGCCACCTTCACAATCCATTCTTCAACAATAGGCATAACATCTTTTTTCCAATATTGACCAATCAATAACCTAGCTGCTGTAACCATATATAATATCAATTTTGTTTCAGTCATTGAAGAGTCCTTAACTATACCCAATAAAAACAATTGAGGAGAAAATTGGAGTTTTTTCTTCATAACATTTTGCATAACCCACCAAATTTTAATCCAAAAAGCCTCCACTTTCTCGCAAGTCCACCATATATGATAATATGTAGCATCTAAACAATCACATCTCCAACATTTTGGCTGAACTTTAGGATACATGCACGACAACTTCTTAGGATCTAAATGCCACATATAAAACATTTTATAGAATTTTTTCCTCAGGTTCTGTGACTGTGTAAATTTAACGTTCTGAACCCATATTTTTTCCTATGTTTCCATCATAACTGGTTCTGCAAAGTTTTGCGCCCATTTTATCATACAGTCTTTAACCAGTTCATTTTCCGAATCTCTTTCTAGCAAAATGTTGTAAACCCTCTTGATATGCATTGGGCCTTTCTCTTTTATCTGTCTTACCAATTCCTCTTCATGCAACATTAAACCAGTTTTTTGATCTTCCCTCCATCTCAATTGAAGTTGATTATATTGTAACCAAGTTAAAGTAATCCCTTCTTCCAACAGTGTATTTAATGTCTTTAATTGCCATCTACCTCCATCATTAAAAAGTACCTCTTTATATAAAATCCCCCCGAGGGACTTTATGTTTAAATTCCATGTAATATGACCAAGATCCAACCACAAAGGTATTTTGTAATCCAATTTAAACTGGTGCTTCTTCCATACTCTCATCAAAGAGTTTCTGAGTATATGGCTCTTGAATACTTTATCAACTTTATTTTCGTAGAATAAATATGCATGCCAACCAAATTCCAAGTCATGGCCTTCTATATTCAATATTCCAGTCTTTGTCATTCCAAACCAATCACACGCTTGTGTCAATGCTGCTGCTTCATAATACAATCGTAGGTTTGGAAGTTTAAGGCCACCCCTTTTGCGAACATCTTGCATAATTTTCAGTATAACTCTTGGCTTTTTCTCATTCCAAACAAACTTATTCACTCCTTGTTGCCATTCCATCAGGTATTTATCACTTTTAAGCACCAGAATCATTTGAAACAAAAATAGAAATCTAGGTAGAACATTCATCTTAACTGCTGCTATTCTTCCAAGTAAAGATAGCTGTAGCTTTTTCCAAGTTTCCATATCTTTTTGCACCTTTCGCCACACCACCTCATAATTATTTTGAAAAAGTTTTATATTTAAGCTGCAACTTGAACTCCTAGATATTTCACCTTTGCTACTATTTCAAAGCCTGCCTTCCTTTCGAGTTCCTTCTTTTGACCTTCTGACATGTTTTTGACTATCATCTTGGTTTTTTTCTGATTCAATCTAAATCCTGATACCATACCATATTCTTCTATAATATCTTTCATCTGGATTATTGATTCCATCGGCCGTGTTAGGGTAACAACCAGATCATCTGCAAATGCCCTTGTTCTGTAATCCTCTTGTCTTATAGCTATTCCATTCAGAATCCCATATTGTATTCAACAAGACTTCTAAAGTTAAAATAAACAACAGTGGGGATAACGGGCAATCTTGTCTTGTTCCTTTTTCTATACTAAAATTTGTAGTTAGATTTCCATTAATGATAATTTGTGCTGTTTGCTCTTGATAAATTGCTGAAACCACCTGGACAAACTGGTCCCCACAAGCCATCTTTGTTAAAGTCTTTACTAAAAAGTTCCAATTGACTCGATCAAAGGCCTTCTCCGCATCCAAAAACACCAGCATTGCAGGGATCTGTTTACTGTCAAGCCAAGCAACAGGCTCGACAACATTACCTGCACGGGGTGTGTGTGTGTGTGTGCACTGGTGATGGGAGCACTCAGGAATAGGCGGACGTGTGCGGGGTGGGGAAGGCGGGGCGACGGTATTAGGGCTTCAACACACCAACTGCTGTATTCGCTGACACCCTCACTGCAGAGACGCCGGCATGAGGAGAGGCTGGGAAAACGCTGAGACGCTGAGACCAGCATCCGGAAAGAGGAGGGAGGGTGTGGCTTTAAATACAGGGCGGGGCGGCACAGTAACAAGCTCTTTGCTATAAAACAGCTGCATGCCTACAGAATGTAGCGCTAATTTCAAATCGTTTAACGAGTGCAGTACGTTCCTGGAGCCAGCCGGATAATAAACCAGCATAGCACCGACCTGTGCGCGTGTGTTTCTTGGTGTTGCCGTGCTTAGCCTAGGACGGCTGAGAGGAAATTAGCGCTAATTTCCTCTCAGCCGTCCTAGGCTAAGCACGGCAACACTAAGCACGGCAACACCACGGTAACCACTTTTAACTGCCCCCTAGGGAGCTACAAATTCTGTGTGATGCCCTTCGGCTTACAGGGCGCACCTGCTGTCTTCATGCAGCTAATTAACGAGGTGCTGCATGAGTTTCTTTACCGTGGCGTTCTGGTTTATCTGGATGATATCCTGATTTACACGAAAACCATGAAAGAACATGTTACACTAGTCCGGCGGGTGTTGCAGAAGCTACTAGATGCTCAACTTTATGTGAAAGCGTCTAAATGCGAGTTCCACCGTACACAGTTGGATTACCTCGGGTATCGCATTTCAAAGGACGGTGTGGAGATGGACCCCAAAAAAGTGGCTACCGTTCTGGAATGGCAAGCACCCACAACCCGACGCCAGTTGCAAAGCTTCCTCGGCTTCGCTAATTTTTATCGCAGTTTTATACCCACGTTTGCACACATCGCTCTACCACTAACAAACTTGCTGCGCACCAAAGGGGAGGCACCACCACGTCCCGGGCGGCGCCTGCACTGGACGCTCGAGTGCCAGGAGGCATTCGAAACTTTAAAACGGCAATTTGCTAAGGCGCCCGTGCTACAGCATCCGGACCAAACAAAGCCATTTGTCGTACAGGTGGATGCAAGCGACGTGGCCGTGGGAGCTGTTTTGTTGCAAACGGATTCCCAGGGCCACCTCAGGCCATGTGCTTACACGTCAAAAAAGTTCAACCCCACAGAGAGGGGTTGGGCCATTTGGGAGAAGGAGGCCTTTGCTGTTCGCTGGGCCCTGCTCACGTGGCGACATTTACTAGAGGGGGCACAGATCCCGTTTGAGGTATGGACCGACCATCGGAATCTAATAGCATTGCAGACACCCCGCCGCCTGTCCCCCAAACAGGTGCGGTGGGCTCAGTATTTTCAACGGTTCCGCTTTACTCTGAAGCACGTACCAGGGGGAAGGAACTTCCTAGCGGATGCTTTGTCACGCATGCCACAATTCCAAAGTCAGAGAGACGCGGTGGTTCAAGCTATGGTGCCAGGAGGACAGCCCGACCCACAGACAACAGCTCTCATGGCGCACAACACAAACGAGTGGAGGACTCGACTACAAAGGGAGGAGACAACAGATGACTGGTTACAAAACAACCAACACGTCCTTACCAAAAGAGATGGTCTCTTCTGGAAGGGGGACCGAATATACGTCCCTTTGGGGGCTCGGACGAGCGTATTACACCGATGCCATGACTGCAGGGCTGCGGGACACTTTGGTTTCCTGAAGACATACCATCTGGTCCGACGGCAGTTCTGGTGGCCGCATATGCGACAGGACGTGGAAGAATATACCCGAGGCTGTTCCGTCTGCGCGAAAACGAAAGCGCGACCTGGCAAACCGCTCGGCCTCTTACACCCAGTCGCTACACCTACCCAGCCATGGGAAGACATAGGAATGGACTTTATCGTAGACTTACCAGAAAGCAATGGGAATACCGTGATCTGGACTATCGTTGATTTGTTCTCGAAGCAAGCCCATTTCATTCCCTGTCATGGCCTACCATCAGCTCGACGCCTGACGAAACTATTCATCCAACACATCTATAGGTTACATGGTGTACCCCGTTGTATTATTTCTGATAGGGGGGTACAATTCACGGCCCGATTCTGGCGCAACTTTATACGGGCTATAGGGTCATCTCAAGGACTTAGCTCTGCTTACCATCCCAGAACGAACGGAGCAGCAGAGCGGGCAAATGCGATGATAGAGCGTTATCTCCGCTGTTACGTGTCCTATCAACAACACGATTGGGCAACGTTATTACCCTTCGCTGAAGTGGCCTATAATAACACGGTTCACAGTAGCACTGGGTTCACCCCCTTTCAGATAACAACAGGGCGGGATTTTGTAGCCATCCCAGAGCTAGACCAGGCACCAGGGACGGCGGTGATGCCAGCGGAATGGGCAGAAAAGCTCACAGCCGTATGGCCACAAGTGAGAGATGCACTAGAGAGGACGGCAAAGGACTATAAAACACAAGCCGACAAAAAGAGGATGGCCCCTTGCCGTCCATTACAGATAGGGGATATGGTATATCTATCAACCAAGTACCTTAAATTGAAAGTACCATGTCGTAAATTAGGGCCTAAATACCTAGGGCCCTTCCCGATTACTAAGCTCATAAATCCCGTAACAGTAGCGCTCAAGCTGCCACCATTACTGGGAAAAATCCACCCCGTATTTCATATAAGTCTCCTGAAGCTCGTTCCCCCTGGCCCAGACCTGCATACCCGTCCTGGCCCAACCACAGGGGACCATTATGAAGTGGAGGAAATCTTAGACTCCAAAATGAAAGGGGGTAAAGTGTGGTACTTGATTCGGTGGAAGGGATATCCCCATGAGGAGGCATCCTGGGTGTCCGCCCCAAACGTAAACGCTAAACGATTAGTCAAACAATTTCATAAGACGCATCCCCAAAAGCCACGATAGGCTACTAATCTTGTGATTTTCCCTTACAGAAGGACTCGTGGTGAAGGAGGAGCCGCCTGTCAAGCCAAGCAACAGGCTCGACAACATTACCTGCATGGGGGGGGGGTGTGCACTGGTGATGGGAGCACTCAGGAATAGGCGGACGTGTGCGGGGTGGGGAAGGCGGGGCGACGGTATTAGGGCTTCAACACACCAACTGCTGTATTCGCTGACACCCTCATTGCAGAGACGCCGGCATGAGGAGAGGCTGGGAAAACGCTGAGACGCTGAGACCAGCATCCGGAAAGAGGAGGGAGGGTGTGGCTTTAAATACAGGGCGGGGCGGCACAGTAACAAGCTCTTTGCTATAAAACAGCTGCATGCCTACAGAATGTAGCGCTAATTTCAAATCGTTTAACGAGTGCAGTACGTTCCTGGAGCCAGCCGGATAATAAACCAGCATAGCACCGACCTGTGCGCGTGTGTTTCTTGGTGTTGCCGTGCTTAGCCTAGGACGGCTGAGATTTACTCTTCTCAAGATATTCCAATAAGTCTATAATTTGCCTCACATTGTCCTTCATGTATCTGCCTTCTATAAATCCTGCTTGATCATGATGAATCACCTCTTGCATAACTGGCATTAATCTGTTGGCTAATACTTTTGCAAAAATTTTATAATCCGTATTCAGAAGAGAGATTGCTCTGAAATTTTCCGGTTTTGTAGAACCTGTTTCCTCTTTTGGTATCAATGAAACAAAAGTTGCTTTCCCTGAAGGGGGTATTTTACCCCCTTTTTGTATGCTACAAAATAAGTCTTTAAGATGTTCAATCATTTCTGCTTGTAAAGATTTATAATACACCGCTGTTAAACCATCCGTCCCTGGAGCTTTGGCTGTTTTCAATTGTTTAATTGCAAAAATAATCTCCTCGACTTTTATTAATTGAATTATTTTTTCCTTTTGCTCCCTAGAGATTTTCGTGACTCTCCTTTCTTCTAAGTATTTATCTATAAGTTCATTCTGTATATCATCTTTGGCATATAGTTTAGTGTAATAATCTAAAAAGGCTTCTTTAATTAGATTTTGTTGAAAAACCTCCTTCCCTCCATACTCAATTCTACCAATAACTCGAGAACTCTGCTGTTTCCTCAGTGTATAAACCAACCACCTGCCCGGTTTGTTAGCATTACAAAATGTATTATGTTTTGCAAATTGTATGTTAGTTGCTGCTTGTTCTGCTATAAGCATTTGAAATTGATCTTTCAAAAATTTTATAATTTCTTGTAGTTTTTTATCTGTCGGATTTTTTATAAGTAATTGTTCTTTTTTCTTTATCTCTCCTTCCATTTCTAATCTTTTCCTTTGTTGATTTAATTTATGTTTAAAGTTCATATGAATCAGTACCCCCCCACATATACGCCTTACTCACATCCCAAACAATTTCAATAGGGATACCCTTATTCAGGTTCATTTCAAAGAATTCTTTCATTTGTTTTTTAAGTTCGTTTTCATTCTTTTCATATCTGAACAAATTTTCATTTACTCTCCACGATCTTCTCTCGTTCTTACCCATTTCTATTTCTATCCATACCGGGCTGTGGTCAGTTAGAGTCCTTGGAAATATCTTTGTTTTCTTTGTTTTTAAAAGTAGATCAGCTGTAACTAAGATAAAATCAATCCTAGAAAAGGATGTATGTCTATCTGAAAAAAAGTAAAGTCCAGTTCTTTTGGATTCTGCACTCTCCATATATCTTTTAGTTCCAAATCTTCTTTCATATCAAAAAAAGTCTGTGGTCGACTTCCGGTGGCGCCTTCCTCGGCGGCGGCGGGCTCCTCCATGCCCGCCGGCATCCCGCCGCGTTAGAGCCGCCTCACAGCTGGCAGGCGGCTCGAACAACCTGCTCCTCAGCGGGAGGAGCAGGCAGAGCTCCTGGGGGTGAGGCAGGGCCCCCTGAGTCGCCCCAGGATCGTTTCGTTTGTCCTGGGGAGGGCTCAGAAGGATGGCCCCCTCCATACCTCCAGAGAAGCTCCGCGACGGGACTGTCCTCCGCTAAGCAATTAGCGGAGCCAGACGCTGGAAGCAACACCACAGCGTCTATGGAGTAAGCTGAATAAGAAAGAAGCAAAAGAAAAGAAAAGAAAGAAGCAAAGATGAAGCAAGTATGGATTTTTAAAACTGATTTTTCTACTGATCTTTTGGAAGAGTAACGAGAGGAGGGGGGAAGGAGAGGAAGAGAAGTGAAAGTTCCTAAGAAAGTTTTTTTTTAAAAATGGCGACTGGTCTTAATTGAAAGAATGCCAGAATGATTGAAAACGGAAGCTTTGAAATGAATGCCTTCCTATGGGAGAGTCACTTAAAGTAAACAGAATTTTTTTTTTTCTCTCTTCCCTTTTTTCTTGGATATCTTTTTTAAAGTAAAGTATGGCAAAGTGAAGTAGTATACTAAAGCCATTTAAAGTAAAATAAAGATGACTAAAGGAAGGGGGGGCTCCCCCTTGAGCCAGTTAAAGAATAAAGCTGAGATGATGCAATTGTCTGGATTGGCAGAAGGGGACTTAAAAGAACTTATAACAACTCCTTTATTGAGTGTAGTTGACAAAATTAAAAACTCACAGAAGAATCTTGTGGATTTGATTGCTGGAAAGCATGACCAATTAAGTCAAACTATTGTTAAAGTAATTTCAGACCTTTCAAATGTGGTGATTGAAATGGAGGAGAAAGTAACTGAAATTAGCAGTGAAATTGGCTCCCAGATTCAAGAAATACAAGAAAGGTTTGTGAAAGCTGAGATTAGTAATCAGACTACACAGAATGATATTATCATGCTTCAAATTAAAACTATGGCCTCTGCTATTAGAGTAAGAGGTATTAAAGAAAACCAGAGAGATTTAAAAGCAACTATTGCAAAGGTTCTTGCTGAACTACTAGAGCTTGAGGATGAGATAATTCTTGGTTGTATAGAGAAAGCTTACAGAGTCAACTCACGAGTAGCCAAACAAAAGAACTTATCCAGAGATGTTGTTGTCTACTTTACTGATAAAAGGTTGAGAGATGACATCTTACAAAGGTCCTACTCTGCCAGAGTGCAAGTAGAAGGTGAACAAATTAATATTTTTAAAGAATTACCATCGAAGGTTTTAAAGAAAAGGAAAGAATTTGCTTTCTTAACTAAAGAATTGAAGAAAAGTAATATCCCATTTAGATGGGACTTACCAGCCGGTATAATTTTTAGATATCACGGAGTGAGATATTGCTTGAATACTATTGAAAAAGCGGAACATTTTTATAAAAATATTTTTAAGGGAGCTTCGAAAGACCTTAAGAATAAGAAACAAGAAAGAGAGCTTGTAAAAGGTAAACAGAAGGATGAGACTCAAAGAATGAATCAAAGAATGTTAAAAGAACAAGGAGCGCAATCTGGTTTCTTGGAGGATCTTACTATGGACTTCTCAGATGGGAAAATAAACTACATCAGTGAACCTAATCTAGGAGCACTGGACCTTGAACTGCTGGAGCAAGATTCAAGAAATACTATTATTCAAGATGATCAGCAGCAGAGGTCCAATGCTCCGCAAGAAAAGGATGGTGATATCGAACAGCAGGAACCAGATTCTAACGAGGAAATTCGAGAGTTAACTAATGAGTGTCTTAAAGTCCTTCATCAGATGCAGTTGTTATCAGAAAGCTTGGACAATCTTGGATACCGGTTATAAAATTCCTAAAGTTTATATGGATTTGGATTTATGGATTATAAAGTCTTCATCCTGACTTGGAGTTTCTTTTTTTTATTCTGAATTGGATTTAACATCTTGAGCAAGTTTAACAGAGGGCTGCAATGGTAGCAGCATTCTGTGATTATCCGATTATAGTTTTTCTTTTGGAACTAGCAGCGTTCTGTGATTATCCTATTATAGTTTTTTTTGGAACTTACAATCTAAGAGGAAGGAATGGAAATGAAAATATCTCACAACCAGAAGGAGTGAATAATAACGGGTGGCAGGATTTGAAATAGTTGTTATAAGAACATCTGGGAATGCAGCTGCTAGAACTTTTTTTTCTTTTTGATTTTTTTGTCATTAAGGTTTGGTGGAGCTGCATTGGGGTTTTTTTTTTTTTTTTTATGTCGTAATAGAATACGTTAGTTTGAATGTTTCTACCTGGAGGAGTGAATATCTTCGTGGTTGGATGTTATCTATATAGTAGCAGTGTTTTGTGATTACCCTATCATGGTTTTTTTTGGAAATTATTATCTAAGAGGAAAGAATGGAAATGAAAACGTCTTACAACCAAGAGTGGATAACAAAGGGTGGCAGGATTTGAAACAGTTTTTACAAGAACATTTGGATGCAGTCTCAAGGATTTCTATTTCCCTTTTTTTCTTATTCTTTTGTTAAGGCTTGGTGGAGCTGCATTGGGGTTTTTCTTTTTTGCTGAAATAGAATACGTTAGCCTGAATGATTCTACCTACAGGAGTGAACATCTTCTTGGTTGGATGTTATTCATATAAAGTCACACGGGGGGTTTATATGGAATGTTTTGTTTTACTGATGGGGGCAGACAGAAGATGAAGAGTATCGCAATTGGATATAGGTGAAGAAAGAAGAATTAACTTCAATCAGGAAGAAGAGAAGACTGTAATTCGAGTTATGGAAAATTATAATAATATATGTATGATTATATTATATTGCATGTTTTTTCCCTGAAGGGGGGATTTTAGTGTTTTTGAATTAGGGGGAGTAGTTCGGATTAAACTAGCTGGCATTATCTAATATGAATAAGTAAGGTATAGAATTTTGGAGTGATCGAGTATGGTATAGGATTAGTAATGTTAGTAATGTTTTTCTTATTTTATTTTATTTTTTTCTTCTTTTTGTTTCTAAATTGGCTTAAATATTATAATGGCTATTCTTTTTTGGTGCCTTCTTTTATTATAATATTGTTAATTTTAGACAGATATTCATGTTTATAGGTTTCTCTTTTTTTTTCTTTCATCTTTTTTTTTTTTTTTTTTAATTCTTTTCTTTCTCTCTTTTCTCTTCCTCTCAACTTAGATCAGAATAGAATTGAGTATATAATAGTATTTGTTTTTCTGGCTGTTAAAAATTTTCGTTGTTGTTTTTCTTTTTAAGAAATATGCAGCGGAAGTCAGGGGTGGGATGGGGAGGGAGGGGCTGGGGTTGGGGGGAGGTTGGAGGGGATGGGAGGGGGGTGGGGGCAGGGGTGAAAAAAGGGGGAAAAATTTTTTTATTGTAAAACTTTTTCAATAAAAAAAAAAAAAAAAAAAAAAAGTCTGTGGTAATTTAACACGTGACTTTGCCAAGCTCTTTTTTGATATCTATTACTCCATTCCAATCTCCCATAAGTAAAATAGATCTATAATCCCATTGCAATATTTTAGAATGTAATAATTTGTAAAAATTTTCTTGTTGCTGGTTGGGAGCATAAATTCCAATCACCAAAATTGGACCATTTTGTGTATATAATTCGATTGCTATATATCTTCTGCAATCATCTGCTTCTATAATTTTAGCTGACAATCTTTTATTTATGTAAATCACAACACCATTCTTTTTCTCTGAATTTGAAGCTATAAATTGTGCGCCTAATTTAGAATTTATCAAATATTTTTGATCCTGTATTCTAATATGAGTTTCTTGTAAGCAAATAACGTCTTATTAAATTGTCTCAGATAGTGAAATACTTTCCTTCTTTTCTGTGGTGAGTTCAGTCCATTCACGTTCCAAGATAAAAATTTAATTGTCATTTGTAGTCTCATGAAGCTGAAGTTTCTGTTCCAGAGTGGTAATATTCGGCCTGGCTCCTCCCATAGCTTCAGATTTCTGTGGTTTACTGTTGGCACCCTTCTTATCTTTTGGTGGATAGACCTGTGCTGCTGTTGTTTCTCTAGAATTTGCTTGTAAGCTGCTCGAGTTATACGCTGATCTTTAGGTTCATGCAACAACGATTCGAGGTCCAATGCCACCTCTCTTGTATTTCTAGGTGGCCCACTTATAGTCTCTAAAGGGAGATCCAGCAATGGTTCATCCAAAAAAACCCCTGTTGCTCCTTGAGTTTCCATTGCCTCAACCTCCATCTGTTTCGCTGTACTCCAGACTCTTGTTCAAATTCCTTCTCTTTGTCACCCTCCTCTATGCCTAGCACCGAAGATGTACGTGGAGATGCTGCACCAGTTTTAAAAACACTGAAGTAAAATTCTTCCGCCTTTTCAACAGTATTTAATCGATATCTCTCTCCTTGATACCTCAATATTATGCCAACTGGGGCATCCCTTCTAAATGGAATTTGTTGTTTCTTCAACTCAGTCACCAAAAATCCAAAGTCCTTTCTCTCTCTTAGCATCTTAGGGGGCAACTCCTTGTAAATCCCAATCTCCTTTCCATCCACTTGAACAGTAGAAACAAAAGACTTTTGCAGAATATCATTCCTTATTCTTCCATCTATAAAGTAGATCACCATATCTCTAGGCAATTGCCTTTGCCTTGCCACCTGAGAATTCACTCTGTAGACCTTGTCAATCTTGCACAGAACATCTTCAGGGTTGACCTTTAACATTATAGCCAGGGCATCAGCACAAACCATTCTCAAATCCTCTCTGTTGTTTTCTTTTATTCCTCTCAGTCTTACAGCAAACTCCATAAATCTGAATTGCATCATAGTCATTTCATTTTCAATTCTTTGGGTTTTATTATCCACATTGGAAATTTTATTGTCGGCTTCCCTCATTTTAGATTCCAATTCTGAACTGAGTTCACCCACTTTTTTATCAATCTCAACAACCACTTCTGACAGACCAGTCACAACTGTCAGTATATCTCGCTTCATCTTGTCATACTTTTCTTGAACCACCTCCTTAATTTCCTGCTGAGATTTTTCAAATTTCTGGTCCATAACTTCAGTTTGGTTCATCAGAGCCACAGCAATAAATTCCTTCAAGTCTTTAAATCCAGTCTCCTGTTCTTGGCTCTGAGTCTCCAAACTTAATGGCTGCTCTTTTGTTTGGTGAGTAGGGAAGCCCCCCCCCACCTGCAGCTTTGGGAGCTGGCTTTGTCTGCTTTGAAGCCATAGTACTATGCAATCTTATTCTTTCTAGGAAGGAAGTCTTCCCCCCCTTTCCACCACAGAGTCCTTTTAAAAACTTCTCCAGCTTTAATCAAGTCTCTGAGGGAGAAGGAACAGATGAAAATCACTTTAAGAAAACTTTTCTCTTTTCTTCTGACAAGCACTGTTACTTTAAATACTTTAAAACGCATTGAAACACACAGGCACTTTCGCTTTCAGCTTTTTGCCTCCGCTGAAGCCGGACACCATTTTAATATATGGATGGAGAGTTGTCCCCGGAGTCCGGAGCCTCGGCAAGCTGGATAGGGAGCCTCACCCTGCTTCCTCCCCAGAAGCAAAAAAACAGTCTGGGGGCTTCGCAGGGGGCTCTACCTGTTCTCGCTGGCTCTCCTCACGTTTATCCAAAAACGGGAATTTTTCAAGCCACCTCTCAGCTGTGGAGGCGGCTCTTTACAGGCAGCGGGGCCGGCAGTCATAAAAAGACCACCTAGCGATGACAGTGGCGCCAACCGGAAGCCCAATGACTGTAATTTTCAATTACTCTAAATATAGTAAAACACATTAAAATATTACATAAATATGTTGTAATGGGTTATTTATTATTTTACTCATATCTGTAATTTTCACTGTGTTATTTTCTTACAGTGTAATGTACACTATTTAACTAATCAGACACAGAACAATATAATAGCTCAGCAGAAGAAATTACATGGTATTCAGCAATACTGACTACACACCTTGTTAAGTTTCTGGTTGCAGAGAAGGGAGAATTAGATTTTTGATCAAGGAGCTGAAGAAGTAAAGAGCAAGCCATAAATGTATGGTTTTTGATGACAGAAATGAAAGTGACTATTCTACAAAGGAGTATCAGAAAAGAGAAACGTTATGCAAAAAGAAATGGTAATCTACTTTGGAGGAGCCAATCATGCATACTTAATTAAGTCCAAGATAATTCAATGTGACTTATTTCTAAATAAACATTTATTTAGTATACAGTATATCATCTATCTGCTCTACCTGGAAAGCTGACTTCACAAGACATTATTCATACTGGTCCTAATTAAAAGTAATACGATATTAACCAAGATCATTGTTCTGATCATTGTTAACTATTTCAAACTTCAATGAAATTAAAACATGGCTAACCTCTTCTAGATCCTAGCTAGAATTTCTACCTAGAAATATGCAACAATAAACTTAATAACTCTAAAGTCTTTGAATATTTTATTATCTTTCAAATGCCAACAGTTCAGCAATAATTTGCTATAAATTGATACAAGGTTAAAGAGCTATGGAAAGAGGAAGAAACCAAACCTTTTTCTAAATTATTACTTAAATGGTATAAAAAGCAAAATAACTTATATAAGTAATACATAGTTTACACTGTATTAATGTTTATGGTAGTTTTTCATTATTTATTAAAATCTGCATTCTGACAAAAATGTTACGGATAAATCAGGAAATAAAACCTATATGGAAATCTGAAATATAATTTAGTATATAATCCTGAAGGTTCATATATAAATGTAAGTGAAATCAATTAATCTAAAGTCTGCACCTCAATGTACTTAATGTACAGGCATACAGATTTATGCAGAAAGAAATTCTGCCATTTTTTAAAGAATCACCTATACTAATCTTTTATGACTTTTCCACTATGGACTGGATCCAGCTTTGCTGTAGCTGTATAGAACTGGGTGTGGGAAGGAGGTGTTCATGCCTCTCCTCCCATAACAGTTTATTCTTTTGTGTGAAAATATCAAACTTGCTGAATAAATAGACAGAAACATCTGTGGTATAAATTTTATGACCCTTTATATTCTGGCCTGACCCCATTCAGCAGGGCCCTTTGATTTCTGTACAGTATTCTGTGGAACTGTCATGAGAAGTAGATAGCAAAGTTGCAATTTATGATCCTAAATCACTGTCAAATTTGTTGTCCCTTGAGTTAGTGTTACAATGACTTTTTACAACCTACCAAAAACATAACTGTAAAAGACAGACTAAAAATAAAAGTTAAAATAAGTAAAAAAGAGGTGAACGCCTTTCTGATCTTGATGAATACAAATCACCAGGATCTGATGGATTACATCCCAGGATTCTAAAGGAGCTGGCAGGTGTCATCTCAGAACCGCTGTACCACATCTTTCAAAAATCCTGGAGCACCAGGGAACTACCAGAGGATTGGAAAGAGCTGATGTGGTTCCCAACTTCAAAAAAAAAAAAAAAAAAAAAAAAAAAAAAAAAAAAAAAGGGGGGGGGGGAAACAACCCAGACCCTGAAAACTACAGACCAATCATCCTAACATCAATACCTTGAAAGATATTGGAAAAGATTTTTTTTAAAAAACCAGATCTGCCAACATCTAGAAACAAGTAAAGTAATAACTAGAAGTCAGCATGGGTTTGTTAAAAACAGATCATGCCAAACCAATCGTATTTCATTCTTCAACATAGTGACTAAATTAGCAGACCAGTGAAATACTGTGGACATAATATACTTAGACTTCAGCAAGGCATTCGACAAACTAGACCACAACCTACTTCTTGGTAAGCTAGAAAAAAGTGGGATAGATAGCATCACCATCAGATGGATTTTTAACTGGCTGACAAACTCTACTCAATGAGTAGTCTATGTCTACATGGAGGAAAGTAAGCAGTAGGGTACCACAAGATTCCGTCTTAAGCCCAGTCTCTTCAACATCTTCATAAATGATTTAGATGAGGGAATAGAAGGGGCATTTACCAAATCTGCAGATGATTCTAAGCTGGCAGGAATAGCCAACATTTTAGATGATAGGCTCAAGATCCAGTTGGATCTTGACAGACTTGAACACTGGGCCCTATCTAACAAAATGAAATTCAATGTAGAGAAAAGTAAAGTCTTACACATAGGCAAGAAAAAAAGAAAAGTAACACAGACTGGGTGAAAACAGGCTTAATAGCAGCAACTGTGAGGGAGATCTTGGAGTCTTAGTAGACAACCAATTAAATACGACCCAACAATGTGCAGCAGCAGCCAAAAAAGCCAATGCAATCCTAAATTGCATTAACAGAGGGATACAATCAAGATCAAGTGAGGTACTAATACCATTCTCTAAAGCCTTAGTAAGACCGCACCTAGAATGCATCCAGTTTTGGTCACCACCCTATAAAAAAGATGTTGAGACTCTAGAAAAAGTGCAGAGAAGAGCAACCAAGATGATTAGGGGACTGGAGGCTAAAACATACAATGAATGGTTGCAAGTACTCAACATGGCGAGTCTAGTGAAGAGAAGGACCAGGGGAGACATGATAGCAGTGTTCCAATATTTGAAGGACTGCCATAGAGTTGTTTTCCAAACACCTGAAGACCAGACAAGAAATAGTGGACGGAAACTGATCAAAGAGAGATTCAACTAGAAATAAGGATAATTTTTCTGACAATGAGATGATCAACCAATGGAACAGCTTGCCTTCAGAAGTTGTGGAAGCTTCATCACTGGAAGCTTTCAATTTGTCAGAAATGGTGTAAAGCAGAGGTTCTCAAACTATGGCCCGCGGGCCGGGTATGGCCCGCACAGTGGTGGGATTCAGCCCCACCCCCTGCCCTGCCCCCGTCCCACCACTCCCACCCACTCCTTGCATGCCTGGCTTTTTGGCCAAAGAGGTTGTAGGGAAAAAATGCCTTTAAAAGCTTCTGGCCATCCCAGCTGAGTTGCCTGATCGGCAGAGGGTTTTAAAAGCATTTTTTTCCTACAACCTCTTACGGTTGTAGAAAAAATGCTTTTAAAGGTAAAAAAAAAATGGCCACGCCCACCCATTGCGACCCAATGGTGTGGTACGTGCGCTACCGCCACCACCGGTCCGGACAGGAGTGGAGAAAGAGAGATGTAGAGAAAGAGAGATGAAGGAAAGAAAGAAGGGGGGAAAAAAAGAGATGAGAGAGATGAAAGAGACACACAGAGATACTTGTTTTAAAAAAATACTGGGAGCCACAAAACCTGGGTGGGAGTAAGTGATATGGAGTTGGCAATGTCCACCCAGGTTTAAGATTGTGTTTAAGTGTTTACAAGTGATTAAGGCTGAGTGTTTAAAGTTGCAGACCCCTGACCTACCCCATCCGATCACTTCACCCTGCAGCCAGCCCTTTAGGCCTGCGCCCGCCTCCCACCTGGGCAGTAGCAGACTACCTAACCCGGTTGTATGACCTTGCCCTGCAGCCGGCCCGAATGCCTGCCTCGAACTGCCTCTGACCGCTCCAGTAGGTCATTTTTATTTAATTAATTTAATTAAGTGCTGCAATTGGCATAAATGATGACTGGTCAAAAGTGCGAGGACTTGTCAGAAATCACTTTTTTCAGCCCTCTAGGTAGTCCCTATGTGCATATGGACTACTCAGAGGGCTGAAAAAGTCATTTTTGACCGGTCCTCGCACTTTTGACCAGTCCTTGCACTTACGACTGTCCTCACATTTTACGTTTTGCGCCCTATCTTGTCACCGTGGTGAAGAGAAGTAGTTATGAAATGAGTGACATGGTTGTTAAGAATGCTGCAACAGCCATAAATGTGAGGATGGTCATAAGCGTGAAGACTTGTCAAAAGTGCGAGTACCAGTCAGCAATGACTTTTTTCAGCTCTCTGAGTAGTCCCTATGCACATAGCCACGCCCACCAGGTCACATGACCAACTAGCCACACCCACCCAATCACATGGGACCCCCAGCCACACCCACCTAGCCAGTCCGGCCACCCAACAAGTCTGAGGGACCCTGAAGTGGCCCCCTGTTCAAAAAGTTTGAGGATCCCTGGTGTAAAGTCTCCTGCTTGGGTGGGGGGTTGGACTAGATCACCTCCAAGGTCCTTTCCAACGCTGCTATTCTAGCTTTGGAGCTGGTATTAAACTGTTTTACTAAATACAATGGAAGCAAAACTGTTAATAATATAAATAAAGCTCAGAATAGAACTGAGAAAAATGCTTCTTTTTCTCTCTACCATCCGGTGAGTATATATGTGGCAGAAATTTGGACAAGATGATCTACAGATTTTCCCAAAATTCAGAGGAAATTTATTCTATCAAATTAACACATATGCAATTACAAAAATAACAGTGCATTTTTCCTATTTTCTTTCAACCTAAAAATCGTGGTTACATATTAGTTTGACATTCCAGATTGGATGAAACAGAAAACTATGGCTACAGATGTTTTGCTCTAATTATTTCCTAACTTAAAGAAGAAAGAATATTGCATATGTATATGAGAAAGGTTCACATAACTTGGTAAATTAAGGCAAGGTTAGGTATTGGTATTCACAGGGAAATAATTATATTCAATTACTGAACACAATCTTTCTAATAGATCAGTTTTTAATTTGAGAATTGCTATGTTCTGTTATATACATGCCTCAAGGCACTGAATCTCAAGGCACTTTAATGGCAGAAACTTGGGAACTTTACATTAAACTATCATTGTATTTTTAAGAATTTCTTTCAGCCAAAATTAATTTGGTAATAAGGTGAATTCAGCAAACATGGATTTAACTCCCCTTTTAAATAGATATATATATGTAATGAATTTTTTTAAAAAAATTACTACTTGCTTTTTCTCTCCCTCTTTACATGCCTTATTCTCATACTGCCTCCTTCCACTTCCAGTTTCTTCCTCACTCATGTCTAGTTTTTCTTTACTTCCTCTGTCTCTCTTCACAGGTTTCTTTAAAACAAGGTAAGAAGTTTATCTATTTTGGCTATCCTAATAGCAAGTATTCTTTCCATCATCTACTTCTTTTGCATTATTTACTGTTTTTTTCCTTAGTGTTTCGCTCATTTGGGGTACCCTTCTTTTATGACAGATTGCTTACCTGTAATGAACATTGTTAAGGGATCAAATGAGTTCACAAAACATGTTGAATAGGTTTAGAACTTTACATCAGACAGTTAGATATTCCTCCTTTCTTTAAGTATAGAAATCTATATTATGCATACACATCCCAATGCCTTTCTGTCCAAACTGTATAGAATGAAAATTAATACGTGACTACTTATTACTAGGTTATTAATATTTTTGAAGTTTGTTCCAAGTTAAAAAAAGAAAGAAAATGCTTTCCATAAAGTAATTCATTTGGCAGAATTACCATAAATAAGCAGTTGCTTGGTTATCTGAAGCAATATGTTACCCTTACCAAATTAAGATTTCATTGTATTGTTATTGGGGTGCTTACTACCAAATACCTGGGGAAAAATATTGCTATATATCCTTATATAGCACTGTATCATTCTTTCAATCAAGGCAGCTTCTGAGAAGAAAAACGCCCATCACTGAAGAATAAAAAAATGTCCTATTATAGTAATATACATAGAATTGTGCTCCATTTTTCTTCATTTCACCAAGATTAAATTGCCTCAATTTGAATGCAATAATTTGGTTCTATGTACATTTTCCATTTCCAGTCTAGTTTGCGAATTTAATTCCAATCCAGTGTTTATATAAACACTGCTGTATTGCTCTATTTTGTAGAACTATTCATCTTAAAACTGATATAATACTTCGACATTTAGAAGATTTATGCAAATTAATTAAACAGCTAAAATGAAGAATATGTGCTTATGTAAAATAAAGAAAAAAAAATCAAATTCACATTCTCTTTAATTTCTCATGGGTATTGAAGAATAAATATTTTCTTCTTATTTTTGCACCTTATCCTTCTTCCTCACTTGGCGGGGCCAAGAGAAAGTAGGGGTGGCGAGGGGAAGTGCTCTCCTCCCCCAGCTGAGCGCAATGTAATAAAAGCCCAGTGGTGGTGGTGGCTGGCTCAACAGAAGTGCACCATTGGCGAGTTTGATGCTGGAGAGTCCTGTCCCGGCTCTTACAGCTGTCCCACTGTTCGGTGCCTCCAGACATGAGCTGCCGTCTTTGAACTGTGCCACGTCTTTCAGGAAGCAGGGCAGCGATGGCTGGGGCCGTGTGTGTGTGTGTGTGTGTGTGTGTGTGTGTGGCAGCAGAGGCATCAGGGCTGCTTCCCCCACTCCTAAGCAAGCCAGGCCTGGAGGAGTGTGGAGAGTTGCAGGCCAAGCGCCGGAGTGTCAGAAGGCACGCTCCCACGTCGCCCCAAAATGTCAGTGCATGCTCCACTGTCCTGAAGTGGGATTGAGTGGGGGGGGGGGGTAGGGAGCAGGGTGAAGGGTAGCTTCTAGGAGAAGCCTGGCTGGATTTCCTTTTGGCATGGGGCGGGAGGAAGACTCAATAAAAATCCAATTTCCCCCAATAAATGGGAAAAATAAATGGGAAAAATAAAGGCCCAGTGGTCAAGAGTCTGAAAAAGGGAGTGGAATCTGTCAGAGGATCGGAGAGGAAATCAGATGAAATCTGGGTGGGAGGCTATTCAGATAGGGATCTGCCTGGGTCTCTTCTTCCCTCCCCCTTAGATTCCCCAGTCCCGGCTTTCTTCCCTAGCTTTGTTTTAAGGGGGGGGGGGAGCTAGATGGGACAATAGTAGCTAAAAGGCTGCGAGAGGGGTTAGGGTTTATTAAAGACAGGGATGGGGAAAAGATGCCATTCCTTTCCCAAGGACCCAGGGAAAGTAGAATAAAAATAGGGGTGTGTGTGTGTGTGTGTGTGTGTGTGTGTGTGTAAGTAACTTCAGCCACAAACAACAACTGCTGTTATTTTTGCTGAGAGCTTCTAAGCTACACAGCATTTTTTAGTAAATACTAACAATAATGAACCATAACATGCAGGATTAACGGAAGGAAGGTGAAATCAGAGGAGAGAGGGAGGCAGAGAGGAAGGAAGGATGTGATGGCCCTCCAGAGGCTACTGCACTATACTCCCATCATTCCTGAGTTGTGCTGCTAAAGAAATCCAGTGCCACCAGGGAGAAGTCAAGTTGTGAAAGAGTGATTAAAATTCCTCACCCTCACAAAACCTAATTATTCAGGTTAAATTGCCATGTTGGCACTTTGTGATAAATAAGTGGGTTTTGGGCTGCAGTTTGGACACTCGGTCCCTAAAAAGTTCACCATCATTTGCTTAGAACAGGGGTGGGCAATTATGGCTCTTTTACAACCTGTGGACTTCGACTCCCAGAATTCCTGAGTTCACAGGTTGTAAAAGAGCCACAATTGCCCATCCCTGGCTTAGAACATACTAAGCAAAATAAAAAAAATCCACAATGTAATAGAATGTTAAAAGCTGTATTATTATCTCTTCCATTTTTTGTTTAAATTATATTATGTGGCAAAAGTTCCATTCTTAAAGCACAAATTAGCATATTTTAAATGTCAGTGGCAAAGTTTCATACCTTTATAAAGGTAGTAACTGTGCTATAACAAAAACAGAAAAAAAATCTACTTTAATGCCACGTAATTTACTGAACATCACATTGAAGTGCTTTAAAACTAAGCAGCTTTTTAGAGTAGTAATATATTTAATATATCTATCTCAAATTTTCATCTTTAAATGATTATTAAACAGAATGTTCTCAATTCATAAAAGGTCTAATAATTTATTTTTAAGGAAAAATGAATAGTAGGCATGGGACAATCAACTGATAGAAAGGAAAATAATAAAAAGATATGGAAAAAGCAAAATGATAAAACAAAATATTTTGAAAAGCATACATAGAAACTATATGCCTACAAGAATAACTACATAGAACCGGAATTGCTTTGTTTTGGTCTTCAGTATCTTTAATATCTTGATTAACAGGCAACATCATTCAAACAGTTAGCAACTTCACTGCATCTGTCCAGTCTGCTCCAAAAGCCCCTAATTTTGAAATAAAGTTTGTTTTAGTATGTTGTATATTATCTTTGTATATTGGGTGAGGGGAGAGATGGGTCTAAATTCTAGGATCTTCAGGCTCTCACCTTTGGCCACACCTCCTTCACCCCCTAGCCTCAGCCCACTTACAACCATTTTTTCTCATCCACTGGCCCTCCCTGGCCATTCCCCCTGGCCAATGGGCCTCTGGCCCTCCGCCCCGCACCCTTCGGCTCAGCGCATTTGCTGACACACTGTTTGTCCCAGGCCTTTGGCCACATAGAGTAATTAGCTGCCACCCAATTGGGTACCATGGGCGATAGGCAATTGGAGATGCTGTGGGGCTATGGGGGGAGGTGCAGCAGCCGAACGGCAGTGGAGCACGGCTTCAAGCATGGGAGAAAGCAGATTCTGGTGTGGAGTGGGAGACCAACTGCCCATTCGGTGTTGGGCAGGCAGAATCAGGTACAGGGTGGCGTTAGGCTGGAGTCCATGAGCAGGGAGGCTGGAGGGGAGGGTGGGAAAAGGAAAAGGAAGGCGCTGTTCCACGTTTTTTTTTTAAACTGTCAGGGGCTCCAAGCAGACTGGACAACTGACAGGCAGCAGTGGGGCTTCCCATTTTGACTCCTAAAGGGAGGGAGGGAGAGTGGAAAGAAAGGAAGGAAGAAAGGAAGGGAGGGAGGGGAGGGAGATTGCATTGCGCCCTGCCCCCCAACTCCCATCCCCTGTCCCGTGGAAGACTGCAAGAAGTTCCCATCTCAGCTTCTCTTGTCTCTCTCATACTTTTCCTCCCCAATGTCACAGCCTGACTCTATACCTTCCCCCTCACTGTTCCTCTTGCAGCCTTTTGTGGTGATTAATTTTTTTTTCAGTCAATTTTCTTTTGGAATAAACCCTACATGTCAAGATCCTGCTACTTCTAAGTCCACCCAGCACCCCAGAGATCCCTGTTGCCAGACACCATACCCAGGCCCTCAGCTATCTATTCTTCCTTGCTTGCTTCCTTCCTTTCCACTCCCCCTCCCTCCCTTGAGGGGTGAAAATGGAAAGGCCCCTGCCCACTACTGTCTGCCTGTTTTCTGCTCTGCCTGTAGCTGCTGAAAGGTAAAACAAACAAACAAACAAAAAAGACCCTTCCTTTCCATTGCCTCTGCTCATGTACTCTGGCCTCCCACCCCATGCCACCCTATAATTGATCCTGCCTGCCTGACACTGAACATGCAGTTGTCTTAGGATTTCCGGTTGAACTTCCAAAGTGAGATTTGCGACCTCCACAGGTCTGTTCTGAGCTCTCCCTGTCAGGAGCCTCATTTGAAGCCATAGCAACCCTGTAGGGGTGGTGAAACAAAGGGGGATCACCTTGCAGGTTAAGGGGAGCTGCATCTCCCCTCCCTGACTTGGAAACCACCCTCATCTGAAGAATAGGAGCAGCGCCAATTAAAATGGCTGCCATGAAGCCAGGGAACAGCCAGAAACATAGGTTTGTGCATGAGCAGAGAAACGGTGAATGGTGCTGTCTGGGTAAGAAAAGATTTACAGCTGAAGCTGGACCCCCCCAAAATTTAAGGGGAATATCTTTTAGAACAATTTGTTACAGCGACATGTAACTATTGTGAAAAAGCATATTGGAAATTTAAAGAAGTAAATATTTGTTTAAAAAGAAAATTAAGTTGGAAATAATGGAATCCCCAAAACAAAAGGTGTGATATTAAGAAGGCATATTAAGATTCTGGAACTATAAACCTATATTTTCTTCAAATAATTTGCCATAAGTAACGGAGTTATAAGTTAAACTAAGCAAGAGAAATAAATTGGACTTGTCAAAATAAAAGCAGAGAGGCAGCAGAGTGAACTAAAGAGCGCCATCTGCTGATGGCAGTGAATTTTTGCAACTTGAGAGTAAATATTGAAATGAACTGTTGAATTATATTTACCTTCTAACCACTGGAGACTGAAATATTAAAAAAGAATTTGTGTCTGGAAACCCCTAAATACTATTGGATATACAAAAACAACTTGAGGAGTAGAGGATCCCTGAAGTAACTAATTGATTTGATTGAACATTGATGAGACATTTAAATTTGACTTGGAGGTTTGACTTCTGAACTGACGATTGTGGAGACTGAAACGGAATGGAGTTAATGATTCAAAACATTAAGGACATTAAGTACCTTATTCTGGAACTACACAAGGACATAGTGGAAATATTTGATTGTATAGACCATGGGTCCTCAAACTACAGCTCGCGGGCTGCATGCCGCCCACTGAACCAATTAATCTGGCCCGCAAAGCACCACGAGGTTACACCCCCCCCCCCACATCACACACATATCCTTCAGCAGAGCGCAGGACTTGCCTTCGGGAGACCTGCCGGCTAGAACCAAAAGGTAACCTCAACAATTTTAGCCTGCAGAATGCTTGTAGAGGTGGGTGGGGAGGGGGGTTTAGAAGAGGCAAAAAACCAGGCAAAAACAGCTTGTTTTTGGCCAAAAAACGAGCCATTTTTGCCTGGTTTTAGCCTGCAGAATGCTTGTGGAGGGTGAGGAGTAAAAGGAGGCAAAAAATCAGGCAAAAACGGCTCATTTTTTACCTTCACCACCTCCACAAGATACACACAGAGAGAGAAACAGAAAGAGAGAGAGAGACAGAAGAGAAGGAAAGAGACAGAAAGAAAGGGAGAGAGAAATAGAGAGTGAGAAATAAAGAAAAAGAGAGAAAGAATGAAAGAGAGAAAGAGGGGGAGAGAGAAAAAGAGAGAGGGAAAGAGAAGGAGAGAGAGATAGAGGGAGAGAGACAAAGAGAGACAGACAGAGAGATGGAAAGAGAGGGAGAGAAAGAAAGAAAGAGGGGAGAGAGAGGGAGAGAGAAGGAGAGAGAAAGAAAGAGAGACAGACAGAGAAAGGGAGAGAGGAGGAGGAGAGAGAAAGAGAGAGGGAAAGAGAGAGAAAAAAAGAAAAAGGGAGAGAGAGAAGGAAAGACAGAGAGACAAAGAGATAGAGAGAGACAGGGAGAGATTTCTCAAACTCCTTGGGGCTGAGAAGAATTGCAGCAAAACTGAGTTTCCTGAAGTGGACCACTAGACTCCTAAACAACTGAAAAACGATCTAGTAAAAAGAAACAAAAGCAAATAAAACACCCCCAGGAGCAAACAAATTAAAGTTTAATTTGTCTGCATTGTTCAGTGGAGTGTTAAATTGGCCACACCCTCCCAGTCACATGACCTAGCCATGTCCACCTAGTCATATGGCCTCCTAGTCACCCCCTTCCAGCCGATCCAGTGCCCCAACAGTTTGAGGGACCGTGAATTGGCCCCGTTTAAAAAGTTTGAGGATCCCTGGTATAGACAGAAGACAGGAAGGAAAGACAAGAGGCAAGGAGCAAAGACCAGGACAAGAAAGAAAGAATGGAATCATCAGATGGAACAGAAGAGGAATTAGGACTGAGAAACTAGCAAAAAAAAGATAACAAGGAGGAGACACTGTTAAAATTAATATGAATTGAGGAATTAAGATGGGGAAACATTTTAAAAGATTTTAAAAAGAAATGGGAGGAACAAGAAGAGGTTTGGAGGGAAACAACAGCATTTAGAGCAGAAAGCTTTCAAATTAAACAGTGGGAAAGACAGGGCAAGGAGAAAAAATTAAATTATGGATTCAGAATCTAAAATTTGAAGTAGATGGAATAAAAGACTTAAGAGGAAAATAGGGGAGACAAGTAAAAAAAAGGTAGGATTAAAGGATGGGATGTGGATAAGAGATAATGGTTAAGGGGAGAAAAAAGTTATAGATATGTCATGATTATATGTTAATAATTGTATTAATATTAGAATGATATAGGCTGGACAATTAGTTGGTATTTAACATAAATAAATATTAGGATAAACATTACCACAAATAGACACGAAACTGGAAAAATATGAATGAGAATTCATTATTATTTGGAAATGAGAGGTTGAATGATGGTATTATTATAAGTGTATAAAATATGACTATTGTGCAGGTAATGTGAAAGTAGATATATTTATGTGTATTAACAAACTTTAAAATATACAGAGAGGAAGAGTTAAATAATGGGAATATGAATAACAAAACAGAGTATCGTGTCCTTGAATATAATAATGTAGAGGGGGAAAATTTATTATTAAATTAAATTAAATTTGTATACCGCCCTTCTCCTGGTGGACTCATTAGTGGAAATTTAGAATGCAAGGGTGTAAAGCAATGTGTCACAAAGTCAAATAAATTCGGAAAAGATGAAAAACAGACACAAAGAATGAAAATGGTGGTAAGCTTGAAATGAAACTTTAAGAAGTATAGTTATAGTTGAAAGAGATATTAATTGGAAAATATACCATATCCTGTAGGTATTGGGAATATTACATACAACAACGAAAAGAGAGAGGGAAATGGAGTGTAGTGCAGTGGAGTAGGAGAGGAGGGAAGGGGAGAAAGAGTAAGGGTAGAGAGGGGACAGGAGAGAGGGAAGTGGAGGGGAGGAGAAGAGTGGAAAGGGAAGGAGAGGGAAGCGGAGAAGAGAGGGAAAATAGAGAGAGGAGAAGAGAAGGAGAGAGGGAAGTAGAGGGAAAAAGAGAAGGAAGTAGAGAGAAAGAGAGGGGAGAAGAGAAGAGAGGGAGGAGAAAGAAGAGGAAAGGAGATGAATTGTTGTTGTAAAATTGTGTGAAATATGGTGTACAGGAGAAAAGAAAACAGATGGACAATTTTGTATTTTTTCTACTTGAGGGTTATACTATTGAAATTATAACAAAGATAAAACGCTGGATGTTAAAGCATATCCGTTTAGATGTTATCGCATACTTGTTAATATTTATATGAAAATATAAATTTTGTGTAAAAGATGGGGTAAATAATATGGAGTAAGGAAAATGGAATGTAATAATTATGAATATGTTTATTTGCATTGAAATGTATGATACTCAAACACCACATCCACATAATGATATGTATAAATTTTTAAAAAAATAAAAACTTGATGAAGGAACATGCAGTTAGCTTCCCTGTCCATGCCAGAAGGTGCTTTCCCCTGTGCCTGAGGCAGTGCACCACTGCCATTCGGCTGCCATACCCTCCCATGCCATGAACTGCTTCCCCTGCAACTGAAGCCGTGCGCAACTGCCAGAAGTTGCTTTCCCCCATGCCTGAAACCATGCACCACTGTCATTCAGCTGCTGTACCTCCTCATAGCCCCAGCAATCGCCTATCGCACACTGGCAGGCAGAAGCATCATGGCTTCTGCCTGGCACCCAATTGGGTGGTGGCTAATTGTCCCATGTGGCCAAAGGCAAGACAAAGACAAACGGTGTGTCGGTGAATGGGCCAGGCTGAGGGGCATGGGGGTGAAGGGCCACAGACCCATTGACCAGGACGAATGACTGGGGGAGGGTCAGTGGAGGAGGAAAGCAGACTGTAAATGGGCGGAGGCAGGAGACTGGAGACAAAGGAGGCTCAGCCAAGGGTGGGAGTCTGAAGTTCCCATTCTGGGGAGAGGTAGAGCAGAGAAGGGTAATTAATTCAGCAGTCACATTAACATATTAAGTCACATTAAGTTATATATGCTTTGGAGAGGATTTTGTGAGTTCATAAGACATAAACTAATTCAGACTTACATGAAGTAACTTGAGAAAACTGCAGAAAACAACTTGCAAAAGCCATCATTATTATTATTATTACCATTATTATTTAATTTTAAAGTATCATGGTAAGAAAGATCAGTACTTTTTTTAAGGGGTCTCTGATTAGAATGCTTTTGGGGAAATGTTGGGCTTTATAAAATGCTTTTTGTTGCTTTCTGCTATTAATTCTATTTTAACCAAACAGTAATATCTAAAAAACACCATGGGAATGAAAAAGCTGTGATTTGCATACAATTCCCTTATTCCCTTACTTTTCAACTGTTCCTTATTCAACTTCCCAGTTCTTTTTATGCTATCTTTCCTTTTTTCTTGAACTCCCATTAATTTTACATTCAGATCCCTTTATAGACTTATTATCTCTACTTCCTTTTCTTCCCCTTTCATTTTGGACTAATATGTTCACTACTGAGCTTGTTGTGCTGAGCTTTCAAAATCACATGTTCTGTTCATTCTTTAATTCATTATATGTTGGCAACTTATTATACACTTCACTATTTTGTTTCGTTGTTCTTTTCTTGTTATTAAATGAAGTGTTAAATTACAGTACACCTCATTACCAGTTTATAAATCTAACTATTTTGCTGCCCTTATTGCATCATCAGATAATCGCCCAGCCGCCCTGTTTAGGGTGACCCGCTCCCTCCTTCATTCGGGAGCGCGGGAGGATCCCTTGCAGGGTCGTGCTGAGGATTTTGTTCAATATCTGGATGACAAAATAACTCAGATTCGGGATGACTTGACTGCCGACTGGGTTAGTTCGGGCGAGGTGACTGAGGCAGGTCTTGAGAGTGTTATCTGGGTGAGTTCGATCCTGTGGCTCCCGAGGACGTGGACAGGACCTTGGGGAGACTGAATGCAACCACATGTTTATTGGACCCGTGTCCCTCCTGGTTGGTGCTGGCCTCCCGGGAGGTTACACGAGGCTGGCTCCAGGAGATCATAAATGCTTCTTTGCGTGAGGGTGCCCTACCGGCCGCCTTGAAGGAGGCAGTGGTGAGGCCGCTCCTCAAGAAGCCCTACCTGGACCCGGCTATTTTGGCTAATTACCGTCCAGTCTCCAACCTTCCCTTTTTAGCGAAGGTTGTTGAGAGTGTGGTTGCATGGCAGCTCCCTCGGTACCTGGATGAAGCTGTCTATTTAGACCCGCTCCAGTCCGGCTTCAGGCCTGGATACAGCACTGAAACGGCATTGGTCGCGTTGGTGGATGATCTCTGGCGGGCGCGGGGTAGGGGTTATTCCTCTATCCTGGTGTTATTAGACCTCTCAGTGGCTTTTGATACCATCGACCATGGTATCATGTTGCGCCGGTTGGAGGGACTGGGGGTGGGAGGCACCGTTTTACGGTGGTTCTCCTCCTACCTCTCCGACCGGTCGCAATCTGTGTTGACAGGGGGGCAGCGGTCGACCCCGAGGCGCCTAGTGTGTGGGGTGCTGCAGGGATCGGTCCTCTCGCCCCTCCCGTTCAACATTTATGTAAAGCCGCTGGGTGAGATCATCCGTGGTTTTGGGGTGGAGTTCCATCAGTATGCTGATGATACGCAGCTGTACATTTCCACCCCAGACCACCCCAACGATGCCGTGGAAGTGATGTCCCAGTGCCTTGAAGCCGTGCGGGCCTGGATGGGGAGAAACAGGCTTCGACTCAACCCCTCCAAGACCGAGTGGCTGTGGCTGCCGGCATCCCGATATAGCCAGCTGACACCATCACTGGTTATTGGGGGCGAATCATTGGCCCCCACGGAAAGGGTGCGCAACTTGGGCGTCCTCCTGGACCCACGGCTATCTTTGGAAGATCACACGACAGCTGTGGCCAGGGGAGCTTTCTATCAGGTTCGCCTGATACGCCAGTTGCGGCCCTTTCTAGATCGGGACTCCCTAAGCACAGTCACTCAGGCACTCGTCACCTCTCGCCTGGACTACTGCAATGCTCTCTACATAGGGCTCCCCTTGGGGTGCACCCGGAGGCTCCAACTAGTGCAGAATGCGGCCGCGCGGGGGATTATGGGAGCGACGGGACACTCCCATGTGACACCTCTCCTGCGCGAGCTGCATTGGCTACTGGTGGACTTCCGGGTGCGTTTCAAGGTGTTGGTGACCACCTTTAAAGCGCTCCATGGCTTAGGACCAGGGTACTTACGGGACCGCCTTCTGCCACCAATAGCCTCCCACCGGCCGGTGCGTTCCCACAGAGAGGGTCTCCTCAGGGTGCCGTCAGCCAGACAATGCCGGCTGGCGACCCCCAGGGGGAGGGCCTTCTCTGTGGCAGCCCCTACCCTCTGGAACGATCTTCCTCCAAAACTGAGAACAATTGCTGACCTCCGGACTTTTCGTCGGGGCCTGAAAACTCATCTCTTTCAGCTTGCTGGTCTAGCCTGACCCCGCTGAATTTTTAAGATCTGTATTATAGGGTTGGGTATTTTAAATATTTAATGGTTAATGGTTTTAATTTTTAGCCAAAGTTATATGCTTTTTTTAAAAGAAATTGTTTAACTTTTGTGTACTATTTTTATTTGGCTGTTCACCACCCTGAGTCCGCAAGGAGAAGGGCGGTATACAAATCTAAACAAATAAATAAATAAATAAATATAGTGATGGCAAACTAATGGAAAGAATTAAAGACGTTGCTGCTATCATCATTATCAAAGTACAGTTGTAGAACTGTAACATGTCTCTCCCTATCTGCCCATCCCAATAGAAGGAATAGGGCAGCACATTCCAGGTCCTGTTTCTTAAGCATTGCCATCTTGGAGTCTTTGGAAGTATACCTTTTGTGCTGAAACCTCTGCCCTATCGTATGCATTTTCCACTGAGAACCAACAGATCCCATGCTTTCTGTCTTACTTTACTTTCTTGCAGCTACTCCAGCTATTTGTAAATTCTTCATAAGAGTCTGTAAAGATGGGAGGAGTATCATGTTTCTAAAATTTGCCACACGTTTAACTGATAAACCACAAAACAATCAAATTTGACTTTTAAATAATATTCAAAAAGTCAATCAGTATTTTAAGCATTCCATAGAGCCTATTTATGCATAATTTTATTGTTAAACTTCCATAAAAGAACAATAGAAATTAAGATATTAAGTATTTGGGGGTTTCATTGTTTTTCTTAGAAAAATGCTATGCCTAAGACAAGGTAAGGAGTTAAAGATTGTTTGCAAAATGAAATAACTTTTCACTTAAATATAACCTAAAGTAAGAACAGAAATTACAGCTTAAAATGACATTCACAAATACTAACCTTTGCTAAGTAAGCTTCCACTCTGTTTTTTGAGGCTAATGCACTTCCATTTGTGTTCAGGAATCCTCCTCCAAGGTTAAGAGATTTATTTAATGCTAAATTGTTGCCAAGATTTCCCATCTGAACTG
The DNA here is from genome assembly GCA_030761175.1 of Masticophis lateralis. Classification (NCBI taxonomy): domain Eukaryota; kingdom Metazoa; phylum Chordata; class Lepidosauria; order Squamata; family Colubridae; genus Masticophis; species Masticophis lateralis. The sequence goes on from JAUDYJ010000006.1 coordinate 67,751,739, forward strand.
TTTCCAGGACAGGACTTGAAGAAAGACTTCCACTTATAAAGCTGTTGGCAAGTAAAGACTTGTTTTTGTGACGCTCATCATAGAGTTGAGTATTGACTTCTGCTAATTTTGCATTAGCTCTGCAAAAAGTTTGGAACAAATCAATAGTTAAACAAGGTATTATTTTAGAATAATGATGCACTTAATTGCATAAAAAAGTCAGAACTCCAGGTAAAATGTAATGTATCTCTAACCTGTTCCAGAAATATATCTATGAAGAGCCTTAACCAGTCTAAATAGAGGCCTCATTATTATGTTCCAAGTTCTGGAATGGTCATTAAAAATAACACTTGTTTTTTTTTCTATTGTCCTGACAGTTTTCTCTATCCTCCTGTGCTAAAGTAAGCTATATGTCCAGGCACAGTTAACACCCTGTAACAATTAGAATCTTAGTTCTAATTGAGTGAGGATTCTGGAAAGCAGAATATGAAGTCTTTCTTTTCCTTGATTTAAAACCTCAGTATAAATTACTGGGGTCACTAGAATGATTGGATTGGACAGATCCAAAAAGACTGGGGTTGAGCCAGGACTTGGTAAGCATGCTTAAAAGCATCCTTAACTATGAAAGCTTACTTAGGCTATCACTCTCTGTGACTTTAGAGCATCACTCTCACACAGCTCAATCTATCTCAAAATTGTGGAGAAAAAACAACAGAGAGGCTATGTACATTTGAGTTCCTGAAGAAAAGGCAGGATACATATCTAAAAAAATATATCAATAAAACACAAGGGGAGACATTTTATTCTTAATGGAATGTATCTCCTGCCATAAAGTATTAGTCAATACTTACTGGGAGTCCTTAACATAGTAATAGGTTTTTTTTTCTATTTTTTTTTCTTTTTCAATTAATGTTCAATTTTTCAATGTCAATATACCATTTAATTTGCAAAACAAAACACTTTTTCACATACCGGTGCAAATTTTAAGTATGCAATAATCAATAATTTATGTAATGGTAGAAAACCCTTTTTTTTTTTTTTATTTTAATTTGATTTATATGCCACCCTTCTCCGGAGACTCAGGGCGGCTTGCAATGCGTTGGATGTTATAGTTTTCTTAACAAGCTAGTTTTCCAAGTTTGGCATTAGAAATGATACATTTAGATCTTTCAGGTGGAAAGGGAAATAAGGTTAGCAGAAGATTGCTAAGCTTGGGAGGGTGGGGTGATATAATTTATACTAAATCAAACCTAACCATCACTTTATAAGATAGATGAAATCTATTTACCTTTCTCTCATTCACAGCAAGAAAGCAGCAAGATACTGTTCATTTCATACATTAGTTAGGATTAAATAAAATACCTTCTCTCCAATTCTATCAACCCCTTCTCTCTCAAAGCTGACAGGAGTCTAAAAGAATCACCCTTGTTTTGGAGAAAACACTACATCTGAAAGATAAAAGCCTGACAGAGTGTATCCCCCAGGCCTAATCAAGTATGAGGGTAAATCTATGTGAACAATGATAAAATATTAAGAACTTATTTAGCCAATATCCCACTTCCATTTTCTTATATATTTCTACAAGCTAAACTCCTGAATATTTAAGTCTTCATCATATATTTCAAAAAGAACTTTATTTGCAGAACTATATTCTCAGATTACAAACAGAAGTATAAACAGAAAGGTTATTTTCCTAATGTATTTAACTAATCTGAAGAAATATTTTCTGCTTTATTACTATATTTAATAGTAAATATTATAAAATATAAAATTAAATATTATATTTAATATTATATATTATATGTCAATATTAATTTTAATATTTTATTTTAATGTCCAATGTTATAGTTGTTTTATTCTGTTATTTATGGTATTGTAAGCCACCCAGAATTGCTTAGGAATAAGATGGACGGCATACAGATTTACTAAATAAATACATGTTGTATCTTTGAAACAATTCAACAGAATGCTTTGCATTAACCAGGTATCACTATCATAGTGAGATTACAATACTAAAATTTTCTTTTCATATTGACATTATCCAATTTGAAATAAATAAGAAAAAATACAACTTTACAAGAATTGAAACATTTTTCTTACCTATCCAATTTGCTCCCCAAAGATTTCCGCATTTTTAGTTCTTCTGAATACAATACTTTATATCTTTCCAATTCTGTATGTGTAGATTCTTTTTGTAATATACTATCTTGATGGCTGTTTTTAAATTTGGCCAACTCTGATTCTAATTCTTTAATTCTGTTCTCCAATTCATTTCTCAAAGAAGCATTACTAGTAGCTCTTATCTGTTCCAAAGTTTCTTGAGAAGCAGCCTGTGTCTAATTCACAAAATGTATAATTTAGAAGAAAAGTCCTTGCTGTACACCCAAATCTTAATTACACCATTAACTGAGAATATATTGTCTGAGTGTAGCAACCTGATGAAATCAAAATGTTAAACAAAATAACTTACAGTTAATATTTGTCAATTATTTAAAGGAGCCAGTTTGGTCTAATGACTAAGGCACCAAGCTAGAACCCAGGGGACTGTGAATTATAGTCCTGTCTTAGATGTGTAAAAAGCAGCTGGGTGATTTTGGGCCAGTGATTCTCTCTCAGCCCAAACCTCCTCAGAGATTTGTGATTGTGGGAAAAATAGAAGGAAGAAGGAATAGCATGTTTTCTGTCTTGAATTAGTGATAAAAGAAAAATAATAAAGATAGGAAATAAGTAAGTAAGTTACCTGCAAAAAGAAATTGACTTCTTCCAGTTTTTGTCTTATCTCTTGTTTAGCTCGTTCTTCAATCTCTCTTTTGTATTGTTCCAGTTGGCTGAGATCTACTTGTCCCTGTACTTGTCGTTTGAGGTTAGCTACCTCTTCTTCTAGTTGCAATTTTCTTTTTTCTATTTTTTCATGATTGGTAGATTCCAAATGGCGAGAAAGTTCATCAACCTGAACAAGCAAGTAACATTTAAAGAAAAAGACTATCAGCTTTTCAAAATACAGGTAATCCCCCAGATACGAGGGTTCCTTCAGCGAATTTTTACCAGAACGAATGTATTTAGAAATTCAAAACAAAATCAAAACAGGCCTCTGTAGCCACGTGACTTGGATTCAGTCACTGCTGCAACAGCCACCATTTTTAACTCTGTGTCTTGCCTGGCCCGTTCGCGCTTACAACTCAATTTCTGAAAGCTGGCGGGTTTTTTTTTTTTTTGTCCCTGGTCACATGGTCAAACAAGATCCCATGTCTTTGCAGTCAGCCCGGCTCCCAGGTTTTTGTTTTTTTGATGCTGCATGGAAGGTCCGCTGCTGCCTGGGCTTGAGAACTGTACTATAGTGCTAGTATTTATAGTATTTTAATATTCTTTTTTGTTACTCTGTAGTAACAAAAACTGCTCTGCTTCTTTTTAAGTACTGTACTATACTTTGCAAACTACAGTAATGTTTGTAAGAACAGTTCTTTGTAAAGATAGTTTGTTTGCATTTGTTTTAAAACTGCTTATAGAAATGCTAGCCAATATCTACACAAAGCATTCTATAATGTTGTGTGCTGTATCTCTTCTCTAAACTGCTGATTTTCAAATTTGCAAGCTACCGTATTTTTTGGAGTATAAGATGCACCTTTTTACCCCCCCAAAAGGGGTGAAAATTTAGGTGCGTCTTATACACTGAATGTAGCCCTGCCCACCCACTGGCCCCCACCTTTTGGCCTCTGCCTCCCAGCAGTTAACTCCTTGCAAGCAAACAGCAAGAAAAAACAGCCCCATTCAGCTTCAGTATAGGCTAATTAGCACAAGTAGATTAGATCGGCCTCCCGACTCTCAGCTGATTTGCTCTCAGCTGTTTTGCCCAGGCTCTTTTGCAAGCTCTTTGCTTGCTGCAAAGAGTGCTGGAGCAGATTTTTTTCCCTAGCTAAAATGAAACTGAAAGTAAAGCAGGCGCTGCTGCAACGTGACAAAATGAGGCAAGGAGAGATTTTTTTTTTCTTTTTGCTCACCAAAACAGGTAGGTGCAAACAATGGGAAATTTAGGGCAAAAGAAGAGAGTTCAAGATTTTAAAACACAAAAGAAAAAAAGGTCTATTTAACTAGGGAATTGTAATAATTGAGATGCTATTAATTGTATACTGTATTGAAAGAGGAAAGGGTTAAGTTATGGTTTGGAGGAATATATGGAGGAAATTATTTGGTTTATTATTATTGGTAAATATAATTAACTGATTTGTAAGAAATTGGATTGCATGGAAATAATTGGAATATTCATATTCATATTGATTAGTATACAAAAAAGATAGTTATAACCAATTGATTTATATAAAAATGTTGAATTTGTATTAAATTGTAATATTAAATAATTAACCAAAATAAGGATGGATATAAAAATAGATGACAATGGGAAGGGATATAATATAGAACGGAAAAATTGAATTTGATTAAGATTAGAGATGAGAATGAAGGGTAATATTGATTTTTTTAAAAAAATAGATGAGGAATAAATATGGCAAAAAGTTAATATAGAAATTGTAAATTTAATTGAAATGACTAAACACTGTTTAAATTTGTGAACCAGCCAAATACTCTGTTCAAAGAAAATACATTGTATGTTTGTATGTGTGCTTGTCTAAAAAATAAAAAAAAACTTAAAAAAAACAACAACCAAAAAAGGTAGGTGAGTCTTATACTCCGGTGCATTTTATAATCCAAAAAATACAGTACTTATATGAGTTTTCGGATTTTGCCTAGAGTGGCTTGGGCTGATTAGGACAATGTTGTTTTTTTAAAGAGGTTTTACATTTAAATTGCCTCCAGAAGTTGTGGGTGCCCCATCACTGGAGACTTTTAAGAAGAGACTGAATAAGGTATTTATCAGAAATACTCTTGTGAGAGCAGTGGATTGGACTAGATGACCTCAAAGTCCCTTCCATCTCTGTTACTATTGCAAGCAGAGTTCTGTAAACCCCTTCTCCATCTCCTGCTGGCTAGAGACTGTAAAGCTAAGACTCAGGCCAGTTTTTTTTTTAAAAGCAACTGCAGTGGAGAGTTCTGTAAATTACTGCCCCACCCCAACTTTGGGCAGCTGTCTGAAGACGCTTCAGCAAATGGGTTTTTTATAAACTTGAAACGGAGCTGCTTGGAGGCAATTTAGTTCATCCTTCGGTGGTACCAGAAACAGCTGATCAGTGGAGGCAGAAACAGCTGATTGGTGGCAGGCTGGAAGTAAGTCAGGTCTTCATTTTTTTTTAATGAGCCATTTGATTCAATTAATGAATTCAATTTTAAAAATTTGTAAAATTGGTCTGATTCATTTGATGAATTTTTTGACTTACGAACCTAATGGGCAGGCTCCATTAGGTTCATACCTCGAGGACTACCTGTAAAGGTAGCGGATATAGAGAGGTAACAGCTAAGTTGACCAAAAACATTTTAACTAATACTTTATTTATTAAATTCATATGTCTTCTCCCCTCACCAATAAGGTGACTCAAGTAGCATATTAATTTAATAAATTTTATATTAAGTTTTAGTCAATATATTCTATGTTCAAATGATTAAAACAATAAAAAAAATTTGAAATGAGAAACCAATTACTAATATAAAAGTGCAGAGACTTGTACAAACATGAGTCAACACTGATTTGAAGGAACAAAATAAACAGATAAATAAATACCTCTATCTCAGGTTTCTGGGTACTTTTATAGTTTCTGTAATTTTAAACATTATATAAAGCAGCCAATTGTGCATCGAATGAAAGTCTAAAAAGGGCAGCCCAAATCACCATTACCCACTTAAATGAAAGATTTGCTTCATTATAGAAGGCCAACAAGAAAGGGAACTAGTTGTTCAAAAGCCTTGAGACTCCCATGGAAAGAGACTGCTCCCAGGTTCAAACCTACGCAGCATTTCACAAAAGAAGCAATTTAAAGAGGAAAGTCACATAACCCAGTTTCCCACTGTACTGTTTTATTTATAGATGATGACTAATACTCTGAATTGGACTTGCCTCTTATCGTTCACTAGTACAAGGACCACATAAGTGTTATCATGTAAGAGTGAAATTTAAATAAAGTAATAGCTGGTACATACCCTTTTTCTTAGTTTTCCAACTTCATTGTCGATTTCTGAATATTTATTCTTTATTTCTCCATGTAAGCTGATTTGAGATGAACTTTCTCCACTCTCATAATCTTTTAACTTCTTTTGGGTTATTTTTAGAACTTTTTTTATACTGCAAAGAAAAATAATTTTTACTGCAATTGTTTAAAGTATACTATATATGTTATTTCTGCTGCACAATTCTACCAGGCTGATTGAGTGCAAAGAATTTGAAAAATAATGATTTGCTATTTTTAGACCTTGTTCATTACTCTACAAATAGCAATTTTAAAATGACCAAAATTTCAATTTAACATTGTTTTTCTGATACTATAGATGCACGAATTAATTAATAATTCACATAATAGTTTGCACTGCTAAAGCATATAATGTCACGTTTCTATCAACTGTAATGTTACATTCTTTCATCTATTTTGCAGCAAAACTGCTATTATTTCCATTGTTGTTCATTTCTTTGGGGATTATAATTTTATTAATGTATAATTCAATGTCTTCATTTCTTTTTTAACACCATACATTTGTTGCTCCTTGCTTAACCACCTAAGTTTCAAAAAATTCCCAAAAGTTACTTATCACCCCTCCTCAAAGTTATGAGTGGCACATCCCTTTGCAGTCACATGATCGCATTTTGGGTATTTGACCCCCTACTCATATTTACAACCACCTGTAGCATACCATGGTCATGTGACCATTATTTGCAATGCTTTTTGCAGCTTTACAGCAAAAAAAAAAAAAAAGGTTGGGAAAATGGATTTGCTTAACAAACATGATTCACTTAATTAACATAGTGACTCACTTTATCACCATTGTAAAATTAAGTCTGGTCATGTATTGCACCTCTTAATGACTGTGCTCAACTGTGGCTGTTAAGTGAGGACGATGAGTATTTCTTGATGACCACAATTGAGAAAGATCCATCACTAAGTGATACAGCCTTTAAGTGAGTTGTGTCCAGTTTTACAACTGTTTTACTATAGTCTTTAAGCAAATTCACCCATTTAATTTGCTTTTCAGAAGTCCCCCGGGAAGGTCAAAAATTGTGGTCACATAACCCACGGACACTGCAAGTACTGTAAATGTATGCTGGTTGCCAAGCACCCAAATTTATCATAAACCCAGGAACATTGCCAAAGCTGAAAATGCAAGAACTGATAGTTAGTCATTGCTTTCAGGTCCCTTGTAACTTTGAACAGTTGTTAAACAAATGGTTATAGTACAAAGACTACCAGCACCTATATTATAAATCAAGAGGTAGTGCATAACATGCAGGAAAAACAGGTCACAGAAACAGGGATATTACTTTTATATGTAAGATTATTTCATTATAGCAATGTTAAATATATTTAAAATAAAAATTCTATACACAGAAAGCATCTTCACAATAAAAAGTTACCTATAATATTCTTTTTGTAATTCACTGTTCCTTTTCATTTCTTGATCTAGCCGCATTTCCACTGATCGCTTTAATTCTAGTACCTTCTTTACTTTTTTCTTTTCATTCTCAAACTAAAAGAATAAGAACATAATTTCCAGACTTGACATTTTAAACAGCATACATTTTAACTCACAGATAAACCTGTGATGGTATTCCACCTTCACTTTGAGCTTTGTGAAATAAAATGACTATATTGAAATATATTTTATTTCTTGACATACATATTTCCATAATTTTCAAAATTACAGTTTTATTAAGACCCTGCTACTCTGCCCAGATTTTAAATGAGCATCCTGATGCTATAGTGCAGCAACAATCTCTGAAAAAGTTCCAGTGTTGGTAAAACTTTCTGCTAAGAAGCTGAAGCATGTACTATGAAACAAATAAGGTAATTTGGAACAAAGTTTTGGGTTTTCATGAGCTTTTCAATTAAATTTTTGAACCACACTCATCTGTGAAGGCTAACAGCTTGCCAAACCATGTCAAAAGGAATTGAAATCCCTTTCATTGTCAATTAGTAACCCTTGAGATCAAATTATTAATGATTGTTGCAATCACAACATTTTAGGAAGTACAGGGATCTTGAGAATTGAAACAGGTCTTAGTTTTATTTTTGCTTCATCTAGCTCTTGTTCTAAATAATTTTGTGACCTTCTTTTGCAAGCTGCAGGAGCACAATGTGTCAGGTGATTGAAATATGTTATGTCAAAGGCACTTAGACATCTGTCTCAAGTCCAGCAATTTCTTTTACACTTATTTATAAAATTCATCATTCTGTCTCAAAACTGCAAAATTCAGGCATCATCATCATCTTCCTTTCACAACCCCATAATTCCTTGCGGGGTGGAGTCTGGGCAACTGAATGGAGCTAGTAGAGTGTTTTAATGGCCAGATGCCCTTCCTCTTGCCAAAGTTTTCCAAAATTCAGGCATCTAGACCTTTATTTATTTTCTTCATTTGATTTAAAGTTAAGAATTTAAAGGAGTCTAGCTCAAAAGTCCTATATTATTTTTTTCTGTGCTTTGTTAGCATCTCTGCTAACAAAGAGATGCTGTCTTTGGGAGAACTCACAAAGGATAAGGGGTAAAAAGAACTTAACTTTTTTCAGTTCCTACAGAAGTAAAAATAGTTTTTCTACTGTATTTATCTGAACCTTATGAAATATTGTTTTATTTATTTATTTATTTATTTATTTATTTATTTATTTATTTATTTATTTATTTATGGTCTTTCAAAATTCTTCGTACAAATTTATTATTTAAATAGCTAGCAGCATTTTAAAATACTGCTTTCTAAAAGCATTGTGAATCTATCAGTTAGATCAATTAGGCAGGATAAGCAAATATAAAAACATTAAAAAACTCTAATCTGTGCCATTAAAATCCATGCCTACTATAAAATCTATGAGACAAAAGACTTACAGCATGATGTTCCACATCTGAATCAGTTACGACTGCTTCTCTCACCCAGATAACTTCTGGTTCTGATCTCATACATAATGAAATCCTTAATGAATTCTGAACCCAAGAGCTCATATGAATGCTTTATTTCTTCCATTTTCCCTGTGAGATAGTTTGAACTGAGTAACTTAGTGACTGGTCTAAAGCACCAAGACTGAGTGAGTTTCCCATGGCTGAATGTGGACTTTAACTTACTCTCCCTAGTCTGAGTCTGATACCTCAACCATAATACCAATTGTTTCTTCATCATTTATAACAAAATGAATTGTTGATACTGAACCTACCTGAGATATTAGTTCTGTCTTTTCCTTATCAAGCTCAGAAAGGCGATTCTCAAGTTTTGATTTTAATTTCAGTTCTTTTTCCCACAAATTCTGAGCATCTTGTGCAGTTACTGAAAGCATATTTTCCTTCAGGACCTGAGGAGAAATTGAATTGCTTCTGAATAAAAATCATTATAAAGGAGCCCTTGAAATAGCCAAGAAACCTTTATGTAGATACTAAATTTAATTCAGATGACAAAGATCAGATTGTGACAAAGATTGTGATCTTTGTGATTGTGTGGAAATGGCAGATTGAAGACAGCGCCAATGACCATGGTAAATGAAGAGCCAACAAGTATACTGCCTCTGTAATTCTTTTCCAGACAAGCAGAAGACTTGAGGTTATCCACAAATTTATTTATTTATTTATTTGTTTAGATTTGTAAACCACCCTTCTCCTTGCGGACTCAGGGCGGTGAACAGCCAAATAAAAATAGTACACAAAAGTTAAACAATTTCTTAAAAAAGCATATAACTTTGGCTAAAAATTAAAACTATTAACCATTAAATATTTAAAATACCCAACCCTATAATACAGATCTTAAAAATTCAGCGGGGTCAGGCTAGACCAGCAAGCTGAAAGAGATGAGTTTTCAGGGCCCGACGAAAAGTCCGGAGGTCAGCAATTGTTCTCAGTTTTGGAGGAAGATCGTTCCAGAGGGTAGGGGCTGCCACAGAGAAGGCCCTCCCCCTGGGGGTCGCCAGCCGGCATTGTCTGGCTGACGGCACCCTGAGGAGACCCTCTCTGTGGGAACGCACCGGCCGGTGGGAGGCTATTGGCGGCAGAAGGCGGTCCCGTAAGTACCCTGGTCCTAAGCCATGGAGCGCTTTAAAGGTGGTCACCAACACCTTGAAACGCACCCGGAAGTCCACCGGTAGCCAATGCAGCTTGCGCAGGAGAGGTGTCACATGGGAGCGTCCCGTCGCTCCCATAATCCCCCGCGCGGCCGCATTCTGCACTAGTTGGAGCCTCCGGGTGCACCCCAAGGGGAGCCCCATGTAGAGAGCATTGCAGTAGTCCAGGCGAGAGGTGACGAGTGCCTGAGTGACTGTGCGTAGGGAGTCCCGATCTAGAAAGGGCCGCAACTGGCGTATCAGGCGAACCTGATAGAAAGCTCCCCTGGCCACAGCTGTCGTGTGATCTTCCAAAGACAGCCGTGGGTCCAGGAGGACGTCCAAGTTGCGCACCCTTTCCGTGGGGGCCAATGATTCGCCCCCAATAACCAGTGATGGTGTCAGCTGGCTATATCGGGACGCCGGCAGCCACAGCCACTCGGTCTTGGAGGGGTTGAGTCGAAGCCTGTTTCTCCCCATCCAGGCCCACACGGCTTCAAGGCACTGGGACATCACTTCCACGGCATCGTTGGGGTGGTCTGGGGTGGAAATGTACAGCTGCGTATCATCAGCGTACTGATGGAACTCCACCCCAAAACCACGGATGATCTCACCCAGCGGCTTTACATAAATGTTGAACAGGAGGGGCGAGAGGACCGATCCCTGCGGCACCCCACACACCAGGCGCCTCGGGGTCGACCGCTGCCCCCCTGTCAACACAGATTGCGACCGGTCGGAGAGGTAGGAGGAGAACCACCGTAAAACGGTGCCTCCCACCCCCAGTCCCTCCAACCGGCGCAACATGATACCATGGTCGATGGTATCAAAAGCCGCTGAGAGGTCTAATAACACCAGGATAGAGGAATAACCCCTACCCCGGGCCCGCCAGAGATCATCCACCAACGCGACCAATGCCGTTTCAGTGCTGTATCCATGCCTGAAGCCGGACTGGAGTGGGTCTAAATAGACAGCTTCATCCAGGTACCAGGGGAACTGCCATGCAACCACACTCTCAACAACCTTCGCTAAAAAGGGAAGGTTGGAGACTGGACGGTAATTAGCCAAAATAGCCGGGTCCAGGGAGGGCTTCTTGAGGAGGGGCCTCACCACCGCCTCCTTCAAGGCGGCCGGTAGGGCACCCTCACGCAAAGAAGCATTTATGATCTCCTGGAGCCAGCCTCGTGTAACCTCCCGGGAGGCCAGCACCAATGCTCCAGACAGTTGGATTTACAGCTCTGGGAGACAAGGTTATGGACATCTTGCTCAAAACACAGTCAGACTCTTTAAAAGGAGACTGGGTTTGTATTCTTTCTTTCCTAAAATTTGCTATATTTCTAATACAAGAGCAGGACTCACACCCATAGATGTTTAGTCCATGTTTGAAATTCATTTCAAATGCTATTATTCATATTTTCTTTATAACTTTATTGCTAATTTGACTTATCAATGACTGCATAAATGATTGCATCATTTATGAAGTACATTCTTATTCTCAGAAGAGAACAGTATTAAGCAAAGATACAATAGGCACTTAAGAAAATCCACACTTTAAGCATCCATGCCTATTCAAAGACATCCACAGAATCAAAGACTTTCATTAAAATAATAAAAGAAGTATCATATCATAAAGTCTGCTTCTTTTGTATCCCCACATATATTACTGTTACATTTCTGTAAATATAAATAATCATAAAGGTTATATATGATTTTATAAAATGTGTCCATAGCACAGTATAAGGCTGTGTTTGAGCACAATTAACATTAAACGCTGCCTAGAATTAAACTTCATCCAGTACCAACTGTCATCTAAAGCCATTGTAGTTTGACAAAACTACAAGCCTTAAATGTGACTCCTGAGGAGATCATGGTTTCCTCCTTTGACATAGTGTCCCTATTTCATCTCTCACTTAGCATACAAAGTAAAAGATAAAAAACTAGAAGAGTACAACACAGATCAGAACAACGTAACTAGGATACAAATCATGAACTACTCCAGTACTGCCAACATATTTCTTCATATTCAAAAAGGAAATGTATGAAAAGGATACCCAGGGTATCCCCAATATCAGGAGTCATTGCAGGAACTGTCCTACATGAACTAGAACACTATGGCTGCACAAGAAAGCAACAGCCAATCGTCAGCTATCCACACACCTATCAACCAATAGGAAGGCAGCACATAAATATGATGCATAGAATAGCCCAAAGTACACATTCCGGTAGAGAAAAATTCCCCGAGGATGGGCTCTAGCACAAATCTGAAGCTTGGAAGACTAACCCTCTGGTCCCGGTGACCAACCCAGATTGGATCTTGCAGCAATTCACACTGCTTGAAATGTTTCATTTGGCTATGCTACAGTCTAGTTATGATAAAAACAAAATACTTTCTCAAATATTTATGCTATTTTTATTAACATAATTGTTTTTACAACTGAAATATTTATATCTAATAGTAACAATTACATTGCAAAATATTCCATTAGTCATAATGGAAGAGCCATTATGAAGAGCCGAGGTGGTGCAGTGGCTAGAGTGCTGTACTGCAGCTACTTCAGCTGACTGCTAGTTCAGCAGATCAAATCTCACTGGCTCAAGGTTGACTCAGCCTTCCATTCTTCCGAGGTGGGTAAAATGAGGACCGAGATTGTTGGGGGCAATATGCTTTTTGTTTATTATCAATTGTTGTAAGCCGCCCAGAGTCCTCAGAGAGTGGGCGGTATAGAAATATGATTAATAAAATAAAAAAATAAATAATTAGTTTCAGAACACCAATAGTTCTCAATGTCGAGTGTCAAAAGCCCCTCGACAACACATCACCTTGATGGATGGTACTGAAGACCATGAAGGGGGAGGAATATCACCTGTGGATCCGGAGAACGCTGACAGATTCCAGCAACAGACCCGTACCAGTCGGGCTTCTAGGCGGGGGTACAGCACAGAAACGGCATTGGTCGTGTTGGTGGATAATCTCTGGAGGGCTTGTGACAAGGGTTGTTCCTCTGTCCTGGTCCTGTTAGATCTCTCAACGGCTTTTGATACCATCGACCATGGTATCATGCTGCAGCAGTTGAGAGGGTTAGGAATAGGGGGCACCGTTTTACAGTGGTTCTCTTCCTTCCTCTCTGACCACTCACAGTTCGTGTTGACAGGGGGGCAGAGGTCGACTTCGAGGTGCCTCGTATGGGGTGTGCCACAGGGGTCGGTCCTCTCGCCCCTTCTGTTCAACATTTATGTGAAGCCGCTGGGTGAGATCATCCATGGTTTTGGGGTGAGAGTCCATCTGTACGCTGATGATACTCAGCTGTACATTTCCACCCCAGACCACCCCAACGATGCCCTTGATGTGATGTCTTGCTGCCTGGAGGCCGTACGGGTCTGGATGGGGAGAAATAGGCTCAGACTCAACCCTTCCAAGACTGAGTGGCTGTGGTTTCCGACATTGCAATATATTCAGCTGGTGCCATCGCTGACTTTTGGGGGCGAATCTTTGCCCCCCACAGAGAGGGCTCGCAAACATATATTAAAACCCATTAAAATAATCAAAAAACCCCTTAGTCCAGGCTGGGCGATGTGAATAGTCATGTTTTTAATTTGCGGCAGAAGGTGCGAAGGTCAGGAGCCAACCGAAGCCCCAGAGGGAGTTGATTCCAAAGAGTGATCGCTCCCAGACAGAAAGCTCTACCCCTGGGGGCCGCCAGCCAACATTGTCTAGCCTCCAGCACCCAGAGAAGGCCCTCCCTGTGAGAACGCACCGGGTGATGGGAAGCCATTGCTGGCTGCAGGTGGTTCGACAAGTATTCTGAGCCTAAGCCGTGTAGGGCTTTATAGGTCATCACCAGCACCTTGAATCTCACCTGGAGGGCAACCGGTAACCAATGCAAGTCGCGCATGAGAGGTGTAATATGGGACTATCGAGACTCTCCCATCACAACCCGTGTGGCCACATCCTGCACCAGCTGAAGCCTCCGAATGGTCCTCAAGGGCAGCCCCAGGTAGAGAGCATTACAGTAGTCAAGACGGGAAGTGACTAGCGCATGAGTAACTGTGCGTAGAGCATCTCGATCCAAATAGGGGCGCAACTGATGCACCAGTTGAATCTGGGCATATGCCCCCCTGGTCACAGTTATTATATGATCATCTAAACTCAACCGTGAATCCAGGAGGACACCCAAGTTGCGTGCCTTGTCTACGGGGGGTAAAACTTCACCCCCTATAGCCAACGATGGAACCTCTCCTTCGGATCGAGATGCCGGTACCCACAGCCGCTCAGTCTTGGCAGGGTTGAGCCAAAGCCTGTTCCTCCCCATCCAGACCCGTACCGCTTCCAGGCACCAGGACATCACGTCGAGGGCATCACTGGGCTGGTTCAGGGTGGATATAAAAAGATGGGTATCATCAGCATACTAATGGCACCTCACCCAGAAACCACATATGATCTCCCCCAGCGGTTTCATATAAATGTTGAACAGAAGGGATGAGAGAACTGACCCTTGAGGCACCCCACAAGTGAGGGGCCTCATAGTCAATCTCTGCCCCCCTACCAACATTGCTTGCATCTGACCCGAGAGGTAGGAGAACTACCGTAAAACGGTGCCTCCCACTCCCAACCCCTCAAGGCGCCGCAGCAAGATACCATGGTCGATGGTATGAAAAGCCACCGAAAGATCTAATAGGATCAGAATAGAGGAATAACCACTGTCCCGAGCCCTCCAGAGATTATCCACCAGCGCGACCAATGCCGTCTCTGTGCTGTATCCGGGCCTGAAACCCGATTGGTATGGATCAAGATACTTTGAGATTAGAGAAAAAGAAAGGCCTACAAGTCTTTGATACTTCCAGAGAAGAAAAAGAAGACTTATCTTCCATGAAGATAAGATGGAAGGAGTGACTTAAATTTAATGAGTTTACTGAAATCAGGGTGCATTTTTCTCTGCTTGATATGTACAGCTGAAAAGTCTGACCCAAAATTTGAAAATGTATTTTTTACATACATACATACATACATACGCATACACACACACACACACACACACACACACACACATACATACATATATAAATAAAATGCTTAAGTAACTAGGCAAAAGCCATTGAAAATGTATTTGAGAGTACCTGTGTTAAGAGAAAATTAAAGAAAATGATGTACCAGTTTAAAGAAAAACTCTATGTTAAAAAGGATGTTTATAAAAGAAAAAAAATATTCTATAAGGGTAGTTTGGAGGGAGGGAGCTAAATCCAATACTGAACTTCAAAGCTTGTATGTTAGGAAGTCAAAGAAAAAGATGTATTAGAAAGTTTTGATTTTTAAAAAAGTGGGTTTTTTATTTTTAAAAAGTTTAGTACTTTGAAGGAAAAAAAGGATGAAAGAAAAGCCCCTTCCCTTTTTTTTCAGTAAGGCCAAAGAATTTGAAAGAATCCAATACATTCTATAAATGAAAATGGTGACAATTTACAAAGATTACTAGGTGCAAATAGAAATACACATTATTTCCATAGGAAGGAATATAAAGGAGGAATGGATAAATTGACCACTTAAAGAGGAAATTATGTTCTTATTTGGATATCACTTCTGGAATTTGTGCTTGTGAAGAAAAAAAAAAAAGAAGAAATTCTGACCTTGGTTTTGCTGATTAGAAAGATTTGGTGTTATAGAAATGGCTAGTTATATATTAATGTGCAAAAACAAAAAGATGAGGTTGGAATGTGTTTATCTTGTACTATGCCAGAAGAGTTGGAAGTCAATGACCCCTTTTCTTTCTTTTTCTCTTCCACCCTGTATCTCACACACCCGTTCCCTCTCTTAATTTCCTACTTTCTTTTCTTCTTTGTATTTTATATAATAAAGTAAAAAATGAAAAATGTTAAAGTTACACCCAAAATTCCAACCTAAATTGCAATCATAATTCAAAGACTATCTATACTGTATAGGCTAGAATATGAAATTGGAAAACATGCTGAAAAAAGGAAATGACAAACTATTTTAATGCCACAAAAATTTATATGGACATATCCATAAAATCTCCAAAGATCGTATCAATTGAAAAGAGAATTTTCATCTCAATTTTCCAAGGCTAATAAGTCTTAGTGAATACAAAATAAAACTATTAAGAAACTGTGTTTCACATGTCACTGATTTTCAGACTTTCAAAACAAAACAAAAAAAAATGTAATTTACAAGTTTACAAGAATGTAATTTAAAAACTCACAAGTCCTAAAAGAGATTTTTAAGAGTTTCAAATAGTAAAGTGACTCTAAGAAGAATATTTAATTAATAATCACAATTAAAACAATAATAAAATAACACTGATTGGCTGTTTTCTTCTATATATGATTACATTCAGTTCTGAATATGCTGCATTAGCTATACCATTCTCTCAGAAATAATTGATAATAATTAACCATATGGACACCCTTATTCTCCCTTTATTCTGCAATGTCCTTATACAAAAATGCTTGGCCGGGTCCAATACTCCATTCCAATACTGTAAATCTATTTTAAAAAAAGCAAGAGCACCGAAACTCTCAAGAGTCCAAATATCACTAGCTTTTGTTTCCTGCACTCATTCACACATTATTACTGTTAAGAATCTTGTTTCAATTTATTTTAGTTCCCTGTATTTGTGAATAAAATTGGTTATACGTTATGTCCACGAGACATCCAAACTGCACAGCCAGTGCAGTTCTCTTAAACAGCCTGAGAGCTATGATTCTTTCTTGTGCAATATATAAAGATTAACAGAAATCAAAGAGAATGATCTACAAGTGAAACGTGTTGGTTATCTTATATGTGAATTATCCCTGTCTCGAAAATACTGCTGATCGTATCATTTTTATGAAAATAAGCAGAATGCCTGGTGGTTTAGTAGTTCCTCTAGATTGATTTTTGCTGTCTGTAGGCTGGTTATCAATTCCTCAAGACAATTATGAACCTAGGTCACCACAAAAGAAATCAAGAGTTATTATGCAAGTTGCAAAAGTCTTCAGTCTTCAGAAATTCTCTAAAAATCTATTTTGTTATTTACATTCCTTACTATTGTTACATTCAGGATTTCAATAATTTCAATTAATTTATTTATGACTTCTGAAAATGAAGGAAACTAATTCAGTTTGCTATAATAGCTGTCTGAAATATTACATTTTTAAAAATTATAAAAAACAATAAAGGAATTAAACATGGAATCTTATTTCCCAAAATAGGACCCGGATATCTACAAGATTGCCTTCTGTCACTGATAGCCTCCCACCGGCTGGTATGCTCCCACAGAGAGGGCCTCCTCAGGGTGCCGTCGGTCAAATTATGTTTGGCAACCCCCACGGGGAGAGCCTTCTCTGTGGGGGCTCCTGCCCTGTGGAACGAATTGCCCCCGGAGATACTTAGGATCCCCAACCTTCGTGCTTTTCGCCGTGCCCTTAAGACTTTCCAATAGGCTGGTCTGACAGAATGATGAATTTTAAATGGGCATTTTAGTCCTGGGGTTTTTAATAATAAGGCCAAAACATTGAATATGTTTTAAATTGTTTTTAATTTTTGAGTTTATGTTGTTTTTATTATTGGCTGTACACCGCCCTGAGTCCCTCGGGAGAAGGGTGGTATAAAAGTTTAATAAAATTAAAAAAAAATAAATAAAAATATTATGGCTGACTTACAGAAACACTATCCTGTAGGTCTTTTTGAAGTATCTCAATTCTATTACTTTGCTGGTTTGTTGTAGCTTCCAATCTGGAATTTTCTATTTCAAGTCTTAAAAGAAAAATATATAGTCTCAAAACAGGATACAATGCAACTATATTTCTTCCTTTTTATATGTTTCAATGATTCTATAACATATGGAAGTTAAATTGCAGAATATTTTTTATCAATTCTCATAATTTAGTACATTTAAATTTCAGCATGTTTTACCTCTGTATGAGCTCTTCTAATTGTTTTATAGCATTATTTGTTCCTGATGATGCTACCAGAAGATCCTGTAGTTTCTGAGATGCCGCATTTGCTTCATGTTCCTTAATATCCAAAGCATGTCTTAATTCATGAGTAGATCTTTCACACTGGATAGTCTGTACTTCTGAATCTTGCAACTGTAAAATTTGAGAATTTGAATGTAGCTTAGCCAAAAAATAGGTGCAATGTGTTCCTGCTATGATATACTCTACCACAGCCTCATCCTAGACTCCTGAAGTTTCTAAATCTCCTTCAAGAGCATCCCTATAAAGAGCACATTGCAATAATTTTACTGGGAAATAACTAGTTGGTAGATAATAGAAGGAGGATATTTTGTTTCACATACAATAAAACATCATGAACAAATGGCAAATAGGGACTTTTTGTCAAAGAGCAGATCTACAACTGATCCTTTGAAGGAAGAACAAAACAGGAAAAGTCCGTCCCCATTTGCTGAGATTTCCTTCAACCAGAATGTCTTCAAGCAGCAACTCAATAAACTCAGCATACTTGATGACGGAAAGAAGAAACCTGAATATTACCTGCATAGAGAAGGCACCCAGACCTATAATCTCTGATAATAATTAATGCACCAATTACATACAGAGGTTGGGTAGCCTGTGGGACACCATAACCTTTATGCATCCCACAGTATAAATGCCAGAGAGCTGAATGATATTCTACTTTCTGGAAGTTATTCTCAATGTAGGAACAGAACTATGGCAAAACTATTTCAAACATGAATACATCAGAAAGTGTTGGATGTCATCTCTTCTGCTCCCATAGTAGAAGATATAAAGCATTTAATAAACTGTTGCAAACATACCTTACATTTCAACCTTTCTATTTCCTTCAGAAATTGCTGTTTAGTCTCCTCCAAGTCAATACGATACCGTGTTGAAACTTCCAATGAAGCTTCTGTCATGGATTGCTTTTTGAGGGAATCTGCAAGTTCTTGCTGCAATTGCCTTATTGTACTCTAAAAAGATTTTTAATGAAATAATTCATACAAAATAGACTGAAATGGTTGCATTTTAATTTATCTAAGTAATATTTATAATAGGTAAAAATGTTCAATGACATATATTTATAGGAGTTTGTGCATGTATGTCTCTATGTTCATATATACCATACGCAGGTAATTTTCTTTCCTGACCAATATCAACCGAAGCAATGAACAATTTACTAGCAGAAGGAATGCAAAATTATTTAAAATAACTTTGAAGTGTGCTTAATTGTACATATACCATCTAATAGTTGTGCTGTAAAACGGCAATATTTCACCTTCTTATAAAGTCCATCATTACCATATTCAATTAATATAGTGTCTCCAAGAGAAAATTAAGCTTAGTTTACAAATCTGTATCCTGAAAAATGATTGCATTGATGGAACTAACAGAACATAAATCATACTTACCTCTCTGTCTATTTTCTCTGATTCATATTTAATGACTTGGTCCTTTAAATTATTACATTCTGTGATTAATTCTTTATTTCTCTCTTCCATCATCTGAACTTGCTTTTCAGTATCAGTTCTGAGCTTCTTAAAAATATCACTGAATTTATCTTGAACATCAGTCACTGCTTTTTCTTTGATAATGTCCTTGTTCTGAAAATCTTCAAGCTGTTGTCGAAGTAAGAGATTTTCACTTTGGACCTGTGCTAGACGTTCTTGCATAGATTCCTGTTTTATTACATATTTGCTTATTTGATCCTTTGCAACTTGTTGTGCATTTTCAAGTTCTTTCAGTTGGCACTGTGACTGGTTTAGATCTCTTTGAATACTATCTAACAGCAAGTTCTTTTCCCGGAGACTATGAGTTGCATGGTGAAGCTCATTTTCTAGACTATTAGCTTTACTTTCAGCTTTCCCTAACTGTTGAGACAAGCCACTGTTTGTTTCTTGTACAGTACATACATCGTGATTCAATTTGTCTTTTAAGCGGAGCCATTCATCCCTCTCTCGCTGAAG
Organism: Masticophis lateralis; assembly: GCA_030761175.1. NCBI lineage: Eukaryota > Metazoa > Chordata > Lepidosauria > Squamata > Colubridae > Masticophis > Masticophis lateralis. Next base: position 67,771,795 of record JAUDYJ010000006.1, read on the forward strand.
CAATCGTTCAAGATCACTTTTTGATACCTGACAACGATCAAGTTCCTGAAGAGCAGAACTCAAACGAGAACGTAGTGAATCAAGTTCTATTTCCAACCTTTCTTTATTTTCCTTGAAATGTTCCAATTTGGATGCTACCATTGCAACCTCAGTTTTTGATCCATTGTATTGAAAAACTGTTTGAGTCAAAGCGTCTTCATTTAGTTTCAGTTCTTTTTTAAGCTGTTCATTTTTTTCTTTTAAACTTTTATTTTCTTCCAAATATTTGCTTTCATTCTCCTGATGCTGAATCCTGATGTGATCAAGTTCTAATTTTAATACAGCAAGTTCATCTTGGAGTATTTGATTTCTTTGTAATAATTCTTTTTCATGGTCATGATTATCAATGATCTGAATATTTAATAAGCAGAAGAATAACAAATAAATAAATTCATAAAATCCAGAGATGTAAGCTACATTCTAGGAGGTCAAACAAATTTATGTTGGATAAAAGTTATCAATCAACAGATAACACCCAGAATATCTAAACATTACTTCAGAAATGGACATATTATGTCTCTCATGAGTTCCTAAGAGAGACGATGTGGAAGATGTTGCTACACATGCATCCTGATTGTGGCTTTCCAATCATTCATCAAACACACTGAGAACAAAAATCTGGTAGCTTTTGTCTGAACAATAATTACTTTTCACTCTAATAGAGCATAACAGATGTGTGATAATATGACAACTTTGTATTTTCTTTTCAAAATAGTATGCTCCTTTCAAATTTTCTTAATTTTAATCAAGCTTAGTCTACCATAGAGATCATTTAAAGAGAAAAGGTTTATAGCAACTTAAAAAACCCTCTCAATTTCTTAACCAAAATTTAATTAGAAATCTCATTTATTAAGTTTATTTATAAACCACACTTCTATAGCCATCCACCTCATAGTCTGTCTATAGAACTTGAGAGAGAATTGAACTAACAAAAATAAGAAACAAATTCCATACTGTGCCTTCTTCTTTAATGTTTATGTAAAATGTGTTCCTTGAAGATTATGCTCACAAAGTTTTAAATATAGTTAGTTCACAATTTATGACCACTCATTCAGCAATCGGTTGATGTTATCCTGGTGATAAACGAAAGTCTTATAACCCATGATTGAATTTATGGCCATCACAGTGCCCTGTGTGACTGTAATCTGAGTACTTGACAACCTGTTCATAGAGGAAGTTGGCAGGGAAAGTTGTAAACCATCACCATCTACTAGGACAACTCTTTCTAATCTCTGTGGGCTGGATGAAAAAAATCCATGCAGAAATCCAAGTAGGATTTTCAGCCACAGAGCAAAAAGGCTTCTAAAATCTTTCTGCTTTCTGGCTGAAAATCTTGCTTGGATTTTGGCATAAAGGATTTTCAGTCCTAATAGTCTTGCCTCTCTGCTTAGGGGCTGAAAATCCTCGATGCCAATAGAAGAAGGATTTTCAGCCACTGGAAAATTTTAAGCTCCAGAATGGAGAGGTTTCAGAAACCTTTCAATTCAGTGCTCAAAATCCAAATGGCTCTTAGGTCCATCATTCCCATGTACTTCCTCACTCTATCCTCCACTTGGTAGGTCTTGGGGCTTGCAACTTTCTGCTAGCTTCCCCGCTGACTTGATTGTAGAAAGCTGGCAGGCAGTTGACTCATCTAACAAACAGATGTTCAGTTAATGACAGCAATCAGGACTGCTGAATTGCTGCTGCTAAAAAAAGCAGTTGCATTTACAACCATACCACTTAATGATGCAAATTTCTGTCTCAACCATAGTCAAAAGTCGAGGACGAGGATAAATATTTTTTTAAATTGAAAAATGACTAAAATGTAGTCAATATGACAAGCACTGCCACAACCACTATAAACAAAACAACCAAAAAAATAATTCCAAGCCAGGCCCCACTTACAGCCTCTCCTGCTCAACAGAGATCTATTGAAACAATGTTAGGAACTGAAAAAGAAAAGGCAGCTTCCATATCCAGCATGCAAACTATCCATTCAGCTTTGGCAATGCTACAGGAAACGATGATTAAGACCCAAGAATCAATTGCCAACAATCACGAAGAGACAAGACGAAATCACGATGATCTGAAATCTGATGTGGGAAGGATAAATGATAATATACAGAAAATGGATGATAAGATAGAAAAGATTCAACAAAACATCGCCAATAATGAACAAAGGATCCAAAAAATGGAACTCAAAATGGAACAGACAATAAAAAAAGTAGAAAGGCTGGAATACCAACAGTTGACAAGTAATCGAGAGATGGAAGATGCCCTTACATTTCTCGAAATGGAAAAAGCATCATTTTACTTAAGGTTCCAGAACATCACAGAAACCAAGGAGGAAGACTTAGGAGAGATTATGACAGAGATTTTTGCGGAAACATTACGGAGAGACAAAAATGATATAAGAAGAGATATTGATGAAATTATAGGGTTCATACTAATTATGCACGAAGGAACAAGCTCCCGAAGGAAGTGCACGTCCGATTTACAAAAAAAAAAACAACAAAAGAGAAAATATATAAGAAAATGAGAGAAGAGGTGATTTACTATAAAGGGAAGGAAATAATAACTTTGAGGCAAATCCCGAGACGCGTGAGAGATCAGAGAAAAAATTATAGCTTCCTTACAACACAATTGAACAAGCATAAAGTAATGTTCCGCTGGCTTTTACCAGATGGTATTTTGATTTCGTGGCAAAATAAGAAAGTGAAGATAGACAACTTAGAAGGAGCCCAGGAGTTTTTTGATCAATATTTTATTATGAAGAAGACCAAGAAGCCAGAGAGGAATCAGAGAATAGGAGCCAAGATGAACACTCTATAGAAGAAATGGAAGATGACCAAGGGGAAAAGAAGAAACAGGAAAGGAAAGAAATGGAGAGAGAAGGAGCGAGGGGAAAAACGCAAATGGTAACAAGAAACACAAGTAAACAAAAGACAATTACCAAATAAGGAGGAAGATGGAACAGGAAATAAAAATAATTTCGATTAATATAAATGGATTAAACGCCTCAACCAAGAGAACCCAGACATTTGCCAAACTACATAAATTGGAGATGGATATAATCAGTCTACAGGAAGTCCACATTAAAAAAACACACCAAAAATTGCTAGAAAATACAAGATTAGGAAATCTTTATACTTCACTATCAGACCAAAAAAAAAAGAGGTATTGCGGTTTACATCAAGAAGCACTTAAAAACAAAACAAGTATATCAAGACGAAGAGGGAAGAGTTCTAATGATCGAAATACAAACAGAGTCAAAAACAATATTACTGACCACCATTTATTTATTTATGCACCAAATGAAAACCAACGGGCCTTCTATAAAAATTTACATAATAAAATAAAAGATTTAGACTATGAAAATATCTGCCTCATAGGTGACTTCAACGCAATCTTAGACACAGAAAAAGATTATAAGAGCACCAAGAAGAACAAAACCAAGAAAAAAACCCTACCAGACACTTTTATGGAAATGGCACAAGAACTATGTCTACAAGATGCCTGGAGGGAAGTAAATAAGGAAAAAAAGCAGTATACTTTCTACTCTAATCCACATCTATCCTGGTCTAGGATAGATATGGCTTGGATGACAACGGACCTTAGGAAAGATTTAGACGAAATTGAAATATCCACGAATATATGGGCAGACCATAGTCCGTTAAAAATAACTTGGAAAGGACATCGAATAAAAAAAAGGTGGAGGATGAACACTGAAATCTTAAAAGATAAGGATTATATACAAACAATAGAAAAAGAAATGAAAATTTTCTTCGAAATTAATAAAAAAGAGCAAACTTCCACCCAAAACCTCTGGGATACTGCGAAAGCTTACATAAGAGGGCTGACAATAGCATATGTAGCGAAGAAAAACAAAGAACAATGGCAGAGAAGAGAGAAATGTCTGAAAGAACTTAAGGAATACGAACACGAGTTACAGAAGGAACCCCAAAATAAAAGAATCAAAGAAAAAATAAATTTGATAAAACACAAAATAAATTTGAATACACAGATAGAAATAGCCAGGAAAATTAAACTAGTGAAACAAAATTACTTCGAACATGCCAACAAGACAGGGCGATGGCTGGCATACAGACTGAAAAAAGAAAAAGAAAAACGGACCATACACCAACTTAAAGACAATACTGGAGAGATACAATATAGAAATAAAGATAAAAAGGATATAGCAAGAGCATTCTTTCAAAAATTATATGAACAAGAGGAACCCCCAGAAGAAGATATTAGACAATACCTAAGGGAAGCCGAAATCAAAGAATTAGAAGAGACGCATAGAGACGCTTTGGACAGACCAATTACAATGATGGAACTTATTTAGGCGAAGAAAAAACAAAAAATAAATAAGACCCCGGGACCTGATGGAATACCAGTGGAGTTCTATAAAAATTGTCAACAATCGGTGGATGAAACCCTGCTTGAAGTATTTAATGATGCAATTATGGAAGCCAAAATTCCGAATTCCTGGACAGAGGCTATTATTACATTAATACCCAAAGAAGAAACAGATCACGCAGATATCCAAAATTATAGACCAATATCTTTGTTGAATGTGGACTATAAATTGTTTACATCAATTATCACAGAAAGAATCAAGAAAATAATTGAAGATTACATACACCCAGATCAAAATGGTTTCATTCCAAGGAGACAACTAAAAAATAACATTAGGCTAATAATTGATGTACTTGAATATTATGAAATGAATGTAGACAAACAATCAGCCTTAATTTTCTTAGACGCACAAAAGGCATTCGATAATCTTAACTGGAAATTCCTCACCCTACAATTGGAAGCTATGAAATTCGGAGAAAAATTTATAAAGATGATAAAAAGAATTTATTCGATACAGACAGCAAGAATAACAATTAACGGCGACTTAACAGAAAAATTTCCAATATCAAAAGGGGTGAGACAAGGCTGCCCCCTATCACCCCTATTATTCATACTGGCCTTGGAAACCCTCTTAAAGGAAGTCAGACGAGACAACGAAATAATAGGTCTAAAAGCCAAACGAGAAATATACAAACTCCAAGCCTTCGCCGATGATATTGTATTCATTATAGAACAACCAACTATATCTGGCGCCAAGTTGCTAAACAGAATAGAGAAATATGGGAAAGTAGCCGGTCTCAAAATCAACAAACAAAAAACAAAGATATTAACAAAGAACCTTACCAATCAACAAGAAAAACAATTAGAAGATACGAAGAAAGTAAAACTACGAAGAAAGTAAAATACCTTGGAATATGGCTGACTAACAAAAGCTCTTCAATAAGAGAAGATAATTATGATAAATTAACAAAACAAATTAAAAAAGACCTAGGAATTTGGAAAAAGCTACAATTATCATTCTTGGGGAGGATCGCTTCAATTAAAATGAATGTACTACCACGGATTTTATTCTTATTCCAAGCAATTCCAATAAAACCAGGGGAAAAAATTTTTTAAGGACTTCAACAAATTAATAGCTGACTACATATGGCAAGGGAAGAAAGCACGAATCAAACTAAAGCATTTACAAGATACAAGAGAAAGAGGAGGATTGGCACTACCCAACTGGGAATCTTACTACAAAGCATCAGTATTAATTTGGATAAAGGAATGGATGGATCTAAAAAATCAAAGATTGCTGAGTTTGGAAGGATTTGACCTACAGCGAGGATGGCATGCCTTCCTCTGGGAAGGCACAGATAAAAAACATGATTATTTCCAGAGACACACAATCAGACAATCATTATATCAAACATGGCAAGGTATTAAAAAGGTACATTATAATAAAATCCCGGAATGGCTGTCAACAATGGAAGCCCAGATTTACCCAAATGCATGGACAGTAGTAAAATGAAAACCTACCAAGAGCTGCTAAACCACATGGGGGAGCTAAGAACAAGGCAAAAACTGAAAGAGATGGGTACAGACATTGACTGGTGACCATATGCACAAATTAAATCAAGATATAAAAAAGATTTGGCTCAATTTGGTTTCTAAAAAGGTCAAACTGAATTGGACAAAATTTTGCAAGGGACACAAGACAAACTAATTAAAAAAATCTATAATTATCTACCAGGATACAAATTAGAAGAAGAGGTAGTGAAAGAAAACATGATAACCTGGTCAAAAAATTTCGGCTACAGTATCGAACTAGACAAATGGCAAAAACTATGGACAATAAACTATAAGTTGACAATGTCTATATCATACAAAGAAAATCTCTACAAAATGTTCTATAGGTGGCATCTGCCACCAGCCAGATTAGCAAGAATGTTCCCCAATACACCATCAACATGCTGGAAATGCAAACTCCATAAAGGCACTTACTATCATATGTGGTGGACCTGCCCAATGGCAAAACAATACTGGCAAATGATTAGATCCCAGATAGAAGAAACCATACAGCGAAAGATAGAAATAAGACCAGAAACCTTTCTACTTGGAATACTAAACGGACAATATGAAAAAGAAATAACATATTTAATTATACATATGATAACAGCAGCACGAATACTATACGCACAATACTGGAAGAGTAGTGAGACACCGACAGAAGATAGGGTAATTAGCAAAACCATGAAATGTGCAGAATTAGATAAACTCACTAAGGAACTACAAAATAGGGAGGAACATGATTACTATCTAGTATGGAAAAGATGGTATTGTTGATTGGAAAAGAGAAAAGAGAAAAAGGGTCAGGAAGTAAATTGAACTACCAAATACAGAAAGAGGAAAACATAGTACACATACAAGTCAATAATAAACCAGAAAGATAGATAGAAGGGAAAAGACCAAATAAGGAGGAGTTAAAATTATGAAATAAGATTACAGACTACAGTTGCGATAATTTGGATAAATATTTGATTTTGTGTTTATATGTTTATGTTTTGTATGTTTTACTGTTTTATTGTTTAGTTTGTTTTACTGTTTTATTGTTTTGTTTAGTCTGTATATATAAATAAAAATTGAAAAAAAAAAAGAAAAAAGAAAATGACTAAAATGGACTCTAAGGTAAGAAAACGTCTCCTTTGAGTCACTTGACTCCTAGTACATTCATGGTGTCATCTATGAATTATCTTTGCAATAATTTGAACAAAATGTTTGCCACTGTTGTCTACAAAGATGTTTTATAATTCGCTAGTCTATTGTTAATATTCCCTGAGAATCTCCCACCCAAAGATTCACCAAACTTGACTCAGCTTGTGTTGCAAAACTGAACAAATTCAGCCACCTCTTCTATCTAATGAGGCTGTAAATTGAATAGCTGCTCTCATAATTAAAAATATTTTTCTTACAAATATTGTTCTCTAAAATAAATACATCCTGGTCAAAAAAGGTAAAGGAAGATCTTATGTATAAATAAATGTATAAACAGTACTTAGTTATTAATACTGATTCTTCCTGAATCACAAGTTTTAAATCTACATCATAGTTTAAAATTTAATTACTGGTTTATAAAAGTAAGTCTTTACTTACTTAATATATTGAAGGTAGTTTACCATTTCCTCTCTCCCAGACATGCATACAAATATATAACTATAAGGACAAAATTCCTAAATAATTATCAATTAAATAGAACCTATCAATAATACAGTCCCATCTCCTTTAGGGGCCATACGTTTTGTGGTGAAAAAATTTCTCTGAGCCTTCATAACAGCCAATAAATTGGAAAGATGACATACTTCAAGCAGCAAATTGTTCCAGATCATGGAACAGGCACTTCAAAGGCCTCCAACCCTTCCCCTCACATAGAATGACAATCCTTAGCATCTCTTCTCTGGACATACAAACAGGATGGGTTGAAACTGACAGAGAGAGATAATTCCTTCCAACATAATATCTAGTAGCTAAACCACACAGAATTTTACAGGTAATGACCAGAACTTTGAAACAAAACAGTTTTATATATTTAAAATATTTGTCAAAGCGGATACCTCTGAGAGTTTAGTTGCTACTTTTTTTGATTCTTCTTCCAATTCCTTCTGCCTCCAGAAGTGGGAATTTAAAATATCTTCTTGTATGGCTCTGGCATTTTGTTCTTGACAAAGTTGTCTCTGTGTTTCATTACGTTCTTCTTCAACCTATAAAATATCAAAGTAACAAACTGACCAGTTTGTTATGATCTAAGGAATAGAAGTTGTATTGTATCAGAGAATACAATATGCGTTAAATAGATATTAATAGTTAAACATTTGTAAAGTAATTACTAGGAACATTAGAAACACTGTTACTAAACAGTCATTTTGGCAGCAATATGTTAGTAATTATCTACAGCTGAATAAAATATGGATTTGAATTTCTCTAATCACTTTAGGTGCTTTCTATAAAAGTTTGTTATGAACAGTTTTCTTAACCATCAAGTAATTGATTCATGCTAAAAATTTGGGTAAAACTAAGTAATTGAGTAATTGATAACATTTTCTGAAATAAAATATTAGTTTCAATTTAGGTAGCATTTAGATGAAAAAACAACTTTGCGATATTCTTTTCTGAAAGTATTTATTCTACTGAATAATTCACAAAAGAAATGAAAATATTGTATACTTATTGTTAGAAGCCAAGAAACTGGACCCAAATTAATAAAAATAATAATAATAGAAGAATATGGTGAAGTTGCAGAATTGAAAATAAATAAAGAGAAAACCAAGATACTAGTGAAATTTTTTTTACAGATAAACAAAACAAGAACAGATGAAGAAGACAGATATATTTATTTATTTATTTATTTATTTATTTATTTATTTATTTATTTATTTATTTATTTATTTTTAAATTTGTGTACCGCCCTTCTCCCTGAGGACTCAGGGCGGTAAACAGCCAAGTAAAAACATAAACTACAAACGTTAAAATACAATTAAAAAGATATATATATATATATATATATATTTGGCCCCATGATTGAAAATTTTAACAAACAATTAAAAACATTTAAAAAGGTGTTAGGCCAGCCTGGCTTGCTGGAAAAAGAAGGTTTTAAGGGCACGACGAAGGCACTGAGGTCTTGGATTCTCCTTATCTCTGGGGGCAGCTGATTCCAGAGGGTAGGTGCCCCCACAGAGAATGCCCTCCCCCCGGGGGCCACCAGCCTGCATTGTTTGGCTGATGGCACCCCGAGGAGGCCTTCTCTGTGGGAGCACACAGGTCGATGGGAGACCGTCGGTGGCAGCAGGCGGTCTCAAAGATAACTAAGTCCTATGCCATGGAGTGCTTTAAAGGTGATAACCAACACCTTGAAGCGCACCCGGAAGACCACTGGGAGCCAGTGCAGCTCACGCAGGAGAGGTATTGTATGGGAGCACCATGCAGCTCCCGTGACTACCCGCGCGGACGCATTCTGGACCAGTTGGAGCCTCCAAGTGCTCTTCAAGGAGAGTCCCATGTAGAGAGCGTTGCAGTAGTCCAGGCGAGAGGTGACGAGGGCATGAGTGACTGTGCACAGGGAATCCCGATCAAGAAAGGGCCACAACTGGCAGATCAGGCGAACCTGACCAAAAATCCCCCTGGCAACAGCCGTCAGATGTTCCTCCAAGGACAGCTGCGTATCCAGAAGGACTCCCAGATTGCGAGCCCTCTCCGAGGGGGCCAAAACTCGCCCCCAATAGTCGGTGATGGAGTCAACTGACTACATCATTCAGATAGTTAGTGATGGAGTCAACTGACTATATATTCAGATAGTTAAGAAAGTAAATTACTTAGGAATTCAATTAACAGCAAATTGTGCAACTATTAAAGAAGATAATTATACTAAGCTAATGCAATGGATTGAACTAGGTCTGGAGAAGTGGAAAAACTTGCAATTATCGATGGTAGGAAGAATAGCTACAATAAAAATGAATATCTTGCCGAGATTATTATTTTTGTTCCAAACAATTTCGAGAAAGCTAGAAAAAAATGTTAAAATATTTGGCAATGGAAAAGAGCAAGAATTAGATTGAAAATGCTACAAGACTCTAAAAACAAAGGGGGTTTCGGGTTGCCAGACTGGGAGCTATATTACCAGGCCTCTGTACTTACATGGGTGAAAGAATGGATAAATTTGAGGCATAAAAGATTATTAATTTTGGAGGCACATGATCTTCAACTGGGGTGGTATGCCTTTCTAGGGTATGGGAAAAACAAAATACATAGATATTTCTAAAGACATTATGTTAGAAATGCTTTGCTGTTAGTATGGGGGAAAGTCAAAGAAAAACATATGAAAATACCATTCTGGCTCTCCACGATGGAAGCACTGATACATTTGAATGTTGTTAACCTGGAAAAAGTTACAAGATATAAAAACATTTTGAATGGAAAAGGGGAACTTAAAACTAAGCAAGAACTGAAAAATCAAGGGATTGATCTAGCAAAGAATTTCCTTAAGGAAAATCTATATAAAATGTTTTATAGGTGACATTTTCCACCAGCAAGATTGGCAAAGATGTTTAAGGATATGTTTGCTAAATACTATCACATGTGGTGGACATGCCAAAAGGCAAAAAAACACTGGACAAAAATACACACATGGTTGGAAAAAATAGTAAAGTAACACATAGATTTAAGGCCATTTAAATATTTTTGTTGGGTATGTTACCAGAAAAATACAGTAAAGGGAATAATATTTAATTTTACATGTGTTAACAGCAGCGAGAAATGTTTTTGCACAACAGTGGAAAAATGAAGAGATCCCTACAATGAAAGAGTAATAAAAAAAAATAGACTGCGCAGAGATGGCTAGACTAACACTCAAAATAAAGAAGGAACAGATTACTTTTGAACATGGGACTTGTTTTACCATTGGTTAGTTAATAGAAACAGAAGTTAGAACCTTAAAAGTTTAAGAGAATGATTAACTATATAATGAAAGTTTACTAGTATGAATAAGCTAATATTACTATTACTATGTGATTATTTTAAATGATATGTATATTATTATTATTTTTCAAAACTAACTGTACTCAGACAACACACTGTCCATGTAGATATTGAGTTTTTATGTTTTCTAAAGAAAGATGTGTGTGTGTGTGTGTGTGTGTATCTATCTATCATCTATCTATCTATCTATCTACCTACCTACCTACCTACCTATCTATCTATCTACCTATCGACCCGAATAACCAAAGAACTACATACAAACAACCGCGAAAACCTCAGAAAACATATATATCCATATATATGGGACATATATATATATATATATATATCCCCCATCCAATCAGAACACAGCCAAGCTCCCACCCAATCAGCTCACACCCCCACTAGCAGTTAAAAGGAAGAGACAGCTGCGATCTCACATTGCTCCTGGAAGCACGAAACCGAGAACACCAGCCTGAAGATGACGAATGAGACTTCGTCAAAACATCGCCAAGACACTTCCAATTTTACGTGGGAGAAGACCCGAATAACCAAAGACCTATATATATATATATATATATATATATATATATATATATATATATATATATATATATATATTATTTTGTTTTCGTAGGTCTTTATGTGTATATTTCTTTATGCCAGGGATTTTCCTACGTATATCAAGATGTTTCACGGCCTAATTTTCAGTGAAATCTCCATTCACTAGTTTTTAGACCTTTTTAAACATTCTAGCAGCTATCATGCTAACTGTTTGAATTTAAGAGGGAGACTGGTATAGATCTATTTCCATCTTGTTAGATTTCGTCAGCCAGCCACACCCACTTTTCTTAATTCTGCCCTGTAACAGTCAAATATTTATTATTTTGTTTTCGTAGGTCTTTATGTGTATATTTCTTTATGCCAGGGATTTTCCTACGTATATCAAGATGTTTCATGGCCTAATTTTCAGTGAAATCTCCATTCACTAGTTTTTAGACCTACCCTGCCCTGTAACAGTCAAAGAATGTTTAAAAAGGTCTAAAAACTATACATACATACATACATACATACATACATACATACATACATACATATATATACATACATACATACATACATACACACATATATATAAAACTATATATATAAAATATATATATATATAAAACTTTTTATATATATATATGTATAAAACTATATATATTATACTGATTTTAGAACAAGCTTACCATTTGTCGAACAGCATTCACAAGGTTTAGTAACTCTTGAGGAGTTTTAGTACAACCTACATCTGTTGTACTTGGTGGGAAATTAATCTTCTTTAAATTATTTTCTTTCACAGGAGGAAAAGAAAAGGAAAAGCTAGGAAGCAAGCTTCCCTGATAACTATTAGGTATGTTTCTTCTGACCAAAGGATTATAAGTATTAGAGCTTCCCAAAGAAGGGCTGGAGAATGAAGAGATCAATTCCTGATTAGGCTGATCAGAATTTTTCATTATATAAAAATCAGGATATCCCTGGTAGTTTGCATCATCCTCCATAGCTCCCCAGTTATGATATTTCTATATATAATCTGAACAATTCATCGTTTTTAGTAATTTGATTTGATGTTGCCCATATGATTTTTGAGCCTCCAGCATATTCTTCATTGTGCTACTCTACTAAGGCAGTTATTGCTCATTTTAATAGACACAATATTAAGCAAAAGATCCTCAGATTTGCTGCTTCCTCAATATCAAAAGAAGAAACGGACAAAAAAAAATTATTAAATTTGAATTTGTGCAGATTATAACCCTACTATTGTTTGAGTGAAAACATTAGAACGTGGATAGAATCTGCAAGGCTACTTATTACATTATTGGTATACCCAATCTCCTTGCTTCAGCTGACATCATAAACAACATAATGTCGCTAGGTAATTATGAGGTCACTAAAGTTCTTTTAAGTCTATTTTCCTTTTGCTCTCAAAGCTTTTTCCTGATTATAAGCAAAATGCATAAAATATCTGTATTTTCAAATTAAAAAATGTTTAATTTCTAATTATACCTTTTCTAAAAGGAAAAAAAGAATTAAAATGAAGTGCCTACTTAATTTTCAGCTACTGCATATCTGAAAAAAATGTGGTTAAATAGCAGATCAAAATGTTTATATAATGGGTGAGTAGTAATTTGTAGCAAAATCAGAAGTATGCAGTTCAGTTCTATAACTGTTATTTTTTCCAAATAATATACAATTTCTAAATATTCTAGTTCCTTCCAAAAAACCTTGAAAAAGCAACAAGTCAGATCAAATTGGGGGTTGGATTGGTCTCCTGGAATACTGCCGATCAGCTGCTCTAGGTGGCAGGGATAGCTGCCACTGCCTATCACTGCTTGTTCGCTGCCAATTGGCAGCAAATGGGTGATGGCGGCAATCAGGCAGCAGCAAATGGGTGGCAGCGGTGAATGGTAGTGATAGGCAGTGGCAATCCCTGTCACCTAGAACAGCTGATTGGCGATATTCTGGGAGGCCGATCCAACCATCAATCAGCCGCTCGGCAGTGAAGACTCCAGGGTTCCCTGGCGGCGGCAGCAACTCAGCTCAGTTGACTGATGGTGGGCACAATGGAGTGGAGCCCTGACAAGCCACGTGCTGGGTCTGCGATAAGGGGCTGAAATTGACCAGGCTGTTTGCTGTAAGGATGCTAGCTAGATGAATACCGGATAAATGCTGGGAGGCAGAGACAGATTTTTTTTTCTTGTTTTCCTCCTCTAAAGCTAATGTGCATCTTATAGTCCGGAGCGTCTTATAGTACAAAAATACGGTATATTTCTTCTAAAAAAAGGCCTATACCATGCTATGGATAACAAGAAATGACATCAAAAGGGAGATGACAATATAATATTCTTATGTAAATCAATTGTGCACACAAGGAGATAAGGAGAAGCTAATTTCCGGTTCCCAAAATAATAGAAACAGAGATTATCTAATGAAATTGAATCCTGAAAAGATCAGGACAAATAAAAGAAAATACTATTTTAACAAAACATAGCATTAAACTTAGCAATTTACAGCCATATGAAATGGTGTTGGCTACCAGACTGACTTGCTTCCAAAAACATGAATTGGCTGGACCAATTCATGGAAGTCATGGTGATCAATGGTTATTAGCCTTGACAGCAGTCTAACTACCTCTGAAAGTCAACAGGTGGGAGATAGTGTGTGCCATTGTGAAAGCAGATTGCTGGACCAGGGGTCTGATCCACTGCTAATCTTTATGTTCTTAAGTGAAAGAGAAAGATATAGATAAAAGCAGTCAACTAGGTAATGATTTATAGCAAAAATCAACATGGGACAGAAAGTCTGAGAGCTGTTACATAATACAGAGATTAATAGGAAAATGTCTTTCAAAATAGAAAAAGGCAACTCATCATAGAAGATAGGAAGCTACTGCTTGCAATTAAAAAAAAACTTATCCTAAATTTTTTTTTTGTATGTATATATTTTTTATACTTAACTGATTTTTATTCAAGTATAAAATACTAAAATAAAGAGAACCTTTTTGAAAATCACATTACAGTAGTCTTTAGTTAACAATGGCAATTGGGACCAGAATTAACATTGCTAAGCAATGAACATTATGTGACCATGCCTCTTAGTGACAGAACTTCCAGCAAACCTGGCTACTGCTGTTACGTGAGGATTCCAATGGTCATTAAGCAAGGATTTCTGGGTGGCTTCCCCAATGACTCTGCTTGGGAGAAGCCAACAGGAAACAATGAATATTGTGGTTACATAGCTATAGGTTGCTGTATCATACTTGTGAAACAGGTGATGAATGTCTCGATCACTGTAGAGATATTGCAATAACTGGAACTCTGAGTACTAACTATCACTCATTCATGCTACTGCAAATTTAAATGGTCGCTAGACAAGAGGACATTAAATAAAGACCACCTGTATAAGTCAATTTATATTAGAATGAAGGAAAACAGTGCAAGACTCTTATTACAAAACATATTTCTGTCAATCGATAAGAGTCCAAAGCAGTATTTCAAATGTAAACTACTTTAGGATTCTCACAAAATTCCACCCTGTCTTCATACTCCCCCCAATCCTTTTTTTTTTTTTTTTTTTTTTGCTCCCTTTCTATTAACAGGGTAGAAAGTACTGCTACCTTAGAGAGGGTGTTAAGTTTTCTTAGGGCATTGCCACTTTATATTCATTCTGTTATTTGGGTGACACTTATACTGGTTGTTTTTTTGCTGATGAGCAAAGGATTTTCCAGATAAGCACTGTTCTTCTATAAACGATAGCTCTGGCCTTTTTAGAAAGTATGCTGGTCAGGAAGTTTTAAAAGGTGTATTAATATTTATTTGAAATATTGATTATTGGAAAACATGAACAAGTTTATTTTCATAAATAAAAAAAAATCATTTTGATTTAACCATACCTGTTTCAGGTGGTTTGTTAATCTTTTTAACTCCATTTCTTTGCTTCTCAACATCAATTCAAGCTGCTGTTTTTCTTCCATTTGCATACAGTACTGCTCATCTTTCTTCCTTAACTGCTCTTGATTTTTCTCATATAATATATCAGCTCCCATTCTTTTTTCTTCCTCTTGTTTCAGACAAAATCTGGAATACATGAGTAAACGTTTAAGATAGATTTGTGCAATAAATACATGAAAAGCAAAAAAAGGTATTTGTAAAGTGGAATTAGCTTTACTTACTTGCTCTGGCTCCAGTATCTACACTGAATTAGCAAGTTTGCATATATATGTTTGTGTTTATGTATGTATATGTGTGTGTGTGTGTATATGTACACACCACACACATAGAGAAAGCGCATCACGAATGTAAACCAGAGCTTATACTATTTCGCCAAAGCAGTGAAGTGAAAATACATGTATGACAAACTGAAGTTTTAGAAATTGAAGACAGCCATTATACTGAAGTCTTTTAGTAATCTTTGTACAATTGAAATTGCTGGATTTAGCAGCTAAAAGCCAAATTTTCAAAGTTTTTTTAACCATATTTATTGAAAAGGAAATTATGTTACAAAAATCTTGACACTTGGCTATGTTTAGTTTAGCACCCATTTTACCTCTAAGTTTGTTTGGATACAGATGTCTTGATCTGTTTGTTAATCATGCACGGTTAGGTTTTCCTGAAAAAGGAAGAATGTGCAGATATTCTGGGCTTATTTACAAGAGCTTTTTTCTCAGATTATAAGACGTCTATGGTAGTCATACATATAAATATATATAAAACACTTGAAAAAACTTGATAGTCTGATTATGTCAAAATAGTTGAAATCTAGTGAATCAAATATTTTAATGTCATTTAATTTCCAATTGATACATTTCTCATTAAAAATTTGCATCCTCTTTTTATTTCAGATATTGCCTAGTTTAACAATGAAACAGAATTTAAGAGTTGCCTTGAGGGGAGATGGGCAGCAAACAAGCTTAATAAATAATAATAAACAATAAATAATTGATTCAATTTGCTCTAATGTTTCTTTAACTCAAAAAAAGTGTTGGAGAAATTATACCAAAATCAGATATTTATTTAAAAGTTATTACTTCAGATTGGTGATTTCACTTTCATATTGTACTTTTTGATGATCCAATATAGATTTCATATCTTTCAAGTCTTCCAGATTTTTTTGCCATTCATTTCTCTGATTTTCGATTTTTTTTACTTTTTCAAGCAATTGAGTATAACGTCCCTTCTCATGTTCTATTAGTCGTTCATATCCATGAAATATATTCTGAATTTTCAAGAGATTTACAGAATCTGCTTTGGAAAAAAAACATGTGTTAACATTATTTATACTATACAATATTTAATTAAAAAGAATGACACATACCATCCTCTGAAAAAATACTCAAATGTTTTCTTTAATGGCAGCTAAGAAATAATCAATTGCTCAGTCACAATAAAGGAAACAGGATCCAATTACTTTTTTAAAAATACATGAATATGTTTACTTAGCTTTAGATTACATTTACTAAAAATGTGATCTCTTGGGGGGAATCATGAGCAAATTTTGACATGGGGTGTCACAAATTTTGGGGGTGGAAAGGATGGGATATGAACAGCAAAAAGTTTGAAGAGCTCCTGTGGAAGGCAGTAACTTATGGCTGACAGGGAGATGATCAGGCATTGATAAAAGGGTCACCTCATAGCCAGAAATAAAGCAAGCAGAACACCAACTTTATCACCTTTTATAGACCACAGCAAGAACATTACACTTGCTTGGTCACTTCTGCTGCTACAACGACGGCAGAAGTATAACATGGATCTTCCTCAGAAATCATCACATACTCATCCATTTAACTGAAGAGACAAATGCATGAAACATTGGAAGCAGCCCCCATTTCTTGTTGTTAAGGCTCCTCCTCTTCCACCTCTACTACTTTCCCGGTCTCTCTGTCTCTGTAAATAGCCAAACTGCAACTGTTTTCAGTTATTCGGGAGGATCCTAAAGTCGACAAAGCCACCTTTTTACAATAGCAAAGGGTACCCAAATCCTATTTTCAGGAATTCCTTGGAGCCCAAGGGCCCAGAAAAGCTATTCAAAAAAGTCATAGCACGGTTAGTTCCAGAAAATCTGTCAGATCACTATTCTCAAAATTAGTAAAATGACTGGGCCAACCAGATAGCTTAGGATGAAAACAAGCTCTATATTCCAACTTTCAGAGTTGCATATCTTTCTTGGGCCATTTTCCTTCTTGTGTAACTATTTGAATACCATATTTTCCGGCGTATAAGACGACTGGGCGTATAAGACGACCCCTGACTTTTCCTGTAAAAATATAGGGTTTGGGCTATACTTGCTGTATAAGACGACCCCTCTTCCAACGCACACCAAATAAAAATTTAAAAAAATCAACTGGCTCACCCACAATGTAAAAGCAGCTGTGCTAGACCCAAAATGGCCCCTGCAACAAGCAGGAACCTCACACAGCCACAAAAAGCCCAAAAAAATAACTTTCACACTTTACACACACAAAATTCCATACAGCTTTGTGAGATTATGTGCGTTTGTGTAGTTAGAGTGAAACACTACAGAAACACACTAAATCTCAGAAAGCTGCACAAATATTATTTTATTTTATTTTTATTTTTATATGAAAGCTAAATTTAAAACTTCCTAGTCTAAAACTTAGACCTAGCCTTTAAAAGGCTACGTCTAAAAAAGAACAACTAAAAAACCCCCCAATTAACTATTTTTTTTAATGCTCCCTCCCAAAGGGGAAAAAAACTTACCCAAAGAAAGGGGTTACTCAGCTTTGCTTTGCTGGCTGAGTAATTCTGGGAGTTGAAGTCCACAACTCCCTGCCTGCTTGATTGCAGCAGGGAGATTTAGTTGCTTGCTGATGCAATGGATTGCAGGCAAGGCAAGGCAAGCGTTGCGGCTAGCAGCTAAGGTAAGCAAGCTGAAGGGGGGGGGGGATTTTTTGCTACGTACCAATTAGCAGACAAAAATTAGCAGCTGGGATGGCCAGCGTTGTGTAAAAGGAAAGTTTTTCCCTTTTACATGGGGCTTGCGTGTAACTCAGCTGATTAGCGGCAACTCAGCAGGCAATTCAGCTTGGCTCCTTAGAGCCATTTAAGGCTCGTCAAAGCCTTTCGGGCTGGTCTGCCTGGTTACAGGAGACCGACACCCGGCGTATAAGACGACCCCCGACTTTTGAGAAGATTTTTGTGTGTTAGAAAGTCGTCTTATACGCCAGAAAATACGGTATGTAACTATTTGTAGTCAATGAAGTATAACTGAGGAAACAATGTGGCTTCACTTTTTAATTTTTTTCTGCATTACAATTTAATGAAAAAAAACCA
This sequence comes from Masticophis lateralis, assembly GCA_030761175.1. Lineage (NCBI taxonomy): Eukaryota > Metazoa > Chordata > Lepidosauria > Squamata > Colubridae > Masticophis > Masticophis lateralis. Next base: position 67,790,502 of record JAUDYJ010000006.1, read on the forward strand.
TACACACATATCTATTCACATTTTAAAAAATTAAATTCAAGCAGAGCATATTAGCTTTGTTCTTTAAGTTGAATTACTTATATTACATTGCAATTAGAATTACATTATATTGTGATATAATTACTGTAATTATATCACAATATAGTCCTTATATTTATCTGTAAAGAAAAAAACATGGAAGGAAAAATCCAGTAGCATGAAAAGGTTTTCTTCAATGTTCATTAGCTTTCTTTAGCAAGGTGGCAAAAAGGGGCAGGTTGGCAACTGGGTCACTGTATTTGTGGCTTTGTCAGATAATACAACAATGTTCTTCCAGGTGAAGAACTAGTAGTGATGTACAGAGAACTGGCACTGCCAGAACACCTATCACAAACTCTACTTCCTCCATTTCAAAGGGATTTGTTTTTCAGATCTATTATTGACAGTGCTGTATCTTTCCGCCAGCAGGACTGAGATTAGGGGTAAGAAAAATACTTATTGGCAATATTATACAGAATAAGTTTCTGTAAAACCTCTTTTATCAGCCACAAACTGGACAAAAGGCAAGATACACAAAATTTTATTTGTGCCAATTGAGGATTTACAAAATTGCAATCTTAATATTGATTGCTTGGCTTCAGTCAAAGGCAAACTTCTTTTGGACATTGTAAATTTAAGGCAAATCTGGCGTTCTGTGGAAGTATATCTTGTCAAGAGAATTCCAGAATGTTTGTTCTCATATTAATGCTTCTGTACATCCCACTGATTAGGGCAGTAGCTCTAATTATATTTTTAAAAGGCACTTAAAAAATAACCAGTTCCCTAACGCTTTGCTTTACTGTCTATTATAGTAATTGGCATTGGGCATTAGTTTCCAAATTAGAACATAATCCCAGTTTTAATAAGTCATGTTATCCATTAATTTGTGAAAAATGTTCTTAAAATATAGCTACATTATCTTTTCTGAACACATACAGTATGTGAACACATACTTCTAAAGGCTGACTGCATTCTGTTTGAAAATATCATTCTTCAGCTAACTAAATGACTAATTCACACTAAATCAAAGCCTGCTCAACTCATGTCCTAAATCGGAATTATTAACGACCATCTCTTATTAACTAATGTGGAAAAGTACAAATTGTAATAACTTTTAACAGCTTTTACAGAATACTGGCATGAAGAGATTAATGATTCAATTTTAGAGAAATATGTACGGGAATTGTAAATTCAACTACCAAATATCAAATAGATATTTAAATAAGGCATGTGTTCTTAGCATTTTAATATTTTATTATTTGATGATGTTAGCTTTGGAAGCCATATTAAAACCAGAAGCTTCCATGCTGCCACCTTCTTGGTTTGGGAAAGTAGGAGGGGGAATTTAGTAGAGGGATTGTAGTTAGACATAATAGCATTCTTTTTTTCGGTCAAGGTCATGGTGTTTCTGCAGCTGGAGGAGTGATTGAAGTGGTGGCTCAAGTTGGGATGGATGGTGATTGGGCCATGTAATGGACTGAGGGGTACAGGGGCTAGATTTGCGGTTTTGATTTTCTGAGGGAAAACCTGGAATTCTCAGATTCGGGTTTTCCCAGATGTGAAATTCTACACTTATTAAAGTGGGAACTTTGAGAAGATGCCTGTTGCGGAGTTTTTAATTGGAGTTGGGTTTTCCCAGGACGCTGACAGATGACCTTAGATATTACAGACAAGTTCCTGCTTTTGTTTTTGAAAACTGATGAAGATTTCAAACTGAGTTTTCTAACTACAGTTCTTTAAATCTTTTAAAAAGGGGAATTCCTATTGACATAATTAGATGGTAGTAGATATTACATCTCTTCAAGGAGCTACAATTTCAAAGTGTCTGATAAATTATGTGAATAGAAGATATACCTGTAAGCCACATAACTCCTCTGATATTATTAAAACAGGATTAAAATAGTTTAACAGGATTAAACTATTAAAAGGAAAACCTGCAATTGTTTTCAGTATCCTCTTTGATAGGGAGATTCTTAGTCATCCAGGTCATGGTTGTCCCAAAGATGTTTTTTCAAGAGGTAACAGGACTTTCTTGTTTTGTTTTTTTTTTTTGATAGTTGAAAAATATTTCTATTTGCTTCTGAAAATTATGACTAATATTCAGTGCAACTGTAGTCTAAATGAACATTCAAATTCTAAAATGGGCCCTACAACACCTATTATTTTCAACCAGTATAGCCAAAAGTCATACTGGCTAAGAATGTTGGGATTTTTATTTGATTGGTTGACTCTTTTTCATTATATATCTGAAAGGTGAGACAAAAACTTTGATAAATCCTAATAAAAAAGCAGCTAGCCAAGAAACATTATTTTGTATTCATAAGAAAACATTTATGCTTGAACAACTACAAATGTGCTCACCTTTACAATCTAAACTAAGTTCTTCTATCAGCACTATAGCTTCCTTATAAATGGAGGAAAGTGACTTAATATCCTCTGTAGTTGAATCTGAAGATGGAGTTAAGTTATCCAGATCGTTAGTAATACTCAATGTTCTATAAAGCTATAAATGAAATAAGAATTAAACATAATTATATTCTAAATCAAAACGTCCTTCATTTCTTTTATTAACTTTTAATTCTACTAAGAAAATTTTACAAATGGAAACTGACTTAATTAGATACCACATCAAATCATGATTTGATAGCTCACAAAATAGTATTTCTAATAAATCCACTTAATATTAAGAGTTATGACTACCCCTGTATCACAACCAGGAGACATGAATCCACCAATATCTCAGTCTGCATAAAGGACTATACTTTTAATCATAAATTATTATTTAAATCATTATACTGAAATATACAAAGCTATTAATATATTGCTTTCTGTGGAAGCTTCCATATTTGAGCTATGTTCTTATACATTCTAAATTGTGTTTAATGATTCTGCCTTGATAATGAAGTGGTATCACGTGGTAGAGTTACAATGTCAATGGCTGCTGTTCCCAGGTACAGGTTCCTAATCAGCAATCTTCAGACACAGATAGTCCTTGACATAGAACCATTCATTTAATGACCATTCAAAGTTATTGACAACACTAAAAAAAGAGAATTACACTTACAACTACTGCAGTGTCCTCATCATCATGGGATCAGAGTTTAAGTATTTGGCAATTTGCATGTATTTACGATGGTAGCAGTATCTGAGGTCATGTGATCACCATTTGAGACCTTACAGAGGGTCTCAGAGGACTTACAACAAACAGTCAATGGGGAAAGCTGGTTCGTTTAACTACTGTATGACTACATCCCTTAATGATGTAAATTCTGATCCCAACTATGGTTGGCACTCAAGGATCTGTACGTACATCTCTATTTTTTCAAGTGATGTCAATTGCAGAGCTTCCCCAAGGCATCAATTTCTTTTAAGCCTCACTGACCTACAGTTCTTTATTTCTACAGAATTATTACCAAAATATGTTCTCTAATTCCATAATTTGCTCCCTAGTTCCAATTTTTGATTTTAATCTGTGAGCAGCAACATGTAGGGAAATAAACATTTGTTTCTGTTTTACAAAATCTTTCATTTCTTCCCTCAAAAATTTATACTTCTTCATTCTTTATTAACTGCTTACATTGAATGATATATAAGCACAATAAGATTGCATGCAATGCTCAAAAGAACTCTGCCCAAAGCTCAGGACTATAACAAAGAAAATATGCTATATTCAATCCTGGACCGCAGCTAGCAAACTGGAGAATTTTGATATAACTATTACAAGAAAGTAATAGATTTTGATTTCTGATAATACCAAAATTTAAAGTAAGAGACATATGAATATTGCATGTTTTGGCAGTACTTATTTTTATCTGAAGACAAGGTGATGGAAACAATATCACTCTGACTGGCCAGGGACCAAAGGCAGAAGTCAATTTTCTAATAATTGAATAACATTTTAAAATCGATTTTATTGCATTTGGGTTTTGTGAACCAGTTCGACAATCTCTGTTACAAATATTTACCAATAAAAATTATGAGTCACGAGATTGTGGTAGATAATTTGGGAAGTACTGTATTTTTCGGCATATAAGACACATCTTTTTCCCCCCTAAAAGAGGGTGGAATTGTTGGTGTGTCTTATACACCGAACACAGCCATTTTTGGCCTCCTGAAGTCCTGCCTCGCTTGTTCCATTTCTGCAAAAAGTGGGGGCGTTTTTGCCCCCTCCCAGACCCCAGGAGAACTCTGCAGGCCTCCCAAACCCTCTGCGCGCCTTGCGAAAAAAGGGGCATGCAGAGGGTTTGGGAGGCCTGCAGAATGTTCCTGGGGGAGGACAAAAACACCCCCGTTTTTTGTGAAAAATGGGCAAAAAACAGGATGCACAGAGGGTTTGGGAGACCTGCAGAGAGCTCCTGAAAGGGCAAAACCTTTTTTTTCCTTACTTACCTCTTTGAAATTTTGGTGCGTCTTATACACCAGTGCATCTTATAGTCCGAAAAATACAGTAGTTTATGATCATACTGAAAACTCACGATTTATCTATCTTACCAAAGCATTGCTAAAAATCTTAGTATTTAAAGTCAATTCTAAATTGGCCTACAGTGCTTTTCACTTAAAACTTTAGAAATATGAGTTAAATTGATGGCAACGTTTTGCAAGCTTGTTTTATCCTACCTTATTTTTTCTATTCACAGATTTGGCTGGATATCTGAAAATAAGTATAAAAACTGTATTAAGATTTTAATGTATTTTTATATCAAAATTCTGAAAATTTACAGCTGCTAATTCTAGACCATCCATTCTGAATCTAATGAGCTTAATGGTGCAGCAGAAGTGCAGCCTAGATACCTATGAATCTCAATGGATGTTCCCACTATCAAGCGGACTTCCAGCATGATTCCTTTAAGAAATAAATTGATCAGTTTTCTCTTTTTGAAATTCTTTGCAGCATATGTATGATGTGTAGGCTTCCATTAAGATCAAAAAGTTGATAATGGAAGTTTGGGAGCATAGCTATTGTACAGGGGCACTGAGGATGCACCTCAAGGGTGCATTCTTATAGAATTCAATAAATTTTGGCTAGGACTATCACTGGTCTAATTACAAATCAGACAGAACTTTACATTAATTCTAAAAAAAGACCCCCATACCTTTCTTCAATTGATGCTTCACTCAAACTGCTCTCATCTTGTGGCTGATGTAGATTATTACAAAGCTGTTGACTGATCTTCTGTTTAGCATTCTGTCTTTTATTTTCACTTTTTCTTGTAGCTTTTAAACTGGAGGATTTTTTTCAAAATAAAAATAAAAATAAATAAATAATTGAACACTACTTTAAAGATAATTTTATTTATGAAAAAGTTAAAATATAAAAATAAAATGAAGACATATTGCTAAGAGTCAACAAATGGCAAAATTTCTAATCTCTGATAGCATACTGGATTTAGGAATTCAAAGTTATATGAATAAAGTGTCAATTATATCAATATAACGATATATAGCTGTATGATCTGGGAAAAATCTAAAATGAATTCCCAAAGAATCTATCATAATGCTTAGTGAATTGAAGGAATTTTGGTCCTCACTTGTGCTTAAACTGAAATATTTCTGTATCAGTACATGAATACCATATTTAAAATCAAGTAAGAATCCTGAAGGACAGATAATTATTATTATTTTATTATTATATTTTTATTCCATTTATATACATTTAAAACTCAGCAAACATACCTAATTGCCTCTTAAATGCCTCCTAATTTCCCCACAACAGCAAACCTGTGAAGTGAAAGAATGACTGGCCCAAGGTCACCAAACTGGATTTCATGTCTAAAGGAGGCATGGAACAGTCTCCTGGTTATTAGGATAGCATTTTAACCTCTATAACCATTGTTATATATGACTGCTCTCTGAGTCAAGTGGTGTTATTGACTGCACTTGCACAGATCAAATTGTCTGAGCTCTGCACCCTTCATAATGTGTCCCAACTACCAAGACTGGAATCTAATGTCACCATCACTGTCATAACATTCTATAAAGAATGGAAGATTCCTGTCATTAGAGAGCTTTCACTACCAGGAAGAGAAAAAGTCAGAATAGCAACTGCATATATGATAACCAATTACACTCTCAAGTCTTAAGCCTTTCATTTTTAAAATATCTCAAGCAGACATCACCAGTGGAGATTTGAACTAATTGTGATAATGCTAATAAGCAAAATGAGTGCTTTTCCTAGTTTAGGAAAAGGAGAATGTATAAAGAAGTTTCTGACAAGTCTACAGAAGATGAACAGGATGGAATCTTGTCAACCTTCACAATTCCTAATCTCATCTCTAGTAGAGATAGTGTCAATTTGCAATAGTTTGTTTAGTGACTGCTACAGAGCCACTGAAAAAAAGTGAAGTATTTTCAGTCAGACAAAAGATAATTATTTTGATTTTGATTTTGGTTATTTTCATTGTTTATATTTATTTTAAAAATATAAAATATTGCACCTGATTGATCCTGGCTGACCTCAGAAGCTAAGGAAAGTAGACCCTAGTTAATGCTTGGATGGGAAAATACCTAGGAATCCAAGCACTGCTGGCTATGCCAAGTTAAACAAAAAATCTTAAAAAGTATCAAGGATAAACTAAATTGATAATACTGCAAAGAAAATTGTGTGGAAATAGTGACAGGAACCAAACCTGTCTTGAGGTTGTCTTCACCTTTATTCTAATTGTTCCTTAAAAATTTGAAGAAAGACTACAATTTAATGATGGATGAAAAACTTTAGAAGCAAAAGATCTCAGTTTTATGCCTCACATCATGCCATGTTTAGTCATAGCTAAAGAAAAGCTTGGGATAATATTTTAAGTGATCTTATTTCCCAATTATAGAACATTTAAGGCAACATATTATAATTACAATTCTTACCTAAGAAAACAACGATTTTAAACAATGCTCATCCAGTTAAACTAATGGTCAGTGTTAAGATAACTATCTATGCTTTGGTTACATATGTAAAACTGTATGCTTTAAGAAAACAACACAATAAAGTTTAAAAGGAAGTTAGTACATTGCAACAGTACATAACAATTAGTCAAATCAGTTCATATAAGAGAATCAACTTAATGTTATTACTATACTCACCCTGGAAAAATTGCTTCCTTTTTATCTGCTGGGAAAACACTTTCTGCCGTAATATGCTGGGTTTCACTTATTGAATGCTTCTGCTCTATTTTCTCATCATTATTCACAGCCAGCATTTCAGCATTAGCAATTTTTTCCCCTTCAGATTCCAATTCCTTTTTTATTTTTCCCTCTTCAATCTAAAGCAGTGATATATTGAAATATTATTTTAAGAACAGCAATAAAAATATCAATAAAATTATTTGCTCTATTACAGACTTTTGCTTAATCTTTCAGAAGAGCTCTAGAAAAGAAAATAATCAGTCAATACTATGATTACAAATTAATAATTAATATGGTCTAATCAGAAATAATGTAAAAATCATAGATATTAGTGATAGGAAAAACGCATTAGAAACACACATTTTTATTATAAACAGAACAGATATTATTTTAAAAAGTGTTCAACAACAATGTACTATATGATAGAAATGTTTCACGGAGCAAACAGTGTTAGGCAAGCAGAAGAAATGGAAAGATCAATTAAAAACCTGTTCAAAAGCCAGTTTCATATCTTGGATCAAATTTATAATTAATGTAAGAGTGGTGCGGTTCATTTGTTAATGAAGTAGCACTTATGTAAACTAAATTTTTGAGTCTTTGTTATGATAGTTGTATCTTACTTCAATTTCTGAATGTTCTTAACAGAAAAGGGAATTGCATGAAAAAGGTGTAATTTCTTCCCATATTCACATTAGCATTACTATGTGAAGCCAACACAATAAAGGCTTTTTATATAGTGCTGAAGAGCTGAAATGAACAGAATGGCTGAAATGCAAGAAAGATGAAAGAATGAAAAGCAGCAGGTACTTCTCTACCTCTTTTTGCAGTTGGTTCTTTTCTTTCTCCAAAGCGAGGAAAGCTGAATGCAGTATTCCTACCTGATTTTTAAATCTTGCAACATCACCTTCTAATTCTTCATCCAGAACTTTTTTTGATATTTGAGGACATACTTGTTTAAGATTTTTCACTTTATTTCCAATTTCAATATCAGTACCTTTAGAACTATTGAAACTGTTATTAAAATGGTATTCAGTTTCTTCACTTGGATTTTTTGTTACACTAATATGTTTATATAAGTTGTTGGGGGTAATTGGTTGATTAGGAACTATAATTTTAAAAACTGTATCTTTGGTAATGTCTCCATGACTTTGCAATGAATATTCAAGACATTTTTCTGCAGCTCTAGTTCCACCTACATTTGCTTTCAGTTGTATAATTGAATTGTTACTTTCTTCACTGATGTTTACTTTTGTTCCATTTGCATTATTAGACAGTGGGTTCTTATTTGTGTTCCAGTCATCAATATTTAATTCCCTTTCTGCAACAGCAGATCTTACATCTTTAATGTCACCCTTTCCTTGAATATCCACTTTTATGTTTTGTAGATGAAGTAATGTTTCTTCTCTGCCTTCTACTGCACCACAGAAGCCATCTCGTAATGTTGCTTTGCTCGGAGTGCTACTCGTTTTCTCATGAACTTTAATTTCACCAAACATCTGTTTTAGTTCTGCTGTAATACTCTTAAAATTTTCCTTGACTTCCTTTTTTTCATTTGCAACCCACATTTTTTCATATTTTTCTTCCCAATGTATTGAATCAAAATGATTGCAAATATTATGTGCTTCTTCGCTATGCACGAGTGCTTCTGTTACATTTTCATCACCAGCATATTCAACTTTAATCTCGTCTGTCTGTTTTTCATGTGTTGATTTTTCTATAGAGCTGGATGTTTTTAACAGGCATTTCTCCTTATGCAAGCAAGTATGGATAGAGAAAAATTAACAAACAAAAACCAGTGTGTTAAATTGTGATTTAAATGTCATAAAGGGTTTGATTTTGAGAATATTTAAATATTTCTGGTTTAGAAAACATTGTTTTCAAATACCGTGTTTCCCTGAAAATAAGACCCTGTCTTATATTTTTTTGAACCCTGAAATAAACCCTTGGCCTTATTGCCATGCACTCAAAAGCCTAATTGGGCTTATTATCAGGGGATGTCTTATTTTCGGGAAAACAGAGTATATATTTTTACTAAATACATAATTTAAATGGAGGATAATTTCATGGCAGTACAGTATAGCATAATTAAACTTAAAATAGCTTTCATTTTTTTGTCATGGCATATTCATAATTAATAGCTTGTCAATCCTAACTAGCAGCATCCCTCTAACTGGGCAGTTGGAAAAAAACAGTCACATTCTCCACTACCTATGGAGGTCATAATCCTCAAATCAATAAGCATTCTACATATCTGGCATCCACTTCGGGATAGGAGTGTCCAATAATATGTAGCCTCTTCTCAACTCAGTCAATATCTCACTGATGGCCCGCCCAAATTGAACACAATCCTGTTCAAAATGCCTAGAAGTGGTACCAACTGCTAGAACTTTGTGAAAGTCATATTTTGCAAGTGCTGAACATATCTCTCATAGAAATTTTATTAAATTTATGTTTAAATGTTATTTTGATATGACTTATCAAGTACATGTTATTAATTTTTGCCAGTGTACAACAAAACCGTTATCACCAATATAGACTATAAATACCAAGCATAATCATGTGTCATAATCAGCAGGACTGATGAAAAGGACCATAATCCTACCAAATTTTTAAATAGAGATGCAAATAAAAATTCTAATTTGAGTCGGAATAAAGTACAGCACATCTGAGATGGGGGTAAAAAAATACTTCAGAGAATGGGTGACAAAAAAAAAAAAGATTTTTCAAAGCTGATATCAAATTAATGTTCACAGTAGTGATACAATCAAGTAGGAGCAATGATGGTTGTATATGCCAGGCAGGTCTTTGTGAGAGAAAATTTTTTCTCAAGTATTACTATCAAGTATCAATGCACCTAAGTTATTTAAATTCTTGAATTTGAAATGTTAATTTCCAATTCTAGACTGGTATCAAATTGATACCTACAGTGTACATCTTTTAGCAGCACAACAAAGCACAACTCAATCTAATATAATTTCATAGTATTGCTAAAAACCTTCCAAGATGCCAATTTCATAATTCTGTTATTCTGCTGCTGGAGGAATTAATTCAGTTGAGTTGCACAAAAAAGTTACCCCATGGAAACAGTTCCAATGGAAAATTTAATCTGCAAGCTAAAATCTGCCTGTAGGATAGGGTTTTGGTCAATTAACTAACAGGTTCTCTCCAAGAACATCTTTATGAATAAAGCTCCCAGAGGTGTCTGTTAGTTCAAGAATAGGTGTGTATGATTAAAAACAATTCATTGATTCAAATAGTTTCTATAATTTCCAAGCAGGTAACATTTCATCAAAGTCTTTCCTAATTTGAATACACTTCAGATGTATAGACTTCCACTCTGAGGCTTTTCGCAAATTCCCCATTGCTGAGGAGCCTAAGAATTAAGTCCATGAATTTGGAATATTAAGACTGAGGAAGGCCACCTATCATGCCAAGAAGGAATCTTTAATATTAATTGGGTGTGGACAGACAAAGGACAGGAGTATTATGTTATACTTATTTGTATAATAAATGTTATTTGTTTTTCTATAATGAATCATAGATTGGAAAAAAAACATATTAGAATAAGAAAATTAAAATTATGTGCTTTGGCGACAAGATGTATGTCAAGAAACATATAAAAAGTAGTATGTCTTGATGGTTTAATATACAGGGAATCATATAAATAAGGGTTACATCTCTATTACTCTATCTATAAATTTAATTACTACACAGAAGCAGACACCCCTTCCAATACCATTTTTGTCCCAAAAGCAGAGCTTGTAGTTTTTCCTTTAATATACATCATTGAGCATTCCATAATCCACAACTATAGAATAAAAAGTTAATAATATAGGATTAATATTCTTTCATTTCATTTTAATTATAACTATTAAATATGTCTTTAGTTTCAGAACTGTTAAAATTTATTTAAGCCACATAATACAATACCAATATTTAAATGAACATTGCATACATACCTTGCTTTTACTTTTAAATTCTTTGATAGTTTTGTGTTCAATATATTGCAGATCTATAATAAAATGTTGAATAACATACTTGTAATTATTATAATTTTTAGTTGATTTGTACTCTGAAAACCTTTCCAAGATATGTTTGACTTAAAATGAGATTGTATACAGATAAACATTGTTTCACAGTGAAGATGCATTTTGCATATGATCAAATAAAAAATTCCCCGTATAGCAAGTGAACCTAGTATATAAAGTTCTTTATTTACAGCTCAATGGTGCTTATCTGTTAATTTCCTACTCAAATTTGTGTGTTTTATACAGCATTAAAAAATACAGAGGTGGATTAACTTTTCGCATGTGTCTAAAATCTAGTATAACTTATTTTTGCCAAATTCTGCAATTCCATGCTGTCCTCATATACCTTGAGTAGATGGTATATATTCATAAGATATGAGTAGCCTCCCATGCATACAGTACATTCAGAAAGTATTCTGACCCCCTTCACTTTTATAAATTTTGTTATGCTGCAAAATTCTACAGTTGTTGAAATTCATTTTTTTCCTCGTTAATCCACATTCAGTACCGTACAGTACAGTACAGTGCAGTAAAACAGAATTTTAGAAATGTCTGTAAATTTATTAAAAAGAAAGAAACTGAAATATCACATTGGCATTAGTATTCAGGTCCTTTGCAACAATGCATGAAACACCTTAGCTCTGGTGCCTCCCATTTTTCTTGATCGTTGCTGACATGTTTCTACACCTTCATTGAAGCACTGAAGGTTCCTAAGAGCACAATGGCCTCAATCATTCTCAAACTGAAGATGTCTGGCACAACCAGGACTCTTCTGCTGGTCCTCTGGTCAAACTGAGCAATTGGGAGATAAGAGCCTCAGTGAGAGAAGTAACCATGAACCCGATGGTTACTCTGACTGAGCTCCAGAGATCCTATGTGGAGATAGACAGAGTTCCAGAAGGACAACCATCACTGCAGCCCTCCACCAATCTGGGCTTTTTGGCACAATGGCTAGACAGAAGCCTCTCAGTGCAAAACACATGAAAACCCACTTGGGAGTTTGCAAAAAAGCACCTGAAGGTCTTTCAAACTGTGAGGAACAAGATTCTCTGCTCTGATAAAACCAAGATTGGTTTTATTGTTTATTGGTAGAATTGTTTAGCCTCAATTCTAAACGATATGTCTGGAAGAAACCAGGCACTGCTCATCACCTGCCCAATACCATCCCAACAGTGAAGCATGGCTGTGGGGGTGTTTTTCAGTAGCAGGGACTGGAAGACTGGTCAGTCTTAACGGAAACCTGAATGGAGCAAAATACAAGAATATCCTCAATGAAAACCTGTTCCAGTGCTCAGGACCTCAGACTGGGCCAAAGCTTCACTTTCCAACATGACAATGACCCTAAGCACACAAGGAAAACACAGGGGACAACTTTGTGTATGTCCTGGAGTGGCCCAGTCAAAGCCCTGACTTAAATCCTATTAAACATCTCTGGAAGGACCTGAAAATGGCTGTACACTGACGGTCACGTTCCAACCTGACTAAGCTTGAGAGGGTTTGCAAGGAAGAATGGCAGAAAATCCCCCAATCCAGGTGTACAAGCACTTAAACTTTTATTGAAATTATTCCAAATATAAATACTTTGCCTCTAGATTTTAGCTATGCAATCTGATAAGTGCTAAGTATCCAGTATGGAATGAAGAAAACAAATGACTGGACCCACTGTAGAATTCTACTCAAGAAAGGACACGGTGCTTTATCTGTTTTTCCTTCCAGCTACTACTGCCTGTGGATTTATTAATGGAATATAAGAAGGAAAAATTTTTAAAAATGCCATTCTCTATCTGCAGCCAATGGGAGGCTTTATTAGATTTCAATCTTCTCTAGGAAGGAAAGGAATTCTTTTCTACAGAAAAAGAAAAATGACAACAACCTTGCCTTTTAATTAACAAAGCAGGATAATAATAAATTATCATTCTAAGTCACTTCGGGATGCCAGAATGTTTCCAGCAGAAGAGTGGAAGAAACAACGGATTAGGGTTATTTAAATTGGGATCAGAATTATTCTTCTTCCTCCTGCAGAAAACTTTGATTTTATTAAAAATGACATCAGCTACCTTTCGAAGAAATTATGTTTTTAGTATCTGAGTCTTTCTTCACAGGCATGGAGATTTCAGGTGTAACATTTGTTTCTATTAATTGTTGTGGAGATAAATGATCTTCCAACATAAACATGTCAGCTGGTTTAACACATGGAGAGCTTTTAAGAGAAACACTGGTAGAATCCCAGTCAGATGTATCTAAAAACAAAAAAATATTTAAAAAAGATCAAAGTAGTAAATACAACAACATACAATAGTTTAGCAAATGTTAATCGTATGTAGTTTGAAACCAAGTAATACAAAGATCTATTAGGTTGCCAATATTAACAACAAAAAAGTCTCCAGCTGAAGTATTCCTACATCTGTAATATATCAGCATTTGGCTCTTAAAATACTGATAGTACTAGAAACTATTTTGACTTAACCATTACATTTATTTATGCATATCCCAAATCAAAAGAATTCAATCTTCAATCTTCTATAGTTTAACAGGAAAGTACAAGTACATGTCTTTTTTAGAGGATACAACATTTAGTTTCATTAATTTAATTTAATTAATTAAATTTTGCAATACATGGCAAAATCTGATGTGCTTAAATACTTTCAAATGTATGATACATAAATACGCAGTGTTTGAGGACCTTCATTATCATCTGCTTCATCCAAACCAAGTTCTTCCGTTAAATCTGAAAGAAATTAATGATATTGGAATATAAAATATGCAATGATATGTATGATATAATATTTTAAGCCCCATATAATGTAGTTACCTGATTTTTGCTTTTCGGTGATTGCCTTCTTTAGAACAGGAGCAGGAGATTCACATACCAAGTTTTCTTTTGTGATCTTTTGCTATAAAGATTAATTCAGCGAAGAATGAAATAAGATACCACAATGCAGTAATAAAAATAGTTAAATAAAGTTCATGTAACAAAAATAGTACTAACCTGCAAACCTGGTTTTCCTAGGGGGGAAAAAAGGGAAACAAGTTACCTAGATAATATACTGCAACTTTTAAATTTATGTGAATCCCACTCTTGTATTACAAATATAATACAATATTTGTTTGTTACAAATATAACAAACAAAACTTCCAGGAAGAAATGACGAATTGGAGACAGCTCCCAAAAAGCAGAGCCAATAACTGGAGCAGAATGAAGAGCTGGCAAGTAGACCGGCTCTTTGTAAATCCTGTCCAGACAAAGAGGAGACTTGAGATTGTCCCCAGGTGCTTTAAACAGTGGCTTCTCCCAAGACAACCCCTCTTTGGCAGGTCTAGAGCTGTGGGAGATAAGGTAATAATCATCTTGCTCAGACAGCAGTAAGTGCCTTTAAAAGGAACCAGGTTGACATACTTCCTTTTCTAATCACTTTCAAAATTGCTTGTTAACTGCTTTTCGGCTATTAAGAACCTTCGGGTCAACATGTTTTATAGCACCAGGTGAGGTTTTTTTCCAATTCTCAATAAAAGAAAATTTAAATATGAAGTTAAGGATTTAAGTTTTTTGTGGAATAAAAACAACAAAAGATTAAAACTTTGATTTTAGAAAATTACAAATGGACTAAGGGGCCAGATAAAGTTGAAATAAGACTTTTAAATTAATTATAAGAATATTTTCCATAAGAAAATGCTTTTGATTAAAAAAAAAGATTAAGACAAGATTTCAAAATTGGATGCTAGCGGGAACTTGAAAGAACTAAAGATTAAAATTAAAGAAACTTGACTTGCTAATACAGAGTGAAACAAAATATTTTAACACAGGATGTATTGAAAATTATTTCTGAACAATGGGAAAAGATGTTATACTGGAAATACAAAACAATGGCTGATGTCATAATAAAGGTAAAGGTAAAGGTATATACAAATAACAAACCGAGGGAGTATCTTAGATAATATTCCTATATTGGATTTACAAAAGAGGGTTCTTAAAGCTTTGAAGAATTTTGTGAGAAGGGATTAAGAAAAAATGAAAAGAAATCAACTTCATTGGCAACATTTGAAGGAACTAAAGATCAAGGTTGTTAGAAACAAAAGTAATGAATATATACGTGTTTTAATCAATCAAGATTAAAATAGATATGTTATTTATGGTAACCATTACTGAACTGTAGCTGATACCAGGAATAAAATGATTAAGCGTTATGTTTGTTTATACATAAGAAATTGAATATGGGAAGAACATGTCATTTGTATTTTAAGAGAAGGAGATAAATTTTTAAAATTTCTGTATGTTGATATAAAAAGGATAATTTATGATGAATTTACCATTAAATGGTTCTTCTATAATGCTGTGCATGTGTATTCCAGTTTTGGCAGGAGATGTAGGCAAAGAACTAGTTGGCTTCCTGGGGCTTTCTGAAGTATACTATTGGAAACATACATATGTGAGAAACATACATATAATTATAATCATATACCCATTTTGTTTATCTTTCTTTTTGTAGAAAAAGAAAGATATTTCTAAACATATTATCAAAGCTTTTAATTACAGAGAACATAAAAAGCATTTTAAATTGTAAGTTTAGCTTTTAAGGAATGGTTGATTTGCATTTACTTACAACTGAAATGTTTGAAGAGACATTCATATTAAGGATTGGAACTGTTCCCATTTTAATTTAATAGAAGAAATAAAGTGATTTTTTTAAAAGAAACATTCACAAAATCTGATCTGTGCAACACACTAAATTTCAAATCTCCTTTCTGAAGTACTTCACACCTATTTCAACTAAGAATGCATCCTAGAATGAGTTGGTTATAACTCAGGACCAAAAGCAAAGTGAACTACTACTACTACTTCTTCTCCTCCTCCTCCTCCTCCTCCTCCTCCTCCCCCTCCTCCTTCTTCTTCTTCTTCCATGTCCATTATCGGACATTGGCGATCAAGTTGGCAATCCTATTTTTGTCAACAGCTGTACGAAAAAGTGCTGCTGAGTTTTGTCTAAACCAGTCCCTTAGGTTTTGAAGCCATGATGTTCTTCTTCTGCCTGGGTCTCGTTTGCCTTCAATTTTTCCCTGGAGGATTAAGTGAAGGGTGCTGTATTTTTCTGGGTGTCGCATCACTTGTCTAAAATACTCTAGCTTTCACTTTTTAATGGCTTTGATTATGTCCCTTTGCTTTCACAGGTGGCTTATCACCACCTTATTTGTGATTTTGTTAACCCAGCTTATACGTAACAGCCGTCTGTAAATCCACATTTCAAATGCTTCTAGTTTCTTCAAGTGGTTTTCTGTCAGAGACCAACTCTCTACTCCGTAGAGCAGGTTAGAAAAGATGTTACATCTGACAAGCCTGATTTTCAGTCTTAGGCTTATGTCGTGACTGCAGAAGACCTTTTTCATTTTGTAGAATGAATTACTAATGAAAAAGTGAACTACTAGTATTCCAAAATTGTCAGTATCAGTTATCACTATTCTCATGTGCCATATAAGAGAAGCCATTAGAATCTCATACAGGAAAACATTTTATTAAACACAAAATGTATATATTTATAACTGAAGTGGCCTTTAAGCATAAAGACAATTTCATATTGCAAATGTTAGAGGAAGTCTTCAATAATATCACATTTCCAACTACGGACCCTATACCATATTGATTTATATTTCATATAATTAGAAAATTACTCCTTTATTTAATTCTATGGGCAGGATATTTAATTAAGCAATATTAAACACACTGATAATTTCTATGACCACACTTGTATTGGGGCAGCTTCAATTCACCTCAGCAAAGAAATGTCATGGAGATGGCAAAGAGATAGAATTATATGTCTCAATGATGCACTTTAAGATGATTTGCCTAAATCAACAGCACTTGCAGGAAAGTGAAGGGGTAAGTTCACTTTGCTTTCGGTAACAAGGATGCTATGGGGCTATGTATGCAGGTTTAAGGGGATATTTTACTCAAACCCTTATTGAAGTGAAGGACTTCACTTCTCTTTGATATTAAGAATCAAATGTATAGATACAGTATGTCTATATATTTCCTCAAACATCACTTATTTAAAAAAATTCTCATTACGCTTAATTCTCATTACCGATGCTAAATTATATTTTATTATTATTTTTATTATATTTGTAGCTCTCTATTGAAACAGAAAGAGAGGTCAATGATATGGAAAATATTATCTATATAATATATAACATTATCTATATAGGCAGATGAATTCTTAGAATTCTGTATACAAATAAATGGTTTGAAATTAAAAAAAAATATTTTTCTCACTGGCCACTTTGAGAATACAAAATGGGTAAGACTTATAAGTAATTGTGTGGAAAATAACTCAAATTAAACTCCTTAGAGCTTATTATTATTTATTTATTTGATTTATATGCTGCCCTTCTCCAAAGACTCAGGGCGGTTTACAATGCATTAAGCAATATTCAATACTTCAAACAATTATTCTGATTTAATGAAATGTTCTGTGCTTACCAAGTTAATGGCATATCTATAAACATTAGAAACTAAAACTGATTAATACGAGAAGCAATAAATCAAATCAGATTTTAAAATGGAGGTATTTCTTTGAAGTCACAGAGCACAGAAAATTTTAAAAACCTACTTCTGAATCCCATAGAGATTCTGTACACTCCTCTTCATCTTTGTCCTCACTCAAAGCTGATTTAGCTATAAAATAAAATAGTAAATTCTTTACAAAATACTCAGTGTTCATTATTGAAAAAATGATTGTGGCAATTCAGATTTGAAAAGTATTGCCACGCACTATTCATTCCTCCCCCTCCGTGTTTGATTGGTTCTGCCAATTTATCATTCCTCAGTCCTATTCTTGTATAACACCTTGATAAGGCAAGACAAAAGAATTAACTAGATTATAAGGCAATTATTAAATTTAAATAACTAAATACTTTTCATAGCTGCATTCTGACATTAGCTAGGCACACTACTTTTACTGAAATATTGCTGGGAAGCCAAAGCAAAATTAATTGAATCTTCTTGGTCAGCCCTCAAATTAAAAAAAAAAAAAAGGTTGTTTTCAGAAAAGAAAACAACCTTCTCCTTACACAGATTTTCAGAAACCAGCCACTGAAGTTTTTAAACATGAAAACTGAAATATAACACTTTAAAGAATGACAGCATCCCAATAGATATCCAGTTCTTAATAAATCACTTATTTACAAATAGGCTATTTCCAGAAACAATTTTCTTTATATATTTTAATCTTATAATATTAAACCATATTAAAATTCATGGGAATAACCAATTAATTATTGGTTTCATGAATTTTAGTTATTAAACTATTAGCTGAATGAAGCTATAATGCATAAATATGAGAAGTGACTTTATTATTGCTAATTTGCATGTGATGCAGACTAGTTAATATAACTAAAACTTATACCTTTTGGTGAGATATTCCAAGACTGCCTACAAACAATACTTTTTTTATTGGCAATATCCTGTTCACCACCTTCTTCATCTTTTGAAGGTTTCTCCTAACAGAAAGAACAACATTCAGTCTTCATTGTATATAGCAATTGGAATTGTAATGTCCTGTTATTACTTTAAGGAAGTCTTTAGAATTTATGACTAAAATTTTAATCTATGTGATTTTATCAGGGAGTCATAAACTGTCTGGGATATTGCCAAGAATATATATTCACATATGTACTGTAAGCAATAAATGAGCAGTGATCTAGGACTCTCCCAAAAATCCAAAAAAATCAAAATTATTTAGCAGCCTATGTTGAAAAATACAATATTAAAATTCCATCAAATAATCATGAGAAGGAAATGCATCATTTTTAATTTTTAATATGATAAATATTGATATATATAGTCCATCCAAACAAAAGCTCTTTTGGGGACCTCCGTAATTTTTAAAAGTGGGAAAGAGTCCTGAGAGAAAAAAGTTTAAGAAAAACTGAACTAAAGTATCTTCAGTGTAATGTAAAATGTGACATTTTATAATACTAGAAAAGCTGAACATTTATCTAAAATTACCAACACCATAAATTATACATTTTCACTATCTATACTTATTATTTATTTGTTAAATATATTATGCAGTTATTATAACCATTAATAAAATAGTGGTTATTATTACCATCACTTTATTAATCAATAAAATAAAAACAATTCTTAATCAAATTAACTTATAAATATACATAACTGTGTTATAGTATGAATCTGTATGCCTTATTTTCTTTGTACCATCTTCCAAGCAATTTACGATTAAAAGACAAACTAACAATTATAAAATTAATTTTGAGGAAAAAAATAGAAGCCATTCTTAAAGACCAGGTATGCAATCTGGGGACGTGTGTAAGTGCACTAAGGTGGCTATTGTCCCTGTCGCATTTTAGTTTTTTTTATTTTGTTTGTTCAAATTTGTAATTTTTGTTTGATAAATGAATGAATGAATAGGTAAGTAAAAAATAGTGGGTATTTGTAGGAGGCATTACTCCCCTACGCTACTCAGGCTCCTTATGGAACAGTCTCTCATTGTTAGAGGTTTTGAGTGTTCATTGTATAAAATCCTACCTTGGGACTGGAGCCTAGTTCCTCCTCTTCTGAAGAAAGCCAGCTATCATCATCTGTTTTTCCAAAATTGCTTAAATAGAGATGCATAAATATATATAAACTGCTTAAATAGAGATGCATAAATATATATAAATAAGAATCTATCTTTTTCCAGAACTTCCTGAATTTAAATCAAAATTTAAATCTTACCTTATAGAATCTCCAGAAGAGTGGTTAACAAAAACTGTAAAAAAATCCAAATACAAAGAAAAATAAAAATGCAGACAATCAAGTTACAAAAAATTATGAAGATTTTTTAATATTACAGTAAATCAAACTGCAGAAATTTAAATGAAGAAAAATATCTTAAAAATAAAAAAAAGCTTACTCAGTAGCTATCCAAAAGTTGGCAAACATTATTTAATTAGATTTTTGTATTTATTGTAAGCTTATCCAATTTTTAAACTAGAAGTTATATTCGGTATAAATATTTGCAGTCAATTGCATCTTAGATTGCACAGAAGTTCATGATTTAACACTTTTACTTCTTGTTTTATGGAATTTCTATTTCCATAATAGCAATTTTCTATTTGTTCAATAAAAGAATTACATGGTATTCTAAGAGTGAAATATGAAAAAAGCTCACATGCCCAAAAAAACTGATAAGCATTCAGCAGTCTGAGCCCAATTTCTATATTAATAAGGACCCAAACATATGATGTAGATCAGGGGTGTCAAACTTGATTTCACTGAGGCAGGATCAGCATTGTGCTTGTCCTCCGGGGGCGTGGATGGGGGATGTGGACAGATCGACTTCATTCAGGTGAGGGCGTCTCTGGGTGCTCGGTAGGGAAGGAATCAGGGGTCTCCAGTGAGTGGGGCAGTGGGTGGGAGGCCGAGGGATGAGATGAGGCGAGGGAGGGGGTGGTGCAGCTGCAGCCAGAAACCATCGCCCCCCGCGAGCTTGCTGCTCTTTGTGAGCAGGGGCCAATGGTTTCCAGCAGGCTGAAGCCCCTCAGGTGGCACACTCTGTGGCTCCGTAGCCCGTTGCCACCACCAGGCTGGCCATCCAAGCAGCAGGTGATGTGGAAGCATCAGCAACAGGCTGAGCTGGGGGAAAGGCCTGTGATGCGGACTGCTGGATACACTTAGTCCATCCCACTGTCTGTTTTGGCTTGTGTTAAGAAAGAAAGTCTCTGCTGATCATCTTCTCCTCGGCCCCCTCATGGGTCTTGCCCTTGGCTTGCACATGGAGTGTTCCCCTCACACTCCCAATGCACCTCAGCCCCACTTGGCAGACCCACTCAGCCCAAAGGAGGCGAAATGCCAGCTAGAAAGGCCAATGTTAGAACACATACAGGCCCAGCTGGAGAAAGGCTGCCACTGCCAGCGAGGAAAGCCGGATCCCCATCAGTGCCATGGCCACACAGGCCTAGCAGAAATGGGGGGAAGGCATGCGATCCTGGCTGGGCCTCGGCTGCCATGATGCCAATGGGGATCCAGCTTTCCCTGATGGCTGCCTTTTGCCTGCTGGGCCTGGATGTGCTCTACACCTCTACTCGGTTTTTCTAGCTTGCCGCTTCACCTTTGTGCTGGGAGGGCCTGATCCTCCGGGCGGTGAAAGCAGTGGTCTCATGGAAATGTGCCAGCCGCTGGCAGCCTCGATGGTCACAGCAGCCCACAGCGGTGTCAAGGTGCTTTGCATGCGCAAAGGGAACTCCATGCGCTGACCAAGGGCAAGACCTACAAGGGGGTCAAGGAGATGACCAATAGCGACCTGCTTCCAACCTCAAGCAAAAATAGTCAGGTGAAGTAGGCAGCTATTGCCCCACTTCCGCCTCACTTTGTCTTGGCCTATGGTGGAAGCAGTAGCCAGAAGCAGAGGTGCAGGGGAATGGCATAAGGTCCACCCTGCTGGATGCACCGGGTAGCCGCCTGCCCGTTCCAGCCATGTGGGATGGAGCAGGCATGTCCAGTAGTCCACATTACGTACCTATCCTGACTCTGCCAGCTCCCGGTGCCGCTGCAATGCCTGCTTCTTGGAGGACTAGGCCGGTGGTTGCAGAGGGCTGCGTAGCCCGTGCTGCAGGGCACCTCCCCCCATGCAAGCACACAAAAGGCTGGCGAGCATGGAAACTGCAACCTGGCGGTGGCCATCTGGGCCAGACCACGGCAAACCTTAGATCCATCACCTGGGCATGTGCATAGGAGGCGAACCCTGGCATCCTGGGTGAAAGGGAAGCACTCAGAACACAGTCCTCAGGGACGCCAGGCCCCATGTGCTCGGCACCTTCTGTGCGCACACTCAAGGGAAGGGGCCAAGGCGGTGCCACAGATCAAAGGCTTGCCGCGGTCTGGCTCAGATGACTGTCCCAAGGTTGCAATTGTGGTTATTATTTCTTTTTATATTTTATTTCTAATTTCATAATATAAACTTATATGTAGGGTTATGTGTGAGCATGGAATTATTTTAAGCTTTGTGGGGAATTTTGTTAAAAAGACTTGAACTATTAGGAACTTAGAAATAGAAGGAACATTATCATCCATCTACTGATTATACATGACCTGAAGCTGATAGATGACTTTTTCCAATAGTTTTCCAATAGTTTCGTATAAATGTTAAACTAAAGGGGCAAGAATACTTGAGCTCTAAGGCACCATGCAAACTAGGGAATTAAGACTCAATCTCTCTCCTTGCATCAGCAGGTCAGGAAAAAAAAACAATCATAGAACACATGCTTCACAGTCCCTGTTGTCAGTCCTGAATTATCTCAGTATCAATGGTATTGAAAGCTATTAAGAAATCAAGAAGAATTTAGGATGGCTGCACAACCATCATCCTGGATGTTTATCCAGGATGATGGTTGTGCAATCATCCTAAATTCTAGGTTATAAGTATGCAAGATTATGCCTCAATAACAAATTCCGGTGTGCCAAGTCAGAGTCCACCTCAAAGCAAATCCAGGATACTTTATTTATCAGATGCCTAAAATATTCCTCGTAGCAGTCCTATGGATATTCTTGTGGAAGTGTTTTCATTTGAAAATGGGCTGCTGGTTTGCATCTGTGGATGCCCAAAAGTAGAAAAATTGTTATATTTTGCTGCTTTTATCATCATGATATAATTGTTAACATGGTTATTACATATGTTCAGTCAGATTTACTCTGTTATTCTTCAATAGTGGTCTAAGCAATTCTTCTATCATTTCATCCCCCCAGATCTTATTCAAAAATCAATGAATTCCATGGGATGAAAAACAGGAAGATACCAATAGGAACAATTCAAAGATATCCTGTCACAAGCCAATTTCAAGTGGAATTAAGGTCTTAACTCAAACCGACTAACAGAATCATACCCCCTCGCAAAATTCTTTTCTCTGAAACTAATCCAGGTTCATCAGTTGCCTTCTGATCTAAGGTCCTTGATGCTCTCTGAGTGTGGTTGTTTTCTTGCAAACCTTTAATTACCCAAACTAGATAACATCATCAGTGCTAGTGCTAGGGAGTGGAGTTTGCTTTCAATTTATCTTCTAGTGGCTTACTTGTCATTGTCCATGGGAGAGTCTTGATGGTTCTTTAATTGGACTCTTTATGTTTGTGTCGGATCTGCCATCTTCAGCTTACTGCTTTTCTGGCAGTCTGCCATAAATTGTTAGGGGACTGGGGGGAAGAGGAAATAGGCAATTGGCATGTATAGGGATGAGACTAGCCAAAGGGGAGGAGGTGACAAGTTTGACAGAAGCCAGAGGTGTGAGAACCAGCCTGTTTCAGTCTTCAAGGCCGCAAAGCCTGGGAAAAGAATAAGAACTGTACCAAGTGGCACCAAACATCCGAGTAGCTCCTAAAACACCTAGATGGCACACCATTGGACGAAGACAAACCAGCTAAGGGGTGAGGGAGAAGGGGGAGTACTGTTAACTCTTTGAGTGCAAACTTCAGTTCTAGCCTATTTTCACTGTAACCACTAATCCTTAGTAAAAGAAACTGTCACACCAACCAAATGGAGTTGACAATCTTTATTTCCTAGGGACCTATTAGGGAAAGACTGATATTAGGCTAGAACTGCTATAGGAGTCAAGCTAGAGAGACATAGTTTGACAGTTCCTTGATTTGGGTATTATTTACTTCTTCATTGATATTATTTTTAGACTTGGCTTGGTCTAGGATAGCCACAGCTTCCCAGTTGAAACTTAATATTTTTATATAATTTTTATCTTTTATGATAGTAAGCCTCCCAGAAATACCTTCAGCTAAGATGGATGGCCTATAAATTTAACAAAGAAACAAACGAAGACTATTTAGATAAGCACAATCACACTGCAGCAAACATAAACATATGAAAAAGGAAACATATCTATACAATATATTTCAACACAATGGATATCCACACAACTTCATCAAAAGGTGCCTGATCACTCAACTCAATGTATCATAACCCAAGCTGTAAAAAGGATAAATTACATCAAAAACATCTCAGAAACCACCAATAGACTATTACAACCATGTGGCATCCACGTAGCATAGAAATCAACTAAACCCCTCCAAAATATCGTAAGTAAACCAAAAGATCCAGCAGCCTCAAAAGAAAAAACAGGAGTCATCTATAACATACAATGTAATGACTGCAACAGCCACTACATAGGATAAACAGGCAGAAGACTAGCAGAATGTATCCATGAACAACAACTAGCAGTCAGAAGACATGATGAAAACTCCTTAATTTCACAACACATGGACAGCCTTAACCATGGGTTTAACTGGAAAACTGTGACTATCCTAGACCAAACCAAGTCCAAAAAATGCTAGAGAATTTCTGGAAGCCTAGCATTGAGTAATCGGCCATCAATACACACACAGACATAAACAACATATACATACCATTCAAAAGACAATCAACAAACCAAAAAGGCAACAAAAAGACCAATGCTCCATCAGCATTCAATACCCAGAGGAGCAGATATTAACTGAGGTTAACATCAGATCAACAATGAAGAAGTAAACAATACCCCAATCAAATACTTGCAAAGCAAGCTAACAGTAAACAGCCTAACTACCAACACCACTCCCACCAACACTGACAGGGCAAGCCACATATAAATTGAGAGCAAACCCACTCCCCCCCAGGACTGATGGTGTTACCTAGTTTGGGTAATGAAACATCTGCAAGAAAACAACCCAGCGCAGAGAGTACCCACTCTTCATTTCAACCCTGGGCTACAAATATAGTCCTCTATCACTACCTTTTCTAAAAGGACTAAGAACAAAACAAGAAAGTTATCCATATTATGAACTATACATTTAAATAAATTATTACTGATTTGACCTGTACAGACAGTTACTCCTTTCCTCAAATCCCTTCCTGACTTCTTGAGCAATTCTTAATCTACATTCAGTACCGTACAGTACAGTAAAACAGAATTTTAGAAATGTCTGTAAATTTATTAAAAAGAAAGAAACTGAAATATCACATTGGCATTAGTATTCAGGTCCTTTGCAACAATGCATGAAACACCTTAGCTCTGGTGCCTCCCATTTTTCTTGATCGTTGCTGACATGTTTCTACACCTTCATTGAAGCACTGAAGGTTCCTAAGAGCACAATGGCCTCAATCATTCTCAAACTGAAGATGTCTGGCACAACCAGGACTCTTCTGCTGGTCCTCTGGTCAAACTGAGCAATTGGGAGATAAGAGCCTCAGTGAGAGAAGTAACCATGAACCCGATGGTTACTCTGACTGAGCTCCGGAGATCCTATGTGGAGATAGACAGAGTTCCAGAAGGACAACCATCACTGCAGCCCTCCACCAATCTGGGCTTTTTGGCACAATGGCTAGACAGAAGCCTCTCAGTGCAAAACACATGAAAACCCACTTGGGAGTTTGCAAAAAAGCACCTGAAGGTCTTTCAAACTGTGAGGAACAAGATTCTCTGCTCTGATAAAACCAAGATTGGTTTTATTGTTTATTGGTAGAATTGTTTAGCCTCAATTCTAAACGATATGTCTGGAAGAAACCAGGCACTGCTCATCACCTGCCCAATACCATCCCAACAGTGAAGCATGGCTGTGGGGGTGTTTTTCAGTAGCAGGGACTGGAAGACTGGTCAGTCTTAACGGAAACCTGAATGGAGCAAAATACAAGAATATCCTCAATGAAAACCTGTTCCAGTGCTCAGGACCTCAGACTGGGCCAAAGCTTCACTTTCCAACATGACAATGACCCTAAGCACACAAGGAAAACACAGGGGACAACTTTGTGTATGTCCTGGAGTGGCCCAGTCAAAGCCCTGACTTAAATCCTATTAAACATCTCTGGAAGGACCTGAAAATGGCTGTACACTGACGGTCACGTTCCAACCTGACTAAGCTTGAGAGGGTTTGCAAGGAAGAATGGCAGAAAATCCCCCAATCCAGGTGTACAAGCACTTAAACTTTTATTGAAATTATTCCAAATATAAATACTTTGCCTCTAGATTTTAGCTATGCAATCTGATAAGTGCTAAGTATCCAGTATGGAATGAAGAAAACAAATGACTGGACCCACTGTAGAATTCTACTCAAGAAAGGACACAGTGCTTTATCTGTTTTTCCTTCCAGCTACTACTGCCTGTGGATTTATTAATGGAATATAAGAAGGAAAAATTTTTAAAAATGCCATTCTCTATCTGCAGCCAATGGGAGGCTTTATTAGATTTCAATCTTCTCTAGGAAGGAAAGGAATTCTTTTCTACAGAAAAAGAAAAATGACAACAACCTTGCCTTTTAATTAACAAAGCAGGATAATAATAAACTATCATTCTAAGTCACTTCGGGATGTCAGAATGTTTCCAGCAGAAGAGTGGAAGAAACAACGGATTAGGGTTATTTAAATTGGGATCAGAATTATTCTCCTTCCTCCTGCAGAAAACTTTGATTTTATTAAAAATGACATCAGCTACCTTTCGAAGAAATTATGTTTTTAGTATCTGAGTCTTTCTTCACAGGCATGGAGATTTCAGGTGTAACATTTGTTTCTATTAATTGTTGTGGAGATAAATGATCTTCCAACATAAACATGTCAGCTGGTTTAACACATGGAGAGCTTTTAAGAGAAACACTGGTAGAATCCCAGTCAGATGTATCTAAAAACAAAAAAATATTTAAAAAAGATCAAAGTAGTAAATACAACAACATACAATAGTTTAGCAAATGTTAATCGTATGTATTTTGAAACCAAGTAATACAAAGATCTATTAGGTTGCCAATATTAACAACAAAAAAGTCTCCAGCTGAAGCATTCCTACATCTGTAATATATCAGCATTTGGCTCTTAAAATACTGATAGTACTAGAAATTATTTTGACTTAACCATTACATTTATTTATGCATATCCCAAATCAAAAGAATTCAATCTTCAATCTTCTATAGTTTAACTGGAAAGTACAAGTACATGTCTTTTTTATAGGATACAACATTTAGTTTCATTAATTTAATTTAATTAATTAAATTTTGCAATACATGGCAAAATCTGATGTGCTTAAATACTTTCAAATGTATGATACATAAATACGCAGTGTTTGAGGACCTTCATTATCATCTGCTTCATCCAAACCAAGTTCTTCCGTTAAATCTGAAAGAAATTAATGATATTGGAATATAAAATATGCAATGATATGTATGATATAATATTTTAAGCCCCATATAATGTAGTTACCTGATTTTTGCTTTTCGGTGATTGCCTTCTTTAGAACAGGAGCAGGAGATTCACATACCAAGTTTTCTTTTGTGATCTTTTGCTATAAAGATTAATTCAGCGAAGAATGAAATAAGATACCACAATGCAGTAATAAAAATAGTTAAATAAAGTTCATGTAACAAAAATAGTACTAACCTGCAAACCTGGTTTTCCTAGGGGGAAAAAAAGGGAAACAAGTTACCTAGATAATATACTGCAACTTTTAAATTTATGTGAATCCCACTCTTGTATTACAAATATAATACAATATTTGTTTGTTACAAATATAACAAACAAAACTTCCAGGAAGAAATGACGAATTGGAGACAGCTCCCAAAAAGCAGAGCCAATAACTGGAGCAGAATGAAGAGCTGGCAAGTAGACCGGCTCTTTGTAAATCCTGTCCAGACAAAGAGGAGACTTGAGATTGTCCCCAGGTGCTTTAAACAGTGGCTTCTCCCAAGACAACCCCTCTTTGGCAGGTCTAGAGCTGTGGGAGATAAGGTAATAATCATCTTGCTCAGACAGCAGTAAGTGCCTTTAAAAGGAACCAGGTTGACATACTTCCTTTTCTAATCACTTTCAAAATTGCTTGTTAACTGCTTTTCGGCTATTAAGAACCTTCGGGTCAACATGTTTTATAGCACCAGGTGAGGTTTTTTTCCAATTCTCAATAAAAGAAAATTTAAATATGAAGTTAAGGATTTAAGTTTTTTGTGGAATAAAAACAACAAAAGATTAAAACTTTGATTTTAGAAAATTACAAATGGACTAAGGGGCCAGATAAAGTTGAAATAAGACTTTTAAATTAATTATAAGAATATTTTCCATAAGAAAATGCTTTTGATTAAAAAAAAAGATTAAGACAAGATTTCAAAATTGGATGCTAGCGGGAACTTGAAAGAACTAAAGATTAAAATTAAAGAAACTTGACTTGCTAATACAGAGTGAAACAAAATATTTTAACACAGGATGTATTGAAAATTATTTCTGAACAATGGGAAAAGATGTTATACTGGAAATACAAAACAATGGCTGATGTCATAATAAAGGTAAAGGTAAAGGTATATACAAATAACAAACCGAGGGAGTATCTTAGATAATATTCCTATATTGGATTTACAAAAGAGGGTTCTTAAAGCTTTGAAGAATTTTGTGAGAAGGGATTAAGAAAAAATGAAAAGAAATCAACTTCATTGGCAACATTTGAAGGAACTAAAGATCAAGGTTGTTAGAAACAAAAGTAATGAATATATACGTGTTTTAATCAATCAAGATTAAAATAGATATGTTATTTATGGTAACCATTACTGAACTGTAGCTGATACCAGGCATAAAATGATTAAGCGTTATGTTTGTTTATACATAAGAAATTGAATATGGGAAGAACATGTCATTTGTATTTTAAGAGAAGGAGATAAATTTTTAAAATTTCTTGTACTTGTGATAATTCTTTATATTTTTCTTTTCTTTTTCTTTACTTTATTCTTTTTCCTTTTCTATTTTTTCTTGCCTGCGCCCCTCTTTGTATTCTTTGTTAGATATTTCATAGGATTATTGTAGGAGGAAAATATATAGTTAGAACCTGTACATTTAGGCACAACATGAATCATGTAGACCCAGGATAAGATTTTACTGTTATAGAAATTTACTGGCAATGTATATAAATCCACCCACCTACCAACCCCCCCCCCCCCCACACACACATACACATACAGCCCTTAGCCACTCCATTATATTTTTCATATCTAAATGACTGAAAAACATTTAAAATATTTATGTATGTTGATATAAAAAGGATAATTTATGATGAATTTACCATTAAATGGTTCTTCTATAATGCTGTGCATGTGTATTCCAGTTTTGGCAGGAGATGTAGGCAAAGAACTAGTTGGCTTCCTGGGGCTTTCTGAAGTATACTATTGGAAACACACATATGTGAGAAACATACATATAATTATAATCATATACCCATTTTGTTTATCTTTCTTTTTGTAGAAAAAGAAAGATATTTCTAAACATATTATCAAAGCTTTTAATTACAGAGAACATAAAAAGCATTTTAAATTGTAAGTTTAGCTTTTAAGGAATGGTTGATTTGCATTTACTTACAACTGAAATGTTTGAAGAGACATTCATATTAAGGATTGGAACTGTTCCCATTTTAATTTAATAGAAGAAATAAAGTGATTTTTTTAAAAGAAACATTCACAAAATCTGATCTGTGCAACACACTAAATTTCAAATCTCCTTTC
The DNA here is from genome assembly GCA_030761175.1 of Masticophis lateralis. Taxonomy (NCBI): domain Eukaryota; kingdom Metazoa; phylum Chordata; class Lepidosauria; order Squamata; family Colubridae; genus Masticophis; species Masticophis lateralis. The sequence goes on from JAUDYJ010000006.1 coordinate 67,820,145, forward strand.
TGAAGTACTTCACACCTATTTCAACTAAGAATGCATCCTAGAATGAGTTGGTTATAACTCAGGACCAAAAGCAAAGTGAACTACTACTACTACTTCTTCTCCTCCTCCTCCTCCTCCTCCTCCTCCTCCCCCTCCTCCTTCTTCTTCTTCTTCCATGTCCATTATCGGACATTGGCGATCAAGTTGGCAATCCTATTTTTGTCAACAGCTGTACGAAAAAGTGCTGCTGAGTTTTGTCTAAACCAGTCCCTTAGGTTTTGAAGCCATGATGTTCTTCTTCTGCCTGGGTCTCGTTTGCCTTCAATTTTTCCCTGGAGGATTAAGTGAAGGGTGCTGTATTTTTCTGGGTGTCGCATCACTTGTCTAAAATACTCTAGCTTTCACTTTTTAATGGCTTTGATTATGTCCCTTTGCTTTCACAGGTGGCTTATCACCACCTTATTTGTGATTTTGTTAACCCAGCTTATACGTAACAGCCGTCTGTAAATCCACATTTCAAATGCTTCTAGTTTCTTCAAGTGGTTTTCTGTCAGAGACCAACTCTCTACTCCGTAGAGCAGGTTAGAAAAGATGTTACATCTGACAAGCCTGATTTTCAGGCTTAGGCTTATGTCGTGACTGCAGAAGACCTTTTTCACTTTGTAGAATGAATTACTAGTGAAAAAGTGAACTACTAGTATTCCAAAATTGTCAGTATCAGTTATCACTATTCTCATGTGCCATATAAGAGAAGCCATTAGAATCTCATACGGGAAAACATTTTATTAAACACAAAATGTATATATTTATAACTGAAGTGGCCTTTAAGCATAAAGACAATTTCATATTGCAAATGTTAGAGGAAGTCTTCAATAATATCACATTTCCAACTACGGACCCTATACCATATTGATTTATATTTCATATAATTAGAAAATTACTCCTTTATTTAATTCTATGGGCAGGATATTTAATTAAGCAATATTAAACACACTGATAATTTCTATGACCACACTTGTATTGGGGCAGCTTCAATTCACCTCAGCAAAGAAATGTCATGGAGATGGCAAAGAGATAGAATTATATGTCTCAATGATGCACTTTAAGATGATTTGCCTAAATCAACCAGCACTTGCAGAAAGTGAAGGGGTAAGTTCACTTTGCTTTCGGTAACAAGGATGCTTTGGGGCTATGTATGCAGGTTTAAGAGGATATTTTACTCAAACCTTTATTGAAGTGAAGGACTTCACTTCTCTTTGATATTAAGAATCAAATGTATAGATACAGTATGTCTATATATTTCCTCAAACATCACTTATTTAAAAAAATTCTCATTACGCTTAATTCTCATTACCGATGCTAAATTATATTTTATTATTATTTTTATTATATTTGTAGCTCTCTATTGAAACAGAAAGAGAGGTCAATGATATGGAAAATATTATCTATATAATATATAACATTATCTATATAGGCAGATGAATTCTTAGAATTCTGTATACAAATAAATGGTTTGAAATTAAAGAAAATATTTTTCTCACTGGCCACTTTGAGAATACAAAATGGGTAAGACTTATAAGTAATTGTGTGGAAAATAACTCAAATTAAATTCCTTACAGCTTATTATTATTTTATTTATTTATTTATTTGATTTATATGCTGCCCTTCTCCAAAGACTCAGGGCGGTTTACAATGCATTACGCAATATTCAATACTTCAAACAATTATTCTGATTTAATGAAATGTTCTGTGCTTACCAAGTTAATGGCATATCTATAAACATTAGAAACTAAAACTGATTAATACGAGAAGCAATAAATCAAATCAGATTTTAAAATGGAGGTATTTCTTTGAAGTCACAGAGCACAGAAAATTTTAAAAACCTACTTCTGAATCCCATGGAGATTCTGTACACTCCTCTTCATCTTTGTCCTCACTCAAAGCTGATTTAGCTATAAAATAAAATAGTAAATTCTTTACAAAATACTCAGTGTTCATTATTGAAAAAATGATTGTGGCAATTCAGATTTGAAAAGTATTGCCACGCACTATTCATTCCTCCCCCTCCGTGTTTGATTGGTTCTGCCAATTTATCATTCCTCAGTCCTATTCTTGTATAACACCTTGATAAGGCAAGACAAAAGAATTAACTAGATTATAAGGCAATTATTAAATTTAAATAACTAAATACTTTTCATAGCTGCATTCTGACATTAGCTAGGCACACTACTTTTACTGAAATATTGCTGGGAAGCCAAAGCAAAATTAATTGAATCTTCTTGGTCAGCCCTCAAATTAAAAAAAAAAAAAAAAGGTTGTTTTCAGAAAAGAAAACAACCTTCTTCTTACACAGATTTTCAGAAACCAGCCACTGAAGTTTTTAAACATGAAAACTGAAATATAACACTTTAAAGAATGACAGCATCCCAACAGATGTCCAGTTCATAATAAATCACTTATTTACAAGTAGGCTATTTCCAGAAACAATTTTGTTTATATATTTTAATCTTATAATATTAAACTATATTAAAATTCATGGCAATAACCAATTAATTATTGGTTTCATGAATTTTAGTTATTAAACTATTAGCTGAATGAAGCTATAATGCATAAATATGAGAAGTGACTTTATTATTGCTAATTTGCATGTGATGCAGACTAGTTAATATAACTAAAACTTATACCTTTTGGTGAGATATTCCAAGACTGCCTACAAACAATACTTTTTTTATTGGCAATATCCTGTTCACCACCTTCTTCATCTTTTGAAGGTTTCTCCTAACAGAAAGAACAACATTCAGTCTTCATTGTATATAGCAATTGGAAATTGTAATGTCCTGTTATTACTTTAAGGAAGTCTTTAGAATTTATGACTAAAATTTTAATCTATGTGATTTTATCAGGGAGTCATAAACTGTCTGGGATATTGCCAAGAATATATATTCACATATGTACTGTAAGCAATAAATGAGCAGTGATCTAGGACTCTCCCAAAAATCCAAAAAAAATCAAAATTATTTAGCAGCCTATGTTGAAAAATACAATATTAAAATTCCATCAAATAATCATGAGAAGGAAATGCATCATTTTTAATTTTTAATATGATAAATATTGATATATATAGTCCATCCAAACAAAAGCTCTTTTGGGGACCTCCGTAATTTTTAAAAGTGGGAAAGAGTCCTGAGAGAAAAAAGTTTAAGAAAAACTGAACTAAAGTATCTTCAGTGTAATGTAAAATGTGACATTTTATAATACTAGAAAAGCTGAACATTTATCTAAAATTACCAACACCATAAATTATACATTTTCACTATCTATACTTATTATTTATTTGTTAAATATATTATGCAGTTATTATAACCATTAATAAAATAGTGGTTATTATTACCATCACTTTATTAATCAATAAAATAAAAACAATTCTTAATCAAATTAACCTATAAATATATATAACTGTGTTACAGTATGAATCTGTATGCCTTATTTTCTTTGTACCATCTTCCAAGCAATTTACGATTAAAAGACAAACTAACAATTATAAAATTAATTTTGAGAAAAAAAATAGAAGCCATTCTTAAAGACCAGGTATGCAATCTGGGGACGTGTGTAAGTGCACTAAGGTGCCTATTGTCCCTGTCGCATTTTAGTTTTTTTTATTTTGTTTGTTCAAATTTGTAATTTTTGTTTGATAAATGAATGAATGAATAGGTAAGTAAAAAATAGTGGGTATTTTAGCTATAAGTAATTTTGGCTTCATAGAAAATCAACATCTTGAATTGTATATAGAACTATTAAGCCAGTTTGGGTATTTTTGCTTCATTTGAATATTATCAAATCTATGAATTAATCTGGATTCTGTGCTCTAAATCAGTGGTCCCCAACCTTTCCACCTTGGCAGCCTGCCCTGACACGGAAGGAGGGACGTATGAGTGGCAGGCACATGCATAGTTCAACTTGTGCAAGCAGAGCGCATGCATGCCCTCTCCTTACGCAAATGGAGATCAAGCATGAGTGAAGGGTCCTTGGCTCACATGCGAAGCTCCATTTGTGGCTGATAATTGCGCTTGTGAATGAAGCTCCGCTCATGCAACTCTCGAGTGGAGGGAAGTTCCACTCCCACTTCATGTGCGAGTTTAAGCGCCCTCTGTAGTTCGGGTGGAGCTTTGTGCGCACTTGCCCACCACTTGTGTGAGTGGAGCTTCACGCACACACGCTTGCCCATTCCTCCTGTGGTTAGGTTTCAAACAGACTGTGGCCCAGGGGTTGGGGACCCCTGCTCTAAATGATTTGGAATGGATGTTATTTTTCCTGTGCCATTAAAATATCATTAATGAACAAGCTTGTTAAAGTACGGTTGTTGTTTTTTTATGAAATCTTTGCCTTTGCAATAGATTCACTTACTTTCAAATCAGATTGGAAAATTTTCAGATGTTCATCCTCACTATATTTATATATTGCTGGCTCATATATTGCTTCTTCCAATTTTTTTGAATCCACACATTCCTTTTTTCCAGAGATCTGATATCCTGCAAAATCAGGATTCCTAATATTCTGTTGTGTACTTGTATTTTTTCTGAGTTCTGCTTCTGATCCAGAATTATGACTTTCAATATCATTCAGAACGGAATCCAAGCCATTTTCATGAGAGTTAGTTGGGAAAGTAAAGAGCGTAGTTTTTTCAACATTCTCCAAAGAAAAAACAGCTTTGCAAAACTGATGTTGATTCTTGTATGACAATTTATTATTATTCTCAGTGTCCTGGAGTTTTTGTAACTTCTGAAATTGATTTTCATAACTAGATTCTTTTTCAACTGAATGTTCAAGCTGTTCCTTATTTACCTTGTTAGTAATTGTATGGTCATGTGAAGATTCAGAATGACCAGATATAAAAGCTTCAGAAATATTAGTACCATCTTGCATCTTTTCATTTTGTACATTGCGTGGTTCATTATTACACTTAAACTGATTTGCTTCCCTCTCATGTTCATTTTCTCTGGAATGTTCTTTCCCTCCTAATTTGTCAACATATCCATCTTCCTTATCTTCTGCTTTGGTCCAATATTTTTTTATGTTTTCTTCTTCCCTTTCGGTATTGAAGTGCTCTTCCATTTCTTTCATTTTTTCCTCTTCCTCCTCTTCTTCTTCCTCCTCCTCCTCCTCTTCTTCCTCCTCTTCTTCTTCCTCTTTTTCATTTTTCTTCTCTTCTTTCCTCTTCCCATCAAATTCTTCTTCCTTATTGCTTGCAAAAGAACTATCGGAATCATTTAATTCTTGCTTATTGTGGTTAATTTTTTTTTGCATATTTTCTTTTGACTGATTTTTGTTTTCATTGTCTTCACAAAATCACATGTGGGTATAAAAACATACAATAAATAATAAAATACAATGGATAAATTCAAACGTATTACCTGCTTAGAATGCAATGTTCTCTGGGAACATTTGGAAAAGGAGCCAGGTGAGGAATGGACAGAATGAGGGAAGGTTTTGACTTGGAACAAAGGCTTAGGAAGGGATTCATTGCATTCTTCAAATTCATAATCTGCTTTGTTTTGCTGTGAACTGCCTAAGGATTCTGTTTGGATAGTGCAATCTTTCTCATCTACTGTATCAAAATACAAACACACAGAGAGATCAAAACACAATTAATGTTTTCTGTAGATAAGCCATATAATCATAACTTATTTTGTTCAAGCAACTTACAGTTTTTGAAGAAGTCCCATCGAGCTCTCATTAGCTGAGCCAAACTTGGTTTTTTTGGGTTCTAACAATAAAAGTTGGAATGGACAGAGGTTTTCACTGTAACAAGCATTGTTATGTATCTTTATATTTTCCTCTTCTTTCAAAAAACCTAGTTATAAATATATCAACCCTCCCCTTTCCTAATTTATTCTGCAAACAATGTATGAGCTAAATCAAACTTAAGACAGTGTGGAACTTCTGTCTTCCTGATCTAGTCCAAATTTCTATCCATAGTAATACCACACTGATAAAAACATATTATTTTAATTCTAGCTAACTGACTAGGGTGCTTTAGTTAGGAATATTGCATTAAGCAAGAGATTGAATTTTTGAATAAATAGCCCCTTTTAATTCTGATTCTATGCATATTTTTCAAATGACAAAAAGGGCTGGAGTGCAGAAGAGCAATTAAAAGCACATATTTAGAGAATGGAAACAATTTCAGAATTATTGATTATGGAACAGTCTCTCATTGTTAGAGGTTTTGAGTGTTCATTGTATAAAATCCTACCTTGGGACTGGAGCCTAGTTCCTCCTCTTCTGAAGAAAGCCAGCTATCATCATCTGTTTTTCCAAAATTGCTTAAATAGAGATGCATAAATATATATAAATTGCTTAAATAGAGATGCATAAATATATATAAATAAGAATCTTTTTCCAGAACTTCCTGAATTTAAATCAAAATTTAAATCTTACCTTGTAGAATCTCCAGAAGAGTAGTAAAAAAAAACTGTAAAAAAATCCAAACACAAAGAAAAATAAAAATGCAGACAATCAAGGTACAAAAAATTATGAAGATTTTTTAATATTACAGTAAATCAAACTGCAGAAGTTTAAATGAAGAAAAATATCTTAAAAATAAAAAAAAAGCTTACTCAGTAGCTATCCAAAAGTTGGCAAACATTATTTAATTAGATTTTTGTATTTATTGTAAGCTTATCCAATTTTTAAACTAGAAGTTATATTCGGTATAAATATTTGCAGTCAATTGCATCTTAGATTGCACAGAAGTTCATGATTTAACACTTTTACTTCTTGTTTTATGGAATTTCTATTTCCATAGTAGCAATTTTCCATTTGTTCAATAAAAGAATTAAATGGTATAATTCTATACATGGTACAGTTTGGACTACTGTAATGCTCTCTACATGGGGCTCCCCTTGAGGAGCACCCGGAGACTTCAGCTGGTCCAGAATGTGGCCGCGCGAGTGGTTATGGGAGTGACTTGTCGCTCCCGGGTAACTCCCCTCTTGCGCGAGCTGCATTGGCTACCTGTGGACTTCCGGGTGCGTTTCAAGGTGTTGGTGACCACCTTTAAAGCGCTCCATGGCTTAGGACCAGGGTACTTACGGGACCGCCTTCTGCCGCCAATAGCCTCCCACCGGCCGGTGCGTTCCCACAGAGAGGGTCTCCTCAGGGTGCCGTCAGCCAGACAATGCCGGCTGGCGACCCCCAGGGGGAGGGCCTTCTCTGTGGCAGCCCCTACCCTCTGGAACGATCTTCCTCCAAAACTGAGAACAATTGCTGACCTCCGGACTTTTCGTCGGGCCCTGAAAACTCATCTCTTTCAGCTTGCTGGTCTAGCCTGACCCCGCTGAATTTTTAAGATCTGTATTATAGGGTTGGGTATTTTAAATATTTAATGGTTAATGGTTTTAATTTTTAGCCAAAGTTATATGCTTTTTTAAAGAAATTGTTTAACTTTTGTGTACTATTTTATTTGGCTGTTCACCGCCCTGAGTCCGCAAGGAGAAGGGCGGTATACAAATCTAAACAAATAAATAAATAAATAAATAAATAAATTATTTTTAGACTTGGCTTGGTCTAGGATAGCCACAGCTTCCCAGTTGAAACTTAATATTTTTATATAATTTTTATCTTTTATGATAGTAAGCCTCCCAGAAATACCTTCAGCTAAGATGGATGGCCTATAAATTTAACAAAGAAACAAACAAAGACTATTTAGATAAGCACAATCACACTGCAGCAAACATAAACATATGAAAAAGGAAACATATCTATAAATATATTTCAACACAATGGATATCCACACAACTTCATCAAAAGGTGCCTGATCACTCAACTCAATGTATCATAACCCAAGCTGTAAAAAGGATAAATTACATCAAAAACATCTCAGAAACCACCAATAGACTATTACAACCATGTGGCATCCACGTAGCATAGAAATCAACTAAACCCCTCCAAAATATCGTAAGTAAACCAAAAGATCCAGCAGCCTCAAAAGAAAAAACAGGAGTCATCTATAACATACAATGTAATGACTGCAACAGCCACTACATAGGATAAACAGGCAGAAGACTAGCAGAATGTATCCATGAACAACAACTAGCAGTCAGAAGACATGATGAAAACTCCTTAATTTCACAACACATGGACAGCCTTAACCATGGGTTTAACTGGAAAACTGTGACTATCCTAGACCAAACCAAGTCCAAAAAATGCTAGAGAATTTCTGGAAGCCTAGCATTGAGTAATCGGCCATCAATACACACACAGACATAAACAACATATACATACCATTCAAAAGACAATCAACAAACCAAAAAGGCAACAAAAAGACCAATGCTCCATCAGCATTCAATACCCAGAGGAGCAGATATTAACTGAGGTTAACACCAGATCAACAATGAAGAAGTAAACAATACCCAAATCAAATACTTGCAAAGCAAGCTAACAGTAAACAGCCTAACTACCAACATCACTCCCACCAACACTGACAGGGCAAGCCACATATAAATTGAGAGCAAACCCACTCCCCCCCAGGACTGATGGTGTTACCTAGTTTGGGTAATGAAACATCTGCAAGAAAACAACCCAGCGCAGAGAGTACCCACTCTTCATTTCAACCCTGGGCTACAAATATTGTCATCTATCACTACCTTTTCTAAAAGGACTAAGAACAAAACAAGAAAGTTATCCATATTATGAACTATACATTTAAATAAATTATTACTGATTTGACCTGTACAGACAGTTACTCCTTTCCTCAAATCCCTTCCTGACTTGTTGAGCAATTCCTGCACTTTGCTATCTATTTTTCTATTTAGCACAAAACCTGTGACAATAAAAATTCAGAATGTAAACGTGTATCAGCTTATAAAGCAGTAATTGTAGCAATCACATTGAAAAAGAATAATACATTTAAAATCTCTGTCCAATGGTATTTTCCCCTTGTTCTTTGAAAATTAAAACCACTACTAGATCTCCAAATACCACCTAATATGGAATATCATAATTATTTGTTCGAATTTTGATTCAACTGTCATATTATTTGTAGACACTTTCCTAATGTCTAAACTGGCTATTTACTGATATTCAGAATTGCCATTTCATAGAAAATGTGGCAAATCACAATTACTACATCTGACCAAAATTGTTTAATGGCTTCCACCAGAAAGGAACACATCTATCTTTGTTTGCCTTGCTTATAGAGTTCCTCAGTATTATTCAAGGAACCTGCAGAAGTGTTTTCCTTGACAAAATTGTTATTATCCCTCAAGAGGAGAATGGCATCCCTGTTGCCAAGGGAAATCCACAGCTGGAACTGGACTCCTGCTGACACTCTAGCCTTTTTCCTGCCCATGGCCTGTTAGTTCTCCTACGCCAAGACTAGTTTTGCAACCAGCAGTTCTATTCACAATACATTTATCAATGCTGATGATGCTTCCCTTAGAAGCATACAAGCTCTTGATTATAATTGTACTTCAATTATAATTCATCACCTTTGTGCTGTGTTGGAAATATTCCGCAAACCTATAGTACAAAATAAACATTTTTTTACAAACAATAGCAGTAGTATCTACTTCCATTTGGGAAGGAGCAGCATTGTACTAATTGACCAGCCATTTGTCCTATATAAAACTTTACCTTTATTTTTAGCAGGAAAACCAAGTGCAGTACTAGTATCTCCGTCTTTTTCTGCACTGCTTAATATAGACAGACCATCAAATGAGCCCTCTTCACTATTTTTGTAGTTGGAATAGTTAGCAATATACTGCTTAAGGCTAAAAGGAAAAAAATATTTTATTCAATATTGACACATTTTAATAAAACAAAATTAATCTCAACACAGAAGAACAATGTTAAATAATAAGCAATAACTTAGTTGTTTGCCTGCTATTTTAACACCCTGCTAATATGTTATCTAATCTTAACCCATGTTATGCTTTTTTTTCCCATAAAGGATAGTTGTTTCTTGGTTATGCGACAATGAAAAGACAAATGTTTCAGCTTACATGGAATCATCACTAATCATAGCATAATCTTTTGCTGACCATCCACTTTTATCTCTATGGGCAACATTCGATCCATGAAGGAGGAGAACATGCGTTAAGTCACGACTTTTATTAGAAACAGCAATCAGTAGTGGAATTCTGAAAGAGAAGAACTCCCCCTCAATTACTGCATATAATCAAACCTTCACTAATACTTTAACATCCTGTATTTACTCAGCATTATTCCCTCTTGCAAAAAGACAGAGGAGCTTTCACATTATACAAATTCACATTATACACATTATCTAATTATTTATTTATTTATTTATTTATTTATTTAGCGTATGGCATCTCTTACGTCATCTAGATTAGTAAACACAATAAAATATAAATGTTAAAGAGATCTATGTTTAAATATCAATGTCTAGGCCATCTAACCACTGAAGCACAGCATCGTTTCAGTTTACATCCAGTTATATGATTTACCATCTCATATGGGACATGGGACCCCGCAGTCACACTGAGTGGAAGATAATATGTTCCATTTATACAGAGAGCCTTGGTAGATGCCATGTGAGGTGTGAATCCTGTTCAGGATTTTCTATTACGGATATGGTAGTTCAAAGCCTGGCACCATTTTGTGGGGTCATTTATATGACTTCCTATGTCTGCAGATTCCCTGACCCTTTGGCTTTCCATTGGGAATCGATGTTAAAGTTGTTGGGCAGATGTTGTGCAAGTGCCAGTGGGGGCTTCCTGGATTTGTGTCTTCCAGCTGATAAATGAGGAAGGTCAGAATGTACTTGTAGGAGTGTGTTGCTCTTAATTTTTATGTATTCTCTCATTTATGCATCTTCCCTTCATAAAGTTGGCAGTGTTATATTCCTCAGACTAGGAAGCTAGAAATTTGGAGTGGTTTTAATACATCCGCTTATAATCCTCATGATGTCGTTGAATCTGGCGTCTAACATTAGTATGGCAGCTGTAAAGCCATACAGGGGCATAGTATTCTGCTGCAGAGTAGACCAACTAGTGCTGATAGGTTGAGGGTGACAGCTGACCATTTAGTTCCAGATAATTTCTGTAGTATATTGTTCCTAGTATGGACTTTTGCTGCCATATTCTCTAGTGTATCGTGTAGAAGAGAATCCAATCCAATATTACTCAAGGTACTTTGAATGGAGATCATAAGGGAGTAGGTTGTTGTTTAAGTAAACCTTTGGATGCCAGGTTGTTGTTAAGATGGAAGCACATAGTTATTGTTTTGCTGGTGCTAGGAGTGAGTCTCCAATCAGTTAAGAATTTTCTCAAGATTTTAAGATCTTTGGACAGGAGGCACTCAACCACCTCCATGTTTTTCTTATACTGCTATGGCCAAGTCATCAGCATATCCAAATTTGTGTCCCCTTGTCGCAATTTGTATAAACTGAATAGTGTAGGTGCCATTACAGAGTCTTGTGAGACTTGTCCTTCCAAACCGTATGCTAGTTAAGTCTATAAACACGGCCATGGTTTTGAGGCATGGTTGGAATCTTGCTTCAGTATAAGTCTGTTAAGCTTAGCACCTGGTCTACAGTCATATTGGTAGCGGATTGTTCCACAGGCAGATGTTCATCTATTATGGGACCTATCCACTTTATTATTAATCTTTCCTGGAGTTGTAGCAGGAGCTAAAAAGGCCAATTGGGTAGTAGCTTTCAACTCTATCTTGTGGTTTGACAGGTTTTAGAAGTGATATTATTTTAGCTTTTTTGAATTCTGGTGGGAGGCAGCCATTGGAAATTACGTCTGGGAGGAATTTACTAATCCAATTCCGTGTGCACATTTTGGAGTTTATCATGAATTTTCGATGAATGGCATTGAAGCCTGGTGCTTTACTGGATTTCAGACTATCAATGGCAGTGTCAATTTCCTTTATAGAGAAGGGACAAGAGTACTATATAAAAGTTCCAATGTTTTATATTTAATAAGCAAAATATATGCAAAGACACAACATCTACATCAAATGAACAAATGTTCTTTGTTCTGTGTGTAACACTTAGAACAGTAACTACCTTTTAAAAATAACTTTTAACAGAATTAATCTCTTCCCTTTTTATCAGAGGAATCTATGAAATATGGTTTTCCAGTAGAAAAAAACCTGGCATCATAAATACATTAGCTGAATCATTAAATTAATGCTAACAGAAAATTCCGCTCAATAAAAGGTGTTGGGGGAGAAAGAATATGAAGATTTGTTTATTACAAAAAAATAAATTAAGTATAAAAGCTACCCATGTGTTTTTTATACTGAAAATAAATTGAAAATGGCATTGAACAGAAACATCAATATTTTCTTTAAATGTAATCTACTTTAAGAAACCTACATTTTTTCTTTATTTTCAAGGTTTTATCTTTGGATCCCAAAGGCAGTTTATAATAAAGCTGGAAACAAAACTTTTAGATAAGACTTCAGTGCAATGTTAACAATAGTCAATAATGTTTTTTTATATTGAGAAAATGTTATTCCAGCAGACTGATTATCCGTTATATTCAGGGGCATGAACACTTAAAAACAATCCTAAAATCCTGGAAGGGTTATCAGCTACATGACCCAAACTGTACCTTCCCAATTTATCTGTGGCATGCACAGATGCTTTTTCCTGAAGAAGAAACTCTACCATTTCTCGATTATTTTCAGCCACAGCAACAATTAATGGTGTGCACCCGTCCTGCAATAATAAAAAAAGAAATACATATATGAATAGCTTCTGTTTGTCATTTAACAAATGCAATGAAATGCAATGTACTATACCCAAGCCAGACAAAAAGGATAAGAAGTTTTCTTTCTTTCAGACTGTTTCTGGATGGGTTTCAGTGTGCGTTAAACATCTTGGAAATAATATTTTCTATATTTCTACTGGTACTTGGATTTCAAGTCACAGATAATTTCAAACATTTGTGCAATATTCCAGATTTGATTATTATAACTACAAATGTTATATTGGAAAAAGTAGGGCTGCATGCAGTTTTCTTGGCAATGTTTTTTGGAAATGGTTTTTGTTTGCTTCTTACTAAGGCTGAGAGAGTTAGGGCTAGTCCAAAATCATCCAGATAGATGGGGGGATTAGAACTCAATCTCTCAGTTTCTAGTCCGATGCCTTTAACCACTATACTAAACGAGGTCTTTGTTTTGTACCATTTACTCCCATTGAAGATACTGTCACAATCCTACAAAAAACAAGTATATATTGTTTGCAAAGGGAAAATGGGCAGTTTGTGCATGTTGCCCAAATTGATGGAAAAGAAGGAAAAAAAACTCCTAACATTTATATTTTAAAGTATATATTTAATTCATGACTAAAGCACTCTGGCTCATACCTGATGACAAAACATATAGTAAATAATGTAAATAAGCTGAGATACATGCTGGGCACATATACTATGTTCCTCCTACTTTATTTAACAGTAGGAAAGGGCAGAATCATGAATTTATGATTAACCCCTATGTGAAAGCTAGCAGCAGCTTATTTAAAGATAAATTAGAAACTGTAAATCACAAAATGAAGGGTCACGGTGGCTTAGTGGGTAAGACGTTGAGCTTGTCAATCAAAAAGTCGGCAGTTCAGCAGTTCAACCGCGTAATGGGGTGAGCTCCTGTTACTTGTTCCAGCTTCTGCCAACCTAGCAGTTCGAAAGCACGTAAAAAATGCAAGTAGAAAAATAGGGATCATCTCTGGTGGGAAGGTAACAGCGTTCCGGGTGCCTTTGGCATTTAGTCATGCCGACCACGTGACCACGGAGACGTCTTTGGACAGCGCTGGCGCTTCAGCTTTGAAACGGAGATGAGCACGGCCCCCTAGAGTCAGGAACGACTAGCACATATGTTCGAAGGGAACCTTTACCTTAATTTTACAAATTGTAGTCAACTTGTTCAAGCAAAATAAGGAATGAAGGGCCTCAAGTTTCACTTCATTATGTAACAGAGACTTATATTACACATTAGTCTCAGTAAATAATGCAGTGTTTTTTCTGAAAATGATGTTAAAATATTTTTTAAAAATCAGAATATGTATTGGCTTATACAAAATCAAAAACTACTTAATATATTAAGTAAACTACTGGAATTTTACCTTATTTTGTGCTTCAATGTCAGCTTTCTTTTCAAGCAGATATTTTGCTAGAGATACACTAGAATTAGAGGCAGCAAAGTGGAGGGCAGTATTGTTGTCTATGTCCTTCAAATTAGGATCTGCTCCATGTTCAAGCAGATAAACTGCACAGAATTCTTGCTGGAATTCCACCGCCTAAATATTTAAGATGATGTTAGATCTATAACTTATTTTCATATATCTAGGTAATACTGTCTATAATTTAAACAAAACAAAGCTACAGCTTTTTCTTGGTCCCTTTTGATTATAAGCAGTACTAACAATTTATTATACTGATAGTTTTGATTAAAACAGAAGTTATAGAAATTTGGCTTTATACTGCTAGTAAATTTGTACTATTTTAAATGCATACCTTGATTAATGGAGATCTCTTCTCTTTATCACAGCAATCTAGTTGGCATTTGTTGTCCACCAAGAAAGTAACAATGTCTGTATATCCATTAGCACAGGCAAAATGCAAAGGTGTTCTAAAAGAAACCATATTGTAAAGGAAACCGTATTCATTCAATAAGTAACTAACAGTAGAGTACGTCTTTCTTTTTCTTAAAAACATTTTGATTTTGTATCTTTGAACTGTATTTCAAAACTAAGTGTTCAGCATACGTTAAACTGGAATGTCCCATGTACTCTGTATACTCAGTGGTAAAGCTCTACAATATATAAATTGCAGACTTAGTTAATTAGTTCTTCCTACTTGAAAAAATAAATTATTTTTTGCAAGAAAGAATAAAGCCTCAAATATAGCAGAAGTGAATATTATTTGCTTGATTTCAAATACAAATATTTTGATTAAATTCCATTGAATTTAACAACTGATGACATTTATTACAAATGCTAGAATAATCCAGCCACTATTTCCCAGTCACTGATAAATATTAATGTGATAGCTATAGAAAGAAGGAAAGAGAAAATTCCCATTATAGAGATGGTTTATTGAAACATTCTCTTAATTAAGGTATGCTTTTTGAAATTTAAAAGAACTGCAAAACTTCCTATCCAAACTTACATACTGAGCTGTTTCCAGGAATCTAAGACATCAGCATTACCATCTATTATTTATAGCCAGTCTTTCCTCCGTATAGCTTTCAGTGTGACTTTTACATAATAAAGGTAGTCCTCGATTTACAACAGTTCATTTAGTAACAGTTCAATGGCACTGAAAAGTGACATGACAGTTTTCACACATACAACTCTTGCAACATCCCTGTGATCAGGTGATCAAAATTCAGACACTTGGCAACTGACTAATATTTACTACGGTTAGTCTCCCGGGGTCATGTGATCAACTTTTTTCTTTATGTTTTATTTGTTTAATTTATATAACACTAAATTTTCATCAAACAGCGTGTATTCTGGGTATAATTATATTTTGAGTTATATTTATACACCTTCATTATATTTAGTCATCACCATCATATTAATAATATAATAACATTTATAATCTTAATGCTTAACATTTAACATCGTCTTCTTTAACCACTTTCCCCTATACCATTTCCTCCCTTTATAGCTCTTCCTTTCTAACCTGTTTCTGTTATCTAGCCATTGATAAAATGTGTCCCCTAACAAAAAAATATTCAGTTTCTTCTTTATCCTTAATAACAAGTGTTAATCTATCCATTTCTGCAGAATCTAATATTTTTTAAATTACATTCTCCTCTCCTCTCACTTTTCCATTGTTGCACAAATACTATTCTGATGCCGTTAATATATGCAAAATCAAATATGCAGTCTTTTTATCATAGTTTTCTGGTAGGATACCCAGCAAAAATATCTCTGGTTTCAGATCTATATGTAGTTTTATCATTTTTTCCAGCAATGTGTATATTTTTGTCCAATATTTTCTCGCTCTTGGGCATGTCCATCTATGTGATCAACTTTTGTGATCAACTATTTTGTCACCTTCTGACAAGTAAAGTCAATGGAAAGCCAGATTTACTTAAAAACCATGTTACTAACTTAACAGCAGCAGTGATTCACTCAATGATTGTGACAAGAAAGATTGTAAAATGGGGCAAAATTCACTTAAGAAATGTTTCACTTATAGCAACAGAAATTCTGACCTCAATTGTGGTCATAAGTCAAGGACTATCTCTACAAGAACTAGCGGCATATGTTTTTCAACATATAAAAAACATACGAAAAAAGATACTTGAATAGTAGAGTTAATAGGAAGGATGTCATTTTATTAGAGACATACTATTAGAAGGGCATTTGAAGGTAGGTGCGCAACATTAAGCATAATATGGTTTAATAATATTGCCTAGTTACAGGCAATCTTCGACTTACAACCACAACTGAGCCCAAAATTTATGTTACTAAATGAGACATTTGTTAAGTCTTGCTCCATTTTACGACCTTTCTTGCCAGTTAACAGGATACCTAGTTAAGTTAGTAACACAGTTGTTAAGTGAATCTGGTTTGCCCCATTGTCTTTAGTTGTCAGGAGGTCTCAAAAAGTGATCTAATGATTTCAGGATACTGCAATCATCATAAATATGAGTCAGTTCTCAAGTGGCTGATTTTGATCACATGACCATGGGGATGCTGCAGCGGTCATGTGAAAAATGACCATAAGTCACTTTTTTCACTGATGGCTGAACTTTGAATGGCTACTAAATGAACTGTTGTTAGTCAAGGACTACCTGTACAGTGTATCCTAGTTACAGTGTGTCTGGTATAAGTGGGAAAAGAAACTAAATTATTTTCAGAAACCTATTCCCATTTATGGATTATAAAAGAACTGAACATTTTACATATTACAGGCTTCCAACCATGGGATGGTATTTATTCTTTAAGGGGTTCTTTTAAGGACACAATCCAGTTTAGCGCCTCATGCCATCAAGACGTCATAAAGTCACCTTCAGTGACCTTCTCTTTACAGTGAAGAAGTGCTGAGGGAAACCTCAAAGCCACAGCAACCTTCAGTGCCACACTCCGAGGAAGAGACCCTCAAATTTCTCGCTGCCCAGCTACTTATGACATCCACAGTCCTCCACGCGGGCATGTTTTGGACCAGTGACGGGCCTCCCTGGGGGAAATCCCACCCTCCGAAGCCCGTGAAGGGAGAGCGTGTGGCCCAAGTAATCAAGGAGGGATGAAGAGGAGAGCTGGTGTTTGCGTGAAGACGAGGCGGGAGTCGAGGCCAAGCATGCTCCTTCCCACCTGCCACCTTTATCCTGTTCGTTGAGGATATCAGAAGCCCCTCCTTGCTTGTGCAGGAGGTGTCGGAGTTCCGCGAGGTCTCCTTCGGCCGCCGCTCGGTGCAGCTTACTCCGCCCCTGCACGTTATAGCTGCTGCCACAGAGAGCGCCTGGGGGTCTCTCCAAAGCCACAGGATTCTTTTTCCTCCAAAACCCCAGGATTTTCTTAACCTTCTTCATCCTCCTGATCGAGGAGGTGGAAGGGGAAGAAAGCTTTGAGTCACGAACTCTTGAGGAATAACGGTCAATGCCGGCCGCGCTCTCCGACCGGCCAACGGCAGTTGAAACAGGGCGTCCCAGCCAAGAAGTCGCGGGCATCGATTCTACGACGTCAGAGGGAGGGAAAAGAGCAGAGGGCAAGCCTGAGCGCGGTAACCAAGGCAACGGCTTCCCGGGGCGGCATTGCGCATGCGTGCTCAAACTTGTTTTCTTGCTGCGACCACGTTGCTTTCGAAGGCGCAAGCGCAGTCTTCCGTCATTTCTGCGTCCTGGAGTTTCCGTGAAAGTTCGTGCCGAAGGAGGTCGAAAAAAATGGTTTGGGAAAGAGACCATGGAAGTTGTAAAGCCGGCCTGAAAGTAGGCCATGAGCCTAGTGAAGAAAAGGCAAAGTAGATTGCACTCAAGGATTTGGGGCATGCCGTTCTTGGCTTCGAGCTTTTTGCATGCAGCTCAGAAAACAGTGCCAAAAGTTTTTTATTTCTCAGAGCCTGTTTGTCATTGCTTTTATCCAAACGAAGTTTTGCAAGCTCTGTATAAAACTAACATTTTTCCTTAATAATGTTTTGAATTAGTAGTAATAAGAATCAACATCATTATTGCAAAGTTTGCAAATTTGAATTTTCTCCAAAATTAAACACTCCAATTCTTCAACACTTACCTTTGTTTACTTTGCTTTTGGAAGGTTCTTGCTACCCTTTTTAGCCCCAAAACATTACATATGATGCTAAATTTAATAGAAAATACCATCCCTAACTTTATTAACACAAAAAGTAGGTAAAAATTAAAAAAAATATTTATTTTACCTTGGTTTGGCTTGGGTCCTACTGCCTTCAACCCTGGAATAAACATACAAAAACTTCTATGCTAGTGTAGTAGAGCCACTTTAGTGTAGAGGTTAAGGCATAAGGCTAGAAACTAGGAGATGGAGATTTCTAGTGTCTCCTTAGGCAGAGGTGTCTAAGCAAAACTGGCTGGGGAATTCTGGGAGTTGAAGTCCACCAGGCTTAAAGTTGCCAAGGTTGGAGACTCCTGTCCTTAGGCACAAAGCTAATTGGGTGACCTTGGATCTTTCTCAGCCCTAGAAAAGAGGCAATGGCAAACCACTTTTGAAAAATCAAGAAAACTGCAGGAATTTGTCCAGGCAGTGTCTCAGAATCAAACATAATTGAGCAGAAGAAAAAAATAGTATTGCATGAAAACAAGAAGAAAAAATGCAAGATTGTTACTGATCAGATAAGTATAGAGCCAGTGGTGAGTTCCTTCCAGTTCTGCTGAGCCAGTTGCAGTGATGATATGACGTCACCGAACTGGTTCTGCCCCCCCCCACATTATTTTTTTTTTGGCCCCACCCCTAATCTATTGCTTCCTCCTGAGTCCCAGCTGATGGCTAGAGGGGAAAAAACTCTTTAAATTCTTGCCGATGGGCTTCAAAGGGCCGCCCTACAGCTGATCAGTGTTAAAAGAAAACAAATGAGTAGATCAATGTCTGCAAAAATAAATGGGTAGATCGGTACAGCTCTGCAAGCAGTTAAAAGCCTGGTAGACCAGTACCTGTGCTAAATCCTAAATAATTGTCACATGACCATAAGCCACGCCCACAGAACCAGTAATAAAAAATTTAGAACCTGCCCCTGTATAGAGCCTTTCATTCTGAAGCATCAAATGGCTCTATGAATCCTTTGATCTGTTTTCCAAGAGAAAGGCAGGTGATAGCCAAATCTGGCCCTAGCTTCTGCCTCAGTTTACTTTCTCAATAAGCAACAGAGTTGGAAGATCATTTAAAAGCAGTTTATAAAGTGAAATCTCTATGAAAAAGAAGAGAGAGAACACGAGCCTTGTGCTTCATTCCTTTTTATAGTTAACACAACAAAGAAAATGCAAGAAGAAAGTTGATTGGACAGGATAAAAGTAACCTTGCCTTTGCATAGGAAATCAATTACATATTTGCATCCCCTAATATCACACATGTCCGTTACAATGAGGTCAGAAGGGACATCAATCATAAGGAAAAAGGATGTTTGAAGTTCACAAAAGAGAGAAACCAAATCACAGTTGGTACTAGCATTTTTTTTCTTATGTCTGTTTATCAGTTCAAGAATGTTAAAAGCTAATAAACCTGAACATCTTTTTAAAAGAGAAAATAAATCAACTTAAAATACAAAGTAACTATGTTGGAAAGCAAGTTACAAAATTCAAGTTACATGCCCCTCATAGATAATTACTGGATTCATAAAAAATAGCTTCCTTGCTCCATTTTTTTGGTAGGTTTAAAGATTTTTAGAAAGAACGATAAAATGTAAAAGAGAAAAAAAAATGCAAGAAAATAAAAATATAAGAAATCCCCCTTTAAGAAAATGAATTCCCATCCACGTAACAAATATAAACAATTCCATAGTCTTTTCATCCCCTTTTATTATAAATTAAAAAACTTTTCATCCATAACTAATTTGTTATAAATAGGCAAATCAAAGAAGTAAGTTCTTCTCCTTATTCAATTAACAGTAAAACTCTAAAGAGCTCTAAAATATTAATATTAACATCTAAAACTCAATTTTTCACACTGAATTCTTACCCTAAACCAGACCCCATTTAAAAGGCATAAAAAGGTTCCAATATTCTACTGTTAACGAACAAAATGTAAAGATTAATAAGACACAGACTATTTCTTCTTTAAAAAAGACACATTTCTTCCATTCCAAATGATAGCAATTTCAGAGTGAACCATCCTAAATAACAATTTGTCCCACTCGGTGGTGGAATCCAAATTTTTTTACTACTGTTCTGTGGGTGTGGTGTGGCTTGGTGGGCGTGGCAGGGGAAAGATATTGCAAAATCTCCATTTCCACCCCACTCTGGGGCCAGCCAAAGGTGGTATTTGCTGGTTCTCTGAACTACTTGAATTTTCCACTCCCGGTTCTCCAGAACCTATCAGAACCTGCTGGATTTCACCCCTGGTCCCACTCAAATAAGCATTCTGTATCTCAGCTCTAAAATATTCACACATATAAAGTAATTCTGGCATCTGAATTTAAATAGAAACTAAAGTTTCATATAACAAAAAGAGAGTTTCTCTTTTAAAAAATAGCGTAGTTTCCAGAATTGGATACAAAACATTTAGATTCTAAAATATTAGGATACATAAAATAGTTATAAAGTAAAAAGTAAACACCATGTAAGCAAAATTCAGTATATCAAAATTTAAGTAAATCCCCCAAACACCTAGAATAAAAAATTGTCCCATTTTACAAATAAACTTTATATTTTTTTAATGAAACAGTCTTTCTCTGTAATTCATTGTTGGTGTTGGTGTTTTTATAAAGTTCTTCAATGTTTTAAATAGTCTCTTGTAATCCAGTAAAAAGTAATTATTCCATTTGTTCACTGGAATTGCCATTTTTATTTCCTTAATTTATAAAGCCTCAGAGAATTTTCTTTTTTCATCTCATGGAAAATTCTTATTCAGAGTTCA
Source organism: Masticophis lateralis (assembly GCA_030761175.1). NCBI lineage: Eukaryota > Metazoa > Chordata > Lepidosauria > Squamata > Colubridae > Masticophis > Masticophis lateralis. The sequence goes on from JAUDYJ010000006.1 coordinate 67,841,146, forward strand.
TTAACGTTCTCAAGTGGATTTTGTTGCATATCTTGTTCTATAATATCTTCTGGAGATAGGCTGTTTCCGAAGAAACAGGGCACAATTGTCACGATTGATTCAAAGTCTCAATATATTTCCTGATGGAGTTCTTCTAAACATATTAAGTTATTTCCCACATGCATTTAAACTTTCTTGTTCTTTCTAATGTACATGCCAAATACTCGGGCCTAGAAAGGTGTGGATAATTCATTATATTATTTCCATGATGGTTTAATTCAGTCTGTCTTGAAGTTGCCTGTAGTAATAGACTTTAGAAACTTTATAATTACAGAGCCAGATCTCTGTGAGGCATTGTCTCTCACTCTTAATATGTAAGCATTCAGTATCTCAAGTTTAAAATAAGATGGTGAAACTTTTTCCTTCTCTTTTATTTTCTGCTCTGTGAACTCTCCCTCAGAAGATATAAGACAGTTGGTGGTTAAATTTTGGGGCTTGGTTGGCCTATGTCCGTGATGGTGAACCTATGGCACGGGTGCCACAGGTGGCACGCAGAGCCATATCGGTGGGCACGTGAGCTCAGCTCCGACATGCATGTGTCGCCAGCCAGCTGATTTTCGGGCCTCCTGGCCCCACCAGAAGTCAGGAAATACACTGTTTACGGCCTCCCAAGGCCTCTGGGGGAGGTGGGGAAGGCTGTTTTTGCCCTCCCCAGGTTCCTAGAAAGGCTCTGGAGCCTGGGGAGAGCAAAAAACAGGCCTACCAGGCCCAACGGGCCATCATGTGCCAAAAGTGGGGGGGGGGGAACATGAGGGGGTGGGGCACATAGAATTACGGATGTGGGCACGTGTGCGTGTGACCCCACCGCCCTCCCCCCACTTTTGGCACGCGATGGCCAAAAGGTCAGCCATCACTGGCCTATGTGGATTATAAATTGAACAAGAGAAGAAAATAATACTTTCTGAAGAATAAAGGGATCAACAGTTTAACAACTCTTGGATTACAATTTATATCTTCGTTCTCCTCTTGGATTACAATTAACAGTTTCACTTCCTCTTTTTTAGGGATTATAATTACGTTCCTCTGGAATTACAATAAAAAAACAGTGACATTATTTCAAGATTGAAAATAAGAAAAAGGAAAAAGGAGACTCAGTAATACTGAATGTTTTGACTCCTGAATAGCTTTGTAAAAAGGGAAATTAAAGGATTGAATTGATAGTGAAGTGGGCGGTCAACACTGGGGATGTTGGGTATTGTAGTTATTATCTTTAATAATTGTTTTAAATTTATTAAAACATCTCAAAATGAAGAAAACTACATCTGCGCCATCCTCAGCAGCAGCAGCAGCATCTAGCCCAGCAGGCCCAAGGTCATTGGATGCTATGCTGCAGTAAGAGAGAATGAATATGATGCAATTAGAGATGGAAGCTATGATTCAGGCCATTCATGAAGACATTAAGGAAAGAATAGGAAAAGTAAAAGATAAAAAAAAAGAATTTTCAACAAATAATGGCTAAAAATGAACAACACATTCAGAAAGTAGAAGAGAAAGCCGAACAAACAGAAAAAAGAGTGGTAGAGGTTGATTACAGACTTACCCTGGCAGACAAAAGTCATAAGAGAACAATAATATCACTTGAGATGAATAAGGCTGATTACTACTTGTGATTTCAGAATATTGAGGAAGAAAAGGGAGAAAATTTGGCTGAGATAATGGCAGAGCGGCTGACAAATGCTTAGAGGTGACCAAAGAAAAGGTGCTTGCTGAGAAGGATGAAATATTTAGAGTTTACACTTGTTGATATGCAACAAGAAATAGACACCCCAGAGAGGTATATGTGAGATTTACTAAAAAAGCAATAAAAGCAGAGGTACTACAAAGAACGAGAGATGACCCTTTAAAATACAAAGGGAAAGAAATAGTAGTTTTAAAACAGGTCCCCAGAAGAATAAGAGAAATAAGAAAGGAATATCAATTTCTGACAAGGAAGCTCATTCAGAATGGAGTAAATTTTAGATGGCTGATACCAGAAGGAATATTGGTGACCTGGATGGAACAAAGTCATTGTCTGGATTCTATCGAAAAAGCAGAACAATTTTATGAGCACTATTTTGGACCACAAGAGGAAATGAGAGTAAGAGAGGAAAAAGGATAGACAACAAGAGGAAGCCATAGGAGAGAGAGAGAAACGCAACAAAAAGAAGACAAAAGAGAGTTAGAGGAAATAGCAAAGAGAGAAGGAGCAAAGGCAAAAGATCAGAGAGAGATAAGAGTGACCAGAACAACAAAACCCATCTAGAAGTAAAACTATGGAAGAAGAAATACAATTGCTGTCAACAAATATAAATGGTTTAAATATAAAATATAAATATAAAAAGAAAAGGACTTTTAGTAAACTAGAAAAATTAAAGTTGGAAATAATTTGGCTGCAAGAGGTTCATATTAAAAACAACACAATAAACTGTTGGAACATTCCAAAATGGGGAAACTATATACCTCTCTATCACAACACAAGAAGAGAGGAATAGCTCTTTATCTAAAAGAAACAATAAATATTAAGCAAATTTTCACAGAAATCCATTTTGATCTGAATGTATAAAATTATTTAAATATCTTTTAAGTCTTTCTACCAATATTGTAGCAAAGATTTTATAGTCTGAATTTAGCAGGGATATAGGCCTATAATTCTTGACTTGTTGTGGATCAGCATCCTCTTTTGGGATAAGTGTAATATATGCTTCCAACCATGATTTGGGTATTTCCATCTTTGACATTACTTCATTCATAACTTCTAACAGTGGGAGACTCAGTGATTCCTGTAAAGTCTTGTAGTATTCCGCAGGCAATCCATCTGGGCCTAGCGCCTTCCCAATATTTTATTTTTTAAGTGCTTCAGTCAATTCCATTATCGTTATATTTCCTTCTAGCATCATCTCACTATGTTTTGGGATCTGGGGTAAATTCGCCTTGTATAAATATTGATTAATACTTTCCTCTTCTATATTTTCTTTTTCATATAATTTTTTATAATAATCTTGTATAATGTTTTTCTTCTCATCATTCCCAAATCTAATTTTTTCTTGTTCATCTACTAATTGTGTTATTTTCCTTGATTCTCTCTCTTTTTTCAATTTATATGCTAGCCATCTGCCTGGTTACTAGCATCTTCAAAATAGTTCGGTTTGGCACTTCTAATTTTTTGTGCTAAATCTTCTTTTTCTATTAATCCCATTTTATGTTTGGTTGTATCCATTTTCATTTTAATATCCTTTTTTGTGGGAATTACTGTAATTCTTTTTCAAGTTCCGTATAACCATCCTCTAATATTTATAGACTTGTCTTTTCTTAATATTTCTTTTCCTTGTATAGTCAATTATCAGCCTCTGGCATAAGCTTTCATAGTATCCCACAAATTTTGCAATGATGTATCCTCTTTTCTGTTTTCTTTAAAGAATAAAGCCAATTCTTTCTCCATTTTCTCTACAAAATCCTTTTCTTTTAATATGTAGTATTTAAAGTCCATCTGCACCTTTCCTTGTCCTTTCCATCTCACCGTCATTGGATTATGGTCTGCCCAAGTATTAGCTTCTATATCAATTTCTTCTTTGTTCGAGGTCAATTCCATTGTCATCCATATCATATCTATTCTAGACCATGATAAATGTCTATTAGAATAAAACATATATTGTCTATTTTTTGCATTTCTTTCTCTCCATACAACTTTTAGATTTATTTCCTCTATCATCTTAAAAAAAAGATTTCAGCAGAATTCTTCTACTCTGTTTTGTTGTCTTTTTTATGTTATAGTCCATTTTCCCATCCACTATGCCATTAAAATGTCCCATCATGCAAATATTATCATAGTCCAGCTCAATTAATTTCATATGTAATCTTCTATAAAAATCTTCTTGGTTGTTATTTGGAGCATATATTGTTATTAACAATATTTTCCTATTGTTATCTATTATTTTCACCATCAAGATTCTTCCCTCTTCATCTGCATAGATTTTTTCTGCTGATATTATATCTCTAATGTACAAAACCACTCTCTTTTCTTGCTTTGTGGCAGTGAAGCAAATAATTTCCCTAATTTAGGTTATACCAAAAGTTGTTCATCTTGTTTTTTTAATATGCACTTTTTGTAAACAAATTATATCCAATTTTAATTTCTCCAATTTATGAAGTACCTTTCTTCTTTTAGTTGCTATATTAAGCCCATTTATATTCATTGTAATCAGTTTTTTCTTCCATGTTTATACTTTATATGAAGGTTTTGTGCTCTAGTGGATCTCAATTCACAGTGTTCTTTGTATTCTACAATGCCTCCAACTGCCTCTTCTACTACAACTTCTTTTCAGTCATCACTAGATCCTCTTCTTGTAATTGAAGCAATGACTCTTCCCTTCTTGATTCAACTTCCTTCTATCTTAAGATATTCAGCATAGAATGCTTTGGCTTTACCAATGGAATCTATTTTAAATCTTTGCAGTTACCATGTAAATACCAAACCTTCTGGTATCAGCCCTCTATAGTTCACACCTTTCTGAAGCAGTATTTTCGTCAAAAAATGATATTCTCTTCTCATCTCTCACTCTTCTCGGTATTTGCTTCAGAACCATAATCTCCTTGCCCTTGTATTCCAATGTTTTCTCTTTTGTAATCTGCAATATTTGTGTTTCAATTGATTTCTTGGTGAATCTTATATGAACTTCCCTTGGTAGTTTACTTTGCATTGCATATCTTGTATATACTTGATACATCCCGTCAATACCATCAAACATTTTTTCTTTGGTGATTTCTAGTGCTTCTGCCAAAATTTCTATCATTTTTTCTGCCAAATTTTCTCCTTTTTCTTCTTCAGTTTTTTGAAATCTTAAAATTCTGACTTGTCCATCTCCCATATTAATCCACTCTTATCACTTTCAACCTCTCCTAATCTACTGTCCATATCTTTAATTTTTTGTCTCTTTGTTCCTCCTTTTCTTCAATTTTTTCAAGTCTATCCTCATATTTCTTCATCATCTGTTGTATGTTCTCCACTTTTCCATCTCTCCCCTGTTCTTTGCTCAATCTTTTCTATTTTTAATTTTATATCTTGTATTCCTTGTAAAATCATCTGCATTGCCGTGTCCTTCTCTTTCTCCCATTCCTTCTCCTTTTCCTGCTGCAACATTGCCTGTATTGATCGTTGTCCTCCCAATGGTGAAGAAGGAGTCGATCTGGAAGAACTAATAACTTCTGCCTTTTTACTCATATATATAAAATAGTTGCGATCTATTCAAATAAAAGAAAAAGAAAATAAATAAAGTATCTTCAGGTTCTTCTCAACCCTAATCCATTTTTATGGAGAGCAAATATTATCCCAAAAACTATGGGCAAAAGAAAAAAAAATCCAAGGAAACCAATTTTCAGACTCTTGTGTGCCCTAATCCAATCAAATTGAAAGGTAAAAAACCAAATTAATTAACAATCTTCAATTAATTGGGGGGGGGAGGAAAAGGAAAGAAAAAAGGAAAAAAGAGAAAAGAGAAAAAACCAAAAAATAATTTCTTCAGGCTCTTGTATGCCTTAATCCAATTGATGAAAGAGGAAAAAGGAGAATTAAAAAAAAAGAAAGAAAGAAAAAGGAGAGAAAAGAAAAAAGAAAAAATCTATTTCAAAAACTTAAAAATACTAAATGTCTCCTAAAAGCAGATACAGTCCTATTAAAAATAGAGGGGAGAGAAATGGAATAATAAAAAACAATGCTCACACAATAAAATTTAAAAAAGAGAAAAAAATATTCTTTCTAATATAGAAGTCCATAACTGTGTAGTATTCAAAAACTCTTTTATATATCTCATTCAATTTTACAGCTCTTTCCAGAGTCACTGTTATGTTTTTCTTTCAAGTTTTATCCACTTGTCCACAGTATTTTCTCGAAAGAGCACCTGCATAAACAATCCTGTAAACACTCTTTGATGGTCCTCTAAGTTTTATCTATAGACAGGCTCAACAGCCTTGGATTGTAACACAGTTGCTATTTTCTTTTATCAGTGTGAAAAAAAAACAAAGAAAAAATACAATGTTTCAGTCGACTTGATGGCAATATTTCCTGCTTCTTCCATTCTCCTTCTGTCCAATATACAATAAAACCAATGAAAAGAAAAAAAAAAAAGTTAAAGTTCCCAAAGGGAAACGTAACAAAACTAATCCAAAATCTTGTAAACTAAAAAACATAGGCACCAAAAATTTAATAATTAAACAGGTAAAAAGGGAACTCTCCCTTCCAGTCCAGTCCAGTCACATTTAAAAGTAAAACTCTCCACAAGCATCCACAAATAAAAATAAATTATATTACAAGAAAATTGACTTAAATTCAGGCTCAGTTCCACCACTTAATTTCTTCTATCTTCAAATTTAATTATATTTCACTTCAGGGTGTTCTTAATTTAAAAGTCTCTCACCAAATCGTAACGCTTTCACTCATTCTCTTCCATTCTAGAGCCGTCCCAACTTCAGCAGCTTAATGGCTGCCTCCTCAGAGCCGAAAAAAAGGGCTTCTTCTGGATCAACCAGGGACTTTGTGGTGTTCCTGGGATCGGCAAGACGTGCCCTCCTCTATCACTGTCTCTACGGGACAGTGAGGTCCAATTTGGACTGTCCAGCTGTGAAGATATTGGCGGTGGTCCCGGAGCACCAAAACCATCCGTCGTCCCATCGCGACATCAGCCCCACCCTCCAATATGAGAATAATTTTAAATACACTGGAGTACTAGAAAGCACATGCAGGGAAGCAAATGGTGTTGATTTTTCTAGATGCACAGAAAGCATTTGATAATGTGAACCAGCTGTTTATTCTAGCACAATTAAAAAATATGGATTTTGGGGATAAATTTATTAACATGATTAAGACAAAATATTATAAACAAACAGCAAATGTGTTGGTAAATGTAGATATGATAGAGAACATCAACATTAAAAAAGGCACAAAACAAGAATGCCCTTTGTCTCCTCTATTATTCATATTGACACTGGAAGTATTAAACAGAAATATTAGATAAGCGCAGAGATAAAAGGTATGAAAATAAAAAAGGAAAAATATAAACTACAGGCATTTGCAGACCATTTAGTTTTCATTTTGGAAGATCCACAAGAAACAGGGCCTAAATTAATTTAAAAAATAGAGGAATATGGCAAATTGGCAGGATTGAAAATAAATAAATAGAAAACTAAGATGTTAGTTAAAAATCTCACAGACATGCAGAAAAACAGTTAAGAGAATAGATATTCAGGTTACTAAGAAAGTAGAATACTTAGGATTCATCTGACAGCAAGATATCTAACTATTAATGAAGATATTTACTACAAACTGATGCAACAAATTAAAGCAGATTTGGAGAAATTGAAAAATCTGCAATTATTAATAGGAAGAATAGCTACAATAAAAATGAATATATTACCGAGATTATTATATCTGTTTACAAACATATTTGTACCCAGATGACACACTGTTTAATTGAAGATGGAATTATTATATTAATTGAAGATGGAATTATTATATTAAAAAATAAAAAAAATTTAAAAGAAAAAAAAGGAGTAAAGAATTATTCTTATCCCTGCATGTCAGTAACAATCATATTTAGCATGTCTCTATTCCCTTTTTAAAAAATCAGTAATTGCGTGAATCTGCACCTAATCTGATCACCTAATCTGAATAATCTTTATATAGGAACATTTTTTGCATTGGAAATATATGGAGCATTACTACATGTGATAATGACTACCAATGCATGCACAAGAAAGTTGAATTTAGTTATTAAATTCCATCAGATAGCAGCATATGTGTAAAAGGAATGGACCATACATGCAGAATAGCATTTCCTTTTCTAGGTCAGCATTGTGACTCGGGATGCACACTAGGGGGATTTGACTACTCTTTATCTGAACATCCTCCTGTGTCAAAGAATGCAAATGTGCCCTTGAACCAAAGGAGAAGGAAGTTGAATGAGTTTAACGTTAAATCAAGTAAAATTTCTACTCTGGAAAGAATTATTGGCTCACTGCTATTATTTTTCCAGCAATGTAGTCCAGTGAAGGTTACTTTGCTGATCCTAATGGGTTAATCACTTTATTTTATTTTAATACAGCAAGAAAGGAAAAGAAACAAAATCTAAAAGTATAAAAAAGAAGAAAAAGTGACATAATTCTTAAAAATGTTATGTGGCCTGGAGTATTCTGGAAATTGAAGTCACATCTGGAGGGCACAGAAGTTAGGAAAAGATGTTGCAAATGCTCAGCATATCAATTAAATACTGTATATTACCATGCTCTCAGAAACTTACTGCTTATTTCATTTATTTATTAAATTATGTCCATAGAACATAGTATAGTACAGTGATGGTGAACCTTTTAGGTACTGAGTGCCCAAACTGCGTGCGCATGCATGCCCAAACTGATAGGTGTTCAGACATGCGCATGTACGGACATTCTTGGGGACATGCATGGACATGCGCATGTGCAGACATGTGTGCACACATACACAGACATGTGCACACGCGTGGCAGAGACCTGAAGACCAGCTGGCCGGCGGAAGATGGGGCATCCCAGCACCGGCAGCACGGCAAGAGGTAAGATCTTTTTCTTTCGTGAGCTTCTGTTTTGTTGTTTTCAGGGAAGTCGAAATTCACAAAAGAAACACCATGGAGATCTGACCTGGGGCGATGGCACACGTGCCAGCAGAGAGGGCTCTGCACACCACACGTTTTGTAAAACGTGAACATTGGGGACTAGGTTGGAGTAGAAAGTGTCTCTCCAAAACATGCTCTTTTTATGACAAAATGTACATATTGTGAAATCCTGCGGTAAAAAATATCGTGGGGAGAGAAAACATGAAAGGCACATTCCTGAAAATACTTGATCTTGATAAAGCAACTTTATTAGCTACATCTGTACCTGGACATGACATTAGTGAGAGGTATCTTTGCTTTAAAAAAAATATTGCTATATAATTCTGACATCTAGTGGAGAAAGTGGTGTCATACGTTTTCAGATGTACAGTATTTGTTTCCTGCAGTAGCATAAATTACCAAAATTTTAAAATGTTAACAACATGTAAAATAGGTTTTTTGATTGGTCTTTTCAGTAGAAAGGAAATTTATTTTCATTTGCCTTCATATATAAGTAATCAGTAATTAGCATAATGCACTTTCTCAATTTGTCTTCATTACTTCATTGATTCAGTTAACTGCATTCCTTTGTAAGAAACTGATCTTTTCGGGCATAGATTTGCCAATATACTTAGAAGTTAATGAAGTAATGCTACAATCAGTAACTAACTTTTTCTTTGATAATTAAGAGTGGATAACTAAGTTAATGCAAAGTAGCCAAATGTATTCATATGACAGAGATAAGGAAGGTTCTTGTCATGAAATTCTACTTTCTATTTTATTCATGTATTATTACTTTGGGTATTATGGCAAGCCAAAATTATTTATAGAATATGGACATGAATCAATCATAGAATATTTTAGAATTCAATCCATGCTTTAGCCGATCAAGCAGCCTGATTAGTTTTTAACACATATGCGTTACAGCTTAGTCGTATTTGCATCTGTTTATGCTATTTTGGTTGTCATCAAGGGTCATTATCATTTACTGAAGATTTATCTAATTTCAGTAGGATTTATATGATTATGCCATTTAATGTGTGCTGTTGTTTTATTATATTTAATGAAGTTAGCTTCTGTTAATATATTTTATGAATTTATTTTATTGCCCTTCATTTTGGAATTATTTTGAATGAAAACGACAGTTTTATAAATAATATATTACAAAGAGAGAGATAACACTCAGATAGCTCAACAGGCTAAGTAGCCTGTTATTAACATTCATCTGTCTGCAATTATTGCAAGTTTGAGGTTGACTCAGCCTTCCATCCTTTCTAAGGTAGGTAAATTGAGGACCCGGTTTGTGGGGGCAATAAACTGACTTTGTATAAAAAATATATAAAAGTATGAAGGCTATTGCTTAACGCATTGTAAGCTGCACTGAGTCTCCAGAGAAGGGCGGCATATAAATCTAATTAATAAAAACAACAACACCAGATAGGGTAGTCCTGAAGTACAAGCATTATTTTAAAAAAAATAAGAGATTTCAGACTGCACATATATAGGCATGTTAAGGCATGTAGAAGAACATGTGAAAGTTTCAAAACAACTAGCAAATGATATTTACCTATAAGGAATAAGATTAAACTCATGGATCAGCATTTTGAATTTTCAGTTCAAAGATTATCATTTTTACAGGGAAGAAGCCAAAGGGCACTTGAAAATACAAATAAGGTAGCAATGTTTCCTATCCTAGAGAATTTTCTTAAATCAGAAAGTGAAGGCTAGAAGACTTTGACAACTGCCTACATAAGCAACATTTGATTTTGAGGCCTCAAGTTGTACATATTGCTGGTAATCCTCTTTACAGCCACATCTGGAATCAAGTCAGTCATTAAGTGAAATGGTGGCTAGGTGAAATCATGATTCTGCTTATGATCTTGCTTCAGCTTTCCTTTACTTTACAGACCTGAAAAGGTTATAAATACAAGGACTGGTTGAAAATTACTTTTTCATCATTGTTGTAACTGCAAACAGTTGCTGAATGAGGCAATTGCTAAAAGAGGACTGCCTGTAATAAAAAAAATGAACCATTCAGAAACATCCAGTTCTGAGATTTTGAAAGCCTTAAAAGAATATTGGCCATTCATTCAATTCATTACATTTAATATGTGGCAAACCATCTTAGCATAATAGAGTGACAAATGAATGTCCAGATTTCACATGAACACATCCAGAAAAAGAAACTACACCACCCGTCTTGGTAACTAGTTCTATGGCTGAATAACTATACAAAATATATTCTATTATGCTGCTTTAAACCCATTATTCTGTGTCCAGTACTGTGAGATGATAGAAGAGATCATGATCTATGTATTTCAAGAGCGTAATCATATTCCCCCCCCTCATCATTCTCTTCTTGAGGGCAAAGTCTCAATATTCCTTCCTTTCAATATTTCTTTGGAAGAATTAATTTCTAGTTTTCTAACCCTATGTTCACTGTTTCTGAATATGTTTAAGTTTGTTTAAATTATTCATATCCAGTCATAATATTGAAGGTGGGGTAAGACGAGTACAAAAAAGAGAGAATTATTTCTTCCTTTGATTAAGAAGTGATATTTTGGAAGATAGTCACATTTGCTCCCCCCCACCTCACATAACACTGCTGACTAATACAGTGTTTATAATCAACTTTGTTCCTAGATATTTTTTCACAAGATGTCAAGACATCTACCCCTTCTGTGTTCATCACAAAAATCATTTTTGAAACTATTTTTATTTTTTTAAGAAAAAGTTAAAATACAAAACACCAAAATATTTTTTAAAAATGAAAAAAAGCATACAACAAACAAGATATAAAAAGAAAAAGGTGCATTTAAAAAAGGGACTAACTAACACATATACACATATTGTCCTTCCTAGCTGAATGCTGATTAATGTATTACAACAATGGTAGCCTCCTCGGTTAAATGTGATAGATTCATTCTCCAATCTCCTTCAATCCACTTAAAAAATAATTGGATAATTTACCACTTATCCATCCAGACATTTTTCTACTATATATATAGTAGAATTCTGTTATTATATAGAAGTACAGACTTGGACTTGAGTAAGGTATATGAAGTTGGCTCTATTATTTCTGAGTCCATTTTTCTTCCCAGCCAATGTATTGCATTGAAATCACATTCCTTTTGCCTCTGAATGTTTTCCCTGGACTCTGTTGTTTCTGAATCCATATTTCTTTCCAAGAAATCTACTGCTATGAAATCACATTCCTTTTGTGATGTGATTTATTTACACTCAGTTTCCCTGAATGTTTCTCATGATTTTTATGAGTTCATCAAACATTTTAGAAAAACTTTCAGCTAAACGTTGCATGTTGCCATGTTTTTCCCGTGTTTCAGTTTTCTTCCCTCTGAAATCCAATATGTTGTTACCAGAGGTGGATTTCAGCAGGTTCTGACCAGTTCTGGAGAACCGGTAGTGGAAATTTTGAGTAGTTCGGAGAACTGGTAATAAAAATTCTGACTGGCCCCGCCCCCATCTATTCTCTGCCTCCCAAGTCCCAGCTGATCGGGAGGAAATGAGAATTTTGCAGTAACCTTCCCCTGGAGTGAGGTGGGAAAGGAGATTTTACACTATCCTTCCCCTGCAATGCCCACCAAGCCACGCCCACCAAGCTGGTAGTAAAAAAATTTGAAATCCACCACTAGTTGTTATTCAATGTAGTAGATAAGCAGAACAGGGAAAAGACAAAAGAACAGGGAAACTATTTACTGGATATTTCAATCGAAAACTTTTTTGCAAGTTAATAAAATACAAATTCCTTGTAGTAAATGTCCAATAAAATATAAATCAGGTAGAAGCACTTTCACCATCCAAAGGCACGTGCCATGTTTCCATACAGAAAAGCAGAATTTAATGAGAATAACCAAACAGATGAAAGAAAAAAAGCAGATAAAACAGATAAAACCCAGCAGGGGGTTAAAATACATTCAGCCAGCCAATTAATATTTAAAGATAAAGAACGAAACTTTAAAAAGTGAAGTTAAAGCCCAGGCTTGCTTAAAAGAACACTCTGTTGATAGGAAGAGTTGGAAAAAAGACCAATGACTTTGCGGCTGCTCCCACAGGAACTGCAATCTTGAAGATTCCCCTTCTTTGGTGGGTCTACAGCCATCCAAAAATCATCTTGGGTCATTGCTCCCATTCAAAGGGAGCAACACTGCCAAAGAACTGGCTTTGGCAACAAAAACAGTAGATCATTGGCATTTCCCTACTGGACAACAGCCATCTTTGAAGAGGAGTCCCATTTATATATTTGATTTTTGTTTCTGTTGTTACATTATTTCTAAATTTGATGTTGTTAGATCGGCGCAGGAAAGAAGATGTGACCAGCAGAGTTCAAGTAACAACGTTTATTAACGAGAACTGAACTGGCGCTGCGCTGCCGGAGCTCTCCTTATATTTACTCCGGCAGACACACCGCCCACTGACAGGGATTCAAAACTCCCGCCGAAAAGGATCTTCAGCCAATCCCAGAAGGATGTCCTTATAAGGACATAACACTCCTCCCCCCTAGTTCTCAGTCAGTCAATCAAGGTAGGAAGTCACTAAGGTACACAGGACGTCTACATGCTCACGTAGACCTGCGCAGTTCATACTGGATACCCTGGTCGGAGGGTGCTTTCGCAGTTCATACTGGATACCCTGGTCGGAGGGTGCTTTCTCGGCTCGGGGCTTCTTTCCTGGTGCCGGGCTGGATCTGGCCGTCGAGGATGCAGGTGATGTTCCCGAACCTCCGGCCGGGTCGACGACCTCCGCCTGCGGGCGATGCTGGTCCACTTCATTCCTGCTCGAGGCATGGAGTCGCCGGCGCGGATCCCTGCTCTCGACCAGTCCGGAACTCCTGAGCCACGGTAGGTCCCTGGGTCTCCCTCAGGTTCCCTCTGGGTCGGAGTTGCGCTGGTCCGGTCTTGGGTGCGAGTCCGGCGGTGGTGGCTGGGTTAGGCCCCCGGGTTCTCCGGTTGAGTCCGATTCACTCCCGGGGTGGCAGGTGGTACGGGGTAGTAACTGGTCGGCTATGCCGGGGTGGTGTAGGCCTTCTTTGCAAGGGTGGTGTAGGCCCTCTCTGCGAGGCAGGCGTTGTGGTGATGGTCACCACTTCCCATCGTTGGGGTGTTCGCCCTGGTTTGGCTGGTGTAGGCCTACCCTGCAGGGGTGGTGGAGGCTTTCCTCGCAGGGCTGGTCTTCTGCGCGGTCGGGCTGTTGTTGTGGTGCCCTTTGATGTGTTGGATGGAGGTCTCCTTCCCTGGAGTGTTGGTCGCCTACTTCGCAGGGTTGATGTTGGCTTCCCCTGCTAAGTTGCCCCCGGTCTACTTGACTCCTGTTGTCAGGGTGTAGGTCTCGGGTCTTGGGGTGTTGACTGCTATCCGCCCCGCAGTGCTTTGGGGTTCCCCGTTGGCCTTGTCCCCGGTCTACTCGCCTTGCTTCAGATTTAGCTTGGCTGGGTGTTGGTGCGCCCGCTCCTCCGGGGTGTTGCCGGTCTCCCTTGTCTGGGTTGTTTAGCCCTACCGCGTTGGGGTGGTTTAGGCCTACCTCGTCTGGGTGGTTTAGGCCTACCTCGTCTGGGTGGTTTAGGCCTACCTCGTCGGGGTGGTCTCCGCCTGCTTCCCTCCACCTTTTGCGGAGTTGGTCAAGGTGACATCTTACGACCTGTCCATTTTCCAGCTCAACCCAGTAGGATTTGGGACCGGTTGTGCTGTGTACTGTAGCTTTAAGCCATTTTGGTGAGCCGTGGAAATTGAGTGCGAAGACGGCATCGCCGATGGCGAAATGGCGGAGTTGGCGGCTGGCGGTGGCGGACACCTCGGAATTGTATTGAGGGTGCAGTCTGTCCAGGGGTGACCGGAGTCTTCTGCCCATTAAAAGTTCGGCAGGGCACTTTCTTGTGGCAGAGTGAGGCGTGATGTGCTGGGTGAGCAGAAAGGTGTCGATGCGCTCCTGCCAGTCTCCAGGGCCCATCTTGGCAAATGACTCCTTGGTGAGCCTCACCATCCGTTCAGCCTGTCCATTTCCGGCCGGTCTGTACAGGGCAGAGAGGGCATGGTGGATGCCCAGTCCTGCCAAGAAAGCTTCCATGGGCACGGACGTAAGTTGGGGCCCGTTGTCGGAAACCAAGACGTCCGGAAGCCCATGGGTTGCGAAGAGTCGCCGGAGTGCGCGGATTGTGGCTTTTGTTGTGGTAGATGCCATGGGGATGACCTCGAGCCATTTCGAGTAGGCATCGACCACGATGAGGAGGTGGCGCCCCTGGATCAGGCCCGCAAAGTTTATATGGATGCGCGACCAGGGGGAGCTAGGAGCCTCCCAAGGCGTCGGGTCTGACTGTGGCGGCGCTGCTCTGACTTCTTGGCACAGGCTACACCTGGCAACCCATTGCTCAATGTCTTTGTCCAGTGATGGCCACCAGACGTAGCTCCGTGCCAGAGCTTTCATCCGGACAATGCCCGGGTGTCCTTTATGGAGAGACTCAAGTGTCTTTCGTTGGGAATCAGCACCCGATCTCCCCATAGTAAACAGCCGCTCATGGTGGACAGCTCCCCTTGCTTGCGGCTGAATGGGCTGAAGTTGTCGCTGTCGATTCGCGCCGGCCATCCCCTCAGGACCCAGGAGTGGACTTGCTGGAGGATGGGGTCGTTCCTCGTGTGCGTGGCCACGTCGGCAGATGTGACCGGACAGCTGCAGTCGTTGTCAATGTGCAGCAGCTCAAGTGTGGGAGCCGGGTCTTCAACGGTTTCAGCAGATGGGCATCTGCTTAGAGCGTCAGCGTTTGCGATAGACTTCCCCGGCTGATGGACAAGTCTATATGAATAGCCGGCAAGAAAAATGGCCCAGCGAGTCATTCGGGGTGACATGAAGGCAGGGGTCTGCTTTTCACCTGCGAGGAGGCCCAGGAGTGGCTTGTGATCGGTGACAATGGTGAAGCGCCGTCCATAGAGGTATTCGTGGAAACGCTTCACCCCTGCAACAATTGCCAACGCCTCTTTGTCCAGTTGGCTGTAGTTGCGTTCAGCACTGGACATAGTCTTTGAGAAGTAGGCGATGGGGGCTTCACAGCCGGTAGGCAGTTCGTGGCTGAGGACAGCACCGACTCCGTACGGAGAAGCGTCGCAGGTGAGCCTGATGGGCAGCGTCTCATTGTATTGAATGAGCACGCTGTCAGATGTCAAAAGTTGTTTGATGGCTCGAAATGCAGATTCCTCCTCGCGGCCCCACCTCCAGGAAGTCGCCTTTGCCAGTAAGCGATGTAGCGGCTCAGCAATTGTAGCTTTCTGTTGGAGGAAGATTGCATAGAAGTTAAGCAATCCAAGGAAAGCCTGAAGCTCCGCTTTGTTTTTGGGGCTGGGAGCTTCATGGATAGCTTTAACTTTTGATTTGGTGGGGTGGATGCCAGAACTATCTATGAGATAGCCCAGGAACTCGACTTCCTGTACCCCAATGATGCACTTGTCCCATCGGACCCTCAAGCCTTTCTCTCTGAACCGCTGGAGAACAAGCCTCAGCCGGTCAAGGAGTTGTGCCTTTGAGTCCCCGGAGATGAGTACATCATCGAAGTAAGGCACTATCCCTGGAAAGCCTTGGAGAAGGCTTTCCATCATAGATTGGAAAATGCCTGGGGCTGCACTGACTCCAAACTGGAGACGGTTGCACTTGAACGCCCCCCTATGGGTGACAATTGTCTGAGCCTCCGCCATTTGCTGATCAACTGGCAGTTGCTGATAAGCCTGGGCCAGGTCCAGTTTTGCAAAAATTTTGCCCTTGCCGAGTGAGTGAAGCAAATGTTGCACTACCAGCACAGGGTTTGCGCTCTGTGGCAATGCCTTGTTGATGGTCACCTTGTAGTCGGCGCAGATGCGCACAGATCCATCCTGCTTCATGGGGGTCACAATGGGAGTCTCCCATGAAGCATGATCGATGGGTTCCAGGACGCCTTGGGCAATCAGCTTATCTAGCTGAGCATCTACTTTAGCCCGCAAGGCGAATGGAACCCGGCGGGGCTTAAGCTGAATTGGGGTTACCCCCTTGTCCAGATTAAAGGAGATGGGTTTCCCTGTAAAGGTCCCTAACTTACCATCAAAGACTTCTTGGAACTCTCCGATGAGTGAGTCAAATTCGCCTGTACTAATCTGGTGGATGCCTCCAATAGAAAGCCCCAACGGCTGGAACCACTCTACGCCTAGCAGGGTCGGGCGGCTATGCTCCACGACGGTGATTGGGAGCTGGCCCCGGAACTGTTTGAAGGCGATCTGGAGGCTGGTTCTTCCAATGACGCTGATGGGATTCCCGCCAAAATCCACCAGTTTGGAGTGTACGGGCTCAAGTTGGCGCCTGGTTAGTGCCGGCTTCAGTCTTTTCACCTGGTGCCAATCAATGATGGAATAGACGGAGCCAGAGTCTACTTCCATCGTACATGGCAAGCCTTCAGCCAACAGTGTCACATGAAATTTGGTGGCACTGTTGTTACTGGTCAGGGCGATCTTCGTTTGGTTCACCGTGCCGCCCTGGGAATCGTTGCGATCGTTGCGTCTGTGCTGGAGTGAGGACCGTTTGGATGACCTCTGGGTATCGTGGCGATTTTCAGGATTCCGGGGCCTGATCGACTCTGGAACTGGATCAGAGACTCTGCATGCCACAGCGATGTGCCCCTTCTTCAAGCAACGTCTGCAGGTTGCGTCACGCCAGCGGCAGGATTGGCGGGGATGGTGTCCCTTGCAACTGCCACACTGCTCGTTGCGGCGGCCATCTTTTTGAATTTCCCGCCTTGATGGGCGGGAAACTTTCAAAACAGTCGTCTCCCGCTCTGAATCTGATGGTGTGGTGGAGTCTTCAGAAGAGTCTGGGGACGGCTTGCGGATCTTATAGATCCCTCGGGATTGGAGCATTTCGGCGGCGGCTTTTTCGGATGTTTCAGCAGCCGTAGCCTCCTCAAGAACGTCTTTCAGGGACAGTCTTTTCTGCTCAGAAACTTCTTTTGGAGGCTTGCATCTCTCATGCCGAAAATGATCCCGTCGCATAAGGCATTGTCAACGTTTTCAAACTCGCAGTTTGCTGCAATTTGACGTAATGCCGCCATGAAATCTTTGATAGATTCGCCTTCCTTCTGATTGCGTTGGCGGAAGGTGAACTGATTCGAGATGGGGGTGCCCGTTGGTGCATAGTGGTCTTGCAGGGCAGTCTGCAGATCCACCCAGGACATGACTTCAATATCCCTGGGCGCGACAAGGTTGACGGCGAGCTCCAGGACGTCGGTGCCACAGTGAGCTAGGAAGAGAGCCCTCTTCCTCTCGTCGTCTAGATTGTTGTAGCCGTTTCCCCGAAGGAATTGGTGGAAACGGATCATATAGGAGCTCCATTTCTCCCGGCTGGGGTTGAATGGAGCCAGCGAGGCGAACGGCGCTTGCGGCGTTGCCATCTCTCAGACCGCGGCGAGTGACTTCAGCTCGGAATGGCGATCATGCCACGCGATTGGTTCTTCTCTAGTCCTTCATTGCCAGTGTTAGATCGGCGCAGGAAAGAAGATGTGACCAGCAGAGTTCAAGTAACAACGTTTATTAATGAGAACTGAACTGGCATTGCACTGCCGGAGCTCTCCTTATATTTGCTCCGGCAGACGCACCGCCCACTGACAGGGATTCAAAACTCCCGCCGAAAAGGATCTTCAGCCAATCCCAGGCGGATGTCCTTATAAGGACATAACAGATGTCGTCCTATTCCTTGACAACTCTGAACAGCTTATAAATAAAAAAGAAAAACTATCTACTGAGATACAAGTAAAAAAGAACCGCCGAGGACTGGAAAATAATTCACCAGGCTATTCTGCAGACATAACATAAGATAAACATAACAAAAAAAGCCCACCCACTATCATCACCACTACCACCACCATCATTTCGTGGAATAATCAGGTTTTCAATAGTTTACCTCAACAGGATGAGAACCATACAAATCCATACCTGTTTTCATTTGTTTTATTTTTTACAAGAATATGTTAAATCATACATCAAAAGCAAAGTGCTCCATGAGCTATGGTATAAAGAATAGTGAATTCATTTACAGTGTTAAGGAACAATATGGAAAAATCCCACATCCCTGAAATTATTTGCATTTTCTTCTGTGCATTCAGTAAGGCAGATTACCAGTTCCACATGAATGGATGCATCTCCTTTCTCTTCAGGGATAATGCTTAACCCATGTATAATTGATAGTATTTTTAGCTCCTAGATTTAATTTTAAAAAAGACTGAGCTACTACTCTTCTTAGCTGCCAGACATCAAATATTTTGCTTGAGTACTGGCATGACATAAAGCCATTAGATCTCATAAAAGCACAGATTATAAACCTGTAGTTTCGGGGGTTTTTTTCCTTTAAGACCTGCCATTGAACATGTATAAAGAGCTAGATCTGGAAAAACATTTAATGGCCCTTAAGGACCTTCAAATACACACAGCTTAGATTGTTAAAAAGAAAATATTAGGCATTTCCATTTGCACAGTATCACAGTATTAGCTGTTTTTTCTGAGCAGCTATTATAAGCATACTATTAGTTCTCAGCAGCTAATTGGGTTAATGATAATAGTTTTATATAAGACAGTAAAGGAAGTTGCATTATATCAAATTAAACCAATAATTGTCTAGATCAGTATTTACCTATGCTAGCAGTGGTTCTTGTAAATTAAAAATCATGTAGTTTGAAACTTGATATTTAGCTTGTAAAACACCTGTTCTATCTTTTGTTATGGTCCTCCTGCTATTACTCAGTGTCTATACTTGTATTCTGACACCACTGAATTCAATTTCTTTTCAATGTATTTGAACTGATATTATTAACCAGCTGCTTATGTTTATAGAAGACATTGAAGCGTCAGAATATTTATTAGGAATGCTATTGTTTAATGTACAGTATTAATAAAGGATGGCAACCCTACTTTGATATGTGTGAGATGAGTTTTAATAAACAAATAAGGCCTCGATTTATAACCACAATTGGGACAATTGCTTTGCAATGCAACATGGTTCTTAAGTGAGTTTTTCTCAATTTTATGACTTTTTTTGTTTTTGTTAAGTAAATCACTGCAGTTGTTAAATGAATCCTGTGATCATTAAACAATTCCGGATTATCACATTGACTTTCTTATCAGAAACTAGTTAGAAAGATTGCACATGGTGATCACATGACCCTAGGATGCTGTAACCATTGTAAATACATGCCAGTTGCCAAGTGCCTGAATTTTGATCACATAATTGTGGAGATGCTGCAAAAGGACTGGCTGTAAGTCACATTTTTCAGGCCCACTGTAACTTTGAACAGTTGTTAAACAAATGGTTCTTAGTAAAGGAGTATCTGTATATCAAATAATGGTGGTCTGTAGCTCTTTTCTATTAACTGCATACAACAGGGATGTCAAATTCGATCACATTACTGGCTGTATCAGTATTTTGTTTGCCCTGGAGGGACTGGGGTTGCCGTGGCTGGGTAGTCACAGCCGAGTGGGTGGCTGTGGCTGGGGTGGGCTGGGGTGGGGTGGTACGGACCAGTTCCTCGCCATCTCCGGGATGGTCCCACAGGATAACTCTGGGCCTATCATGGGCCGGATCTGGCCCACGGGCCGCATGTTTGACATGTCTGGCATATAGAATAACAGATACAATTCAAGATCTATACAATGAGAAACGTGGTTGTACTTTTTAAGGCACAGTAACTTTTGGACAACTTCATAGATAGGAAGTTACCAAACTGCTGTAAATTAGATATTAGGTACAAGTCAAATGATATATGACAATAAAGAGCATAGCTGCAATTTGTTTAGCAGGCAATTACAATTCTAATTGAGAATGAAATGGAAGACATAGCAAAGATACTTGATAGTTTCTTTGAAGTATCAACAGGAGGCCTTTTTGTTTTTCTATAGACATAGTTGTACATCATTTTGATATATCTAATTATTTTCTATTGATTTCCAATAAGCATAAACTTTTTTTTCTTGTAAGCAGTGTGTCCAATACTTTGGAAAGAAAATGGAACAAAATAAACTTATCTAAGTGTCAGGACTCCCAGATCTTTTTTTCTTGTATCTTTCTTCTCTGTGCATCTTAGCAAACGGAAAATAGCCGAGGGATAGCAATAGCAACAGCACTTAGACTTATATACAGCTTCATAGTGTTTTTACAGCCCTCTCTAAGCAGTTTACAGGATCAACATATTGCCCCCCAACAATCTGGGTCCTCATTTTACCCACCTTGGAAGGATGGAAAGCTGAATCAACCATGAGCCAGTGAGATTTGAACTGCTGAACTGCAGCTAGCAGTCAGCTTAAGTAGCTTGCAGTACTGCACTCTAACCACTGTGCCACCTCAAGATAGAGATGGAGAATGGAAGGAGAATTATGAAGATCAGAAGAGACTACCAGGAGCCCAGAGAGAGAAGCCTCCTGGGTCACTCTAAACCTTCGATATATGTTGTTGTAGGGAAAATGGGAGAAGGAAGCAATGAGCATATCCATGTGTTGGATATGCTCATTGCTTTGAGTTTTTTGTAAAAATAAAAAAGACGGGATACACATTCATTAAATAAGTAAATATTATTTAACTCAGAATGACACGTCCCCAGCCAAATGTATTTTGAATGATGCCAATCAGGTCTATTGTGAGAAATTTAATTGAAAACTTGTGCTGATTTACATACTGCTGCCATCAACATCCATCATACTACAACATATAACAAATAACTGTAACAAGGCTACCTGTCAATGAGGACTATTGACAAGAGACAGCCCACCAAAAGCCTTAGGTGGCTACTACTACATCATCAAGATGAGGGAGTAGAGATGGATCCCAGCAAAGTGAGGGATACTGGACTGGGCACACCCTCAAACCAGGTTGCAGTTACAGAGTTTCCTGGGCTTCATGAAATTGTACATCCCCACATTTGCCCAGATAGCCCTATCAATCACAAACATACTGAGAACTGGGGGAGAGGGCAAAGCCAAAACCCAACCAGCCCTTGAATTACTTTAGTCAGAGACGAGTAGTTCCAGCAGCACAAAGACTACTTGTCCATGAAGGAGGGGCTGGCATAGAAAGGGCACAAAATATATGTCCCAGCCAGCCAGTGTACCTGATTTTACAGAGGAGTCACAACTCAAGGCAGCAAGATGTTTTGGATTCATAAAGACCCTGCACTTAGTGGAGAGGCAATTCTAGTGGCCAAAAATGAAAAAAGGACACCAATCCCCACCCCTTGTGTATGGGCTGGAAAGGCCATTGGAGGAGCCCTGTGTGGCCCCCGCCTGCTTCCACTTCACCTTTGCCAGGATGGTGGGCACTAGAAGGCGCTGTCCCAAAATCTCCATGTCACTTGGTTTGGGGCGAATGGTGCCTGGCAGGCCCAGGTGCTGTGGGTGGGCAGGCGGGTGAAGCAGCTGCATGGCTCTCTGGAGTTGCGAACAACCGCGGAGATTTTGGCGACTTTTATGTGGGATCCCTGGCTTCTGAGGCAGAATGAGGCCCAGAGAGGAGGCACTGTGAGGGAGCCTATTTCTCATGTTCATTGTGTGGGGGTTGCCCACGCAGAGGCCGGGCCTCAGGACACCTGCCTGAGGTTGCCTGCCCTCCACCATTTTCATCAAATGTGTGTTTGTGTGTGTGTGTGTTTGTGTATGTGTGTGACAGAGTGAGGGAGAAAGAGAAATGGTGGAGAGGAAACCCTTTCGAGTTGTTTGCAATTCTTGTTACTTCCGTTGTTTCTCTTTCTTTCTCATTCTCTCTCACACACATACAAACATTTGATTGCTTGAAAGGGACAGGCTGGGCTTTGCTTCTATCCAGTGGCGGGATTCAAGTAATTTAAAAACCAATTCTCTGCCCTAATGACTGGCTGGGTAGGCATGGCCGGGTGATCATGTGACTGGATGGGCATGGCCAACTCGACATCACTCATCACACCCACCCCCGCCTCTTGGCCTCTCGCCTCTAAGGCAGAGGTGGGATTCAGCTGGTTCAGACTGGTTTGGGCTAATCCCACCCAGTCTGAAAAATGGGCTGCCCCCCCCCCCCCGCCCATTTTTCAGCCCATTTTGAAGTCCACAAGTCTTAAAGTTGCCAAGGTTGGATACTCCTGAGCTACATGTTCTGATAGATACATGTTTTTCAAATTTGGAAACTTTTAAGATCTGTAGACTTCAACTTCCAGAATGTTTTCTGGGAAATTCTGGAAGTCCACACATTTTAGGATTGCAAGTTTGAAAAACCTTGTCAAAAATGGGCAAATTAAGATCCTTTTTAGGGATCTGTGCTTTGGTCTCCTTAAAAAAAAATTAACAGATTATCCTGAGCAGCATATCTATGAAGGAAGACTCTAATAGAAACATGCTTTATGGATAAAAATATAGAAAGGCATCTAAGGAAGTCACTAATCTTTCCACCTTCGTGGACCATAATTTATGAGAAATTCGCAATAATCTCAACAGAATTTTCTTTAGCTCTGCTTGGTCTGAATATGCAATATCTATGCTCTGTGATAATTCTGGCCCTAAAATAGACACAAAGTTCTCTCAATCACAAGAATTGTCCTCCATTCTCTTTATTTATAATATGGAACCCTAAAAATAGACACAAAGTTCTACCAATCATAAAACTGTCCTCCTCTATCTTTATTTATATTCTGGAATAGTCAGACTATGAGGAAAAGCTGAGCAGAAGAGATACACGGACAGACATTATTATTGATCTAATTTATCTGAGAACCGTTATCACTGGAAAAAAGAGACTTTTACACTGATACTTAAGATTCCTTCCCTACTCTACCTCATTACTGATGAACTGATATGAGAAAACGGTCCAAGTGGGTGGAAGGATTTTTGACCCCCTTTGAAGCTTATTTTCCCAGAATTGGCTCTAAAACTAGACGTAAAGTTTATTAGTACAGAAATTGTAATTGGAACAAAGAAGGAAGCAGGGGACTTTAGAAAGACAACATTATGGCAATTCAAGTTTTTGATGAAGTTTTCTTGTTTTCCTGATTTTCATATCTTGGCTTTAAACTAATCCAAAGACATTACATTTGTTCAACATAATTTATAGATAGGGTATGGGAACTTATATCAATTTTTTCCAGAACGTTTTGCTATAGTCCAGGTGTTGCTGTGCTTAGTAGTGTGATTTTATACTATTTCATATGTTTGTGTAAAAATCCAAATTCAGAAGGGGGAATATGCTTTGGGGTGAAGGCTCACTTTGTGTTTGCTAGCAAATATTTAAAAGATTTGCAGGAAAAAGCACAATGGGTGTGATGTGTTGGAAGGCCTAAAATGTGTGCCCACACAAGCTATGAATTCCTCTTCCCTTTCAAATCCAGATTGTTGTATAGCTTCAAGAGACGTAATTGAAGATTTGAAATCTTCATTTTTTGGCTGTTTTCCAGCTGTTTTCCAGATTGCTTCAGCCGTTTTTGGCCCATTTTTTTGACCATTTCCAGGCCCCTTTTCAGTCCGTTTTGGATGTTCAGTAGTAGTAAATAAATAGAGAGGCAAATTGTACCTTTTTTTTATTGAAAAAGTTTTACAAATACAAATTATTCCCCCTTCCCCCCCTTCCCCTCCCTAACCCATCCCACCCCACCCATGACTTCCCTTATAACCTTTACAATTCATTTTTAACTCCCTAAATATTAAAAGGTGAAATCCAAATAATATCATATCATAAAATTCCCCCCAGCTAATCTACCCCCTGTCAATACTAGAAATTTCTACATAACATTCAAATAGTAATTATCTGATACTTCCTTAGTTTATATTTATTCTACACATAGTCTATCCCAAATGTTGAAAAGTAAGATCCATACCATATCATAATTCCCCCCCACTTCTCTGCACCCTGTATATACTATAAATTTCTACATAACATTCTCTACATAACGTTTACTACATAACATTCTACATAACATTTTCTGCACAGCAATTTCTACTTAGCATTCAGCTAAAAGCTATCTGATACTTCCTTGTTTGGTATTCATTCTGCACATAGTCTATCCATTTCTTCCATTCCCACAAGAAAGTTTCTTGAGTTCTATCTTTTAGATATGCTGATATCTTTGCCATTTCTGCAAAACTGGCCACCTTTTTTTTTTTTTATTGAAAAAGTTTTACATTACATTTTATTTATTTTTTTTAAAAAAAACCCTTCCCCATCCCAACCCCCTACCAACCCCCCCTATCCCCCCTATCCCTCCCCAACTCCCCCTTGACTTCCGCTATTAAACAAACATCAACATTAACATATTCAACAATTTTTAAAGGTGAGATCCCTCTAAAAAAAAAAAACTATAACCTTATTTTAAAACCAATTTTAACCTTAAGTATTAAAAAAAACAATTTTTTCTTTTAAGCCAATATGTGACAACCATCAAATGTAAAAAACACTCAACTCTTAACAATCTATTTAGGAAAATCTAGTAAAATAATTTTGAGCATCATAAAATTTAAATTTTAACTAGAATTCCCCTATATCAAAATCAAAATCACACAATACATAGTACGTTACTCTTTAACATTTCGTCTAAATATTAAAAATCCAAAATCATCAAATTCAATACATTTCATAATACATTTCTCATTAAAATTAAATCTAAATATTAAAAATATAAATTCGATTACATAAAATATAATAAAAATTAAAAATTATCAAATTCCATACATTTCTCTTTTAGATTAATTCTAAATATGAAAGATATAAATTCAATTAAATGCTAATTGAAACTTTTTACTTTGATATTTATTCTTCATGTATTCTACCCATTTCTTCCACTCCCTAGCAAAAACTTCATGGGTCCTTTCTTTTAGGTATGCAGAAATTTTAGCCATCTCTACAAAACTAGACATCTTCAATATCCATTCCTCTATAGTAGGTACACTATCTTTCTTCCAATATTGACCTATCAATAATCTAGCTGCGGTAAGCATATGTAAAATTAATCTAGTATCAGTTACTGAACAACCCTTAACTATTCCCAACAAAAAAAACTGAGGAGAAAACTCCAATTTCTTCTTCAAGATGTTCTGCATTACCCACCATAATTTGATCCAAAATGCTTTCAATTTTCTACATGTCCACCAAATATGAAAATATGTTGCATCCAAACAATCACACCTCCAACATTTAGGTTGAACATTTGGATACATACATGATAACTTTTTGGGATCTAAATGCCATCTGTAAAACATCTTATAAAAATTTTCCCTCAAATTCTGTGCTTGTGTAAATTTAACATTCTGGACCCAGATCTTTTCCCATGTTTCCAACATTACTGGTTCTGCAAAATTTTGTGCCCACTTTATCATGCAGTCTTTAACTAATTCACCCTCTGAATCTCTTTCTAGCAATAAGTTATACACTCGTTTAATATGCATCGGCCCTTTACATTTCATCTGGGTCACCAAATTTTCTTCATGTAACATTAATCCAATTTTCTGATCTTCTCTCCATCTTGCTTGAAGTTGAAAATACTGCATCCAAGTTAGATTCACTCCTTCTTCCAACAGGATATCCAAAGATTTCAAACGCCATCTGCCCCCATCATTAAAGAGTATCTCTTTATACAACAACCCCCCGAGTGATTTTATATTTGGCATAATATGCCCAAGATCCAACCACAAAGGTATTTTGTAATCCAATTGAAGCTGGTGCTTCTTCCAAACTCTCAGCAAAGCATGTCTCAAAATATGCCTATTAAATACACTGTCTCTCTTATCTTCAAAAAGTAGATATGCATGCCATCCAAATTGCAAATCATGGCCTTCAATATTCAAAATTTCTCTTTTAGTTGTTCCAATCCAATCTCCAACTTGTGTCAACACTGCAGCTTCATAATATAAACGTAGGTTTGGAACTTTAAGGCCGCCTCTTTCACGAGCATCTTGCATAATCTTAAGTTTAACTCTGGGTTTTTTCCCATTCCAAATAAATTTATTTAAACCTGCTTGCCATTCCATCAAAAACTTATCATTTTTAAGCACCGGAATCATTTGAAACAGAAACAGAAATCTAGGTAGAACGTTCATCTTAACAGCTGCTATTCTACCCAACAAGGATAGTTGCAGCTTCTTCCATGTATCAAGATCCTTTTGAATCTTGTGCCAAAGTTCTTCATAATTGTTTTGAAAAAGTTTTATATTGGATGCTGCAACTTGAACCCCTAGATATTTCACCTTTGTAACTATTTCAAAGCCTGCCACCCTTTCAAGTTCCTTCCTTTGTGGTTCCAACATATTTTTAACTATCATCTTAGTCTTTTTCTGGTTCAGGCTGAAACCTGAAACCAGGCCATATTCCTCTATAATGTTTTTCATCTGGATGATTGATTCCAAAGGTCGGGTTAGGGTAACAACCAGATCATCTGCGAATGCCTTTGTTCTATAATCTATTTGCCTTACAACTATTCCCTTCAATTTGTCCGAGTCCCGTAGAGCATTCAACAGCACTTCCAAGGTCAAGATAAACAGTAATGGAGATAATGGACAGCTTTGTCTTGTTCCTTTCTGTATGTTAAAATTGGTAGTCAAACTGCCATTAATAATAATTTGTGCCGTCTGTTCTTGATAAATTGCCGAAATCGCTTGTATAAACTGTGGCCCAAAATCCATTTTATGCAAGATCTTTTTTAGAAAGTCCCAGTTGACTCGATCAAAGGCTTTCTCCGCGTCCAAAAACACCAGCACCGCAGAGATCTGTTTCTTTTCCTCAAGATATTCCAATAAATCAATGAGTTGCCTGACATTGTCTTTCATATATCTGCCTTCTATAAAACCTGCTTGGTCTTCATGAATCACATTTTGAATAACTGGCATCAATCTGTTGGCTAATACTTTAGCATAAATTTTGTAATCCGTGTTTAGGAGAGATATTGGTCTAAAATTTTCAGGTTTATCAGATTCTTCTTCTTTGGGTATCAGTGAAATAAAGCGCGTCTTCCACGAGGGGGGAATTTTACCCCCCTGCTGAATTTTACAAAACAAGTCCTTAAGATGCCCAACCAATTCCTCTTGTAGAGTCTTATAATATACTGCCATCAGACCATCTGTCCCAGGAGCTTTAGCTGATTTCAATTGTTTTATTGCATATAAGATCTCTTCTGATGTTATAGGTCGATTCAATCTATCACTCTGTGTACTTGAAATTTTTGTAACTCTCTTCTTCTGCAGATATTCATCGATAAAATCCTCTTTAATTTTATCAGCTTGGTATAATTTGGAATAATAAGCTAAAAAAGCTTGGTGTACTAAATTTTGCTGATGCACTTGCTTCCCTTTGTACTCAATAGTATTTATTATACGAGAACTTTGTTTTTTTCTCAGAGTATAAGCCAACCATCTGCCAGGCTTGTTAGCATTACAAAAGGTGTTATGTTTAGCATATTGCAAATTAGTTGCTGTTTGGTCCGCCATCAATATTTGAAATTGATCTTTCAAGAGCTTTAACGTTAGTTGTACCTTTTCATCAGTCGGATTCTTAATAAGCAGTTGCTCTTTCTCCTTTATCTCTATCTCCAGATCTATTCTTGACTTCTGACGTATTGATCTATATCTAGAGTTCATATGAATCAGTACACCCCTCATATAAGCCTTGCATGCATCCCATACTATCTCAATGGGTGGCCAAAACTGGCCACTTTTAAAGTCCATGTTGGATTGGATTGATCTGGGGCCCAATAATATACGAAGACTCATTGGTTCAATTATCAAAAACAATCCTTTATTGATTCATGTCTGTTTCATTACAGGTATCATCAGGAACAATGGCGGCAACAACATGAGGAGACCTTAAATACCCAGGAGGCGGAGTTACAGGTAATGGGAGGGGGAGATAGGAGGGATTAGGTCTGCCTGTGCTGATTAACCCTTGACTTGCCAACGTATATTGAGGGGTATGTCCAGGGAGAGCATTTACTTGCAACAAATCCCCCTCTAAATGCTTATCCCTGGGGCTTACAGGCTCAGTCTGGTGGGAATCCGCGGGTAGAAGACAGAGTTTAGAGGTGAGGTATGAATGCTGCTTAAATGGAAGCGGTTTAGTGAGTATGTCTGCTGTTTGGTGTTCGGTGTCACAGTGCATAATGGTAACAAAATCAGATTTGTGAAGTTGTCTTACATGCTTGTTTTTGATATCAATATGTCTTGACCTATGACCCACAGCTTCTGATGTGGAAATTTCTATTGCTGCTTTGTTATCTTCGTAAATTTGAATGGGATGCATGGGTTCGGCCCAGATGTTAGTTAGCAGCTCATCAAACCATACAAGATTGTTTATAGCCCTGGATAAGCAGATATACTCTGCCTCAGTGGTGGAGGTAGCCACTAGGTTTTGCTTACCGGTATACCAATATACTGGGCAGTCATTTAAGAAGAAAACGTATCCAGAGGTACTTTTCCTACTTCTGACGTCACCTGCCCAATCAGCGTCAGCGTAGCAGGAAAGAGGTTTCTTATTGGTACTGGGTTCTAATCTGAGGCAGGTGTTGATGCTATACTTTAGATACCTGAGTATTCTTTTTATTGCTTCCCAATGGAATGCTGTGGGGTTGGCTACATGCCTTGAAAGTAGGTTTACAGGCAGGGCAATGTCTGGTCGTGTCCAATTAGCAATGTATAACAGGGAACCTATTGTGGATCTGTACAGGGTGTTTTCTTGAAATTGGGGTGAATCATTGTACATATTTTTCAAAAAATCAGCCAACATAGGAGTTTCACATGGTTTGGCACCTGTCATATTGCATTTAATGAGAAGTTCATTGATTTTTTCTCTTTGGCTTAGGAGGAAACCTTTGGGTGATCTGGTGACATGTACCCCAAGATACTTATTGATGCCCCCCAATGATTTGAGAGAGAAATGCTTGCTTAGTTCATTTGCAAAAACATCACAGTCCTTTTTGTTCTTACTTATAAACAATATATCATCCACATATATGAGAACATACTCCATGCCCCCATTGTTCTTCCGGGTGAGGAGGCAGATATCGGCTAAGGTAGCCTTGAACCCCATAGACTCTAATACATTGACCAGACAATCATACCATTGTTTACCCGACTGTTTAAGCCCGTATAGGCTCTTGTTTAGTAACCAGGTGTTGCCCTTGGTGGTGTCTTTACTAGGTGGGGCCCTCACGTAAATTTCTTTATCTAATTTGGCGTGTAGGTAGGCTGTTTGGATGTCATATTGTTGTACTTCTAGACCCAGGGTGGCTGCGATGACCAGCGCACTTTTGACACTCTCGGGCCTTACTGTTGGTGAGTATGTCTCCGTGTAATCATCAGGGAACCTTTGGGCAAATCCCTGTGCCACGAGCCTGGCCTTATATAGATTCTGGCCCCCCTCTAATGTCTTTACTTTAAAGACCCACTTTGTCCCAATGACAGTCTTGCCCTCTGGTGCTTTAGATGGCGTGTATACATTTAACTCCCTAAGACTGTTCATTTCCCTTTCCATTGCGGCCTCCCACTTTTGTCTTTCTTCCAGTGGCAGTTTGGTTATTTCGCTATAAGTCTCAGGAGTAATGGGTTCTGCTTGCAAGTGCATGACGTAATCTTCGAATTTTTTTGGTTTTTGGTTCCTATTGATTCTGACTGGCCTACCTGGCAGGGTCTCTGTGTCGTGCATGTATCTTGCCTCTTTGCTGGTGAGTGAATCTACTTTCTGCTTGGGTTGGAGTGATTTTTGCGTGTGGCTGATGTATGGGTGATCAATATTGTCTGGTTTTTGTTGACTGTTCTCTACTTGGTGATGTAATTCATTGAGGTGTATTTTTGACCAGTTAGCCTGTTCGTGGAACGTGGCAGATCTGGAGATAATGAATTTGTTATTGCTGTCTATGAATCTAAATCCCTTTGTACCTGTCTCATAGCCCATGAATCTGAGTCGTTTTGATATTTTGTCCCCCTTTCTACGCAGTTGCCTGGGTATGTGCACATCTGCTGTAACCCCAAAGATGTGTAGATGGGATATCCTTGGCTTTCTATTGTACATCACCTCATAGGGTGTCATGCCTAGTACACTGGACCAGAGTCTGTTGATTGTGTAATTAGAATAAGCCAGGGCTTCGGCCCAGAAGTGTTGGCCTAGCCCAGCGTCTTCGAGGACGCACCTCATCATTGTTTGTAATGTGGAATTTTTGCATTCTGCGATGCCATTTTGGAAAGGTGAGAATGGCGATGACTTAAAGTGCAGGACGCCCTTTGACCTCAGCCAACGTGAGAAGTCATTAGACAAGAATTCTGATCCCCTGTCAGTCATAATTTTTTTGATTTTCGTGTTATGTTGTGTTTTCACGTGTTTATAGAATTCTTTAAATTTTTGGTAGGTCTCACTTTTGTATTTCAAGGTGTACACAAAGCCATAACGGCTATAGTCATCTACTATAGTTAAGAAGAACCTCTTGCCATACTTTATGGAAGGCCTAAGTGGGCCTACGAGGTCCATGTGTATCATTTCAAATATGTGATCCATTGAGCGTGAGGCCTTTCTGGGTTTGGGGGCTACCTTTAGTTTAGAGCGCTTACATATAGAGCAGTCCAAGTAAGTTTCACAATTTTTTATTCTCGAACCTTCTGTACAATCAGTGACTTTCTGAACAACAGGGAAGCTTGCGTGTCCTAATCTGCGGTGCAGCAAGTGTGCGCACTCATCGTGGAGCGGCTTTCCTAGACTAACTTTCCCTTTGTTTAGTGTGCCTTCCTTGTGGGTTTGTATGTCCTCTTTCTCTTGTTCTTTGTTGCCCTCAGTGTCTTCCTTAGCGTTGGTTCTATCTACGTAAAGGAAGGGTAGTCCCCCTCTAATTGTGATTTTTCCTATGGTTGTACTTCCTTTGGTCATGGCAATTCCCCCTTCCTTAATGCTAATTTCTATTCCTGCCTCCTTGCTGAGTTTCAAGGAGGCGAGTATATTGTGGGGTATTTCCAGTACCAGCAGTACCCCTTCTAGTTTTCCTAAGTTGGGGAGGGTCACACTGCCTTTTCCTGTCACTCTTACGTCATTTTGATTTGCCACTTTGATGAGGTAATCTTCCTCCGTGAAGGAGGAGAGAAGTTCCCTTTCACATGTGGTGTGATTGGTGGCTCCTGAGTCAATGAGCCACCAGGATCCCTTTTCATTTGTTTTACTACTTTGTGTGGTTCCTGGTGTGGCCCCTCCTACTCTGCAGAGGGACCCGTCCCTGCTATCCTTTGAGTTATCCCTGTTTTCTTTCCTCTCCCAGGGCCTGGGGGAATCTCTTCGCCTCATTCTGCTGTCATGGTGGTGGCGCCTATCTGTGTGTTTGTCACATGGTTCATGTTTGTACCTATCCCTGTACCCCTTAGTGCAATCCCGTTTGTAGTGACCTTTTCGCCTGCAGTTATAGCATTCGGGGGAGTCGCGTGGGGTGTCAGTGAAGGCCACCTTTCGTGCTTGCCTGTGCTCCCTGTGAGTCACCTGGTGTTCCTTTCTGTGATTGTCTTCTGCTATTAGTAGAATAGCAGGACGGCTCCTGGTTTCCCTCTGCGGCGGCGGCGGTGAGTATTCCCTCCATTCCGTCCTTTCCGGTAGGCGTGGCTTGGGAGTGGGGTGGCGTACCGCAACCGGGGGGCGCTGCGGCGTCGGTGGGTCCTCAGCGGCGTCCGCGTCCCTCGGTGGGTAGTTGGGGGGGTCTCTTCTTTTCCCCTTTGGGCTTTTTAGCGTTTTTTGAAAGCCCCTTTAAAATTTTCATTTTTGGCCTGAAAGCGGCGGTGAGTGTTTTTATTGCTTCTTCCACCGCCTGATCACTAGGGGTGTCCTCGGGGGGTGATTCCTCACTTTCTTCCGAGGAGTCACTATTATTTTGTAATTTTAGGGGTTCGGGCATCTCATTGGTTAGTGAATTTGCATATTTAGATTTATTTTTTTTTTGGAGGTCGGCCATCTTTTTTGGCCACGTGTTCAAAGATGGCCGCCAGTTCGGATTTTGCATGGGAATTCCCCCCTCTGCCTTTGAAAAATAACTGTTCTGGGGGGTTTTTCTTACCGGGCTTGTGTCCGGTTGTCTTGTTTTTCGTTTTTGGGTCTCTCTGGCCTCGTCCCGGCTTTGGATGAGGTAGCTGATGCCGGCTAGGAGATCTTCATCTGTTGCAGGGGTTTCTAGCAGGCTCATCATTTTTCTCCTGAGTCTGCTGGTGTCTTTTTGCTGGGTTTTTTCTTTGTTTAGGTCTTTTTGCCCCTGTTCATCATCCGATGAATAGTCTTCGGGGCTGTTTTCTTTTTCTTCTTCTGAGGTTATTGGCGTTGCCATGTCCTCAATTAGGTTTTGCTGTTTTTCCCGCCTTTTGGTCTCTGACCTCGTTTGTGGTCTTTTTGGCATGTCTTCTGATTATTGGGTTGCCCAACCATCGACTGCTACCAATTTGTTGGATTGGATCGATTTGGGGCCCAATAATATACAAAGACTCATTGGTTCAATTATCAAAAACAATCCTTTATTGATTCATGTCTGTTTCATTACAGGTATCATCAGGAACAATGGCGGCAACAACATGAGGAGACCTTAAATACCCAGGAGGCGGAGTTACAGGTAATGGGAGGGGGAGATAGGAGGGATTAGGTCTGCCTGTGCTGATTAACCCTTAACTTGCCAACGTATATTGAGGGGTATGTCCAGGGAGAGCATTTACTTGCAACAGTCCATTCTTCAATAGTAGGTAAAATATCTTTTTTCCAGTATTGACCAATCAGTAACCTAGCTGCTGTAATCATATATAATATCAGTTTTGTTTTGTTTCGTTCAATGAAAAGTCCTTAACTATGCCTAATAAAAACAATTGTGGAGAAAATTGAAGTTTCTTCTTCAAAACATTTTGCATAACCCACCAAATTTTGATCCAAAAAACCTTCACTTTCCTGCAGGTCCACCATATATGGTAATATGTAGCATCTAAACAATCACATCTCCAACATTTTGGCTGAACATTAGGATACATGCATGACAATTTCTTAGGATCTAAATGCCATCTATAAAACATCTCATAAAAATTTTCACTCAAATTCTGTGACTGAGTAAATTTAACGTTCTGGACCCATATTTTTTCCCATGTTTCCATCATAACTGGTTCTGCAAAGTTTTGTGCCCATTTTATCATACAGCCTTTAACCAGTTCATTTTCAGAGTCTCTTTCCAACAATATATTATAAACCCTCTTAATATGCATTGGACCTTTCTCTTTTATCTGTCTCACCAATTCCTCTTCATATGTCATTAAACTGGTTTTTTGATCTTCCCTCCATCTAGATTGAAGTTGATTATACTGTAACCAAGTTAAATTAATCCCTTCTTCCAACAGAATGTTAAGTGACTTTAATTTCCATCTGCCCCCATCATCAAAAAGTATCTCTTTATATAAAATCCCCCCGAGTGACTTTATATTCCATATAATATGTCCAAGATCCAACCACAAAGGTATTTTGTAATCCAATTTAAGCTGGTGCTTAAATTGGATTCCAATTTAAGCTGGTACTTCTTCCATACTCTCATCAAGGAATTTCTAAGTATATGATTCTTGAAGACTTTATCAACTTTATTTTCATAAAATAAATATGCGTGCCAACCAAATTCCAAGTCATGGCCTTCTATATTCAATATTTCAGTCCTTGTCATTCCAAACCAGTCACTTGCTTGTGTCAACGCTGCTGCTTCATAATATAGTTGTAGGTTTGGAACTTTAAGGCCACCTCTTTCCTGAACATCCTGCATAATTTTCAGTTTTACTCTTGGCTTTTTCTCATTCCAAATAAATTTGTTCACTCCTTTTTGCCATTCAG
Source organism: Masticophis lateralis (assembly GCA_030761175.1). Lineage (NCBI taxonomy): Eukaryota > Metazoa > Chordata > Lepidosauria > Squamata > Colubridae > Masticophis > Masticophis lateralis. Next base: position 67,875,588 of record JAUDYJ010000006.1, read on the forward strand.
TCACGTTTTTTTCACTTTTAAGCACCAGAATCATTTGAAAGAAAAACAAAAATCTAGGTAGAACGTTCATCTTAACTGCTGCTATTCTACCAAGTAAAGATAGTTGCAGTTTTTTCCAAGTTTCCATATCTTTTTGCACCTTTCGCCACAACTCTTCATAATTATTTTGAAAAAGTTTTATATTTGAAGCTGCAACTTGCACTCCTAGATATCTCACCTTTGCAACTATTTCAAAGCCTGCCTTCCTTTCAAGTTCCTTCTTTTGACCTTCTGACATGTTTTTAACTATCATCTTGGTTTTTTTCTGATTCAATCTAAATCCTGATACCGAACCATATTCTTCTATAATATCTTTCATCTGGATTATTGATTCCATCGGCCGTGTTAGGGTAACAACCAGATCATCTGCAAATGCCCTTGTTCTGTAATCCTCTTGCCTTATAGCTATTCCATTCAAGATACTAGAATCCCGTATCGAGTTCAACAAGACTTCTAAAGTTAGAATAAACAACAATGGGGATAACGGGCAACCTTGTCTTGTTCCTTTTTGTATATTACAGTTTGTTGTTAAACTTCCATTAATAATAATTTGCGCTGTTTGCTCTTGATAAATTGCTGAAAGCACCTGAACAAACTGATTCCCAAAGTTCATTTTTGTTAAAGTCTTTAATAGAAAGTTCCAATTGACTCAATCAAAGGCCTTTCCGCATCCAAAAACACCAGCACTGCAGGGATCTGTTTACTTTTCTCAAGTTGTTCCAGTAAGTCTATGATTTGCCTCACATTATCCTTCATGTATCTGCCTTCTATAAATCCAGCTTGATCATGATGAATCATCTCTTGCATAACTGGCATTAATCTGTTGGCTAATACTTTTGCAAAAATTTTATAATCCGTATTCAGGAGAGATATTGGTCTAAAATTTTCCGGTTTTGTAGAACCTTCCTCTTTTGGTATCAGTGAAATAAAAGCTGCCTTCCATGAAGGGGGTATTTTACCCCCTTTTTGTATGCTACAAAATAACTCTTTAAGATGTTCAATCATTTCTGCTTGTAGAGTTTTGTAGTACACCGCTGTTAAACCATCCATCCCTGGAGCTTTAGCTGTTTTCAATTGTTTAATTGCAAAAGTGATCTCCTCAGCTGTTATTGATTGATTGATTCTTTCCTTCTGCTCTCTGGAGATTTTTATAAGTCTACTTATAAAGTATTTATCTATACGTTCATTCTTTATATGGTCTTTAGCATATAGTTTAGAATAATAATTTTAAAAAGCTTGTTTAATTAAATTTTGTTGAAAAACTTCCTTCCCTCCATATTCAATAGTATCAATGACTCGAGAACTCTGCTGTTTCCTCAGTGTGTAGGCCAACCATCTGCCCGGTTTATTAGCATTACAAAATGTGTTATGTTTTGCAAATTGTAGATTAGTTGCAGCTTGTTCCACTATAAACATTTGAAATTGGTCTTTCAAAAGTTTTATAATTTCTTGTAACTTTTTATCCATCGGGTTTTTTATAAGTAGTTGTTTTTTTTTCTTTATTTCTGCTTCCATTTCTAAGCACAAGAGCACAAGACCTTCTGTTAGGGAAGGAGGAAGTGTGTGTGTGTGGGATTCCATCTGGAAAACAGTCTGATTTCACCTCTTTGAGTGACTTCTAGCCGCACCTCTGCCTACTGCTAGCTCCACTGAGCCATGACCAGTAGGATAGAGAAAGCAAGGGAGGGTCGCCCAATGTGGAACTTTGTGTTTAAAAGGAATGGAAGCTGAGCGAAAGCCAAGCGAAAATGAAAGGGGAATTAAAAGTAGAAAAGGCAGTCCCCGGTGTTCCAAGGAAAGCAGCCCAGTATATATGTGAGTATTGAGTATTGAAGTGAGGGAGGTGCTAGTACTAACTGTAGGGGCAGTGAGGTCCTCCTGGATCCCTTTTTGATCCAAAAACCTAGACGAATTCCCTAAAGGAAGGGGCCCGTACTTCATCAGGGAATCGAAGTCCTTCTCAGAACCCTTTTTTCTGAAAACCGTAGGAGTGGTACCCGGCTACAGCCAAAGTGAACCTTACATTCCAAGGAACATGGGAAGCAGTAGCTCAAGGGTAGAGGGAAATCCCCTGAGGAATTGATTGTGGCCTGGGATGCCAGGCGGGTGCCAGTTTTAGCTGGCATGAGGGAAATAATTAAGGAAATTGTGTCAAGAATGGGCTTTGCTAAGGGATAACACCGGGAGACAAATCTGGCTAAATAAAGATATTTAAAAGAAAAGGGAAATGTATAAATAGGAATGTTGGGGTTTTTGTTTGTTTTGTTTGTTTGTTTGTTTGTCTTCTAATGCAACCACGTGGTATGTTTAAGATTTGTGCCTTCCTTAATTTAACTGAGATTTATAGGGAATGATCAGTGTGTATGTAAATCTCAGAGTTCTGTTTTCTACTCTTTGTCTTCCTTGTTTTATGTGTGTGCATCTAAGTCTTTGTGCGCCCTCGAGGTAATTGTAACTGTAAAATGTATCTGATCTCTAGAGACAAGAATTTTAAACTAGTTAGAAAAGGAAAAAAAAGAAAATGGTTGAAGCAATGAAAAATGGGGAGGGAGAGAGAGAGAGAGAGAGAAAGAAAGAGCCTTTGCCCTGTATTTGTCTGGCCAACAAATACAGATTAAAAGAGGACTTCTCGTATTATTTCTGTTTTTTCTCTATCCTTCCCTCTCTGTATCTTAAAATAACAACTCAAGTTTATGAGGAAACATTTTAAGTTTATTTACAAGAAAAGAAAAAATCAGTCTTGCATATACTGTATGTGTTTAAATGTTTTTACCTGTTCATCTCTCTCCCAAAGCATGTGAATCCATTTTTTTTCTTATCTGTTGTGTCTCCATTTTGTTGAAACTGGGTTTTTTTTGTTGAAACTGCATTATCTGTTTAATAACTGCAATAATGTTGTGTTGGTTCTCTTCAAACTCTGCCTGCAAGCTATCTACCCCCCCACCATCTCTAATCCTGTTACAATGCCTTTCCTGGGAAAATTACCCACAAAAGGGGGAGGGAACCCTGTCCTAATGTCTTTCAGCCCTGCACAAAGATCTCTGCAACCTGTGGAAGCAGAGCACATGGATCTAGATGCTGCCTCCAGAGGAGACCTTCCATCTGTTTGAACCAGGAATTGGATTTAAATCCAGTCTTCACTGAAAGTCAGCACAGCAATCAGAGTGGAGCAGACCTTCCCAAGCCTGAGTGACCAGCCTTACCACCAAGCATGCCACCCAGCAGACGTGAAAGAAAAGACCCTGAGATGGACAAGTAAAGACTAAAAGACTCTTTTCAATCCCCAGAAGACATCTAGAAAGACTATGGGGAGGATGGAAATTCATTGTTAGGTTTTCTTTCTTGTCTCATTTATATTATAATCAGTTTATTGTAAGAATTGTATTTGGGAGTGGTTGCCACAGCAAGTTATGTACACCTTAGATTTTTGTCTGGTGGGGAGGAGAAATATGTCTGAAATGTTTGTATTGCCTTTATTTTAGAAGTAGCTGCATACACATGCATACACAGAGAGGCACACCATTCAGAATTAGACTGAAACTATTCCCTTCACTTACCTCCACACAAAGCTTCTCCTAGGTTGATTTTTGCTCTGTGGCACTAAAAGGCCAAGGAGTCATATCTCCCTGCTAATTCCATGGGGGAGAGGACAATCCCCCTCAGGCAGTTCCCTCACTTGAAGAGATAGCAGAAAAAGTGATATCCAAAACCCAAGTCCTGACTGTGACTCACAAATGATGCTGCCCAGTTGCCCAGTAAAGAAAGATATATTGCACTGGTGATCTCATGAGTAGAAGTCCCAGGGCTCATTGTGTGTAACACCAAAAAAAAAAAAAAAAAGAAGAAGAAGAAGAAGAAGAAAAGAAAAGAAAAGAAAAAGAGAAAGAAAAGAAAAAGAAAAAGAAAAAGCCTGGATTGTACACTGGCTAACCTCAATGTGGACTCACAAATCCTGGATGCACTAAAGTAAGAGCTAGGGCAGATTCAGTAACCAACCCATGAAATGGGCAGCCTGTAATTTAAAGAAAAAACATGGCTGTGAAAAATTTTGGGACATGTGCTTGCTTGAAACCTGACTGGAAGCTCACAGAAAGTGATATCTGAAATCTGAAATTAATTGGCATGGAAAATTGGATACTGTAAAATTCTTACCAGAACATTTTTCTGGCTGCTAGATCTTCATGGTTGAAAGCTTTCAGGAGCCACTGAAGGAATCCTTTTCTGTTGCCTTTATTAATGCCTTCCCCTTTGCATCAGAACAATCCAAAGCACCCATTGAGGCTCCCTGACCTGACCAATTAATTTTACCAAGAACTTGTTCAAAACTCACGTTTTGAAAAAAAAAAAGAGTAGGGACTGTAGGAAGTTAGCACCTACCCCTGTCCTAGAAGAATGAAATATTTTTAGGAAATATTAAAAAAGGCAGAATATTATATTTCCCTGGATGAGAAATGGATAAGCATGATTTGAAGCTGCTCCCATCTTCCTGCCCCCACCCTTTGTCAATGGGCCATTAAGGCTTGAGCCAGTCTATTCTACATAACAAAGATCTACCTCCTTCAGGCAGAGCCATAGCAGGAATTGCCAAAGATCCAAAAAGATAGGATTAGCCCTCTACACAATAGCAGCAGAAACTCACCACATGTGACCTGGGAAGCACATGTGACCATCAGCCAGCAAGGCTAGCTAATACCCCCACCCCCGGGGAGTCTGACAATCAATCAGGATACTCTTTCTAGTCCTCAGGAAGTTCAAAGCCAGAGAGAGCATAAAAGCCGAAAACTCCCTGTATATCCTCCCTTTTCTGTTCAGGAACTCAAGCCATGTGAACCTGTCCACCATTAAACCATCTTTCCAAGCAGTCTCCATGTCTTCAGTGTCTTTGTCCCCACTTGGAGCAGAACCTAAAAGGATATTTCTTACAACACACTAAATAAATGTCCTTTATAAAAGCCATACATTTTCATGTCTTTATCATATCTAGATTGTATTTGCAATTTAGGCCACCATGATAATTTAATACCCTGGAATTCAAGTTCTTGCTTAGATTTGAATTTCCCTTCAGTGTCAAAAATGTATTTGAATGTCACAATTTTTTCAAACTTCATCAGATTTGGATAGGTAAATGCTTCCATTGCTGAGAGTCATTCGGGGATTTTCAAATAGATCTTAGCTTTTATTTTTTCCCATACAAGTAATAGTGAATATCTTATATAGTAATTTTGAAAGTATCTGTGAATTTTATTCTTCTCATACCATAAGAAAGCATGCCATCCCAGTTGTAGATCATGTCCTTCTAAATATAATAGTCTCTTGTGTCTGGGGGTTATCCATTCTTTTAGCCATGTTATAACACATGCTTTGTAATATAAAATCCAATCTGGTAGTCCAAATCCTACATTTTTTCGTAACATTTCAATTAAATTCTAGCTTTTATCCCTTGCCAAATAAATTTCAAAATCAATGTATTCAAATCATCAAAGAATTTATTTTCAAGTTTTATAGGTACTGTTTTGAACAGGAACAGCAGTTTTCATTTTTGCAGTAGCAATCCTTCCCAACATTGATAGATGTAGAGTTATCTATTTTTACAAATCTAATTTTATTTGGGTAAATAATTTTATATAATTATCTTCTTTTATAATTGCACCTCTTACTTTTATATATATTCCCACATATTTAACTTCCTATAGTTAAATATTTGCCCATTCCCAAAAATGGGAAATGTACCTGAGCTTGGGATAAATCTGATGCTTTGGTGTCATAATGCATTATGATTTTTATGGCTGTATTTATGCTGCATTTATGTTATATAATTGTATTTATTATTTGGTATTAGACAATTTTGAATAGTTGCAACTATGGTTTGTTTCGTTTGCATAAGCTTCTTAGTGTCAGTTGACAGAAGCAACTTAAAAATATTCATGATATATAAAATAAAAATTTAAATATACATTCCACTATAACAAGTATATGCTAGAACATATACTTTAAGAACATATACTTAATATATTTTTAAGACACAAATATTATCCATTAATTGCAAAACATATGCAAAATAAAAATAAGGCTTTAAAAAGCAATTATGTTACTCATTACTGAAAGCCATATTTGACAGCAAGCAACTCATTTTATCATCTTGTGTTGTGGAATAATTAAAAATAAACAGAATTCAAAATCAACCTGATCTGAACTTCAACCAGTAATTAACAGTAAATAAAATGACTTATACATCAACTAGTAATGAAAATGAGACAGAATAAAATATTTGTTTTTAATTTTAACACATTGATTACATGGCAATTAGAAACAAAAACTCTAAGTCACATGGGAAATACCTTGTTTAGGTGGGCTTATAATGAGAAAACCACAGAAAAGGATTTTATTTTCATTCACTTGCTGGATTTGTATATTATTCAGCAGTTTATTCACTTTCTCAACCACTGAAAATAAAAACACAAAACATTAGAATGAAAAACCAAAGACATTGATCAGAATACATACACAGAAATGAATGTTGGGAGATCACCTTGAGGAAAACAAAATTAAAATATTCAATTTTGCTTCAAGACTTTCAGATATACACAGTGGTGGGATTCAATTTTTTAACAACCGGTTATGTGGGCGTGGCTCAGTTGGGGGTGTGGCTTGGTGATCATGTGACTGGGTAGATGTGTCTAGCTGGTCATGTGACCGGGTGGGTGTGGCTAGCCGGTCATGTGACTGTGTAGGCGTGGCTAGCTGGTCATGTGACCGGGTGGGCATGGCTATGTGCATAGGGACTGCTCAGAGGGCTGAAAAAAGTCATTTGTGACTGGTCCTCGCACTTTTGATTGGTCCACGCACTTATGACCATCCTCACATTTATGCCTGTTGCGGCATTTTTAACAACCATGTCAGTCATTTCACAACTGCTTCTCTACACCATGGTGACAAGATAGGGCAAAAAATGTAAAATGTGAGGATAGTCGTAAGTTTGAGGACTGGTCAAAAGTGCGAGTACCAGTCAAAAATAACTTTTTCAGCCCTCTGAGTAGTCTATATGCACAAAAGGACTACCCAGAGGGCTGAAAAAAGTGATTTCTGACAGGTCCTCGCACTTTTGACTGGTCCTCAACTTATGACCATCCTCACATTTATGCCGGTTCAGCATTCTTAACAATCATGTCATCATTTCACAACTGCTTCTCTACACCATGGTGATAAGATAGGGCAAAAAATGTAAAAAGTGAGGACAGTCGTAAATTTGAGGATTGGTCAAAAGTGCGAGGACCAGTCAGAAATAACTTTTTTAGCCCTCTGAGTAGTCCATATGCATAAAAGGATACAGCAATAGAGAGGGATGAAGGAAGGGAAGGGAATTTAGAGTAGGAGTGAGGGTAAGAGAGGGAGGAAGAGAGGAGGAGAAGGAGAAAGGAAGAGGAAGTAGGGAGGAGAAGAAGAGGGGGAGGAAGAGAAAGTAAGAAGGAAAGAAAAGAGAGAGGTGGTAGGTTTGAGGAGAAAGATTGCTGTACAATAAAAAAGATGAAAGGGAAGAAAGCCAACCCCAAACAAATATAAAGATATTAAGATAAAGAATGAATTGTTAAACTTTAAAGAATAAAAGAGAACAAATATGAATAAATAACAATAATTAGAAACACACATACAAACATACAATGTATTTTTTTTGAACAGAGTGTTTGGCCGGTTCACAAATTTAAACAGTGTTTAGTCATTTCAATTAAATTTACAATTTCTATATTTCCTTTTTGCCATATTTATTCCTCATCTATTTTTGGAAAAAACCAATATTACCCTTCATCCTCATCTCTAATATTAATCAATTTTCCCTTCTATTCTATATTATACCCCTTCCCATTGTCATCTATTTTTATATCCATCCTCACATTGGTTAATTATTTAATATTACAATTAAAATAGAATAATGAAATTGGATATAAAAAACGATATAAAATGGGGTCAGTCTAGATGATCTCTGAAGGACCCCTTTCTTTAGTATTGGGTTTAAAAGGTAAAACCACAGAAAATAACTAACCTTTCTCAGCTGTCAAGCTCAGGAAACATTATCAGGATTAAAATATCACACTTAACAAGCAGAGGTAACCACAAATATAATGGCAGGAACTGAGATAAGGTTTGCAAGAACACCTGTGTTCCTCTTAAAGCGGGAATACACGTTAGTACACTTGTAGAAATTAGTAACAAGGAAATAGGAGGGTGAGTTTGTTGCGGTGGGCTGTCAGCATTGTAATCAATCATAAGATGTTAAAAGTATGTATAAAAAGCTGCCCTAGGATTCTATTTTTTATTCAGTGTTCTTGCTTCTTTTGTTGCACTGAATCTGTGCAATAAACCTCTCTGATCACCCATGGAAATCTTGTGAGTTTTGATTTCTATAACATACATGGTGACTACCACAAAGGGACTCACAGGAAGGAGCCGTTGACTCTCCTGGCGGATTTAGTCCAGCACAGCACTCGCTGTGGTCTGGCTGATCTACCCGGCCGGCCAACCCTCGGTTGAAGGGTTCGGTACATCTACAGCCACAGCGGGGTCCTAGTGCCTGCACTCGAAATCACGCAAAGGATCCTCAGGGTGACAGACCGGTTGCTGAGTGGAAGTCCAGGACCAAAAGACCTGCAGGCAAGTATGGAATAGGACTGTACCAAATCTGTAGGATTGGAAGCGGGGAAGGAACATCCTCGACTGGACAGGTCAGCGTGCCTAAAGTCCAGATAGGTAGGAAACTGTGTGGGTTAGTTAAACGGTCGCAGTTCTCGAAGATACGAGTCGGCCGTAGTGCTTCCTTAGAATGGGTGGTAGTAGTAGCAAAAGAGGTGTCTCATGGACACCCCTGCAATGCGTGCTAGACAACTTCAAAGTAGGATTCCTGAGAGATTATGGAGACCCCCAATGTGACCCTGATACACTACGGACATTTTGCCGTAATAAGTGAGGTAGTCAGAGGAAGGGTCTTTGGACCCAGGGCTCATTTCGAGAGTCCACCAGAAAGTAACAGGGGATGGACATTGGAACCAGTATCCATATATTGATCAGTGGAAGACTAAGATAAAAGAGAGACCACCTTGATTAATCAAATGTCAGGCAGAGTTTGCTAGAGTCTGTCTAAAAGAGAGGAGAGAAAGAAAACCTTATGCAATAAAAGCTGAACTGGTTCCTGTACCACCAAAAAGAGAGAACCTGATGAAACCTCAATCAAAGAAGAAAATAAAGAGAAGTGCCTCATAGTCTTCAGCAAGCTCTGAAGATTCTGTGTCAAACCATACTAGAAGTAAAACAAAGGCCCGGGGTGAAACTATTGCCCCTCTTAGAGAAATAATTGTACCAGGAATGAATACCCAGGGACAGCCTCAAAATGTTCCTGCACTTCAATATGTCCTGTTTACAATCACTGACTTGTTGAATTGGCAACAGCATTATGGGCCATTCTCAGAAAAACTTCAAGAAATCATTGATTTGATGGCTACCATAATAGAAAAGTTGAGAAGCCCCACCATACAGTAGGATGATTCAGACATTGGGGCAGACCAAAAAAGATTTATGCTGCAGTGTTATAAAGATTCTGATGATTTACCATTCTTAAAAGAACAAGAGATCTCTGAAAGAACTAAGAATAGAGGAGAAAATTGTTATTGTTCTTCCCACCCGGGGTTTAGCAGGTAATAAAAAGAAAAGCCTGTCTAAATGGGAAGATTCAGATAATTAAATTGATTAAATTTGATATGATTTCTGTAAAAATAATAATAATAATAATAATAATAATAATAATAATAATAATAATAATAATAATAATAATAATAATAATAATAATAATAATAATAGTTAAGATCTGTGCATTCCCTAATTCAACTAAAATTTAAGGTGGGAATGACTAGTGTGTATGTCTAAAGTCTTTGTGTACCTTCAAAGTAACTGCAATTGCCTGATCTCTAGAGATATGAATTTTACTAGCTACAATTGCTGTTTTTCAAACTTGACCACAAACTATCTACCCCCTCCTTTTTCTACTTCTGCAATGCTTTCCTCACCCACCAAGAAGGGAATGGACTCATTCTCATATCTTTAGCCCTGCATGGAAGACTCTGATCTGTAAAAGCTAGAGAGATTAAGGAAATCAACTTTTATTCAGTTATAAAGAATTATCAACAGTGGAAAAATTTAAAAAAAAAGAACACAAAATAAATATTGAAAATCTTAAAGATAATATGATTATGCAAGCTAAACAGATGATTTGCAAAATGAAATGAGCAAGAAAAATTAGAAGCTATGCAATTCAAAAATGACATCTTAATTAATAATAATGATGATGATAATAAGAAGACATTAAACAAAAAGACTTGCTGAAATAAAAAGTAATCATAATTACCAAGAACTCCAAACAAATTATATTTCTCTTTTAAAAGTAAAAATTGGACTTAGAAGAGAGCAAGGGCAAATTTTGCTCTCAAGCAAGAAAAAAAAAGGGAAGAAGAGAAAAAAATAGTTCTTGTTTTGGCTAAAAAGATTGCCTGTAATAAAAGGTCCCAAGACAGCATGTTGAATCACCTTTGCAAGGTTTGTGCGTATGCTGTTTTAGACAAGTTGCTTCTCAAGCCTAGTGAGCTCAATCTGCACTGAAGAAAAACTACAGAAGCATTCTGTAAAGAAAGAACCATAGGCCAGGCTGCAATAAATGAGAGGCCTGAAGACTGAAGGGGACCAGGGCTCAGTCAAGCCCGCCCCCCCCCACAACCCTTGGTCTGAATGGAAATAGGAGGCAACAATGTAACTTTCTTAGTAGACATAGGGGCATCTAAACAAAGCTGCTAGCTCCCTTTTCTAAAATATCCAAGGGGTTAATGGCTTCATAAATCGTTGCCCCATGCTGAAAATCCTGAAATATCCCTTAAATGGAAGAAATATAGATATGCTTGAGTGTTCAGTTTCCCTCCTGGTCATGCTGGTGAGAAACCTGGCTCAAGAAGGTAAAATCCCCAAATACCTGGCAGGAGTTGAAGTACAGGCAGAAAAGCTGTCTGCTACATTGCAATAAGGCAAAGGCAGAGACAGAGAGGGAAGGAAGTTGTCTGTCATTGGGAAATTAACCCTTAGGCAGCCAAAAAACCATTTCCACTAGCCATGTGATTCAAGGAGTTTTAGAGACACAAGCATCAAGTTCTTCTCACTCAGAAACCATGAGTGATCCTGAAACAAACAAATGCTTTAACCCAGCTACTCTTTTGCAAACATTGGGTCATGCAATTGAAACAACGTATGCAGGTCAACACAACAACCAGAGTGGAGCAAACCTTCCCAAGCATGACTGACCAACCTTACCTGGACTTTAAGAGAAAAAGCAGACAAAGGTGTGCCTTGAAAATCACCTTAAGTGAGTAAATACATTACCACTAGTACTTTGATCTGTGTGATGTTCTCCACGTAAAGGAATTAGATTATCTCCTTTTGAAATACATGAAAATTATATAGGAGATCTAAGTCAGATAGGAACTAAGATTTGGAAACTAAGTGGATAAATTAGATGGTGGAGTTAAAGAAATCCAACAATATTGTGTGTCCCTTAGCCCACCATTTTTGACTACCTGTAGTTATAATATTCAAATAGTAGTAAGAAATAAATGGAAAAACATGATTGTAAAAATGAAATGAATAATAATTGGAGTATTTGTCTTTGTATTTTGAAATCTAGACGATAAGTTTTCCTTTTTTAAAATCTTTTAGAAAAAAAAATGAATAAGTATAAATTGTAACAATTGCAATATCTTAATAGTATATGGTGGTAAAAGTAAAAAGGATTAAGTTGTAACTTGGATGCCAGTTAGAACAATTCAAAATTTAATTAGGGAAATTGTAATGATTGAAATATTTTAAATTTATATTGTGATAAAAGTAGAAATGATTAAATTGTGATTTGGAGGATTGTATGGGTAAAAACACTGGAAAAAAAAAAGTTTAATGCCTAGGTGGAAGGGCCCGTATACTATGGTCATGCGTTCCCACTTGCAGTAAAAATATTGGAATCCAAGTCTTGGATTCACTGGACTCAAGTTAAGTCTGCAGTTTAGGAATATTGGGAGGCAGACCAGGACTAGGCCCGACCCCTAGTAGTACGCTTGAAGAAGCACCCCCTATAACTGTCCTACTGGCAACGGACAGGCAACATACGGGGCAGAAGAGGCCTTACTGGTGTCACACCAGAAGCTGACCCTCTACGTACGGCTGAAGATTTGGAATGGGAAGTCAACATATATAGCCATAAGTATACTATCCCTTAATTTAATAAGCCCGCTTGCTGTTATTGTGATTAGTTGTGATTTGCTGTATATAGTATGCTGGAATCATTCTTCCTTAACAAAAGACAGGTGCTGAATCTAAAATCATTGACTGTGACAGACAGCAGTATGAAACTCCTGTAGATATTTAAGCCAGGGAGTGAGCTCTCTGTGGAAGCTGCTTTAGCTCTTAGAATGTGGATATTGTATTAACAAATAAGAGGTGGTTCTGTGAGATACCTAAGACTAATATTGTCTTTTCCAAGTCACATATAACCCTAACCTTCATCCTAATGTGGTGATTTTGTAGATTAAGGAAATTGTGATTGGATAGGTTCTGTATAGAGGACAATTATGAGTTTTCTGTGGCTTTGGCTATTATTGGCAAAGGACCTAATGAGTAATAACACACTGAATAGTAATTCCCAATGTGGTGAGAATGCCCAAGTGACACCCTTGCCCTTGAGAAAAGATCTGGGGAAGGTGAGAACCCCAAAAGACAAGGCAACAATGGGTCACAAGATGTGAACTCTTTGGAACAGGTCCACTCTTGCCAACGACGTATCATAAATAGATGGGGTCAGTACCCTGGACCTCAGCCAACTCCAAGGCCTAAAATCCTGAGTTTGACAATACAGGGGGGGGGGAGGGAATAGAACAAAGGGAGAACAAAGGGAGAATGGGCCCCTATAACAATTGAGAAAGGGGAACTACATGTTAAGAATATTGGAATTGAGTTAAAGCCTGGTTAATCAATCTGACCCTATCCTAAGCCAAAAATGCTGGTTCTGTTTGTCTGCTGGTCCTTCATCTTATAATGATCTTTGGGTAAGGACCAGGGCCAAAATAGTCCTTGAGAAAGATATTAAAGGTGAACCAAAGCAACAGTAGCCAAATTGCAAGGAGACTTCTATAATGCATTCAAAAGGCTGGGAATGAACTGTTTCCCCATTGTTAGCCCTATAGCTGTTAGTGTGGAAATCCTAGGGTCACCCTCCTCGTGTGTTAAGTGACATCAGGAACCAGATATTCCTGGAGGATCCCTGATTGGAGATCAATGTCTATCAGAAATACACTTAACCCTAGAATGACACTTATAGCTGTAAAACTAACTAGTGGCATTTCTCCTTATGCCCACTATTATTTCAACAGAAGGTCACTTTCTCAATACCACCACATGTCTCCATTACAACCAACACAGGCTTATGTGTCCTACTTCCTCTTGGCAATGCAAGCTCCCATCATGTTTTTGAAGGCACTATTCTAAGAGATAAACAAAAGGACTCTACACTAAAAGTCCCATGCAGTCACTGGTGGCATGTTAGTGGCAGGGACTTTAGGGGTCTGGATTAATGAAGAAAAACCAAAGAGCCATACATTTTCCAAGAATATAGGTGGGTATGTAAGGAAAAATAGAATTTTCTTTTTTTTTATTGAAAAAGTTTTACAAATTACAAATTTTTCATTTCCCCCCCTCCAATTTCCCCCCTCCCCCCTCCCATCCCTTCCCTCCCTTGGCTTCCCTTATAAAAATTATTATTCTTTGTTAATCGATGGATTTTGCCCAATTACTCACGAGACAAGCTGTTTCTTTAATCAGTGTTTATTGCAGGCCTGGAAGCTTCCTAGGCCCTAGGCATCATAGGTCACTGACCTCTGATCTCCTCTCTTCTAGGTGAACATCTGGAACAACTGGACAAGTACGTGGTGGGTGTTTATATACCAGGGAGGAGTGGCCAGAAGGTAAGGTGTGGCCAGGGGTCCGGTGGGGGTGTACATACTGTATTAACCCTTAAGAGGCTGGGCTTTGTGGTATAGGCACAGTTAGGCATTTACTCTGACAAACCCCCTCTAAATGTCTAACTGGGTACAGGCATGCTTCGTTTACATAGGTATACATAACCATACATTTATACATATATACAGGTCATACACAAACACATATTTTTGACATTAGGTAGGCGTGTTGTTTGGCGGGTAAGGGTTTTGTAAGAATGTCTGCGGTCTGTTCCTCAGTGTCGCAGTGCACTGCCTCAATGAACCCTATCTCTGAAAACTGTCTGACATGTTTGCATTTGATATCTATGTGTCTAGACCTTTGCCCAATGCCATCAGCCTTTGAAATTTCTATTGCGGCCTTGTTGTCCTCGTGTATGATTATGGGGTACAAGGGCTCAGTCCAAATGGTGTTGAGTAGGTCATCGAACCACACTAAATTGTTCGCGGCCTTGGATAGGCAGACGAATTCGGCTTCGGTGGTCGAGGTGGCAATGAGTCTTTGCTTTCCAGTGTACCAGTGAATGGGGGAGTTGTTGAGTAGCATCACGTAGCCAGAGGTGCTTTTCCTGCTCTTGATGTTCCTGCCCAGTCTGCATCAGCGTAGCATGATAGTTTCGGCTTATCTGTTATTTCTGGTTCCAAACAGAGTTGTGCATCCATGCTGAATTTCAGGTACCTGAGCAGTCTTTTGATGGCATTCCAATGGGACACCTTGGGGTTGCTTACGTGTCTGGATAGGAGGTTGACGGCTAGGGCGATGTTGGGCCTGGTCCAGTTGGTGATGTATAGCAGCGACCCGATGGTAGATCTGTACAATCTATTGTCGGTGAAGGGTTCTGATTCCTCGTACATGCTTTTCAGGAATTCTGGCTGCATTGGTGTCTCGCTGGGCTTTGCCTCTGTCATGTTGCATTTGGACAGCAGTTCAGCGATTTTGTCCTTTTGGGAGAGTCTGAACCCCTTGTTGGTCTTTGTCACGTGCACCCCTAAGTATTTGTTGATTCTGCCGAGTGACTTTAATGAGAAGTGTTTGCCCAGTTCTGTGGCGAATCTATCACATCTGCTCTTGTGCTTGCCAACGTATAGGATGTCATCCACGTAGATGAGCACCCCTTCGAACAGGTTACCTTCTCTCTTTGTAAATAGGCACTTGTCTGCTGAGGTGGTCTCAAAACCCATGGATTTCAGGGCTTTGGCTAGGCAGTCATACCACCTTTTGCCTGATTGCTTGAGTCCATACAGGCTTTTGTTGAGCAGCCAGGTTTTGCTCTCACCTTGGTCATACCCTGGTGGGGCCTTGACATAGATCTCTTTGTCCAGTTCTGCGTGTAAGTAGGCAGTCTGTACATCGAACTGGAAGACATCAAGCCCCAGGATGGTGGCTGCCACCAGTGCGCATTTGACACTTTCAGCCCTGATGGTGGGTGAGTACGTGTCCGTGTAGTCTTCAGGGTACCTCTGAGCGAAGCCTTGGGCGACCAGCCTCGCCTTGTATAGGTTCTTGTTGTTTTCTAAAGTCTTGACCCTGAACACCCATTTGGTACCTATAGGTTTTTTGTCCTCAGGGGCCTGAGCGGGTATGTATACCTTTAGTTCTTTCAGGCTCTCCATTTCTTTGTCCATGGCGGATACCCATCTTTCCTTTTCTTCCTTGGGGAGCTTAAGGATGTCCTCGTATGAGTTGGGTGTGGTGAGGTTATCGTGGATGGTTAGGACGTAGTCCTCTAATCTTTTGGGTGGTTTGTTTCTGCTCTCTCTGATTGGCCTACTGGGGGGTGGTTCGGTCTCTTGCATGTGGTCTGCCTCTTTGTTCGAGAGGCAGTCTAGCTTTAGAGATGGGAGCCCCTCTTTCCACCCCTTTGTGTTTATTTTGTCGAGGCTGGCTCTGGGTGTCTCTATCTTTTCCCCCTCTTGGTTATTTTTGGGTGCGTTCCTGTGGGTGAGTGTCTCATTGGAGTGGACCCTTGACCAGTTCGAGTGTTCGTGGAAGTTGACAGATCGAGACACTACGAATCTGTTGTTGTTATCAATGAATCTGTACCCTTTGTGCCCGGCTCGTAGCCTACAAACCTCAGCCTTTTTGATATTTTCTCCCCCTTTCTCCTCAGCTGCCTGGGTATGTGTACGTCAGCTGGTGCACCAAATATGTGCAGGTGGGATATGTTGGGTTTTCTTTTATAGAGCATTTCGTATGGGGTCATGTTGATGGAGCTTGACCACAGTCTATTTAGGGTGTAATTGGAGTAGTGCAGTGCTTCTGACCAAAAATGTTGCCCCATCCCTGCATCCTCTAGTGCGCACCTCATCATTGTCTGTAGCACCCCATTTCTTCTCTCCGCCACCGCATTCTAGAATGGCGAGAACGGCGAAGATTTGTAGTGTGTGATGCCCTGCCCCCTCAACCAACTGGTGAATTTTCTGGCAATAAACTCTGAACCTCTGTCTGTCATAATTTGTCTTATTTTCATGTTGTGTTGTAGTTCTATCTTTCTGTGAAACTCCTTAAATCCCTGGAATGTTTCGTTTTTGCGTCTGAGGGAATAGACATACCCATACCTTGTGAAATCATCGACAATGGTGAGGAAGAATCTCTTTCTATGTTTGATAGATGGTTTGAAAGGCCCTACTAAGTCCATGTGTACCAATTGAAATGAGTATTCTGTGGTTCATTTGGATTTTCGGGGTATGGCCTTGACCTTAACCTTTGACCGCATACATATGGAACACTCCAAATAATTATCACATTTCTTTCCTTTGAGTCCTTCAGTACAATCAGACATTTTCTTAACAATAGGGAAACTGATGTGTCCCAGCCTCCTGTGAAGGAGGTGGGTGCAATTATCATGCAAGGGTTTTCCCAATGATACAGATCCGTTTACACCTTGCTTGCTTTGCTTTATTTCCTGCTGTTCCCCCTCATCTCTTGTGTCTCCTTCTTCCCCTGGGTTGGTGTTTGCGTACATGTTTCCTTCCTCCTCTGCGTTTGGTGTAAAGTATGATAGCCCCCCTTGGTTGTGTATGCTCCCTATTTCTTTCCCATGTTTGATTATATGAGCTTTCTGTTCTTGAATGTTACCTCTAGGTCTGTGTCTTGGGTTAGTCTGTTGACGGCTAGTACGTTAAGGGGTATTTCGGGTATGTATAATACCCCCTCTATTTTCCCTATGTGTGGTATGTGAGTGTCTCCCTTTCCCTGTGCTTGAACCCTGTTTTGATTGGCCACCTTGAGTTCGAGGTTGGTCTTGCTGAGTGGTTCTACGAGTGTTGAGTTGTGTGTTGTGTGATGTAAGGCCCCTGAGTCTAGGAGCCATATGTTTTGGTCCATCTCGTGCATGGAGTTGGAGTGGCCATGTCTAAATCCATATGTGGGGCCCAGGCTACCGTGCCTAGAGCTGTCCCTCCATCCGTGTTGCTTTCTAGGGTTGGGGGACCACCCTCTCCCTCTCTCCCTTGAGTACCTGCACTTGGGTGATCGCCCCCCTCTGTGTTCAGTGAGTCTCCTATCCCTGCTGCTCCTGCTCGTGAGGTTATCATTAATGCTAGGGTACATTGTGGGGGGAATGGTGGCTATCATGATGCAGAATGTCTTGTGGTGTAGGTTATCAATCTCCAGAGACCAAGGTTTTTGAGGTGGTCTCTGAATTAAAAATAAGGCATTTTCCCTCATAAAAGCAATCTGTAGATGCTGGCTCCAATCTATAATATTACCCCCATCTAACTGTAGCTTTGGCATATTTGTACAAGCAGTCCCCACATGTCCACTGTTATTACTTACAGTGGATTGCTGTCCATGGTCCAGGTCATGACTGAACTCGCAATATGGCTTTGGAATGTCTGTTGCGAGTCTGTACTGACCTATCTCTATGTTTCTTCTTTCTCTTGCTGCAGGCTGCGACTGAGCATGTGCGAAGGCCATTTTGCACTGGAAGCCATGGAGGAAGGATCCTGCTGCTGCTGCTCCTGGGCCTAGGCCTAGGCCTACCGGTGGAGGGCTGGACTCAAACCTGGAGAGTCCGGTGCTCCCTCTGGGCGGTGGACACCACTGCTGGACGGCTGGATCTCCGGCAAAGAAAGGAAAGAGGTGAGGAGGCGAAGCGGTCGTAGGTGGAGGATTCCTCGTGTCCGGCGGCGTGGCGGCTGTGGCGGCGATGGCGGTGGGTTTGGTCCTCTGCCCGTGGTCCTGGGTCTTCGGTCGGGTGGAGAAGCCAGGCGGAGATCATGGAGGAGGTGAGTAGTCGGTCCTTCTCCTTGCCCCTCATCCTTGCGTCGTTGGTGCGGCGGGTCCTGGGTTTGAATCCTGCAGTTTGTAATTTTTGCAGGTGAACCAGTCTCGGCGTTCGCGTTCAGTGTGGGTGGCTTCCTCGGGTGGCTGAGGGTCAGCCGGCTCATCGAGGTTGGCTCTGGTGCTCTCTTGGGCGCAGGATTTTTTCTTTTGTTTTCTGGCTGCCGCGGGAGGTTCGAAAGCGGAGCCAAAAGCCGCGGTCAGCGTTTTGATGGCGTTTTGGATCTCGAGATCGGTAGGCGATCTCTCTTCTGCGTTTGTTTTTCTTTTTGGGTTGCTCTCTGGTTGTTCCCGGCCTTTTTCTGGATCGGGGCCTTTTCGCGCCAGAGAGTTTGAATCCTGGTTCCCCATTGGCTGGTGGTCATCCCAAGATGGCCGCTGGTGAAAGGGCGCGAAAGAGAGTTCGGCCACCTCGTGGTCATCTAGCTGGGCTTGCCTACCTCTTTCTCGTGCCATCTCCTCGTTTGTCATCTCTGGGGCCTCGATTGCTGCTCCTTGCTGCTCGAAGAGGCTTTGCAGGTTCGCGATGAGGCTTTTCTCATTGTTATTTGTTTCCATCAGCTTCAGGATGGATAGCTTGAATTTATTTATTCTTTGTGTTGTTTTTCCTCCTAGGTTGGTACCTTTCTCTGGTGACCTCTCCTCATCAGAGTAGGAGTCTTCGCTGGAGTACAGCTCGATGTCTGCTGGATTTTCCTCTGCTGTAGGATCCTTGGATGCTTGAAGTTCAGCCATCTTCTTGGTGAGTGTCCTCGTTTGTACTCTGTCTGTTTCCTTGGGTAGGTTGCTTGGTTGGGGCATCACCAGTGAGTTATGGGCAAACCATCCTCTGCTACCATTTGTTAATCGATGGATTTTGCCCAATTACTCACAAGACAAGCTGTTTCTTTAATCAGTGTTTATTGCAGGCCTGGAAGCTTCCTAGGCCCTAGGCATCATAGGTCACTGACCTCTGATCTCCTCTCTTCTAGGTGAACATCTGGAACAACTGGACAAGCACGTGGTGGGTGTTTATATACCAGAGAGGAGTGGCCAGAAGGTAAGGTGTGGCCAGGGGTCCGGTGGGGGTGTACATACTGTATTAACCCTTAAGAGGCTGGGCTTTGTGGTATAGGCACAGTTAGGCATTTACTCTGACATTCTTATACAATCCACAGGTATTAAGAAAAAGAAAAGGTGAAATCCAAATATAATACATATCACACATTTCTCTCATCTAATCTACCCCCTATCAGTAGTAAAAAAAATTTCTAGATAACATCCAAATAGTAATTATCTACATATATCTATCCCCATTATTACAAGATAAAAACCAAAGCATAATTTCCCCCAATTACTCTACCCCCTATTTAAACTATTTCCTGCTTAACATATTAATTAACTCCAATTACTTTACACCCTATATACTATTACTCTCAGTAACATAACCTTTTTCAGCTAAATGCTAACTGATATTTCTTTGTTTGGTATTTATTCTGCACATAATCTATCCATTTCTTCCATTCTCAAACAAAAGTTTCTTGGGTCCTGTCTTTTATGTACGCTGATATCTTTGCCATTTCTGCGAAACTAGCCATCTTCAGAGTCCATTCTTCAATAGTAGGTAAAATATCTTTTTTCCAATATTGTCCGATCAATAACCTAGCTGCAGTAATCATGTATAATATTAATCTTGTTTCATTTAATGAGAAGTCCGTAACTATACCCAATAAAAACAGTTGTGGAGAGAATTGGAGCTTCTTCTTCAGCACATTTTGCATAACCCACCAGAGTTTAATCCAAAAAGCTTTCACTTTTCTGCAAGTCCACCATATATGATAATATCTAGCATCTAATCAATCGCATCTCCAACATCTTGGTTGAACATTAAGATACATACATGACAATTTCTTAGGATCTAAATGCCACCTATAAAACATTTTATAAAATTTTTCTCTCAAATTCTGTGCCTGAGTAAATTTAACATTCTGGACCCATATCTTTTCCCAAGTTTCCATCATAACTGGTTCTGCAAAATTTTGTGCCCATTTTATCATACAATCTTTAACCAATTCGCTTTCAGAATCTCTTTCTAACAATATATTATAAACCCTCTTAATATGCATTGGCCCTTTCTGTTTTATCTGTATCGCCAAATCTTCTTCATGCATCATTAAATCAGTTTTTTTATCTTCCCTCCATCTTGATTAAAGTTGACTGTACTGTAACCAAGTTATATTAATCCCTTCTTCCAACAGAGTTTTGAATGACTTCAAATTCCAACTGCCCCATCATTAAAAAGTATCTCTTTGTATAAAATCCCCCCGAGTGACTTTATATTCCATATAATGTGCCCAAGATCCAACCACAAAGGTATTTTGTAATCCAATTTCAACTCTCCAATTTCCAAACTCTCATCAAGGCGTTTCTAAGTATATGACTTCTAAATACATTATCGACATTATCATAAAATAAATATGCATGCTAACCAAATTCCAAATCGTGGCCTTCTATGTTTAAAATTTCAGCCTTCATCATTCCAAACCAATCACTTGCTTGTGTCAACGCTGCTGCTTCATAATATAACCGTAGGTTTGAAACTTTGAGGCCACCTCTTTCCCGAACATCTTGTATAATTTTCAGTTTTACTCTTGGCTTTTTCTCATTCCAAATAAATTTATTCAGTCCTTTTTGCCATCCAGTCAAGTTTTTATGACTTTTAAGCACCGGAATCATTTGAAACAAAAACAAAAATCTGGGTAGAACGTTCATCTTAACTGCTGCTATTCTACCAAGTAGAGATAGTTGCAGTTTTTTCCAAGTTTCCAAGTCTTTTTGCACCTTTCGCCACAACACTTCATAATTATTTTGAAAAAGTTTTATATTTGAAGCTGCAACTTGCACTCCTAGATATTTCACCTTTGAAACTATTTCAAAGCCTGCCACCCTTTCGAGTTCCTTCTTTTGACCTTCCAACATATTTTTAACTATCATCTTGGTTTTTTTCTGATTCAATCTAAATCCTGATACCAAACCATATTCTTCTATAATATGTTTCATCTGCATAATTGATTCCAATGGTCGTGTTAGGGTAACCACCAGATCGTCTGCAAATGCCCTTGTTCTGTAATCCTTTTGCCTTATAACTATTCCATTCAAAGTATTCGAGTCCCATATTGAGTTCAACAAGACTTCTAAAGTTAAAATAAACAGCAGTGGGGATAATGGACATCCTTGTCTTGTTCCTTTTTGTATATTAAAATTTGTTGTTAAACTCCCATTAATAATAATTTGTGCTGTTTGCTCTTAATAAATTGCTGAGACCGCCTGAACAAACTGGTCCCCAAAGTTCATTTTTAATAAAGTCTTTAATAGAAAGTTCCAATTGACTCAATCAAAGGCCTTTTCCGCGTCCAAAAACACCAGCACTGCAGGGATCTGTTTACTTTTCTCAAGATGTTCCAATAAATCTATGAGTTGCCTCATATTATCCTTCATGTATCTGCCCTCTGTAAATCCAGCTTGATCATGATGAATCACCTCTTGCATAACTGGCATTAATCTGTTGGCTAATACTTTTGCAAAAATTTTGTAATCCGTGTTCAGGAGAGATATTGGTCTAAAATTTTCTGGTTTTGTAGAACCTTCCTCTTTTGGTATGATTGAAATAAAGGCCATCTTCCACGAAGAGGGTATTTTTCCTCCCTGTTGTTTGCTGCCAAATAAGTCTTTAAGAGGTTCAATCATTTCTGTTTGTAAAGTTTTATAATACACTGCTGTCAAACCGTCCGTCCCTGGAGCTTTAGCCGTTTTCAATTGTTTAATTGCAAAAATAATCTCCTCAGATGTTATTCCTTGACTCATTCTTTCCTTTTGCTCTCTGGAGATTTTTGTAATTCTAGTTCTGTCAAGATATTCATCTATAAATTCATTCTTTATATTGTCTTTAGCATATAATTTAGAATAGTAATCTAAAAAGGCTTGTTTTATTAAATTTTGTTGAAAAACTTCCTTCCCTCCATAATCAATAGTATCAATAATTCAGGAACTCTGCTGTTTTCTCAATGTATAGGCCAACCATCTGCCCGGTTTATTAGCATTGCAAAATTTATTATGTTTTGCAAATTGTAAATTAGTTGCCGTTTGTTCCGCTATAAGCATTTGAAATTGGTCTTTCAGAAGTTTTATAGTTTGTTGTAATTTTTTATCTAATGGGTTTTTAATATATAATTGTTCTTTTTTTCTTTATTTCTACTTCCAATTCTATTCTTTTCCTTTGTTGATTTGACTTATGTTTAGAATTTATATAAATCAGTACTCCTCGCATATATGCCTTGCTTGCATCCCAAACAATTTCAATGGGTGTACCCTTGTTCAAATTCATTTGAAAAAATTCCTTCAGATGTTTTTTAAGTTCAGTTATATTCTTTTCATATCTAAACAAATTCTCATTCAATCTCCAGGATCTTCTCTCCTTCTTCCCCATTTCTATTTCTATCCATATCAGGCTATGATCCGTTAAAGTCCTGGGAAATATTTTTGTCTTTCTTGTTTTAGTAAGTAAATCAACTGTGACCAGAATAAAATCAATCCTAGAAAAACATCTATGTCGGTCTGAAAAAAATGTAAAGTCCAGTTCTTTCGGATTCTGCACTCTCCATATATCTTTCAGTTCCAAATCCTCTTTCATGGCAAAAAAAGTCTGTGGCAATTTGGCCCCTGATTTGGCCAAACTCTTTTTATCAATTTTAGTATCAATCACCCCATTCCAATCTCCCATAATCAAAATAGATCTGTAATTCCATGCAATATTTTGGCATATAATAATTTGTAAAAATTTTCCTGCTGTTGGTTAGGAGCATAGATTCCAATCACCAAAAGTGGGTCATTCTGTACATTTAATTCAATTGCAATATATCTTCCACAATCATCTGTTTCTATAACTTTAGTTGGTAATCTTTTGTTTATATACAACACAACACCATTCTTTTTCTCTGGGCTTGAGGATATAAAATGTACTCCTAATTTGGAATTTGTCAAATATTTTTGATCCTGACTTCTAATATGAGTTTCTTGCAAACAAATAACATCATTGTTAAATTGTCTCAAATAATGAAATATTTTTCTTCTTTTCTGTGGATAGTTCAGACCATTCACATTCCAAGATAGAAATTTAACTGTCATTTGTAGTTTCACGAAGCGAATCAAGCATTTGCCGAAGTTTCTGTTTCAGAGCAGTAGTCTTCGGTCTAGCTCCTTCCATAGCTTCAGATTTCTGCAGTTTACCATTGGCCCCCTTCTCTTCTTGTGGTGTAATGGACCTCTGCTGCTGTTGCTTCTCTAACATTTGCTTCTGAGCTGCACGAGTTATATGTTTATCCTTAGGTTTCTGCATCAGCAGTTCAAGGCCCAATGCCACTTCTCTTGTACTTCTGAGTGGCCTTTTTCTAAGCTCTGGAAAATCCAACAATAGATTATCTGAAAAACCACCTACTGCTCCTTGAGTTTCCTCAGATTGCCTCCAATTCCATCTGCTTGCGCTGTTCCTCAGTCTCTCTTTCAAATTCTTTATCTTTATCACCTTTATCACCTTCTTCTATAGTTAGCACCGTGGATGAACGTGGAGATGTTGCACCCCGTTTAAAAATATGGTAATAAAAATGTTCCGCTTTTTCAATGGTGTTTAAACAATATCTCTCACCTTCATATCTCAAAATTATGCCAATTGGGGCATCCCATCTAAATGGGATCTGACATCTCTTCAATTCAGTCACCAAAAATCCAAAGTCCTTTCTGTCTCTTAACATCTTAGGTGGTAACTCTTTATAAACACCAATCTGATTTCCATCTACCTGGATAGTAGCAAGAAAGGACTTCTGCAAAATATCATTCCTCATTCTTCTATCAGTGAAGTAGACTACCACATCTCTAGGCAAGTTCCTTTGCCTCGCCACCCGAGAATTCACTCTGTAAACCTTGTCAATCCTACTGAAAATTTCTTCAGGTTTTACTTTAACATCACTGCAAGTGCATCAGCACAAACTACTCTTAGGTCTTCTCTATTATTTTCTTTTAATCCTCTTAGTCTTATAGCAAACTTCATAGATCTGAATTGTATCATTGTCACTTCATTTTCAATGCTTTGAGTTCTGGCATCCACATTAAAAAAATTTTCTTCTATTACTCTCATTTTAGATTCAACTTCTGAGCTAAATTCACCCACTTTTTTCTCAATCTCAACCACCGCATCTGAAAGACCAGAAACTACTTTAATTATATCTTGATTCAACTTGTCATATTTTTCTTGAACCAGCTCCTTAATTTCCTGTTGGGATTTTTCTATAGTTTCAGCATAATTTCCTAAAGTCTTGGCTATAAACTCTTTCAAATCCTTAAGTCCAGCTTCCTGTTCATAACTCTGAGTCTGCATCTGTGGCTTTTCTGGCTTTTCCTTTGTTTGATGAGTGGAGGAGCCCCCCCCCCCGGTTTAGTTTGTTTTGAAGGCATACCTCTGCACAGTCTTAACCTTTCCAAAAAAGAGAATTTCCCTTCTTTTCCACCTTTTCTCCCCAGCTTTATGAAGAAAAAAAAGTTGAATAATAAGCTTTTCTCTTTTCTTATATGTTAGAATGTTACTTTAAGCAATTTAGTTGCTTCGAGGTAGGCAGACTCTAATACTTTCACTTTTCACTTTTCCTTCTTCCGTTAAAGCCAGTCACCATTTTAAGTTACTTTAAAGTACTTTCTCCCGTTTCAATCCTTCTTTCTTATAGAAAATTATTAACAGGGCTAGCCAAGATACTTGCACTTTGTGGAATCCGGATTTCACCCTGTTTAGCTTGAAAACTTCTGTTATTTTTCGTTGGCGTTGCTCTCGCCGTCTGGCTCTGTTCAAACAGAGATCCCCCGCTGTCCGGAGCCTCGGCGAACTGGAAAGGGAGCCTCACCCTGAGTCCTCCCCAGGGACAAAATAAGGAACCTGGGGGCTTCTCAGGGGGCTCTACCTTGTCTCGCCGGCTCTACTCTTACTTCTTGCTGAAGGTCGAGCTTTCCGAGCCGCCTCTCAGCTGTTGAGGCGGCTCTAACAGGCAGCAGAGCTGGCGGTCTTAAAAAGACCATCTCACAACGGCAGAAACGCCAACCGGAAGCCAGAATTTTCTTCTTATGTGAGAAAAATGAGTATTTGTGTTTACCTACAAACTGGACTGGAACATGTACATCTTTTCCCAAAATAGGTGGTGTTATCTGGGCCAGGCTGCATTAGACAGATGTTATTTCTGTTGTAATAGGCCTAACTTTTATTCTTTGTTCAGACAACTAACTATGAGAGCAATGAAAGAGATAAGAGTTGAGAAAAAAAATGATGAGTAGATTTTGATGGAAAGCCTTATAGACTGTAAAATTGACCCTGATCTCTTTGATGAAGATGAAATTTCTGATCCAGGAACATATGTACAACTCTCAACTGGGTAATTAGTGAAAGTGCTTCAGAGAATAAGATTTGAAAATCATATGTATTACTTGTCTTTCCTTTGCATTACTATGTATCTTATCCTGAACTGATTATGTTATACAAAAATATTATATGCTTGCTTGCTTATTAAGAAGTGTAGAATGGTTACTACTGAAAGCATGAAACAGATGGGAAGCAGTGGAAGTTTTTGGATGGAAAAACTTCCAAAGGAAAAGGGGGGAGTAAAATAGAATAATGAAATTGGATATAAAAAATGATATAAAACGGGGTCAGTCTAGATGATCTCTGAAGGACCCCCTTTTTAGTATTGGGTTCAAAAGGTAAAACCACAGAAAATAACTAACCTTTCTCAGCTGTCAAGCTCAGGAAATATTATCAGGATTAAAATATCACACTTAACAAGCAGAGGTAACCACAAATATAATGGCAGGAACTGAGATAAGGTTTGCAAGAACACCTGTGTTCCTCTTAAAGCGGGAATACACGTTAGTACGCTTGTAGAAATTAGTAACAAGGAAATAGGAGGGTGGGTTTGTTGCGATGGGCTGTCAGCATTGTAATCAATCATAAGATGTTAAAAGTATGTATAAAAAGCTGCCCTAGGATTCTATTTTTTATTCAGTGTTCTTGCTTCTTTTGTTGCACTGAATCTGCGCAATAAACCTCTCTGATCACCCATGGAAATCTTGTGAGTTTTGATTTCTATAACACAATTGTTTAATACAAATTCAACATTTTTATATAAACATTTTTATATAAACATTTTTATAACTATCTTTTTTGTATATTAATCAATATGAACATCAATATTCCAATTATTTCCATGCAATCCAATTTCTTACAAATCAATTAATTATATTTACCAATAATAATAAACCAAATAATTTTTCCCATATATTCCTCCAAACCATAATTTAACCATTTCTGCTTTCAACACAATATACAATAAATAGACCTTTTTTTCTTTTGTGTTTTAAAATCTTGAACTCTCCTCTTTGCCCTAAATTTCCCATTGTTTGCACCTACCTTTTTTGGTGAGCCAAAAGAAAAAGAAATCTCTCTCCTGCCTCATTCTGTCACCTTGCAGCAGAGCCTGCTTTACTTTCAGTTTTGTTTCAGCTAGGGAAAAAAAAACTTCTCCAGCACGCTGCAGCAAGAAAAGAGCTTGCAAAACAAGAGCTTGCAAAAGAGCCTGCGCAAAACAGCTGAGAGCAAATCAGCTGAGAGTTGGGAGCCCAAGGGCTAATTAGTCTATGCTGAAGCTCCGCGGGCCAATAAAATTACAAAAAAACACCAAACCCATGTTAAATTGCTGGCTCGCCTGCCCCTCGCCCACCACTATTTATTGGCAATAAATAGTGGTGCGGAGGGGCGGGGCAAGGGGCGGGGCGAGCCAGCAATTTAACAAAGGGTTCGGCCGAACCCCCTAGAACCAGCAGAATCCCACCACTGGATATACAGTAAAATATTCTTCAGAGAATGAGCTGATTTTCATCAGATATTTTAAGGGAAGGGAATCATTGAAAGATCAATGATTCATCCCTTCATCCATTAAAGATTTGAGGATGCTGAAGGCAATTCAGAATTCAAATTTGAGCAGAAATGCAAACGACATTTGCATTGAAGGCCATATGTATGACACTATAAATAAACAGGTTGTTGCTGACAGTTGCAGAAGATATTTACACCAACACTGGCAGACATTAAGTAATGGATGTAAAAACAATGCTCAAAGCAGTTGACAGGAGGAAAGATAATATATGGTGTATTCAACAAATGTGACTAGAGAGCAAATGGTAGCTGGATTAATACATTTATTAAACATCATAAACTGTTTCCAATGAATTGTTGGAATTCCAGTACATTGGGAAATTATTTATTTATTTGAATTCATTGCAGGTAATTAATTGTTGATTTATTATCACATTTGAAACTGGAACTTTTGTCATTAAGAGATACAGTCATTAAGTGAATTGTGCTGAATTTTATATTTTTTGCCTTGATCATTAAGTGAACTCTGTGGTTCTTAAATGAATCCACCTTCCCTCATTGATTTTGCTTCTTGGAAGCCGCTTGGAATATCATAAATGGCAATTATATGACTCTAGGATATTGGAAATGCCATAAATACACGCTGATTGTCAAGCAGCTGAGTTTTGATCACCTAGTTGCAGGGACAATGCAATAGTTGTTAAGGGCCAGGACTGGTCATACATCACTTTTTTCAGAACCCTTGTAACTTTGAACAGTGGTTAAATAAATGGAATCAGCTACAAAAGTTGCAGTGGATAATTGAGAGTTACTTATAGAGTTAGAGTTAACATGGAACATGGTTACTTATAGAGTTAGAGTTAACATCACTATCTACTCTAGTAGCTTAACGCCTTTAGAACCTGGGCAAATACCGCTCTTGATCCTTTTAGACATTCTGACATAATTCTATACCCTTGACAATGATATTCTTCTAAACCACATATATGGGATCAGGGGCACTCCTACCTAAATGGAGAATTCCAGTCAATAATAATAACAGCTGTGATGGCACAGTGGTTAGAATACAGTATTGCAGGCTGACTCTGCCAACTGCCAGGAGTTGGATCCTGACCTGTTCAAGGTTAATTCAGCCTTCCATCTTTCTGAGATCAGTAAAATGAGGACTCAGATAGTTGGGAGCAATATGCTGATTCTCTAAACTGCTTAGTTAAGTCCCAAATATTACTATAAGACAGGCTTGTAATGTAAACAACAATATCAATATTATGGTGTAACAGAATTTTATGAAGTATCATTGTTACTAATTTATGCTAAAAATGAATTATCTAGTATATTTTGCTGCCTTTCCCAACTGTGATCAAAGTTTTGGAGGCAATAAGCTTTAATCCATCATCCAATGCCATACATAAATTCTGAATTTGATATGGTTATAGAGAAATCTGGAAGGATCAGTGTCTATTTTTTAATCTAAACATTTCTATCAAGGATAGCATATCATACCATCTCACAGTTCTTTGTGCGCTAGCAGTATCTGACAGAAAAGCACAAGTATTGCTGGAAACTGAACTTTGACAAGAGGCTGTCTAATAACTATTTTTAATGTGTTAAATTTATATTTACCATCATACTGTCATGTGTATATAAATAACTGCAGCAAACCAAACCAACCAGTCCTGAAGCAAGATTAATTATGTTATTTAGCTTGGGATAATTAAGCCACTACCTCAGAGAAGAACACACAACAAGCAATATCCAATATGTGAAATGGGTAATAGGTCTGAGCTGCCTAACTGCAAACCAACAAACATCAATAATTTTGACATAATGTGCCTTCTCAGTAACAAAGGTTCAATAGCATTCCATAACTTGGTACATTAGCAAGGACAGAAAATAATTTTTACAGAGCATTTACCTGGTGCTATAGATTTTATCTATGTGCACTCAGAATATATCTGTCTCTTTTAAATGGAAATCTAACTCAGCTGATCTCTGTTACAACATTGTAAGGAATAAATGTAACAATTTATTCCTAGCAAAGTACATTTACCAAGAGGTAAGTTACTGATATGTAGAAAACTCTAGATTAGCTATTAAAAAAAAAATTTTTTTTTTTAAACTACACAATCATAAAATCTCTCTGGGCAGTTTAAAACAAAAATGCTAAAAATACAATTTATTTATTTATTATTTATTTATTAGTTAGATTTATATGCCGCCCTTCTCTGGAGACTCAGGGCGGCTTACAATGCGTTAATTTGAGTTAAAACATACAATAATCATAAATAAAATACAAAATGGTCATAATAAAAATTGTGCAATAAATGCTGGTCAATCAAATCTAAAAATATGAATTGAAATACTATTAACATTTAATTAAAATTCAATGAAAAAGTAAAATGAAAAAGCTTGAGGAAATTGGTCTTCACCTGTTGCCAAAATGAAGTTAATGTGGCACAGCATTCACAAAACTTTACAGGTTGGCGGCCCGGCATGCGGGAGAGGGGGAAAGAGGTGATGGTTTTGTGCGAGGGGCTTCATTTGTGTGAGCGTGAATGGGGCTGCAAGTCCCAGTGTCCACCACTTGTGGCAGAGTGCCCGCTGCTTGTGCAAATGGGGCTGCGAATACCGGCGCCTGCTGCAGGTGCGAGTGGGGCTGTGAGTGCTGGTGCCAGCTGTGAGCATGAGTCGGGCTGTGAGTGTTGGCACCTACAACCTGTTGGCCCACAGGTTGGGGACTCTTGATGTAGCATCAATTTAACTTTTTGGAAGGGTCTTTTATAAATGAGGCACTACCACAGAAAAAAATCTCTTTCTTTTATAGAAACTCCATATTATTAAAAGATCTTTAGGTTCGGGTAGGTACATACAGAAGGAGATGTTCCTTCAGGTAACTTAGCTTGAAGTCATTTATGGCTTTGAAAGGTCAAAACCAGCACTTTGAATTGAGACCAGTAACAGACAGGCAGCCAGTGCAGAGATGATGAAATTCTGGCATAATAATATGTTCATATTGGCCACTCCAAGGAAGCAGTTTTTCTGTTCTGTTTTGAATCAACTAAACTTTCTGGCCTGTTTTTCAAAGACAGCACCATATATAATGCATTGCAGTAAACCATCCAGGAAACTACCAAATTGTGAGGCTGTTATAAGGCTGTCTCCAGGGAAGGCCAAAATTGATGAAAGGCAGTCCATGCTACCAAGCCTACCTGAGCCTCTAGTGCAGGGGTGACAAACTCACATCATCATGCTGGCGTCATGTGACGTATTGGGATTTCCCCCCCCCCCCCTTCACTACACTGGATATGGGCATGGCCAGTTCGTGACGCATCCAGCCTGTGGGCCGTGAGTTTGACAGCTCTGCACTAGTGCAATGTTGGCAAACTTTTTGAGCTGAACATGTCAAAAATTTGGAAAATGTCTAACGTGATTATGCTGGTGTGCCAGTCCCCTGTCTCCAAACAAAACAGAAACTGTTCTTTACTGTATATTTCATTTAAAAAAAACCACAATCCAATCGTGTGTGATCATCAAGATCTGCCTCATGCCAATTACCATCAGGTGGTGTTCTCTTTCTATTGACAGGCCCCTGTAGCCTATCCAAGGCAGCTCCGGGTTGCATGGGGCCTTTGATCTTGAAGCATCTTTGGAGAATGCTCTTCCACAGCCTCTGCCACTTCTGAAAACCGTGTACTTTATTATTATTATTATTATTTATTGAATTTATATACCGCCCTTCTCCTTGCGGACTCAGGGCGGTGAATTATCCATTTTGCATCTCTGTTCTTTCTGCTGAAGGGAGGAAGGTCAAGGGTTCTGATGTGAGAGATGATTGTCTTCTTATTGGATAAATATGGTAGGTTAGGACTCATGAATGCATTTTTATCTTATCTGTTACCTTCTTAAATATTTCACCTGACTCCCAGTGACTGGCCAATTTACAGATCAAAACACACAGAGTAATAAAATAATATGATGCTAAAAATAAAGAATAAAACTTGACAGCAATCAAAACAATATATGAGGGATATGTATGTATGTATGTATGTATGTATATATATATGTACATATGTATATGTAAAAAGATATACCTGACTGAACAACTGTCATAGAAGATTCTGCTTCAGTAAAAATAAGTTCTGTGAATTAGACAGATAATATTTGTATTATGTGGGCTTGCATTAGGTAAATGTACACACAAAGTGGAGTACCCAAATCCTGCTTTTAGAATTTGTAGAAACCAGTGCTACTCAGCTAAGAGGAAGGTAGTTTCTCTCAAGTCTAATAGCAATACAGGAAGGTTTAGATTAGGAAGCATAAACACTCTCCTACAT
This sequence comes from Masticophis lateralis, assembly GCA_030761175.1. Classification (NCBI taxonomy): domain Eukaryota; kingdom Metazoa; phylum Chordata; class Lepidosauria; order Squamata; family Colubridae; genus Masticophis; species Masticophis lateralis. Next base: position 67,907,259 of record JAUDYJ010000006.1, read on the forward strand.
TATTATTCTGATCAGTTTTCCCTTCTTTGGAATTATCAGACTTTCTGTGTTTTTCAGACAGGCTTTGCCTATCCAAGATTCTAGTTGGAAGAAAATAAGTAACACAGAATGAATTTCTGAAAGCAATACTGTCAAGAAATATCAAGTTCAGCGCTGTTTGCTGGGCATCACTTTTGCTCTTAAAACATTCCATAGGCCTTCCCCTTTTACACATCATTGGGAAGAAATGTTTCTGCCAGTGTGACATGATATTTTGTGGTCATTTGCTGAAGTCTGTTCAGTTTGAATTGTAGTTTTCTTGTCATCGTCATTACAATTTCCAAGCTACCTGAGTAAACTCATACTTGGTGACCTGGACCTCTTTTCACTTCCTATACATCTACCTGGACCTCTTTTCATTTCACTTTTCATTTTTCACTTCCTATACAAGATTCTTGGGGAAATCTGCTGTCATATACAGAAGGAGCTGGTTAGACTTTTCTGAATATGACAGCAGATTTCCCCAAGAAACTAGTTGGGCTCTCTCTCACTACTATATACATTTACTGTAAATGTTTAGAACATGAGCTGCTATGCAAATAGACTTCCAAACTCTTCCTGGAAAAATCCAATAAAAATAATAGAATGATCTCCTCTGGATCAGGAATAGAAAATAGATTTACAATTCATATTTATTCAGACTATTTGACAAAAAAATAACACAGTTAAAGATAGAAAAACCCCTTCTTTTACACTGGAATAGGAAGAACATTAAACAACCCTATTGGGGATCAGTGTGATGAATCCCTTTCTTTTCTGTATAGCAGAGAAATAAAATGCATTTTATATCTTGTATTTATATATTGTCTGTTTATTGCTATATGGTTTTATTTCTTCTTCTTTTTGATTTATTGTATGTTTAGGTGGTATGCTGCCCAGAGTTACACTGTTTGATTTGGGCAGCCTTATAAATCTTAAAAATAAATAAATAAATAAATGTACAATAGAAACTTAGAGTCCCAATGCACTTTCAAAGATAACACTCTTGCTAATCTGACCCTTTGAAAGTAACTGCAGGATTGCAACTTGAAAGCTGCAGCACATGTCAAGCTACAGTAGTTGATGATTTCCCCCACGTGATCAAAGCAAACAAACTCTTCATCTCTTTCCAGTTTTACCATCCCTGAGTTCCTCCTTGATGTCTGCTGCCATAGAATAGATTTCTTGCCCAGCTTCTTCCCTTTTAAACTGTTTCGTCCTCTCTTTGTTCTTACAACTCATCTAGGCTGTTGTAGCTGTGAACCCTAAGTGCTTCCCCTCCATTGGCTGCTCTGCCAGCTGAATCCCTCTTCCAGGTGCTCTTAGGCTGCTCCTCTTTCTTATTCTGATAAACCATTTCTGAGTAGGAATGCCCACTTCCTAGGTGCTATAGAGAGAAGGAGCGTCAATGCCTTTCATTTATTTAAAAATCTCTGTTACCTAATTTTCTTCTCAATTCTTTTTTCTCTAAATCCTATTTTTATGCTGCTTCTTTCCATGCCTCCCTTTAGTTGCCCAGCTCTTTTGCTGCTGTTGACTTCCACCATCCTTTTCATTTTGTGCCATGCATCGTTCCTTATTGTTTGGCTCAATTTGTCTTCTCTCTGCTTGTGACAACAAGTCTTGTTCATATTGCAAGCTGCCAATATGGTGCAGAGGCAGAGCAATGTGTCTTCAGCTATGTTCAGCAGAGCACCAATATTCCCCAGGCAATGTGGAGGTATTTTGGAAGCTGAAACAAATAAAACAGCTAAGTGAAAAAGCATTAAAGGTTCTATTGTCTTTTTTCTTTCTTTCTTTTTTTTTAATTGAAAAAGTTTTACAAACACAATTTTTTCCACTTTCCCCCCTTCCCCTCCCTAACCCTCCCTAACCCTCCCCTCCCCCCAATGACTTCCCAAGGTGAAATCCAAATCATATCATATCATGCAATACCCCCCAACTATTCTGCCCCCTGTCTATACTATAAATTTCTACATAACATTCAGCTAAAAGCTATTTGATACTTCCTTGTTTGATATTTATTCTGCACATAGTCTATCCATTTCTTCCATTCCCAGACAAAAGTTTCTTGAGTCCGGTCTTTTAAATATGCTGATATCTTTGCCATTTCTGCAAAACTGGCCACCTTCAAAATCCATTCTTCAATATAGGCAAAACGTCTTTTTTCCAATATTGACCAATCAGTAACCTAGCTGCTGTAACCATATATAATATCAGTTTTGTTTCAGTCAATGAAGAATCCTTAACTATACCCAGTAAAAACAATTGAGAAGAAAATTGGAGTTTTTTCTTCAAAACATTTTGCATAATCCACCAAATTTTAATCCAAAAAGCCTTCACTTTCTTGCAAGTCCACCATATATGGTAATATGTAGCATCTAAGCAATCACATCTCTAACATTTTGGCTGAACATTAGGATACATGCACGACAATTTCTTAGGATCTAAATGCCATCTATAAAACATTTTATAGAAATTTTCCCTCAAATTCTGTGACTGTGTAAATTAAACATTCTGAACCCATATTTTTTCCCATGTTTCCATCATAACTGGTACTGCAAAGTTTTGCGCCCATTTTATCATACAGTCTTTAACCAGTTCATTTTCAGAGTCTCTTTCTAACAAAATGTTATAGACCCTCTTAATATGCGTTGGGTCTTTCTCTTTTATTTGTCGTACCAGATCTTCCTCATGCAACATTAAACCAGTTTTTTGATCTTCCCTCCATCTCAGTTGAAGTTGATTATACTGTAACCAAGTTAAAGTAATCCCTTCTTCCAACAGTGTATTTAGTGTCTTTAATTGTAATCTACCCCCATCATTAAAAAGTACCTTTTTATATAAAATCCACCGTGTGACTTTATATTTATATTCCGTGTAATATGACCAAGATCCAACCACAATGGTATTTTGTAATCCAATATAAATTGGTGCTTCTTCCATACTCTCATCAAAGAGTTTCTGAGTATATGGCTCTTGAATACTTTATCAACTTTATTTTCGTAGAATAAATATGCATGCCAACCAAATTCCAAATCGTGGCCTTCTATATTCAATATTCCAGTCTTTGTCATTCCAAACCAATCACTCGCTTGTGTCAATGCTGCTGCTTCATAGTACAATCGTAGGTTTGGGAGTTTAAGGCCACCCCTTTCCCGAACATCTTGCATAATTTTCAGTTAACTCTTGGCTTTTTCTCATTCCAAACAAACTTTTTCACTCCTTTTTGCCATTTCATCAGGTGTTTATCACTTTTAAGCACCGGAATCATTTGAAACAAAAATAGAAATCTAGGTAGAACATTCATCTTGACTGCTGCTATTCTTCCAAGTAAAGATAGCTGCAGCTTTTTCCAAGTTTCCATGTCTTTTTGCATCTTTCGCCACAACATCTCATATTTATTTTGAAAAAGTTTTATATTTGAAGCTGCAACTTGAACTCCTAGATATTTCACCTTTGCTATTATTTCAAAGCCTGCCTTCCTTTCAAGTTCCTTCTTTTGACCTTCTGACATATTTTTAACTATCATCTTGGTTTTTTTCTGATTCAATCTAAATCCTGATACCATATCATATTCTTCTATAATATCTTTCATCTGGATTATTGATTCCATCGGCCGTGTTAGGGTAACAACCAGATCATCTGCAAATGCCCTTGTTCTGTAATCCTCTTGTCTTATAGCTATTCCATTCAGAATCCCATATTGTATTCAACAAGACTTCTAAAGTTAAAATAAACAACAGTGGGGATAACGGACAACCTTGTCTTGTTCCTTTTTCTATACTAAAGTTTGTAGTTAGACTTCCATTAATGATAATTTGTGCTGTTTGCTCTTGGTAAATTGCTGAAACCGCCTGAACAAACTGATCCCCAAAATCCATCTTTGTTAAAGTCTTTAATAGAAAATTCCAATTAACTCGATCAAAGGCCTTCTCCGCATCCAAAAACACCAGCACTGCAGGGATCTGTTTACTCTTCTCAAGATGTTCCAGTAAGTCTATAATTTGCTTCACATTATCCTTCATGTATCTGCCTTCTATAAATCCTGCTTGATCATGATGAATCACCTCTTGCATAACTGGCATTAATCTGTTGGCTAATACTTTTGCAAAAATTTTATAATCCGTATATTGGTCTGAAATTTTCCGGTTTTATAGAACCTGTTTCCTCTTTTGGTATCAATGAAATAAAGGCTGCTTTCCATGAAGGGGGTATTTTACCCCCTTTTTGTATGCTACAAAATAAGTCTTTAAGATGTTTAATCATTTCTGCTTGTAAAGATTTATAATACACCGCTGTTAAACCATCCGTCCCTGGAGCTTTGGCTGTTTTCAATTGTTTAATTGCAATAATAATCTCCTCGACGGTTATTAGTTGATTCATTCTTTCCTTTTGCTCCCTAGAGATTTTCGTGACTCTCCTTTCTTCTAAGTATTTATCTATAAGTTCATTCTGTATATCATCTTTGGCATATAGTTTAGTGTAATAATCTAAAAAGGCTTCTTTAATTAGACTTTGTTGAAAAACCTCCTTCCCTCCATACTCAATTCTACCAATAACTCGAGAGCTCTGCTGTTTCCTCAATGTGTAAGCCAACCACCTGCCCGGTTTGTTAGCATTACAAAATGTATTATGTTTTGCAAATTGAAGATTAGTTGCTGCTTCTTCCGCTATAAGCATTTGAAATTGATCTTTCAAGAGTTTTATAATTTCTTGTAGTTTTTTATCTGTCGGATTTTTTATAAGTAATTGTTCTTTTTTCTTTATCTCTCCTTCCGTTTCTAATCTTTTCCTTTGTTGATTTAATTTATGTTTAAAGTTCATATGAATCAGTACCCCCCCCCCCACATATACGTCTTACTCACATCCCAAACAATTTCAATAGGGATACCCTTATTCAGGTTCATTTCAAAGAATTCTTTCATTTGTTTTTTAAGTTCGTTTACATTCTTTTCATATCTGAACAAATTTTCATTTACTCTCCACGATCTTCTCTCGTTCTTACCCATTTCTATTTCTATCCATACCGGGCTGTGGTCAGTTAGAGTCCTTGGAAATATCTTTGTTTTCTTTGTTTTTAAAAGTAGATCAGCTTTAACTAAGATAAAATCAATCCTAGAGAAGGATCTATGTCTATCTGAAAAAAAAGTAAAGTCCAGTTCTTTAGGGTTCTGCACTCTCCGTATATCTTTCAGTTCCAAATCTTCTTTCATATCGAAAAAAAGTCTGTGATAATTTAACACGTGACTTTGCCAAGCTCTTTTTTGATATCTATTACTCCATTCCAATCTCCCATAAGTAAAATAAATCTATAATCCCATTGTAGTATTTTAGAATGTAATAATTTATAAAAGTTTTTTTTGTTGCTGGTTGGGAGGTGGATGGTCCAATCACCAAAATTGGACCATTTTGTATATGTAATTAGATTGCTATATATCTTCCACAATCATCTGCTTCTATAATTTTAGCTGACAATCTTTTATTTATGTAAATCACAACACCATTCTTTTTCTCTGAATTTGAAGCTATAAATTGTGCGCCTAATTTAGAATTTATCAAATATTTTTGATCCTGTATTCTGATGTGAGTTTCTTGCAAACAAATAACGTCATTATTAAATTGTCTTAGATATTGAAATATTTTCCTTTTTTTCTGTGGTGAGTTCAGTTCATTCACGTTCCAAAATAAAAATTTAATTGTCATTTGTGGTCTCATGAAGCGTTAAGAGCATTTGCTGAAGTTTCTGTCCCAGAGTGGTAGTCTTCGGCCTGGCTCCTCCCATAGCTTCAGATTTCTGTGGTTTACTATTGGCACCCTTCTTATCTTGTGGTGGCATAGACCTCTGCTGTTGTTGTTTCTCTAGAATTTGCTTGTAAGCTGCTCGAGTTATATGCTGATCTTTAGGTTCATGCAACATCGACTCGAGGTCCAGTGCCACCTCTCTTGTATTTCTGGGTGGCCCACTTATAGCCTCTAAAGGGAAATCCAGCAATGGTTCATCCAAAAAAAACCCCCGTTGCTCCTTGAGTTTCCATTGCCTCAACCTCCATCTGTTTCTGCTGTTCTTCAGACTCTTGTTCAAATTCCTTCTCTTTGTCACCCTCCTCTGTACCTAACACTGAAGATGTACATGGAGATGCTGCACCAGTTTTAAAAACATTAAAGTAAAATTCTTCCGCTTTTTCAACAGTATTTAATCGATATCTCTCTCCTTGATACCTCAATATTATGCCAACTGGGGCATCCCATCTAAATGGGATTTGTTGTTTCTTCAACTCAGTTACCAAAAATCCAAAATCCTTTCTATCTCTTAGCATCTTAGGTGGCAACTCTTTATAAATCCCAATCTCCTTTCCATCCACTTGAACAGTAGAAAGAAAAGACTTTTGCAGAATATCATTCCTTATTCTTCTATCTGTAAAGTAGATCACCACATCTCTAGGCAATTGCCTTTGCCTTGCCACCCAAGAATTCACTCTGTAGACCTTGTCAATCTTGCACAGAACATTTTCAGGGTTGACCTTTAGCATCACAGCCAGGGCATCAGCACAAACCATTCTCAAATCCTCTCTGTTATTTTCTTTTATTCCTTTCAGTCTTACAGCAAACTCCATAAATCTGAATTGCATCATGGTCACTTCATTTTCAATTCTTTGAGTTTTATTGTCCACATTAGAAATTTTATTGTCAGCTTCCCTCATTTTTTATTCCAATTCTGAACTAAGTTCTCCCACTTTTTTATCAGTTTGAACAACCACTTCTGATAGGCCAGTCACAACTGTCAGTATATCTCGCTTCATCTTATCATACTTTTCTTGAACCACCTCCTTAATTTCCTGTTGAGATTTTTCAAATTTCTGGTCCATAACTTCAGTTTGATTCATCAGAGCCACAGCAATAAATTCCTTCAAGTCTTTAAATCCAGTCTCCTGCTTTGGCTCTGAGTCTGCAAACTTGATGGCTGCTCTTTTGGATGATGAGTAGGGGAGCCCTCCCCCCTGCAGCTTTAGGAGCTGGCTTTGTCTCTTTTGAAGCCATACTGCTACACAATCTTATTCTTTCTAGAAAGGAAGACTTCCCCCCCTTTCCACCACAAAGTCCTTTCAAGAACTTCCCCAGCTTTAATCAAGTCTTTAAGGGAGAAGGAACATATAAAAGTCACTTTAAAAAAACTTCTCCCTTTTCTTCTAACCAGCACTGTTACTTTAAATACTTTGTAACATGTTGGAATACCCAGGCATATCCACTTTCGCTTTCAACTTTTTTTTCCTCCACTGAAGCCGGATGCCATTTTAATGTCACTTTCACTCTTTCTCCGTTCTTAAATTCAATAACAGGGCTAGTACAGATACTTGCGGTTTTAGTTTTAAGTCCAGATTTCACCCTGCTTATTTTTGAAGATTCGCTTGTATTTCGTTGCTGTAGTTGGTCGCCTCGTCTGGCTCTGCTGGTTGCAGAGTTGTCCCTGGAGTCTGGAGCCTCAGCGAGCTGGATAGGGAGCCTCACCCTGCTTCCTCCCCAGAAGCAAAAACAGTCTGGGGGCTTCGCAGGAGCTCTACCTGCTCTCGCCGGCTCTCCTCATGTTTCTTCTAAAACGGGAGTTTTCCAAGCCGCCTCTCAGCTGTGGAGCGGCTCTTTACGAGTGGCGGGGCTGGCGGTCATAAAAAGACCATCTAGCGACAATGGCAGCGCCCACCGTAAGTCCCATTGTCTTTTTTCTTGATGCCTATTTATAGCAAAGGATTTTCAACACTCATTAAAGCTGCCCAAATATGGACATAACTGGAATGTGACCTTGACTAAATTTTCTTAACAGATCTCACTCTAAATGTTTATAAATGTTATCTGGGAGGAGTTTGATCCTGTGGCTCCCGAGGATGTGGACAGGGTTCTGGGTAGTATTAGTGCCACCACATGTTTATTGGACCCTCCTGGTCCCTCCTGGTTGGTACTGGCCACCCGGGAGGTTATGTGAGGCTGGCTCCAGGGGATTATAAGTGCTTCTTTGAGTGAGGGTGCCTTTCCCGCTGCCTTGAAAGAGGCGGTGCTGAGGCCCCTCCTCAAGAAGCCTTTCCTGGACCCAGCTGAATTAGCTAATTATCGTCCGGTCTCCAACCTTCGCTTTGTTGCGAAGGTTGTTGAGAGTGTGGTGGCACGACAACTACCTGGGCACCTGGATGAAGCTATCTATCTAGATCCGTACCAGTCGGGCTTCAGGCAGGGGTACAGCATAGAATCGGCATTGGTCGTGTTGGTGGATGATCTCTGGAGGGCTCGGGACAGGGGTTGCTCCTCTGTCCTGGTCCTGTTAGATCTCTCAGTGGCTTTTGATACCATCGACCATGGTATCATGCTGCAGTGGTTGAGGGGGTTAGGAATAGGGGGCACCGTTTTATGGTGGTTCTCTTCCTTCTTCTCCGACCACTTGCAGTTTGTGTTGGCGGGGGGGCAGAGGTCGACCTCGAGGCGCCTCGCATGGGGAGTGCCGCAGGGGTCAGTCCTCTCACCCCTTCTGTTCAACATTTACGTGAAGCCGCTGGATGAGATCATCCGTGGTTTTGGGGTGAGAGTCCATCTGTACGCTGATGATACTCAGCTGTACATCTCCACCCCAAACCACCCCAATGATGCCTTTAATGTGATGTCTCGCTGCCTGGAGGCCGTGCGGGTCTGGATGGGGAGAAATAGGCTCAGACTCAACCCTTCCAAGACTGAGTGGCTGTGGTTCCTGGCGTCGCGATATAGTCAGCTGGTGCCATCACTGACTATTGGGGGTGAACTTTTGACCCCCTCAGAGAGGGCTCGCAATCTGGACGTCCTCCTGGATTCACGGCTATCTTTAGAAGAGCATATGAAGGCCATGGCCAGGGGGGCTTTTTATCAGGTCTGCCTGATCCGCCAGTTGCGGCCCTTTCTAGATTGCGACACGCTACGCACGGTCACTCATGCCCTTGTCTCCTCTCGTTTAGACTACTGTAATGCTCTCTACATTGGACTCCCCTTGAAAAGCACCCGAAGGCTCCAGCTGGTCCAGAATGCAGCCATGCGGGTGGTTATGGGTGCAACCCATTGTGCCCATGGGACCCCCCTACTGCATGAGCTGCACTGGCTCCCAGTGGTCTTCCGGGTGCGATTCAAGGTGTTGGTTACCACCTTTAAAGCGCTCCATGGCATCGGACCGGGTTACCTTTGAGACCGTCTCCTGCCACCGGTAGCCTCCCACCGGCCAGTCCACTCCCACAGAGAGTGTCTCCTCAGGGTACCATCGGCCAAATTATGTCAGCTGGTGACACCCAGGGGGAGGGCCTTCTCTGTGGGAGCTCCTACTCTCTGGAATGAACTGCCCCCAGAATTATGTAAGATCACTGACCTCCGTGTATTCCGCTGAGCCCTCAAAACCTTTTTGTTCCGCCAGGCCGGGCTATCGATGTGAAGATTTTTAAATTGGTTTTAATCTGGGATTTTTAAATTTGGGGTTTTATATTGAGCCAAATTATTTAATAATTTTAATTTTTAAATTGTTTGTTTTGTGCTTTTAATTAGGCTGTGCACTGCCCCGAGTCCTTCGGGAGAGGGGTGGTATAGAAATAAAATTATTATTATTATTATTATTATTATTATTATTATTATTATTATTATTATTATTATTATTATTATTATTATTAGATGCATAACAACCAATTGGGGAATAGATAGATAGATGGAAGACAGACAGACAGACAGAAGAGAGAGAGAGAGAGAGAGAGAGAGGGAGAGAGAGAGCTCCTGTCTTTATTATTTTTACAAATAACTTAGCAGTGAACACATCCAACATACCTTCTTCCCCTCATTTTACCTACAAAAACCTTGTGAAGTGAGTTGGACTGAGACAGTTTGCCTGGCCCAAAGTCACCAAGCTGATTTGCACAGTTAAGGCAGAATTTGAATGCACGGTCTCCTCCTTTCTAGCCTATGCCTTAGCCACTAGACCAAATTGGTTCTTTAAGGTATTAATATATATTGAGATATTTACTGTATATGTAAAGGAAAATAAGGAATATTATGAAAAAGAGCCTACATTGCTGTTCTATTTTTCTCTTTTTGGTTCCATCAGAAATACCTCTCATTAAAAGAAATTGTTTGATATTCCATGGTCTTCAAAAGTTTAAGAAGCACTAACTTAAAAGTAGGCCTGGAAATTCTTTTTCTCTATGCTTTAGTTGTTCCATTACAGATTCAGTGAATAAAACAATGGATCATCTTTTGTTTTCCCATCCTACACCTGTCAACTTGATTTCCTAAAGAGACAAAAACATTTGGAAAAGTGAATTTTGTTTTCTACAGTTCTTTATTGGTATTAAGGCACAGAATAAAATATCCAATGAATTTGCTGAAAAAGCAGAAATGTAAATTCTGAATGCATCTATCTATGTTGGTTGTTTGTAGTAATCATATCTCATTATTATGGCTGATGCAAATATTTATGCTGTCTTGAATAAAGTTGTGTTGAATGAATCAATATAAAAAAGTGGTTTTAAAGTAACCTTTAGAACTTCATATTTGATGACTGTAAGCCAACTTAGAAAGATATTTCCTTACTAAAGCACTCTTTTTAAAAAAGCAATCATTTCTATGATGTGGTCTTTTATCTGTGAGATGTTCTTTTACAATTTCTCATCTGAGTTTTCTGTCCATACCCTTCTGGATTCAAAACCCTGGATTCAGTTAATTAATAAAGACTGAGCAGACAAATTATTCCATGATGCAAAGTATGGTTGTTGTTTCTTAATGTATTTGTCAATAGAGGGTACCTTTGGTCATCCAGATTTTGGTGAATCCAGAACCCTGCACCACCCAGAGGTCAGTTCATATGGGCAATGGAACTGGATAGTGATAATTCGGGAACACCTGAAAGATTGTGTTATGACCCAGGTGGTAACAATTAGGCAAGCCTCCAGAGAGGTCTTTATTTCTCTTGGGAATGTTAAAACACATGATCCGCCACTGACCAGTAAGATTCCACCCTTAGCCCTCCCAAACCACAGTTCATAGATTCCTCAGCCAGGTCGCAATGCAAAAGTCCAGGCATAAGACAAGGGCATTTTCAAAGGCAAAGACTTCAAAGCTAGGACAAGACAAGAACAGTCCTCAAAGCAAGGCAAAGCAGTCCTTGAAGTAAGACAAAAGCAGCCTTCACAGCAAGGCAAAAGGTCTGAGTCAAAGCTGGGGGAGTGTAATCCGAAAACAAACACTTGTTCCTGGCAAAAGCCCCTCCTCATGGCATTTCCCTAAATACTATTCCCCAGCTAAACCTTGTGAGGAGGGGAGGGGCCCTGAGCTGATTCCTCCTTCTCTCCATTCTCCGCACTCAGCGACTGAGTGGGGGAGGCAATTGCTTGTCTCTGGAGCTTCATAGTCCTCTGCTCCACTGCCTGCTCTTTCCCTCTCCTCCCACCTCTCTTGGTCATCTGGTGCCCTTTCTTCCTCTCTGCTTACTCTTCCGAGGCACGAGGGACCCAGGACTGCCTTGTTTTCCTCCCCAGGTCTGCCTCGTTTTCCTCCCCAGGTCTGCCTCATTTTCCTCCCCAGATCATTCCTCCTGGGCCATAGGGACTGTGCCATCCCCCTCCATTGGCCCAGGCTCCATCTCCTCTTTGGATCTGGACTCTGAATGGGCCATGACAGATTGCTTCTCTAACTTGTAATGCATTGTCCTGTTCCGCACATATCTTGTCTTGGCAGATTTGGAAGCAATAGCAATGTAAGAGTCCTCTTATTTATAACTCTGTATTATAGGCAAATTAACATTGTACAACTTCACTTCTTTAACCATAATTAATTGTTCCTTAAACACTGCAGGGATTGTAATTGTGTGGAGAGAGATGCAATAACTTCCTCAAATTACAATTTATGCAACCCATGGTTGAGGTTTTAAAAATACATAGTTTGGATCTATTTTGCTTTTGTTTAGTAGAATCCTGAGGTCCTTCAAGGCAAATGCAAAATAGCATTCCATGCAAAGAAGCAGATGCAGGTGGCACTGAATTTTAGACTGTGGTATCAGCTTAGTGTGGATTTCAGAATGGATTATATCTCCATATGTTGTTATAACCTTGATAGAAAGAACAAATCTCCCAGAGGAGTTGCATAGATATATTTGGGCTGATATAGATAGAAATAAATGAACTGTAAAAGGTCATGCCATGTTAAGTGACTGTTTAGTATAATTATAGGAAAAAATAAATTCCCAGTTATTCATCTTTCACTGTTAAATTTTTTACTTTTATGGATTTAAAGATACTAATAAATTCATTTAGTGGAAAGACAAATTGATGTAGAATCTGAATGTAAGTTATAGATATGCAACAATGGAAATTTGAAAATTATATTTAGAAAGAATCTTTGTTTTAGTACATTATACCAATGCTGATTGCTAAAATGAGTCTAAAAATTCTAAAAAATACAATGGTTGGATCTTTTTTTAAACTATGTGGTGGCAGTGTTGCAAAGCCCACAAACACTAGAAAATTGTTCATAATACAAATTTTGAAGGTTGTAATTCTATTTACTCTTACTTTGTTCACTAAATTTCTCTAAATCATATATTTCGTTCAGATTCAGAACTAGCATTAAATTGGCCAATAGCTACTGTAGAAGAATTATATATATCTCTAATGGAAAATATCTTTGAGACCTTTGGAGGAATTGCGGGAGTATGCTTCAACGTCAAAAGTAACTTCATACATAAAAAGTAAATATAATGCAGAATTTAATTCTAATTAAAATATTTATGGATTATAATGTTATTTATGCTTTTATGCCACATATGAGATTTGAGTTTTATTTTCCACAGAACCATATTTTAACTTGATAAATAAATCAAGTTAAATCAAATTTTCCGTATTGACTTGTTTATTGTTTCCTGTTTACAGTTTTCTTAGTGATTTGTCTTGGATTAACAAGTATGTTCAAAATTCAGTTCTTATGTTTGGGAGGTAATGTTTATGTTTGAATATTATCTTGGGAAACTTAAGTGGCTAAATTCCCATCGTGAAGACAATATTTCCCCTGAAAACAATATATGAATCATTCCTTAACTACTCTACCTCTTAACTTCCAGTTGTCTCTAACATTCCAGTTAGAGAACATAATATACAGGGCTTTTAAATGCCACTTGCTCTTGGTCTCCAGCATCTCTTAGCCAATAAGATTAAAAATATTTAAGATGCACTGTTCAATTCTTGAATGAATGCATACGCTGACATGCCAAGTATTTCTCCTAATGTTTCCAGAAGGGAAATGAACTTTGGTGCCTAGTTGTTTTTGTGTCAGTGGCTCAGCTGTTCCTCCTGCCAGATGCACAGTTGCTCCAGCCTCTCAATTGATCTTCTGGCCACCCATTATCTGAGCTGTGCAAACCCCTCTTCTATCTGGGTGTGGTTCACTGGTCTCCCAATGAACTCTGGTTCTGGCCAGTTGCTTCTCTGGTGGACTGGTAGCCTAGCTCTTTCATAGTTTTTGGCCTGGAGTTGAGCAATTGCTTCTCTGATCTGCTGAAGCCCAGCTGATCATCGCTGCCATCACACCACTGTTCCTGGAGTCTCATAGCAGGCTCATTGGCAGGTCTCCTCAGATATCCATGAACTGAATTTTGGCCCCAAGCTACTCCACTGCCTCCCTGACACCCTCTCCTCTTCTTACACAGGCTGTCTCCTGTTGGGCTCCTTGTGGGAGGTCTTGTTTCCAACCATCCTGACTTGTAGGATTACAGCATCCTTTGCTACAATGATGAAAATTGTACTTTGGTATGATATAGAAACCAAGTGTTAGGAAGGCTATGTTGGAGTTATGATAAAATAATTTAAGGAATTTATTATTAGTTCAATTTATATGTCGCTCTTCTCCGGAGACTCAGGGCGGCTTGCAATGCGTCAAGCAATGGCCTTCATACTTTTGTATATACCTGTTTAGTAGGACTTTTGCCCCCCACTCCCCCAAGCAGTGTTCTTTTTTATACAAAGTCAGTTTATTGCCCCCACAATCTGGGTCCTCATTTTACCTACCTTGAAAGGATGGAAGGCTGAGTCAACCTTGAGCCTGGTGAGATTCGAACTTGCAGTAATTGCAGGCAGCTGGTGCTAGTTAACAGCACTTTAGTCTGCTGCGCCACCAAGGAATGGTTTAATTAACCATTATAGCCTTTGATCCAAGATAAACTCTGCAATTCTTACTGAATGTTTAAATATTTTAATTTAAATGATCTATTACAGAATAGTAGCCAAGAATGAAGAAATTAAAAAAAATGGAGAGTTGCTTTACAGTGTGACATTATGAAGACCATCAAAGTTCTTTGTGGGAAGATAAAAACTCAGCTCAAGGAACTAAAAGATTAACATGTGTCTTCAAACAATAAATAATAATTTTACTACTCAGTATTAAACAGTTGTTCCTATTTTAAAAACAGATTTCTGTTTTGCTTTGTTTTGTCATGGTTGAGGATTTTTATACCTCACTGAACAATCTGGCTATTTTCTCGGAACTGACTCTTTTGAAACAATGTGATACAGCTGTGACTCTATTTCCATTTTGCTGAATATTTATCCTGGGAACATCATAATTTATTTTCAAGAAAACACACACATATACAGTACATGTGTTGGTGCTAGTGTATGTACAAACAATCACACAGATGTGTAATGGTTTTGGGGATTTCTACTATTCAAAAGTAGATGATTGCAATATTCTTTTTTTTTTTAGTATCTCCTAGGATTTGTGTAATGGTTTGTTGTTTTTTATTACAGTTGCAAACCAGTTAAGAATTATTCTTAGAAATTAAGTGTGATAGTGGTTATGGAGATAGAGAACATTTCCTCCAAGGAACCCAATGTGGCTTTTAACATAAGATAACTTTTGAAGTTTTATATAACATTTTGTGAGAACACAAAACACTGATTTTATAGTAATGACTTTGACAAAATAATTCCATATTAATTTATTTCTGATGGAATTGCATTAGATATAGGCTCCTCAATATATGATATGACATCCAAAAAACAAGAAGCCCATAATCTATTGGAGCATGTTCCATCAAAATTGATTAAAGCCTAATAAAATTGAAATGACAGATGTTTTAAACAGAAAATTTGGCAAAACACTTCTAACCAAAATAAATATAAATTCCCACAAGGGAGTAGCCTTTGATGACAGTATCATGCTGACAAATAAGAGATGCATGCTATCGGTCACATTTACAGGATTGTTAGCACAATGTCTGTCTTCGCCAGAGTCAGAAAAACTGGTTATTTTGTGGATAGGTATCTAGTAAGAGAAGATGGAGTGGTGCTGGCAAAGAGAAAGATGTATCATCTCCCCACAACTTCTGATTTGTCTGGAATCTCTGGAAAAGGAGAAGGCCATGTAAAGGGAAGGAGAAGACCTTTGCTATTTGAGTACAAATGGGTAAAATGTTGTGCTAGGGATTGCACTAGATTTAATTGATGTGCCTATGTTGTGCTATCTTCTAAATGTTAAGTAATTTTGCATAACTCCTTAACAGGAGAGGCATGCCAAAAAGATACCCTTTTCCGCCATCTAAAATATTTTTGGGATCTGGTTTTTTCAGAAGTTTTATTGGATTTTTATTTTTAAATATACATCAATCTCAATACATGAACAGTGTGGTCTCTGGGTATAGTTCATTTTGATACAGACAGCAACAGCAGCAACAACAATAATAATAATAATAACAACAACAACAACAGGAAAAAATCATGAAATATCACCATCTGGCCATCAAAACTACATGGCTATGAATGAAACATGTAATAGTGATACCCATTGTCATCTGGGCACTTGGTACCCTGTCCAAGAATTTTACAAAACACATCAAGAAATTACAGCTTCCTACAATAACACCAGCAGAACTGCAAAAAACTGCGCTACTTGGAACATCATATATTTTAAGAAGATGCTTGGTTGATACCTAGGACGCTGGCAGCAACCTGTGTCAAACATTAGAACCGGTCAATGGTATTTGTGACACATTTTTAAATAATCAATTGACTAAGTTTCATGTTTAACGAATAAAAGAGATAATAATAATACTTGTTACATTAGTCTAAGTTATATAATCGTAGTATTGATATACTGATAAGTTTTAGAGTAATTATTCAATATTTCAATGTTCCATTTTAAAGCCAATGATATTATTAAGCATACACAGTAATACCCTTTTTCAACCTCTAATCTTTTCATCTAATTATTACTTATATTCTGTTACATGAAAACTATATCTGCTAATATCCCCCCTATTTCTTATTTCTACCTCTATTCTAGCTTCTAGTCAGGCCACCATTACTAATCCTAGTATTAATACACATGTTTATATTTAGACATAGTCCTCCATTATTTGGTTGTTCAAAGTCACAATACACCATTCAAGTACCAGTCATCTTATTTTTTAAACATACCTAATAATACCATCTTTCAACCTCCAATCTTTCCATCTAACTATTGCTTTATATTACTTCAGTTTTTAATCAGGCTACCATTATATTAGAAAAAAAACCCTTTCTGTCCATCATCTTTTGTCCATTTTAATACTTCAATTCTTATTCATTTTTTGCCTTGCCTCCCATACCCTTCTCTTGGATCTTTGCCTCTATCAGTATCTGTGTCTTAACCATTCAGTCTGAATATTCCCATCTCTAACCTCCTAAACTGCCAGGTCTCCACAGTGTCCACCCAAACCTCTATCTCCCTTTCAAAAGTATCTTCCAAATTATTTGATTCCATTTTTAAATCTGTTAAAGTACTTTCCCTTTGATTTATTTCATCAATCATTATTATCTTTATCATCTTCTCCTTTTTCATCTTCTTGCTTTGTTTCCTGGTTTGTCTGTTCTATCTTTTCCTCTATTCTTTCTGTTGTCTCCTCTCTTTCCTGGACTCTTTGATCTTCATTCATTATCAGTTGTAACATATTTTCTATTTCCCATTTATGCCTTGCATTAGGTTCTTTATCTCTCTGTGGCTCTTTGTCATAGTACCCCTAATGCTTTGAAACATCAGTACCATTTCTCTTGAAATCTCACTCATTTCCCACTGAGGGAGCATCTTATCTTATTTTAATAAGTCCTGCTCTTACTCAAGTCCAAAAACAATATATTCAAGTCCAATGTTGCTCCTCAGAAAGTTCAATAATCATAGTACTTTACATCTCAGGATTATTAATCAATTCCATTTAAATAGTCGATGCAGCTTTCCACAAATCAAAAGTCACTTTACTTAAGAGTCTTCTTTATTCTCACAATAGAGTCTCCAGCAGTCATAAAGTAAATAGTTATAGAACAGTAAATATCCAGATGAATGTTGTTTATTCCCAGGCTTGTAGGTGTATGGTATATTATTCATTCACCAGTAGATGGCACCTTCAGTTTGGGTTTCAATGTTGTTTCAAGTCTGATAAATTGATTAATCCAATTTTAGTTCAATTTATGGAAACAAAGTTAGCTATTCAAGTAAATAGTTCCAGCATTTTATAATCCCTTTCCAAAACAATGCTTACCTAGTTTAAATATCCAATTTTCTATGTTTTAAAAGGTCATTAGCTTTTCTCCCCTTGGTTCCTTTCTTTGGGTCTAGGATTTTTCTCTCTATGGTTGTTGGCTGCTTTAAGAAATAGTTTTAAGAGTCTCTTTTCCTGGATTTTCCTTTCTTTTTTTTCCTCTTTCTTTTAAACGTTAGGGTTTAAATAATAAAGGAATCTTCTCACCGAGCTCCAGTCACTGTTCATTTACATCACTCCTGCACATTCCTTTGTTGCCTTGGGTGTCCCAGCTTTATGGCAGCCATGATGGCTGCCACTTCTTGTCATGGATGAGAGGGAAGAAGCCCTGGGTGAAGCAGGAGTTGCTGCTCTCTGCAACCTTCAGGACGCCCCTCTTTTCATCACCATCCCTACAGGATGGCTTTAGCTCCATTTGGAGCTCTCCAACAGGGAGAACTCGGCGTGAAAGCATGGAGATCTGCTCCTCACCTCTGATCTAGCCAGAAGTCCTGGGATCTGTGATATTTTGTACTCTCACTTTCTGATATATAAACTGGGAGATAGCATTTGCTATATTTAAGTCATCTTATTGTCAACATAGAATACTGTATTTTATTTTGGGATTTTTCTTATGTAAGTTAAAAGTCCCCTCCCTGCATGATATGTATGACTAACCTACTCTGTAGTTTAGTTTATACCTTCTCTATTTTACTAAAAAAAATTATGTGAAACACAATTGACTCAAAACATGATGGATGGGAAAATCCAATAACTTTCAGCCAATCTATAATGTTCAAGCGTGTTCCCTTCTTGGAAGAAGTGGTCTGGAAAAAACAATCAATGCAATCTATGATAGTGGGCATTTTTATCATGTTGTGGAAAAATTCATATCTGCTGGGCCATAGGAATCTGGTGTGATAGCAGGGAAAATGTTGCCTGGAAAGTTTTTGAGCCTGAGACTCCTAATAAAGTGGACAGGGAGGCCTTTTTTACCTTAGCTTTATCACTTGTAGGATTGACCATTGCACTCCTGACTATGTAAGAAGAGTAAATGGTAGTGAACATGAATAATATTGTGAGTTTATGAAAGATTTTGTGTGTGTGTGGTGTGTGTATGAATGAAGATGTCTGTGGAATAGAGAGATGAAAGCATGCATAAGAATAAATGAAATGCTTAGTTAATTGTTTAAAATTGTATAGGAAAAGATGTGCAATGCCCTTTGTTAGCTATTTATGGCTATGGGCTTTCAGAGAGGATAGAGATATGCTGCATGGGCATGTGAATCTGCATGTGCACATTATTGGCTGAGAATATTAATTATTTCCAGTGATTATTAGACAGATTATTAGACAGATTGTATAAGATTATACAATTGTATAATATATTCTTATAGGTAATCCTTGTTTAGTGACCACAATTGGAATCAGCAACTCTCTTGCTAAGTGAATCATCACATAACCACAATGGACATGCAATGTTATTTCCCATTGGTTGTTAGGTGAGTCGCCATAGGTCATTAAGCAAACATCACATGACTTCAACTTGTGACTTTCCTTCTGACTTCTCCATTGCCTCTGTTTATTGGAAGCTGTTTGTGAAGAACACAAATAATGATCACATGACTGTGGGGAATCTGCATTGGTAAAACGTGAGGATTTGTCATAAAATTATTTTTTCAGCACTGTCGTAATTTCAAACAATTGCCAAACAGGTCAGTTGTTGAGCATGGTCTACTTGTATACACAGACAGACAGACAGACAGACAGACAGAACTTTACTAGTTAATATAGTGGAAGATAAGAGTACTCTTATTAGTTTGATTTTAAGGCAGGGTATAGTACCTGAGCAATTAATAGGGACACTTTGCAGATTGATAGGCACCTTATTTCTCATGTTAATCTTTAGTGACAGATAGTCAGGAATCTGGTAGCAATTTTTCCAAGTAATATATTTTATTAAAAGGTATAGTTTTCATGAGCTCAGTTCATCAGATGATCACTTTCTCTCATTAATCAGATGGTTTATAAACTTGGCCACTAGTCCATTAGTGTTGATGTTGAATGTCAGGTCAGTCTAGCAGAACTGGTTAAGCAGCAGTTCTATCCTTTTATCTTCATCTCTTTAACATTTTCCTAATTCTCACACTCTGAGCCCAAGGAAAGACACAATTCCTTTAAGGAGCAGCTGACAAATACAGCAAAAATACCCATGGTAGATCTAAAGCAGTTTTGACTACTTTTGTGACTTGAGAAAAGGATTCAGTATATTGGCTCACCTTGTTTTGTCTGTTCACATTAGCAAGAAATGCCCATTCTCCTTTACCTCTTTCTTTATTTCCAGGTTTATCAGAAAGCAAACAAGGCATGGGGAGGGCAGCGTCTATGCTGTGCTGCTGGAATTAAGAGGCTTAAAGTGGTAGGGCAGGACCCTTGTCAGTCCCTGCTCAGTCCTACCAGACTGAAGAGAGGATTTGGCATGGACAGTCAGAGCAGTTTGGTTGGGCATCGACAGCACTGGCTAGGGCTATTTGAAATTACAGGACTAGAATACCCATTAAAATGTCTGTTCTGTCCCCAACCCCATGCACATACACCAACAAGCGTTCAGGAGATAAGGAGCAACACAGCCAGCAAAAACTAGTGGCTGCCTGCCCAGAGTTTATTAGTTACAAAGAGAAGAGATAACTTCTCTCCACTTCTGGCACATCAAAGGTAAGCAGCTTAATAATTACAATTCAGTCCAGAGATAATCCAGTCTTAAAGCAAGAGCCTGGCAGTGCAGAATGGCGTGGAAGTTTTCAGCTTTGTTCGTCACAAGGTTTGACTGGCCACCACGCTCCCTTTTATATCCTGTGGGGTGTGGTCCAGTGACTCAGCTAATCTCTGGCACGCCTTCCCTTCTGCTGTGCACATTTCTCCCTGCGTCGCTGTCGAGGATCCAGCCAGCACTTATCTCCTTCATCGCTGTCCACCTGTGGCTGCGGAGACGTGCTTGGCTCTGGGCCTATCTCTTGCCCTTCGGTGTCCTCCGGAGGCATTGCCAGAGAGGAGGGTCCTGGAGAGGGAGGCCTTGCCAACTCCTCCCTTTCACTCTCGGAGTCTGCGTCTGCTGATGACACAGGCTCAGGCAACGGAGCCACAACAACGTCTAAGAAAGGAAGACAATGAGGCAAAGAAACAAGGAGATGATGAAAGAAAAGAGGACAGTGTTGTAAAATAATTTTTTTAAAAATCATGTAAACTTTAAACGTGTTAATCTGTTAATTATAATGAATAATGTCAGTAATACAGTTTTCAGATGTATGGAGCTAATGTAGATATTTATTTATTTATTTACTTCTATTCTGCCTAGCACTTTGTTGTGTCTAACAGCCTTTTGAAGACTGGTCTTTCACTTGCTGCCAGTTTACACAGGGTGCAGAATATCCTGGAGCAGGGGTGAAATCCAGCAGGTTCTGACAGGTTCTGGAGAACTGGTAGTGGAAATTTTGAGTAGTTTGGAGAACCAGCAAATGCCACCTCTTGCTGGCCCCAGAGTGGGGTGAGAATGCAGATTTTGCAATATCCTTCCCCCAGGAGATGGGAGGGAATAGGGATTTTGCAGTATCCTTCCCCTGCCACACCCAGCAAACCATACTACGCCCATCAAGCCAAACCCACAGAACCGGTAGTAAAAAAAATTGGATTTCACCACTGCTCCGAAGTCATCCTTTTTATTTTTTGTTATGTTTTTTAACCATTTTGAATTAAAGGAATTCTTTCTTTCTAGCATTTGGATCAATTAGCTAATGGTATCATTTTTAACATTTTTAAATTGCCCATGAGGGTATGAACAAAATGATATATTTGTCCTTGTCTTTATTTTCAATCTAAGTAAACTGGATTTCTGATGCACAAATCTTTGTTTGTTTTCTCCCCCTCTCCATACACACACACTCTCTCTCACACACACATTCACATACAAAAACAAGATTTTTGACTTTCCAATTAAAAAGAATATATGGAGGACAGGACTGAATTGTGGAGTCTTAGGTGTTCTTTAAGCGTGATTGCTCCCATAAATGACATCAGGAGAGGAGCTTCTTCTTGCTATGTGTTACAGTGGGCTTATGGCCCAGCATATAGCCAGAAGAACAATGCTGTTCTTCACAAAAAAAGCAGTAAATTCAGAGTCTCTGCAAAAAATTGCTATGCTCCTTGGCCTTCTCCTTTGTCACTTGATTAGCCTTGTGAAGGATGGGAAATAGGCAGACTATGTGCATTTGCTAGCTTAGTAGGGAAGTAAGTAAGCACAGTGCAAATGGGCAGAGCAACAGCTGACCATGCAGGAAAGCAGGGTGTAAACTAAGAGGAGAGCTCTTTTCTAAGGTTCCATGCAACTTCAAATATTGCAACCCACTACCTGTACAGTCTTTCATCTATGATTTAATTACTCATCATCAGAAACATGACCAAAACATGGGTGGGACAGAGGATAGGAGCGTCTCCTCATTGTTTACTTCATGTGTCACCATAGACTTGAGGATTAGAGAGGAGATACAGTAGCCAATAGCAACTACAATTTAGAATGGTTATATCTTGTGTTGGGCAATCAGGATAGGGATTCAATTGGGATGCTATCTATTTGGCTACATATATGAATTCTAACGTGGTGATTTAAATAATCTCAAATTTGGAGTTGGGGATACCCACTATTTTTATTCTGGCAGATTTGTCAAGATCATTGATAAAGATGGAACAGTTCAGGATGATGTTGATTCAGTTTATTTTTTCCAGCTGCTTTTCTAGTGTTCCATCAAAGATATTGCTAATGGGAGTACACATGCCATATTATTCACAGATACTCAATAGTTATAAATCATATTGGCTCAAAAATTGATATTGGTAATACTAGACTTTGAAAATCAATACACTATAGAAAAGAAATTTGTGGACTCTAAATGCTGAACTTCACTTCTTGGTGTTCTTCAATCCTGAATATGCTTCATAAGGATGCTGAAAGTTGATATTAAGTAACATCTGGAGTGCCTTAAATTATCTATTCTGCTATACTTATTAACAGGGATAAATCTGAACTCATTGGAATTTACTCTTGACTAGAAATGCATAGGATTAAACTGTTAATGAACTATTATTAATTCATGGGGAATATACAGGGGTTGCCAGCACTTTCACAGATGGTCTGGAACATTACAACAGTTGTAATATGTTGGTCTGGGACTTAAGGAAATGCAACATATTATTATGAAATGCATAATGCAAAATATTATTAGTTGGAAAGAAATACTATTAAGTTTTCACTTCTGTATCATTCTCTTACATTATTAATTACTTGAAAATATTTTAAATAGTAATTATTTTCTTATGCCTCTAGCTGTGCACCTTTGTATGATTGCTTTGTGATGAGTCTTTAAACCAATAAACCAATAAATGGCTAATTTGGCTTTAAACAGCAACTGAACAGGAGCTACTAAAATATTTAGATAAAATTTTATTTTAACTTCGATCTTCAGCCTATAATACTTTGAAAACTAATTCAAGAGTTTGTTCATTGTGGTAAATTAGAATTTACCTCTGTGTTGATAAAATATTTACAACCTTATAAACTCAAGCTTCTTGCCAGAGATCTTACACCAAGAATTTCTTAATAATATTATAGTTTTCTTAATTTTTCTTAGTTTTTCTTAATAATATTATAGTTTTCAGAGTTGAAAATACTAGATACTAGATACTAGATACTAGATACTAATAAATGTATTTGTCCTTAGGCTTAAACACAGCAACTTTCTTATTGGAAATGATATAAAGGGAATGAGTTAAAATATAAGACAAATAAAGAAGACATGAGTAATTCCAAATGACAAATTGCATTGTATTACATTAATTCTATTATTATATTTCAAATTAAGTAGATTGACTAAAATGTTCAATCAAATCCTAAAATGTAGATGTGTTGGACAATTGCCATTATGTACCATTACCCAATTGTCTATGCTGGAATTGTAGTTTTGATATACAGACATCAAGGGCTACCTGACTAGAGAAAATCCACGTTTTATTAGAAATATAACAACTCTTCAGGTTTACCCAATAAATGACTCTTCAGATAATCATGATGGATAATGAATTTAATGAACTACCATATTTTTCAGAGTGAAAGACCCACTTTTTTTCTCCCTAAAACTGGGTGAAAATTTCAGTTTGTCTTATACAGCGAATGTTGTGGCAGGGGGAAAGGAGGGTGGTATGGTGCCGATCAGCTGTTCTAGAATAGGCCGCAGCGGTGGCAAACAGGCCACAGCAAATGGGCTGCACCAAACGGGCCGCAGCCAATGGGCTGCGGTGAATGGGCAGTGGCGAATGGGCCACGGTGGTGGCGAATGGACCACAGCAAGTGGGCCATGGTGGCAGCAAACAGGCTGTAGCAGCAAATGTGTGGTGGCAATGGGCCAAAGCAAACAGACCACTGTGAACAGGCTGTGGCAAACAGGCCACAGTGAATAGGCAAAATGAATACTGGATCGATTCTGGGGGACAGAGGCAGATTTTTTTTCTTGTTTTCCTCCCCCAAAAAGCTACATGCATCTTATAGTCCGGAGAGTCTTATATTCCAAAAAATATGAGTATATGAAGCTATATGAAGAATGCATAGGTTCACAGAAATACAACATCATGTTGCGATCCACTGAAACAATGGTGTGCAAAAGTCAGGAGAAGACTCAAACTATGATCACAGAATAAAAATACCAAGAATCAGGACATAAAATTTTATGATAAAAAATACCTAGACTTCCTGAAATTATTAGTTTTTCCTTAATCAGTTAGTCTGGCCAATAATTTTCTAAGGCTAGTCTCAGGACAGAAAATAAGAGCCATATTATTTGCATACATTCCACTGAAATTTTCCATCTTAAGTGAAGGAGACAAAAAAGTCTCTATTTTATAGGTTGGCATTTTGTTTGCTGTTTTTTGCTTTGCTCTTCTTTTGCTATTGTATTTTTCCATACTGGGGAATTCTTCAGGAATTAAGGAGCTACAAAACACATTTTTAAAATTATCTGATTACTAATCTGTGCTTATATTACTTGAGAAAAATGTTGATCAGTGATTTGTGCCTTGATTGATTGTGGTGAAATGTATTTAAGGGCACAGTTGTATTCAAACTGGGATTTAATAAACCTATGCCATTGTTTGTACTGCTGCTAGCTATAGTGATTATACCTACCATGGATGGAAGAAATAACATCTCTGTATTTTCCCATCCCACAAGGCTAGGTTTATGCGGGAAAAAAGATCGAAAAGCTTTGTTGCAATATATTCTCAATTTACATTCACTAAGTCTTGTCATGGCAAAATAACTCTTGAAGAAATACCAGTACCTGGAGAGGATCCAAACAATTGCTTATTAATCCAAAACTGGCAGGTTACAATGAATTATTGATTCCTTGCACCTGAACAGGCCAAGGGCAATGCTGATCCGACAATTTGGTCATATGTCTAAACTGCAGAAGCTCTCAAATATAGAATCACTTTCTCATTGATAAGGAAACAAGATAAACATAAAGGCTGACATGGATAGGCTTCATAGTATGAAAATAATGTAGAGATAGCCCTATAAAAGAAACATAGCAGCTTTGGTATATGACATGATCAGGTTTTAATTGTTTAATTCTAACAAGCAGTCCTTGTAGTTTACTGAGAAAGGAAGAGAAATAAGGAAATGTCTTCCATATCTCAGGGTGTGAATTCTAAAATCAATTAGTAGATACATAATAATAAAAATCCCAACAGCAAATAACATACAATTATATGCAGCATGTAGTTTATATCTATTTGCACTGGGTCAACAGCTTGCGTGCCCACAGAGAGAGCGCTGCGTGCCACCTCTGGCATGCGTGCCATATCAGTTTTCAGAGTTCCTATTTTCAAGAGGGACATGTTGGTTGGAGTGAGATTTTTATCCTAGTTTTGTAATGGAACAATCCCCCTTTAAGTATACTTTAGCTTACACAAAACAGCACTCCATCTTATTAACTTCACACACTCTCCTATGATTTTGTAGACTTTGCCCTCCACCGTCTGTGAAAGAAATCTTAGAAAAAAGATTTCATTTGGTTCTCCTTTTGGATATCTCTTTTGGGGGATGTAGAGAAAGATTTAAGCTTAATAATTTGTATCTTCCCTCATTAATTTTTCACTAATTCAGTATGTTGGTGATGCCTGTGTATGTTAGAATCTAGAACTAAAATCATTAGGATAGTTTTGTTTTTGCTTAGCAACTGTGGTGCTTTGCTTAATTAGTGAAGGAGAAATGAGGTCATAAGCCTGTCACTTATCCTTAATGAACACTTTGCTTAGCAACCAATTTGCCAATCGCATTTGTAGTCGCTAAGGGGGGATCACCTGTATATCTACTGAAATTGCATGGATACCCTTAGACATGTGATATGCTTCAAGAATGATGCAAGACCAGGAAATTTATCGAATCTATACAAATTGTAAATCCTAATCTCTTTGCGTAATCTGTAGACATGGTAGATTCCAAAGGCAATGAATTGAATTTATTTCAATTAATAGTATGTCCAGAATATAAATCACATTACTTCAACAAGTATAATGACAGTAGAAAGTCTACTCTTATATAATTGGAACAGATGGTTACAGACTGATTCTTGTTATATCCCAGAAACACCATCAGCAAGAAAGTTTAAATTAGATCTCATTCACAAGAAGAAAATTAATACTTTTTCAAATGTATTAACCAGAAATGTTACAAACACAAGAGAAAGCTGGTACATTATTGACCTATTGTTTAAAACAACAGAAATAATGGGACTTTGTACCTGAATTTTAGTTTAATAATGGTCATTTTTTTACCAAAACAAAATACATTCATCAACAGCCTTATGATTTTTATATTCAGTTATATTGATTAGAGATTTTTGGAACAGAGCAGCAAATTATTAATTTTCTGAAATGGAAATTTTTTTCAGAATAACAAAAATATATTTGCACAGACTTTGTCATTACAAAGATATTGCAACCTATGAAATTGGAAAAGCCTGATTAATTTCCTGTTAAATGGTAAATTTCCTTCATCATTCTATGAGTATAATATGACGGTAATATTAAAGCCTGAGAAACAGCCTATAAGATGTGTAAACTAGAGAGCAGTATCTTTCCCTAATGTGAGTGTTAAAATATTGACAATACTAGCTAGAAGGTTATAGAAAATAGTACCATCTATAATTCACACATCTCTAGCTAAATTTACAAAATACAGGCAAGTATCTGAAAATATTCACCTTGTAATTGATGTTATGGACACAACTGCAGGTAAACTGGTCAAGCTATTCCAATTTCATCGGACACTAATAAAGCCTCCAATATGTTCCAGATAAAATTATAAAATGCATTTTAAGATGATATTGATTGATTTGATTTTTATCATGTTGCAATCTCTCAGCTCTCAGCAGTTACATCACAGTGAAAACAAACAAGAATTTAAAAACACATAGAATCCAATTTTGTCAGCCCTATGAGTCAGACCAGACCAAGAAATTGACTCCAGGGTAGCCAAAACACTATTTTTATTTAGACTGGTTAAAATAGTACAATTTTGTAAGTCTGACTGTGCTTCTCCTGTAACCTTTATATTCATGTGAATTATTGTGGTTCTGAGACTTTTTGTAATTTTACCTCATCATTTCGACTCAAGCATTACTTCACTCTATTTTGCTTTAGTAGCAAATCTTCTCTACACCAAAGTGATCATCTTTACTCTCCACAAAATTGCAAAAAGCAAAATTGAAATAGGAAAGAAAATAATAAGTGCTGAAGGTTATATTACCATAAGACCTTTAGTTTAAAAGCTTGGCTTTTAAGATCTACTAAAATCTATCACAAGGAAGGCTTCATCTAATTTCATTGAAAAGCTCATTCTAGAAAAGATGAAACCACTGCATAAAAGCAGCACCTTCTAGCTTCAGTTCCCTTATATGATAGAAATGTGTGACAAGGAAAATCCTCACTATACGATCTAAATGGCAAAGCTGAATCCAGTTAGATGAGGTGTTTCTGTAGTTATATTGTTGGCAAGCCATGAAGGGTCTCATAGGTTAACATCAAAACTTTAAATTATACTTGAAACTGAATTATACTTGCAACTGGTAATCAGTGCAGGATCCAAATATTGATATAATATTTCCCCTATTGGGAAACTGTTAAGACACATTCTAAATTAACTATTTTTAAATGAGTGCTATGCAAAATAAAGTGCAATAGCCTATGCAGATAGTGATAAGAGCATGATTTACTTTTCACTAGGTCCCCCTGCACCAGGTAAGGAGATAATTGACATACCAGCTGAAACTGGGCAAAGACCCCCTTTGCCACAGCCTTCACTTTCGGTTCAAATAGAAGTCTAGAAGGGCTCCAAATCATGAACTTGTTCTTGGACAGGTGGTGCCTGTCCATCAAGGGATAATATTGCCGCCACAGAACAATCCTGTTATATAAAGAGCAAATTCATATTTCTTGGATTTTTTTTGAACCCATTCTCCAATCTAGAGGCCCTCAAAACCTCCAGGCATTGGGATAAATCACAGTAATAGCATTTCCACACAATTTGGGGTAACAATGTATAATTGAGTATCATCATACTGATACTGATGATACCATATCCTGAATTGTTAGATGACCTCCCGTAGTGGTTTCATGCACATGTTAAAAAGGGGGGTGAGAACTAACTCCAATATCCAATCTGTGTAACTTTTCTAGTTAAGATACCAGGGAATCAAATGCTGTTGATAGGTCTAAAAGGTTAATATATCACCATTTAAGATGTAATACGTTGTCCAAGGGAACAACATATACTGTCTCAGTCCCATATCTAGACTGAGCCCAAAAAGAATTTAGATTGGTTTTCTCTAAGTTGGGTGTAACTGATCTGCCATCACTATCTCAACAACCTTCCCTCAAAAGGGAAGGACAGAGACCAGGCAATAATTAGCCATAGATTTAATAGACACCCATTTCAGCAGTGGATGCACCACATTGTCCTGGGATTATCTCTCCATAGAAGCATTGACACTCACAGATCCACAAGACCACTCATTGATCCACTCCCTTTAATAGCCAGAGTGGACAGAACCAATACAACCAATACGTGGCAGAGGATAGCTTAGAAAGCAGCCTATTCACATATTCAGTCCTCACAGACAAAAATAAAAGCTGTAACAGGGCAAGATGATGTTTCAGTGACCACTGCAAAGGCTGGACACAGGTTCTTTGCAATGAGTTCTTAAAATAGAGTTAGTAACATTAAATTGACCAGTGGACAAAGGTCAACTGATGCAATAAGAGAAAAGTAACCCAACTTCACTCTCTCTTATTGCCATAGTGTAGATCAAATGTCTAAGACCCTTACCTTTTCTAGACCCAAAGCCCAAGGCAGGAAGTGTGAAGTTATTCACACTTGAGAATTCACCACCAGCCCATGGACATTTTATTTTAAAGAAAAACCCTCCAGAGATATCCCTGCACAGATATACTGTATATCCCTACTTAAGGAATATGTGCATGCATATATATATCTGCAACCCTAATTGAGTGAAATCACATTCACTACTTTCTAGGTTTTCCCCCCCTTCTTTTCATTCTGGCAGCCAGCTTACTGATGATGACTAATGAGCCAGAAATAGCTATATAAGTCTCTCACTATGCAGCACAAAATCTGCTGGCTACCAGAATGAAAAGAAGGAACACCCCCCCCCCCCCAGAAAGTAGTGAATGTGATTTCACTCAATTAGGGTTGCAGAAAAACCTTGGTTATGTAGGAAAAACCTGGTTTAAAGGGAAAAAAACACACATAAAACCTACGAAAAGTAAGAAAATAGATATTGTACCTTTACAGGGAGGATAAATGAGGTGGGTGTGGCTTACTGATGATGGCTAATGAGCCAGAAATAGCTATATATAAGTCTCTCACTATGCAGCACAAAATCTGCTGGCTGCCAGAATGAAAAGAAGGAACCCCCCCTCAGAAAGTAGTGAATGTGATTTCACTCAATTAGGGTTGCAGAAAAATCTTGGTTACGTAGGAAAAACCTGGCTTAAAGGAAACACACATGCACACACACACACACACACAAAACCATATACCTATACAGAGAAAGACAGATAAAGAAGCTGAATTAAATTTCCATACTAGGGTTCCATTACCATTGGTTCATGGGTTTACAATTTCCTTCATCCTTCATCCACATAAGAGACCAATTATATTAAATTATGGCACTTGAGAAGGATGTCCCTTGTCTCCCTTAATCTTTAATTTAGCTCTTGAACCATTGACTTAATCTATTAGATAGTCTCAAAATAATAAAGGCATGGTGGCACTCAACACTTTTACTTGACAAATTGTTCTTATTTGACAATGATATTATGGCTATTCTTGATAATTGTGCAGTCGTAAGTATTGGCATATTAATCTTAGTCTATTATTTTCTTGACCTTGAAACATTACTCTCTTGCAAATGTATGCCTTGTCTCTTCAAAGTACAGTGTGTCTTTTTGTTACTTACTGTACAACTTTCTATGATTTTATTGTTGGTTTTAATCTACATAATTATACTGGTATTTTATTATACTGATATATAATTTAATTTTTATCTTTAGAAATCTTTATTTTTCTCCTTACTTTCTGTTCGATGTGTACCCACACATTGATTTTTTTCCTGATAAAACAAAGACCTTTGGAGAAAAGAATAGCAAAACAAAATTTCTTCCCTTATTCCCATTTTTTACACCTACATGGTGATTCTTCCAGATTAAGGATTATGATTTCATTATATGCAAAATCTATAAAGCGAGGCATAACAAAACATGGTTTTTAAAGGTGTCTTTAAGTTCTGCAACTAGTTTATGCTGAAATTTTCTTCTTCAAGGACATGTTAAAATGTAAAGAACTGGGAAAGCCCTCTGTTTCTGTTGAATTACATTTGCTTATATTTGGCAGTCAAGTATGGTAAATATGTCAAAACATACACAAGCTGAATTATTTATAAGTATCATGCTGGGGAAAAAAGGGGGAATGCCAAGTGTTTTTGTCTGTTTAATCACAGCATTATGTGTATGTGACAGCATTACACTTGGTGTAGTATAATACAAAGAATCAACTATATATTGGGGTTCATTATAATCTAGCCAATCTGTTGCTTGAAAAGGTCCAGAAATTGGTTTTAGGATTGTTTCAGACAGAATAATTTTTAGATGCAATTGGTTCTTTTACAGGACAGGGCAGCACCATAGTAAATAAATTCATGGATTATTTTCCCCTCATAGGTAAAAGTAAAGGTTCCCCCACACATGGTGGTACTTGAATAACTTAACAACCGGTTCTCTGGCTGGGTAGGCTTGGCCGGTTGGTAATGTGACTGGATGGGTGACATCATTCATCACACTCAGCCCCATCTCCTGGCCACTTGCCTCAAAGAGGTAGGATTCAGCGGGTTGGGGCTAATCCCACCACTGGCTGGCCCTGCCCCTGCCCATTTTTCGGCCTGTTTCAGCCATTTTTTTGGCAGTTTTAAGGCCATTTTTGGGCCATTTTTCAGGTTGTTTTCGGCCATTTTTTGGGCTGTTTTCAGAGCATTTCTTGGGCTGTTTTCACACTATTTTCAGGCCAAAATACAAAATGTATTCAGGCAGAAATAGCTTTGATTTTATATTTCTTTTTATTTCACAGTGCATGCAGTAATTTACTTATAACAAATGTTAATTTCAGAATTAATTTCATAGAATGAAGATTATTGACTTCCGGTTTCGATCTCTTCGGCGCTGGGCGGCTCGTTTGATCGTCCGCCGCCCCCGCCGCTTGTAGAGCCGCTTTTTTACTCCAAAAGCGGCTTGGAACGCTCCCCCTTTGCAGTGGGGGGGAGCGAGAGTGGGCAGCAAAGGTTGAGCCCCAGAAGTGCTGCCAGGGTGGTTTCTAAGCCCTGGTAAGCGCTTTTGTTGGGGCTCCCTATTTAAGCTGCTGAAGCTCCGAGCGGCGTGGGACTTCTGCCTGTCAGAACAAGCTGGAGAGGAACCGAAACGAACGAAGCTAATTCCCAAGTGAAAAACAACTAGCTTGGTGAGATCCTCTGATGAATATAAGTTCTTAATGAGTTTTTTTTAAAATTTGGAAAGCAAGCTGTTTGAAGTTAAAGTGTGTGAAAATGGCGGCTGATTAAAGCAGAGTCAGTGAAAGCGGAAGGAGAAAGTGAAACAAGAAAGCGAAAGTGTGTTTGGCTGTAATTGGACTTTGTTTATTCACAAGTTTTACAAGTTTTTTACAATAATAGTTCTTTAAAGTATCTTTTCCTCATAAAAGTTAATGGAACTTGCTCCTCTTTTGTAAACCTGGGGAGATCAGGAAAAGGAAGAAGATTCTTTTCTTTTTTGCCTGGATTTAAGCTCTGTACAGGCATGACTTCAAAGAGAGCAGGGGGGGATTCCCCCACACACCAAACAAAGGAAAAGCCAGTGTCAGCTTCAAAGCAGTTAAAACAGACACAGGATTGTGATATAGAAGATTTGAAAGCATTCATACATAAATATATGGGAGAACTCTCTGGCCAAATGAGTAAATTGGATGAAAGGTTGACTAAAAATCAAAAAGAAATGAAAACAGTGGTGGGGGAAGTTAAGGAGCTGGTGGAAGAAAAAACTGAAGGATTACAGCAGAGTGTAACCAAAGTAGCCACGGTTCTTACTGATGCTTTACTGGTGATTGAGAAAAAAGTGGAGGACTTAAATCTTGAAGTTGAAGCAAACAAAAAGGAAGTAAAAGAACAGATGTTTAAGGTGGGGGTGCAGAGCCAGAGGTTTGAAGAGGAGATTACCATGCTACAATTTCGAAATATGGAATTTGCTCTAAGATTAAGAGGCCTAAGAGAAAATAATCGTGAAAACCTGAGGGCAACCTGTGTGGAGGTGTTGGCGAAGATTTTGAAAGTTGAACCAGAGGTGGTGGATAATAGAATAGACAAGCTGTATAGAGCCAACTCACTCATTGCAAAACAGAGAAATTTGCCAAGAGATGTGGTAATTTACTTTACTGAGAGGAAATTGAGAAATGACATTTTGCAATACTCTTTTCAGTCTACGCTTCTACATGGTGGCAATCAAATTGGGGTTTTCAAAGAATTACCACCAAAGATGTTAAGAGACCGGAAAGACTTTGGTTTCCTTGTGAATGAGTTGAAGCGGCGTCAGATTCCATTTAGGTGGGATGTCCCTGTTGGTATTGTTTTAAGATTTGAAGATGTGAGATATCGTATCAATTCGGTGGAGAAGGCGGAACAGTTCTATAACAATGTGTTGAAAAAAGTTCCTTCACCTCGCTCTTCTACACTTATACCTATTGAAGATATCTCAGTTGAGCAGGTTTTTCAACAGGGACTGCTAAAGGAAGGTCAAGAAGCCCCAAGGGAGGAAATTCTAGGTGCAGTAGGAGGTGTATTAGAAGATTCATTAATAGATATCCCTGAGGTGAAACCAAAGCAATCCAGAGCCACAAGAGAGGTGGAACCGGATTTGGATTTACTGATGCAAGAACCCCAGAACCAACGTATAACCAGAGCGGCAGGGAAACAACGATTGGAAACATATCAGGAGAAGACACCACAGGAGGTGAAGGAAGCGAATGGGAAAAAGTTATACTCAGAAGCTGTGGGAGGAGCAAGACCGAAGACGTCGGCGGTTGCAGGAACTCTTCGCGAATTGCTTCGAGAGCTTCAGCCATCGTCAAAATGATACTTAAAATTTTATCTTGGAATGTGAATGGTTTGAATTCACCGCAGAAAAGAAGAAAAATATTTCACTATCTAAAACAATATAATAATGATGTTGTCTGCTTACAGGAAACTCATATAAGAACCCAGGACCAGAAGCTTTTAATCTCAAAAATTGGATTACAATTTATATCTTCTAGTGGGGCCAAAAGAAATGGACTTGTCTTTTACATTGCTAAAAGAATACCAGCTAAACTTATAGAAGCGGATGATGAGGGGAGATATGTTGCTGTCGTAATAACTGTACAGAATGTTGAAGTGCTTCTAATTGGCATCTACGCCCCGAACCAGCAACAGGAAAGTTTTTATAAAATGTTGAATGAGAAAATTTTGCAGTGGAATTACAAATCTTTCTTGATCATGGGAGATTGGAAC
Organism: Masticophis lateralis; assembly: GCA_030761175.1. Taxonomy (NCBI): domain Eukaryota; kingdom Metazoa; phylum Chordata; class Lepidosauria; order Squamata; family Colubridae; genus Masticophis; species Masticophis lateralis. Next base: position 67,941,015 of record JAUDYJ010000006.1, read on the forward strand.
GGGGTGATTGATGTAACATTGGATAAAAAGACATCTGCCAAGAAAGGGAATAAGTTACCACAGACTTTTTTTGCTATGAAAGAAGAATTAGAGTTGAAGGATGTTTGGAGAATTCATCATCCAGATGAATTGGATTTTACTTTCTTTTCAGATAGACATAAATCTTTCTCGAGAATTGATTTTATGCTGGCTACTACTGATTTACTTAATGTAGTGACAAAAACAAAAATTCTTCCTAGAACTTTAACAGATCACAGTCCAGTCTGGATTGAGATGAACCCAGGCAAGAGAGAAAGGAGATCTTGGCGTATGAATGAGAATATCTTCAGACATGAAAAGTATATTAAGGAGTTAAAGGAACAAATTAAAGAATTTTTTTATATTAATTTGAATAAAGGTACACCCATCGAGATAGTTTGGGATGCATGCAAGGCCTATATGAGGGGTGTACTGATACATATGAATTCTAGACATAAAATAATTCGACAGAAGTCGAGATTGGACTTGGAGACGGAGATAAAGGATAAAGAACAATTGCTCATTAAGAATCCGACTGACGAAAAGGTATTGTTAACTATAAAACTCCTGAAAGATCAATTTCAAATGCTGATGGCTGAACAAACAGCAACTAATCTGCAGTATGCTAAACATAATACTTTTTGTAACGCTAATAAACCTGGCAGATGGTTGGCTTATATTTTGAGGAAACAGCAAAATTCTCGTATGATAAATGCTATTGAGTATAAAGGGAAACGAATACATCAGCAAAACTTAATACATCAAGCCTTTTTAACCTATTATTCGAAATTGTATCAAGCCGATAAAGTTAAAGAAGATCTTATTGATGAATATTTGCAGAAGAAGAGAGTTACAAAAATTTCTAGTACACAAAGTGACAGACTGGAGCGACCTATAACATCGGAAGAGATTTTATATGCAATAAAACAATTGAAATTATCTAAAGCTCCTGGGACAGATGGTTTGACAGCAGTTTTTTACAAGACCTTGCAAGAGGAATTGATAGAGCCTCTTAAAGACTTGTTTTGTAATATTCAACAGGGGGGAAAAATACCTCCCTCGTGGAAGACGGCTTTTATATCATTGATACCTAAAGAAGAAGACTCTGCTATACCTGAAAATTTTAGACCAATATCTCTCCTGAACACGGACTATAAAATTTTTGCTAAAGTATTAGCCAACAGATTGATGCCAGTTATTCAAGATGTGATTCATGAAGACCAAGCTGGTTTTATAGAAGGCAGATACATGAAAGACAATGTCAGGCAACTCATAGATTTGTTGGAATATCTTGATGAAAAGAAACAGATCTCTGCGGTGCTGGTGTTTTTGGATGCGGAGAAAGCCTTTGATCGAGTCAACTGGGATTTTCTAAAAAAGATTTTGCATAAGATGAATTTTGGAGATCAGTTTATACAAGCAATCTCGGCAATTTATCAAGAACAGACAGCACAGATTATTATTAATGGCAGTTTGACTACTAATTTTAATATACAGAAAGGGACAAGACAAGGCTGCCCATTATCTCCACTATTGTTTATTTTGACGCTAGAAGTGCTGCTGAATGCTCTACGGGACTCGGACAAAATGAGTGGAATAGTTGTAAGGCAAATAGATTATAGAACAAAGGCATTTGCAGATGATCTGATTGTTACCCTAACACGACCTTTGGAATCTATCATACAGATGAAAAACATTATAGAGGAATACGGTCTGGTTTCAGGTTTTAGCCTGAACCAGAAAAAGACTAAGATGATAGTTAAAAACATGTTGGAACCACAAAGGAAAGAGCTTGAAAGGGTGGCAGGCTTTGAAATAGCTACAAAGGTGAAATATTTAGGGGTTCAAGTTGCAGCATCTAATAAAAAACTTTTTCAAAATAATTATGAAGAACTTTGGCATAAGATTCAAAAAGATCTTGATACATGGAAAAAACTGCAACTTTCTCTGCTTGGTAGAATTGCAGCTGTTAAGATGAATGTTCTACCTAGATTTCTGTTTCTGTTTCAAATGATTCCGGTGCTTAAAAATGATAAATATCTGATGGACTGGCAAGCAGGCTTAAATAAATTTATTTGGAGTGGGAAAAAACCAAGAGTTAAATTTAAGATCATGCAAGATGTACGTGAACGTGGTGGCCTTAAAGTTCCAAATCTACGTTTATATTATGAAGCAGCAGCATTGATACAGGTCGGAGATTGGATTGGAATAACCAAAAGAGATATTTTGAATATAGAAGGCCATGATTTGCAATTTGGATGGCATGCATATCTACTTTATGAAGATAAGAGAGACAGTGTATTTAATAGGCATATTTTAAGACACGCTTTGCTGAGAGTTTGGAAGAAGCACCAGCTTCAATTGGATTACAAAATACCTTTGTGGTTGGATCTTGGGCATATTTTGCCAAAAATAAAGTCACTCGGGGGGTTGTTGTACAAAGAGATACTTTTTATTGATGGGGGCAGTTGGTGTTTGAAGTCTTGGAATACTCTGTTGGAAGATGGAGTCAATTTAACTTGGTTGCAGTACTTTCAACTTCAAGCGAGATGGAGAGAAGATCAGAAAATTGGATTAATGCTACATGAAGAGGACTTGATGACTCAGATAAAATGTAAAGGACCGATGCATATTAAACGATTGTACAATTTACTGTTGGAGAGATATTCAGAGGGGGAGTTAGTTAAAGACTGCATGATTAAATGGGCACAGAATTTTGATCAACCAGTAATGTTAGAAACATGGGAAAAGATCTGGGTCCAGAACGTTAAATTTACGCAAGCACAGAACCTAAGGGAAAATTTTTACAAAATGTTCTATAGATGGCATTTAGATCCCAATAAATTATCACGTATGTATCCAAATGTTCAACCTAAATGTTGGAGGTGTGATTGTTTGGATGCAACATATTTTCATATTTGGTGGACATGCAGGAAGTTGAAACCATTTTGGATTAAACTTTGGTGGGTGATGCAGAACATTTTGAAGAAGAAGTTGGAGTTTTCTCCTCAGTTCTTTTTGTTGGGAATAGTCAAGGGCTTCTCAGTAATTGATACTAGGTTAATATTGTATATGATTTCTGCAGCCAGATTACTGATAGGTCAATATTGGAAGAAAGACAAAGTGCCTACCATAGAGGAATGGATATTGAAGATGTCTAATCTGGCAGAGATGGCAAAAATTTCTGCATACCTAAAGGAAAGGACCCATGAAGCTTTTGTCAAGGAATGGAGGAAATGGGTTGACTATATGAAGAAGAAATATCAAAGCAAGAAATTTCAAATAGTGCTCAGTTGAATTAGAGTTAGAATGTATTTAAGTAAATGTATGGATAGTTACGTGGTTTATTATTATTATTAAACTGAAGAATTTATAATAGATGTATAGTTTAAAATTTAAGATCACTAAATGTTAGTATACTTAAATAATTGTATGAAAGGTATAGTTATATGGTTAATTATCATTATTAAAATGAAGAGTATATAACTGAGGTATAGATTAAATTTTAAAGAGAATGTATTAAGCTTATTTAGCTAAATTGTCTTAATCTAATATGTTTAGATTTATAAGTATGTGAATGTTAGTGAAGCGTTAATAGTTAATTTCTTATGCAAAGGGATCTCGCCTTTAAAGAATGTTGAATATGATAAGATTAATGTTTGTCAAATAGCGGAAGTCAAGGGAGGGGGGAGGGATAGAAGGGATAGGATGGGGGGGTGGGAAAGGGAGGGGGAAGGGGGGGTTTTCATATTATAAAATGTAATGTAAAACTTTTTCAATAAAAAAAAAAAAAGAATGAAGATTATTAAAATTATATACAGTAAGATGTTAAAATAGTCACAAAAATAATTTGTACTGATGTTTGGCATAATCCTGCCGTATGCATAGCTACACATACCATAATATATTTGTACAAACATTTTTATATCCTCCAGTCCAGAAAATCTTAGTGGTTTGTGATAATGCACCCAATTGTTCAATAAAATATTTTTAAGCACCCAATAAATTCCAATAAATTTAAAGTAAAGCAGGTAGTAATTTCAACTAATTGTGTAAAAAAGTGATACACCAGAGATGCTTAATAAAACAGAATAGTCTTCATAATCTTATGAAAGATTAGCGTATTTATTTATTTGTTTCATTTATCTATTAGCAACATCTTCATTTAAGGTTAAAGTTAAGTTTCCTTGAAATCCAGGCTCAAAACAGGAGTGATGGTTGGATTCAGGGTACCTGTTCCTGAAAAATAAGTCTTTCTTTTTCTGATTGGAGTAATTTTTCCTCCAGAATCAAACCAGTTTTTTTATGGCTAGTAAGTGTTCTTTATTTCCATCTTTGCTCATATTGGTTCATATAGAAGTTCTATTGGAATAAGTCATGGGAAATCATCATCTGTTATTGTTAGTAGTAGGTTTTTTTCTGAGCCAGATTGTGACAGTATCACTCAGAGTGTCTTTTTAGAGACAAGTGGGCAATTTACATTTCTGATTTGGTTAGGTTTTCTATTGAAAAAATGCTATAAAAGTATTTCTCAACTTATGACCACAATTAAGAAACATTATAAACAATGTCATTAAGTGAACCATGCCTGATTTTACAACCTTTTTTAACCACAGTTATAAAGCAGATCATCTGGTCATTAAGCAAATTCAGCTTCTCCCATTGATTGCTTTTCAGAAGCCCCTGGGAAATTGGCAAATGGCAATCATGTGACCCTGGGGTGCTGCAACCATCTTAAGTGCATGCCGATTGCTAAGGGCCTGAATTCTGATCACTCATTTGTAGTGGTACTGCAATAGACATAAGTATAGGGACTGATTATAAGTAACTTTTTTCGTTGAAGCTGTTTCAACTTCAATTGTTGATAAATGAATGGTCATAAGTTAAGGACTGCCTTTAGGGGGAAAAATCATAAGGGGAAAATCCTCATTTAGATATAGAGTGAAATACAGGTTCTCTGCTCAAGACACTTCCTAACTACACCTAATAGACCAATGATTTCTTATTGCTGTCACTTGCTTTCTTTTCCCCTCATGATCTTTTCTATTTTCCAGCCATGCAATGTGTTGTAGCGTGGGAATAACGAGAGGCACAAGCAAGCTAGTGACAACAGCTCTTTATTTCAGGGTGAGACTTCAGCAACAAAAACACAGGCAACAGCCCTCCTTATATACAGTTCTGAAATAACCAATACACACACTCGACCTGATTTTTCTCTCTGGGCAGTGGATAAATGATCGGGGGGAGGGGTCTTTATCCATTAACCCCCTGTCATGGAACAATCATTCCCTCCTTAGGCTAGACTTTCCTACCACCTTACCCCACCGCTGGGTTGCGGAACCGGTGAGTTGGTTCCGTCCCAGGCACCAGATGGAACCCGAAAGGTTCCTGATGGAGCTTGGGTCATTTCCCGCCTCCTTAACCCACAATTCCTCTGAGGCCCTAGTGGGAGCCTGGGAACAGGCTGCGGTAGGGGCCCTGGATTGTATCGCGCCTATGTGGCCTCTGATCCGACGCAGATCCCGGGTGGCTCTATGGTTTACCACGGAGCTCAGGGAAATGAAGCATCGGAAAAGATGCCTGGAGGGCAGTTGGAGGTCCTCCTGATCCGAATTCGACCGAACACAGTTAAGAACCTACATTAGGTCTTACCTTGTGGCGATGGAAGCAGCGAAACGTCAATATTTCGCTGCTCTCATTGCATCTGCAGAAAACCGCCCAGCCGCTCTGTTTAGGATAACCCGCTCCCTTCTGAACCAGGGACGGAGGGATGACCCCTTGCAGGGTCGAGCTGAGGATTTTGCACAGTTTCTGCAAGATAAAATCGCTCGAATTTGGACTGAGTTGGACTCTGACTGGGCAGAATTCGCTGAGGAGACCGGGGCTAGTCTTGGTGATGTCTTCTGGGTTGAGTTTGACCCTGTATCGCTGGATGAAGTGGACAGGATTATGGGTCAGCTGGGGGCCTCCACGTTTATTTTGGACCCATGTCCCTCCTGGCTTGTTTCTGCTGCCAGAGAGGTGACTTGAGACTGGATCCAGGCGGTTGTTAACGCTTCGCTGAGGGAGGGTTTTGTCCTGCCTTATTAAAAGAGGCGGTGGTATGACCCCTCCTTAAAAAGCCCAACCTGGATCGGGACTCACTTAACAACTACCGTCCTGTCTCCAACCTTCACTTTTTAGCGAAGGTTGTTGAGACCGTGCTGGCACAGCAATTCCCTCATTTCCTAGAGGAAACGGACTACCTGGATCCTTACCAATCTGGCTTCAGGCGCGGTCATAGCACGGAAACAGCATTGGTCGCCCTAGTGAATGATCTCTGGTGGACCCGTGATGGGGGCTGTTCCTCCATCCTGGTCCTTCTTGACCTCTCAGCAGCTTTCGATACCATCGACCATGGTATCTTACTTCTGCGACTCAGGGGGTTGGGGATAGGAGGCACTGTATTGCAGTGGTTCTCCTCCTATCTCTCGGGCTGCTCTCAGTTTGTATCAGCGGGGGGGTCAGAGATCCTCCCGGAGGCCTCTCACTTGTGGGGTGCCTCAGGGATTGGTTCTCTCCCCCCTGCTCTTTAACATCTATATGAAGCCGCTGGGTGAGATCATTTGTGGCTTTGGGGTGAGGTATCACCAATATGCGGATGATACCCAGCTTTACATCTCCACCGCAGGCCACCCTGGGGATGCCCTTTCCGTGATGTCCCGCTGCCTGGAGGCGGTGCAGGTTTGGATGGGTAAGAACAGGCTCAGACTGAACCCTTCCAAGACTGAGTGGCTCTGGGTGCTGGCATCTCGGGATCTAGAGATACCATCTCTAGCGATCAGTGGGGAGACTCTCACCCCATCCGACAGAGTTCGCAACTTGGGAGTCCTCCTGGATTCTCGGCTATCCCTGAATGACCATCTGACGGCCGTAACCAGGGGGGTTTTCGCACAAGTGCATCTTGTGCGCCAGTTGCGTCCTTTCCTAGACCGAGATGCCCTCGCCACGGTCACTCATGCCCTTGTTACTTCTCGGTTGGATTACTGTAATGCCCTCAACATGGGGCTGCCCTTGGGATGCATCCGGAGACTCCAGTTAGTTCAGAATGTGGCTGCATGGGTAGTTACGGGAGCTCCTCATTACTCCCGTGTTACACCTCTCCTGCGCGGGCTGCACTGGCTACCGGTTGTTCTCTGAGTTCGTTTCAAGGTGCTGGTGCTTACCTATAAAGCCCTACATGGCATAGGCCCGGGGTACTTACAGGACCACCTCTTGTCTTCCTCCCATTGTCCGGTGCGTGCCCACAGAGCAGGCCTTCTCCGGGTGCCGTCAGCCAAAGAATGTCGGCTGGCGGCCCCCAGGGGGAGGGCTTTCTCTGTCAGAGCCCTGACCTTCTGGAATAGTTTGCCCACTGACCTCAGGACGGCTCCCGACCTCCTCTCCTTTCGCTGCGGACTGAAGACGTGGCTATTCCAACAATTCTCTGATCATGGGGTTGTATAGTTTTTATAATTTTAATGGTTGTTATTGTGGATTTTAATCTTATTTTAATTATATTTATTGTGATTTGTATTGGTGACTGTTTTAAGTAAGCCGCCCTGAGTCCTCAGGGAGAATGGCGGCATATAAATCACAACAATAAATAAATAAATAAATAAATAACCAATCACAGCCATTCCTGTATTTGAATTTCCCACTCAAAATAGATACAACATAACACCCCTCCACTCCCAGAAGATACTTATCCTATCTATTTCCATATTTACATACAAAATCATGCAGGTGACCAGGGCGTGACTTTACTCTGGTTGACCTGCGCAGTTCAGTTGTTGGTGAGGCGTCGAGCCGGTCAGAGGGACCTTTCGTCTCTCCTGGCTCCGCAAATGGGACCTCCTGGATTTCTCCAGAGGCGTGGCCATCCCCAGCTGGGAGTGTCGACTCGTTGGGGTGGCACTGGAACTCAGGCATACCCGATAACTAATCTGGTTTACTCGGGCTTGAGGTAGCTGTTTCGGGGAAACTTTGGAAGTTAGGTTCAACAATGTCAGGATTCTCACAGCTTCACAATTCAAACATTTATGCAATTGATCTATATGCCTTCTCCAGATTTTACCTTGCCCTATGTCCACGGTGTACAATTTTGGGCTGGTGATTCCAACAATAATTCCCCCTATCCACAGCGGACCGCTAGTATAATTTCTTGCAAATACTGGGGTCTCGATTTGGAAGTATCTTTTTTTTTTTATTGAAAAAGTTTTACAATACAAAATTTTTGCATTTCCCCCCTAACCCCCCCTTCCCCCCATATCTCCCCCCATCCCCACCCCATTTTCCCCCCCCTTGACTTCCGCTACAAGTTAAAAAAAAACAAAAAAACCCCAAGTACATATAACAAAGTAATATAACAAATAAACCTATAAGTAATAAAATTTTCCTAAAATTAACAATATTGTAGTAAAAGAGACTAATAATAATAAGATTTACCTCATTAATCAACCATCAACCATCAATATTCATTTATCAATCAATACCATACTTATATTTAAACCCAATTAAAAGAAATCATACCTTTCTCTAATCCATTGATATTAGCATTACTAATTATATACCAAAATCGATCCGCTAATAATAAAATATAGTAGATCACATCCATATCCATATCAACTAATTTTATCCCAGCTAGGCCCATCAACTATTAAACAAAAACATAAAACATTTCTCTATTCTAATAAAATATCATATATGATTATACATATATAATTATAATTATACAATTATATCCAAAAATTTTCTATCTCAATAATCCATGTTTCAATCTTCTCTTCATCTTGATTGAAGTTTATCCAACATAGTTCTAATAAGCTTCATATTCCTGCTGCCTCCATCAGCAAAAAACATTTCTCCATATAAAAATCCCCCCGAGTGACTTTATCAAATAAATTTTCTATCTCAATAACCAGATTTTCATCTTCTCTTCATCTTGATCTTGATTAAAGTTGGACAACTATCTTCTGACACAATATTTATAAACTAGTTCTTATTCTTATTCAAGCTGCCCCCATCAGCAACAAACATCTCTTCATGTATAAATCCCCCCGAGTGACTTAGTATTTGTAAAATCCAACCACGAAGGTATCTTGTAATCCTCTAGGTAGATCATTCAACCTGACTCCTAATGTATCTGTTAAAAGAAAAACAAAGGCAGCTTATACAAGCTGCACTCCTAGACGTTCCTTTAAAACTGTTTCAAATCCTGCCAACCTTTCCACCTCTTTCCTTCGGGTTTCCAAGATGTTTTCATCTTTCAATTTCCTCATCTGGATAATTAATTCCAATGAAATTATAAATGGGTAATCACAGATCCTCTGCATATTTTGCAGTGATCTGTTTAACTTTCTCAAGATATCAAATCCAAATCAGGATGAGTTTTGTAACAAATTTTAAGTCCAATATCATATAAAAATTAAATATAACAATGGTTATCTTCCAAACTATTTCAAATAATCCTTTATGTAATGGATTCCATCTATTCAGAATTAACCTTTAGGATTCACCATGCGATTCCATCAAAAGACACATTTTCGGCTGCAGTTCAGTTTCAGTGGTTTTCAATTTCTTTCCTCCCTTGACTTGTAGTATCTGTTGCTTCTCGTCATCATACTTTTCCACTTGTGGGATACTGGGCCTCTGCTGTCTCAGTAGTATTTGTTTTTCATCTTGCTTCAACAGTTCAAGGCCTGGTACCACCTCTCTTAAATCTCTGGAATGCTTTGTTTTCAAATCTGGATATTCCATAATATGATCATCTAGAAAACCACCTGACGCCCCTTTTACTTCTAACACACTGTGATTATTTTGGTTTTGTAATTCCATCTGTATACATTGTTCCTCAGACTCTTTATCTTGCTTATCTTCTTCTGTAGATGACAACATAGCAGAAGATAAAAGTATGGGGGCTCCCTTAAGAATGTTATTATAAAAATGTTCAGCTTTTTCAACGGTATTTAAACAATATCTCACATTGTTAAATGAGTACGCATGTGCAAGATGGCGGCCGCATCCAGGACGCCGTGAAGAGGACGAAAATGGGCTGGCGGTTTTAGGGGCGTTGCAGGGGTTGCAGCCCATCGGCAACCCCCTGCCCGGCCAGCGGAACATGTGGTCGTCACGCTGGGGGGTTTTTAGCCCCCAGCGTGTCTTTTAGAACTCGCCGTTGCCATCGGCTCGGGAGAAGTAGGTGGCGCCGAGAGAGATGGCGGCGAGTAGTAGCGAGCAGCGGCGGCAAGGAGCAGTGAGCAGTGAGCAGTGAGCGGTGAGCAGCGGCGGCAGGAACGGTGAGCTGGCGTCTTTGGGGGCGCTGTGGGGGTTGCAGACCATCAGCAACCCCCCGCCCGGCCAGCAGAACATATGGCTGGCGCGCTGGGGGGGTTTTAGCCCCCAGCGTGTTTTTTGAGATCGCTGTCGGCCTGGATGAAGTGGGCCTGGAAGCTGTCGGCCTGGAAGGAGTGGGAGCTGGTGGCTTTAGGGGCGCTGCGGGGGTTGCAGACCATCGGCAGCCCCCCACCCGGCCAGCAGAACATATGGTCGGCGCGCTGGGGGGGGATTTAGCCCCCAGCGTGTCCTTTTGAAATCGGTGTTGGCCCGGAAGGAGTGTGAGGCGCCGTGAGAGATGGTGGCAGGAGAGAAATGGCGGTGAGCAGTGGCGGCGACGGGACGAGATGGTGCCTGGCGGTGGCGAGAGGGCAGCCAGCAGCCAGGCCCACTGGCACCCAGGCGCCCTGGAGGAGGAGGTAGTAGCAGGGCGCCTGGAGGAGGAGAGAGTGGATTGCCGGAGCCATTGGCAGAGGCCAGCGGACTTGTTAGTAGCCTGCGGGTGGGGGGGATTTCATTTTGGCCCTGAATCCATCAGCCCCTCCTCCGCTTGTACATATCGTCCGTATGCTCCCAGAGTTGTTTTTGATTAACTTACTGACCACCTTCCCTGACTTACTGACTATCTTGCTGCTTGACCATCATGCTGAGTGACTATCTTATCTTATTATGACCATTTGGTTGACTGGCCGGACTGGAGACCGTGGCAGTCATCGGAGGACTGTTGGAGCCGGTTCCTTAATATTATCTACCCTGAGGGGGTGTTGCATTTTTTAGGACAGTATGGCCGGGCCTCTGTGAGAGAGTGGCCCTGCCTTGTTCCAACTTACTGGACCTTTGCAACGAACCACAGTGAGAGGGTGGTTTGACACCCCCCAGCAGAACTGGGCAGAACTTAATGACTCTATCGCTACTGTGGGAGGGTAGCGAGACCCTCCTGATCGACTTGCCCGCTCCTGGACATTGTTTTATCACTGCGGAAGCCATGTTTTTATCGTCCTCTTTGTTTTTATTGTTCTGGATGTACTCTAGGTCCACGCTTCTTGCCCTGCGAGATTCCCCCCTCTCGCAGGCCTGGCCCTCCATGTTATCGAGGGCCTACCTTAATGACGGGTCTTGGGACCCCGAGAGGTGGCATGTGGCAAAAAGGGGGTTGAGGGGTTTTTTAAATTCATTTTTAAGAATTTTAAGGGGCTCCGGGGTGGGGGTGGGAGAGGGTTTGGGGGGGAACCCAAATGGGAGAAGGACAGGCTTGGCAGTAGGTGTTATGGGGGGTGGGGACTCTGGAGGTAAGAGGGCTCCTAGAGAGCCCCCTGTTGAGGGTTGGGCTATAGAAACATTGTGTGGGAGGGGCAGATATGGCGTGAGTGGGGGACCATATCATGTGATGGGGGCACGCACTCGCTGTCTTCGAGCGATCGCATGCCCCGGTCCCCGGAGCTATTCCCGTTCCCCAGGCTGTTCGGAGTCTCAGGACCCGAGGCTCCGGTTGCTGTTATGCAATGCCAGGTCCGTTGTAAATAAGGCCCCCCTCATCTGTGACCTTCTTCAAGAGGGGGGTGCGGACCTGGCCAGTATTACTGAGACCTGGCTGGGCCACGAGGGTGGGGTTCCCCTCGTCGAGATGTGCCCACCAGGTTTCCTTGCATTTCACCAGCCGAGAGCTCAGGGCAGGGGTGGGGGAGTAGCGGTCATTATTAAGGAAAGTCTGGATCCGAGGGAGGCCACTGTACCTCAGATAGCCGGGTGTGAGTCCATCTTTGTGAGGTGGGGTCCTGGTGGGCAGATGGGTTTTTTAGTCACGTACCTGGCTCCCTGCCGCGTGGCAACGACCCTGCCCGAGCTTCTCAATGTTGTATCCGAGGTAGTGATTGGCACCCCCAGGCTTATGGTCATGGGGGATTTCAATCTGCCATCCATCGGCGAAACATCTGAGATAGCTCGGGAGTTCATGGCTTCCATGACAGCCATGGACCTGACCCAGGTAATTCAGGGCCCAACTCACATTGGTGGACACACCCTGGATCTAGTTTTTGTCTCTGGACAGTGGTTGAGTGGTCTTGATATTGGGGATATAGGCTTAGAACCCTTGTCATGGACAGACCACTCGCTCCTCCGGCTCGACTTTCTGACCGCTGCACCCCACCGCAGGGAGGCGGAACCGACCAGGTGGTTCCGCCCCAGGCACCTGATGGATCCTCAGAGGTTCCAGACGGAGCTTGGGCCATTTCCTGAGACACTGACACGCGACTCGGCTGAGGACCTGGTGGCTACCTGGGATAGGGTGGCCAGTGGGGCCTTGGACTGTGTCGTGCCTTTGCGGCCTCTGACCCGGCGCCGAACTCACTTAGCCCCTTGATTTACCGAGGAGCTGAGGGAGATGAAGCGCCGGAAAAGACGCCTAGAGAGTGGTTGGAGGGCCAGCCGCTCCGAATCTGACTTGACACTAGTAAGAGCTCATATTAAGACTTACATAGTGGCGATAAAAGCGGCTAAGTCTAATTACTTTGCCGCTCTTATCGCGTCATCAGATAATCGCCCAGCCGCCCTGTTTAGGGTGACCCACTCCCTTCTTCATTCGGGAGCGCGGGAGGATCCCTTACAGGGACGTGCTGAGGATTTTGTTCAATATCTGGATGATAAAATAACTCAGATTCGGGACGACCTGGCCGCTGACTGGGTTGGTTCAGGCGGGGTGACCGAGCCTGGTCTTGAGAGTGTTATCTGGGCTGAGTTCGATCCTGTGGCTCCCGAGGACGTGGACAGGATTCTGGGAAGACTGAACGCAACCACATGTTTACTGGACCCGTGTCCCTCCTGGTTGGTGCTGGCCTCCCGGGAGGTTACACGAGGCTGGCTCCAGGAGATTATAAATGCTTCTTTGAGTGAGGGTGTCCTTCCGCCTGCCTTGAAGGAGGCGGTGGAGCCCTCCCTGGACCCAGCTGTTTTAGCTAATTATCGTCCTGTCTCCAACCTTCCCTTCCTGGCGAAGGTTGTTGAGAGTATGGTTGCGTGGCAGCTCCCCCGGTACCTGGATGAAGCTGTCTGTTAAGGATATTGTTGTTGTGTAACAACTAGCAGAGCGAAGTGCACAGAGAAATGTTTTTGAGAGCACTGAGATAGAGATACATACAAACTGGTGTTATCAAAAGTTTTCTTTATAATGGAAAAATAAACAATCTTGTAGTCTTCTAAACAGTCCAAGTCTTTACCGGTTAACTCTAAACAAACTCTTACCAAACAAACAGTAGTTGGTTCACAAACCCCGGATGGTAGCAGATCCACCCACACATGCACGCAATGGCAGCTTATCATCTACAAACCCCGGATGGTAGCAGATCCACCCACACATGCACGCAATGGCAGCTTATCATCATCTGAACCTTTTACAGTACCGTGCTTAAATACATTGTTAAACTATAGGTAATTATAGCATGACTCAGCATTACAGCATGATGCAGCATTGAAACTTAAAGTCACAGAACACATATATTGCCTGGACAACTGTTAGGCCCAAATCATATCCTAACATGCTCCCCTTTGGACAGGCCAATATATACAGTTTAAATACAATATATACAGTTTAGATACAATACATACAATTTAGATTCTTAATCCATATCTTTCACAACATGCTTTATGTTTGACAGCACCTTGGCAAACTACAGTTGCCTTATATCGATCTGGTGGATGCCTTTCCCTAGTAGATCTTCTAGGTAATACAGGACTCAATTCAGATGTGTCAGATTCATCCTCCCCTAAACCTACCTCCTGTTCCTCAACCTTAATAGAGGATTCTACAGTATCTCTATCCTCAGGAATCTCATCAGGGATATGATGCTCTATCCTAACAGTATTATCATCATGTCTGAACTCTGCACGCTCTAGTTTATCCCATCCTTCGTGCTCTAGAAATTTAGCACTGTCTTCTTTAACGTCCTGAAATTTAAGTGCCCAAGTCTCCGATGTAACAGATGAATACATTCATCATGTGGTTTAACATTCTCATAAACAGACTTAGACTTAGCCACCAATACTGGGTTCTCCCTTAAAATGAATAAATCATTTTCTAAACTTGCAGTAACAACCTTGCCATCTTTCTCTATAAAACACTTATCATTTTTAAATGTTACTGTAAACCCAAATTGTACCAAAGATTTAACAGATAATAAATTGAATTTTAAACCAGGAATATATAACATAGGCAATGGTTCATTACTAAATGCCCAACGAGCAACACCCTCTCCAGCTACCTTAACCTTCCAGCCATTTGCTAGTTTAACATGTTGGTTACTCTTCTCCATTTTAACAAAACATTTTCTATTTCTAGTAATAGATTGAGAAGCACCACTATCAACAACCCAACAATCCTGGTTAACATCAGTAGTTGAACTAGATATAGCTAAATTACAACCCTTCTTGGGTCTATTATTGTCCCTAACAGGCATTTTCTTATTTTTACAATATTTAGCTATATGCCCTTTAGCCCCACAAGCATAACAACGTTTTACAAAATAAGCAGTTGAGTACATTTTTTCTTCTTTTGGTTGTTGCACTCTCAACTGATCCCTTTCTTGTCTTCTTTTGGATTCTTCCAACAACCTACCGGTTATGCCAGCCAATGTCAGTTCATCTCTGGACAAAACCTCTAACGAAGAAACAAAGTTGTCATAACTATCGTCCAAAGAAGAAAGAATTATGTAAACTTGTTGTAGTTCAGAGAAAACAAGTTCCTTTTCATGCAGCTCCTGGAAACTTAGGTCATGGATTCCAAATGAGCCATCATATCTCCCCCTTTAAGAAGATGTTGTCTAAATAATCTTCGTGTGAGATATATATGAGCACCCACAGAGTCACGAACATATAGTCTCTTCAACTTGGTCCAACACCTAGCAGCAGACTCTTCACCACGAATATGGACAAGCTGCTGGTCACCCAGTGTCAGTCCAATAATACAAAGAGCTCGTTCATTGTCTCTGTTAAACTTGGCTACTTTCTTGGCATCTTCTTCATCAGCAGGATCCCATGCTGTTACATCCGGTGGATTATTAACTATGTCCCACAGTCCTTCTCTACGCAAAAGTAGACCACATTTTGTAGACCAGGATACATAGTTCATTCCATCCAGCCGGGTTATCATGGAAAAATTTGCTGCTTGTTCTAGTGCCATCTTCACGTAGATTGTTTATAACAAACACAGTCTGTACTACTCACAAACTCAAACTAGCTCTCAGTGTAACTCTGAAAAAATCCTAGTTAGTTCTGGTTGGTTGGCTCTGGGCCCATAACCAATGTTAAGGATATTGTTGTTGTGTAACAACTAGCAGAGCGAAGTGCACAGAGAAACGTTTTTGAGAGCACTGAGATAGAGATACATACAAACTGGTGTTATCAAAAGTTTTCTTTATAATGGAAAAATAAACAATCTTGTAGTCTTCTAAACAGTCCAAGTCTTTACCGGTTAACTCTAAACAAACTCTTACCAAACAAACAGTAGTTGGTTCACAAACCCCGGATGGTAGCAGATCCACCCACACATGCACACAATGGCAGCTTATCATCTACAAACCCCGGATGGTAGCAGATCCACCCACACATGCACGCAATGGCAGCTTATCATCATCTGAACCTTTTACAGTACCGTGCTTAATTACATTGTTAAACTATAGGTAATTATAGCATGACTCAGCATTACAGCATGATGCAGCATTGAAACTTAAAGTCACAGAACACATATATTGCCTGGACAACTGTTAGGCCCAAATCATATCCTAACACTGTCTATTTAGACCCGCTCCAGTCTGGCTTCAGGTCTGGGTACAGCACCGAAACGGCATTGGTCGCGTTGGTGGATGATCTCTGGAGGGCCCGGGGTAGGGGGTACTCCTCTATCCTGGTGCTGTTAGACCTCTCAGCGGCTTTTGATACCATCGACCATGGTATCATATTGCGCCGGTTGGAGGGACTGGGGGTGGGGGGCACCGTTTTACAGTGGTTCTCCTCCTACCTCTCCGACCGGTCGCAATCTGTGTTGACAGGGGGGCAGCAGTCGACCCCGAGGCGCCTGGTATGTGGGGTGCCACAAGGGTCGGTCCTCTCGCCCCTCCTGTTCAACATTTATGTGAAGCCGCTGGGTGAGATCATCCGTGGTTTTGGGGTGGAGTTCCATCAGTACGCTGATGATACTCAGCTGTACATTTCCACCCCAGACCACCCCAACGATGCCGTGGAAGTGATGTCCCAGTGCCTTGAAGCTGTGCGGGTCTGGATGGGGAGAAACAGGCTTCGACTCAACCCCTCCAAGACCGAGTGGCTGTGGCTGCCGGCGTCCCAATATAGCCAGCTGACTCTATCGCTGGTTATTGGGGGCGAGTCTTTGGCCCCCACGGAAAGGGTCCGCAACTTGGGCGTCCTCCTGGATTCACGGCTGTCTTTAGAGGATCATACGACGGCCGTGGCCAGGGGGGCTTTTTATCAGGTCCGCCTGATTTGCCAGTTGCGACCCTTTCTAGATCGGGACTCCCTATGCACGGTCACTCATGCTCTTGTCACTTCCCGTCTGGACTACTGTAATGCTCTCTACATGGGGCTCCCCTTGGGATGCACCCGGAGGCTCCAACTGGTGCAGAATGCGGCCGCGTGGGGGATTATGGGAGCGACGGGACGCTCCCACGTGACACCTCTCCTGCGTGAGCTGCATTGGCTGCCGGTGGACTTTCGGGTGCGTTTCAAGGTGTTGGTAACCACCTTTAAAGCGCTCCATGGCTTAGGGCCAGGGTACTTATGGGACCACCTTCTGCCGCCAATTGCCTCCCACCGGCCGGTTCGCTCCCACAGAGTGGGCCTCCTCAGGGTGCCGTCAGCCAGACAATGCCGGCTGGCGACCCCCAGGGGGAGAGCCTTCTCTGTGGCAGCACTCACCCTCTGGAATGATCTGCCTCCAGAGTTAAGAACAATCTCTGACCTCCCAACCTTCCGGCGGGCTTTAAAAACCCATCTTTTTCAGCTCGCCGGCTTAGCCTGATTCCTATAGTATTTTATCATTTTAGGGTTTTTAATATGAAGTTAGTTTTAATTCTGTGGCCATTTGTATTATTATTTTATGAAATTTTAACTTTTGTATGTTTGTTTTTTAATTGGCTGTGCACCGCCCTGAGTCCGTAAGGAGAAGGGCGGTATATAAATCCAAATAAAGATAAAGATAAAGATAAAGATCTTGATAACTCAAAATTACACCAACTGGTACATCCCATCTAAATGGAATCTTTCTTCTGTGCAATTCCTTGACCAAAAATCCAAAATCTTTTCTGTATCTCAAAATCCTAGATGGTAACTCTTTATAGACCCTGATTTGTAGACCTTTTACCCTTAAAGTAGCTGAGTAAGATTTTTGTAAAATATCATTTCTTAATCTTCTATCAGTAAAATAGACAACAACATCTCTGGGTAGGTTCTTCTGTCTGGCAACACGTGAATTAACCCTGTAGACTTTTTGAATACAGACAAGAATTTGGTCAACTTCCAAGTTTAAAAATGCAGCTAATGCCTTAGCACAAAGGATTCTCAAATTTTCTCTGTTATTCTCTCTTATACCTCTTAATCTCAAAGCAGACTCCATAGCTTTAAATTGAAGCATCATCACATCATTCTGGATTTCCTGATTTTTGGCATCAGCTTCAACTAATTTTTCCTGTAAATCTTTCATCTTGGAATCAACCTTTCTACTGATTTCAGCCATTTTCTTCTCTATTCTCTTCACCGCAATTGTAAAGGCAGAAACTACTTTGAAAATAGTTTGGTTCAGCTCATCATATTGTCCCTGTACCAGCTCTTCAAGATTCTTCTGTGAGTTTTCTATCTTCTCAGCAATACTTCATAGAGACCTAGTTATAAAGTCTTTTAAGTCCTCATTTGCAATTCCCTGCAAGTGCTTTTGAATCATTTCTACTTTTTCCTTTTTCTGACTTGTAAGGGAGCCCCCCCTTGCCTTTTGTTTAGGAGTCATACTTCCAAAAAAGTTCTAACTTTTCTCAAAAAACCCAGAAAGGTCCTGTTTAAATCAATTTGTTTCCTTTTCCCTACTAGGATGTTTCTTTTAAAATACTTCGGCGCTGGCTAAGCTCTTACTTTCACTTTCCACTCTCCATTTTCTCAAGCATTTTCCGAGCAAAGCCAGTCGCCATTTTCAAAACACTTTCTCCAGTATCTCTTCTTCTTCCTCTTCTCAGTTTTTAAAAATTGATAAAAAACAATACTTGCATTTTTCCTCCTCTAGTCAATCCAGGTTTCATCACCTTGCTTTTTGTAGATTTCAATCGGTCTGTGGTGTTGCTCATGACATCTAGCTCTGCTGCTAGGAGCAGCAGAGATCCCTCGCAGTGCGGAGCTTCTCTGGGGGTGAATAGGGAGCCATTGTCCTGAGCCCTCTCCAGGACAAAGAAAAAGTCCTGGGGCAGATCAGGGGGCTCTACTGCACCCCCAGTAGCTCAACCTGCTCTTCCAGCTGAAGAGCGGGGTTTTCAAGCCGCCTGCCTGCTGTGCGGCGGCACTTTACGCGCGGCGAGGCCGGCGGACATAAAGCGCGGCCGACAACGACGGAGGTGCCACCGGAAGTCCCGATTTGGAAGTGTCTTAATCCTCCCTCTTCCCCCTTAAAATTATCTGCAGAATAGTTTGGATGTAAGCGATCGAGAGTGCACCTGAGTTTACGGCCCATTAAAAGTTCTGCTGGGCTGCGCCCTATGGCAGTGCATGGGGTTGCATGCTGTATTGCTAAGAATTGGTCAATCCTGGCTTGCCAGTCCCCTTCATCGAGTCAGGACAGGGCTTCTTTGGTTGTTCAAATGAATCTCTCTGCAAGGCCATTAGAAGCCGGATGGAAAGGGGCAGACAGTGTGTGTCTTATGCCTAACCCGGCCAGGTAGCTTTCAAACTGAGTTGCCGTGAATTGGGGCCCATTATCTGATACCAGGGTGTCTGGTAACCCAGCAAATAACCTCCTGAGGACCTTGATTACCGCCTCGGAAGTGGTTGATGGCATTAGGGCTATTTCCAGCCATTTGGAAAATGCATCAACAATTATTAAAAAATTCTGGCCATGGAAGGGCCCTGCAAAATCTATATGGATCCTCCCCCATGGTCCTTTTGGCTTTTTCCACTCTCTAACGGGAGCTCCGGGCGGGACTCCTGACAAGGCCTGCATTTTCCTACCCATTCTGTGACGTCTTGGTCAAGTTGTGGCCACCACACATAACTCCCAGCCAGACTCTTCATTCTGACTATACCAGGGTGCCCCTCATGTAGTAACTCCAACACCCGATGCCTTAACTGGGAGGGGATAACCACCCTATTGCCCCACAATAAACAACCCCCCAATATAGACAACTCATTCTTTTTGTTAAAGAATGCATGAAAATCCCCACTGTCCACCTTAGTCGGCCAACCCCTCATGACCCAGCCCATGACAGTTCGTAAAACAGTGTCCTTGGCAGATGCCCTCGCCACCTCGCCAGACGAGAGTGGCCCCAGGGATACAACATCGAGCAACAATACCGGGTTCCAGAGTCGGGCAAGGGGCATCAGTTTAGGCGTCAGTATGTCCCAGAGTCCAGCCCGAATGGTGGATTAGTCTATACGAATAAGCTGCCAGGAAAATAGACCACCTGGTCATCC
The DNA here is from genome assembly GCA_030761175.1 of Masticophis lateralis. Lineage (NCBI taxonomy): Eukaryota > Metazoa > Chordata > Lepidosauria > Squamata > Colubridae > Masticophis > Masticophis lateralis. Next base: position 67,961,058 of record JAUDYJ010000006.1, read on the forward strand.
GGGGGGATAGAGTGGCTGGGGTTGGTTTGTCGCCAGCCAAAAGTCCCAACAATGGCTGATGGTCCGTAATAAGTTCAAAAGTTCGACCAAAGAAATATTCATGAAACTTTTTGACCCCCGCCACAGCCACTAAAACTTCCCTGTCCAGTTGGCTATAATTTTGTTCTGCACTGGACAGGGTATGAGAGTAATAGGCAATGGGCGCCTATAGCCCATTTGGAAGTCTATGGCTCAGCACAGCGCCTACTCCAAAAAGGGATGCATCGCAGACAAGCACAAGCGGCAATTCCGAGTTGTATTGAATAAGGAAGCTGTCTTCAGATAAAAGTTTTTTTAACAGCTCGAAAAGCGGCCGCTTCAGTCTTACCCCAGGCCCAAGGAACGTTTTTGCCTAGCAGTCTATGTAATGGTTCCACAATGGTGGCTTTGTCTTTGAGGAACATGGTATAAAAGTTTAGAAGTCCCAGGAAAGCCTGCAGTTCGGCTTTCAACTTTGGTGTGGGTGCATTTTGGATGGCCCTTACTTTGCTTTCCATGGGGTGAATGCCTGTGCCGTCAATTCGGTAGCTCAGAAATTCTACTGAGGGAACCCCAATTTTACATTTGGACTTTTTGAGTTTAAGTCCCGCTTCTCTGAATCTTGTGAGCACTTGTCTAACACGTTCTCCCAACTGTGCCTCGTTCTGGCCACTAATGAGGACATAGTCAAAATAGGGTACAACCCCCGGGAGTCCTTGTAGTAGGCGCTCCATAGTGCTTTGGAAAAGCCCTGGTGTAATGCTAACCCCAAACTGCAGCCTGGTGCATTTGAACGCATCTCTCTGTGTTACTATAGTTTGTGATTCTGCCGTAGTGTCATCTACCGGCAGCTGCTGGTATGCCTGCGTGAGGTCTAACTTAGTGAATAACTTGCCAGGGCCCAGGTAATGAAGTAAATAGTGGACAATCGGGACTGGGTATGCAGTCCCGATTGATCGAGCATTTATAATCAGCACAGATTCTGATTGATCCATCAGCCTTAACTGGCGTTACTCTTGGGGTTTCCCACTTAGCGTGGTCTACAGGCACTAGCATCCCTTGTTTGATCAGTTTATCAAGTTCTGCATCTATTTTTGGCTTTAGGGCAAATGGTACTTGTTAGGTTGTAGCTTGTAACTTGATCCTAACTTGTTGGTCAGGCAATATATCTGTTCCTTTAAGAACAACTGAGCCATGTAATCAGGATTTGCTGAACCATGTAATTAGGCTATAGTGTTTAAATAGCAGCACAGAGAAGCGTTCTTTCTTCCTGCTGATTCTCGCTGTTTTCTCTGTTGTGCTGTGTACTACTTTGATTGTTAGATAATCCGTGGAGGCGTTGGACTGGGCTGTCATTGGACTCCACGTTATCTGGTACTGTATACCAAAAGCTTACTGAAGTCTGTTTACTTTAGTAAGAGAAGATAGTATTGCTGGACTGATATTACTGGTTATGACCCTGGACTGATTTAACTAAACCGAGACTGTTTATCACTTTGTATATAAACTATTTTTCACCCGAGCTGCACGTTACTCTCCTTCCCTGTGTGTTTTTGCTCTGCTCGTTGCAAAAGCAACACACACTTGCACACACACCCTAACATTGGTTATGGGCCCAGAACTTTCCAGGGCTATCTAGTTTGGTTTTGCTGAAGTGAGAAGTGCTGGCAGTGGGTGTAGTAGTCAAGATGATGGCATTTGAGCAAGGTACAAGTTATTCTACCATAACCCAGTTGGATGGTACAAACTATGTTACCTTGTCCACAAAGTGCAGTATTCTTTTGCGAAAAGAAGGACTATGGGACATGGTCAATAATCCACCGGACATAACTACCTTGGATGCTGCTGATGAAGAAGCTGCTAAAAAGATAGTGAAGTTTCACAGGGACAACGAGTGTGCTTTATGTATCATTGGCCTGACACTGGGGGACCAGCAACTTATCCATTTCCGGGGCGAAGAGTCTGCTGCGAGGTGTTGGACCAAGCTAAAGAAGCTCTACGTTCATGACTCTGTGGGTGTCCATATCTACCTGACACGGAAATTATTTCGCTTACATCTTCAGAAAGGAGGAGACATGATGGCTCACCTGGACTCCATGACAGGGCTTTTCCAGGAGCTACATGAGAAGAAACTTGTGTTTACTGAATTGCAGCAAGTTTATATTATTCTTTCATCTTTGGATGACAGTTATGACTCTTTTGTTTCATCATTAGAAGTGTTGTTTAGAGATGAACTAACATTGGCCAGTATAACTGGTAGGTTACTGGATGAGGCCAAACGTAGGCAAGAACGAGACCAGTTAATGATGCAACAGCAACCAAAAGTAGACGCTGTATATGAGAATGTCAACATTGTTAAATGCTGTTTTGCATGTGGGGCTAAGGGGCATATTGCAAAGTATTGTAAAAATAAGAAAGTGTCTGTTAGAGACTCTACTAAACCCAGGAAAGGGTGTAATTTAGCTACCAGTTCACCTAATGATATAAAGGATGATTGGTGGGTGATTGATAGCGGTGCCTCTCAATCCATAACAAAAAATAGAAAACTGTTTATTAATATGAAAAAAAGTACTAAAACTGTTAAATTAGCTCATGGCTGGAAGGTGACTGTAGCTGGGGAGGGATTTGTTCGATGTTCTTTTAGTAGGCACCCTTTACCCATGCTTTATATCCCTAGTTTGAAATATAACCTATTATCTGTAAAGTCATTACTACATTCTGGGTTTATAGTAACTTTTAAAAATAACAAATGTTTGCTAGAATGTGGGGGCACTGTAGTTACTGCAGAATTAGAAAACAACTTGTTTATAATTAGGGATAAGCCATTAATGTTAGTTCAGTCAAAAGCTCAGTTTGGAAATGTAAAGCCACATGATGAATGCGTGCACTTATTACATAGAAGGCTTGGTCATCTGAATTTCAGGTTGTTGCATGCGACTGTGAAGCAGTCTGAAGGCATTAAGTTAAGGGCTTGCAGCAACTACCTGAACTGTAATACTTGTAACCAGCATAAGAGTAAAGTCACACCTGCAAACTGCTGCAATGGGTTCAAAACATCCAGGCCTTTGGAAGTAGTCTTTTTAGACTTAATAGGGCCAAAGAAACCCAGTTTAGGAGGAGCATGCTATATTTTGAGTATAGTTGATCATTTTACAAGATATGGTTTTTGCTACCTTATGAAGACCAAAAGTGATACGTTCCAGTGTATCACAAACTGGCTTCATTTTGTAGAGAGGAAACAGAGGTTTAAGGTGAAATGCATTGTTACTGACAATGGAACAGAGTTTACTAACCATCAGTTGGCTAAGTATTTGAGGGATGCTGGAATACAACATAAACGTGCTGCCCCTTTCTGGCCGGAACATAATGCATATATTGAACGAAGAGGCCAGACCCTACAAGCTATGACTAGGACTATGATAGCTGATGCTTGTTTACCAGATAGATTGTGGGGAGAGGCAATACTATGTGCAAATCATATTTTGAATAATGTGGTGCACTCCTCCACAGGGAAAATTCCTTTTACTTTATGGCATGGGAGGAAGCCAGATTTAAGTTATGTACATACTTTTGGGGCACCAGCCTGGGTGCATATACCAGTTAGTCAGAGAAGGAAGGACCAACAGAGAGCGAGAAAAATGATTTTTGTTGGATACGAGGCTAACCATAGGTCCTATAGGTTCTGGGAAAAAGGGACAACTAGAGTTTTGTGTAGCGCTGATGCTAAATTCCTAGAACATGAAGGCTGGGACAGATTAGAAAAAGCAGACTATGGTTTTGTGGATATGGATGTTAAGGTAGACCACATTCCTGATGGTAGTTCATCAGAGATGGATGATAAGCCATCTATTAAAGTCGAAGAACAGGAAGCAGGGTTAGGGGAGGATGAACCCAAGATACCTGATGTTAGTCCTGTTATGCCTAGACGATCCATCAGGGAACGGCATCCACCAGATCGCTATAAAGCTACGATGGCTTGCCAAGTGGATAGTGAACCATCAAGTTACTATGATATAAAATTGTATCCTGAAAAAGAGCAAAAAGCCTGGTAAGAGGCGATGAATAGAGAAATTAATTCATTGAAGAGGCTTGGTGTCTATGAAGTTGTAAGAAAACCACCAAATGAGAAACTTATAGGCTGTAGGTGGGTCTACAAGTTAAAGAAAAATGTAGATGGGGTAGTAACCCATAAAGCTCGGCTTGTTGCACAAGGGTTCTCGCAGACAGATAGAGACTATGATGAGGTTTTTGCTCCAAGTTTACGAGCAAGCACTTTGAGAACGATGCTGGTTTGGGCAGCTAGAAATAAATGCTCTATCACTCACAGAGATGTAGAAACGGCTTACTTGAACGCTCCGTTGAGGCATACAATATATATGAAGAAACCTTCAGGTTATAATACCCAGTGTTATTGGAGTGTTGGAGGCTACAAAAAAGCCTATATGGTTTAAGGCAATCAGGTTACGAGTGGAACCAATGTATAGTGCAGAAATTACATAACATTGGGTTCTATGAGGGTGTAGCAGATAAATGTCTGTTTAAGAAAGAACAGGATGGAGTGTTTCATTCCTGTTACTCTTCACGGACAACATTGCCATAATTACCAGAACTGACGCTGAGGCCAGAGAGATTATCAGTCAGTTGCAAACAAAGTTTAAACTTAGAAATTTGGGACATATACGGCATTATCTAGGGCTGGATATCCTGAAAACATCTAGAGGATTTAAGATTTCACAATCTGATAAAATCTGCAAATTGTTAAAGAAATATGGGATGGAGTTATGCAAACCTGCCAAAACTCCAATGGCACAAGAATTCCAGCAGGATAGTGTGCAGAGTCCACAGTTCAGTAAGGAACTGTATCAGTCATTGATAGGCAGTTTGTCGTATTTGAGCAACCGGACACGGCCTGATATAGCATTTGGGGTTAATCAACTACCACAATATAGTTCAGAGCCTAATGATAGGCATTGGCAGGCTGCAAAACGTATTCTTAGGTATCTTAAAAGAACATTGCACTATTCTATGTATTTAGAACCAAATGACAATATGATATTAAAGGCATATGCTGATGCCAGTTTTGCCAGAAAATCTACATCCGGAATTGCAATCATGTTGGATAACTGCCTGATTGGGTGGAGATCAATCCGCCAGAAACACATCAGTTTGTCTACCATGGAAGCGGAGTTTTCTTGTCTATCACTTACATGTACTGAACTGATTTACTATAAACAGTTGATGGAGGACATTGGATTCAAAATGGACTATCCTATCATGGTTTATGAGGACAACCAGGCAGCCATTAAAATGGCAATGAATCTCACTGTAAAGACAAGGACTAAATATACTGATATACGTTATCTGAATGTTCGGCAATGTGTTAAGGATAACATGATTAAATTAGAATATTGTGCATCAGAGGACAATATTGCCGATAATTTTACCAAAGCGCAAGGTGCCATTAAACACACTAATTGTTGGGAGAGCTTTGGATTGTGAATTTAAAATGTAACCATATGTACAATGTGTAATATAGGATTTCTGTTTTTGTATATATTGTTTATATTGGCCTGCCCAATGGGGAGAATGTTAGGTTGTAGCTTGTAGCTTGATCCTAACTTGTTGGTCAGGCAATATATCTGTTCCTTTAAGAACAACTGAGCCATGTAATCAGGATTTGCTGAACCATGTAATTAGGCTATAGTGTTTAAATAGCAGCACAGAGAAGCGTTCTTTCTTCCTGCTGATTCTCGCTGTTTTCTCTGTTGTGCTGTGTACTACTTTGATTGTTAGATAATCCGTGGAGGCGTTGGACTGGGCTGTCATTGGACTCCACGTTATCTGGTACTGTATACCAAAAGCTTACTGAAGTCTGTTTACTTTAGTAAGAGAAGATAGTATTGCTGGACTGATATTACTGGTTATGACCCTGGACTGATTTAACTAAACCAAGACTGTTTATCACTTTGTTTATAAACTATTTTTCACCCGAGCTGCACGTTACTCTCCTTCCCTGTGTGTTTTTGCTCTGCTCGTTGCAAAAGCAACACAAACTTGCACACACACCCTAACAGTACTCGTCTTGCCTTCAACCTAATCGGGGCTACATTAGGGTCTAATTAAAAGAAATAGGGGTCCCCATGTACTTGCCTAGCATCTCTTCAAAAATGTCCTGGAACTCGTGCAGGATGCTTTCCTTTAGGGATGGTACTCTGAGGCTGTGGACACCAGTGAAACCCATGCCGAGAGCTGGAAAACCAAGTTAGGCCCAGGAGGCTTGGCAATGACTTGCTGACAATGGTCAGGGGAAGCTCTTTCTGGAACTCACCGTATGTGACCCAAAATGTGCCCATGCCTTCCACCGGAACTCGGTTTCCTTGGTAGTCGAGGAGGCGAACTCGTTGTCGTGACAGCTGGGTTTTCTGGAATTTCAGTAGAAGTGACTTGAGCATTGCCCAGGACATGATGGACAGGGCAGACCCGGTGTCGATTTCCATGTTGCATGGTCTCCCTTCAATTTCTACTTTCGTGTAGACTTTTTCTTCTACGGATGTGCTGGCTTGGCCGATTCTCGTGCTGTAGGTGTCCGGCTTTTGATTCTCGCGCTGTTTTTTCATGCCGCTGTCTCTGGTTGGCTGGTTTGAGCACATCGGTTCTGACTGGTCATTGTGGTCATGTGACTTGTTAAGTCTGGGAAATGGAGCTCTACAGACTCTAGCCAAATGGCCCTTCTTTTCACAGCACCTGCAAACGGCATCTCAGTATTTGCAGGACTGTCTCTTGTGGTTTCCACCGCAATTCAAGCAGTTTTCACAGCGATGACTTTGCTCGCCCTTCTTCTTGTCGGTATGGAAGACATCCTCATCCGACTCTTCCTCTGTACTGGTCTGCGCTTCCTCTCGATGGACAGGTGCTGACTTGGGGCCCTCTTTACCCAGTGATGGACGTTGTAGCGCTTTGGGAGCCTTAGTGGATGCTTCATATGCTCTTGCTTCATCAAGCGCACCAGCTAATGTCAAATCTGGCTTCGCGAGCTAGCGCCTCTGTAAATGAGTGTCTCTAACTCCACAAATCAACTGCTCAAGGAATGCGTCATCTAGATCCCTGTAGTCGCAATGTGTCGTGGTTTTTCGAAGTGCGGCCACATATGCGCTGACTGGCTTTCCTTCTCTTTGTACTTATTGCCAGAGCTTGTAGCATTGCACAAACTTTGAAGGAACGGGAGCATAGTGGGCTCTCAGGTTTGCTTGCAGGACATACCAGAGGACCGTCTGAACTGGAGTAGGTTCACAGAGGGATTTGGCCATCTCAAAAACGTCTGTCCCACAGTGGCTTAGGAAGGGCGCTCTTTTCCGATTTGCCAAGAGGCCTTGCATATCACTTGCTTCCAGGGAACACTCGAACCTGGTTAAATACAACCCCCATTTCTCTCGGGTTGGATCGAAGGGTTTTGGCGGAACGTAGGCAGACATTGCTGTAAATCTCCGTAGTTTGCTCGTCACCCTGGCTGAAACTCAAAGCTCTTTTTGCTTTGCTTCTTGTGGCCTCAATCCCATCCTCATCGCCAATGTTGTAGTGTGGGAATAATGAGAGGCACAAGCAAGCTAGTGACAACAGCTCTTTATTTCAGGGTGAGGCTTCAGCAACAAAAACACAGGCAACAGCCCTCCTTATATACAGTTCTGAAATAACCAAAAACCAATCACAGACATTCCTGTATTTGAATTTCCCACTTAAAATAGATTCAACATAACACCATGTTTGTTTCCAATCTCCATTTTTATGTTCATCCCCAGCAGCTGCAAGTGAGACAGGAACAAGTAGTTTCAATTTCCAGTCCTGCCCCATCGCTTTCATTGATGTCCAGCAATGGACCAAACATTCCTTTGCACTCCCAGTCACTCTCTTGTTCTTCCTCCTCTGTCCCCATCTTCCTCTTTTTAAGATTACACTGAGCACCATCCATTTCTCTTCATCTGGTTATCCATTATTGAACCAAAGCCTTCACATCCCATCCACTCTACTGCCAAATCTCTCAGCACCACAAAACTTCCAGGCATGAAAACAAAAACAAAAAACAGTCCCACGAACAGTCACTTCATATAGCAGCATCTTAAAGAAAATATTTATATATATCTGCTTATGAAGAGCATTAGAATAGCAATTTTTTGTTTGTTTTTTTCTAAAATCTATGGAACATACATGAAAATTGTCTTGTCAATTGTTTGCATCATTCTGGGTTGAATTTCTGGGACAGCAGCATAGATGGAACGTGAGGCAAATGGTACACTGGCCATCCTATCTTAGTACCATTAAAAACCCAAGCATAGAACTCACCACCTTAAAGCTGTGCTAAATATACTAATATTTATTGAAACATGCTTTATGATTTCCCAGGTACTACCTTCTCCATCCCCCTGTTTTTACTGCAGATTGAATAGGTTTAACTGAGTAAAATTCCCTAAAGAGTCTTGTAATGAATAAATTATTACTTTCAGCACAACTGAAAAAGAAGCACTAAAAATAGCTTTCATTTTATCTTGGGTGTCAGCATTAATATTCAGTGCCTTCCTCTTCAACCTGGCTGTATTGTATTTGTGCCAATGGTATCTGCAGGGTGAAAAAAAGCATTTGTAATAGCTGGGATTTAGACCGTTCTAAATGAGAAACATTTGCCATCTGCCATAGAAAAAGTCATTGGCCTTGTTAATAGAAATCAGCTACTGCACATAGCTTACATAGCATTTCTTCTTGAGGCCTGAAAGCGTTTAAATGTATTCATCCCCCCATAATTTTATTGTCTGTACTTTCAATATAAAATGATTTTAGAAATGTATTTTTGTATAAAACAATAGAATCGAGGCAGAGTCTTTAGATAGATTTGTATTACCAAGGATTCCCATGAGCATACCTGTAATTTCAATTGCAACTTTGGGAAAAGTGTTTCCAGCAAGATGATCTAATTACTTGACAGGCAGTTATTCTTTGAAAAATGTAGACTACTTAGACAGTTCTTCTGTGTCATTAATTGTCTATCACGAAGCGGTAAGCTGACAGGTTTGCTGTTGCCTCACAACTGCAGTATTAGGGAAAAATCAGTGAATCTAGAATGTTGGTATTATTTTAGTGAAAAAACTGTGTAATCAATAGACATTTCTGTCTCAGAAGACACCAATTCCGTCTTAGAGAATCATGAATGAACACTGAAGAGCATTGTGTAGATCCCTAACAGAAAATGCTAAAGAGCAGGTGCTCTGGATATCATCCTCTATGAATGGAAAAAATAGGTTTTAATCGAAGTCCTTTTGGATGGTGGGAAATTCTGGGTGCTTCCTGGACGATGTCCTTGTAATAGTATAGGAAAAGAGGACTTCAAGTAATAAAAGGAGATGCTACTCAACTTTATGCCCCAGAATAGGGAGAAAACTTAAGCACAGGTGCCAACAATTTCCCTTCCACTGAAACTAATAAGAAGCAAGGAAGGAGAGCTTAAAAAGCAACCAGCATACAAATTTTCTGTTAAGATAGTCCTAATTTTTTGTAAAATTGTTGTAAAACTTCCAAACTAATAAGGAGTTGACGTATTTACCAATACTGCTGTTAATATTACTAAATACTTTTATTTATATCATCATCATCATCTATATATCTCTATCTCTCTCTATCTCTCTATCTCTATCTCTGTCTCTATCTCTATCCATACACATACACATACACATACACACAGACATACATACATAAATTGGAATTATATATATATTCATTCCAATCTATGAAAATTTATACTATAATAAATTGCTTTGTCTTGTTATTGTTGCTGTAACAAATTAACATAATTACAACTCTAGAACGTTTTCTTGGTAGCTAAAATTAATACTTTAATAATTAGATATGAGGGTCCCTCTGAATGATCAAAATGAATAAAATGCTGATCAACTTGAATCTAGTTACTTCCAGACTCAGATTTAACTCCAGGAATCCTTTTAATAATGTTTGCATATTTTGCAAAGTAAAATAATTTAATAACAGCCAAACCTTCTATATTTTGAAGCTGATGGTTGAGCTAATCCTTACCAGGCCATGCCTACCCTGGATTCACAAAGGCAAAAAACCATCACAATACATCAGTGATGCAATCAAGTTTGATGCCTTAGAATCACTAAATTCAGTTAATAAGTTAAAATTATGTACCTTGGAGACTATTCCATTATGAAAATCTACAGTTGCTGGAAAATTTTCTGGACACTAGCAGTTTCTTGGAACTAAACTGAACTAACTAAATAGAATGATTAGATGGAATTAAAAGAAATACGTTTATAGGAAATACACATTTGCTGAAGTAACAGTTAAAACTTAATTTAATTGAATGTATTCACTTGGGCACTTCCTGACTCCAAACTGATTCTGGGTAATATACAATAAAACTAAATACAAAAAAATACAATATAGTAACAGATGAATTTAAAAATGGAATAAATGATAAGAACAGATAGTGAATCCTAACAATACCCACTCCTTAAATATATGCAACAAGGCTCCCAACCACTCTGATTTCTGGCCTGGGAAAACATACAGGTTTTTAGAACTTTACAAAATCCCATCAAGGTGAGAGTCATGTGGATCTCAGGGGGAACCTTATTCCAAGGAGAAGGCACTGCAGATTAACAATGGAAAGTATAATTTAACTTATTTTTTAAAGACTCTACTTCTTCTACTATTATGTTAACAATTACTTTAACATAGATATGTTTATATAGATAGCATTGCTGGAAGAAATATCCATCTGTGTTCAGTTCCTAGTGGGGAGAAAGACACTGGAAACATGGAGGCTGCTTGGAAAGATGGTTTAATGGTGAACAGGACCACATAGTTTTGAAGTCCTGGGTGGCTGATGGAGTGGAGAGATATATATATTTATATCCTCTCTTGGGCCTTTTCCTAGAGCTTCTTGTTCCTCTGCAAGAAATGTATTCTATTTATTTATTTATTTATTTATTTTATTTATTTCAATTTATATACCGCCCTTCTCCCCGGGAGGGGGACTCAGGGCGGTGAACAACCAAATTTAAAACACATATAATACAAACATTAAAAGAATTTTAAAATTGAATTAAATCGTTGGCGTTTCAAATAAAAATCTCAACTCCATTAAAATACCCAATTTAAAACCCCAGAAATCAATAATAGCGAAATTTTTTTTTGTTAAAACCCCATTAAAATCAAGCAAGCAAGGCCGGCTTGTTGGAATAAATAGGTCTTAAGGGCCTGCTGTAGGGGTCATGTGCAACTCCTAGGAGTTTGTCTGAGATAAATCTGGCTGAACTGTGCTGAGTGATGTAATATCCTCTGCTACCATTTGATGTAGTGATGGATCCAGCCCAATAACTCACAGGACAATTTGTATTTCTTAGATTAATGTTTAATTGCAGGCCTAGATGGTCCCTAGGCCCTTGGTATCAAAGGTCACTGACCTTGATCCTTTCTTCTTCAGGTATACATCTGGAACAACTGGAATACCACGTGGTGGGAACCTATATACCCGGGAGATGTGGCCAGAAGGTAAGGTGTGGCTATGGAGGTGATGGTGTGTGTGTGTGTGTGTGTGTTGGATTAACCCTTGTGATGCCGTGTGCCTATGATAGTAAAACAGTTAGGCATTTACCCTGACAGCCATGTGATGAGCTCTGCTGCTAGATGGGTAGAGGGCTAATCCTATTATGTCCTGAGGGTGAAGGTCTTTTATCTTGTAGATAAGATGGCCCAGTCTTTTGTCTTGTAGATAAGCTGGCATTAAAATATCTGCTGGGGCAGGGAGCTGCAGGGAGCTGCACTTTGTCTTTAAAATCATGGTTCTCCTTTTCTCATACAAGGAAATATAATATTCTGCCTTTTAAATATTTCCAAAAATATTTCATTTTTCTAGGAGAGTGGTGGGTGCTAACTTTCTACAACATCATTAAAATGTTTTATTCATTTATTTAAATGATGAAATTGGTTAAAGTTGAAACATGGGCAGAAAAATATTAGTATAATGCAAAATAAGCATATTTCCCCCAGAAAGAAAAGCTGGTGCTATACAGTAGATGCAGCATAAGTGCTCTGCATGTCTGTTTATGAATATTCAGTACCAAAATACAGTCGTAGATCCCCATAGACATTCAGTATAAGCTCTACATCTTTGAAAAATAAATAATCCTGGAATCCAAGCTTTAATTTAAAACACAACAATTCCCTAATTCTTTTAGAATGATAAAGAAAAAAAATGTGCACACAGTCTCTTATTCATTTGTAGGGTTGGTAGATGTCAATTGTGAAAGGCTTATTGTTAGCTCTAAGAATGCAATGAAAATGGAGTAAGCATACAATTGTTGTAGCCCAAACCCATGCTACTTGAAAATCTCTACACTGGTTTCTATGAAAATTGTGAAAACCTTCACAATACTTCAACTTTCATGCAGCTTTCATCCCAATGTGATTTTTTTAAAAAAAAGTATAGATACTTCCCTTCCCCTCTAATGGGATGGAACATTTCTGTGTTTTTAGTTCATACTCTGGAACTGAGATTGAGTCCTACCACTAGGTGGATCTTGCAACTTTGAGTTAGAGTTAGACAAAGCAGGTTAATCAGTCCTTGCCCAACCCTGACTTTTAACTCTTTAAAAAAAAAAACAGTTGTCTTATTTTTCTCTTATACATTTCTCTTGCCTTTGATGCTTATGTTTTTCCATTATTTCTCTGGCAGTCTTTGAAAAACAAGCACAGTGGTCCGAAAATGTTACCTCATTTGCCTGGTCAGAAGGGAATCTTAATATTAATTTGAACTAATCTCACTCTCTTCTTAAAGGTCTTGTCTCACAACATGCCTTAAGGGCTCATGAACCTATGAAGACCTCATCCTGTGAAATGCCAGATATTTGGCTTGTTAATATTGTATTGTTCATTGGGGAAAGGAAAAAAAATCTTTGAAGTTCATGTACAAGATAAATTAAAGAGAACAACACAGAACAAAATCTCCTCTGATTTTATACTTGAGTCTCTGTAGATGGACTCAATATTAAATTAGAGCAACATTTGACATCCAAGAAGGACTTAAAACAATCTGTATGCCTGTAGAGTTTTATGGCACATTTAATTTAAAGGTGTACATATGAAATGATTGAGGGCTGTGTGACTGAGGCAGCCTGAATCAAGGGGCTCAAGTCCATGTTTTCAATGGCCTCCAATTCCTGAGTTTTATTTGTAGACTTCAAAATTTAAATATTTTCTCTTTTTAAATATCTTTATGATTCTTGGGAAGTTCTCTTTCCCCATTGCACTGGAGCTTTTTTTTTCATAGCATATGTTTTTTTTCTTTGTTTTTTCCTATAAAATACTAACACCAAACAAATATTTGTTTCCTATTTTTGCATTGGTTGAACTACATCATTGGTTGAATTGATGCAGATCTTTGCATCTTGAGTGTAGCATAATTATTCCATCTGTATAGCAAAATGAAATTGATGCACTGTTTTATTTCTCAGATGTTGAAGCAAGACAATGTAGAAAAATGCACAATATAATTATCAATATTTCACTTTCTTAGGTATTCCTAAAACATATCCATGCACACATAAATTACTGCTATGCTAAATGAATTATAACATTAATAGTGATAAACTATTCAAGAAGATAGAAGCAACTTAAAAGCACAACATATCATGAAATGTATATGTCCACATTTCAGAAAATAAAATAGTAATAGAAGTGGTATTTTTGTTGTCTATGTAGGTGGCCAGCAAATAGATTTTATATTCAAACATTTTATTACCAGAAGTAGAACCAGCGATAGGAGACAATCAGTGATATTTAAAATGCCCTCCATACTTGAAGGAAACTAACCTGGGATAATTTAGTACTTTGAATAGCTTAATCCTTGTTTTTCTGTAATTAGGAGAGGGTGGCATTAAAACAGATACTGTAGGGAATTTAAGAAAGTGTTTTATTTACAGCATTAACTAATACTCTGTATTATCCACCCGCATGAAGGCTCCATTTAGTAAAACCTTTTTAATGTTAATTTATATCCTGTTTGCAAAATCACTCCACTTAACTTCCTGCTGTTGGTCCTGGTCCAGGATGAGAGCTGAATATCCTCTGACTGACCTCATAAAGCTATGCATGTCAGGTTTTTTTTCATCAAGAATGGGCAGTTAATTCTGATTTTCTCCTTTTTTCATCCATACCATTATAGCTATTAAAAAGATAGACTTCAGTAATTAAAGCTTTCCCCCATGACCTGCCATATCATCCTCTCTCCCTGCGCTTTCTAATAAAGACACCATGGCATTTCAGATTAATTTAATGCTATGCCTAATTTTAGTTAGGATTAGTGAGCAGAAAGTCTAGGTTAGCACGTGATTTGAACTTTGGCACGAAAAAGAAAAAGTATATCAGTTGAACTCTTTCCAGAATGCTGGTTGATAGTCTGAGAACAAAGTCTGTTTGCCCTCTGAGCCTGACTTGCTTCTTATTAATCAGCAGGTTGATGATAACATTTGTTTTTCTGGCTGCAATGTATAGTCCTAGAGGCCTCAGAACAGATAACAGTTAGAAATGCAAACCTAGTCAGGCCTGAAGTTACACACAGTGTGTTCTCTCACTTTCTGCATCAGTTACCCTTACGCAGAAAAAAAGGGATAAAGAAGAATTGGCTTGGAATGATTCAGTTCAAATAGTATCGACTGGTGTTTGTTGGCGTGCATGAAAAATGGGGCATAGCAGACTTGTTTTTTTAAGATGGTTCAGGGGGCAGTGCTGGAAATATTAATATTTTGTCCTGTTCCCCACCCTACTCCCAGTTTGGTGAGCAGACTTTAATAGTCCATTTCTGCAGATTGTAGGGTTGATAATTACAACTGGTATCAAAATGTTTCAAGATATTGTAACATAAAAAGGTCATGGTTCCAGCCAACAATGTTACCTTGTAACAAACCATCATCTAGCCCTAACTGGGAGCACAAACTGCTAGTTCCTCCTTTACTTATTTCAAAAGTGAATACTCTGTCATCAATTGGATGATTTATAGCAATGAATACCTTTTAGTTTGGGCATTCAAGAATGCAGGCTTAAGGCTTGCATATCTAGAGAGGGTAGCCTTTTTTCTAATTCTTTCTTTTCTCTCCTTAAACCTCAGATATAAGTAGGTGCTTGTCTGTCTGGTAGGTGGGTAACACCAGTCCCCATTCTAGGAAAAATGATTAAATCAATCTCACTTTCCATTTAGTAAAATTATTAAATGATTCATCAGAAAAAAAAATCAGGATTGGAGAATTGCAGTTTAGAATTTACAGAATCATAGGGCTGGAAGACACTTTGAAGGTCTTCTAGTTCAAGCCTCTGCCCAAGGCAGGAGTCCTTATACCATCCCACACAAACGGCTGTTCAATCTTTTCTTGAAGACCTCCAATGATGGAGCACCCACAATTCTAGAAGGCAAGCAGTTCCATTGATCAATTGTTCTCACTGTCAGGAAATTCCTCCTTATTTCCAGTTTGAATCTGCCTCTGACAAGCTTCCACCCACTGCTTGTCCTGCCTTCAAGTACCGTGAAGAATAAATCAATGTACTCTTCCTTGTGAAAACTCTTCAAGTATTGGAAAACTGTGGTCATGTCATCCTTAAGCCTTCTCTTTGTGAGGCTAAACATATGTAGTGTTCTTTAGCCATTCATTATAGAATTTAGCCTACAGATCCCTATCATCTTTGTTGCTCTTCTCTGTACTCTTTCTAGGGCCTCAGCATCTTTTTTGTATCATGGTAATCAGAACTGCATGCAGTATTCCCAGTGTGGCCTCACTACTTCAGTATAAAGCATCTTCAAATTTAATCCCCTCACCTAGGTCATTTATGAAGATATTGAAGAGCCCATAAAGGAAATCTCATTTGTAGCTCAGGGTTGGAATGTGGGGCCCTTGGTGCTCTCTAAGCTTGATTGTTTTCTTGCAGGTGTTTCATTCCCCAAATTGTTAGCGTCATCAGTGCTAGTCAGTGCTTTCCTGTGTTTTTTTACTGCCATCTATGGGTCAGGCAGATTCTTGAATCTGAGATAGATTAGTCCAGCAGTCTCAAGCTCAAATCATAAATGATGATGAAAACTAGTTCATCACCAAAAAGTCATACAGTAATATTTAAATCTTTGGATACATAAATACAAAAGTCTCTTTTAAAATCTCTCTGATCTCTTGCAGCTGCTCACAATCAAGAAGGCTAGATTCTCATAGTACTAATAGCTACTTTTATTGAAAAGAACAGAAATCATAAGGATAGAGAATTTTGGAAATTGGATTTGTTGCTTATTTTTTCATTAATCAGAAAAGATGGGGTTTCTTTGATATTTTTGCTGACTACTTCTTGCTGCAGTGAGGAATTTGCTACTAGTTTTATCACAGTGAGAAGAATGTGGAAATGTGTCTCCTTGTAATATTAATGGAATGCCATCAAACAAAATCTTTAGAACCAAAGAAAAGTTACAGTAAAATAGTAATATGTGAAATACAGCTATGAAAGAGAAAATTCACTTTGGAAATGTATCTGACATTTTTCATTAACACGACGGTTTGACTATTATGTTTTGATGTGTAACCGATAGAATGATAGGAAATCCTCATTGAAAACTGCCCAACCCCTGCTTTTCTTTTCCTTTCTACTTGTTAAGTCTTACAATCTTATTTTGCTTCCAATTCTTGGCTGGAAAAGAGACCCAGCAATAGGTGGCCATGTCCAGCTCACTTCTTTCTTGGACATCTCCTTCTGCCCTCCCTCAGGTACCTCTATTTTTACAACCCATCTTTTCTGACCAAGAATTCTGTTGCTTTTGCTGCTGCCTTAGAGCTTGACACAACCTCAGGAGCACTGCCCTCCTCCCTCTTCCCATGGAACAAAATATAAGGGTGGTGGGGATTCACAGAAGGCAATGTTGCCCTGCATGAGAAGCTTTGGGCAAAAACTGTACAGCCCAGCTAATCAGGCTCTGTGATTGCCAAGATATCTGTTTACTAGGCAAACTCATGAAGCTTCTCTTCCTGCTGAACTTTCCATAGTGTGTGTGTGTTTTCCTGATTTCCATCAACCTGGCTTTGCTAAGCAGCATCCTCAGTGCTTATAAATATTGCAGACTTCAGAAACTGACATTCATATGTTCAGTGTGCTATGAGTTTGAGACTCTTGGTACTAGAGTATCCACTGTAGTATAGCAAAGCTTCTTTGGTAATCATAGATCAATTAAAAATGAGATGTTCAGATATCTGTAACTAATGTACGCATCCTATTGTTGAAGATGTTCTTCTGCAGATGTGATAATGCATATAAATTGCAACATTATTTCCTCTGGAGGTAAAGAACCTTTGATTTTCAACTATTTTATCAGTGTGAAACAAATTCTAATGAATCATAGAATCATTGGGATGGGAGCTACTTTAGAGGTTTTCTGGTCTAATCCCTAGTCCAAGGCAAGAATCCTTATAGCATCCCAGACAAATGACTATCCAACATTTGCTTAATAATCTCCAGTAATGGAGCACCCATGATTCCAGTAGGTAAGCCGTTCCATTAGTTAGCTCTCATAGTTAAAAAATATGTTCTTACTTTCAATTTAGATCTCTCTTTGTAAAGATTGCACTATTGGTTTTATCCTATCCTTAGGAACTATGGAGAATAAATTCACACCCTCTTCCCTATCATCTCTCTACAAGTATCTGAAAACTGCTATTGTGTCTCCTTTCAACTTTCTCTTCTTTTGGCTAAGCTTGTGAATTCCTTTAATTGTCCTTAGGAATTAGCCTCCATCCCTTTCCCATCTTAATCATTCTTTCATGTATTCTTTCTGTTCTTCAAGCATTTTGTGTTATGGTAAACAAAATTTCACACAGCATTCCAGATATAATCTAACCAAGGCAGCATATAGAGGAACTATTGTAGAGTGATTTAAAAAATAATTTGAGGTATGAAAACACAATTTTCTGTTTTAATATTGCATAATAAATTTACATTTTTAAAAATTGCAATAGCATTTAGATTTTTTTATTAGGTAACTCAGAACAATATATTTTGAGTATATGGGCTAGACCAGGGATGTGAAACTCAAGACCCGGGGGCCAGATCCGGATTGCAATGTAGTTAGATCTGGCCCGTGGGACAAACCTGGAGACAGTGAAGGACCGGCTTGCAGTATCTTGTCTCTGGCCCAGGTGCTGATCTACAACTTGGTTGCAGCCATCCAGGCTGGAATATAGTCAGTCTTAGATCCAAAGGGCTGCCCTGGAGCCAGCCAAGGGCCACCCCTGCCTTGCCCCCTGGGTGCGTTCACAGGAGGCGGTGAGCACGTGGGGCCTGGTGTCCCTGATGACCATCTTGCCCTGCAGGCTGACTGTACTCTGAACGCTTCCCTTTCACCCAGAATGCCAGGCCCCATGTGCTCACCATCTCCTTTGCACACACTGGCTCCAGGGTGGTCCCATGTATCTAAAGCTGATTGTGTTCCAGCCCGGATGGCCACTACACTAAGGTGTAGATTAGTGCTGTGCCTGCCACCAGCGTCTACATGGCCTGCTTTCCATCTTGCCTCTTAGCATGTGAGTGCTTCCGTTTCACTGGGATTGCCCCCACCACTATTGAGAAATGCAGAAGGAAGGAAGGAAGGAAGGAAGGAAGGAAGGAAGGAAGGAAGGAAGGAAGGAAGGAAGGAAGGAAGGAAGGAAGGAACGAGAAGGGGGAAGGAAAGAAGGAGATAGGAATGAGAAGGAGATAGAAATGAGAAGGGAGGGAGGGAGGGAGGGCGGGAGGAAGGAGATGGGAATGAGACAGAGGGAGGCAGGGAAAGAGGAAGGGAGGGAAACAGAAAGGTAGGGAAGAAAAGAGAGAAATTGGAATGAGAGGGTGGGAGGGTCTGAGCAAAGTCCTGCCTTAACACTTGGCCATCTGCTGCCCTTTCACCATCCCTTTTCCCTGAAATTTTGGGAAAGTGCTATAGATGTATGAAGTATAATTTCATCAGGATCTTGAACATTTTCCTGGATTCATCATTATCCCAATTCAAATTTCACCTGAAGGTCAAACAAATTATGTGTTGAAGGATCTAATTTATAAATCCCTGAGCTGCTGACTGAACAAGTGTGTGGCTTAAACTTAAGATCTTAAACTTAAACTCCCTTTGCCTGGAGTCCTCAAATACTGATAGAAATTGGAAACCAGTTTTAAAAAAGACTATTATTAAATAATATTACACCTCCCTTCATCAAATTGTTTCAATGAATATTGTACTAAGCAGAATCTGAAACAATCTCTACATTGTACAGAATTAAGTACAACAGCTTTCTGCAAATTGGAATGGGTACTTATTATTTTTGTAAAAATTCAAAATAAGAAGACAATGAATACAGCAGTATAGAAGTGTGGTCATCTTTCTAGTCAGCATTTTAAATAACTTTGTAAAATAACTTTTACAAAGCTAATATCTTTGAAATAATTCCCATAGCCAGTTAAGAATCCTCCTATTCTTGTGGAATTCCACCCCCTTTCTTCTTTCCATTCTCCCCCGCCCCCACAGCTCACTAGCTTGAAAAGCAAGAACAATCTCTATTAGAAACTGTCTGAAAATTGGTTCTGTCTGCAAAATGGACTCTATATATCTTTAGCAAATAACCTATTAAAAGTTTAGATGATATTGAATTCATTTTTTCACAATAGTGTATAGATATAGTGTAATCTTTATACCGTAACATTTCAATAAACATTTCATTTATTTCTATTTTACTTTTCTTTACTTTTCTTTTTTTTTTAATATGTTTTTGTATTGAGATGAATCTGAAATGTTTTGGAACAAAGTTTTTGGATTAATGAAACAACAACAACAAAAAAGATTTATGAAGCTACAGCCATATGAAATTGTCAGAGTATGTAGATTTAATAGCTGTAAACAGATGAGAGGTTGTAAGCGGAGACAATTAGAAGCTGATGCAATGGAATGAGGCAGCAGGGTTACTGCCACTTTAAGAAGCTGGGTAAGAAACTGCCTATATAAGGAAAGCCATTAGAGGGCATTTCTCTTCTCCTTGTGTTCTCTTTCATTGTGTATCCTATTGCTCTCCGTTGTGTCAGTAGCTGTATGATAAAGTATTTTCCACATATAAGTCTGTAAATATTTAGCTGTATATAAACCACTGTTATTTATCTAAGGGCTCTGTGTGCTGTGTGCTGTGTTTTGCTCCTGGGTTTATCTCAGTCACGCTGCCTAAACTCTGACAGAAATATATTTGGAGAACCAGCTTTAAATGTTTGAAGAAAGGGTCAATTTATCAACTGAAGAGGACAACTCTGTTATACATTGAAATGGTGTGGAAGCCATTTCAGCACAGGAAATATTTTAGAGACAAAATGAGTCCATAAGTGAGCAAAAGTGGACACAGTCTCTATATTGTAAAAGTTAAAATTGAATACACTATTTATGTGCAATTGGCTAGGCTTAAAAAACTGCATATAGAATTGAAAATGTTCAGAAACCATTTCAGTTAGTACAAATCACATCAACAAAGGTTAATGCTCACAAACAACAAAGAAAATGAACCTGAAAAAAGGCTGGGTATTTCACAAAAAGACAACAATATAACACATACTTTCAAGTCAAGAAGGAAGAGAGGGAAGGGTCAGTAGAGTTCTGCAAGAAAGAACAGTAAGACACTTCAGTGGTTGTAGATGATGTTCAGAAGAAATTATTTCTGCCAAAGGACATTTAATCAACAAATATGAATTTATTTAAGGATATTCATTCTTTTGTAATATTGTCAGTTTGGCTGATTTTATGAATTGATTATTTACTTTTTTCTCCTAGTGGTATAGGTATCTGTCCCATTTTATTAGTGTAAAACTTATTCAGAACGCCGAAGCACTGTTACAGATATTATTTTATTAGCTTCCAAGTTTAAGTAATAATCCATTACATTTATTATCTAGTAATATTTCTAGATGCCAATTACCAAAATAAACTCTACCAACTATCTCATCCAATGTGTATATCTTGGCAGAATTACTATTGCAGCAGTTTTATAGGGCCAAGGGCAAAGAATTAATTTGATGCAGCAATAGCCAGTGCCTTTGCTAGCCTGAAGCTGATATTGACTGTCAGCATTCTTGTCCTATGGAGGCATTTTGTCCACAGTTGCTGACTGCTGTTTCAGGAAATTGAGCTCTAGAATTTGCCTGCATGTCTCCTAACTCCTCGGACATCTTTGAAACTTTCCACTCATGTCAAGTAAACCTGAAGGCAAACAATTATGCTCAGTCATCAAGAATAGATTGATTCAAATGTCTGTTTTAGGGTTTGAAGTGATTTCCAGACAAACAAGTGTGTCTTTGCCATATGGCTGTCATTCAACAAACTCTATCATTTATCTTTTATTCCTAGCTAGATAGACAAATATTAGCTGTTGCAAGAGAAGCTTAGCACTTAGTTGTTGAGACAGACTTGTCTCAATCACGAGTTCCTCATTTTCCCTTCCAGATGGTTTAACTGAATTCATTAATATATGGGACAAAGTTTGGGTGCCCCATTAAGTTATTGAGTTATACAGAAGAAGTGATTTAAATAGAATTATTGAGGGATTATGGGAGAAGCCAAATGTATATTGTCAGTGGAAATATTTTCCCTCTTCTTTATTATATGCTAAATGGCATCACATTTCCAGTATATAGTGAGAAAAAATATGAGAACTGATTTTCTCCCATTTTGACACACAGATTTTTGCAGGAAATTTTATTGGGGGGTAAGGACAGATAAATCTTAATTACGATCAAAGATCAGACGTTAGTGACTATGCAAAAAGAAAGAGAAAACACTGAAGTAATAAATTTAAGTTAATAATATATACTAAGAGGAAAAATATTAAAATATAAGCATACAATGAAATTAAAACTAGTGTTGTGGTCCGCCAGCAGCCTGCAGAGCTGGCAGCTGAGTCGGACAATGATGAGGCTGAGGAAGAACATGGGTGTCAGGTGTGCCTCCTTTCAGTACTCAAGAAAGAAAAACCCCGACTCCATTTTCATAGAAAAAGGTACTTTTACTGAGTATGAACTGAATGCAACCAAAGAAAAGCAAGGTCTGAAGCAATAGGTGCGAAAATCACATATGGAAAGCATCTTTAAAACCCTCCCCCCAATAATCCAGTCAGGATAATCCAGTCAGGATTATCCAATCCACATCCCCCCAGGGGTCATGTGGGGTATAGCTTCCGATGGTGCTATCCTCCTGGTATGCCACAATGGCTGACCTTGAGTGGTTATCAGCGTTCTTCCCAGCTGCATAAAAAGCACTGAGAAAAACTTTATCCCCTCTTTTCCACCAACTCACTTCCCCCCTCCCAGATATTCAAACAGCTCCCCCATCCCCCCATTACAATGGCAGCCAAGCAATCAAGCAATAAAAAGGTGGAGGCTGACATTCGTCCCTCCTGCAGAAGAGACATTATTCCTACAGAATAAGGGAAATAGGTAATTACATAACCAGAACATGAGAACTACTCCAAGATTAAGGTTTATCAGGGTATTTGGAATAAAATAGTTGCAGCTGCTTTGGAGCACTAATGTCTTGTTTATTTACCCATTCAGACTGAGCTAAAGGGAAATGTTTCCAGGCCACCAAGTACTGCACCCTACCATGATGTTTCCTCGAATCCGATATTTCTTTGGCTTCAAAATGCTGTTCCCCTTCAATGAGTACGGGGACAGGAGGAGGTTCTTGGTCCAGACTCAAAGGGGACAAATGCTTTGGTTTCAGCAAACTGACATGAAACACCAGATGAATCCTTCGCAAGGTTTTAGGCAACTCTAATTGCACCGTAACTGGGTTAACTACGCGTATGATAGGGAAAGGACCCACGTATTTGGGCCCAAGCTTCTTTGACTTTGGGGTAATTTGCAAGTACTTGGTGGAAAGGAAAGCCCTATATCTTACCTTATAATCTGTACCCTGAAGTTTTTTCTTATCAGCTTGGACTTTATGAGCTCGGTGAGCTTCGTCCATGACCTTACGTGTTACGGACCAGGTACCACGTAGCTGTTCAATCCAGTCAGCCAAAGAAGGTATTTGTGGGCTTTCCTGAGGTAAGTCCAGGATGGGGACAAAATCTTGGCTGGAGGCTACCTTAAAGGGGGTATACCCACTACTGCTGTGTATAGTTAATATAGACGACTTCTGCAAATGGCAACAAGTCCGCCCAGTTATCTTGCTGATAATTTATGTAATATCTAAGGTATTGATCCAACACCAAGTTATTTCTTTCACAAGCCCCATTGGTCTGAGGGTGGTGGGCAGAACTTAACCCTGGGCAGAGCCTAACAACTCCAGGAACTCCTTCCAAAAGTGGAAGGTGAACTGGACCCCTCTGTCCAAGATTATTTGCTCTGGAGCCCCATCTAGTCTGTACACATGTTGGACAAACAATTTTGCAAGAGTTTTAGCCGAAGGGATCTTGGGACATGGGATAAAATGCACTTGTTTAGAAAACAAATCAGTAACCACCCAAATGACTGTATTCCCTCCACTTCCGGGCAACTCAACAATAAAATCATGGAGATTTCCTTCCATGGGGCTCCTGGGCTGGCTACACTCTGAAGCAGCCCAGGTGGTTTCCCAGGAGGCTTCTTTGCTGAAGCACATATGGGGCAACTCGCCACGTATGCTTCTATGTCTTTCTTCAGCGCCGGCCACCAGAATTGTTGTTTAACTAAGTGTAATGTCTTCACGAAACCAAAATGCCCAGCGATTTTAGCATCATGGGCATATTGTAATACTGTCCCCCTCAGGCTGGTGGGGACATACAGTTTAGCTCTCACCCAAGTGAGACCTTCTTGAAGTGTACACTCATTGGGCTGAAAACCACTCATCAGTTTTGTTTTGTTTTTGTTTTTTATTGAAAAAGTTTTACAATACAGAAATTTTTTCATTTTCACCCCCCCTCCCCAGTCCCCCTCCCCAACCCCTCCCATCCTCCCTCAACCCCAGCCCCTTCCCTCCCCATCCCCCCCTGACTTCTGCTACAGGTTAAAAAAAACAAAGTTTAGAACAAGGGAAAAAGAAAAAGATTATTAAATATTCAAATTTTAAATTAAACAAATTTTGAAAGAGGAAGAGAAAGAGAAAGAAGGAAAGAAAGAAAAAAAGTAAAAAAAAAACAAAAAAACAAACATTAATATATTTAAACATTATTATAATAAAAAAAACCATTGATAGCCATTATAATTAAGAACACCATTATAATTCTATCCTAACTACACCCCTTAACTAAAGAAAACCCCCCAAAAACATAAAACATAAGAAATATATATGCATATATAGTTATAATCACACAATTATGTCATTAAGAAAATTATCTTTTGTTTAATTCATTCCTCAGTCTCTATAATCCAAATTTCAATCTTCTCTTCAACTTGATTGAAGTCAAACATATTTCCTCACATAAATCCTGCTTCAATAATCTTCATCTTGCCGCTGCCCCCATCAGTAAAGTAAAACATTTCTCCACACAACCCCCCGAGTGACTTTATATAAATAATATCCAACCACGAAGGTATTCACACCTCTAGGAAGATTCATTCAAGCTAATTTATACTGTACCTAAAAATAGGCTTTTGCAGCCTTAACATTCAAGCCTTGAAGAAAAAAAAAGAGAAGAAAAAACCAACTAAGAGCTGCATTCCCAGATGTTCCTTTAAAATTATTTCAAATCCTGCCACCCTTTGCAATTCAATCCTTCGGGTTATAAGATATTTTCAATTTCATAGTCTTCTCCTAGAAGATAAGTTCCACAAAAAATATATAATTGGGTAACCAGTGATCGCTGCTAATTTTACAGCAATCTATCAGGACTCAGGATATCATGTCCAATCCAGGATAAACTTCATAGTAAAAATTTTTTATAATCCATTTTGATATATAAGTTTAATATTAGTCCAACTCAGAATAAACTTTTAACAAATTGTTGTACATCTTAAAAGAATTTTTATAATCCATTTTTTCCAAATCTTTCAATGCTTTCTGATTCAGTATCAAACAATTCACTATGCTCTTTAATTTTATCACCTGTGGTTTCCAGTTGGATTTCTTCATTGACATCTAGTTCCTGTTGATTAGCATCACCCCCCATGTCTTGAAGAGTATTGGACCTCTGCTGCTGGTCATCTCAAAGTAAAACTTTGTTTTTTGAATCTTCCTCCAGCAGTTCAAGGTCCTGTGATCCCCCAAGGTCACTGAGGTGTTCAATTTTCTCATCAGAAAAATCCATAATAGAATCCTCTGGACAACCACCAAATTCTCCTTTTACTTTTAACACACTCTGATTTTCTTCTTTCTGTTCACATTTTATAAACTCTGTTTTTGACTTTTTATTCTTGAGATATTTCGGTGCTCCCTTAAAAATATTTTGGTAAAAATATTCTGCTTTTTCAATAGTATTCAGACAATGTCTCACACCATGATATCTAAAAATTATACCAACTGGAAAATCCCATCTAAATGGGATATTACTTCTCTTCAGTTCCTTGACCAAAAAATCAAAATCTTTCCTGTCCTTTAAAACCTTCGATGGTAGCTCTTTAAAAATCCTGATTTGTGTACCTGCTACCTGCACTCTATCAGAATAAGACTTTTGTAAAATATCATCTCTCAGTCTTTTATCAGTGAAATAAACAATGACATCTCTAGGCAGATTCCTTTGTTTAGCCAAACGTGAGTTAACTCTGTAAACTTTCTCTATAGAACCCAAAATTAATTCATCTTATAGCTTTAATAATTCTGCAAAGGCCTTTGCACAAGTTGTTCTTAAGTTTTCTCTGTTGTTTTCTTTTATCCCTCTTAGTCTAATTGCAGATTCCATAGCCTTAATTTGAAGCATAATAACATCATTCTGAATGTTATGATTTTTGGCCTCTGCTTCCAGAAGTTTCCCTTGTAATTCTTGTATCTGAGATTCAAATTTACTACTCATGTCAATCACTTTCTTCCCCATTGCAGCCACCGCAGTTGAAAAATCTGAAGCTACTTGAGCAATAATTTGACTTAGTTGGTCATATTTCCCAGAAACCAGTTCCTCAAGATCCTTCTGTGATCCTTTTATCTTATCTACCACACTCTCTAAGGACCTTGTAATTAACTCTTTTAAATCCTGTTCTGTAAGTCTCTGCAAATGAGACATTTCAACTTTATTCATCTGATTCAAGGGGGAGCCCCCCCTTCCTTTAAGTTTAGGCATCTTTACTTTTAAAAAGGACCAAAAAAAAAAAAATCCTTCTTACTTCAATAGAGAAAAGAAAAGAAAAAAAAAAACAGAAGAAATCTATTTAAATCAGCCTCTGTTCCTTTAAGTTCTTTTTCTGTGACAAAATATTCCTTTCAAAGTCTTTCAGGACTAAACTCTGCGCTCCATTTCCGCTCTCACTTTTCTTTCAAGCAGAGCCAGTCGCCATCTTAAAAAACTTTCACTTTTCTTCCTCTCCCTCCCCCTTCCCCCCCCCTCTTCCAAAAAATCCGTTGAGAAAAATCCATACTTGCTTAAATTTATCTTCTCTCTTTTCCAGCTTGCTCCAATTATCATTTCAATTGTGGTGTTGCTCCCAGTGTCTGGCTCCGCTAATTAAGTAATTAGCAGAGGATCCTCTCGGCGCGGAGCATACCCTGGGGGTATGGAGGGAGCCATCCCTCTGAGCCCTCCCGAGGACAAGGGAAAAATTCCTGGGGCGACTCAGGGGGGCTCAACCTCACCCCCAGAAGCTCTCCCTGCTCCTCCCATCAAGGAGCAGGTTTTTCGAGCCGCCTGTCTGCTGTAAGGTGGCTCTAACGCGCCGAGAAACCGGCGGGCATGAAAAGCCCGCCGCCAACGAGGAAGGCGCCACCGGAAGTCCACTCATCAGTTTTTAATGCTTCTTTCAACTGCTTGCTCAAGTTGCCAGACAAGGTTAGATCTACTTTTGCCTGGGCTCTGATAACCACTGGTGCCACTAGCTGTTTCGAGGGGATAACCAGACGAATTACTTCCTCTCGAACACTATTGTATTGAGGCAGTCTCGAGAGGACATCTGCCATAAAGTTCTTCCCTCCAGGAAGATAACGCAGGGAGAAATTAAATCATTTAAAATGTTGGGCCCAGCAGACTTGCTTAGGTGACAGTTTAGTGGCGTTTTTAAAGCCTCTAAGTTTTTTTTTGTTAACAAATTTTATTTCATAATCAACATGCAAACATATAGGCATTTAAATAAAACATAGTCAATCATCAAAATATAGCATCTAATATATCAAAGCTTGAAAAAGCTTTTTTAAAAAATTCCCCCGTCTCCCCACTCCTATCCCAACCCCCCCCCCCAGACTTCCCAGAGCAAATACAGGGTAAAACATTTGATAAACACACACACATAAAAAAAAACCCCACACACTAACTATCTATAGATTTATCTCCCTCTTGCACTTTAACTCGCCTTGTTCATATCTAAATATAACTGGTCTTGCTTGAAGGTAGTTAGTCCCTCTTCATTCTTGTCCATTCTTCAGCAATAAGCAGATCTTTATTCCAGTCAAAAACTAGTTAACAATTAGCCATCACATCTCCAACCCTTACATATATTATCACAATGAGAAAATGCTTCAATTAGTCTCCAGTAAAATATATTGTAAAAAACCTTATACTTTCCACTCACTCTCCAATTAATAATAACTAGTGTCATCCAAACCAAACATTTCAATAGAGTCAATTTCTACTATCTACAAAACAATTAGCCTTTTTTGTTGAAATTTTAAGAAATCATATAGCCTAATAAATATCTAATTAATCTAAATAGACGATCTTGTCACCCATTTCCTAGGTTTAACCTTCTTTTGAGCCAGACAAAGCATTTGTCCCAACTTCTATTGTATATTGAATCTTTCTTATCTTTTAAAATATACGTTAATCTAGCCATCTCAGCACATCGGAGAATCTTGTTTATTATCAAATGATCGGGGGGCATATCTGCATCTTTCCACAGTTGGGCAAATGCCATTCTTGCCACTGTTGAGACATGGACAAATATGTACCAATCTTTGTTATCAATGTAGTTTGGTCTTATTCCAAGCAAGTAGAGGTCTGGATGAAGGGGAAAGCTCACACCTGTTATTTCCAGCAGCCATTGTTGTATTTTCCCCCAATTTATTTATTTTATTTATTTGTTTAAATTTGTATACCGCCCTACTCCCAGAGGGACTCAGGGCGGTGAACAGCCAAAAATAAAATACAATTTACATACAAAAAGTTAAAAACTATTAAAAGAGATTAAATTTAGGCTCAAAAATTTAAAACCACCAATTTATATAAACATTTTAAAAACCCAATTTAAAACCAATTTAAAAGGGAGAGTTAGGTCAGCCCCGCCTGTTGGAATAGAAGCGGCAGAAAGTGCGTAAATCCTCAATTCTCCGTATCTCCGGGGGGAGCTCATTCCAGATGGCAGGTGCCCCCACAGAGAAGGCTTTCCCCTGGGGGCCACCAGTCGACACTGTTTGGCCGACGGCACCCTGAGGACCCCTCCCTATGGGAGTGGACTGGTCAGTGAGAGGCTATCGGTGGCAGAAGGCGGTCTCATAAGTACCCTGGTCCTAAGCCATGGAGCGTCTAGTTAATGGACAAGTCCGCCACTGGCGGAAGAAAGTACCTTTGGTTGACCCACATTTCCAACATCTATCAGAGGACCTTGGGGACATCTTAGCAATTCTGGTGGGGGGAGATACCAACGGTAGATCATTTTATAAAAGTTTTCTTTGAAAGGGGAAGAAAGGGTCAGTTTCATAGTTTTGTTCCATACGTTTTGCCATGCATCAAGCTGAATTGTTGTTCCTATATTTCTCCCCCAGGCAATCATTGTGTCTTTTACAATCTCCTCCGCCATAAAATTGGACAAAAGAAAGTTGTAAACATTGGAGATAAATTTCTTTTGGTCACCTAGGAGAAGCTTGTCAAAAGTTTGTAAATGAAGGGAAATACCAGGTTCCTGTTTATCCCTAGTGAATCTAGTTTGAATTTTCACATAGGACCATCAATCTATATCTAATCCTCTATCTTGGAGATTGGCTCTAGGTCTAAGTCTCCCGATTTCATCCAACAAGTCACCATAAACCCAGTTCCTCTTTGTGTTGTGCACAATCGGAAGGGTCACTGCCTCTAACGGAGACACCCATTTAGGAATCTGTGTGTAAACTTGCTTCTTCACCATTTCCCAAACCCTTATTAAAATTCCTCTAATATAGTGATTTGTAAAATATTTGAATTTTTTGTCTTTTTGAGACCACAAAAAAGAGTGCCATCCCTGCTGCAAATTATATCCTTCAATTGTTAAAATGCGCTTTCTTGAGAGAATTACCCAATCTTTAATCCAAACCAGGGATGAAGCTAGGTAATAAAGCTCCCACATTGGGAGCCCCAAGCCACCTCTTGTTTTGTGCTCTTGCAACATTTTTCTCTTTATACGGGGCTTTTTACTCTGCCAAATAAATTTACTTAGAATTTGGTCTAGTTTCCTAAAAAAATTTTTTTCCAATCTTGCAGGGGCTGTTTGAAATAAAAAGATCCATTTCGGTAAAACATGAGCTTTTATCGCGGCAATTCTACCCAAAAATGAGATCTGAATATGCCTCCATCTCTCCACTTCATTTGCTGTGTCTGTTAATAATTTGGAATAATTGAGTTCTTTAATAAAAGAACATCTATTTGTAAGCCAAATACCTAAATATTTAAGTTTTTGACACAGTTAATCCCCATAGTACTTTGGATCTGTTCCTTTTGGGCACCTGACAAACTTTTTGTTAACATTTTGGTTTTATCTTTGTTAATTTTTAATCCCGCTACCTCCCCGTATTCATCTAATTTGGTAAGTAATTTTGGTCCCGTGATAAGGGGATTTTCTAATATGAAAACCAAATCGTCAGCAAATGCTTGGAGTTTATATTCTTCCCCTGTAACTTTTAAGCCCTTAATTTCTGAATCCTGTCTAATCGTCTTAAGAAGTGGTTCAAGTGTTAAAATAAATAGCAGCGGTGAAAGAGGGCATCCTTGTCTGGTACCTTTATAAATCTGTATCTCTTCTGATAGTGATCCATTAAGCAGTAGCCTTGCCGACTGTTTAGAATAGATGGCTTGAATTGCCCTTGTAAATTGAGGCCCAAAACCCATCACTTCCAATTGTTGTATTATAAAATTCCAGCTGATTCTGTCAAAAGCCTTTTGGGCATCCAAAAAGATCATTACCATTGGTTTATCAGAGTGTGTCTCATAGTATTCTAAGGCATTCAATACCACCCTTACGTTATCTCTTAGATGCCTATGAGGCAAGAAACCATTCTGGTCTTGGTGGATAAATCGGGACAGGAACACCCGGAGTCTCTCAACTAGTATTGTCGCAAAAATCCTATAGTCCACATTCAGGAGCGAGATTGGTCTATAGTTCTGGATCAGAGTTTTATCTGTTTCGGGTTTCGGGATTAGGGAAATGTAGGCTTCCTCCAGGACCGGGGTATTTTAGAGTGCAGTAGGACCTCATTAAATAGATCTTTAATATACAAACTAAGTGAGTCAAAGACTCCTTTATAAAATTCACTAGGAATCCTATCTGGTCCCGGAGTTTTGCCATTAGCTTGTTTCTTTATAGCTACTGCTATTTCCCCAACTGTGATTTCTGCATTTAAAATTTCTTTACAGTGATCCGGAATCATCTCCAATTGTAGATTCTGGAGATAACTCTTTAGTTTATCTTCCTGATAAATTTCCTGGCTATATAAGGAGGTATAAAAATCTTGGGCCACCTTTGCTTTTTGCTCTGTAGTACCTACCAAATTTCCCATAGAGTCCTCTAAAAATTCAATCTTTCTAGATTCTGCCTCTTTTCTTAATCTATATGACAACCACCGGCCCGGCTTCTTAGCATGCTCAAATTGATTTTGTCGACATTTCCAAATTTTATTCGCCAAATCGTTTTGATCTAGGATAGATAACTCATGCCTAATCAAGTCAATTTTCTCCTTAATCAAATTATTATACAGATTTAAACGCAGCTCTCCTTCAGCTTTCTCCAATTCAGCCATTAACTCAATCCGTTTGGCCTTCTCCTTTCTCCATTTGGTAGCTGTATATTTTATTACCAATCCTCTAACTACCGCTTTAACAGTATCCCAAATATTTTGAAGGGAAGTATCTTCTCTCTTATTTTCAGTAAAGAAATGATCTAATTCTTTTTTAATCATATTTATAAATCCCTCATCGTTCATGATCTCAGCCCTCATAGACCATCTCACTCTTCTACTGGACCCTTTCCATTTTATTACCAGGGGGTGGTGGTCTGCCCATATATTTGTCCCTATTTCAACCGAATTTATACTTTCTTTCAGTTCTGAGGTTGACCAAACTATATCTATCCTAGACCACGATCTGTGCCTGGGAGAGAAATATGTAAAGTGCTTTTGCATAGGATGGAAATCTCGCCAAACGTCTCTTAACCCTATTTCTGTTCTTAGGTTATCCCATGTTTTAGGGAGTACCTTCCTATGCCCTTTTTTTATATTTAGGAGAACCCTTTCCTGGATCATAATCAATTGAAGTATCAGTAATCACGTTGAAGTCACCTACTATACATACATGCTCGTAATTTAATTCATTAATTTTCTTATACAAATCTTTAAAGAAACCCATTTGGTTAACATTAGGGGCATATATATTTACTAACAATACTTTTTTTGGCCAATACTAATCTCTAACATGAATATCCTACCCTCTATATCTGCATATATTTGACGTTTCACCAGGCCTCTCCGATCGTAAACAACAACTCCCCTTTTCTTCTGGTTGGCCAAGGATACATACAACTTCCCCAGTTTAGAATAAGTTAAAATCTTAGAGTGGTCTTTCCTTATGTGGGCCTCCTGTAAACATATAATATCATAGTTATCTTTTTGAAGTTTAGCCCAGACCTTTTTCCTCTTAGTGGGAGCATTCAGGCCATTGATGTTAACAGAAAACAGGTTAAGCACCTCATCCATACCTCTACTTACCTGCGTTCTTGAGTTTCTGGTATCTAGTCTCGATTTGGAAATTTGTTCCTCCTTCTTCTCCAGATTGGGCTGTGCCTTTGTCATGTCCAATATGCTCTGTGGCTGTTGTTTCTTGGGTTACCTCTTCTTGGCTCTTACCTTCACTCTCTTGGTCACTTGAATTAATATAGGCTTCCGCGAAGTCTTGTGCTTCCTGTACGGATTCTAATCGTAGCCTCTGTTCTTGCCAGGTAAACATCAGGCCTTCCAGTAGAAGCCAACGATAACGTATCCCTTGCTTCCTCAGCCATGTTGTCAAAAAGTCATATTTCCTCTGAATGTCTCATACACGTCTCGGGAGCTGGGGCAGTACTGTTAGTCGGTTATTTTTATAGGTAAAAGCTTGGTCCCTCATTTTCCGAAACACTTCATCTCTTAGTGCTGCTCTAGTAAATCGAACATGAATCTCTTTAGGGAGCTTGTTGTGCCGAGCATAGCTGGTATATACTCGGCACACATCATCAATATCTCTTGAAACTTCTGCGAAATCTTTTCCGGTAATTCCTGCAACAATCTCTCCCATTAGTACATCCAAGCGCTCACCTTTCTCTTCAGGGACATTCTGAAAACGTAAGAAGTAGCCAGATCTATCCATTTCGAGGAAGATAATCTCTTCCTCAGTTTTTTTATTAGCCATGGCTTGCCAGAGTTCGAGCCGCTCCATCCTACATGTCACCTTCTCGGTCTTTATCTCGGAAGCTTGAATCTGTTCCTCATCGTTAGTCAAAGTATTTTGGACCTCCTCAAACTTTGCATGAAACAACCTTGTCTCCGTAGTTAATGTTTCTACATTCCTCTTCAGCTCTTCCAAAATTTTAGATGTTGAGTCTTGATTTTTGATCAATGTTTCCTGTATAGACTGGAGAATATCTTGTGTCAATGCTTTTCCCTGAGTAGCCACGTCTTCAGATGATCTTTGTAGTTTCACAGAGGTAGTGACTGGGGATGAGGCTGAAGAGGTCGTGATTGCCTTCTTCTTTAAAGTGGTAGTCATGGTAGCCATTTTGGATATTCCTAAAAAGTCTTTCCAAGCAATCATACAACACCAAATGGTTTCACCACCTATTATCAAAATTCACTCTTGCTTCGCTATGTCCAATGTACTAGGGGTAAATTTAGTCACTGATTCCTACTGGGTACTTAATTCCTATTGGCTATCTAAAAGGAAATAGGAAAGGAAAAACAGGGGAGGGAAGGGGGGAGGAAGTCCAACTATAATAAGTCTAGGCATAGTTAGCAATTTTGGTCACTAGATGGCAGCAAACACCAACTTCTCCAGTTCTCCAGATCTTCTCGCAATGAAAGTAAGTTCAAAAGTGATTGCTCATACAAATGGCATATTTCAAAAGCAGCAAATGTTAGTACTAAGTCAAAAATAGAAAAATCAAAGGAAGCACAGCACTCTTTTTTTCAAAGTCTGTGGGGGGTTCACGTTCCCAAACAATAAGTCAAAATTCAAAATTCACCAGTCATAAAAACAGAGTGAAATCAGATCGCAGTAATCAATTATAATCCAAGGTTGATAATCTTCTCAAACTGCCAGCTAACTTCACTGCCACTTCACTCAGTTTAGGCTCTGGGAATAGGAAAGATTTTAAACTCCACTACCTTGCAGCTTCCAATCGAGTCACAGTCTCAAATTACCGAATCAGTCTTTTGGTTTGCCTTGGATGAATAGACTTCCTCAAGCAGTATAGTCACAGCCTCGGGGCACCATAACAGGCATCCTCTCACTGCTCCGACATCGGGGAGGGACTTCAGTCTCTTCGTGCAGCCTGCACTTTCCACACGGAGCTGGCAAAGCTCCCCTCTTTTCCACCAAGCTTTCCTGCTCAGTGTTGGCTTCAAAGAAGCTTCAAAGAAGCCGCCAGATACAGCGATCGGGGGATCAGCTTGGGAGAAGAATCCCTTGCCTCCTCTGGCTGCTGTGACATCCTATTCTGTGTATTTTACTGTAACTATCTTGTTTAGTGCAAACCACTATTGAATCGTGCAAACCACTATTCCAAACAATGCTATTTATAGAACCGGTAGTAAAAGCAGCAGAAGGCCCCGCCCACTGACCCTGACATCACCAAAACACTTCTGCACATGTGCAGAAGAGCGCGTGCATGCAGGAGAGAAGTGAGCGCATGCGCGGAGCCCCCTGCAAACCAGTAGTAAAGGTAAGTTGAACCCACCCCCGGATGGGGGGCACTGAGGATGAGTGTGTAGTACCAAGGGGGCAGTGGACTGAAAAAGTTTGGGAACCACTGATATAGGCTGTAGTGAATGTGAGAGTTTTATTCATGACATCTGGAAGATATAAGATAGAAAAGTCTTCCTATATATGGAATAGGACTCTCCAGCTTTGATCATTTGGATCCACATCATGTCTGATGGAAGTGGAGACTAAGAAAATGCTGCCTCTGCAATAATTCACAAATAATAAATATGTCTTTATTGCTAACCAAATTTGGAAGAGCTCATTATATAGGAGTAGGGAGAACATTTGCTTTCTCACACAGCTTTCTCAAGTTGGCATTATTTAGGAAAACCTTCCCTGCTTAAGACTGACGTAGTTTATTTTGTGGGATTGAAAAGATTGCATTTACAGAACTTCTATAAATGTACAAAATCCTGTTCACCTTCCCTTATGAAAAAAAATAATCAGCCTTTAGTTGTGGATTCTGAAATTCTCTTTTTTTCTTTCCTTTATCTCTCCCTACCCCTCAGAGAAGGGAAAGGGTATATAGGCTTTCTAGCACTGCAAAGAATTTGCCAATGTCTCAGGAAACTGGAAAATAACTGAGAACCAAATGAAACCATTATTAGAAGGGTTAAGTGGATACAATTATTGAATGTGGCATTCTCATTCCTTTTCCATTTGTATTACTTGCATTCTAGCCTGAGAGGGAAGCTACTATTAGAAACCTTTTTTTTTAATTCTAACAACTAGTCAAGAGAAAATCTGCCTTGAAGGAAATAATTGTAAGGTACCCAGGATATTAATGGAAAGGCAGCTATTTCCTTTAAAGAGTTTTATAGAAGAAGAGGTGAAAGGAAGGAAAGAAAAAGAACACTTCAAAAGAATACTTTATTTGTTATTTGTTTTTGCTACAATCAGCTAAATAAACACTTTGCTCAGATAATGGCCGCAAACATTTTAGCATGCTACTTAACTGACTTCATCATGAAATTAATTTCTTAGCACAGAAATCTACTGAACAGTCAGAATTTAAGCTATTTTTCAGAGACATTTCACAGGAACTAATATATTTGCCATGAGATTTGAAAGAGAGCTGTTCCAGCCATTATTATTTTTTTTTTTTGCTTGTGTTATATGTGTCTATGGCACTGAAACATAATGTTTGATATTTGCAATAGATTGGACAAATTTTAAGAGCTTGTAAAAATAGGATTTGTAGCAATGGATTTTATTTGGTCGCTTACTTCTCTCTCACATACAGATTAACACCCAAAGTTATAAATAGAGTTGTGAGATGATGGGAATGAGTAGACTGTGATATGAGGAAGAGGAGTTAGAAGATTATAATTCCCCTTAAATTGGTCAGGGTGCTTCTGTGATTTCATTTCTGATTTTCAATAGAAAACATCAACAAATTGCATCAGAAATTAAGTAAGCACATATTTGAATTTAAATCATATTTCATATTCCTGAATATTAATTATATTATGAATTAAAAGAACCACCCTCTTTTTTGTACAGAACTAGATATAGTAGCATAGCAATTCATAACTTTACAGTTGTCTTGGTCTATTAATTCAATATTTTTTCTTCTTCCTTATTTTATGACCCTATAATTTTTGTCCTAAATTGAAACAGTGAATACTAATTCATTTTATTTATCACATAATGTTGCCTATAAACTCACAATGCAATCATTTGCAGTACAAATATACACAATGTATTACCAAAAATATATAACTGTATTCTATGTGTTTAGATACTCTCTCTACAAATGATAAAATTTGGCACTTTTGAAACAAATTAGATGTGCAAATCTCCTAAGAACAGCTTGAATAAACAAATAGAAAGGACAGCAACACAGAAAGAAAAAAATATTTTTAGATGGAAATAGCTGGATACTGATTCCAGGAAGGGATATTTGTTGTTTTATCTGTACAGCAACAGCTTTCCATCACTGCATTCCTTACATCCCTATATAATCTTGTTGTAAAAAATAAGAACAAACTAAGTCTTGTTAACCAACAGAATGTTGGTTCTAGAGATCATATAGAAATATTAAATAGCACCAAATCAAATTAATGTAAAACAATAAAAGAGATGTTTAAATTATTTTTCAGAAATCTGAAAAAAATTCTAGGGCTTAGAGGTTCTAAACTGGGCAATTTTTGCAGTAAGAAACTGATATTTATTTGTTTCTTGAGGGAATGTGGCAGTCAAAAATTATATACTACTACTGTTAAAACAGCAATTTAGGCAGAAATCTCAAAGGCTGTTTCATACTTTGAAGCCAATTTTAAAAGTCTAATTTATTCTACTGCAAATATAAAGGTTGATTATACTTTTTATTGATAGTGGAAGATAGCTACCTATTTATTAAAGATGTATAAATCCATTGGTTCCATATACATTTAATATATGCATATATTAAAATGTGTGTAAAATATTACTGTGGTATTCTATTCAGTTATCTGGGATATTGATTTTGATTTGATTTGATTTGATTTATATACCGCCCTACATCTGAAGGACTCAGGGTGGTGAACAGCCAACAATAAAATACATACATACAAAATTTAAAAGCAGAAATAAAATCATTTATTTATTTATTTTAATATTTAAAATTATTAAATATTAATAATTTAATTAAAAAAATAAATGCATTTTATATTAACATTTTTTTCCCAAACTAGACCTTGACAGTTTGTATAGATTGAAAGCAAATTTCTTAATATAAAAATGGCAAAGATTTGATTTCTTTGGGGAATATTCATCTTTCATGAAGCTATATATTCTTTTTTAAAAACAGAAAATTATTTTACACAAAAAACTTATAATTAAATTTCAACAGAACTTTCATAGGCTAGAAACATATACATAAATTATTTAAATGTTTTAATAGATATTATTTAAAAAATAGAATGCAGGTGAATCAAAATATATAATGAGATGGGGAAGGGCTATTTATATTTTTCCTATCTATTAACCACATTTATACGGCTGCCCATTCCCAGAAAGTGCCTTTGGGTGACATAAAATAATCCAATAAAACAATAAATATAAAACAATCCTTACTTAAACATAGAACCATTATGTATAATTATTCAACATTTTAAAAAACTGTAAAAGCAAAACCAAAGAAGAAAAGGAAAATAATAGACAGAAGGATATAATAATAAAGGAGCCACTTCATGTGTTTATCTGTCTTCTGGTGTAACCTGTTGTAGGGTACCTTTGAAAGCTCAGGACTGTTGAGACCAAACTCATCTCAGGTAAGAGAAGATTCCACAATGCTGGTGTCAGAGCAGAAAAGGCCTGCTGCCTAAGGCCCGCCAAATGTTGATGGAACCATAACATAACTTCATGCAAAGTCCTCTGAATCTGTTGCACAGCCATCTTTTTGATCACCAAAAGGGATGGTTAGATATTGGCTGAAAGTTGTCCAGTATCAAGGGCTCCAGCAATGAGTTGTTGAGGAGGGGACTAACCTAAGCTTCCTTAACAAGTGAACAATCTCTCACTCAGAGATGAATTAACTATAGTAGGATTTTTTTTTAAAAAAAATTGATTTATATGCCGCCCTTCTCTGGAGACTCAGGGTGGCTTACAGTGCGTTAAGCAATAGCCTTCATACTTCTCTATATTTATACAAAGTCAGCTTATTGCCCCCACAAACTGGGGGGGGGATCCATTCACATGACACCCCCCCGGCCTCTCACAAACCAGGAGGGGATCTAAAGAGTAACTGACCACTCTGACCTGCTCTTCAATCTCCTCCAGTCTCTGGACCTCTCAGCACGGTTGGCTCCCAATAAATCCTACAACATGCTTTACTTGTGGGCATGGCAAGGCAGAGGCACAATTAGAACAGGTGAGCATAAGCTATCATCCAACTCTAAACCAGCCAGAAAGCCAAAGAAACCAAATCCTGAGGCTCAGTCTAAAAGCCAAGTATAGTATTGTACAGGTGAGCATCAAAAAAAGAAAAAGGTAATATTAATAAAGAACACTGCTAAAGAATAAATCAAGTGAGGTTCTTTTTCCTTTTTAAGATTGGGGTGAGCAAGAACCTCTGAACACCAACTGAATCCCTGCAGAGGAAAAAAATCAGTGGCCAAGGTGCAAAATATGTGACTATAAGATATGGATTACTCCTTTACTCACTGACTTTAAAGCAGATCAGAAGAATCTAATAATAAAATAGCTCATTTTCAACAGCTTGCTAGCTGTATTTTACAGATAAGATTAAATGTATGCATGTACTGTACATAGGCCTATGTATATCATCATGCCATCAGAAAGTTTCTGTGGTATTTTCCCCCCAAATAATGCTATTGTCATTCATTCTGAATTGCTTTGGAAAGAATATAGCATCAGTACAATGTTTGCAAGGAAATAATCTTGGGTGAATTTCATTTACAGTCTAAAAATTATGTCGCAGTAGATCGCAACCAGTTTGCTCTTCATGACTATTGAATGAAAACCAATTGTGAAAAGAAGGTCATCCTGGATTTGGAATGTCAGTGGAGCCAAATAGCTAATACTTAAAAGCTTAAAGGATTATTGTGAAAAGCCCTTCAGTTTATGACTTTGAGCCAGGAGTTTTTTTGGAGGAAGATTTTCAAGTAGACTTGGCTGTCCAATTTCAGGCATTTCTAGACAATTAATTTAGACCCATTTCAACATGAGTTCTCAATCTTTTTGAAACCTTGAGAAGCACCTCTATGACAATATGGTTCAGATTACAGAAGTACTGAATTGGAAAAAGTTTTGTCAAGGCCAAACTCGATTGCAAGTATCCAAAACATCCCCGAAAGATAGCCTTCTAGTTTCTGCCTGAACATATCCAGCAAAGAGTGTATTACATTTCTTGATAATTGTCATTTTTTTATCACTATTCTGAAGACTTTTCTATTATTCATAAAAATGTGCATTACTGTTGCTAAAGGCTCTTATTATTCCATATTTTACACTTCAATGGGTCTGAAAGATTTTGTTAAATTTATCAGCAGCTTTTAATACGTCTATAGGTGCTATATTTTTATGCCAGTTGTCCTGGGATGAGAATCAAGGGCTCCTTACTGACTGTTAGGATCCAGCAAGTGTTGCAGTCTGCTCTTCTTTGATGTGTCTTTGAGTATGTGTGTGTGATTTGTTAAATGTTGTTGTGTATAAATAAGCAAGCAGATAGCATGACATAGTATTTACATAAAATATGACATAAATATTTAACACCACTGACAATGCTGCCACCCTTCAAAAAGACCTTGACTTTGTGTCGGAATGGTCAAACAATTGGCAACTCCAAATCTCAGCCAACAAATGCTCTGTCTTACACATTGGCAAAAAGAATCAGAACACAAAATATAAACTGTGTGGACACGACCTTGTAGATGATTCTCACTCTGTCAAGGACCTTGGAGTACTCATATCAAATGATCTAAGTGCCAAAGCCCACTGTAACAACATCACCAAAAAAGCATTAAGAGTTGTAAACCTAATCTTGCATAGCCTCTTCTCTGGTAATATCATACTACTAACCAAAGCATACAAAACATTTGCTAGACCAATTCTCGAATATAGCTCATCTGTTTGGAACCCGCACTGCATATCGGACATTAATACAGTTGAACATGTCCAGAAGTATTTTACAAGCAGGGTCCTCCACTCCTCTGCTCGCAACAAAATACCTTATGCCACCAGACTTGAAATTCTGGGCCTAGAAAACTTAGAACTATGCCATCTTCGGTATGATCTAAGCGTAGCTCATAAAATTATCTGCTACAATGTCCTACCTGTCAATGACTACTTCAGCTTCAACCACAACAATACACAAGCACACAATAAATACAAACTTAAAGTGAACTGCTCCAAACTCGATCAACAGAGTGGTTAATGCCTGGAATACATTACCTGACTCTGTGGTTTCATCTGAAACCCCCAAAATTTTAACCTAAGACTGTCTACTGTTGACCTCACCCCATTCCTAAGAGGTCTGTAAGGGGCGTGCATAAGAGCACCAGCATGCCTATTGCCCCTGTCCTAATGTTTCCTCTACTTGTATCTATTTTATGTATTCAATTCATGCTTATAATTATATAAATTATATAATTTATATAATTCTTGACAAATAAAATAAAATAAATAAATAGTCAAACATATTGCAAAAACTGAGTTCCAACACCTTGAGATATCCTATAAAACAATTAATATGTGAACATTCACATACAACTATTATGCATTCCATCAAATTGTAATGCTGCCTAGTGAAAATGTGCAGTGGTTTCAGATTATCTGAACCACATCATTGCATATCTTTCTAACATGATGTGTAAAAGGGAGAAATAAGAAGAACTACAAAAGGTTATGAATGTTAATATTGTGCATTCTTACTTTCATAGTGGTAGAAGTAATTGAGAATTGTTGTAAGAGTTATGACTTAGAATAATGAGAATAGCAAAACATAATTAAAACCTTACATTCATCTATGTATTTGTGAAGTATCCTAATAATTAGTATGCATGAGTCTGTTTTGTAGTAACACTTGTTTTAATCCACAAAAGATCAACAAATTTATATGACTTAAGTTTGCTTGTGTAAGGCATCTTATGAAAATTATCTTAATAGTTTAGCCATCAAATAAGCAAACACAAGATAAATAGAAATGGCTGTGTTTACATATACATGGAAGTGGAATATTCTTAACATTCTTAAAAGAATGCTAAAATTTGCAGGCTTCATGGATTTGTTTACATTACCTGACTCTGAAGATACTAGCAAAAATATTCTTCTACTGTATTGTTCATCAATAGAAATCATGAAATGCATGTTTGAAAGTGAGAGATAGGTTGGATGAGTAATAATGGGTAGAAAAATAAAAAGTAAAAAGTATTCTTAAATAAATCTTAGATCGAATATTTAAATAATTTAGAATATGGAATGGAATAGTAGTAAGCTTGTGTTCTATTTCTCACTCCATTTTGTACTTCTTATGTAGACTGATCCCAGCACGTCCAGACATAATGGGTTGGTTGAAAGCTAGTAAATTGAGCCAAAGCTTATATTCTATGTAGTTCTAAGTCTAGAAAACAAATATTCAACTCTAAAAAAGCAAATCGATATATCTTGCGGTTGCCCATGATACTAAAATAGTCTAAAATGACTTTGGTAGCATAGAATATATTTTATTATCTTTGCATAGTTTGCCAGGCGTAGCTCTTCTTGAATAGGGAAAATCTGTCCAGATTAGTTATCTGTGTATAAAATCAGTTTGTATAAGTATAGCTAAATTATATCAATTCTTTTTTTTATAAAAGTTTTTAAAAATTTTTTTAGACAAACACACATACAAACATACAATGTATTTTCTTTGAACAGAGTATTTTGCCAGTTCACAAATTTAAACAATATTTAATCATTTCAATTAAGTTTACAATTTCTATATTTCCTTTTTGCCATAGGTATTCCTTATCTATTTTTTTAAACAAACCAATATTACCCTTCATTCTCATCTCTAATTTTAATCCTAATCAAATTCAATTTTTTCCTTCTATCTATATTATACCCCTTCCCATTGTCATCTATTTTTATATCTATCCTCACATTGGTTGGTTATGTAACTTTACCATTGTTTAATATAAATCCAACATTTTAGTATAAATCAGTTAATTATATAGCTATCTTTTATTTGTATATTAATCAGCATGAACATAAATCTTCCAATTATTTCTATGCAATCCGATTTCTTACAAGTCAATTAATTATATTTGCCAATAGTAATAAACCAAATGGTTTCCCCCCTTATATTACTCATTAAACTCTCCCAATAAACCAAAAATCACAATTTATTCATTTCTACAGAAATTAAAAAAAGAAAAACTTGTCATTTTCTAGATTTCAAAGATACAAAAATAAATATTCCAATTATTAATCATTTCATTTTTACATTGATATGATTTCCCATTAGTTTCTTACTACTATTCATATTTCAATTCTAAATATGTATAACATCTTTCTCTTTCATTTCTTTTTCTTTTTCTCCCTTTCCATTTTTCTTTTTGTCTTTTTCTTTCTCCTTTTTCTTTTTTGTGTTTTCAAATCTTGAACTCTGTTCTTTTGCCCTAAATTTTCCTTTGTTTCCCATTTCTTTTCTCCTTTTCTTATTTCCCCACTATTTATCCCACTGTTTATTCCAGTGTAATCATTCTGTATTTCACAAATCTGGACTTTTCTATTTTGCCCTGCATTTCCTATTGTTTTCCATCCTTTTCCTCTCTTTTTTTTCTTTTCATTGTTAATCCCAGTGTAATCTTTTAGGTTTTTTATATTTTTTCTATGTCACCCTTTGTTGGGATGGGGGGAGGTTTGCCCCTAATCGTGAACCAGCACACAAGCAAACACACTAGGACTGAAATAAGACTAGCAGAGGAGTATAAAAATATACTTTACTACAAAACCTTTAAAAAACACTGTATCTTTAAAAAAACACATTAACAACAAAGTCTTATCTTGGTTAAATGAAGCCAGGCTGTCTCCCTAAATTCCTTTCCACAATACCAAAACCAGTCCTTGGGAAAAACTAATAAGACATTGAATGGCTTCGGTGTCGATGCATCATCGAGGTGGTAGAAGGGCAGCAGCGTGGGCTTCAAGTAAAAGTCACCTGTAAAACAATCAAAACAGCAAACGTGGCTTGAAGCTCCTGGCAGGGAAACTGTTCAGCGTATACCTCCAATGTAGCAGCAAATGTTCAAATTTTGGCTTGCATGCTTCAAAAGCAAAAGCAAGCCAAAGGTAGAACTTCAAAAAGCTCCCGGCTATCTCAGCACACAGCTGCAAGATAGCTACGTGGGAGTAACACAGCTTCTTCTCCGCTGCTATCTCTGCTGCAGGCATCGGGGCTTCCCAGCAGAGTTCTCCTCCTTTCTTCCAGGTCTGCATCCAGGTGCCTCAGCACTGGGTCTGCATTTAGGCCTAAAACTATGTCTAGGCCCGACTAGCAATGAGAAAGGTCTGTGCTTATATAGTAAGCTAACCTGCAATTAACTAGGGCGGGGAAGGCTTGCAGTTAATTGCAAACCGGAGATGGCTTGATCAAAGTCCATACAGTTTGTAGCTGATCAAGTGGCCACAGCAATCCTGAAAACACTTTGACAATCCCCTTCTTTGTGGCTATTTGATTAGATGACAAATCATACATACATCATTGAGTACATATACACACCAATGGTTTTACATAGCCATCGATATTTTACTCAGGAGATAATGATGTTGTTCATGAGGCAGCGGTTTAGTGAACACATCCACCACCTGTTCCCTGGTTTCACAATAAATGGTCTTAATGAAACCTGTTTTCACAAATTGTCTGACATGCTTACACTTGATGTCAATATGGCGCGATCTCTGTCCTACAGCATCGGCCTCAGATATGTTAACGGCAGCCATGTTATCCTCATAGATATTTATAGGATACATGGGCTCCCTCCACAAGCTCACCAAAAGATCATCAAACCAAACTAGGTTATTGGAGGCTTTG
Source organism: Masticophis lateralis (assembly GCA_030761175.1). Lineage (NCBI taxonomy): Eukaryota > Metazoa > Chordata > Lepidosauria > Squamata > Colubridae > Masticophis > Masticophis lateralis. Next base: position 68,004,930 of record JAUDYJ010000006.1, read on the forward strand.
GATAGACTCACATACTCAGCTTCCACTGTGGAAGTTGCAATTAACTTTTGCTTGCCAGAGTACCAATACACGGGACTACCATTCAGATATACGATGTATCCCGAGGTACTTTTTCTAGATCTAACATCCCCTGCCCAATCGGCATCTGAATAACAACACAACTTTAGTTCTCCAGATGTCTCTGGCTCCAACAACAATGAGTAATGCACAGTACCTTTTAAATACCTCAGGACTCTTTTGACTCCAGTCCAATGGTACTGTGTGGGGTGTTCCGAATGTCTAGACAACAAGTTCATGGTCAGACTAATATCCAGCCTCGTCCAATTCGCAATGTACAACAGCGACCCAATCACGGGTTTATAAAGGGTCTTATCCTCAAACTCCGTACCCTCAGTGTACATGCTCTTAAGGAAATCTGTTGCCATAAGGGTATCACATGGTTTCGCTTCAGCCATGTTACATTTCTCAAGTAATTCAAGGATCTTATCTTGCTGAAAGAGTCGAAACCCCTTCTCAGTTTTTACAAATTGTACCCCTAAGAATTTGCTGACCTGGCCTAGTGGTTTTAATGCAAAATTCTTGCCTAGGCTATCTGAGAACTCCTTGTACCTGTCCTCAGACTTGCAGATGTACAAAATATCATCTACATACAAGATGGTTTCCTTAATTCCTTGATGGCCCTTAATGTACACACATTCATCAGCTGTGTAAAGCCCATTTGTCTTAGGCTTTTTGTGAGACACTCATACCAGCGCTTACCAGATTGTTTTAAGCCGTATAGGCTCTTGTTCACATCGTCTTCCCGATGGCTTACTCCCTGAGGAATCCTCACATACAACTCTTTGTCTAGTTGGGCGTGCAAATAAGCAGTTTGTATATCAACTTGATATACTTTTTCACCCTGCATGGTAGTGAGAGTGAGAGCCGTTTTTACGCTCTCAGGGCGCACCGTAGGCGAGAAAGTATCCTCATAGTCGTCAGGGAATCTCTGCGAGAATCCCTGCGCAACTAATCTTGCCTTGTATATAAAACCACCATTCTCAATGGGCTTCTTTTTATAAAGCCACCTGGTGCCGATCACCCTCTTGTCCTTGGGCAACTTTGTTGGTACGAATACGTCTAGTCTATTAAGACTATCTAACTCCGTATCCATGGTGGCAAGCCATTTCTGCCGTTTGTAATTAGGCAAGGCCAACACATCCTCATATTTCTGAAGTGTGGCCGAAACTTGATTGACCAAGGTGATGAAGTCATCATACCTCTTAGGTTTGTTGCCCCTGGTAGATCTTACCGGTCTGTCTCTAGGCGCATCATCCACATCAGAATCCTCTGACGGGTCATCTATCTTGTGATCTACATTGCACATCACTAAAGCTGGGTACCTGTCCTCCCAGGCCACCCCCATCTTATGCTTTAGTATCCCTCTCAAGGGTGCATGGGATGCATGCTCCTCAGAACCAGATGCATCCCTATCATCTGATAGATCTTCTGAAACATCCTCTGCCTGGCTATCAAAACTACGGGAAGGGTTCTGAGTGAAGATCTCATTCACATGGATCTTACTCCAGTTAGCCCCTTCATGAAAGGTGGCAGACCTCGATATAATCAACTTCCTATTTGGGCACGCAAACCTATATGCCTTGGAGCCCTGCTCGTAACCAATGAATCTCAGCCTGACTGAGATCCGATCTCCTTTCCTCCTGAGCTCCTTCGGGACATGAACATCAGCCATCACCCCAAAAATGTGGAGGTGTGCCAACCTAGGCTTATGGCCATATAGCACCTCGTATGGGGTCTTCTGCACCATGCTAGACCACACTCTATTAATTAACATAATTAACTGCTTCCGTCCAGTATGCGAAATCTAGTTCGGCGTCCTCTAGGGCGCACCACATCATCGTCTGCAATACGCCGCTATGATGTTCCGTGACGTTACTTCGAAACACGGAGTGGGGCGCGGTGCGTGAATGTATTATGCCCTTACTCCTCAACCAGTTGGAGAACTGACTAGAATTAAATTCCGTCCCCCTGTCGGTTAAGATCTTCCTAATCCTGACTCTATACTGGTTTTCGACCAGGCTACAAAACTCCTCAAACCTAGTCAGTGTTTCGTTTTTAGACGTTAAGAGAAAAATGAACCCAAACCTGGTGTAGTCGTCGACTATGATAAGGAAGTATCGTCTCTTACCAATAGAGGGTGCGAGTGGACCTACCACGTCCATATGGACAAGCTGGAACGTGTGTTCGGAGTACCGCTGAGGCTCCTTGGGCACAGGTCTCCCTTTCAACTTTGCACTCCTGCAAACTGAACAGTCTAGGAACATGTTACAGTCATTGATCTTGGTACCAATGGAGTATTCGGCTACCTTCTTCACTATAGGAAAACTCACATGACCTAACCTACGATGCATTAGGTGAGCACATTCATTGTGCAATGGTTCACAATGGTTCACTACTGAAATTGCATTAGCTTTTTCAGGTTTCCTGTTATTTGACTCAAAATTAAAATTTACAAACCTTTTATTTTTACTATTAACACTACAACTATCATTACAGGACTTCCCCTGTTGAAAGTCTTGATGCTCACCACCCAGTTCCAGCTGGGGTTCGTTATTACTACTAGCTGAGATAGTGTAATTGCTAGCCCTACATGCCTGAGGATTTACACTGGGGGAATAGTAAGGCAAACCACCTATCTTCAACACCTCCCCAATCACACATTTGTTATTCGTGATTACAGCTGTTCCTTCAGAAAACAGAATCTCTATCCTAGGATTCTCACATATCCTCATTATGCTTAGCAAATTACGGTCTATCTCAGGTACATACAATGCATCATTAATCTCTCCTATCCCAGGAATATAAACATCTCCAATGCCAACAACATTCACCTTTTTACAGTTAGCAACCTTAACCATGGATTTATGCCTTCTCAAATTAACAAACAATCTTTGGTCACTTACAACATGGTTACTAGCCCCATTATCCATTAACCATAGTTGCTCACGCCGTTCCCTTGTGAGTTCCGACTCACTGGTTTCTACTAGGCCTAGAAAACCATAATTAAACCTAAGATTGTTCCTTTTGTTGCCTCTATTTGGCCATTTACTCCTTCTCTGGTTAGGAACATCTCCACTTGGTTTTCTGCCTGGAGGGAATGACCTCCTTTTACATTTATTACCAGAAGGTGTCTTTAAACATGCCCTGGCATTTACATTTTGCGGGCAGTCCCTTCTGTAATGTTCTCTAGAACCACAGTTAAAGCATTCTCCAATAGCATATGCTTTATCTGAGCTATCAGGCTTTCTCAAGGGTTTTTCCTTCCTGTGGAAAGATGCCCTATATTTTCACAAGTTATCTTCTGCTATTAATTTACCAGATAACACTTCTAGAGGTAGTTTGTTGTAGTTTACATTATCCAATTGTGATATAAAGTTATCCCAGCTAGGATCAAGGGAATTGATTATAACAGTAATGAGAGTTTGTTCAGACACTGTTTCCCTCCTCAACATCAACTCCTCCCTTAACCTGTTTAACTCACATAAGTGTTCATTAATATCTACTCCTGCCTTCAATCTTGCAGAATAAAACTGTAAATTCTGTTAGTGGCATGGGAGCTTTTAGAAGAAAATAACTTATGCAGTTTTGACCAAACTTTTGTAACAGTCAGGTTATGAGGTATGCTGGGATATAAAGCAGGGTCAATTGACATCAATAGGATACAAAAGGCCTTATGATGTAAAAGGTCAACTTCCAAAGACCATGGTTTAGGTGGGGGTTTCAACAACAACGATAAAACATTCTCTTTCATTAAAATGACTTGAATACTCTTAACCCATTCCTTAAAATTTCCTCCACCCACACTTAAACTTTTAAAATTAGGAGGAAGAACCTGTAATTGTTAAACATAGAAACTGACACTAATTGATGTTCAAGATGTGGTCCGGCCTGGAACGGGCAATAAGGCATTGGAATGGAAGCACACAGCACAGTGTCTTCCAACTGGCATTCCAACAACTGTTCCTCCCCAATGGGAGGGATTAAAACCTCATGTTGTGCAGATGCAAAGCTTGTTCTGGTTTGATTACAAAGGTTCGAGGGTCATCTCTGGTGCTCCTCCCTAGGAAGTTTGGGGCGTGCTCCTAGGTTCCCATCTCCAGTTGAGGCAGCCTCTGGAATCGCCCTGGATGTCAGTGTTGTCACGGATGGGTATGTCCCGCTCGTGGCTTGCGCTGAATTGGTCGCAGACATCGGGGGTGTATTGGCACGTGCAGTTACTGTTTGTTGAGCCGATGGCGCCTGCGAACTGTCGTCTAAAATAGTTGTCAGCGTTTCTATCGCATTCACAACCCTACGCTCAACATAAGAGTCTCTGGAGTTTTTAGCTGGAGTCATTGACGTCATCAAGGGAGCTAGAATTCTTATAGCCTGATTTATAATGGTTTGGACAGCAGGTGGTGCTGTATCAACTTGGCCATGCTGGTTTAACGAAGAAGCAGGGACATTCAAATCAGAACTTCAAAAGGCTCCCGGCTATCTCAGCACACAGCTGCAAGATAGCTACATGGGAGTAACACAGCTTCTTCTCCGCTGCTATCTCTGCTGCAGGTGTCGGGGCTTCCCAGCAGAGTTCTCCTCCTTTCTTCCAGGTCTGCATTGTTATATGTGAATTTGATGGATGGCCCAATAACTTACAGAGACACACAGGATGGTGGTCAGATCATGCCTTTATTCTCAGTTGTTTGTTTCTTGCAGGTACATACAGGACTGGAAAACAGGATCAGCATGTGGTGACCTTAAGAACCCAGGAGGAGTGGTTTCAGGTAAGGGGCGTTCCTGGTGAGGGGAGGGGTTCAGGTACTCTGGGGTTAACCCCTGGGATGCCAGGCTAGGGAAACAACACAGAGCAGGTAGGGCATTTACACCTAACAAATCCCCCTCTAAATGCCTGACCTGTGAAGGTGTGTTTGGTAAGGCTAGTGTGGGGTTGATGAGTATGCCTAACTTGGATGTGAGGTAAGCGTGTTGTTTGGATGGTAGTGGTTTGGTGAGTATGTCTGCTGTCTGTTCCTTGGTGTCGCAGTGAGTGGTGTTTATGAAACCTGTCTTGGATAGCTGCCTCACATGTTTGTGCTTTATGTCAATGTGCCTAGACCTTTGACCTATGGCGTCTGCTGTTGAGATTTCTATTGTGGCTTTATTGTCTTCGAAGATAGTTATGGGATGGACAGGATCGGCCCAGATGCTGGATAGCAGGTCGTTGAACCAGATCAGGTTGTTGGCCGCCTTGGATAAGCAGATGTATTCGGCTTCAGTGGTGGAGGTGGCTACTAGGTTCTGTTTGCCCGTGTACCAATGCACCGGGCTGCCGTTTAAGAAGAATATGTACCCAGATGTGCTTTTGCGATTCTTCATATCGCCAGCCCAGTCAGCATCAGCGAAGCATGAGAGTGCTGGTTGTTCAGAGGGCTCGGGTTCTAACAACAGGCATGCGCTTGTGCTGTATTTGAGATATCTTAGTACCCTCTTAACTGCTTCCCAGTGGAGGTGGTGGGCTTACTCACGTGTCTGGATAATAAGTTTACGGAGAGGGTCAGGCCTGGTCCAATTGGCAATGTAGAGTAGGGAGCCGATGGTGGACCTGTACAGGGTGTTGTCGAGGAAGTCTGGCGATTCGGAGTACATGTTCTTTAGAAAGTCCACCTGCATTGGGGTGTCGCATGGTTTTGCTTCGGCCATGTTGCACTTGTGGATTAGCTCTGAGATCTTTTCTTCTTGTGACAGGCGGAAGCCTTTGGTGGTTCTGCTCACCTGCATGCTAAGGTACTTGCTCACGTTTCCCAGGGATTTCAGCGTGAACTGCTCGCCTAATTTGTTGGCGAAGGCGTCGCACTCTCTTTGTCCTTGCCTATGTAGAGAATATCATCCACATAGACGAGTACGTATTCTGGTAGGTCTCTGCCCTTTCTGGTGAAAAAGCAGTTGTCTGCAGGTGTTGCCCTGAATCCTATGGATTCGAGTACCTTGGCCAGGCACTCGTACCAGCATTTTCCAGACTGCTTAAGTCCATATAGGCTTTTGTTGAGCAGCCAGGTTTCGTCACTGGAGGTGCTCTTGCTGGGTGGGGCCCTAACATAAATTTCTTTGTCCAGCCTGGCGTGTAAGTAGGTGGTCTGGACGTCGAACTGCTGCACCTCTAGGCCCAGGACGGATGCGACTACCAGGGCGCTTTTGACACTCTCTGCCCACACGGTTGGGGAGTAGGTGTCTGTATAGTCCTCGGGGTATTTCTGTGTGAACCCCTGGGCCACTAGTCACACTTTGTAGAGGGTCTTGCTGTCTTCCAGGGTCTTGATTTTGAACACCCACTTGGTCCCGATGGGGCTCTTTCCTTCTGGTACCTTCGTGGGTTTATATACATCCAGGCCTTTGAGGCTCTCCATCTCCTTTTCCATGGCCTCCTCCCACCTAGATCTTTCTTCCCTGGGGAGCCGGGTTACCTCATCGTAGGACGTTGGTGTGATGGGGCTGGAGCCCAAGTGCATGATATAGTTTTCTAAGCGCTTAGGTAGCTGGTTCCGCATGGATCTGACTGGTCTCTTGGAGGTTGATTCACTGTTGCGCAGGAACCTTGCTTCTTTTTGGGTAAGCGTGTCTACCTTTAGCTTTGGGGGCTCGTCTTTGTGTGCATTGTTGTTGGTCTTGTGGTGGCTGGGTGCTTCTGCTTCCTTACTGGGTGCACTCTGCTTCTGTGGGTTGCCTGGCTCCTGGCTGTCAGCTGGTGTCTCGCGTTGGTGGTAGATCTCGTTTAGATGTATCTTGGACCAGTTGGCCTGTTCATGGAAAGTAGCAGTCCTGGATACTATAAAGCGGTTATTATTGTCTATGAATTTGAACCCCTTGGTCCCCGACTCATAGCCCATGAATTTCAGGCACTTGGATACCTTGTCCCCTTTTCGGCGTAATTGTTTGGGGATGTGCACATCTGCGGTCACCCCAAAAACGTGCAGATGTGATATCTTTGGTTTTTTGCCATGCATTATTTTGTAAGGGGTTTTGCCTACCACACTGGACCAGGTTCTGTTAAGGGTATAGTTAGAATAGGCCAGCGCCTCTGCCCAGAATTGCTGCCCCAGCCCAGAGTCCTCTAAGGCGCACCTCACCATGGTCTGCAGCGTGGAATTCCTGCATTCTGCGACACCATTCTGGAAGGGCGAGAACGGGGAGGAAGTGTAGTGCAGGATGCCCTTTGACCCTAACCATCGTGAGAATTCCCCTGACAGGAACTCTGACCCCCTGTCGGTTATTATTCGTTTAATTTGTGTGTTATTCTGTACCTCTACCCTTTTGTAGAATTCTTTGAACCTTAGGTAGGTTTCGCTTTTGTGTTTCAAGGTGTATATGTAACCATAGCGGCTGTAATCATCCACTATGGTGAGGAAGAATCTTTTGCCATGTTTTATTGATGGCCTTAGGGCTCCTACCAAGTCCATGTGCATGAGGTCAAAGATGTGGCTGGTGGTGCGGGAGGCCTTTTTTGGTTTGGGTGCTGTTTTCAGTTTAGAACATTTGCACACTGAGCAGTCCAGATAGTTCTCATAATTCTTTATTCTGGTTCCCTCTGTACAGTCAATCATTTTTTGTACCACAGGAAAACTGGCGTGCCCTAGTTTCCGGTGCAGAAGGTGGGCACAGTCATCATGAATGGGCCTGCCTATGGTGACCCTCCCTGGACTTTGTGCGTTAGCCTTGCTTGTGTTTGGTTCAGTATTGGTGTTGGTGTTGGGGGTGTCAGTTTTCCCTGCGAGTAGGTAGGGGAGCCCTTCCCTGATGTCTACTTTCCCTAGGCTCTTGGTGCCTTTGCTCACATGCATTTCTCCCCCCCTGAGTGATACCTCAACCCCCAGTTCCGTGCTGAGTTTCAAGGCCGCTAGGATATTGTGCGGTATCTCTGGGACCAGTAGTACCCCCTCTACTTTCCCTATCACCAGAAGAGTCACGTCCCCCCTGCCTGTCACTCGTACCTCGCTCTGGTTGGCCACTTTAATTGAGAAATCCTCCTCCTTGAATGACGATAGCAAGTCTCTGTTGGAGGTGGTGTGATTGGTGGCTCCGAAATCGATGAGCCACATGGTGTCCCCCTTGTCTGTTCTGGTGGGGTGTGTGTACCCGCCTATGCCATATGATGACCAGGGTCTTTTGTCCCCGGAGCCCTCTCTGTTCCCTCTGCGGTCCCTTGGTGTGGGGGAATCCCTGCGCCTATACCTGTCATCAGGGGAGCGCCTGTCTGGGTACCTGTCCCTGTGTTCTCGCCTGTCTCTCTCCCTGTGGGTTCTGGGGCAATCCCTTTTGTAGTGTTCCTTGGAGCCGCAGTTAAAGCACTCAGTGGGGTCTTGCGCCCTGTCCTTTTGGTGGGTCTGGGCTCCCTACGTGTGTGTTGGCGGCTCCTTCTGAAGTTGTCTTCAGCGATCAGTTTACTGGATAGTCTCTTTAGTGATATGTGACCTAGAGTGTCTGTGCCTAACTGGTTAATGAATGTTTCCCAGGATGGGTCTAGTGAGTTGACTATCACACTCTTCATTGTTCGCTCTGATACTGTCTCCCCTCTAAGGCATAGGTCTGCTCTGACTGCATTCAGTGCTAGTAGGTGCTCCCCCATGGATGCCCCGGGCCTCATTCTGGTGGAGTAGAAATCCTTGGAGATTTGGGTTGTGGTGGCCACATTTTCACTGTAGAACAGTGTGAATAACAATTGCACCACCTCTGATACAGTCATATTCTGCCCTATGCTGTAGTATATGGAAGGGGACAAGCTAGATATTAAAATGCAAAAAGCCCTGTGGTGCAGGCAATCTTTCTCCAGGGTCCAAGGTCTCTCAGGTGGATTGGTTACATACAACAAAACATTCTCCCTTAGAAATATAACTTGCAGTTGCTGGTACCATGTGGTGCAGGCAATCTTCCTCCAGGGTCCAAGGTCTCTCAGGTGGATTGGTTACATACAACAAAACATTCTCCCTTAGAAATATAACTTGCAGTTGCTGGTACCACTCCAGCAAATTGAACCCATCTGATTTTAATTTGGGGAAGTCATTTGGTAAGTTCCCAGAGGTATTGCTGTTAGTACTTACAGCTGGAGTCTGTCCATGATGTTGGATGTTGGGAAAGTCACAGTATGGCATGGGGATGCTGTTTGGCAATTTAAAACTCCCTCCATGCATTTTTTTTCTTCTTCTCTCCACAGGTCGCTCTGCGCATGTGCGAAGTCCATTCTGCCTGTGGAGTCGTCGGGGAAGGATCTCCTGCTGGCGGCTCCGGCGAAGAGGCCTCTCCTGGGCTCGTGGGCCTCGGCCATGTCCCTGGTGGCCCAGCGATGGTCCAGGGAGGTCCAAAGGTCCGCCTCCGAGCCAGACTGCATACCTGGATCTCTCTGGCGTGGTCACGGCGGCGGCAAAGGTGGCGGCGGCAAGTAGTTGTCCCAGTCCTCGCTTTCCGTCGCGCTGGGTCTTTCTGCGGGTCGGTGCTTCGTCCTCAGTGCAGGTCGTGGGGCCTTTCCTCCGCTGTGGCTGTCCAGTCCTTGGGTCTGGATGGCTCGGGGCTCTCTCCTTTCCCGTCCGGTGCTTCCTTTTCTCCTGCTGGCCCTCCGGGGTGGATCTGGGTTGGGCCCGAAGGCGGCGGCGAGTGTCCGGATGGCCCTTTCTATTTCCCTTTCGCTTGGGGAGGGCAGTGGTTCTGTTTCTGGCCTTTCCCCCTCTGAGCTTTCCCCCTCATCGCTGCTTTAGGGGCTGTAGCTCTCCCCTGTCGGCCATCTTGGATTTCCCTTTCTGGCTTGTTGTTGGTTGGCCATTTTTTCGGACCACATGTCCAAAGATGGCCGCCGCCCGGGGATCGGTGCAGGACTGAAGGCCCTGGTCTCTCTGGCATGCCCTGCCTGGTGGGGTTTGCTTACCAGGTGGGTGCCTCTCGGCTCGGGCGTGCGGTCGTGGCTGTCTGGCTCCCTCTTGTATCTGCGGACGAGGCTCTGGATCTTCGTTGCGAGGTCCTCGTCCATTTCTGTTCATCCCAGCAGGCTCATTATTTTTTGTCTGAGCTTGTTGTGGTCTGGTTCCGTTGCTCCATTCTCGTTTTGGCTCTCGATCCCCTCCTTGTCTTCTGACTGTTAGGTTTCGGGGTCTGCTTCTTCATGGAGCTGCGATGGTGTCCCCACCGGGGAATCACCAGTGGTGGAGTGATATTCCTCCATCGTGGCGCTGATTCTTCCTTTCTCTTGCAGGTGTTGTGTCTCCTCGTTATTGGATGGCCAAACCATCCTCTGCTACCATTCTGTTATATGTGAATTCGATGGATGGCCCAATAACTTACAGAGACACACAGGATGCTGGTCAGATCATGTCTTTATTCTCAGTTGTTTGTTTCTTGCAGGTACATACAGGACTAGACAACAGGATCAGCATGCGGTGACCTTAAGAACCCAGGAGGAGTGGTTTCAGGTAAGGGGCGTTCCTGGTGAGGGGAGGGGTTCAGGTACTCTGGGGTTAACCCCTGGGATGCCAGGCTAGGGAAACAACACAGAGCAGGTAGGGCATTTACACCTAACATGCATCCAGGTGCCTGAGCACTGGGTCTGCATTTAGGCCTAAAACTATGTCTAGGCCCAACTAGCAATGAGAAAGGTCCATGCTTATATAGTAAGCTAACCTACAATTAACTAGGGCGGGAAAGGCTTGCAGTTAATTGCAGACCGGAGATGGCTTGATCAAAGTCCAGTTTGTAGCTGATCAAGTGGCCACAGCAATCCTGAAAACACTTTGACACCCTTCATTTCTTCTTTGTCTTTTTCTGCCCTTTCTGTTTTTTTCATTGTTAATCCCAATGTAATCATTAAAAACCTCCTTTTTATTATTATTTACATATGCAATTATTTTTCCCAAATTAATCTCATTGTCTTTATCTTCTTTATATTCAGTCTCTGTGTCTTGCTTCTCTGCCTTGTTTCCTTGTTAGCTTGAGTGTGCTCTATCTCGATTTTGGGAGCAATTGGGATTGCTCCCCCTGATTGGATCTTGCTAAATAACATCCCGAGTGGTTCCACCATTTCCAACTGCAAGTTTTTATAATAGATGGCTGTCAATCCATCCGTTCCTGGTGTCTTACCTACTTTTAACTGTTTGATTGCTACTATAATCTCTTCTGAAGTTATTGGCTGATTCAAACCTTCCCTTTGTTCTAAAGTTAAATCGCAAATATCAACCTCCTTAAGATATCTGTCAATATCTATACCTTGTATTAAGTCTCCTGCATACAGTTTTGTATAATATTCTAAAAAAGCTTTCTTAATAATATTTTGTTGATAAACTTCTTTACCTTTAAATTCTATCTTACTAATAACTCGTGATTTTTGTTTTTTCCTTAATACATAAGCCAACCATCTACCTGGCTTATTAGCATTACAAAATGTGTTATGTTTAGCGTATTGCAAATTAGTTGCCACTTGATCAGCCATTAACATATTAAATTGCTCTTGCAATATATTTATTGCCTCTTTTACTTTTTTAACTCCTGGATTAGCAATTAATAATTGTTCCTTCTTTTTTATTTCCTCTTCAATATCTTTTCGCCTCTTTATTTGTTTTGATCTATATCTATTATTCATATATATTAAAACTCCTCTCATATAGGCCTTACTTGCATCCCATACCATTTCCATGGAGGTACCCTTGTGCATATTATTAAAAAAAAATCTTTCATTTGTTTTTTAAGTTCGTTCACATTTTCTTCATATCTAAATAAATTTTCATTTAATCTCCAAGACCTCCTTTCCCCCCTCTCCTATTCCAATTCTAACCAAACCGGACTATGATCAGCTAAAGTCCTTGGAAATATCTTGACATTCTTCACCCTGGAAAGGAAATCATTTGTTAGTAATATAAAGTCAATCCTGGAAAAGGATTGATGTCTGTCAGAGAAAAAGGTAAAATCTTTTTCTTCAGCATTCCGTTCTCTCCAATGTCTCTCAGTTCTAAATCATCCATAATTTCAAAAAAAGGTTTAGGTAGTTTTGCACGTGAGGAAATTTTAGATGTCGTCTTTTTATCTTTTAAAATATCAATTACTCCATTCAAATCACCCATTAGGATAATTGATTTGTAATTCCATTGTGTTATTTTAGAATATAAAAGTTTATAAAAATTTTCTTGTTGCTGGTTTGGCGCATAAATCCTAATTAAAAGCATTTTTCCATTTTGAATTTGTAATTCAATTGCTATATATCTTCCTTGATCATCTGCCTCAATTAAATTTGCTGATAGTCCCTTCTTTATATAAACAACTATTCCATTCCTTTTCTCTGGAGATGATGCCACAAAGTGAGTCCCTAACTTTGAGTTAATTAAGTATTTCTGATCAGCTGATCTAATGTGTTTTTCTTGTAAACAGATAATGTCATTCTTAAATTGTTTCAGATAATGATATATTTTCTTTCTCTTTTGTGGTGAATTTAAACCGTTGACATTCCAGGATATAAATTTAGTTGGCATTTTTGGCGCCTTGAAGCATTAAGAGCATTTGCTGAAGATCCTCCTTCACCTTAGTCTTCGGCCTTGTTCCCCTCCCCCCCCCACTGCTTCTGTTTTTTGAGTCAGGTCTTGAGTTTGTTGCTTTTTGAAGTAATGTTGTTGTTGTTGTTGTTGTTGTTGCTTATAAATTGATCTTGTCAGGTGTTGTTCTCTTTGTTCTCTTGGTTCCTTCATCTTGGATGGTCAAACGCTGCTCCCTTTAACTTCCCTAGAGGAAAGGGAAGTGAGGCTGTCTCCAGTTGAGTAAGGTCACCTTGCATCTTAGGTTCTCCAGCCACCGCCTCTGCATATGTTTGTATCTGTTGTTCTTCTTTTTCATTTCCCTTTTTACTCCCCTCAGGTGGGGGTGGGTGTCCAGCCTTTAATATATTATGATAAAAGTCTCTTGCTTTCCAAATAGTATTCAGATGGTATCTTTCCCCCCATAAGTCACTATTATACCTATTGGTGCATCCCACCTATACATTATTTGTTGTCTTCTCAATTCGTCCACTAGGAAACCAAAGTCCTTTCTATCTCTTAGCATTTTGGGAGGGATCTCTTTCAGTATCTTGATATCTTGTCCAGACACCTGTACCTTGTTGTTATAGGAGGCTTGTAAAACATCATTTCTAATTCTTCTGTCCAAGAAATAAATCACCACATCTCTTGGTAAATTTTTATTTTTTGCAATCCATGAATAAACTCTGTAAAGTTTATCGATTTGATTAATTACGTCCTCCTTTTTTAATCCAGCCACTGATGCAATAACTTCTGCACATCTGTCTCTTAAATTTTCCCGACCATTCTCTTTCAATCCTCTCATTCTCAAAGCAAACTCCATAGATCTGTACTGCATCATAGTCACTTCATTTTCCAGTCTCTCAGATTTAGTTATAATTTCACCCATTTTAGACCCTAGGTTTAGATTAGCCTCATTAATTTCTTCCACTCTTTCATCAAGCTGAACAAGATGTTTAGACAAGCCTGCAACTGCCAGCAAAATAACTTCTCTTATATCATCATGCTTTTTTGCAACAACATCCCTAATTTTTTTTTATTTCCTCCTCAAATTTCCCTAATTTTTCCTCTATCATCATTGTTTGGTTACTCATAGCTTGTTTTATAAAGTCTTTGAGGTCCTTCATGGAATCCTCCTTATTTTGTGATTTAACCGGAAGTTGGGCGGTTTGTGTTGCAATGGAGAGTGTAGGAGAACCTCCTCCTATTTTTGGGACTGTTGGTTTAGTTTGCTTAGAAGCCATCTTAATTCCTTTGTTTCAAAAAAATCTTTTTTTCCTCTTCACCCCCCTTTGCAATTACCAAGTCTCAAAATTCACCAAAACCAGCTCTCAACAGGTTTAATTTGCTGCTTTTAAGACAAAAATGATCCTTCTCCCCAAGTTCTCTTTTTCCAGCAGCTTGCTTCAAATTTAAAATGCAAAAGATCTCAGCAAACTTTTCCGGTACTCACTTTCACTTCTCACAGTCACAACAAGGACACCATTGATTAATCACTTCCTCTCTCAATTGACTTCATTAGCAACAAAGTAAGCTTTGATACCTTCTTGCCAGCCCTCCTGCTTTTGTTCCATCTGCCTTTGAGTTCAGTAAAACTTTCAGTTTGCCTGCAGAGCCGGTCGCGGCATCTATTCCTGCGCTTGCAGCAGCGCTCCGGATCCAGAGTTCCATTTCCCTGAATGGGGAGCCCACCTTTCCAGCCCCTGGAATTAATCCCAGGGGCTTTTTTGGTGGCTCTGCCCTCAGGAAACTACTCTGCTCCCCTTCTTCTCCCAAAGAGGAGGCTACGAAGCCGTCAGACAGCTGTTTTGCGCTGTCAGGGCGGCTTCACGGAGTTATGGAGCTGGTGGTCTAAAGAAGACCATCTGCGATGCCTGCGGTGCTGGCGGAAGTCCCAGTTGCCCCAGCTTCTTGACAGCCACAATGGCTGCCACCCCCACCGCCAAATTGAAGAGAAATTCCTCTGATCTTCCTGTTGGTCTTCCGAGGTGCCTCTCCTTCTCTCCATCCCTACAGGATGGTTCTGGTCCGAAGACCCCTCGGCAGTGGTTCGTCAGTCCGGGTTTTCATGGAGCTCATCAGAGCCCCTAATTTCCCGACTGTCTCGCCGCGATGCTTCCGGTTGAATTTAGATTATATCAATTCAAATGGATTGCATTCATTGCCTACTTACTTGTTAAATACAAAATGTTGAGATTCTCCTACCAATCTACATATGTATTAAGATGATGAGATAAATCAATTCACTGGATGTCTATCGTTTTAAAATTACATTGTGAAGGTACAATAGAACCAATTTTTTTCTTCTTTAGACGTTGACTGGCTTGGAAGACTTTCGCAAGGAGATAGTATACAACGAAGTTATACTTTTGATTGGTAGGGTAACAACTATTTTATTTGCTTTGTGATTTTATTTTGTCTATATGATTTTAATATAGTCTAAATATTGTTATTAATTTCTCTCATTTTTACTGCATAGAAGTTCTATTTTGCTTCATTGGTGATAATATAGGATATAAACAGATTAAATAATATTATATTGCATAGCTTCATGAAATTTGCTTTATGAATGAAAAAAATGTAGACATTTTAAAATAAAACATGCACATAGGCCTCATTCATGTTGTCTCTAAATTGTCACCTTCACCCACCTTTGGATAGATTTTCTAACCAAATATGTATGCAACAGAAGTTTTGTTTCCTGTAAAATGTTTACTCTGATTGTAGTATATACCAGACTGCTGTGATCTAGTCATGACAAAGACACATCACACATGTTTCTCTATCTTTGAAAGTACAACTCTCCAAATATTAGAAACAGTTCAACGGTTCTTCTTACATATTGGCAACAATGATATTGCTATGACAGGTTTAGCAAGAAAAGATTTAAATACTTTCTTCTAGGTCTACTTTGCCACTAGGTAAATCTAGAATAGGTTACAATCCTCCCTGGATTAAAAAATATTGCTGTCCTTTAATCAAAATATAGTTCCTTTTCTCCTCATTCATTGGAATGATACTGCATGCATTACTAAAGCAATTTCTTGTTGATACTTCCATGCTATCTCCCATGGTAATGGTGCAATTACAGTGCTAGCTGTATCAGCATTAATTGCTTATTTATGAAAGCTTGTGAATTAAAAATCCTTCTGAGCACAGCATCTTGTGTCACCAAGAGTATGCATTAACATGATGGCTAATTAAACTACTGTACTAAAGCAAGTTTTTGGGATAGCCTATTCATTACTGGCTCCTTTGATAAGGTTTTGATTAATTCTTACTAAATATATAAGAAAACAAATACGAAAAGATAATTTTGTTGCTTGGATGGGATTGCCATTCCCTCTTATTACTTATTGCAACTAGCTGGGAAATATTTAATAGGCCACCAGATGTCACTATGACCTTCCTTCTGTAATGAAGTGTAATACATGAATAATTCCCATCTAATACAGATTCAGCTGAACATTTGCACAGCTTTGCCTAGGATCTTAAGTATTTATTGCGAGCATTTCAGAGAGGGGACAGCAAGTATGTGGCTAAATGGTTTTCTGAAATTCCAGCAGCCGGGAAAAGAAAGACAAGTAGCAAGATTGACTCTTAATTAACATCCAAAAGAAATACTGGTAGATGAAATTTCCATGTTCTTATTGAGAACTGTTTTCATACAGTAAGTTGTTTTGAAGATCATTTAGAGATTCTCTTTTCAAGATTTCTTTTCCAGTTTTTCTTATGGTATCTGATGGGACAGTATTCTGGCAGTATTTAAATGAGCTCTTAAAAACCGTCTCCAGGCCCAGGATCCTAGTGGTAATGGGTCTCTTGTGTGATGTTTTGTCCTTTTGAACAGTTATTCTTTTTTCTGTCCACCTTTTTATTATTATGTATATTCTTTCTTTTAATCTTTTGTTTTTACTATATTCTCTAAGACAGGGCTCCCCAACCGCCAGGCCATGGTCATCTACCAGCCATGGTCTGTTTGAAACCAGGCCACAAGAGTGACTTGCAAGTGTGTGCATGAAGCTCCACTCATATGAGTGGTGGCAAGCATGTGCGCACGAAGCTCCATTTACACAAGCAGTGGGCCAGTGGTGGGATTCAATTTTTTTAACAACCGGTTCTGTGGGCGTGGCTTAGTTGGGGGTGTGGTTTGGTGATCATGTGACTGGGTGGGCGTGTCTAGCTGGTCATGTGACTGTGTAGGCATGGCTAGTTGGTCATGTGACCGGGTGGGCGTGGCTATATGCATAGGGACTACTCAGAGGGCTGAAAAAAGTCATTTCTGACCGGTCCTCGCACTTATGACCATCCTTACATTTATGCCCGTTGCAGCATTCTTAACAACCGTGGCAGTCATTTCACAACTGCTTCTCTACACCATGGTGACAAGATAGGGCAAAAAATGTAAAAAGTGAGGACAGTCGTAAGTTTGAGAACTGGCCAAAAGTGCGAGGACCAGTCAAAAATAACTTTTTCAGCCCTCTGAGTAGTCCATATGCACAAAAGGACTACCCAGAGGGCTGATAAAAGTGATTTCTGACAGGTCTTCGCACTTTTGATTGGTCCTCACACATGACCATCCTCACATTTATGCCCGTGCAGCATTCTTAACAACCATGTCATCATTTCACAACTGCTTCTCTACACCATGGTGATAAGATAGGGCAAAAAACATAAAAAGTGAGGACAGTCGTAAGTTCGAGGACTGGTCAAAAGTGCGAGAACCAGTCAGAAATAACTTTTTCAGCCCTCTGAGTAGTCCATATGCATAAAAGTATACAGCAATGGAGAGGGATGAAGGAAAGGAAGGGAAATTAGAGTAGGAGTGAGGGTAAGAGAGGGAGGAAGAGAGGAGGAGAAGGAGAAAGGAAGAGGAAGTAGGGAGGAGAAGAAGAGGGGGAGGAAGAGAAAGTAAGAAGGAAAGAAAAGAGAGAGGTGGTAGGTTTGAGGAGAAAGATTGCTGTACAATAAAAAAGATGAAAGGGAAGAAAGCCAATCCCAAACAAATATAAAGATATTAAGATAAAGAATGAATTGTTAAACTTTAAAGAATAAAAGAGAACAAATATGAATAAATAACAATAATTAGAAACACACATACAAACATACAATGTATTTTCTTTGAACAGAGTATTTGGACGGTTCACAAATTTAAATAGTGTTTAGTCATTTCAATTAAATTTACAATTTCTGTATTTCCTTTTTGCCATATTTATTCCTTATCTATTTTTGTAAAAAACCAATATTACCCTTCATCCTCATCTCTAATCTTAATCAAATTCAATTTTTCCCTTCTATTCTATATTATACCCCTTCCCATTGTCATCTATTTTTATATCCATCCTCACATTGGTTAATTATGTAATATTACAGTTTTTTAATATAAATTCAACATTTTAATATAAATCAATTAGTTATATAACTACCTTTTTGTATATTAATCAATATGAACATGAATATTCCAATTATTTCCATGCAATCCAATTTCTTACAAATCAATTAATTATATTTACCAATAATAATAAACCAAATAATTTCCCCCATATATTCCTCCAAACCACAACTTAATCATTTCTGCTTTCAACACAATATACAATTAATAGTATCTCAATTATTACAATTCCCTAGTTAAATAGAACTTTTTTTTTCTTTCGTGTTTTAAAATCTTGAACTCTCCTCTTTTGCCCTAAATTTCCCATTGTTTGCACTTACCGTTTTTGGTGAGGAAAAAGAAAAACAATCTGCCTGCCTAATTTTCCAACTTTGCAGCAAAAGCAAAGTCAAGTTACTTTCAATTTCCTTTTTCAGCAGAGCTCAGCTCCAGCAAGCAGCAGAGCTCCAGCAAGCATCTGAGAGTCGGGAGCCAATCTAATCAAGGGCTAATTAGCCTATGCTGAAGCTCCGCGGGCCAATAAAATTACAAAAAAACACCGAACCCTTTGTTAAATTGCTGGCTCACCCGCCCCTCGCCCACCACTATTTCTTGGCAATAAATAGTGGTGCGGAGGGGCAGGGCAAGGGGCGGGATGAGCCAGCAATTTAACAAAAGGTTTGGTGTTTTTTTGTAATTGTATTGGCCCGCGGAGCTTCAGCATAGGCTAATTAGGCTAATTAACTTATGCTGAAGCTCCGCGGGCCAATACAATTACAAAAAAACCCTGAACCCTTTGTTAAATTGCTGGCTTGCCCGCCCCTTGCCCACCACTATTTATTGGCAATAAACAATGGTGCGGAGGGGCGGGGCAAGAGGCGGGACGAGCCAGCAATTTAACAAAGGGTTCGGCCGAACCCCCTAGAACCGGCAGAATCCCACCACTGCAGTGGGCCCTTGTGCAAAGCTCTACTGGTGTGAGCGGAGGGCTCTTGAGTTGATGGCACTTGTGCTCATACACAAAACACAAAACTCCACTTGCACAAATGGAGCTTCTCTCCATCCATGGAGAACTGTCTGCTCGCGTGAGTGGAGCTTCTCGCACAAGTATATGTGCCTTCTGCTCAAGCACCCTCTGCTCATGCAGGTTGAACTTCACACGAGTGCAAGCAGAAGCGCCTTCTGCTCACACAAGAAATTCCATTCCCACGAGTGGATGCACCTGCACCTGCCACTCAACCAATGGAGGTGTGCACGCACATGTGTGCCTGCCACTCACATGACCCCCTCAGCCGGTTGGAGACTACTGCTCTAAACTGCCCAGAGACATAACAGATGGGGGAAATGTTTATGTTCTGTAGACAAACAAGCAACAAATAAACATAGATTAAGGGAATCTATTTTGAGATCTGCCAGAATGAATTTCTTTTTATTGAGTATTTTACATTTTTAAAACCAAAAACATACTAGAAAAAGACAAACAACAACAACTACAAAAACACTGGAAAAAAGGATAAAACTTACACATACACCAAAAGGTGAAATACAAAACATGAATAACAACAATATATAATATTTTACAACTTTCGGCCAGAATGAATTTTATCTCAGCATGAAATCAAAGAATTATAGGGCTGGAAAGGACTTTGGAAGTCTACTAATTTAACACCTGCCCAAGGCAGGAATCCTTATACCATCCCAGATAAATGAATATTCAATCTCGTTTGAAAACCTCCAGTGATGGAGCACCCTCAACTTCAGGAGGCAGTTGGATCCATTGCTTAATTGTTCTCACTGTCAGGAAATGTTGTTGAATCAGGTTTGATGGGCAAAATCAGTTAGTGGGACAGAGCACTTGTCGTTTTGTCAACCTGGTTTGGGACTTAATGTGTAGTTTGTGCCCAGCTATTAAATTCTAACAAACGAGTATCCAATGATACATAATCAAGAGGCTTAGACCTTTTGTAGCAGAAGAAGTCCTAGTATTTGGTGAATGAGGTATTTGGTGTAATGATGAACAGTGTCAAGAGAATAACTGAAACGATTCACTGCAGCTGACTTTCTAGTAGTGAAAATCAATACACGGTAACAATGCATAGTGTTGCATTGTTAAAATGAGGCAAACTTTCATAACATTCAGAAGTACCAACTCTTTTAATATTGTTTCCGCAGTGATCTCCTGAATCATTCCATTAAATTCAGACATTAGATTTCCAGTCAATGTTTCCAACACTATATATGAAGCACCATATGCTATGAAAGAACAACAAGCATCTCACAAGAAAGAATAAGAGATGTACTGCTTCCAAATGGATTGCTGATGGTTCTAATCTAATTTACTTGGTTTCCTTCAGTTTTCAGCTTTTCACTTTTCTGCCAAAGTTCGCAATTGGGTCCATTTTGTTTTCAAATTCCTGCCACACTGAAATATCTATGAGAACTGCACTTTAATCTTTACAGTTCATTTCTTCAGAAGGCAAAGCTTTTTAGACAGCTTCTGCAGAATTGTATAACTATTTTACCTTAGAATTATTAGCTGCCAGGAATAGGATTTCTTTTAAAAGTAATACACAATATTTGCACATTTAGTTAAAATTAGATTATGAGTAGTCTTTGATTTATGACCATTCATTTAGTGATGGATCAAAGTTACAACAGTCTTGGAAAAGTAATTTATGACCTGTATTCTCACTTATGACCATTGCACCATGCCCGTGGTCACATGATTGTAATTTGGGCATTTGGTAATCAGCTCACATTTATGACTAATTGAAGCCTCGTGCAGTCACATAATAATGATTTGCAACTTTTTGCACAAGGAAAAAATAACATTGGGGAAGCTAGATTCACTTAAAATCATGGTGAAAATTGTCATAAAACTCGGTCAATTTACGACCACAATGATTTATAATGGAATTTCTGTTCCCAGTTGTGATAATAAATCCTGGATTACCTGTGTGAGGTAATCTTACATGATCAAAAAGAGAAAGGATGTTTTTAAAATTGTAAAAGTATTAATAAAAATACTCAAATAACATGTAGTGATTCCAGGTGTCACTTAATTCTATTTTGCAACAGCTCCAGATAGCATAGCTAATATTGAACAGTTTGGTACTTATAAATCAGCATCATCTGAAGGGACACAAATTCATCATTTTTGAATGAAAGGGAACAATTTGTACCTTGTATCCTATGAATAACTATTTTTTAAAAGGATTATTTCTTATTTGTCTGTAGAGATAGATAAAACTGTCATTGTCAATTCTGATTCATATCAGAATTTTTTAAATCTCCATTTTTTCCCACTCTATTTTGAAGACGAGTGTAATAATAATAAAAAATTAACCAAGTGGTATTGTCATCCATCTCTCCTGGCCAAATTCAATACATGCAGCTATTTCAGAGATAGATTAGAACTGTATTTTATTATGTTGCTGTTAAACATAAGAAATATAAGAACATAAGACATTTCTTAGCAGAATGAAATGATAATTTTAGCTCTCCTTGCAAACAGATATTCAGATCCTTAAATTGCTAAATATGAAATACTCAAAGCACTAGAATTGCTACTTTCATTTTATTTCATTCTTCATTACTCCATTTTAAAAAATCTCTAAGACTGTGAGTGTGCATGATACTTTATATCCTACATAACTGACAATAATCTAATCTAAGATTTCTGATTACCTTATAGTTCATTGTTAAAATAATACTGTAAGAGTTAAGTGTGTGATACAGATTAAGTGGGGGAGCTATAGTAATTGCCCTATAGTCTCCCTTCAATAAGCAATTTATAGGAAGCTGATCAAATCTGGCCAGTAGAACTAATTTTTTAAAGTGAAATAGATATCCATCATAGACTGATTTCAAGGAATTATAATTATTCCTCAACAAAACTATCTTTAGTTAAAATTAAGTATAATAATGAGACAGCAGACTTTGAAGTTTATTGAGAATTCTTTTTGCATATTTGCCCTGGATTTTTTTCCCCATCCTCCATGTGCTTACCTTGTTACTAAGCAGGAAAAGTATGCAGCATATTATTGTAGCCAGGCTCAAATAGATGGAAGAAACAGAAAGGATCTGTTCAAAATCCTTTGAGTTGTTGGCATCTCTGAACAGATGGAGGAAAACACTTGTTTTCTTCCCAACAAGACTGTTTCTCTGGCCCACTCACCAAATTTAATAAGTGTATTAAACATTTGAAGTCCTCAATGATTTAGAAGCTATTTTGCACAGAAAAATCTTTACATGGTATTTTCTGAAATTCTTGTGTTTCTGGCTAATTTGGAATTTGTGGAATAGATACTGAAGCAAGAGGACATTAAAGGAGATGTCAGGACTGAAATAAGCAAGATTGTGTTTATCAAATTACTTATAGAACCAGGGACCCTTCCCCAATCTGCTGTGGTGATCCCAATGGCTGCGACACTCTCTCAATTTTGAATCACAAAGGGATTCCTTTTGTTGGACAAGTTTTATAGCCTTTCAACTTGTCTCTCCCCATCTGCTCCTGGAACTGCTTATTTTAGGCATCAGCAAGGGAAGGTTATCTAATGAAGGAGTGGCTGCTACACAAAAGAAGAAAATATTTATTTAATTGATAACAAGAGAAAATTTGTAATCTCACAGCTTTTAAGAGTAAATAGGAAAAATAGATTATTTAAGCAACCTTATTTAAGTGTTAATTTAAAAATGAAAGTGTTAATTTGTGATTTTTAAATCACAAACACATGGAAGAGATTGATAGCCACTTGTCTGGAATGGTATAGGGTCTCCTACTTGGGCTGGAGGTAGGACTAGAAGTCCTCCAAAGTCCCTTCCAACTTAGTTATTCTGTATCTTTTAAATTTACTAGGATCCAGCATCCTCTAGCTGAGAGAGTATTTTTGACCCCTAGTGTAGGATCTAGACTTTATCATTTCTGACAAACTTGTTCTCCAGAGAAGCAGGACATTTTGGAAACTATAACTATATGTTCAATCAAGCTAATATGATAAAGTTTCTCCCAGATATATTGCACACTTCCTCATGTGTAGACCGTCTAGACATAATAGGCAACTAGTTGTCTAAAATGAAATATCTGAACATTAAATTCTTGCAGCATATGAAAAATGAGCATCAGCTTTATACAGAACAATTAACTGAATTCATACAGGAAAAGAAATCCCCCCAAAATTAAGTTAATATATTTGTGGAAGGCATTCAGAAAATGGAACTATTTAGAAGTAATGGCTTACTTATGATTATAAGGATTGTTGTTGTTCCAAATTGCATCCTTATATTTAAAAAAATATTTTAGATGTGTGTATCTTTTATCTGTTATATAAATCTTGCTATGCAAAATAAATTACACATATAAATTAACACTGTATGTATTACTTGCTACATAATTTAATTGAAGCACAAAGGTACAATGTGAAGTTATCATGAAAGCAATCCATTGCAGAGATGAAAAACCAGCATAAGGGTCAGCTAATTGTGTGTTCGAAAATATAGATAGTAAGATATGAATTAAAAGAATGATTAGGATTTCTGCTTTAAAACTTTAAAGCTTCCTTGAGTGAGGGTGTCTTCCCTGCCACCTTGAAGGAGGCGGTGGAGAGGCCTTTCCTCACGAAGCCTTCCCTAGACCCAGCAGTGTTGGCTAATTATCGCCCAGTCTCCAACCTTCACTTTGCTGTGAAGGTTGTTGAGAGTGTGGTAGCATGACAACTCCCTCAGTACCTGGATGAATCGGCATATCTAGATCCGTTCTAGTCGGGCTTCACGCCCGGACACAGCACGGAAACGGCATTGATTGCATTGGTTGATGATCTCTGGAGGGCTCGGGACAAGGGTTGTTCCTCTGTACTCGTCCTATTAGACCTCTCAGTGGCTTTTGATACCATTGACCATGGTATCAAGCTGCACCGGTTGGAAGAGTAGGGGTGGGGGGCACTGCGTTGCAGTGGTTCTCCTCCTTTCTCTCCAATGGGTCACAGTCTGTGTTGACAGGGGGCAGAGGTCAACCCTGAGGCCCCTTGTTTGTGGGGTGCCACAGGGGTCAGTTCTCTCACCCCTTCTGTTCAACATTTATGTGAAGCCACTGGGTGAGATCATCTGTGGTTTCGGGGTGAAGTACCACTAGTACCCTGATGATACTCAGCTGTACATCTCCACCCCGGACCACCCTAATGATGCCCTTGACGTGATGTCCCAGTGCCTGGAGCCTGTACAGATCTGGATGGGGAGAAACAAACTCAAGCTCAACCCACCCAAGACTGAGTGGCTGTGGTTTCCAACATCCCGATATAGTCAGTTGGCATCATCACTGACTATTGGGGGTGAATCGCTGGCCCCCACACAGAGGGCTCGCAACTTGGGTGTCCTCCTGGATTCATGGCTGTCTTTAGAAGATCACCTGACGGCTGTGGCCAGGAGGACTTTTTATCAGGTTCGCCTGATTCGCCAGTTGCGTCCCTTTCTGAATCGGGACTCATTAAGTACGGTCACTCATGCTCTTATCACTTCCCGCCTGGACTACTACAATGCTCTCTACATGAGGCTCCAACTGGTTCAGAATGCGGCCACGCGGGTGGTTATGGGAGCGACGTGGCGCTCCCATGTGGCTCCCCTACTGCGTGAGCTGCACTGGCTCCCAGTGGTCTTCCACGTGCGCTTCAAGATTCTGGTTACCACCTTTAGAGCGCTCCATGGCATAGGACCAGGGTATTTATGAGACCGTCTTCTGACACGAGTAACCTCTCACCGACCAGTATGCTCCCACAGAGAGGGGCTTCTCAGGGTGCCGTCGGTCAAATAGTGTTGACTGGTGACCCCCAGGGGGAGAGCCTTCTCTGTGGGGGCACCTACCATCTGGAACGAGCTCCCACCGGAGATACGGAGGATCCTGGATCTGCGCACTTTTCTCCATACCCTTAAAACATTCTTATTCCAACAGGCGGGCCTGGCCTAATTTTCCCTTTTTAAATTGTTTTAAATCTGCCCTAAATTGGGTGTTTTAAATTATTGGGCCAAAATATTTATTGTATTCTAAATGTCTTTTAACATTCATATTATATACATTTCATCTTGGCTGTTCACCGCCCTGAGTCCTTCGGGAGTAGGGCGGTATATAAATTTAATAAAATAAATAAATAAATAAATAAATAAATAAATAAATAAATAAATAAATAAATAAATAAATAAATAAATAAAACAGCCAATCAGAATGAAGCCTGATTCTAATAAATCTGTCTTCATGATTTTTCCATTGGAGATCTATTTCTGCTGCTTGGTCATCTCAGCAATTATTTAATATACATGTGAAATAAGATGAGCCCATAATCATAGTAGTCTTGGGTAGCTTCAATCATTTTAATTCAATGTTCTGCTCCTCTTTCATCCTCCAGATTGCAAACAATGTGTCAAATTAAGATAATTACACTGAAGGAATTCTGGAACATAAATATGAAAGAGTTTTTGGAAGATATACTATGAAGGTGATAATCATTGTTATAAAATCGAGCCCTTTTTGAATGTTTCTTAGCCTATCTCTGTGTTCAATACATAGGGAGTGGAATCATCCCAAGTGATCACAGTTTTAAAGGGATGTTTGCAAAGGAGCCACTATGCATGGCAGTTTTCCCAGCACAATATGTAGCTTCATTCCATGGAGCCGTATGTGAACAAGTTGTGCTTTTGATGTGGTGGGTTGATTCAACTAACCAACCAAGAGATGAAATTCTCTATGTTCTTCTAATTCTAGAGCAAGACAGACAAAACCAATTGCTACAGCTCTCTTTCCTTTCTTTTCCCATTCACTTCTTTGGATTTGTATTTCTACCCTACTGTGTATTACAGTATCCAAATGTTTTTACTTCCAAATCTTGCTTTGTTATGTCCTGTGCATGTGCGTTGCCCAAAATCTTTGGGAATCTAGATTGTCTGAAAAGCAAATAGAGCTTGTTGCAGTAATTATCAGCCTTGAAATAATAAAGCTGTGATTAGTTATCAATATGGTATCTTACTCTGCACAGGTTTCAAATTGCAGACCAGCTGAAGATCCCACTGGCTGTATACTCCATTTGCTGATTCAGTAGGAGCTGTGACCCAAGAAAACCCACCAAGTTGTAGACCTGCACTCTTAGTAGGTGTGCAACCCTTTTAAGGTCCAGCACAAGGACCACTGCTGAATCTGTAGCTTCTGGACAGTTGGATTTTTTTCAGCTTGTTTCATCCCAATAAATGCCTTACATTTGCAGACATCACGTAAACATTATCTTGGTATGCCAAGAACAGCATAAAATTATACAACACTGTGCAATCAGCATATTGATGAAATCTGACATGAAACGGATAGATGAACTATGCTAGGAGTTTCCAAGCTTCCTGGAAAGCTTGGAGGAGAAAAACACACATACCATAAAAACAAGTGGCCAAAGACTCAGTTCCCCATCAATACTGATTGGAACAATCCACTCAGAAAGGAGTATAACCACTGCAAAACCGCCTTTTGGACTGCTGCAAGCCCAAACTCTTGCAGGCAGTCCAAAAGGATACTGTGGTCAATGATGTAAAACACAACTGAGAGGTCTGATAGGACCAGGAGAATAACATTCCTTCTATCCAAATTCTAGTGGCGATCATTCACAGATCAATGCAGTTTTCCCCCACAGCCTTTATTGAAAGGGATTAGGAAAGTTTGATTCATTATTTTTTGAAATTATAGTCCTACTACCTTCTCCAAAAAGTTGTCCAGTTCTGTGGAAGCAAGAGATGGTTTCTTCAAGTGCAGATACACTATTGCCTCTTTCGAGATAGAAGATATAACCCATTCCTTCAAAGAGGCTTTAATCACTTCCTGAATCCAATTCCTCATCTCATCTCTATTTGCCTGAAGAATCCAGGTGGAACATGAGTCTACCCAACACGGAGCAGAACTCATATTGCCAAGAAGCCTATCTTTCTCTTCATAGACACAAGATTGACAATAATTTTGCCAAATTTGCCATTAGTACATTTGAATCTGCTAATGTACAGTCCAGATTTGGGCACTTGTGAAATGTCTTACAAACCTGTGAAAGAGACCATTACAAGATTGCGTAGTTCTCCCTTTGTTAGTAGTGTGCATGTACTATTCTTCCCAACTTTAATGCCACCACCAAATCTGATTTGGTGAGTAAATCTCAGATAGGGCTATAACCCCACCCTCACCAGGGCCTGATGACACATTCCACAAGTGTTTCCCATCTAAGAAGTAGGATTTTATCATAAATTGACTTAGCATTTACTAACAGCAATCTGAGGCCACAACAAGACATTGAGATTTATCATACACAGAGAAAAATGTCTTGCTGGACTGGGAAAGCCATCTTTTGTTCATTCATGGGCACCTGCAATTCAATTAGCACTGATTGTTGGCAGTTAAATATTTTCTGGCAAGTTGCTCCCATCTTCTGCCTTTCTATTAGAAAGGATGAATCCCTGTCATGCCTGCCGCTTCAGGAAAACAGTTTGCTATCTGCTTTTGGAAAGATTGATGTGAATTGTGTTAACCTTCCATTAAAACAACTTGCAATAGTCTGCCAGTCTCACAGAAGATAGTGTGGCAAAGCTGGTAATATTGATCGTTACATCTTAATGATCTATTTTTCATCACATGCAAGAAATGACTCTATATCCTGAGAAGATACCTTTTATTTGCACCAATAAATAACGTATGTATTTCTATATAAAATAAGTAAAAGATAATCAGACTCATTATTTTGTCAATTTAAACAATTATTATAAGAGCAAGATTTAGGATGATAGATTAAAAAACAGGTTTATATACTTCATATTTTATGGCATTCAGTTTTACTGCTGATTGGTACAAACTATGTTTAATTTAAATTTCTCAGAAAAATCAGCTAACCAGGAGAGATGACTTTACAAACAAATGATTGTTAAACTCCAGAGAGAGCCTGTGTTTCTGTAGAAGCCAAAATATTATTGGGAAGGAATATGGCACACATTATGGGCAGCTGCTGAAATGATCATTCTGAAGCTAGTGATCATCTGCTATAAAAGGCAATGACTAAGGGTAACGTCACTTCACCTTTTGCTCTGGAGAAATTGAGGTCTGGTTACCTTTTTTTTTTTTTTGGTATTGTTGATCTGGCCTAGTTCTATTATGTGTAAGTAAACATTAACAAACTATTCTGCAGCAGTTGGATTTGCGGCAGTATGCTGAATTTCAGCCAGTAAACTGAATTATCTAGAAAATGTGGAATACATATCAACAAGAGAGAATTTCAGGCTTTTCACATCACATGATACATTGAGAGAGAACGGGCAATGTAGGAAAATAGCTTTCTAAAAAAGCTTTTTACTCTACCTCAAATATTAAGAATCATGAGTTAGGAGGTATGTGGCTAATGACATTAGTTCTGCATACAGATAGTCCTCGACTTATGACCACAATTGAGCCCAAAATTTATGTTGCTAAGTGAGAAATTTGTTAAGTGAGTGTTGCCCCACTTTCTTGCCGCATTCGTTTAGTGAATTACAGCAGTTGTTAAGGTAGTAACACAGTTAAGTGAACCTGGCTTCCCCATTGACTTGCTTGTCAGAAGGTCGCAAAAGATGATCACATGACCTCAGAATTGTGTAACCATTATTAATATGAACCAGTTGTCAAGCATCTGAATGTAAATGCTGAATGTGAGCATGGGGATGCTGTAACAGTTGTAAGTATGAAAAATGATCATAAGTCACTTTTTTCTGGGCCATTGTAACATTGGTCACTAAGAGAATTGTTGTAAGTCGAGGACTACCTGTATTTACTCTATTTCCAGGACTTGGATATTGAGAACTGTTGCATATATACTCTAGTTTGCACCATTCACACAAAACAGAAGGGAATAAGCAGACTTGAGGAAACCTTAGGATATTCATAAATACAGATTAAAAATGTATTTAATAAATTATGCTTTTCCTTAGACAAATTTTTTATAAATTAGGGGTGATTGCAAAATATACATCAGAACAATTATACATACTTGTTGTATATTAGTAAAAGAATGAACTTCCTATATTGTATCCTATTGCAATGGACTGTATTTGTTAGATTTATAATTCACCTTTCCTCCAGGCCATCTAAGTAACTTAAATTGAACCTTTTATTTTATCTCTACAACAACAATCCTATAATGTAGTTTGAGCTGAGTGTAAATGTTATTCTGTTAACATTTATTAAATGCATTTCCAGTTATAGTAGGAAAAAAAACACTTTGAAAGCACGTACACATTAGAGACAGGCTTGCAAGTTTTCAAACATATTGACATGAACAGTGGGACAAAATATTTAGATATAGAACTGATCAAAACAAATTTCCAGTTGGGAAGTTGATAAATGAGCAAACCAAACCGGCTGACTGATTAATCAGTTCTCTCAACCAGATTTCCTCCAATGTAGCTATATCTAGATGAAGAATGTCAGTACTGGAAAGGCTGAACATGAAGCTGTGGGGTCCTTGATTTTCTTTGAGCTTGGTTCTTTTCTTGCATAAGTTTCATTACCTAGCTAGGTACAAATATTTTCTTCTATTGAATATGAAGCAGCTGGTGCTGTTTTTGCAGAACTCAATTGGAAAGATATCAGTGACGGTAGAGCTCAAAAAATAGGAATGATTTAGTCCTATTTTCTCTGGACTGTGTATATGCTGCCAAAGGACTCAGGTGTTTGGTGGGGATTCCCCCCCCCACCCCCCCAGCGTTTGGATCATTTGGTTGTGACTTTTGATATGCACACAGACAGATTCTGGTGCTCGAAAGTAAAATATATTATGTTTTCAGCTCATGACTTTTTTCCAGGCCAAAGGTCTAGTAATACAGAACATTCTAGGATATTTTCCGGCCCATTTTTCACCCACCCCAGGCTCCAGAGGCTGTCTTTGAGCCTTGGGAGGGCAAAAGCAGCCTCCCCTACCCCCCGAGAGGATGAAAACAGCCCATTTCTTGACTTCCAGAGGGCCCAGAAGGCTTGTTTTTCACCCTCCCCAGGCTTCAGAGGCTTTCTTGGAGCCTGGAGAGGGCAAAAACAGTCTCCCCCACCCTCTAGAGGCCCTCCGGAGGCCGAAAATGCCTTCCCAGAGCCTCCATGCGAACCCTGTACTTACCTGGAATCCAAAACGGGCCATGTGGAGACTCCTGGGAGGGAAGGGGTGGCATGGGTGGGATGAGCCAAAAATCAGCTGGCCGATATGTGCATGCGCGATGAAGCTGAGCTAGGGCAATGGGTTATGTGCCTGCTAATATTACTCCACATGCCACCGTAAGTTCCCCATCATGACCTTAGAAGCTGTACTGAATCTGGCCTGGCATGATAGAGGTATCCTGCTGCCATTGGAACAGATGGATATGAATATATAGGTAGCTTGGTGAACATGTTTACTTAGTGAGTGTATTTGCTGTAACAAAAACTTCCCAGCCAGAAATGCAGGATGAGTGTTTCATCTGTACCTAGAAGGTGTAAGGTAGTTATGGTGCTTTTCAATGCAAACCACTTTGCTGTCATTCCATTTTTATGATTTGTCATGAGTCTGCTTAATATTAATACAGTATTAGGTGGAAGGAATCAGCCTTTAATTAGGTTTCCAAAATAATATGTGTGTATGTGTGTTAGAGAAAGTCACAGGCAAAGAAATTGGTGATGAATGGTACATCGTGACACTAGAATTGCACATTCATATTTACATCAAATGTTTGATATCTGCAACATAGCCTTACTCTGCCATTTTGACACAATCTCAGATTGCTGTGAACCTATGAAGTAAATTCAGTTCACTAATAACTGTTGTTTTTTGTAATTATCCTGATGTAGTTGTATGTAGGATATTTTTACCCTGATACCTAATTTTCTAAAAGTTGCTAGGCTTTTTTTCCACATAAGGAACAGATATAAATTTATTCTGACACGTTTCTTTTTTAAATCAAAATTTTAAGAAATACTTTAATAAAGATCAAAGGAGTCTAGTACTAAAGCTCTTGTATCTTTTTTATCAAGGAAAATCTAGGTTACTTGAAAATGTAATCTAATTATACTAATTATAACAATTATGGGCTTTTCAAGAAACTCATAGGAGGTATGAATCTTTGGAATTTTGAATATTGCTAAGGAGTAGAGGTGGGCAGTTCAGTCCATTGACTGTCTACTCTCTATTATCCTACAGCGTTATTAAAATATGAAAAGGTAAAGAAGATATTTATTACATATGTAAATGATACTAATTTTTCAGGAACCTTGTTTTAAATTCTTAGAATCCTTTGTCAAGAGGCAAAGCTGAAGTGATTGACAATTGATTGTATTAGAATAAATATTTTTTTCCTTTTAACCTCTCATGGAATCACATCAATTTCTCATGAAATCCTAGAGATTCCAGAACACAGTTTGAAAAATCCCACTCTAAAAAAGAGAAAGAATAATCTTGGTATATTATATAAATTAGTTGAAAATGGCAGAATAAAATATAACAGAGACAAATTAATTTTTTTCAGTTAGGAAATGTATGTCAGATGGTAAGTACAGGATGGAAGACCTTTCTCTGATTAATAGTGTATGGGGGAAAAGATCTAAATAAAAATGAAAAATGAATAATCAACATTGTATATTAAGAAGCTTTCAAACAAACTGGAAGAAGTTTACTGAAGGACAATGTTCAGGGATAATAAACTACTTCCTATAATTAAAGTTTAAATGAATTGGGCTTAGTTTAGAAAGATGAGACTAAAAGGGAATATTGTTGCACTTTTAAAATGCCATTACCTGTGCTTCTCTGGATTTATATGTTCCAAAAGATGAACTATTTTCCAGTTAGGTCTTATTTTCAGGAAATACGGTACTAAATGCATCTGTCTTGCTGACAATCTTAATTGGGGCTTATTTTTGAGGTAGGGTTTATATTATGAGCACCCTGAAAATCGTGCTAGGGCTTGTTTTCCAGTTGGGTCTTATTTAATAGATTCCATTTAATATAATGGAATTATGTTAGAGGAAGACATAATTTTAAATGAATGTTCCCAAAGGTGCTTTTTCAGAAAGTGGACTTTCTGAAGAAGCTTCTTGGATGAGAAGTGAAACTTCTTCAAAGAAAATTCAGAAAACCAAGTTGCCTCTTGAAAAAGCACCTTTGGCACAACCATGACCTGGATGACTGAGAATCTCCATAGATATTTTAAATGAATGTTTAAAAAAATTCTAACAATAAGAACACTTTGACTATGATAATTTGATAATGACTACCTTTCATCAGATGTGTCTGAAAGAATCTACATTCAGCTTTTAGTTGAGGTTGGGTAATTTCAAAAGTAGTCAAAAACATAATGCTTTTGCCCACCTTGTACTTTGGACTAGTATTAGTCTTTTAGAAGGTCCATTCTGTGCTACAGAGAATGATTTGCTCTCATTACCCTCACATTATCTGACTGCCATTACCTTTATGCAGCAGTTCATTAAATTCTATTTTTCTACTTTTAAACCTTAGATTCAATTACATTATACTAATATTGAAGTCATTGGCAGAGCTATATTTAGTGGAAAATAAAATTTGGATTAATCGCTAAGAAATTGTTAGAAACTAAGACCAGGAAAAATCATTCGGGAAGCTGCTTTGTTTTGATAGTAATAGATATAGATAACATATTGGCATCTATTGATAGCATAGATATAAAGAAATGTCTATAAACCCCCAAATTAATAGAAGAAATCGAGAAATTCGGAAAAGTAGCAGGATTAAAAATTAATAAAGAAAAGACGAAAATGATGACGAAAAATATGACAGTTAAACAAGTAGATAAACTATCAAAAGACTCAGGATTACAGCCAACTAAAAAAGTAAAATACTTAGGGATAAATTTGACAACTAAAACTGTGACAATAAAAGAAAATAATTATGAACCTTTAGTTCAGAAAATAAGGGAAGATTTAAATAAATGGGGGAAATTGAATTTAACTTTGTTGGGGAGAATCCTTTATCTATTCCAAACGATTCCAATAAAATTAGATAAGAAATTTTTTACCAATCTGGATAAAATAACTACAAAATTTGTGTGGGAGGGGAAAAAACCAAGAATAAAATTAAAGATATTACAAGATGATAAAATGAGGGGTGGATTTGGGTTCCCGGCATGGGAAAAATATTATAAGGTGGCATGTTTATCATGGATCAAGGAATGGATAACCTTAGATAATCCAAGACTTTTGAATCTGGAAGGACACGATCTAATGAAGGGATGGCATGCCTTTATATGGAGCCCCGGAAACAAAACATACAAACATTTCAATAATCATACTATCAGAAAATCCTTAATAAATATATGGCAACAGATTAAATCTAAACATTATATGAAAATACCTGGTTGGCTATCAACAATAGAAGCAATAACCCACCCAAATACATTAACAAAGCATAAAATTTTAAGATATAGAAAAATATTAAATGTACAGGGACAATTGAAATCAAGAGAAGAACTTTATGATCAAGGAATAATAATAGATTGGTGGCCCTATTCACAGATTAAGATAAGATACAGAAAAGACCAGGAGTAAGAAGGAATTGACATAAAACCAAATCAATTGGATAAATTACTAGAATCTAAAGAAGCAAAACTGATCTCAAAAATCTACAGATATTTATTGGAATATGATTTGGCAGAAGAACTGGTCAAAGGTCAGATGATAGCGTGGGCGAGGAATATAGGGCATAATATACAATTAGAGGAATGGGAAAGGGTATGGGAAAGCAATTATAAGATGACAAAATCGGTAGCCTACAAAGAAAATCATTATAAAATGTGGTATCGGTGGTATCTGGCCCCTGTAAGATTAGCCAAAATGTTTCCAAATGTAAATCCAACTTGTTGGAAATGTAAAAAAACGCAGGGGACTTTTTATCATGTTTGGTGGCTCTGCCCAGTAGTTAAGAAATTTTGGAGCAAAATAAAAACATGGATAACAGAAATAACAAAATACGAAATTGAATTAGAACCTGAGGTTTTCCTATTAGGCATGATCAAAGGAAGTATTAGAAAAGATATCAAGTATTTAATTTTACATATAATTACGGCGGCTAGGTTATCATTAGCACAATTGTGGAAATGTGATCGCGTGCCAACAGAACAGGAAGTAATACAGAAAATATTTGCTTGTGCAGAAATGGACAAATTAACTTTACAATTAAAAGATAAGGAGGACTCAGACTATTACATTATATGGAACAAATGGTATCAATGGACAAAACAGAGGAAGAGGAAAAGTGAGTAAGATGGAATTTTGAAGAAATTGACTACAATTAAAAATAGCACTGTCAGATGAATATGGTTGGAATAATGTATATATGTATATATGTATATGTATATATATAAAAGAAAAAAGATATAGAAATTAGTTAATATTTGTAACTGACTAATGGTATAAGTACATTTGGCTTTTGGCTTTTGGCTTTTTTTCTTGTTTATCTTTCTTCTTTTGTTTGATTAAGAATTTGTGTATTTTAAATGTGTGTTTTTTAAAGTCTTAATAAAGGTTTGTTTTTAAAATCAAAAAAAAAAAAAAGAAATGTCTATAATTATAATAATCTTTATTATGGTCACAGACCAGACTACAAATAAGGTGGGGTGGGTCACTGTTATAGAAGGTGCAGTGTCATGGGACATGAGCTATAGTTTTGATAATCCTTTGTCCACAGGGGCATATTCTCAGCTCATATGGATTTTTAAATATATATAGGCCCTCAACATGTCTATATATTGTGCACATACAAACCTACTCAGATGAGGAGAGGAACACAGAATAGGCTTCATCTCATCTTTACCTTTCTAGCAGATCCGGAGGAGCATTTTGTAAAATGCCCTTTCTAAGGGTTTTGCCCTGTCCAACTACGTACACTTTCCTAAGTTTTTTGACAATGTGATTCTGTATGCATTAACTCAAAAGTAAATCCCTAGCAGTGGAGGGTCGCTCCCAGTTCGCACCGGTTCACAAGAACCGGTAGTAAAAATTTGTAGTAGTTCGGAGAACCGGTAATAACATTGGCTGGCCACACTCCTGAACCGGTCCCCAGCCGGGTCGTCGCTCACTTACCCTGCCCAACTCATCAGAGGCTTTTTTTTATTTTTAAAAGCATTTTTTCTACAATCTTTTTGGTCGAAAAAATGCTTTTAAAAGTAAAAAAAAAGCCTCTGATAATCGCGGCTCAGCTGGGATTGTCAGAGTCTTCTGAAAGCATTTTTTCTGCAACCTCTTCAGCTGAAGATTCATAAAGATTTTGCAGGCCCAATACAAGGGCAAATGTTTTTAGTAGGGGTGGATGCATATTCAAAGTGGGTGTAAATGAAGCTGATGGCTTTCACCACTTTGGAAGCTCTAATCAGAGCCCTATGAGCTCTCTTTGTCACACATGGTATTCCTGACACTTGGGTGTCAGATAATGGCCCACAATTGACAGTAGGGCCATTTGAACTATACTTGGCAGGGCAGGGCATAACTGCTCCCTTTCATCCCTCTAGCAATGGACTGGTAGAGAGAACAGTACTGTCAGTTAAGGAGGCATTAGTCAGAATGGGCCCAGGAGACTGGCACACAAAAATAGCAAAATACCTGCTGATGCAGCATGCCACCCCTGTCCTGAAACCAACCAAAGTCCTGCTGAACTGTTAATGAGCTGTAGAATAAAGTTTGACAGGCTACTTCCCAATTACTTCCCTGAAAAATCTTGGGATTCCACAACTAAAATTAGAGCATTTCAAAGAGGGGACTTAGTATATGCTAGGAATTATTCTGGTCATCCATTATGGTTAGCAGGACAAATAACAGGAATAACAGGCTCGAGATCATACAGGCTAAGGCTGGGCAATGTGGCATTGCCACATTGACCAGTTACGAGGCCATTGGGGATCCAAGGCATACTTACAAACATCAGAAGCCACCCCTAGTCTTCCAGACAAAAGTTTATTTGCAGGTAAGAACTTTGAAGCAGAACCAGGAGTTGACACAGGCGGTGAAACAAGAGAAGGAAAAGACTTATCCACAGAGTTTGACTGTGCTCCAGCATTGCCAGTGACCCCAGAAGGTAGAGAGCAATCCTCAGCAATCCCAGAGGCGTCTTCGGTGAGATCACCTAATCCGAATTCGAACGAAGGGCTTCGAAGATCCAAGAGGACCAGAGACGCCCGGCCTATTTGCAGGACTACAAGTGGGCCATCTAATGACAGAGGAGTGCTGTGTCCTGCCTTCTCTTTGGTCCACGCCTGACGCATCCCTGATTGGTCGAGATGCAGCTGGTACAAAGTATAAAAGAGCTGTCAAAGTGCCAGGTGGGCTGCTGCCATTGTGAGCCAAGCAGCCACCCGTTAGCTGTTTACTGTTAGCTAAATAAATGCTGTTAGCCTTAAGATCCACCTCGCCTCAGTCTGTCAAGTCCCATCCCGAGACATTACAGGGTGTGTGTTTTTGCTCCCAGGAGGCTTCCCTGAGGCCTGTTAGGCCAAAAAGGGGTGGGGGGTGGGGATGCTGCGAAAGAAAGAAAGACAGAGAGAGAGAGAGAGAGAGAGAGGGAGGGAGGGAGGGAGGGAGGAAGGAAGGAAGGAAGGGGAGGGGAGAAAGAAAGGGAAAGAAAGAAAAAGAAAGGGAGGGAGGGAGGGAGAGTGGAAGGGAGGGAGGGAAAAAGGAGAGGAAGGAAGGACCACAAACCTGGCACTAGACACAGCTTCAGATGATACCTTGAAAGAGCACAGCAATCCAGGGCTGGAGGTGATCTGGAGGTCATCTAGTCCAACCCCCTGCTCCAGCAGGACATTGCTAAAGTGAGTTTATGTCTTTTAACCCCCCCCCAGTCACATGACCACATAGCCACGCCCACCCAGTCACATGACCCCATCAAGCCATGCCCACAGAACCGGTAGGAAAAATTTTTAGATTTCACCACTGGTAATAAGTATGTGTGGAGCATGATTCATGTTGAATTTATATTAAGAATGTGTCATTTCAGTACTTACTGGCAACTGGTCAAATTTCTTCAAGTTGCAAAGTCTACCCGATTTTGTTTTCAAATGATACCAGCAAGAAACTTGAAGTATCATTATACTTTAATGTGAAAACCTATTTTGAAAGCAGTAGCCTCCTACAGTGAAGCAAACAAAAAAGCTAGCTGAATGCATGTAATCCATTTGGCACTGATTTCTGACAATTGATCCACAATTTGTTGCAGTTGGGAAAACCATGTCAATTCAAAGCTGATCCAGTGACTATATAAGGTTGACTTTGTCACATTTCAATCAGAATAATGTTTCTCACTTCTTGTTGCCAACTCACAATACTGTGTGTGTGTGTGTGTATAAAAATAAATATAAATAAAAGAAACCTGGCTGGATTTGTGGGGGGAAAAATCATTTGACATAAAATAAGTGTTCCATACTAATAAAACTTTTATTTATGAGTCATGGTGGTGCAGTGGTTAGAGTGCAGTACTGCAGGCTACTTCTGCTGACTGCGGCTGCCTGCAATTTCGCAATTCAAATCTCACCAGGGTCAAGGTTGACTCAGCCTTCCATCCTTCCGAAGTCAGTAAAATGACAATTCAGATTGTTTAGGAAATATGCTGACTCTGTAAACTGCTTAGAAAGGGCTGTAAAGCACTGTAAAGCGGTATACAAATCTAAGTGTTATTGCTATTGCTATAACTTTTATTTTTAAAACAAAGGAAAAGTTCCTTTCAAGTCATAACAAATGATGTCCTGTTTAAAAGTACATGCAACTAAACTACCTTTCAGTATGATAATATATAAGTCTGCAGCTTGAGCTAGTCTGACTATGACAATGATACTTTTGCTGAAGCAATCAAAATAATTTTCTCAGTTTTGATGAGGAAAAAAATCCCCTCAGACTCCTAGTCAGCTAGCTGCCTTTCTTAGTTTTTCAGCATCACTGGAGAGAAAAGGATTTGCCTAAATGAATTTAGATATGAGATATCTGTCCCAAAATTGCTGACATATTGGAAAATTAATATTGCTGTCTGATTCCCCTTTTAGTGAATCAAATGATTTGGAACATCTAATATGAAAAGGCAGTATCTGAGGCAGTGTTGGAGGAAGGAGGGAACATTAATAGTTTGCTCACTACATTACAATGTTATGTTTTGGGGAAAACTTCAGAAACACCTGGTAATCTGAAGAATACTTTTTGAGAACTGCATATCAAATTTTATAGCATAAGAATATTATTAACATCATAATAATTGAAAACAACTTTATATCATTGAACAACAACATCAACCTTTCACTGGTCCTGGGAAGGATTCAATAGGTATATAAAATGGTAAATCCAATCTAAACATTTGGCTGACAGTGTGATCAGCCATAATAATACATTCATCTCAAGACCTTTGCTGGAACAGCCAAAAGTCCTAACTCACCCTGTATTGCATTCCCATAGTGGTTAGTCAAATATTTATGAAAAGCAAGACATGAGCGTAAAAGAAATGGTACATTTCCTACTTCTTTTCCCCCACAACTTGCCAGAGGCTAACTGCTATTATCTTGTTGTTTCTAGATTCTATAGTTTTAATATCTATCATATAAAGAGAAGTGGATTTTCCTCCTTTGCTTTGCATCTTCCACCAAAGAATGATGCTCTGTTCTTAAGAGATGGAGGGAAAGCTTGTTTCACCTCATTATAATTTCAAGGGCTTCAGTTTAACAGGCATGGAGCATAAGGTATCATGGTGGCTTGATTTTAGATAGGATGGAAAAAGTCAAAAGGCACTTGAAGTAGCCTGAGTGGAAACTGTTCTCACTGGAAAGCTGCCTGCTTATAGTTACAGGGATAGTATTCCAGTGTTAAATTACCTTTGTAGGATTTCCTCCTATGCCACACTTGGACCAGAGGTATACAAGAGCTGTTGAAGAACTGAGAATACAGGAGCATGACACTGATTCTGTATTGGTGCAAATACCAAATATAAAAATGAGAAGTAGGAGTTAGGATGGCAAGCAGCCAGTATCTCCTCATACTTTATGACTTATTTTAATCCCTTTCTGTTTAACCCCCAGAATCTAACTACGTCAACCTTGGCAATGATATTTACTTGCCATGGTAATGATATTTACTCATCCCAGTACAGAGATAGTATGAAATGTGAGTACCCCATCCATATGTAAAGAGGCCTCTATGCCTGTGATGGCGAATCTATGGCACGCGTGCCAGAGGGGGCACGCAGAGCCCTCTCTGGGGCACATGTGTCAGCCACCTGTTCTTCGGGTTTCTGGCACACACATGCACGCCAGCAAGCTGGTCTTTGCGTGCACTGAAGTGCCAGAAACCGAAGAACAGGTGGCCAGCATGCGCATGCACACCAGTCAGCTGGTCTTCGGGTTTTCGGCACTCCCACACATGTGCTCCATTTTGGGCACTCGGTGCTGAAAAGGTTTGCCATCATTGCTCTATGCCATCTTTAAATTTAATTCAAAAGATAAATATGTTCTTTATATGGTCGTGATGGAGAAATGGTTAGAATGCAGTACTGGAGGCTATTTCTGCTGATTGCCAACTGCCTGCAATTTGGCAGATTGAATCTCACCAGGCTCAAGGCTCAATCAGCCTTCCATCCTTCCGAAGTTGGTAAAATGAGGATCCAGATTATTGGGGGCAATATGCTTATTCTGTAAATCGCTTAGGGAGAATTGTAAAGCACTGTGAAGTGGTAAATAAGTCTAAATCCTATTGCTATTGCTGTCTACCATGTGGATAGAAAAAAATACATTTACTAGTGACAGAAGTATCTACATGCAATGTATATAAAAAAAAGACAGGGCCTTGATCCCACAGTTGTGGTTGCTATCTTAACTTTTTGATCTTTCCCAAGGATACCCCTGCTAGACCATCATATGATGAACTCAGTTGGCAGATAGGAGTATTCAAAGTAACAATACTGATAAAAAGGATTGTTAGTACTTGTGAAATGTATTGTAGCATCTGAAAGAAAAGAAGAAAGAAAATCTCTTAATGAATCTGGAAAGCATTTCAGCATCCCTGTTTATGAGATTATACTGATTAGGTATCTTCAGAAGTATTACAGATTCATGCAACCTTGCCAAGGAAAATTTAATTTGCTTTCTCTATGGTACACTTTACTATCCCAGCAATTTTTAAACTGGGGTTTTTTTTTTTTTGGAAAGGATTCAATATCTACTTGTACTTCCTTCCTCTTTCACCCTAATTTGATGTTCTGGGGGTAAGAGTGAATTTCACAGCAGATTTCTGCCAGATGGAATTTTGAAAAGTATTGATGCCTCATCATCTTTTTTCTTCTAAAATATTTCTTTGGACGAATTAGGAGTGATTGAATGCATGTTTAAAAGACATCCTTTCTTGCTACATCTTATTAACAGTTCCTCCAAACTAGATGCAAAAGTTAGCAGCTAACTCAAGGATGTTTTCTTATGACTGGGAAAATCAAAAAGTCAAGATGACAACCATGCATATAACATTATCACCACTTTGACTTTTCGATGGCCACTACAGACAGTCCTAGGTGTCTCATGACACCTAAAACAGGATGTCATATCTGAATGCATTTCTCCAAGTTTGGTAGTATCAGTATCAGTGGTCTGTGAACTTGGTAATTATAGTAAGCTATAATAATTATACTAAACTAGATAGCAGTAATTTTTACTATATGTTCTTATTCTTGATTCATAATTCTACTGGATATTGTTATACCATTTTGTTGTCTGTTTATTTGGAATCTATTGTTTTAGGGCAAAGTGTGATGTGCGAAGTTAGCTACCAATTTTGTCAAAAAGCCAAAGTTAAAACAAACTAAAGATTACCACGGGAACCAGGTTGATGTAGTGGTTAAGGTGCAAACCCTGAAACAGGGTGTCTGTAAACAGGGTGTCTAGGCTTTCCTTGGGCATGAAATCCAATTGGGTGATTTTGGGCCAGTCACACTTTCTCTCAGCTCAACCCAACTAACAGGCTTGTTATTGTGGGAAAAATAGGAGGCAGGAGTATTAAATGTGTTTGCTGTCTTGAGCTGACCAAGACATATAAAATAGAATAGAATAGAATAGAATTCTTTATTGGCCAAGTGTGATTGGACACACAAAGAATTTGTCTTTGGTGCATGTGCTCTCAGTGTACATAAAAGAAAATAAAGAAAAAAATCATCAAGAATCATCAGATACAACACTTAGTGATAGTGATAGGTTACTAATAAGCAATCAAATCATACTAGGAAACAAACAGAACAATATAAAACATAAAAATACAAGCAACATGGTTACAGTCATGAGTGGGAGGAAGTAGGTAATAGGAAGGATGAAAAGAATAATAGTAATACAATCTTAGTAAATAGTTTGACAGTGTTTTGGAAATTAGTTGTTTAGCAGAGTGATGGCATTCAGGGAAAAATTCTCCTTGTGTCTAGTTCTTCCGGTGTGCAATGCCCTATAGCCCTGATGGCGAACCTATGGCACGGGTGCCACAGGTGGCATGTGGAGCCATATTGGTGGGCAAGCGAGCTCAGCTCCGGCACACATGCATGTGCCAGCCAGTTGATTTTTGGGCCTTCTGGGCCCACCAGAAGTCAGGAAACACACTGTTTCCAGCCTCTGGAGGGCCTCTGAAGCGTGGGGGGAAGGCCATGTTTGCCCTTCCCAGGCTTCTAGAAAGGCTCTGGAGCCTGGGGAGAGTGAAAAAAGGGCCTACCGGGCCCACATGCCATCGTGCGCCAAAAGCAGGGGGACCATGGGGGAGCATAGAACTATGGATGTGGGCACACGTGCGTGTGACCCCCCACACTCCCCTCACTTTTGGCACGCGATGGCAAAAAGGTTAGCCATCATTGCCCTATAGTGTCATTTTGAGGGTAGAAGTTGAAACAATTTATGTATATGTGCAATACATATTGCACACATACAATAGGTCCTCAATGGAAGGCATGTTGGTAGCAATTGTTTTTTCTTCAGTTCTAATTATCCATTGAAGTCTATGTCTTTCTTGTTTGGTTGTAGAGCCAAACCAGACAGTTATAGAAGTGCAGATGACAGACTTAATAATTCTACTGTAGAACTGAATCAGCAGCTCTTTGGGCAGTTTGAGCTTTCTGAGTTGGCGCAGAACAACATTCTTTGTTGTGCTTTTTTGATGATGTTTTTGATGTTAGGTGTCCCTTTTAAATCTTGAGATATGATAGAACCTAGAAACTTGAAGGTCTCTACTGTTGATACTGTGTTGTCTAGTATTGTAAAAGGTGGTAGTATAGGAGGGTTTCTCCTAAAATCTATCAGCATTTCTATGGTTCTGAGTGTGTTTAGTTTGAGATTGTTCCAGTTGCACCCCAAGGCTAGTTGTCCAACCTCCCATTTGTATGCAGATTTGTCATTGTCTTGAATGAGACCAATTGCTGTATCAACCGCTGTTGGATCAAGGAGGGATAAAAATCTGAGAATAATAATTTAAGAATATTATAATAGAAAATGTTGAAAATGTTTGAAACCTTTGAAGAGTATAATGGCATATTGCTCTTTTACCATTATGCTCATTCTTTTAGGCCACTGTTCAACCTTTTCTTCTTTTTTAACTTGTGACTCTTATACTTGAGTTAAAAATTAACAACTACGTTGGAAAAAATAAAATTTCTTTTATCTTAACAATGTTTTTACATAGTTACCTTATATACTTTCTTACTATGCTGTATATTCAGTTTTTCAATATTTTCTAGGTAGGGAAAACATTCACATTTCTTTTGAGAGATGAGAAGTGATGTGTACATTTAAGTTAAAATTCTCATGAGTATTTCTTCTGGAAGTTTGAAGTTACCAAAATGATTAATTTCCTTAGGGATGTGAATAACAGGCTGAAATTAATACACCATGAAGCATGATGCAACTGATGGTCATTTTGCCCTCTACATGACTGCCCCAGTTCTTCAGAATATTCCCTAGAAGGCCATTTAGATGTGAGATTCAGGCTTGCCTCAGGACTTCACTTAACTCAGAAAACCAAAACATTTATTTGGGATTCGTCATTCTTTGCCTTCTAGTGCTATGCATTTTCACTGTCCAAAGTAGTCAAGAATTAATGAGGTGATTTAGGATTTTAAATATTTTATTTCACACTTTCTTCCGCTACTTGAAATTTTTCAGTAATTTTATGAGGTTATAAAATAGGAAGAAATTTCCCTCCTGTTACAGGACTGATACTGGCTTAAAAAGAAAGTCAACTACTTAGATTTTTGGCTTCATCAAATAAACCAGATGTTTTAAAAGCTGTCTTCTAGGGAACATTGTTATCCCTCAGACACCTATCAGAGGTTACTCAGTAAGAATAACCCTCCGAAACAGCTTGCTAACTGCTATAAATCTTTCTTACAAATGAGGGCAACCTTCCAAATGACTCTGGAGGCTAAGGAATTATGGGAGGGTGCCAGGCTGAAAACAGACAACTGAGTAAAGGACTACCAAGGAGTATTTGTTTCGATTCTAAGTTATATTTGGTTGATGTGGAATTATGGTGAAGCCATGATAGTTTAAAATTTTTCTGAAAAAATGCAGAAAAAGGGACCTCCTTCTCCAATCCCCAAGTCAGACAAATTCATTTGGCTCCTAAGGTAAAAAATCCCTATCTGTCTCTGCTCCAGCTTTGCCAGTCAGATACAACAGCCATTAAACCCAATTAGCTACCTTCTCAAGACACCCAATATTAGCTGCCTTATCAGTGCTGATATTGGGGAGTCCTACTGGCAAGTTCTTCATAAGAAGCAAATACGTTCTCTGCTACATATTACAACATTTTCATGGATTCCTGATCAAATTTTTTGGGCAGGTGAGTCAAAGGCTTCACAGTTTTTGGATGAGGAAAGTGCAAGAGCTTGTAAAATAAAAATCTACACTTAGTTCTTCTATGAGCTAACATTTCTAATAGAAGATAAACGAGGATGCAGCATCATTCCATATACATTTTAAACAGCCCTGTGTGTG
Source organism: Masticophis lateralis (assembly GCA_030761175.1). Taxonomy (NCBI): domain Eukaryota; kingdom Metazoa; phylum Chordata; class Lepidosauria; order Squamata; family Colubridae; genus Masticophis; species Masticophis lateralis. The sequence continues at coordinate 68,048,877 of JAUDYJ010000006.1, forward strand.
TGTGCGTGCACAAAAAGATTTATGAAAAAAGTTATCTCTACATGGACAGAAACCTCTTCTAATTGTGAAGAATTGTATTGATTTTTGACCTTGATTAAGAAAATAAATGAATTTAATTTAATTTTTTAAAAAAATATGTCATGACTGATGTTAAACTAAGCTAAGCCAATCTGCCTTGGGTGGCCTATGCTTTACACAGAGTGAATTTCATGCAGATGGAGCTCTAATGCACTCCTACATTGTGGTATGCTTCCTGGTGTAGATACAAAATCAGATGTTTATATTGGTAATTTGACAAAAAACTCTTGTCTCTATCCAACATATATACTACAATATCAATAAAGTTGTTGATTCAGAGTTGTTTTGCAAAATACATTTAGCACTGAAACACAGAAATGGGTTTTCCTATATCAAGTAGAACTGATCCAAAGCAGTGAAACATAAAATTCTCCTTTGCCCTATTCAGTATTCAATACTAATCAAAGTTTTTCGCTTCAACCCTGGCAATTGGATATTTTCTCCATTACTTCCAAGACATCGAAGAAGATTGTCATTGGAAGCTGCAAGAAGTTTGTAAATCTACAATACAACACTTCATTGCTGCCTCCCCAATTTCTTCTTGAGGCATTTAATGCCTTGTGCCTAATGTCTGGGCTGGCTATGATGGTGTGCATTCAAAAAATCCATTAAGCTTCTTAAAGTTTTTACATAGGTAACTGAAAATAGTTATAAATCATCCCCTCCCAGGAGGAAGCAACAGGTCATATATCATTATAATAGAAAATTCCAAACAGAGTAAAGACATTCTCTGAAACTCCTTTGAGAAGATTTATGCAGAGAAACACAAGGACTGGTTCACTCCATGATGATATTTGTTGATACCTTGTGCAGTAATGTTAGGCCATTTATCTTTCTTGCCTAGGATTGTCCATCCTTGAAGCAGTTTTCCAGGGTCATGAGCAGAGGTCTTTCTTGTCATCTAGTACTTGATCTGCTTTTAACTGTAAGTTCTAGGAATTGAACCTGGGACCCCTTGTCTACAAACACATGCTGTGCAACTGAGCTATGGTCTCTTCCCTCAGATAATCTTTCATCTATGTATTTTTTTAAAATTTTCCATGGAAAGGCACCTTCAACATTGACTGCTACTGTTTCAGTTTTTAAAAAATTCATTTCACTGCTTTTGGGGAATGTGGAAGTCAGTTTATAGCCTCAACTGTTCTGGTGATAAAGAAGAATACGTGCCCAGACATCATTCAATTGAACGATTGAGCTAATTAAGGGTAATTGAGATCTTGTTATTACTGAACAAGTCATTAAGCTATGTGTGATTGAGCAGAACTTTGGTGTCCCATGCTTAATGGTCTTCAGTGTCACATATTTTGTATGTACCATACAGTACAATGCAAATCATCATCATCAACATTAATGTAAAGCAGAAGAGGGGCCTGATTGAATATTACATATTCTGGTTAATACATTTCTTCAGCTCAGAGCCACGAGATGCTGCTGTTGCTTGTGAGCCAACCTTATCTCTGATATATATTCAATATTTGTCATTAGTAGTCACATTCTGTAGCCATAATTGAACTGGCAACCAATCTTTGTCACAAGATAAATGTGACAGGAAGTGAAGGGGAACTCTCCATAATGTTGAGCTAAATTGTTTTAACCACGAGGGAAAAGGTAAGTTATGGCATTAAGCCAACACTTGCCGGAAGCACATGCCTTTTCTGGAGGTAGCATATAGTATTGATGTAGAGTGTATAATATCATTATAAATAGTTTTAGTCACTGTCTTCTGACTATGGATGATAACAGGGAAAATGCTTTTAATTTTGAAAATAAGAATGCCCCAAATAATTTATGACCAGAGAATCAGGTGTGAAAGCAATACCCATTTCCCCACTGCCATGTAGGCTGTTTGTCACCACTCATTATGCACAAGCATAATTGTATAGGAATACTATATAGGGGCATCACTCATTAACCTGGAGCAGGTGCATTAACAAGGAAAGTAGTTGAGTTTCAAGAATACTCACTTTATTAAAAACAGTACAGTAAAACAAAATGTAATTCTGGCAAGTAAACCAGATTTCTAGCTTTTGCATCAACAACTCCATATCTCACCCAGAAAATTAAAACCAACAAAGGCATATTGTCATATTGGTATCTGGGGATAACTTTTGATCTGATTGATTTGAAAAGCAATAGACCGGTAATGTCCAATTTGTGCTTGAGCATTTTTGTCCATATAAGTTCAGAAAAAAAAGAAGTTACATTTTTTTTATGAAATGTGAAATTTTATGAATCAAGGGCTGTTTCCATGTTTAGCAGTGTTGCTTGACTTCCGGGCAGTGACATGCTTAACATCTGAATTTTAAAACATGAGACTTGGTAAAGTTATATGTATTATTATTTATTTAAATTTATATGCTACATGATTCCCATCCACTGTTGTCATTTTGCAAATAAAAAGATTCAAATCAAGAGAAAAATATAATGATACTGTAGACAAAAATAAAGAATAAAAGATAGTAAGGATGAAAAAAATACAGGAACAAAAAGTGAACTCACACACTCTAAAGGGTATGACTACAAACTGGTACACAGACCAGGAAAGAACATATCAACGCCAATGCTCAGTAGCTTGTAGAGGGCCTGGCTCCAGCCACACAAGTACTATTTATAGACATTGGACTAAACAGCCCAGTCACCTCCAACAGATTAGCAGAGTATACAAGGAAGGATGAATTGTTGTCCAAAGTTTTAAACTGGGTGTTGAGGGGGTGGCTACAAGAGAAACTGGGTGAAGAGTTCAGAACATTCCAAACTAAACAGTTAGAATTGTCAACACTAAAAGGGTGCCTGTTGTGGGGGTAGAGAGTGATTGTGCCACAGGGGTTAAGGAAACAAGTCCTGGAAACATTACACGTGGGTCACCGGGAATTGTACGAATGAAGACAGTGGCCTGGAGCTATGCTTGGTGGCCAAACCTGGACAGAGACATTGCAGAATGGGTAGCGACAAGTACACCACATCAGGAAACCTGGCCAGCTCCACCCTGGGCACCCATCAGGGAGTGGGAAATCCCTAAGAGTCCATGGTCATGGTTATTTATTGACTTTGCTGAACCGATGTGGGGGGTGGGGGTGGACAAGCATTTCTTTTTTTTTTTATTGAAAAAGTTTTACAATACAGAAATTTTTTCATTTTCAACCCCCCTCCCCAGTCCCCCTACCCAACCCCTCCCATCCTCCCTCAACCCCAACCCCTTCCCTCCCCATCCCCCCCCTGACATCCGCTACAAGTTAAAAAAAAAACAAAATTTAGAACAAGGGAAAAAGAAAAGATTATTAAATATTCAAATTCTAAATTAAACAAATTTCAAAAGAGGAAAAGAAAGAGAAAGAAGGAAAGAAGGAAAAAAAAAGTAAAAAAAACCCCAAAAAACCAGACCTTAATATATTTAAACAATGTTATAATAAAAAACCATTAATAACCATTATAATTAAGAACACCATTATAATTCTATCCTAACTACACCCCTTAACTAAAAAAAACTCCCCCAAAAACATAAAACATATATATGCATATATATTTATAATCACGCAATTATATCATTAAGAAAATTATCTTTTGTTTAATTCATTCCTCAGTCTGTATAATCCAAATTTCAATCTTCTCTTCAACTTGATTGAAGTCAAACATATTTCCTTACATAAATCCTGCTTCAATAATCTTCATCTTGCCGCTGCCCCCATCAGCAAAGTAAAACATTTCCCCACACAACCCCCCGAGTGACTTTATATGAATAATATCCAACCATGAAGATATTCACACCTCTAGGAAGATTCATTCAAGCTAACTTATACTATACCTAAAAATAGGCTTTTGCAGTCTTGACATTCATGCCTTGAAGAAAAAAAAAGAGAAAAAAAACCCAACTAAGAGCTGCATTCCCAGATGTTCCTTCAAAATTATTTCAAATCCTGCCACCCTTTGCAATTCAATCCTTTGGGTTATAGGATATTTTCAATTTCGTAGTCTTCTCCTAGAAAATAAATTCCACAAAAAATATATAATTGGGTAACCAGTGATCGCTGCTAATTTTGCAGCAATCTATCAGAACTCAGGATAACATGTCCAATCTAGAATAAACTTCATAGTAAAAAATTTTTATAATCCATTTTGATATATAAGTTTAAAGTTAGTCCAACTCAGAATGAACTTTTAACAAATTGTTGTACATCTTAAAAGAGTTTTTATAATCCATTTTTTCCAAATCTTTCAATGCTTTCTGATTCAGTATCAAACAATTCAGGATGCTCTTTAAATTTATCACCTGTGGTTTCCAGTCGGATTTCTTCATTGACTTCTAGTTCCTGTCGATTAGCATCACCCCCCATGTCCTGAAGAGTATTGGACCTCTGCTGCTGGTCATCTCGAAGTAAAACTTTGTTTTTTGAATCTTCCTCCAGCAGTTCAAGGTCCTGTAATCCCCCAAGATCACTGAGGTGTTCAGTTTTCTCATCAGAAAAATCCATAATAGAATCCTCTGGACAATCACCAAATTCTCCTTTTACTTTTAACACACTTTGATTTTCTTCTTTCTGTTCACATTTTGTAAACTCTGTTTTTGACTTTTTATTCTTGAGATATTTCGGTGCTCCCTTAAAGATATTTTGATAAAAATATTCTGCTTTTTCAATAGTATTCAGAAAATGTCTCACACCTTGATATCTAAAAATTATACTAACTGGAAAATCCCATCTAAATGGGATATTACTTCTCTTCAATTCCTTGACCAAAAAATCAAAATCTTTCCTGTCCTTCAAGACCTTCGATGGTAGCTCTTTGAAAATCTTGATTTGTGTACCTGCTACCTGCACTCTATCAGAATAAGACTTTTGTAAAATATCATCTCTCAGTCTCTTATCAGTGAAGTAAACAACGACATCTCTAGGCAGATTCCTTTGTTTAGCCAAACGTGAGTTAACTCTGTAAACTTTCGCTATAGAACCCAAAATTAATTCATCTTGTAACTTTAATAATTCTGCAAAGGCCTTTGCACAAGTTGTTCTTAAGTTTTCTCTGTTGTTTTCTTTTATCCCTCTTAGTCTAATTGCAGATTCCATGGCCTTAATTTGAAGCATAATAACATCATTCTGAATGTTATAATTTTTGGCCCCTGCTTCCAGAAGTTTCGCTTGTAATTCTTGTATCTGAGATTCAAATTTACTACTCATCTCAATTACTTTCTTCCCCATTGCAGCCATCGCAGTTGAAAAATCTGAAGCTACTTGAGCAATAATTTGACTTAATTGGTCATATTTCCCAGAAACCAGTTCCTCAAGGTCCTTCTGTGATCCTTTTATCTTATCTACCACACTCTCTAAGGACCTTGTAATTAACTCTTTTAACTCCTGTTCTGTAAGTCTCTGCAAATGAGACATTTCAACTTTGTTCATCTGATTCAAGGGGGAGCCCCCCCTTCCTTTAAGTTTAGGCATCTTTACTTTTAAAAAGAACCAAGAAAAAATCCTTCTTACTTCAATAGAAAAAAGAAAAGAAAAAAAACCAGAAGAAATCTATTTAAATCAACCTCTGTTCCTTTAAATTCTTTTTCTGTAACAAAATATTCCTTTCAAAGTCTTTCAGGACTAAACTCTGCACTCCATTTCCGCTATCACTTTCCTTTCAAGCAGAGCCAGTCGCCATCTTAAAAACTTTCATTTTTCTTCCTCTCCTTCCCCCCTTTCCCCCTCCTCTTCCAAAAAATCCGTTGAAAAAAATCCATACTTGCTTAAATTTTTCTTCTCTCTTTTCCAACTTGCTCCAATTGTCGCTTCGATTGTGGTGTTGCTCCCAACGTCTGGCTCCGCTAATTAGATAATTAGCGGAGGATCCTCTCAGCGTGGAGCATACCCTGGGGGTATGGAGGGAGCCATCCCTCTGAGCCCTCCCCAGGACAAGGAAAAATTCCTGGGGCGACTCAGTGAGGCTCAACCTCACCCCCAGAAGCTCTCCCTGCTCCTCCCGTCAAGGAGCAGGTTTTTTCGAGCCGCCTGTCTGTTGTAAGGCGGCTCTAATGCGCCGAGAAACCGGCGGGCATGAAAAGCCCGCCGCCAATGAGGAAGGCGCCACCGGAAGTCCGGGGTGGACAAGCATTTCTAATTGTCATTGACGCGTATTCAAAATGGCTAGAGGTAGTGATAATGCCCAATCTGACCACAGAAGCAACAATAAGGGCATTAAGAAAATTGTTTGCAACCCATGGGTTACTGGATGTCCTTATCTCTGACAATGGGCCATAGTTAACTGCAAAAACAATCGAGTCGTTCCTAGCAGAGCAAGGAATCAGACATGCCCTGGTTGCCCTCTTTAAACTGGCTAGTAATGGACAGGCAGAACGAATCGTAAGACTGACCAAAGAAACACTCACTAGAATGGGCCCCGGTAACTGGCAGGAAAAGATCGACAAATTCCTCTTAGCCTAACATATCACCCCAAGCGCAACCACTAATGAAAGTCTGGCCGAGCTATTAATGGACTGGAGACTAAGGTTACCATTGGACCGGCATCTCCAGTACCACCCAGAGATACCCCTGAACTCAACCTGACAACTCAGGGAGTTCAAAGAAGGGGATTTGGTGTTAGCCCATAATTACACAGGCTACCCCACTTGGGTACAAGCAAGTCATAACAAAATCATGCCAAGTGGAACTTGAAGATGGCAGGATATGGAGGAGGCAAATTGACTAACTCCGAAACAGAATAGGGAAGACCTGGTTAAGGCAACCTGAAAAATCCACCATCCAACTAGACCAGAATCCTGGAAGGCCATTAAGTGAGTCTCACCCCAAGGAGCTGTTGTGGCCCCGTCCTCTGAGCCTATCCCATTGGAGGAAGAAAGCTCTGAGCATGAGGAAGAGGAGCCAGCCAGATCTCCCAGCCCCCCCCCCTCTGGCACCGTCTCAGGTGCCAGCTGAAAGAGAGCAAAGTAGTGGGGAAACAGGTGTCTCAGATGAGAGTGAGGGAGAGACGTCATTCCTGGACGCACGTCAACGAAGGCGAGATAAGCGCTTGCAGCAGCTGAGGTGGCGTGCGAGGGAATAGACCTGAGTCACTGGACTTGAGTCACAGGACCAATGAGTCACTGGACCACACCCCAGAGACTATATAAGAGAGGGTGGTGGTCAGTGATCCCTGTGACGAACAAAACTCAATCTGGTAGTCATTGTAGCCTGAAGCTGCTAAAAGAACGAATTTTGGCAAAGCTACGTATGTGATTATCTTTCTGTGAATAATTAAAGCACTTGGCAGACGTTGTGAATATCGCTGCCAAGTTGGAGATAAGGACTGTGGTGTGTGCCAAGTGCTTCTTTAACACTCGACTGGCTGTGTTTTTGTGGGTGTGTGTAGAGGGGGACAGATCAGGAGCATACAAAACAGCAAGTGGTAACTCGAACAATAAAAAACTGTTCCTAGTTCCAAACAACACAGAGATTCTAGACTCAAACCCAAGGGAAGACTGCTAACACTTATCTGAGGAATCAGGAGTCCAGCGACGAGATCAAGGAACCAAAGAATGAGAGGCCAGGATAGAGTCCTTCATGCCCATGGGAGTGTTCCAGGAGGTTCTTTTTGAGGACTCAGGAGTGACAGCAGACTTGACTGCACAGGCTGCTGCAGCTGGAACAAGTGAACTGCACAGGTCCGGTCACGCCCTGAGGCGCCCACCTACCTGCATGACTACGTTGCCTAATTACAAATGTGATTGATTGTGTTCTAACAGGAGGGGACAGGGGTTATGTATGGACATAAGGAGCACCCATTTGCATGTCTGCCACTGACTGGCTAATTTAGCAGCAGGAAAAATAAACCAGTGTCAGTGGCTGGCAAGACTGCCAGGGCTCTTTAAAAAGAGAGCTCTGGGAGCCTGCCTCCCTCTTGCTCCTGACAGCTGCTGGAAATAAAGTGCTGAACGGACTACAGTGTCCCATCTCTTCTATTTGTGCCCCCTATCTAACACTTTCTATGGGCTTCTATAATGGAAAAGATATGCTATATAGTAGTATTTCTGTTACATATCTGTGAAACTCTAAAAGTAATGGAGGGAATTCTATTATTTATCACCTGATTTAACTCCAATAAGAGATGCATGTATTGGCAGGTCATTTGGAAGATGAAAGACCAGCTACAAAATATGAAGAAGTTGGCAAACAAAGCTGCTCAGGGAAGTTTGAGGACAGAGTTACTCTATTTCATTTCAGCTTCTATGGGAAGAATTTATTTAAAATAATATTTGGGATATTCCCAATTTGGGGTATGGCAAAATTATCCCCAATTTAAAGACCAATGTTCCAAGTGAACAAAGACTTACAAAATCTATACACAAGTATGTACTCTACTGTACATAAAGTTAAGCTTAAATGTTCAACAGTCAGAGTTTGTTTCTTTTTCAGTAGCTGAACTTTATGTATGGGTCACTGACTTGCATAAACGTGTTTCTGTGGACTGGGATTTCCAAGCTGATTTCAGTGTTTATGCATGTATGGAATTTGCTTGTAGTTAGCTTGATTATTTAAAGTAAGAAATCCACACTAATTCCAGTTTTAAAATCAGTTTTAAAAAAAAAAACCTTAAAATGAAAATAGTGAGTAAAAATGATATATGGAGTCTTGCCTCATGTTATGTGTAGTGGAGACTATTGATAAAGTTACATGATTGCTGGGGCAATATGTAACAAACAAGCCAGATTAATTTTCATTCTAATTAAATAATGCAAAATTTGTGATATTCAATCTACTCAAAAATGAAGAAGGAATAATAAAAAAATAAACATCCTTTTCATTCATCATCAAAATCAAATTGCTCTATTACACAAATATTGATCATCAATAAATAATTTTATAGTCTATTTTTATAGTACTAAAACCCTGGTGTTCATCTGTTGTTTGTTAGTCCAAATGGTACATTATGCTGCAACAATTTTTGAATCAAGGTGCCTAAAATCCGTTAACCTAAAGAATATGTAACAAATCAGAGAGCCACAATTCCTGTGGAACTGACATTTCCATGATGTTCAGACAAGTTTTATTTACAAAAGTAGTGGCCATGACACTGTCCCTGCAACACTCATGCCAAAGGTTTAGGTAAGTAAATATAGACTTATTCTTGAATGTCATTTGCCACTACAATTCTCTCTCTCTCTCTCTCTCTCTCTCTCTCTCTCTCTCTCTCTCTCTCTCTCTCTCTCTCTCTCTCACACACACACACACACACACACACACACACACACACACACACACTTTTTAAATGATCATGGGACCATCTATAGCGTTGGGGTAAAAAAAAGGATCAGTCTAAAATTTAATGTTCTTTCAATCACAGCAGATAAAGTATGACCCAATAGGTCGCTGTGTTGTCTAGTATATAATATAATTATTTTTAAAAAAATATTGCCATTTTTGTCCATGACAGTATAATGATACTGGTGAACCTCTGATGTAAAGTTGTACTTGGTGTCTATATCTCGACATTGAGACTGATCATGACCAAGCATTTTGAACCAAAGTTGTTGGCAGCAGTGATATTGGTGCAATGTTGATGATATTACCCATGAAATTTCAAGAATCAGGAAGTAGCAAGTAGCAATAATTATATGAACAAAGAACTGGCTATTACTGATGCTGCAGAGACATCAAGGAATACTGTAGTATTGCAGAGAACATGTCATCCAACATAGATATCGACATTAGGAGAACACAGGGATGCCAAGGAATGAGTATACTATTACTGCAATTACTATGGAGTTACATATTCTGGCATCATTTCTTCTTATCTGATGCATACGAGTATAATTGGATTGTGACTGAACGGCAACATAGTGAAACAATATTCTTTTTACTCCCAAGAAATTTATTTTTGATAGTCTATTTATGGCAGACTCAACCTCTACGCACAAAGAATTTCTGCATGCAGTTACCAGTCCCAATCTGCTCAGTGTCACATCATAAAATACATTTTCTTTTTTTAAAAAAATAGTTTTTATTAAGCATTTTTCACCTTTAAAAACAGAAAGATTTGGACAATAAAATACCTTTTCTATTGCAAGATTTATTTTATGAAAGGATATTCTTGATCAGGAACTTGGTTCATGATTGTGATTATAATGCTGTCTATAAGTATAATTGATTCATAACACTGCAAGAAATTTGACATTCTTCAGCTATATTAGCTGGATATAGCAAAGTATGAAGATGGTTCTTGTTAGATCGGCGCAGGAAAGAAGATGTGACCAGCAGAGTTCAAGTAACAACGTTTTATTAAGGAGAACTGAACTGGCGCTGCGCTGCCGGAGCTCTCCTTATATTTGCTCCGGCAGACGCACCGCCCACTGACAGGGATTCAAAATCTCCCGCCGAAGGATCTTCAGCCAATCCCAGGCGGATGTCCTTATAAGGACATAACACTCCTCCCCCCTAGTTCTTAGTCAGTCAATCAAGGTAGAAAGTCACTCAGGTACACAGGACGTCTATGTGCTCGCGTAGACCTGCGCAGTTCATACCCAAGCTGGGCACTCTCTCGGATGGAGGGTGCTTCCTCGGCTCGGGGCTTTCTCCCTGGTGCCGGGCTGGATCTGGCCGTCGAGGATGCGGGTGATGTTCCCGAACCTCCGGCTGGGTCGAGGACCTCCGCCTCCGGGCGATGCTGGTCTGCTTCATTCCCGCTTGGATCTCGGTGTCGCCGGCACGGATCCCTGCTCTCGACCGGTCCCGAACTCCTGAGCCACAGTAGGTCCCTGGGTCTCCCTCGGGTTCCCTCTGGGTTGGAGTTGCGCTGGTCTGGTCTAGGGTGCGAGTCTGGCGGTGGTGGCTGGGTTAGGCCCCCGGGTTCTCCGGTTGAGTCCGATTCACTCCCGGGGCGGCAGGTGGTACGGGTTGGGAACGGATCAGCTTTGTCGGGGTGGTGTAGGCCTTCCTTGCAGGGGTGGTGTAGGCCCTCTCTGCAAGGCTGGCATTGTGGTGATGGTCGCCGCTTCCCGTCATTGGGGTGTTCGCCCTGGTTTGGCTGGTGTAGGCCTACCCTGCAGGGGTGGTGGAGGCCTTTCTCGCAGAGTTAGTCTTCTGCACGGTTGGGCTGTTGTTGTGGTGCCCTTTGGTGTGTTGGATGGAGGTCTCCTTCCCTGGAGTGTGTGTCACCTACTTCGCAGGGTTGGTGTTGGCTTCCCCTGCTAGGTTGTCCCCGGTCTACTTGACTCCTGTTGTCAGGGTGTAGGTCTCGGTTCTCGGGATGTTGGCTGCTATCCACCCCGCGGTGTTTTGGGGTTCCCTGTGGGCCTTGTCCCCGGTCTACTCACCTTGCTGAATCTTTAGCTTGGTTAGGTGTTGGAGTGCCCGCTCCTCCTGTGTGTTGCCGGTCTCCCCTGTCTGGGTGGTTTAGGCCTACCGCGCCGGGGAGGTTTAGTCCGACCTCGTCTGGGTGGTGTAGGCCTACCTCGTCTGGGTGGTTTAGGCCTACCTCATTGGGGTGGTTTAGGCCTACCTCGTCTGGGTGGTTTAGGCCTACCTCTTCGGGGTGGTTTAGGCCTACCTCGTCAGGCTGGTCTCCGCCTGCTTCCCTCCACCTTTTGCGGAGTTGGTCGAGGTGACGTCTCACGATCTGTCCATTTTCCAGCTCAACTCGGTAGGATTTGGGACCGGTTGTGCTGTGTACTGTAGCTTTAAGCCATTTTGGCGAGCCGTGGAAATTGAGTGCAAAGACGGTGTCGCCGATGGCAAATTGGCGGAGTTGGCGGCTGGCAGTGGCGGGCACCTCGGAAGTGTATTGAGGGTGCAGTCTGTCCAGGGGTGACCGGAGTCTTCTGCCCATTAGAAGTTCGGCAGGGCACTTTCTTGTGGCAGAGTGAGGCGTGATGTGCTGGGTGAGCAGGAAGGTGTCGATGCGCTCCTGCCAATCTCCCGGGCCCATCTTGGCGAGTGACTCCTTGGTGAGCCTCACCATCCATTCAGCCTGTCCATTTCCGGCTGGTCTGTAAGGGGCAGAGAGGGCATGGCGGATGCCCAAACCTGCCAGGAAAGCTTCCATGGGCACGGACGTAAGTTGGGGCCCGTTGTCGGAAACCAAAACGTCTGGAAGCCCATGAGTCGCGAAGAGACGCCGGAGTGCGCAGATTGTGGCTTCTGTTGTGGTGGATGCCATGGGGATGACCTCCAGCCATTTCGAGTAGGCATCGACCACGATAAGGAGGTGGCGCCCTTGGATAGGGCCCGCAAAGTCTATATGGATGCGCGACCAGGGAGAGCTAGGAGTCTCCCAAGGCGTCGGGTCAGACTGTGGCGGCGCTGCTCTGACTTCTTGGCACGGGCTACACCTGGTGACCCAGTGTTCAATGTCTCTGTCCAGTGTTGGCCACCAGACGTAGCTCCGTGCCAGGGCTTTCATCCGGACAATGCCCGGGTGTCCTTTATGTAGCGCTTCAAGAGTCTTTCGTTGGAGTGTGCTGGGAATCAGCACCCGATCTCCCCATAGTAAACAGCTGCTCATGGTGAACAGCTCCCCTTATTTGCAGCTGAAAGGGCTGAAGTCGTCACTGTCAATTCGCGCCGGCCATCCCCTCAGGACCCAGGAGTGGACTTGTCGGAGGATGGGGTCGTTCCTCGTGTGCGTAGCCACGTCGGCAGATGTTACAGGACAGCTGCTGTCATTGTCAATGTGCAGCAGCTCAAGTGTGGGAGCCGGGTCTTCCACGGTGTCAGCAGATGGGCATCTGCTTAGCGCATCGGCGTTCGCGATGGACTGCCCCGGCTGGTGGACGAGTCTATATGAGTAGCCGGCGAGGAAGATAGCCCAACGAGTCATTCGGGGTGACATGAAGGCCAGGATCTGCTTGTCACCTGCGAGGAGGCCCAGGAGCGGCTTGTGATCGGTGACAATGGTTAAACGCCGTCCATAGAGGTATTCGTGGAAACGCTTCACCCCAGCGACAATAGCCAACGCCTCTTTGTCCAGTTGGCTGTAGTTGCGTTCAGCACTGGACATAGTCTTTGAGAAATAGGCGATGGGGGCTTCACAGCCGGTAGGCAGTTCGTGGCTGAGGACAGCGCCGACTCCGTAGGGGGAAGCGTCACAGGTGAGCCTGATGGGCAGCGTCTCATTGTATTGAATGAGCACGCTGTCAGAAGTCAACAGTTGCTTAACGGCTCTAAATGCAGACTCTTCCTCGCGGCCCCACCTCCAGGAAACCGCCTTTGCCAGTAAGCGATGCAGCGGCTCAGCAATAGTGGCTTTCTGTTGGAGGAAAATTGCATAGAAGTTAAGCAATCCAAGGAAAGCCTGAAGCTCCGCTTTATTTTTGGGGCTGGGAGCTTCATGGATAGCTTTAACTTTTGATTTGGTGGGGTGGATGCCAGAACTATCTATGAGATAGCCCAGGAACTCGACTTCCTGTACCCCAATGATGCACTTGTCACATCGGACCCTCAAGCCCTTCTCCCTGAACTGCTGGAGAACAAGCCTCAGCCGGTCAAGGAGTTGTGCCTTTGAGTCCCCAGAGACCAGTACATCATCGAAGTAAGGCACTACCCCTGGAACGCCTTGGAGAAGGCGTTCCATCATGGATTGGAAAATGCCTGGGGCTGCACTGACTCCAAACTGGAGACGGTTGCACTTAAACGCGCCTCTATGGGTGACAATTGTCTGAGCCTCCGCCGTTTCCTGATCGACTGGCAGTTGCTGGTAAGCCTGGGCCAGGTCCAGTTTTGCGAAAATTTTGCCCTTGCCGAGTGAGTGAAGCAAATGTTGCACTACTGGCACAGGGTATGCGCTCTGCAGCAACACCTTGTTGATGGTCACTTTGTAGTCGGCGCAGATGCGCACAGATCCATCCTGCTTCATGGGGGTCAAAATGGGAGTCTCCCATGAAGCATGATCGATGGGTTCCAGGATGCCTTGGGCAATCAGCTTATCTAGCTGAGCATCTACTTTAGCCCGCAAGGCAAATGGAACCCGGCGGGGCTTGAGCCGAATTGGGGTTACCCCCTTGTCCAGATTAAAGGAGATGGGTTTCCCTGTAAAGGTCCCTAACTTACCATCGAAGACTTCTTGGAACTCTCCGATGAGTGAGTCGAGTTCGCCTGAGCTAATCTGGTGGATGCCTCCAATAGAAAGCCCCAACGGCTGGAACCACTCCACGCCCAGCAGGGTCAGGCGGCTATGCTCCACAACAGTGATTGGGAGCTGGTCCCGGAACTGTTTGAAGGCGATCTGGAGGCTCGTTCTTCCAATGACGCCGATGGGATTACCGCCGAAATCCACCAGCTTGGAGTGAAGGGGTTCAAGTTGGCGCTTAGTTAGTGCCGGCTTCAGTCTCTTTATTTGGTGCCAGTCAATGATGGAATAGACGGAGCCAGAGTCTACTTCCATCGTGCATGGCAAGCCTTCAGCCAACAGTGTCACATGGAATTTGGTGGCACTGTTGTTACTGGTCAGGGTGATTGTCGTTTGGTTCACCGCGCCGCCCTGGGAACCGTTGCAATCGTTGCGGCTGTGCTGGAGTGAGGACCGTTTGGATGACCTCTGGGAGTCGCGGCAATTTTCAGGATTCCGGGGCCTGATCGACTCTGGAACCAGATCAGAGGCTCTGCATGCCTCAGCGATGTGCCCCTTCTTTAGGCAATGTCTGCAGGTTGCGTCACGCCAGCGGCAGGATTGGTGGGGATGGTGTCCCTTGCAACTGCCGCACTGAGCATTGCGGCGGCCATCTTTTTGAATTTCCCACCTAGATGGGCAGGAAACTTTCAAAACGGTCGACTCCCCCTCTGAGTCGGACGGTGTGGTGGAGTCTTCAGAAGATTCTGAGGACGACTTGCGGATCTTATGGATCCCTTGGGACTGGAGCATTTCGGCGGCGGCTTTCTCGGATGTTTCAGCAGCCGTAGCCTCCTCAAGGACGTCTTTCAGGGACAGTCTTTTCCTGCTCAGGAACTTCTTTTGGAGGCTTGCATCTCTCATCCCGAAGACGATCCCGTTGCGTAAGGCATTGTCAACGTTTTCAAACTCGCAGTTTGCTGCGATTTGACGCAATGCCGCCACAAAGTCTTTGATAGATTTGCCTTCCTTCTGATTGCATTGGCGGAAGATGAATCAATTCGAGATGGGGGTGCCCGTTGGTGCATAGTGGTCTTGCAGGGCAGTCTGCAGATCCACCCAGGACATGACTTCAATGTCCCTGGGTGCGACGAGGTTGACGGCGAGCTCCAAGACGTCGGTGCCGGGGTGAGTGAGGAAGAGAGCCCTCTTCCTCTCGTCGTCTAAGTTGTTGTATCCGTTTCCTCGGAGGAATTGGTGGAAACGGATCATATAGGAGCTCCATTTCTCCCGGCTGGGGTTGAATGGAGCCAGCGAGGCGAACGGTGCTTGCGGCGTTGCCATCTCTCAGCCCGCGTCGAGTGACTTCAGCTCGTTATGGCGATCATGCCACGCGGTTGGTTCTTCTCTAGTCCTTCGTCGCCAGTGTTAGATCGGCGCAGGAAAGAAGATGTGACCAGCAGAGTTCAAGTAACAACGTTTTATTAACGAGAACTGAACTGGCGCTGCGCTGCCAGAGCTCTCCTTATATTTGCTCCGGCAGACGCACCGCCCACTGACAGAGATTTAAAATCTCCCGCCGAAGGATCTTCAGCCAATCCCAGGCGGATGTCCTTATAAGGACATAACAGTTCTCAAGATACCTTTGCAGCTATTCTTGGATAGTTCTGATTGCCTGATTCTGTTCTACATTATTGAGTCCTTATTGAGTCTCTCTGTCCTTTCTGTAATATATTTTGCTTTCTGGAAAGACCATAAGGTGGTTTTGTGTGAAGAGATTCATGGTTTTTGCAGCAAAAGACATCTTTTTTAAAAAAAAAGTTTGGCTTTTTCAGTTTGAAATGCCAGCATTCTGATAAGTTAGATGTATATAAACAAATGAAACCAATCTTCTCCATTGTGAGGTGGAGACAGCAGCCAGGAGTGGGTTCAGCTCGTGCCAATCAGATAAGGACTGAGCCTGTCAAAGCTAAATCCCGCCCCTTAGCACGGGGCTTCCCAGCTTTGCTCAGTCCTTCAGACTGGACTGTTGTGTGGAAAATTTCTCCTTCACCCTTTTTTCCTATGATCTTCAAAATTTTTGGATTTTTCGGCTTTTGACCTTTGGACCGTTCTCTTTGACCATTCTGTGGCTCTCTGGACATCTGATTGATTTCTGAGTGAGGAGGTTTGCCCCTTACAGGATTCTCCCCCTTTAAGTTTTAAAAATTTTATCCCTCCACTGGCCATTTAGTGGGGGTGGTGGAGCGTAGCGCTCCCGTGGGGAGCTAGAGCCGCTTAAATTAGCCTAATTAAGGCTCCTGGCATTTAAAGCGAACTTGTTTAATTCAGCGGAGCTGTTGCGCTCCCGTTTCACTCACAGACGCCTCCATTTCAAAGTTCGTTTATTCTGAGGGAGAAATACCATTCTTCCCCTTTAAATTACTATTTGAGGCCGTTAACTGCCTCAGCTGTTTGTCGGACCTCGCTTAAATAGCGGGTCCTTTACTGCCTTCCTTTCTAATTTCGGCAGAAAGCCTCTTGTAGCTAAGGCTTGCTGTTTTATTTAATTGAGGCGAGTCCTATTGGCACTGTGGAGATAATTACACTCTCTCCGGCTATAATCTCCATTAAATTGTGAGCTTAAGTTGGGGGGGGGAATAATTCCTATCCCCCTCAGTTTAAAAAAAAAAAAATCGCTGCTGCCTTTGCCTGCCTCAGCGACTCCTTGGACCTAGCATAATTGGCAGGTCCTTTGCTGGGCTCTTACTACATTTCAAGGTTTGCCCCTTTGAACTGAAATTAACTGTGGAGCTCTCGCGCTTCCCTTGATTGTGGGCGTGGCCGCCATTTTGTGGCGAATTTTTCACATAACGACCTTGATTTTTTTCTGTGTCCCTTTGTAATTAGGACATAACGCCTCAACTTCCTTATTGAAATCTTACAAATTTCCTAGAGAAATTAATACCTTGCTGGACTGTTGCCATAATCGGAATTTCAAGGGCAACAAATTTATTACAATTATCAGAAGCAATTTAGGCGGCCATTTTGGTACTTCAAGTGACAGTGATTTATACTCATTGTCCTACTTTAGCCATGCCTAAAGCAACAGGCAAGAGCAAACATGGCCGCAAGGCCTCTGTACAGCAGCAGTCCTTGTCTGCTCAAATAGAGTCGGGGGTCTCCTCTATAGCTGAACTTTCAGGTCCAGAAGTCTCTGAGCCCAATAATGCCATGACTCTTCACAAAGGTGCTCATCTGTCTTCCTCCCGTGCTAACCTGCGCAGGGATAATTTTTTAAAGAAGCGGGGATCTAAAACTAACGTCCTCCAGATTCCATCGTCTAGGCCTGACCCTATGGTCTTGGAAGTGGATCCTCTGCAATCACCACTTACCCCTGACCAAATTTCCCTTCAAGATTGTCCCTTGGACATTCATACTGATGATCTCTGGGGTCCAGGCATTAGAATGGATTCACTTACTTCAGATCCTAATCCACAAACTACAACTAATCAACCTCCTCCACTTGCAGATTCTGCTCCAGTTAACTCTCTTCCGAGGGTCGAGCCAATGTCTGATCAATTTCACACTGTCCTTCGACCAGAGGACATTCAAAAGATGATCACAGCAGCTGTGCAACAGTCCTTAGCTGCCCATAAATTGTCTCATTCTGACCAAGCATCTGCTATATCGGTTGTATCCCACTCATCGCCCTCTTCAGAAGGCGAAGGTGAAGACGACTTGTTATCTATAGCTGCTTCTCATTCTCCAACTCCTTCTGGCATGAGTCGTCCTTCTCTCTATGCTGATCCTGATTCTCAGGAACCACAACTATCGGAAGACGAGGATCTGCCTCCGGAACAGCCTCCTTTTACTGGTCTGTTTCCTCAAAACCTGTTTAAATCCCTTTTATTTAAGGCGATTAATGCAGCTCAGTTGAGTAATTCTTCCCATCCTAAACCTACTCCACCTGAGGGTACGCTAAATCCCTTATTTGCAGAGCCTCCTAAATCAGTAACGTCAATACCTACACCACCTCTCTTTCTAGACGTTATCAGGAAACAATGGGTTTCTCCA
Organism: Masticophis lateralis; assembly: GCA_030761175.1. NCBI lineage: Eukaryota > Metazoa > Chordata > Lepidosauria > Squamata > Colubridae > Masticophis > Masticophis lateralis. Next base: position 68,067,027 of record JAUDYJ010000006.1, read on the forward strand.
ACTTCGGCACCTGTACCATCTACCACAGATCGGAAGAATTTCTCCGTTTCATCTGATTTATCCACCTTACTTCAGATTCCCACAGTGGACGCTCCGGTTGCTGCATTACTTTCTCATTCTACAGCTCCAGGTGATCCTGAGGAGAATCTTCGTCCTGAGGAACGACGATCAGAGCAAGTCCTCCAGCGAGCTCATTTGGCGGCTTCATGGGCCATTCGTTCTGCTTCCACCGCATCGTTCTTTAATCATTCTACACTTCTTTGGTTACGTCAACTTCAGGACAAGCTTTCTACGTCTGATCCTAAACTTCATCAAGACATCAACAAGATAGTTGCAGCGGTTCAATTCTCTGCGGATGCAACGTTGAATTCTGTTCGCTTCGCTTCCAAATCCTTAGCCTCAACTGTAGCTGCACGTCGACTGATTTGGCTGCGTCATTGGCCTTCTGACACCCGGCATAAATGGCGTTTGGCATCTGTTCCCTTTTTGGGGGAAAAGTTGTTTGGGGAACCTCTAGAAGCTTTCCTAATAGAGACCAAGGACAAAAGAAAAGTTTTACCCACCTTTTTTCGTAGGGGAGATTCCAGATACTCACCTTACCCACCTCGTAACCAGTTCCGTCCTTCGGATGGGGGTCCCGGATCTTCTAGGGGTATGAGTCAGTTTAATTCCAGGCAACGAGGTTTTCAGGATAAACAGGGAAGGGGTAGACCTTTCATGTCAAAACGGCCCTTTCGAGGGGGAGGGGGTCGTTCATTCCGTCGCCGTCGCTAGTGATGTTCCGGATCCTCCCGTGGGCGGCAGATTGGGCCTCTTCGCCACCACGTGGGAACACACTACTTCTGATTGTTGGGTCCTGGCCTCCATTAGATCTGGTTTGGCCATCGAATTTGTCTCCACCCCTCCTTCTTCCTTCATCCGTTGTCCCAGGTCGAGTAGCTCCGAGCGTAGATCCCTCATGAAATCGGCTATTGACCATCTCCTGAATATTAGGGCCATTCAACCGGTGCCTCATGAGGAGTGGGGCCAAGGGTTCTACTCTCGGGTCTTTCTCGTTCCTAAATCCTCAGGTGGGTGGAGACCCATTCTGGACCTTAAGCGTTTGAACCAATTCGTGGTGTACAGACGTTTCAAAATGCAATCTTTACGATCCATTTTAGACGGCATTCGGAGGGGCGATCTCCTCTGTTCCATTGATTTAACTGAAGCTTACCTGCATATCCCTATACGAATTGCCCATAGAAAGTTCCTTCGCTTCTGTTACGAAGGGAAACATTTTCAGTATAGAGCTCTCCCCTTTGGGCTTTCATCAGCCCCACGTACCTTCACTAAGATATTGGCGGCTCTAGCAGCTTCACTTAGACTCCAATCTATACGTCTCCAGTGTTATCTGGATGACATCCTGATTATGTCATCTTCCTCCCTTCAAGCCCGGTCGGACCTGGGTCTTACCATTCAGACACTGTCGACCCATGGGTTTTCTATTAATATTGAAAAGAGCCATCTGACCCCTTCCACTAGGATTGTTCACTTAGGAGCAATCATAGATTCTGCTGAAGGCAAAGTTTATTTATCAAAAGAACGTCAAAAAGGTTTGTCATCTATGGTGACTACTATCATATGGGATAAGAGGGCTTCCCCCTTAGTCCTTTCTAAATTGTTAGGCAAGATGGTTTCGGCTATAGATATTATCCCCTGGGCTAGATTCCACTTGAGGGAGCTTCAGTGGTTTCTTTTACCTTTACAGAAGTCGGGGAAGGGCACCTCTCCGACCAGAATCTCCATACCCAGGGAGGTGCTTGCATCCCTTCGATGGTGGCGCTCCAAGGCCATTTCCAAAGGGTGTTTTTTCCTGGACAGAGACTGGATAATTGTCACCACCGACGCCAGCAAGCTCGGATGGGGCGCACATTGCAAGACTCAAGTGGCTCAAGGCAGGTGGTCCCCCAAAGAAGCGTCACGGAGCATAAATTGGCTGGAACTCCGTGCGGTTGTTCTTGCTCTTCGAACCTTCCATCATCTAGTGGCGGGTGCTCATGTATTGATCTTAACCGACAACGTCTCCACAAAGGCTCATATAAATCGCCAAGGGGGCACCAGATCTCGGTTGCTGATGTCGGAAGCCAAACAACTTTGTCTTTGGGCGGAACGTCATTTACTCTCCCTCAAAGCAGAACATATTTCGGGAGAGTCGAACATTCAAGCGGACTGGCTGAGTCGTCAGTTGCTGGATCAATCAGAATGGCATCTCCATCCACGGATATTTCAGGCAATCATGATTCACTTCGGAAGACCGGTGGTAGACCTTTTCGCATCCACAGAAAACGCTCAGCTACCCAGATTTTTTTCCCGGTACCATGTTCCTCAGGCAGAAGCAGTAGATGCTCTACGTTCTCCATGGCCTCCAGGCCTCCTGTTTGCCTTTCCTCCGATTCCCCTCCTCCCGAGAGTCCTCAGGAAGGTGGTTTGGGAAAAAGCGGAGATAATTTTGATAGCTCCGCACTGGCCTCGGAGATCATGGTTCTCCGACCTTGTGAACCTGTCAGTGGCTCCTCAGTGGACGCTTCCTTGTCCGACCGATTGCCTCAGCCAGGGACAAATACTACACCCAGACCCCCAGTGGCTACAGCTGACCGCTTGGCGGTTGAGCGGAGCGAGCTCCAGCGCAGCGAGGTCCCACTTGATGTAATTAGTATAATCCAGGCCTCTCGTCGTCCTTCCACTAATAGAATCTATTCGGCCACATGGAAGGCGTTCTGTGACTGGTGCTCTTCTCAGGACATTGTTCCGCTTAAAGCTTCTGTGACGCACGTTCTCAGGTTCCTGAGGGCAGGTTTACTTAAAGGACTTGCACCGAATACTTTAAGGCGACAGGTAGCTGCAATCTCGTCATTGTTATCCCTCAACTCCCTTCATCCTCTATCACAACATCCACTTGTTAAGCGTTTTCTTCGAGGGGCATCCAACCTATGTCCGCCTCCTTTACACAGATATCCCACTTGGGACCTGACTATTGTGTTAAACTCACTCACGGGTCCTCCATATGAACCTTTACAAACGGCCAGTCTTCGACTGCTGTCATGCAAAGTATCCTTTCTAGTAGCAATTACCTCTGCTCGCCGCATTTCAGAGCTTGCGGCTTTGTCAATGAGGAGCGATTTATGTATTTTTCATGAGGACCGAGTAATTCTAAGGTTAGATCCCACATTCATACCAAAAGTCAATTCAACATTCCATCGTTTACAGGAGTTGATTCTACCAAACTTCTGTCCGCATCCTTCGCACCCTTTGGAACTGAAATGGCATACGTTAGACGTTCACAGGGCCCTTCGTATTTATCTAGCACGTACAGCGGACTTTCGACGATCCGAATCCCTCTTTGTGTCATTTCTTCCTGCATCCTTGGGATCCAAAGTATCCTCGTCAACGATAGGTCGTTGGATCAGGTACACAATAGCTACTGCATATGAACTTCAATCTTTGATTCCACCTTCGGCGATAACGGCTCATTCGACAAGAAGCGCTTCAACCTCGGCAGCCTGGACAACTCAAGCTTCTCTACTTGAAATTTGCAGGGCCGCTACTTGGACTACGCCATCACCATTCATTCATCATTACAAAATCGACCAATTTGCGTCAGCTGAAGCTTCGTTTGGACGCAGAGTGCTTCAGAAGGTTATGGGTGATGGAGAGTCATTGGTCCAGACTGTCCCACCCTGAATTTGGGACGTTAATCTTAGGTATGTCCCACTCCTGGCTGCTGTCTCCACCTCACAATGGAGAAGGGGCGTTGGTCCTACCTGACACGCACCTTCTCGTTGGGTGGAGACAGCAGCCAGTCCCTCCCTTACAGTCTGGACGATTTTAATTCTTGTTTGTAATTTCTTCCACACTTAGCCTGTCTTCATCCTTCACAAAGCTGGGAAGCCCCGTGCTAAGGGGCGGGATTTAGCTTTGACAGGCTCAGTCCTTATCTGATTGGCACGAGCTGAACCCACTCCTGGCTGCTGTCTCCACCCAACGAGAAGGTGCGTGTCAGGTAGGACCAACGCCCCTTTTCACTTCTGTGTAGAACTACCGAATGTTGTAACATGTGATTAAGGCACATTTTTGGTCTTTAAGATTGTTAAGACCAGAAATTGTGACTGCATTGTCCAGGAACATCAAAATGACTTTGCCACAATGAGGTGTTAGTGTGAGTTGTTTTTTATATTTTTAAAATAGTTAATACGGAATAAAAACTATCAAGCACTAATATTTGGAATGAAAGACAAAGAAGAATGAATGAAAGAAAGAACAAAGACAAAGGTGCATAAATCAAAGAAAAGAAAAAAAAGGCTGATAAAGAAATGACTTCCAGATGTACTTTTACAGCAATTTAAATATAAAATAATCCCTTACTCTATAGACAGCATTATTTTCATTTATTCTATACCTTATTATTTTTATTTTAATCCTCAAAACTCATAATCAAAATATCATAACATTATATTTACTGCTTCTCACAAAAAAACAATAGGGATTCTCTCTCTCCCCCCCCTCTCATTCACTCTCTCTCTCCCCTCGCCCCTCAGTGCCTCCTCCACTTTCTGCCTCCCCCTCCCCCTCTCTCCTTCAGAATCCAATGGATGCTTTTTTTCTCCAGACTACCTGTGGTGCAAAACAGTTTAAGTAATCAAAGCAAAGAAGTAGATGATGTGGAGGAAAAGCCTGAAAATAGAAGATTAAATCTTAAAAGCAAAAGGAGGGTAATTTCTATGAGTAAAGAGAAACAGTGGAAAATGTGGTCATTTGCTTGTGGATAGCCAATTAGAAAAGACCTATGGATGATTGGTTTATATATGGTGACTGCAGCGAGGCTATTACATGCACAAACAAAATATTCAAATACCTACAAAGGGAAATGGATTGTGAAGATGACAGAATTTGCAGAAATGGCAAAACTGACCTGTTTGATCAGGGATAAGTGTGGACAACTCTTATGGACTTTTGGCTGAAAACTGAAAAAAAATGAATTGTTCATTTATGGATTTGCTGGTTAAAAAGTGTTGAGTATAGGAAGAAAGAATATGATATAATTTTTAAAAAGGCGTGAAGATTTGTTTGCTTGTAACTGCTGTAAAGATGGGTAGGAATTTTTTCTATGTATATGTTTTTCTTGTTTCTAATTATATTTTTATTTTATATCTTACTTTCTCATTTTACTTTTTTCTCTCTTTTCTAATTTAACTATATTAATTTATATTAATATTTAATATCTGATAAATATTTTAATAACATTATCATACAAAATAGGACCACATGGACATTCTACCTTTGCTACAGTGTGTACACACATTGATCAATTGAATATGACACAAATCCTTCACAAGGAGGAGAAATTATTGAATTTGAATTCTTTTGCTTATTCTCATGCCTTCTTAGGAACTCTTAAGATTACTATCCTGACTGACATGGATGTCAGTAGTATATATTAGCGGAAGAAGGAGGAACTTTTAGTTGGAAAAATTGTGGGGGTTGAAAACAACCCATTCCACTGTACCTTGTCATCTGTCATGATCAATATTTGGAGAAACAGGTTTTTCTCCATCTCAACTGGCTCTTCAAGTACATAAACTTTACTTTCAACTTACAAAAGGCAATGGAAAATATTAACATGTATGGTAATGTAAGAACCAACTTAGATATTTTTTCCTGGTGAGAAAATTCTTGACTGTCAGGGTTGAATAAACCAAGTCATGCTAATTATATCACCATCTTGTAGAAGGTAGCTCTGTGGTTCTTTCTTGCTCTCTCTATAGAATCATGGAAGGTAATAGATATTTATCCCATTTAAAAGAACTATCCTGTCAGAGAGCATAATCTCTATTTACCACTGCTTTTATCTGTCTAAGATACTGTATATCCCCCAAAATAAGACCCCTTATACGCCCCATCTCGTACAACCAGACAGTGGGACGGAATTGGCAGTGTCTTAACTAGGGCTTATTTTCAGGATAGGTTTTATTTTTATTATTATTTATTATTATTATCTGATTTATATGCCGCCCTTCTCCGGAGACTCAGGGCGGCTTACAATGCGTTAAGCAATAGCCTTCATACTTTTGTATATTTATACAAAGTCAGCTTATTGCCCCCACAAACTGGGTCCTCAATTTACCCACCTTAGAAAGGATGGAAGGCTGAGTCAACCTTGAGCCTGGCTAGGATTGAACTCGCAGAAATTGCAGGCAGCTGGATGTTAATTGCTGCCTTTAGTAGGAGGCATTAGCCCCCTACGCTACTCAGGCTCTATTTTTAGGGAAACACGGTACCTTTCCAGGTTATTCAATGTTGTGCTACCATTTGTTGCATGCACCCAACTTACAGTTGAAGTCAGGGGTGGGTTCTACTTACCTTTACTACATGTTCGCAATGCGGCCATGGGCAGAAGCTTCTGTGCATGCGCAGAAGCATTTTGATGACATCAGGGTTGGTGGGTGGACCCTCCCACCAATTTTACTACTGGTTCTATAGAACCGGTGCAAACCCGGGGCAACCCACCACTGGTTGAAGTTGAAGTGAGAAATGTAAGGAAATGCTTACATTTTTAGTGTCACCTGGCATGGAATGGCCATTGGTTCTAGGCCTTGCATGGCTGAAAAAATGGAACCCAAAAATCAATTGGAAACAAGGCATCATAAAATGTCAGATGAATGTGACTTTTGCTGAGAATCCACATAAAGGAACTGAGGGGGCAGAGAATCGAGAAACAGCCATGCCTGGTCACGCCATAGCAACTGAGGGCATACCCATAGAATACAAGGACTTGGCTGAGGTTTTTAGCGAAAAAGCCTCAGATGAGCTCCCCCCACCACCATGCTACTGACTGTGTGATAGAAATCTTACCCGGCACTAAACTCCCTAAACCCAAGATGTACAGCATGTCACCGAGGGAGTTTGAAGAGCTGAGAACATTTATTGAGAAAAACCTAGCAAGGGGTTTCATTGAGCCAGCCTGATCAAAAATTGCAGCTCCAGTGCTATTTAGAGAGAAAAAAGATGGCTCTAAAATGTCTCTGTGTTGATTTTCGAAACCTGAATATGAACAGTGTGGAGAGCATGTATCCCGTCCCCCTTATGAAAGATATGCTAGCACACCTCGCTAAAGGGAAATTTTTTTCAAAGCTGGATTTAAGGGAGGCTTACTACTTGTCACAATTAAGGAGTGGGATGAGTAGAAAACGACATTTAACACTCCCCTTGGCTGCTACCAATTCAAGGTGCTCCCCTTTGGGTTACAAGGAGCCCCTGCAGTGTTTATACAGTTAATAAATGAAGTGCTGCATCAGCATTTATGTAAGAGGGTCCTGGTCTACTTGGATGACATTTTAATCTATACTGAGACCAAAGCAGTACATGTAAAACTAGTCAGGGTGGTTTTAAACAAACTCTGTTCTGCCAAACTTTATGCCAAACTTTCCAAATGTGAATTCCACCAAGAGAAAATTGACTATTTGGGGTACCACATTTCACATCAGGTTGAGATGGATCCTCTAAAAGTGCAGGCTGTACTTGATTGAGACCCTCCACGCACACATAAACAGTTATAAAGCTTCCTGGGGTTTGCCAACTTTTACCACCAGTTTATCCCTGTGTTTGCTCAGATTGCCCTCCCCATCACCAAGCTCTTAAAAACAAAGGGGAAGGACAACCCTAAACCAAAACAGCCATTGAACTGGACTATGGAATGCCAGGTGGCATTTGAAAAACTTTAATGGCTGTTCTCGGCAGAACCAATTCTAAAACACCCGGACATGGAGAAACCATTTGTCATACAAGCAGATGCCAGCGATGTGGCAATAGGAGCGTCCTCCTTCATAAGAATGAGCAAGATCAACTACAACCATGTGCTTACACATCCAAAAAGTTGAATGAGACTGAGCAAAGATGGGCCATTTGGGAGAAAGAGGCTTATACAGTTTGTTGGACATTGTTAACCTGGAGGCACTTCCTAGAAGGCAGTAAGACCCCTTTTGAAGTCTGGACTGATCATAAAAATCTAGAGGCCATAAAGACCCCAAGGAAACTCTCCCCTAAACAAGTACAATGGGCTCAGTACTTTAAATGGTTTGATTTTACTCTAAAATACCTCTCAGGGGGAAATAACTTTCTGGTGGATGCGCTATTCAGAAAACTGCAATACAATAGTGCAAAGTCAGACATAATCAAACCCATAGTACAAAACAATCAACTAGCTGCTAAAGTAGTCACCAGATCCCTGGCAAAACAAAAAACATTAATGGGCAATGACACTACCCAAACTTTTGGGCATTGGCCACTGATGGAAGAAGATTTGGTTTGGGTGGGAGGGAGGGAAGTTGTATGTTCCTGCCAGCCAAAGACTATGCTTAATGGTAAGGTGCCAGGACTCCAAATTAGCTGGACATTTTGGGTTTGTGAAAACTTTACACCTGATTAAAAGACAATTTTGGTAGCCGTCACTAAAAAAGGACATAGAATGTAGCTACCTGCCCCATTTGTGCAGCAGCAAAAAGACATCAGGGGAAAACCCCAGGTCTATTGCAGAAAGTAGCTGAACCTTCTGTGCCTTGGAGAGAGATTGCTATGGATTTCATTGTAGAATTGCCAAACAGTGAGGGAAATACTGTTATTTGGGTCGTGACAGACCTGTTTTCAAACAGGCACATTTTATACCCTGTCAAAAGATTCCAACTGCTAAAAGTTTAGCCAAATTATTCCTAATACACATTTATTGACTTCATGGAGCTCCACAAAGGATCATCTCCGGTAGAGGGGTTCAATTCACCTCCAAATTTTGGAGGGCATTTTTGGACTTACTTGGTACTGGCCAGGGGTTGAGCTCTTCCCATCATCCGGCTAGTAATGGCAATTCTGAAATTTTGAACTCGGTATTAGAACAATTTTAAAATGTTTCATTAATTTTCAACAGGATAACTGGACCAAACTTTTGCCTTTTGCTGAAGTTGTGTTTAATAATGCTGTACATTCAAGCACTGGTTTTACCTCTTTTAGAGTAGCATCAGGCCAGGATTTCAGTCCCATGCCCGAACTACCCACAGAAGAACCCACCATCCCCTCACTTAAGGAGTGGATGGATAATTTGGAAAACACATGACCAGTGGTTAGATTAGCCTTAAAGGAAGCTAGAGAAGCTTTTAAAATTCAAGCTGGCGAGAAAAGGATAGAACCCAAAACTTTTCATATTGGATACAGAGTATACTTATCTACAAAATTCCTGAAATCATTACAATCATCGAAGAAACTAGGGCCAAAGTTCATTGGACCTTTCCCCATCACTAGAGTCATCAATCCTGTAGCAGTTGAACTACTCCTTCCAAAGACACTCAGGCAAGTCCACCCAGTATTCCATATCAGTTTACTCAAACGAGAAGTAATGTCTTCCCTCAGACCACCTGCATTTACACTACCTGTTCCCATCATGATTGAAGGTGAACAACACTTTGAAATCAAGTAAATCCTTGACTCTAAGATACACAGAGGGAAAGTCCAATACTTAGTCGCTTGGAAACATTTACCATCAGCACACAATGAATGGGTTGCTAAGCACCATGTTAGGGCTCCAATCTTACTGAGAAAATTTCACTCCCAATACCCTAACAAACCTTGTTAATATACTATCATGAAATCTTGTGTATATATATATATATATATATATATATATATTCTACAGGTGGACCCTTTTGTTTTCTAAGGAGGGTAGCATGTCAGATCCCTAAAAGTGATACTGCCATTCAATTGGAGGAAGTGGGAGACTTGGATTCGATTTACTAGCATTGCCTGTGTCAACAGATATTTTACAACCTATATCCTGATGCCAAAGAGCCCTGAGATCCTCTTTACCTGGAAGAATTTTTATGATAGCCATCTGGGTTGTTTCACTTTAAAGAATAACAGTGTGAATGCATGATTGTTCAGGTTCTCAGGGAAACTGGGAAAGAAAGCATCTTCACACTTGTGTATTGGCTAAAATCTGCATTCTGACTTAAAGGGAAGGGTCTCTACTGCTTTAATCCTACTTGTCTTGCCTAAGGGTATTCAGATCTTGCTTTAAGTGGGTCGCTATCACTTCTGCTAAATAAAAGGATCCTTTTGAACAACCATGTTTCAAGAGTTCATACTTTCTTAAGTTGGAAGGAGAGGCAATCTTTACAGTGCCTCTGCTTTCTGTGTTATATGAAGTGAGAAGTGAGAATAAATACTTTGGCTTATGCCAGAATGTTTTCATGAGCAAACATGAAATACATAGTCTTGCCCAGTTGTGGAAATAGCATAGAAATGTTGTTTTTCCTTCATAGTTGTTTCTGTCTAGTATCTATTTGTTTCTTCATAGAATGTACTTAAGAAAGTGAATTCTCATGACAGTTCTAAATACTATCTTGTCATTGATAAACATATAATATGTTGCATATAGTAGATACATACATTTTACTTGCATAGATGCATTATACTTGCATATTGCAAGGCTTTTTAGAGCAGGCCTGTGGATTGCTGAAACCTACAAAGTCAACATCTTATCTTATCTCACTTTAGCATAAGGGAAAAAAGCCCACACCTTCAAATTGATCCATACATGAATACACAGATATGTGCATGCACACACAAAGACACATACAATGGCAGCAGCATTTGTGACTTTAGTGGTCTTTGGATTAGACTCAAGTTATTTCTCTTTCATCCTAAGGGACTCATATATCATAACTCTTCATTCCTGCATTTCAAAGTGAAATTAAATCACAGCGGCAGAACTACTGAGGCAGAACTTTTTCAATTTCCATAAAGGAGTTCATTCATTTTTGAACCCAATGACATCATTTTTCCTCTAAGATTTGACACTTCCAATTTTGTATTCCTTGCTTATGTACTATCTGTTTCCCTTATTCTTCATTTTTTAAGGTACATTGAGCTCAAAAACTAAGCAGGATTGAGCCTGGTTAGTACTTTGGTGAGCACTGGTAGAATGTATTAGAGGTGTAGGCTAAACTATGAACTAGTCGAAAAACATTGTGAAAAAAACAATGGCAAAGCTCTTCTATAAGGTGCCAAAAAAAAAAAACACCCCATGTTCATAGCATAAAATCAAGAGTCAAATTCAACTAGAAATCTATAGTTACAAACATTGATATCTTTCTATAAAATACTTGCAAGTATATTCTTAAAAATCAAAATGAAAAAACAAATGTTAATGGTTTCATAGGACTTATCCTTTCATTATTCCTGCAAATGAAAAGGAATAGTTCAGAAGTATTTCATCCAAATAATAAATGAAAAAAAATACTCACAGGTATCAATTCTTTGTAATTACAATTTTTGAAATACCTCTAATGTACTAGAAAATGTGTTAGGATAACATTGTCAATTTATATTTTATGTTTTGAACTGTATATGATGGCCTCTTTCTTATGGCTGTTAGTCATCTCAACAGAGTATTTTTTAGATATTAAACAGAGTGTCTTATTACTTAAGAATCTGTTTAATAAATAGTTAATAAACATTTCTGCTTTGTTCATGCATCTTTAATAGCAAAAACATACTGAATGAGGAATACTATGTAGTCTTGATTGAGTCAAAATCATCAAATGTTGCACTTCTAAACACATCCCAAACCACACAAAAATAATTTATTTTTATGTTTTAGTTATTTTATTGCAATTTGTTTGATTGATTATTTTGAGCCACCCAGTTCAAGTTGAATAAATTATTACTATGGTTCATTGCAGTCAGTCAGATGTTTAGACTGGATTTGTCATTTTTATCCACTGAACAAATTCTTTCCAAGGACCTGGGAATGGCAGATATTGTTTGATGATGTTAAAGATAAAGATGTTCTGCCTTTTGTGTACAAATAGTGCGCCAGCTGTTCTGATTTTGTACCCAAAACCAGAACCTATTACCAGTGGTACTATCTTTACTTTCTTTTGCCATAGTCATTCTGTTTCTGTTTTCAGGTCTTTATATTTTGTGATTTTTCTCCAAGATTATCTGTTTGAATTCTAAAATCCCAGAGTATGTCTTCATTTTCTATTACTTTTCTGTCACTGACAAGAGGTAAGATGGACTCAGTTGCAGTGGCAATGAGCATACCATTGGAGGACCAAAACTACCAGATCAGGCGCAGATCATCATGGAGAAAATCTGCCTATGTGGTTGCTTATGGTTGTCTATAAGAGTGACCACTAAAGTCACTCTTATAGACAATGTTAGATACTAAACATAAATGCAAGGCATATTGTTTTTCATAATATAAAACTAGGAATTGTGCTTTTATCTATTAAGGTGTGTTTGGGATTCTTTGTTCACATAAAGAACATGAACATACAATCCTAACAGTACAGGGAATGCATGTAGAATGCTGCCCACACCATATAGGATTAGCTTTACAGAATTTTGTATCCTGGTCTTTGCCCGTCAGCCCTATCTCCATATGTGGATCCTAATTTACATAATAACAAAATAAATAAAAATAATTTTATGTCTGCAACACAAACAAGAAAAGAGCTGGAGAGAGAAAAGGCTGCCCAGGTTACCTTGTTGAGACAAAAGAAGCACCATTTTATTTAGAAAGACTATTATTGAATTAAATAATCTCCAAGATACTTTATCATATACAGTAGGTCAAATGAAGTGCAGAAAACATTGCTGGAAAGAAGGCTGCAACAAATTTGAGATAAAGCATTCTAATATCCCTGTGTGACACCTGCAGTTATGCTTTTGGTGAACCCAGAGTTAAGAAGGATCATAAAATATAGAGTGTCAAAGTTATTAATTCATTGTGTGCTGCTTAGTTATCAGACCTGTAGAAAGTGATAACCTGTGGTTAAAAAATGATAGAAAATAATACACAGAAATTTCTTACATTAATCTATCTCAGAAATCTATATATCAATAAAAAGATTTGACATATTATTTTACAGTGGGGAAAAGTAGATAATGATGTCAGGTTATCTCATAGACAGATATGTTCATTCCTATGTGTCACATATAGACATAAACTAAGTAAATACTTAAACTAGAAAAAATATTTTAAAAATTAATGCTGAAGCCATTTCAGCTGTCTGAAAAGGACAGCTTGATTCTTTTTGTGCATTTGATAAGTTACTTTCTTCAAATTTCTATATTGAGATGTATCAGTGATTAGATTAGGTTAATGCTCTGCCATGGCAATTATAGCTTGTTTTAATTGATAAACAGACTTATGCTTTATTCAAAACAAGGACATTCTTTCTCAGATAATGTTTTAAAAGTGAAAGTGCCTAAGACCCCAGTAAACATTTGTCCCATGGAAGTTTATGGTGTACTTCAACGGTTCTTAATGTATTTGGTAACTGCTAAGCACATGGTTTAACTAAAACAGATACAGAAGAATATTTTTGAATACAGAAGAGTAATTCATGTATATAGTTTTTCACACAAATTGTCAGGTACAGAAAAACTTAAAATAACAAGGTAAATTGTTCAAAGTAATTTCTTTATTGTTGTTCACATATAGATAGACGTAAATATACTCTGCATAATTATCAGATAAACCATGTGAAGAATTCAGGAGATCTTTTCTGGATAACAATGATTCAATGTGGATTTGTCTCTTCACTCCTCCCTCTTATAACTCAGTGCCAGATTCCATTACACAAATTGTTAAAAATGAAAAGATAAAGTTTTTTCCATCATTACATCTCAGTAACTCTTTCAACAGTAAGGAACAAGGTTGGGCAGGGTAGTGTACAGAAGGGGAATAATCCTTGCTTCTAAAGTTTATTTTATGATACAGACTAAAATAAATTAGAGATTAATTTCCGCTCTTTTGCGGTGTCCATGCTGTACCAAGTTGTTGCAGAGACTTGAAAAGGGATAGGGGTAAGAAAATTTACATACATTTCCTGAATTAAACACTTTAATTCAATGTGTAATTTTCCCTTCCAGACAGATATTATACCCCAAAATAGATGGTAGTACAGTGTTTCTTCAAAAATAAGGCCCTTTCATATTTTTTTGAACCCTGAAATAAGTGTTTGGTCTTATGGCCATCTACTCAAAAGCCCAATTGGGCTTATTATCAGGGGCTGTCTTATTCTGGGGGAAACAGGATAGGTATTACCAACTTTAGCCTCATTATCATCTATTTATCCAACATTCATTCAACTTAATGTAGAGATTTTTATATCAGCCAATTGTTGGTTAGGTCAGTTGTTCTTTGATGAATGCCCTGCCCCAGGGGAATGTTGTACTGTATCATTTTTCAGTTCTGGAGGTACTTCACTTTCCACAAAAGTGAAGCAGTGGCTTTAATCCCTGAGGTAGACTGGAGTAGGAAACCCAAGTTATGAATGATATTTGTACTTTTATGATATAATTATAGTAGCTGATGTCCTGCAAGTCTGAATCCACATCCCCCTTCTGTGCCTTATCTTTTAGAAAACTAGGCAGGGTCTAGTCTGAGATATTTTCTCAAATTGCACTTTTTCAATTTGATGCTATTTCATGTTACCATTGTCTTAGTTGCAGGTCTTCTTCCTGTTCATAAGTGTTCATAATTTTGGTTTTCTAGTCCAGTCTGCCATGAAGGGCTGACAGGTAGGCAACTTGTATAGATCTCAGACAATTCTTCCTGAGATCTAGTCAATCATGAGGTTCCTTCTGATGTTTAGTCTGAACCTCCTTCCTTGAAGTTTTAATTCAGATATTCTAGTAATTCTCTTCTGAACTGTCATTGCTCTTTTTTTAAAGTATTGCAGATGTATGTTGGATAAATGAGATAGCCAAAAAATACCAAAATAAGCTGATTTGTGCTTCTTTGATTATTGAAAAGCCTTTGATTGTGTCAAACATGTCAAGCTGTTGACTATATATAGAAAAATGGGAATCCCAGAGCATCTCATTGTCCTGTTGTGAAATCTATACAAAGAACAGGTAGCCACAATAAAACAGAATATTGTGAAACAAATTGTCTCCAAGCTGGGAAAGAAATGTAGGTCTTGTAAATGATATTTAGATGATGGGATATACCTATGTCTACATAGATCAGAACTGTGCAGGAAATGGTTTTGAATGTGACAATCTATGAAAATGAAAGCTGAACTTAGAAGAAGCAGGATAGAAGGAACATTAATATTTTTGAATGCTGAGTGTTGGAGAATATTGTGGATAGCCAAGATAATAGACAAATGGATCATTGAACAAATCAACCAAAATTCTATTTGAGATACAAATGACCAGGGTCAAATTATTTAACTTCAGATACATTGTGTGAAGACCTAGCACCCAGGAAAGGGCTCTAATGCTTGGAAAGGGTGGAAGGAAAATGAAGATGAGAATAATTAGCAGCTAGGTAGATGAACTCTGTTATAGCAGTGATGGATATACCATCATATCTAAAGGACCAAGTTCTGAGTAGATTCCCCTGACAAAAATCTATTTAAGTGGTTGCTAAAAATTAACACAATCTGACGGCACAATTGTAGCACTCAGGGCTGGATAGGGTATTCTAAATGGGTCTCAGTAAAGTGGAATAGAATGGAATAATTACTTTCTATGATGTTGACTCAGTATTCCTGTTTGAAACACTCCATGGTGAGATTAAGTAGTAAATTTGAATCCCAGATACAAGAATTACAAGGAAAATTTTTGGAAGCTGAGGCCAAAAATCAGAACATACAGAATGATGTTACTATGCTTCAAATTAAAGCTATGGAATCTGCAATTAGATTAAGAGGTATAAGAGAAAACAAGAGAGAGAATTTAAGAACAATTTGTGTAAAGGCCTTTGCAGAATTATTAAAGCTAGAAGATGAAGTAATTTTGGGTTCTATAGAGAAAGTTTACAGAGTCAACTCACGTGTACTTAAACAAAGGAATTTGCCTAGAGACGTTGTTGTTTATTTTACTGATAAAAGATTGAGAGATGATATTTTACAAAAGTCTTACTCTGACAGAGTGCAGGTAGAAGGTTTACAAATTAGTATTTTTAAAGAGTTACCACCGAAAGTTTTAAAGGACAGAAAAGAGTTTGCTTTTTTGGTCAAGGAATTGAAGAGAAGTAATATTCCATTTAGATGGGATTTACCAGTTGGTATAATTTTTAGATATCATGGTGTGAGACATTGTCTGAATACCATTGAAAAAGCAGAATATTTTTACCAAAATATTTTTAAGGGAGCCCCGGAATATTCCAAGAATAAAAAACCAAAAAGAGAGTCTACAAAATGTAAACAGAAAGAAGAAATTCAAAGTGTGTTAAAAGAAGAAGGAGTATCAGGTGGTTTTCCAGAGGATTCTACTATGGACATTTTTGATGAGAAAATTGAGCAACCCAGTGACCTTAGAGGGGGAACACAGGACCTTGAACTGCTGAAGGAAGATTTAAAAAGTAGAGTTATACTTCGAGATGAACAGCAGCAGAGGTCCAGTGCTCCTCAAGAAATGGGGGGTGATGCTAATCGACAGGAACTAGAAGTTAATGAGGAAATCCGACTGGAAACCACAGATGATAAATTTAAGGAGTATCGTGAATCGTTTGATATTGTAACAGAAAGCATTGAAAGATTCGGAAAAAATGGATTATAAAAAATTCTCTAAGAAGTTTATTTTGAAAATTTGAGCTATTGTAGATAACCGTTAAAACTTTGGAGATGTATAACAATTTGTTAAAAGTTCATCCTGAGTTGGAGTGACATTAAACTTATATATCAAAATGGATTATAAAAATTTTACCATAAAGTTTATCCTGAATTGGACTTAATATCCTGAGTCTCGATAGATTGCTGCAATATTAGCAGTGATCACTTGTTACCCTATTATACATCTCTTTGTGGAATTCATTATCTAGGAGAAGACAATGAAATTGAAAACATCTTACAACCCGAAGGAATGAATTGCAAAGGGTGGCAGGATTTGAAAGAGTTTTAAAGGAACATCTGGGAATGTGGTTCCTAGCTTGTTTTTTTTTCTTCTTCAAGGCTTGAATGTTAAGAGGAGCTGCAAAGGATTTTTCCTATTTTTAGGTGTTACAGTTTAAGCTAGTTTGAATGATTCTACCTAGAGGTGTGAATATCTTCGTGGTTGGATATTATTTATATAAAGTCACTCGGGGGGTTGTGTGGAGAAATGTTTTATTTTGCTGATGGGGGCAGTGGGAAGATGAAGCTTATCGAAATTGCATTTATGTTGGAGGAAATATATTCAACTTCAATCAAGACGAAGAGAAAGCTGAAATTTGGATTATGGAGACTGAAAAACGAATTAAACAAAAGATTTTTTTTTCTTATGACATAATTGTATGATTATAATTATATATGCATAATTATAAAATTATAATGGTTATTATTGGTTTTTTTATTACAACATTGTTTATTTTAGAAAAATATTAATATTTATAGGTCTACTGTTTTACTTTTTAGTTATAGTTACTGGGTTTCTTTTGTTCGTTTGTTCTTTTTTTACTTTTTTTTTCTTCCTTTCCTTCTTTCTCTTCCTTTTTCGAAAATTTTTTCAATTTAGAATTTGAATACCTAATAACTTTTTTCTTTTTCTCTTGTTCTAAATTTTGTCTTTTAAAATTTGTAGCGGAAGTCAGGGGGGAGATGGGGAGGGAAGGGGTTGGGGTCGAGGGAGGTAATGGGAGGGGTTGGGAAGGGGGGATTGGGGAGGGGGGGTGAAAATGAAAAATTTTTGTATTGTAAAACTTTTTCAATAAAAAAAAAAAGAAACACTCCATGGTAACATTCCATTTTCCTTTTTAGTAGTAGATTTTAAGATCCGCATTTAACTTTTTGGAATAGAACAACCGGATCCCCATGTATTGTTGCACATTCTATAGTGCCATGTTGGCAAATGTATGGAATGCGTGCTGGAAGTGGCACATGATACCATCCCATGAGGAATGTGCGGCCTTGCTGGCTCCTCTTCCACGTTTCTGTGCACACACACGTGCCAGTCAGCTAGCCGTCGCATGCGCAGGAGTGGTGACCTTGGAAGAGTGGCATTCCATTGCGCATGTGCAGGCTGGCACCCAAACTTCCAGGTTTCTGTCATGTGCATGGGCGATGGCCAGCTGTTCATTGGGTGTGCGTCCATGCCAGAAACTGGAAGTTTGGGTGCCAGCTCACGCATGTGCAATGGACCGCCATTCTTCCAGGTATTGGCGCTCCTGCATGCGCAAAAGCCAATGGGGCTGTGCATTCCTCATGGGTTGGTTTTGCATGTCATTTCTGGCATGCAGGCCAGCACGCGGTGACGTAAAAGGTTAACCATCACTGCTATAGTGGTACCTTATATTTTCCCAACCCACATACAGAATTTTACATTTCTCCCTGTTAAATTCCAACCCACTACTCAAACTTGCCTAGATCTTCTTAAATGTCTCTTTCATTTAAAGCATTAGCCATCCCTCTCTGTTTAGTGTTGTCTGCACCCTTGTAAATGTCCTGAGAATACCTCATCCAAGTCATTGATAAAAAAGATTGAATGGCACAGCATCCAGGACATGCCACTTTAATACTTTAAACTACCACAGAACCATGAATGCGTATTCTTGATTCAGCCAATTTTAAGTACATTTAACTGTAGTCTTGTCTAATCCATATCTTACATTTCACGAAGAATAAGATTATGAGATACTTTGTCAAAGGTCTGTCCCTAAATATTTAGATTGAATATACATGGGGAAGGATGATTCAGGATTCTTCTTTCCCACTATCCTTTCAAATAGCCTGACATCTTCCAGTTGCTGTATTTCATTCAAAAGTAATGGATCTCATGTTTAGAGTATAACTGCAAGAAAGAAATGGTAATGACAACCCGTATTTCAGAGGGAACAACATCTCATCCTGCAATAGAGATTACTTTTTCAAACATCAGTTTTCTGTTTCTACCAGTATATATAAAACTTATTCTTCTTTATTATTTCATGCTTTTTCTGATGCAGAGTCATAAATCAGAATCATTTTAATAATAAAAAAAGAGCTATAAGATGGGGGGGGGGTTTGAAGTCATGCTAAGTGGATTTTATTCTCTTACATGATGTCTGGGAAGTAAAACAAACACATGAGTAGTTTTATATCTGTCTCTGCAAGACAGAAAAGAAATAAGCAATTAACACTGCAAGTAGCTTTAAAAGCTTTATTCCTCTCAAAGAAAAATTCAGTGGCTCAGTTTCTTATATATGAAATGCACTTTCATTTTTAACATTTGCTAGTATATTTTTTCAATAATTAAAAAAAATCTAGAGAACCTCCACGACCAGCTCCCCAAACTCCTGTGATAGTATGATACAAAGGCTTTCAACCTATTTCATGGCTTATTACCCTGTTTCCTCAAAAATAAGACATCCCCTGATAATAAGCCCAATTGGGCTTTTGAGCGCATGCACTAAAATAAGCCCACCCTGAAAATAAGACCTCCCCAAAAATATTTAAATGCATATGCAGTCGGTCCCCACCATTTCCTTTGGTTTCCTCCATGCATCCCAAAATAATAAGATGTCCCCAAAAATAAGGTCAAGCCCTTATTTCAGGGTTCAAAAAAATATAAGACAGGGTCTTATTTTTGGGGAAACATGATAGCACTTCTGCAGCCTCAGCCAGTGACTGGATAGATACAAGGAAGTAAATGTTTGAATCTATCACCATGTTCATGCATAGCATAACATTAACTTGCTAGGATCCTAGTTGGACAAAGGCATCCACGGACGGACATGGTTAGAGAGGCAAATGATCAAAGCAAGAATGCTTTCATTATAGAGGTGCAATAGCACTTTTGTCATTTTGAGGACATGAATGCCTCTTTGTAAGAATGGAATATTTAATATGGGATGTCATCATATTATATCCGTGTATGCATTTCTGTTTCTGTGGATAGGTGTTGTCTGCAGACCTTTAACAAGTAGTAATTCAGAGCGTGAAGTGACATGTGGCAGGTTCAGAGAATCCTCATGATATGTATGCAAAACTATCTAGGAGAAGGATAGATTTCCATCCAGATACATAAGTAGGCAGGCAGGCAGGCAGGCAGGTATAGATACAGTAATAAGGAACTAAAACACATGCCTTCAATAGGTATAGACCAGTTGGAATATGTTTTTAGCATAGGTTATTTTTTCCCTTGGTTCTTCAATATTTCTTCAAAGTTCTTCAAATGTTCTAAAACATTTGTAGAGGAAAACAAACCCCTTGGTAAGAGTCAATGGGTCCAGGTAAAATTAACATATTCAGTGGCCCCAGAAAAATGCTATTGTAGATTGCTGGAAGAGGTAGTGTAAGAATAGATTTGGGAAACTAGAGGAAAAGATAATGGAGTCACAGGCCAGAGCGGATAAGAAAGAAGTATACCACACTGTTGCATAGTATAGCAAAGACCTTGTATTAACTTTTCAATCCCTGTTAGCGCAACCTGAACTGGGCATTCTATCAGCAGACACATCTTGTGTAGTTGATGCGTAGATAGATTCTGAAGGGCTTTTTGGTCCTATCTCTTACTTTTGTCCAGATAATGTTTCTCAATTTTGGCAACTAAGATATGTGGATGGAATTCAACACCCAAAATTCCCCTGAAGCCCACATCTTAGAATTGCCACAGCTGAGAAACACTGCTACAAACAAACAAGACCACCATATAAGAATGCTCCAATTATGACATAGCTTTAAAATTATTGTAAACTTTTGCTTAGGTTTTGTATTATCGCTCACATCGGGACTGTGTGCTTTTTTTTTCATTTTGGTGAGAAAAGATGTCTAAGTATTGTTAGCAAAGCATCCCCAGCAGAAAACATTTTGACATAAAATAATTGCTGCTTCTAGTGAAAACAGTTGCTTTATCCTTTTTGAAACATATAAAGCTTGGCATCTACTTTTGGTTTGGTTCAGCTCAATTGTGAAAAATAGCAAAGCATATTAATATGGTAAATTCTGTTGACACTCACTTTCTTCTGGCTTTCAAGAATGAGGTAATACAGGTAGTCCTCAATTTACAACAGTTTGATAGATCAAAGTTACAACGGTACTGAAAACAGAAAATCTTTCGCCTTTTACTAAAGATTCCTGTGGAGAGGAACATTCTAGGAGCCTGGTGGAGCAGTGGACTAAAGCGCTGTTAAATAGCACTTAGCTGCCAGCTGCCAGCAATTACTGCAAGTTCGAATCTCACCAGGCTCAAGGTTGACTCAGCCTTCCATCCTTCCGAGGTAGGTAAAATGAGGACCCAGATTGTGGGGGCAATAAGCTGACTTTGTATATAAAAGAACACCGCTTGGGGGGAGGGGCAAAAGCCCTACTAAGCAGGTATATACAAAAGTATGAAGGCTATTGCTTAATGCATTGTAAGCCGCCCTGAGTCTCCAGAGAAGGGTGGCATATAAATCGAACCAATAAAATAAATAATAATAAAGTGACTTATAACCATTTTTCACAGTTATGACCTTTTCAGCATCCACATGATCATGTGATTAAAATTCAGATGCTTGGCAACTGGTCCATATCCATGAGGGCTGCAGTGTCCCGGTGTCATGTGATCACCTTTTGTGACCTTCTGACAAGGAAAGTCAATGGGAAAGCCAGATTCACTTAGCAACCAGGTTACTATCTTATCAACTATAGTGATTCACTTAACAATTGAGGCAATAAAGGTTGTAAAATGAAGCAAAATTCCCTTAAAAATGTCTCACTTAACAACAGAAATGTTGGGCTCAATTGGGGTCTTAAGAGAACTACCTGTAAATACATCAACTAAATGGAAAACTCTTTTTTGCTTGTAGATTGCATTGTTTTAACCAAAGAGCAAAATATGTTTCTTGGCATTGTATTTATGAAGGGGAAACTGTTATGTCCTTATAAGGACATCCACCTGGGATTGGCTGAAAATCCTTCGGCGGGAGATTTGAATCCCTGTCAGTGGGCGGTGCATCTGCCGGAGCAAATATAAGGAGAGCTCCGGCAGCGCAAAGCCAGTTCAGTTCTCGTTAATAAACGTTGTTACTTGAACTCTGCTGGTCACTTCTTCTTTCCTGCGCCGATCTAACACTGGCGACGAAGGACTAGAGAAGAACCACCGCGTGGCACGATCGCCATAACGAGCTGAAGTCACTCGACGCAGACTGAGAGATGGCAACGCCGCAAGCACCGTTCGCCTCGCTGGCTCCTTTCAACCCCAGCCGGGAGAAATGGAGCTCCTATATGATCCGTTTCCACCAATTCCTCCGGGGAAACGGATACAACAACTTAGACGACGAGAGGAAGAGGGCTCTCTTCCTCACTCACCCCGGCACCGACGTCTTGGAGCTCGCCGTCAACCTCGTCGCACCCAGGGACATTGAAGTCATGTCCTGGGTGGATCTGCAGACTGCCCTACAAGACCACTATGCACCAACGGGCACCCCCGTTGGTTCACCTTCCGCCAACGCAATCAGAGGGAAGGTGAATCTATCAAAGACTTTGTGGCAACATTGTGTCAAATCGCAGCAAACTGCGAGTTTGAAAACGTTGACAATGCCTTACGCGACGGGATTGTCTTCGGGATGAGAGATGCAAGCCTCCAAAAGAAGTTCCTGAGCAGGAAAAGACTGTCCCTGAAAGACGTTCTTGAGGAGGCTACAGCTGCTGAAACATCCGAGAAAGCCGCCGCCGAAATGCTCCAGTCCCGAGGGATCCATAAGATCCGCAAGTCGTCCTCAGAATCTTCTGACGACTCCGCCACACCGTCCGACTCAGAGGGGGAGTCAACCGTTTTGAAAGTTTCCCGCCCATCTAGGCGGGAAATTCAAAAAGATGGCCGCCGCAACGCTCAGTGCGGCAGTTGCAAGGGACACCATCCCCGCCAATCCTGCCGCTGGCGTGAGGCAACTTGCAGAAGTTGCTTGAAGAAGGGGCACATCGCTGAGGCATGCAGAGCCTCTGATCCGGTTCCAGAGTCGATCAGGCCCCGGAATCCCGAAATTCGCCGCGACTCCCAGAGGTCATCCAAACAGTCTTCACTCCAGCACAGCCGCGACGATTGCAACGGTTCCCAGGGCGGCGCGGTGAACCAAACGACGATCGCCCTGACCAGTAACAACAGTGCCACCAAATTCCATGTGACACTGTTGGCTGAAGGCTTGCCGTGCACGATGGAAGTAGACTCTGGCTCCGTCTATTCCATCATTGACTGGCACCAAGTAAAGAGACTGAAGCCGGCACTTACTAAGCGCCAACTTGAACCCCTTCACTCCAAGCTGGTGGACTTCGGCGGGAACCCCATTGGTGTCATTGGACGTACCAGCCTCCAGATCGCCTTCAAACAGTTCCGAGGCCAGCTCCCAATCACCGTCGTGGAGCATAGCCGCCCGACCCTGTTAGGCATGGAGTGGTTCCAGCCTTTGGGGCTTTCTATTGGAGGCATCCACCAGATTAGCTCAGGCGAACTCGACTCACTCATCGGAGAGTTCCAAGAAGACTTCGATGGTAAGTTAGGGACCTTTACAGGGAAACCCATCTCCTTTAATCTGGACAAGGGGGTTACCCCAATTCGGCTCAAGCCCCGCCGGGTTCCATTTGCCTTGCGGGCGAAAGTAGATGCTCAGCTAGATAAGCTGATTGCCCAAGGCATCCTGGAACCCATCGATCATGCTTCATGGGAGACTCCCATTGTGACCCCCATGAAGCAGGATGGATCTGTGCGCATCTGCGCCGACTACAAAGTGTCCATCAACAAGGCGTTACCGCAAAGCGCATACCCTGTGCCGGTAGTGCAACATTTGCTTCACTCACTCGTCAAGGGCAAAATTTTCGCAAAACTGGACCTGGCCCAGGCTTACCAGCAACTGCCAGTCGATCAGGAAACGGCGGAGGCTCAGACAATTGTCACCCATAGAGGCGCGTTTAAGTGCAACCGTCTCCAGTTTGGAGTCAGTGCAGCCCCAGGCATCTTCCAATCCATGATGGAACGCCTTCTCCAAGGCGTTCCAGGGGTGGTGCCTTACTTCGATGATGTACTGATCTCCGGGGACTCAAAGGCACAACTCCTTGACCGGCTGAGGCTTGTCCTCCAGCGGTTCAGAGAGAAGGGCTTGAGGGTCTGACGGGACAAGTGCATCATTGGGGTACAGGAAGTCGAGTTCCTGGGCTATCTCATTGATAGTTCTGGCATCCACCCCACCAAATCAAAAGTTAAAGCTATCCATGAAGCTCCCAGCCCCAAAAATAAAGCGGAGCTTCAGGCTTTCCTTGGATTGCTTAACTTCTATGCAATTTTCCTCCAACAGAAAGCCACTATTGCTGAGCCGCTTCATCGCTTACTGGCAAAGGCGGTTTCCTGGAGGTGGGGCCGCGAGGAAGAGTCTGCATTTAGAGCCGTTAAGCAACTGTTGACTTCTGACAGCGTGCTCATTCAATACAATGAGACGCTGCCCATCAGGCTCACCTGTGACGCTTCCCCCTACGGAGTCGGCGCTGTCCTCAGCCACGAACTGCCTACCGGCTGTGAAGCCCCCATCGCCTATTTCTCAAAGACTATGTCCAGTGCTGAACGCAACTACAGCCAACTGGACAAAGAGGCGTTGGCTATTGTCGCTGGGGTGAAGCGTTTCCACGAATACCTCTATGGACGGCGGTTTACTATTGTCACCGATCACAAGCCGCTCCTGGGCCTCCTTGCAGGTGACAAGCAGACCCCGGCCTTCATGTCACCCCGAATGACTCGTTGGGCTATTTTCCTCACCGGCTACTCATATAGACTCGTCCACCAGCCGGGGAAGTCCATCGCGAACGCCGACGCGCTAAGCAGATGTCCATCTGCTGACTCCGTGGAAGACCCGGCTCCCACACTTGAGCTGCTGCATATTGACAACGACAGCAGCTGTCCAGTAACATCTGCCATTGTGGCGACGCACACGAGGAACGACCCCATCCTCCGACAAGTCCACTCCTGGGTACTGAGGGGATGGCCGGCTCGAATTGACAACGACGACTTCAGCCCGTTCAGCCGCAAGCAAGGGGAGCTGTCCACCATGAGCGGCTGTTTACTATGGGGAGATCGGGTGCTGATTCCCAGCATGCTCCAACGAAAGACTCTTGAAGCGCTTCATAAAGGACACCCGGGCATTGTCCGGATGAAAGCTCTGGCACGGAGCTACGTCTGGTGGCCAACATTGGACAAAGACATTGAACATTGGGTTGCCAGGTGTAGCCCGTGCCAAGAAGTCAGAGCTGCGCCGCCTCAGTCTGACCCGACACCTTGGGAGACTCCTACCTCTCCCTGGTCGCGCATCCATATAGACTTTGTGGGCCCTATCCAAGGGCGCCACCTCCTCATCGTGGTCGATGCCTACTCGAAATGGCTGGAGGTCATCCCCATGGCATCCACCACAACAGACGCCACAATCCGCGCACTCCGGCGTCTCTTCGCAACCCATGGGCTTCCAGACGTTTTGGTCTCCGACAACGGGCCCCAACTTACGTCCGTGCCCATGGAAGCTTTCCTGGCAGGCTTGGGCATCCGCCATGCCCTCTCCGCCCCGTACAGACCAGCCGGAAATGGACAGGCTGAACGGATGGTGAGGCTCACCAAGGAGTCACTCGCCAAAATGGGCCCGGGCGATTGGCAGGAGCGCATTGACACTTTTCTGCTCACCCAGCACATCACGCCTCACTCTGCCACAAGAAAGTGCCCTGCCGAACTTCTAATGGGCAGAAGACTCCGGTCATCCCTGGACAGACTGCACCCTCAATACACTTCCGAGGTGCCCGCCACTGCCAGCCGCCAACTACGACAGTTTGCCATCGGCGACGCAGTCTTCGCTCTCAATTTCCACGGCTCGCCAAAATGGCTTAAAGCTACAGTACACAGCACAACCGGTCCCAAATCCTACCGTGTTGAGCTGGAAAATGGACAGATCGTGAGACGTCACCTCAACCAACTCCGCAAAAGGTGGAGAGAAGCGGGCGAAGACCAGCCTGACGAGGTAGGCCTAAACCACCCCGACGCGGTAGGCCTAAACCACCCCGACGAGGTAGGCCTAAACCACCCCGACGAGGTAGGCCTAAACCACCCAGATGAGGTAGGCCTAAACCACCCAGACAAGGGAGAAGCGGGCACTCCAACACCGAACCAAGCTAAAGACTCAGCAAGGCCAGTAGACCGGGGACAAGGCCCAGAGGGAACCCCAAAACACCGCAGGGTGGATGGCAGCCAACATCCCAAGAACCGAGACCTACACCCTGACAACAGGAGTCGAGTAGACCAGGGACAACGTAGCAGGGGAAGCCAACACCAACCCTGCGAAGTGGCCGACCGACACTCCAAGGAAGGTAACCTCCATCCATCACACCAAAGGGCGCCACAACAACAGCCCAACCACGCAGAAGACCAACCCTGCGAGGAAGGCCTCCACCACCCCTGCAGGGTAGGCCTACACCAGCCAGACCAGGGGGAACACCCAAACAACGGAAGGTGGCGACCATCACCACAACGCCAACCATGCAGAGAGGGCCTACACCACCCCTGCAAGGTAGGCTCGCACCACCCCGATGAGGCCGACCCGTGTCCAACCCGTACCACCTGCCGCCCCGGGAGTGAATCGGACTCAACCGGAGAACCCGGGGGCCTAACCCAGCCACCACCGCCGGACTCGCACCCGAGACCGGACCAGCGCAACTCCAACCCAGAGGCAACCCGAGGGAGACCCAGGGAGCTACCGTGACTCAGGAGTTCGGGACCGGTCGAGAGCAGGGATCCGTGCCGGCGACATCAAGATCCAAGCAGGACTGAAGCAGACCAGCATCGCCCGGAGGCGGAGGTCCTCGACCCGGCCGGAGGTTCGGGAACATCACCCGCATCCTCCGCGGCCAGATCCAGCCCGGCACCAGGGAGGAAGCCCCGAGCCGAAAAAGCACCCTCCGTCCGAGAGAGTGCCCAGCTTGGGTATGAACTGCGCAGGTCTACGCGAGCACGTAGACGTCCTGTGTACCTTAGTGACTTTCTACCTTGATTGACTGACTAAGAACTAGGGGGGAGGAGTGTTATGTCCTTATAAGGACATCCGCCTGGGATTGGCTGAAGATCCTTCGGCGGGAGATTTGAATCCCTGTCAGTGGGCGGTGCGTCTGCCGGAGCAAATATAAGGAGAGCTCCGGCAGCGCAAAACCAGTTCAGTTCTCGTTAATAAACGTTGTTACTTGAACTCTGCTGGTCACTTCTTCTTTCCTGCGCCGATCTAACAGAAACACCTCTGCCTCTTTCCCTCTCATTCTCTCTCTCTCTCCCCCCTCCCTCCCTCCCTCTCTCTCTAACAACTTAGTAGACCCAATTAAAGAAATATACCATTTTTATAGAGTTAAGATTGGTATCATATTATATATTGCCTGGTGAAGTATTATATTTAAAAGTTGCTTAAAACACACTAGTTATCGTTAGCATAGCCAATAAAAACCAATTTGCATATTTCTCTCCTTAACAAATTTTTTTTCTGGTGAAAAAAAGAAGGAAAAAATATAGAAGAGTTGAAGGACAATAGAATTGGTTGGATGCCTCATAACAACAACAACAACAACAATTTGTACATCCTTTTTTGATAGCCTCATTTTTCTGGTTCTGCTTTGTAGTAATATTTCATTACTGTGCGGTTCTTGACATGGTGTATTTCTGCCACTTCTGAGGTTGTTCAGCTTCCAGTAGCTCTGCAGGCCCATGCCCTGGTTGCTCAGTTATGAGATCTGTGGCCTGTAGCCCACTTGTCAATGGATGCCCAGGTTCCCCAACACCTGACATGGTCCTTGTTAACCCAGAAATGACCGAGCCATTATAAGCTTTGTTCGGTTGTGTTTCATCATGATTCATTGCATGGGTTGTTGGGTGCACTCAGTTCTGCTCCTCGGCTTAGACCTCTTTGACATGGTTGGACCTGCTGGTAGTTTACACTACCATCAGCACAGCTCTCAGCTTCATTGGAGCAGTTAAGCCCCCCACCACGTCAAGGTGGCACCCTTGGGGTTGCCTGTTGAATGGCAGAATCAGGAATGGGGGGAAGGAAAGAGGCCTAACTACCTGTTGGGTGGCAGAATCAGGAATCAATATAGGAAAACAGCGATGCAAACTTGGGCTGACAACTGGTGTAATAAAGCACTGCATGGACAGTTCCTTGAAAAGATCCAAGGAAAAGTAGATTAGGAAAAGACCTGGTTATGGCTAACGAACGGAACATTGAAGAAAGAGACAGAAGGCCTGATTCTTGCAGCCCAAGAATGAGCCATCAGAACAAATGTAATCAAAGCCAGAATAGAAAGATCTGCTGATGACCCCAAATGCAGACTCTGCAAAGAAGCAGATAAAACCATTGACCACATACTGTTGCAAGACAATAGCTGATTACAAACAACGTCATAACATAGTCACTCAGATGGTCCACTGGAACTTGTGTCACAACTACCATCTGCCTGTAGCAAAGAACTGATGGGATCATAAGCCTGAAAAAGTGGTCGAAAATGAACATGCAAAACTGCTGTGGGACTTCCGAATACAGACTGACGAAGTTTTAGAACACAATACTTCAGATATCACAATTGTGGAGAATAAAAAAGTGTGGATCATCGACATTGCTATACCTGGTAACAGCAGAATCGATGAGAAACAACTTGAAAAAGTCACCAGATATCAGGACTTGAGAATAGAACTGTAGAGACTCTGGCATAAACCAGTGTAGGTAATCCCAGTGGTACTCAGCACTTTGGGTGCTGTGCCTAAAGACCTAGGCAAACACTTAAAAACAATTGGCGCTGACAAGATCACCATTGGTGAGCTGCAGAAGGCCACCTTACTTCGATCTGCTCGCATAATATATTATAATAATATAATAATAATAATATACACAAATGACTGTGTATACTGTCATTTTTGTGTAAATAACAACAACAACAACAACAACAACAACATTAAAAATCAGATAAAGCAGATAGTAACAAGACCTGGAAATGGCTAAGAGCAGGAAAGTTGAATAAGGAGGGGCTAATTCTGGCTTCACAAGGTGAAGCCTTAAGAAAAAATGCATACAAAGCCAGAATTGAGAAGATAACAATAGGTAGCAAGTGCCACTTCCGCAAAGAAGCTGAAGAAACAGTGAACTACCTAGTCAGCTGTTACAAAAAGATTGCACAGACTGACTACAAACAATGGCAATACAAAGTAGCAACAATCATCCATTGGAAAGATCTGCAAGAAATCTTATTTGCCTATAAACAAGAACTGGTGGACCACAATAGACAGAAAGTAATAAAAAACGAACAAGCTAAAGTGCTCTGGGACTTTAGAATTCAAACAGACAGGCACTTGCCACATAACTCTCCAGACTTAACGTTGCTGATAATAAAGACAAAATAGCCTGAATAGCGGACATTGCAGTATTTGGAGACAGCAGAACAGAAAAGAAAGAACTGGGGGGGGGGGGGGGGAAATCACAAAATACAAAGACCTGCAAATAGAAATAGAACAAGTGTTACAAAAGAAAGCAAGGGTAGTACTAATCGTAATACGCACCTTGAGTACAATCCCTAAACAATTGGAGCACCCTAAACACCCTGCGATGATATATTTAGCATCATAAAATGACAGCATCTGCCTATCTCATGTCCTTAGGATTTATCCACTCAATGTGTGGATAAAAATGCCAAATCCAGTCTAAACATCTGGCTGACTGTGATGAACTATAATAAGTGAACAAAAAAAAAGAAAGAAAGAAAAAAAAGAAAATGTTATAGTAAAATTTACTAAAAAAATTATTGATTAATTAAATAATGTATAATTAATGATTGATGTACAGTTTTCTGCCATTTGTGAATTTTCTCCTCTTTGTATTATTGCTTAGAATAAGCTTGATATTGGAATGGGTAAATTATTTAATGGGTAAATTCTTTGGATATAGTTCTATAGTCTGTCACTAGATCCTACAGATCTCTCATTTAGAGAGGTAAAGTGGGCATTATTTAACAGGCAATAAACATGGAAGTGTTTTGCCTTGATGGTGTCAGAAATGGATAAATGAGCTTCTGATCCATCATTTATGAAAATCAGTTTGGGAATGGTGTAGCTTTTTTTCCCATTGGAACCAGGGGAAGGGAGAAGTAAGGAAGAAAGGAAGAAAATTCAAGGAAGATTTTAAAAAAATCTTGTCTCACTTTCTGCCCTGGGCAACACAAACTTAAGGAGGAAACTCAATAGCATCTCCTCATTAATTTTTAAAAAGTACTTCTTTGTAAAAGGTTTAAGTTAAGAGAGAATATTGCTGGTAGCTATCTTTCATATTTTATGGACAAGTTCTTGTCCTGCAGGAGGCAGATTTTTATTTTTTAAAGGTTTTTGCTGGAGAGAACTGAATAATTTTCTGTATTTTAAAAGCTACATGCTAATTTGAACATACACATTGCTGTCTTTGTGTTGTCAGGTCCACCATCTTTGGCTTGGTGCCTTGCTGGCATCCTGTCATCAAAGGATCATAAAGAAGGGATGGGGGATGACACAAATGGGCAATAAACCTGTATACATTTTTGTGTGGAAGTTTGGGAGGGGGAACGACAACTGAAGAAAAGCAGGTCAGTGTGGAACCAATTCATGTCAAGCATCTTCAAGGCCGTTTGCCCTGCGTATGGAAAATTACCAGCCCAAACACCTCAGCCTTCCCAAAACTTTCTGGCGGCATCACATTGTCTGGGTTTGGACTGGGCATGGTGGGAGGGACAGAACTGAAGCAAATAATTTTGTACTGATGGGTGGGAAACTCAGATTCTGCCTGACTTTACTGCAACCAGCATCTCTTAGTAAAAGTACCTTTACTTCAACCAAATGGAGTCGAGGGTTTTTGTTCCCTAGGGAATCAGACTATGGCAGGTCTGTCAGTAGCTGTGTGATGAAGAATGAGCAACATAGTGGAAGGAAGACCACCCCCGCAAATCTGGCTCAGTTCAGGTTGTAATTGTGTAATTCTACCCTTTGCAAACTGTTGTAAAAGAACATGATGGTTACTACTTTAAAATCCACACTGGCAGATTGCAATACAAATGTATGATAATGAACGTTTTATAATTGTGAATAAGGAGGTGAGACTTGGCAGTTTGTCCAAGTTCAATTAGGTAAAGAGGGTCTCCTAAATCAAAGAAAACTTGGTAATATCAGATGTGTGGAACAGCTAAGAGAAGATTGAGAGAGAGGAAAGGTACTATTGCTCATGTAATAATCATGGTTTCCTGGTTTCTAACCCAGTACCTTAGGCACTGCTATGTGCTTTGTTTGTTTGTTTTATTTCATATATTTTGTGTTTTTATTTGCTTTATGGTAATATACCTAGAATAAATTAAAAATGATATGGGTGGCTAGATAAATCAAATAAACAAATAAATAAATGACACAATGTGCTTTCCTTTAATGTAGATTTCCTAATGTTTTACAAAAATAGATACTATTGCTAATTTGATGTTGTAGATCAGGTGTCCCCAGTCAATGAGCTGCAGCCCATGGACTGTTAGGAGGTGAATGGCGGGCAAACAAAACTACATGCACAGGATTTACATTGCGTGTTCCTCCTCTCCCTGGTCCGTGGAAAACTTGTCTTCCACAAAACTGGTTCTTGGTGCCAAAAAGATTGAGGACTGCTGTGGTAGATAATTTGATACATGCGCACACACTAAATGAATGACATACTGTATATATGGGTAGTTTATATAATGTTACTTTTGTCTTGTTTTATGTGTTTTCTTTGGTTTGGCAATAAAATTTAGTAATCAAACAGATTATCTGTCAGATGGTTGTATATTATCTTTTAAAAATGTTAATTGTAGTTAATTTCTCTGTAGTTTCTTTAAACTTATGTTTAATTGAAACAGATTAAATGTGAAATATTGATTCTGAGAAGGGGCTATAGCGTGATTGTTTATTAGTGATGGGGAAAAAAAACAAAATATAAAAGGCTTACGGTGTCCTAAAGAACTAATTTAGTCTAGTGTGAGTTTTTACTCAAAAGGTCTTGCTTCACGGTATGCTTCAAGGAGGATTCAGAGTTAATGAAAAGTTGAGGAATTTCTAAATGGCATGACTTTCCTAAGATTGTTGAAACAGCTATCTCACCCCTGCAGCTTGTCATGAATTCAGCAATGTGCATAATAGATGAAGTTTTTCTTATTTTTATAGCAATTATTATAATGTCTTAAACTGATACATTTTATTGAATCAAAAGCTACAGGACTAGGCATTCTGCCTGAGTGGACAGATGTTCTTTCTCTCTTGTATTCACTGGCATACAGTGTCATCATATTATGTTCTCATGCTGACAATTAATAGCCTGGCTGGGTCACTAAACCAATCCACTGAGTTGACTCTTATCTTCACACAGATCACTGTGGAAGTGAGAAAAGACTTTAGCTAGTGACTCACTTGATTTCTTTTGGTAGCTGGAACTAAAATGATAGGTTTTCCTTTCTCTTAAGCAGGAGACCTGCTACCCCATAAAGCAGACCTTCTAAAGAACAATTCAATCGCCACAGAGCTGAACAGACAATATAATATATCAAAATGCTACTGGATCTCCTCTGTGCCAAATGAAGGGCTATAAAATTCATCTGTGCCACTTGCTCAGTAAATGCTGCTGATTTTTAATCTATAGTCCTTGCTATCTTTTATAAGGGAGTTGGGTAAAGAAAATTATATGATATTTTGTACTGTGCAAAGAAGATAATAGCTCTGAGAAAGCTTCAGCTTTAAGTGAAACTGGCTGCCATTTACAACATAGGTGATGGAATTTTCTGTAGATAATTTTACAACCTTTTCTTTTTCTCTCTCTTAAACCGGAGAAGTGAGACTTTTCAATGTGAAATCAAAACTGCAGGAGTCTTTTGGTGTCAAATGGACTCTTATGAATGAAGGAAAAGAGTACTTCACAATCACAGGTTTTCTTTTTTTTCTTTAATTCTACAGCGACAGATATTTCAACCTGCTTTATTACTGATTGCTCTGTCCTTCTTCTGAATTCTGATTTTCTTATCATAGATTGCTTACACTCTGAACAGAGCAGATCTGGAGCATATGCCTGAGTCAAACATACAAGATATCTTAAAGGCAGGATAATGGGAAATATGTGCTGCTCAGAAAAACAGCCGTGTAAATAGCCTTCAATTCTCAGTGAGTGAGTCTGCATTTTACAACTTAAGCCTGCAACAAAATATTGCAGTGTGGAGTCTTCTCACAGTGCATCATTCTTTCCATACTACAGGTAGTCCTCGACTTACAACCACAATTAAGCCCAAAATTTATGTTGCTAAGTGAGACATTTTAAAGTGAGTTTTGCCCCATTATATGACTTTTCTTGCTACAGTTGTTAAGTGAATCACTGCAGTTGTTAAATTAGTAACCCAATTGTTAAGTGAACCTGGCTTCCCCATTGACTTTGCTTGTCAGAAGGTCACGAATGGAGAGCACATGACCCCAGGACTCCGCAACCGTCATAAATATGAACCAATTGCCAAGGATCTAAATATTGATCATATGATCATGGGGATGTTGCAAGGGTCATAGGTGTGAAAAACTGTCATAAGTTACTTTTTTTCAGTACCTTTGTAACTTTGAATGGTCACTAAATGACCTGTTGTAAATCGAGGACTACCTGTACTAATTTTTCATTTCTTTCCAAAATAATTTAGTATGCTGTGCATTATCAGTGCTAGTTCATCTGGTTTTCTTGCCCCAACTGCGTATATATAGCATGAATTAATTATATATGTGTACATACACAC
Organism: Masticophis lateralis; assembly: GCA_030761175.1. Lineage (NCBI taxonomy): Eukaryota > Metazoa > Chordata > Lepidosauria > Squamata > Colubridae > Masticophis > Masticophis lateralis. The sequence goes on from JAUDYJ010000006.1 coordinate 68,100,797, forward strand.
ACACTTGAAGAAGAATGGTTCAAGCATTTAGAAAATTAAAAGATTTAAAATTTAAAAGCTTCCTTTCAGACCATTTTAAATCTTTGGTTGCTTTTCTTACACTTAAGGAATTATTTATTTTTACTAAATAAATTAAACTTCTCCTCACTGCACCTCAGTACTCTGAGGCTGCCTTCCAGAAAGAAAATTGAAGGTAGTAGCAGATATAAAGGACCTACTGCTGCACAATTGTAGGAGGAGCTATTACTATATCTTCTACCTGTCTGACTAAACATCTGTTTTTTGGTGTTATCTGAGATGATGCTCAGTTTGGATTATTGTAGGCTTCTTATCCTGCCAGATTTTAATATCTCAACTGAGATCGTGCGTGTTATCCCTACAAGGTAGTCCAGACAAGAAGCACAACCAGGAGTTCTAGCTCTATCTTTATTGTAAAGTTATATTAACTGAATGTTGAAAGATGGAAATTATTTCTCTCCTGCCTTCCTTTTACTCTCTGGAAAACTAGGCTTGTTAATTGACACAGGAGATATGATCTTCTGTATCATTCTAGAGAAGGTACATTGGGCTGGCACTGTATGGTTAGAAAATCTGCAAAGATGATTTGTTTTCAAACATTTAATACTGATAAAATAAATAATGAGATATTAATAAAAACTTATTTTTTAACTTTTATATTTTAATCTTAGCTGTTTCAAACGCTTCAAAAACCCTGAATAAATCATTACAATTTTCTAGTATTTCTTTTAACATGGACCCATGGGCCCTGAGCCACCACTAGACAAGCATGCAACCTTTATGATTATTTGCTTATTCTTTGTTTAAAATGGATCATGTACCAAAATCTGACATTTTATAGAAGAAGGCTACAGTACAATATTTTCTTAGCTTTTGAATTGAGTATGGCCTTCCTGATTCTTAATCACTGCTGTTGCTATTTTATCTAGACATTTAAATAAATATGTAAGCCAAATTGGGAATAAAGAAATGAAAGACAGAGTAGGGTCCCCCCCCCCCAAATAGTGTTGTTTATTAGTTTCTACAGGAATGTCATGTACGTGTTCGTATTCCTTTTCTGCAACTGTACGCCAAAAATATCAAGCTGTCAGGCTCTACAAATAAGATGGCATTATCTTATTCACATACAAGAATATAAAAATGGTTGATTTTGCAGTATATTTCACACTCCACATGGTTTATATGCAACCCTGACACCAAAAATGCACCATGTTCATCTGGACTATCTGTTATATTTTCGAAAAAAGGCAAAACTTTCAAATTCAGCCATTTGTTCAGAAAGAGAGGATAAGGGAAATGTGCAAGACGCAATGTACACAAATGTATAATTATATATGAAAACTAACTTTAATTCCATGAACTACTATTTTCAGATATATTTCCATATTTTTAATTTTTTTGCATTAGTTTGTATCTCCTTATTGCATCCTTGCCAGTCTTCCATGTAATCCAAACAATGACTTCCTGAATTTCCATTCTGCAAGGCTGTTGTATTATACTTGTAAAACATATGTATAGAAAGAGAGTTAACTGAGAAACAAACAGTAATAATATTATATATTGGTAATAGGCAAAGAAATACAGCATAAAGTCCTTGTTAGTTTAAAAATGTGTTTATGTTGATAAAAACAGAGATTTATGACAGATTTAAATCCGACATTACTGGCACTATTTGTTAAAATATTTTATTTGTAAACTTCAGCAATCTGATTAACTTAAAGAAAATCAATATAAAGAAATACAATACAACAACATTAAAAGAAGTCTTCTCAAGTTTATTCTAAAAATCTTTGTGCAATTGATGTACTAAGATCCCCTGTGCAAAAAGATGAAAGGACCAGTTTTCTAGATTGCACCAATTCAAGATCTGCATATTAAGCCTGTGTTTTCAAATGATAATAATAAAAAAAAATTCCTACAAAGCTAGATTAAATTAGCACCTAAGAAATATAAATGAATCACTTCTTTTTGTTAAACTGATTTTTAAGAATTTTATTTTGCTATTTGAATATTTATTCCAAAATTTTTATTGTTCCCCAATAAGTGCTAGTCTGTAACGTATTTCTTGACATATTTCTGTTTTACTGTTGATAGGTGATCCTAAAAGATGGACATTATTCATTATTTCATTGTCTATGTTGTTAATTCTAAGACTGGATGTTGCCTTTAATTGTTGTACTTGTTGCCATTAATTCAATTAGAATAAGTGGGAAATATATAACCTTGTCTCACACCTTTGCCAATCTAGAACCAGCCCTGGTTTCTTAAGCAGTGTATCATTTTGCATTAAGACAATGAGATCTTTTGGGAGTCCCTTTTTCCTAAGCATATTTTGCGGCTTGACACAAATAACACAATCAAGACTTTTCTATAATCAATACTGTGCATACTGATCTCAATAGCACATTAAATTACCATTAGTGGCATTTATCTGTTAATTACATTCCTGACAATTCAGATTGGTTTCTCTGTTATTTATTCATATAAGTGTATATATATTATTTTTAAAAAACTCCTACAATATTAAGTGGGATAACTTTACCAGAATTCATTATGTATTTTAGAATTGCGGAATATGGATAATATAGGATTTGGTCTAGAATACAACATGGATAGAGAAATCTGTGCTCTCACATTTCTTAATATGTTAGATTATGTCAACAATCTCTGGCTATTCTTACTAGCTTTAAAGTGAAATATTCTTCCTAAAAATGCCATATTTTTTCCCTTCTATCCATCAACTTGATACCAATTTGTTTTTCTGTAAGGCTTTGTTCCTCTCCTTGTTTTTAGAATAGCCTCTGAAATGGAAGTGAGAATACATCGACACACTTCCATTTTGCAACTTATCATTTTTCTTGATTCCCTTTGGTCATCCCCTTGTCATGGAAATATCTCTCATTTCTGCTTTGTAAAGTACTTTGGGCATGGCTAGTATGATCAAAATGATAAATAACTTCAGCAGCTACTTCCAGCATGCAGCATTGGAGTCACAAAGAATTATCGTCTTAACCTTATTGCTTCATATGAGATTCTGATACCAGTTGCTCTTCAGAGACTAGATTGTATGGTTACTAGGAGCTGCAGGCATTCTACCGGAAGATAAAAATGAGATCACTTCAGGATCAAGTTTGTAAGTCATCCAGCTGCGAATAAGATGAATATATTGTCAAATATATTATTTGACAAGGATGTATACTCAAACAGTGTAATGAGACAGACCACAGATCTATGTAGGACTGTTTCAGGATGACTTTCCTGTTCTCTGTAAGACCATAATGATCATAATGACCACTGAAGCCCCAATGTCTTCTCTGACAGTAACATTCTGCCACTTTGAGCTCCGAATCACATGAATATTTTTTATTCTTTGGTGTCTCTGGGTTTGGTTATTTACTTATGGATATTTCACTACCCAACTAAGTAACATCATCACTGCATCATCAGCAATACTTAGTAAAAGCCATAATATAGGCTTAATATAAAACAAAACCAAAATCAGAAAAGCCAGGACCTAACAAATGAGAGGCCAGGAAAAGAAGCAAAACATCCTGAACCAAGCCACCTACATAATTTAGCCCCATCTATTTTCTATTACTATGTAACCAATCACAACCCCTACCCCAGTGGTGGGATTCAAACAATTTAACAGCTGGTTCTTGCCCTAATGACCGGCAGGGTAGGTGTGGCAGTGTGGTCATGTGACTGGGTGGGTGTGGCCAACTCAACATCTCTCACGTTGAGGGGTGTCTCACCTGGCCTCTCCTCACCACGCCCGGCCCTGCCTCAGCCTTCCCCTCTCCTCCCCAGCTACTCCTTGTCACGCCTGGCTTCTCCTTGACTTATGACCACAATTGAGCCCAAAATTTATGTTGCTAAGTGAGAAATTTATTAAGTGAATTTTGCCCCATTTCACAACTTTTCTTGCCACATTTGTTAAATGAATCACTGCAGTTGTGAAGTGAATCTGGCCTCCCCATTGACTTTGCTTGTCAGAAGGTGATCACATGACCCTGAGAGACTACAACCATCATAAATGTCAGACAGTTGCCAACCATCTGAATTTTTATCACGTGACTGTGGGGATACTGCAACGATTGAAAGTGTGAAAAATGGTCATAAGTCACTTTTGTCCATGCCATTGTAACTTTGAATGATCACTAAATGAATTGTTGTAAGTCAAGGATTACCTGTAGAAAAATACAAATAAGTTCTTTGCTTGCAAAAAGCTGCTCTAAATACCAATCACTTGATTAGAAATGGGGGAATACACATTGAAGATCAGTGAGTCACAGCCATCATGGAAACCTAAACCATTCTGTGTGAATATTTTTCTTTTCATCAGCAATATCTGCAACCCAGAGTTACAAATCAGGCAGGGTGCCAGAGCACCTTGAAGAATTAAAATAGTTAAAATGCAGTAATAACTATCAGCAGCCAACTGTTGCTCATAAAGTGAAACCCTTTAAATGACCAGAGAGGTCATTTAAGCTCTCCAGAAAGTGGGTGGGCATGCTTGGGCTACAAATTACTGAGCTAAAGAGACAAATTAACGAAGTATATAGAGGGCCCAGGTTCAAGTCTCTGCCCTCCCAAGCTTGTCAGGATCACAATAAAATTAGTACATGCCACAGATATCTAAATAAACTTCAAGCCTGGTGCCATGTTACTAAGCTTTATTATTATGAGAGAAAACTAAAATGAATTGGAGAGAGGATCCACACCCCTACCTCCTATTTTTTTAAAAAATATCATACTATCAGTGAGCAATCATGTGCCTAGGACACTCTGAAACAATGCAAGAGACTTCTATTCCAAAGGTGCCTTTTCAAAAGGCAACTGGACTTTCTGGAAACCAAGAAAGTCCAGTTGCCTCTTGAAAAAAACACCTTTGGGACAACCGTGACCTGGATGACTGAAGAATCCCCATAAGACTAGAGACTCCTGTGCTCAGTGAACTGACAAAGCACCCTTTCACACCCAGGAGAAGCAATCCTTAGATCCATTTGCACTACTTAAAGATACCAGCTGGTCCCACTCACTTCACAAGATATCCTAAGGAAATCATCCAGATTTAAGGAAAGATTGTGTTGGAGGGAAGAAGGAAAGACGTAGCTTGAAAAATATTTTTTTTTAGGCAGCATTGCTTAACTTGATCAGGCAGACAGCAGCAGTCCAAAAAGATTACCTCATCACTTTTCCATCAGTGGGGGGTGGGGGGAGACCCCCCGAAGCCTCCCTTTTTTGTAACAAACAAACAAAGAAGCCAAAGACTAGCCAGATTGCTCCATTTAGAGAAGATTATGGATCCAGGGAAGAAAGAGGCCTGTGATCACTCCCTCCCATCCTTAATTGGGCATGGTGGAGGCAAGGAGTGGCTGGGAGGGGATTCAGCCATGTTGGAAGTACACCCCAAAATGACAGTATTAGGAACCATTAAAGCAGTGAAAAAAGCTTAAAATAACCCTCCCCTTTAAAAAAGTCAAGCCCTGGAATAAAAGTACCAGCAAAGGAAAAAAAACTCCAGAGAAGCCGCTCAGGCAGAAGTGGGCATCACATACTGTAACAACTGGTTCACCCGGAACCAAAAATGTGAGTGCATGCACGTGCACGGCATCGAAAAACTGGTGATCATATAGGAGGTGATAGGGCCAGGGTGGGTGGGCCCAGCCACTGATCAGAACTTCTAGTTCGCCCAAACAGGTCTGAACTGGCAGCAGCCTACCGCTGTGCTCAGGCTATACAAAGTCTGGGCGTACTGCCAAGAACCGTTAACAGCTGTTACAATGTAAGAAGGTTTAACCAAAGGCACAGTTACTGAAAACACTTAAAGGACAATAAAGTTAAGCAGGATTAGGCTACAAACAACACAGAGAGGCACACTAGAACGTCTCCTTCCTGCCTTACTGACAGGATTAACCCCTTAAGGTGGGAAAAGCAAAAGGCTGTTGGAACAATTTCCCTAGGATATCTTTCTTCCAACAGCAAGTTCGCCGAACTACTCAGAAAGTTAAGAACCAGTTCACCTAAACTGGTGTGAATCGACTGAATCCCACAACTGCCCTACCCATTCCTCAAATATTTACTCAACCTCTGAAGCACTTAAAAACCATTCACTCCTGATGCAAAAAAATATTGATGATAATGTTAGTATTTTGAAAAAGTTGTGGATTTCTGGTATGTGCATATAACCAACAAGGTGTGTAAGAGAATATAAGGAATAGTATTAGAACATGTGCAATATAATAGAATAACTAAATCTCGCAGCTCTTTAAAACTAACATTTATTTATTTATTGATTGATTGATTGATTGATTGATTGATTGATTGGTTTGATTTATATGCTGCCCTTCTCCAGAGACTCAGGGCGGCTTACAATGTGTTAAGCAATAGCCTTCATACTTTTGTATATACCTGCTTAGTAGGGCTTTGCCCCCACAATCTGGGTCCTCATTTTACCTACCTCAGAAGGATGGAAGGCTGAGTCAACCTTGAGCCTGGTGAGATTTGAACTCGCAGTAACTGCAGGCAGCTGGCAGCTAAATACTACTTTAACAGCGCTTTAGTCCGCTGCTCTACCAAGGCTCCTTAAATATATTATGGCACAAACTTTTATTGACTCTAAACTATGTTATTCAGAGCACAAAATATTACATTAGTTACACAATGGTTGCATTCATGCATGTCAGATATATATATTGATGGTCGTGCTCATTCGGTTCTATGAGAACTTATTTGGTCAATACAGCTTCAGGTTCAAAAAAGGTTGTTTTAATATTTACAAAATATATACATGCATGAACAGGGTGTCCTGTTGCATTTACCCTAATTGTATGACTCAGAAGTTAAGAAGAGAGAGAACTTCACTTGTTGTCTTGCTGAAAGATGAGAGAGAGAGAGAGATGAAGATATCCAAGGGATCTCTGGGTAAGAGTCCAATAAGAGAGTTCATTGGCTGATATAGTCACATGTGATGTCTGTAAAGACTTAACCCCTTCTAGTCTCTGGTGCATCACATACAGGCAATATCTGACAATGCATGTGTATATGCATAGATAAGTGTGCACTATAATTGTTGAGAAGGAAAACTATATAACAATATAGAAATTCATAAAACAATTATTGGGCAATAATGCATTGTGACATTTGTAAATTGATTCTTCATTATTAAAAAAGAAGCCTATTTAAAGCAATAGGAATTAGTGTTGATTCAGTGGATGAATGATCTTTTTAAGAAACTTTGAAGTCTGGAACTATGATAAGTTACCTGCTGAAGTTTGCTATTTCAGGTTCAGATTCATGTCTTATTTCTGTTTTTAGCTAACCAAATCTGACATTACATCTTAAATAGATTTAAAGATTACCAGGGCTGGAAGCTAGAAAGGAGAGATGAAAAATATCTGGGGTTACACTTATAGTATTTATCTCCATTGGAGGTCAAATTGTGGTTTGATTTTTATTTCATTAAAATTTATGGATTTTCTTCAGTGTTGTGATGTGGTATACATTTTCAGACCGGTCCTGGCGTTCTGTGATTAGCAGTAGTTTTCAATTTATGTTACAGCAGTTATTTTATTTTTGGGCTTAGGTTTATATATTTCCATTGAGAGCTGGGATTTGGTTTAGGTTTGGACTTTGGTTCTCTGAAACCTCTGTTCTAATTAAAATTGTAATAAGAATTTGGTGTAGTTTGATGGTCACTGGAAATATATCTTATAATAATTGATACCGAAAAGACAAAAACTACCGCTAGCTGGAACCCATTAATTCTGATTCTGATTCTTTTCACTTGTAATGGTATTTATTCATTGCAAAAAGTTTTTCAAAGATTTAACAATGCTGGCCCAGAACAATACTTCAAGGAAGCATATAAAAAGAGGTAACAGCCTTTCCTCGTTATTGCTGTCCATAAACAATAATTTAGTTATACCATGCCACCAAATATGGAGCTTCCATTAATAGCATCATTCCATATATAGTTCTCTAAATGACTGCCAAAGCTGTCAATGTCCGAGGCTGCCACCCTCATCTTGTAGCAGCAACTTCTGCACATTTAATGATGTGCTCTGTGAAATAGTTCATAAATAAGGAGAATGATATATTGTATGAAGATACAATGACATGCTAATCAGATTCAGTCCAGGAACTGACAACATTCATTGTAGCACAGTATTTCTGTGCCAATTTTTTACATAGTACACTTTCATATAGCTAAAGAACTGGCTGTCACCCTCATGCTATGAGAAGTTGTGGAGAAACCTGGCCCATAGAATTGCCAAGAGTCAAACATGACTGAATGGATAACATCATCATCATATTTTCTTCTCAACTTTATCATCTCATAATTAATTCACTTACAGGTTGCGTTGCTGTTTAGATCAGACAGGTCAAATTCCAGGCCCGTGTGACAGGTCTGGCCTGCGATGTAGTTGGATCTGGCCTGCAGGGCCAGCTTGGAAACAGCAAGGGGACGGCCACCTTGACCTCAGCCCACCCCAGGCTGGCTGGGTGAGTGCACAGGAGGCTGCAGGTGCACAGAGTATGGCACGCAGATGACAGGTAATGAACACCATCACCACAAAGTTGTAATAGCAGCATTGTGTCAGCCACTAGTGCCTTCATTGCCTCTATAGCCTGCTTGCTGGCCCTCAGCCCACAACAGCTTCCCTTTCACCAGGATGCCTCCTGCCCCAACCCCACTTCTTATCCCATCCCCATTTGGGAAAGACATGGCTACCAGTAATGCTGCTTTCCTTCCCTCATCCCTTCCTGGATACAGAGGGAGGGAGGGAAGGAGAAGGAAGGAAGGAAGGAAGGAAGGAAGGAAGGAAGGAAGGAAGGAAGGAAGGAAGGAAGGAAGGAAGGTAGGTGCCAGCAGTTTGAGGAGGTGAGAAGCTTGTGGGGCACCAAAGTGTCTCCATGTTGAATTAGCCAGTGCAACTTGTTCCACCCTGAGTCAGCCGCACCCAGCCACGGCCACTTAGTCGCAATGACCTGGCTGTGACCACCCAGCCATGCCTACCCAGCCATAGCCCCCTGGCCATTGTGAGTCATTATAATCTTACATACTACTGACCCTTTGAGGGCAAACATAATGCTGATGTGACCCTCAGTGAAATTGAGTTTGATATTCCTGGTCTAGATACAGGGATAATTACAATAATGGTAACAACTGAGTAAAATAATTTATCACATAAATAGTTCCATTGGAATTAAGTATGATATAGTAATCAAGAGGCATTAGAGTTTAATTTTTCATACCCAAACTTATCATACTCTATATCTATTTTCTAATCGCTCTAATTCTAATTCTAATTTTCAGTCAGACAAGAAGGAAAATGCCTTAAAAAACACTTCAGCTACTTCTTGTAATTTATCTTCATTATTTACAGGTTATTTGAATGTCTCTGGTATAGGATACAGACCACAAACTTTTGTTGTCTGAAACAAAAAGAAAAGAAAGAAAAGAAAAAAAATTGCACAAACCTGTTTTGTTAAGGAAGAATGATGAAATTTCCCCAAGGATGAAGACAATAGTATTGCAGTGCATACTGTGAACGCCAAACAAGAAGCATCTTGCATTCAGAATAATTTCTTACAAATAATGTTCCATAATCAAAGTCACATCTAATGAATTAGAAGTAAATTAGCATACACTTTGTCAGCTACTAAAAATGGGAAAAATAGCATTCTAGAGAACATTATCTGCTTAAATCCATTATCAGACTCTAACGTTCACTAACTATAATAAAGAAAGCTATAAATATAACCCAGATGAAACACAGATTCCTAGATAACTGTTTGAAAAATCAATGTATTTTCAATATGTGAATTTTATAGAATTAACAGGCACAAAGCACTGAAGGATGTACTGTTTTTATGTAATATTATCATCGAAGTGCTGATGTTGGTATGGTTTAACAAACAAGGAGCTAAAACAAATAACTATGTGGATAGTGCTGTATAGAATAAAAGTTGTTTAATCTGCACAGGAGATGAGTCATGTTAATTTTAAGATGAATACATTTGGGTAGACAAAGGCTTTCATGAATCTAAAACCATTTCACCTCATGTTAATCTGTGAACGCTTGCATCACCTTTGCTCATAATGATGCCCTTCAGATATATTTAAATCTCCTAGCTTTGATCATTCAGGATGGAATTTATGGGAATTGAGGTCTAATATTTTACGCGAATATGAAGCTGTGGAAAGTTGCCTTAATAAATATGGTAGTCATTGATCATTTCCCCACTAGTAACAGTATTATCTAGAGACAGAAAAGAAGAATATTAAGATCTTGGCTAATGGGAAGTATCATAGTGAGACCAGTGCTAATTATTTCAGGAAGCAGAGGACCAGGAAACTGCTATTTATTTTCCATCTAGTCTGCTTACCAGCCAAGAGGAGGCAGGAAGATATGTCATCAGTCCTGTTCTGGTAGTGTTCTGACCCAGCTCTGTGAACACGACAAACCTTCTGTAGTTAAATCAATGATACCTTTATTAGGAGTGCCAGCAGCCCCAGCAAAAAGTTTCTCTCTCACCACAGGCTAACAAGTCTGTCCGGCAGGGAGAGGAATAGTTGTCTGTCATATCTATTCATCTCCACCCCCTGCCTTTTATCTCCAGAGCTAGGGTGGGGCTTTGCTAGCAGCAGGATTAGCCCACAGATTTCCATTGCTCTCCTCTTCTCTGCCTTCTGTGCAACCGCACTTCAGGCACTGGACCCAGCTGTTCCCCCTCTTCCTCATCAGCCACCTCTAGACCTGGGGGCTGTTGACTCTCCATCTGAGGGCTGATGGATGGCCCAGGCTCTGCCTCTGTCTCAGTGTTGTGGCTCCGTTGCCTGAGCCTGCGTCATCAGCAGGGGAGGACTCTGAGAGTGAGGGAGAGGAGTTGGCAAGGCCTCCTTCTCCAGGACTCTCCTCTCTGGCAATGCCTCCGGAGGACACCGAAGGGCAGGAGATAGGTCCAGAGCCAAGCTTGTCCCCGCAGCCACAGGAGGACATTGATGAGGGCAGCGAGTTTTGGTTGGACCCTCGCCAGTGTCGGAGAGACAGGAGAGCCCAGCAGAGGAAAAGGCGTGGTCGTGATTAGCTGGTGGAGCACGCCTCCTACCAGACTATATAAGTGAGGGATTGTCGCCATATCTTTGTGATGAACAAAAACAAAGATATGTGGATCCCGGTTTTGAATCGGCCTGGCATCTTAGCTGTGGTGTGTATGTGACGGACCTTTTAATAAAGACGTTGGCAAGCAGCTGCGGATTGCTGCCGACCTTTGTTATCATCTCACTTGGTTGCCTGCCAGTTCCTTAGCCTCTGGTTGTCTGAGGGGGGAGGGTTTATTTCTGGGCACGGGGCCAGAACACTCTGTTTCTGACAGCTCCATTCCCTCTTCCCCCGGGAGCTCTCAGGTTGCCTTGATGCTGACCCTGACTCCCACATCTCCTCCTCTGATTTGGCTGCTGGAGAGGCCGGCAGCTGACAAGCTACAACATATATTCATGTAGGCTGTGCAAGGCCTCTTGAGACATTGGCAGTAATCTTAAGTGTGGCAGACTCTTTGATGCAATCCTGGTTAGGCCAGTTTATGGACTCAATGAAGTATAATAGACCAAAGCTGAATTCAGACAAGACAGTGATTTGTGGATGTCTTAATTGGACCACAAATCCACATTTGTACGTGATGGAATTTCTCTTCCCTTAATGTAATATAGCCTTTGATTTTGTGTTGTCCTTGAATGCTCAAATCAGTGTGATGATAAGAAGCACTTTTTCTTTTTTTACAGCTGTGGATATTTACCAACAGCACCCTTCTTAGAAGGATAATATGCTGAAGGAGATTTGGTAAATACAACATTAGACTATATCAGTTTCTCAGCGGAAGCATGCAACATCTATTTTGGCAAAGCTGCAGGAGTGACTTTTTCTGCAACAAAAGTAATAATTATCTACTTCACTAGATTTTAGAAAACCCCAAGTTGCTATTCAAGCATAGCTTGATCTTTTGATCTAATTCTTAGAAATGTGAACAAACTGTTTGCTGGAGGTGCCCAGCAGAAACTGGCTTTAATGCAACGATGTCTGCATGGGCATTGCACTGTTAACAAATGATTTCACTTACTAACAGTATCCATCCATGACATATAAAAGAATATTCTAATTTGATATATAGTGTGGATAAAGTACCACAAGCTAAATTTTAGGAGATAAACCATTGTTCAGTATTATGACAGGCTTTACCTGAGATTTCAGAAAGCTGGTCAGAACAGTTAATTGTAGGATTAACAGATGATTTCGCTTAGCTAAAGAAGCTTCTTTTATTCAGTAGTCTAATTCTTGGCCCCTTGTCCCAAGGCAAGTATTGCTTTGAGCCTGACTGTGTAGAATTGTTTGTAATGGAAATGTATTCTGGCTCGGAAAACATTGCTTTCAATTCTCTTTTTAGCTGACAATCACTGATTCCAACTGACAGCTCACTACTGGCATGCCATCAGATATATTCCCACTTTAAAAGCAATTTTGTCACATCAGTCTGTCTTTCTAAGAGGGAGACACAGGCATAAATAATTAGGTGTCTTATGTGTATGTATGCATTTTACTGAATAGCCTGAAGGCCTTTTCAAAGAAAAATAAAAAGGGAAAGATGGAACAAACAGTTACAGAAATAACAGTGTAAAAATACATGGTTTATAACATTAAAATTTAACAATATCAAAATTCAATAACTAAATTTCTAAAGCTGGATAACCCAAATGAGATAGCTCCTCTCTAACTCAGCTTGTCTTACAGTCAATGAAATTCTTTTCAATGTAACTGGCTCGTACTGCTGTCATCCTTTTAAAATACCGAGTGATAGCCCTTACCAGGGGAGGAGATTTTGCCTTCAATAAAAATGTTAATTTATGCCTTACGTTCCAGTGGGGAAATTTATTTATAATTTGGGACAGATATTGTTTTCTTATTTCCTCATACAGCCTACATTCAAATATTATATGTGCCGTATCCTCCATGACGTTTGCCCCACATATACATGTTCTTTCGTTATACGGGATTTTCCAGTATCTACCGAATTTAACGTTGGTATCTAAAAGTTCAAATCTAAATTTGACAAATAATTCTCTCTCCACTGATGGCATTTCTAGGTATAAATATTTTTCCAGGGTGAAAGTTGTTTTAACTGCTGTCAAAAGCTTAAGGGAGTGATTAGTTGAAAAAGTTGCATATCCATTTGCCCATGTATATCTTTAATCCACTGTTTAACTTGCTTCAGTGTGTCATACAATGGAAACCCTACGTCATATCGATTCAATATATCTGACAACCGAGTTAGGCAGGAATACTTTTGAGGATTTGTGATCTGCTGTTCCTCTAGGCAGATTTTAGGAAGTCTACTGGCTTCCATCTGAGTCATTTTTAGCCAGTAGGCTACTGCCCTAGTGATTGTGTAGGTGTGCAGTGAAAAATGTCCCAATTCAGCTCTAACAGCTGCTGCCGAAGTGGAATTGTTTACCCCCAGCATCCTCCTTAACAAATTTGTTGATGGATGGATCTAGCCCAATGACTCACAAGACAAATATATTTATGAATTATAGTTTCCTTTATTTCAGACCTGAATTAATCCCAGGCCTAGTCAAGTTATCAGCTGCTGACCTCTGGTCTTTCCTTTGCAGGTACACATCTGGAACTACTGGATGACTTCGTGGTGGAAGCTTTTGTACCCAGGAGGAGTGGTCAGAGGTAAGGAGGAGTTATGTGGGCAGGGGAATGTGTTAACCCTTGCAAGGCAGAAGGCAGGTGAATACAGACAAATTAGACATTTAACCTGACACAATTATTTTGAGTTCTCTCCAATATGGGGGCCTCTGTAAGACCCCAGGTTTCGGCACTGTAGAGCATAATCGGAACAAGTTTAGCCTGAAAGACTTTACGAATTGGTAAAATTGAGGTTGGTTGAATATGTTTACTTAATTTAGATAGAAGGCTTGCCCCAGCTCTGACCTTTTGAGAAAGGTATTGATGGTGCAGAATCCAACCACCTGCACTGCAAAAAACCATTCCAAGATAGATATATTGGGTAACTTGTTCAATCTTTGTGTCATTAATATGCCAGTTATGCTTTTTATTCTTATTGCCAAAGACTAAAACTTTGGATTTAGCTACATTTATAGTCAAGTGGTTTGTAGTACAATAATGTGAGAGTTTGGCGATGAGTCTCCTCATCCCTATTTGGGTTCTAGAAAGCAACACTGAATCATCAGCATACATTAATACATTAATAAAACTTGAGCCTATTTGGGGGCTGTGCATTAAAAGATCTTCCAGCTGCGCTGGGATATCATTTATATAAAGGTTAAAAAGAGTAGGGCCCAGCAGGCAGTCCTGCCTCACTCCCCTAGTTGTCGGTATGCTATTTCTTGAGGCCCTGTTTGCTGCATATCTGATTGCCGTGTTAGTATAGAGAATCCTGATCAACAAAATAAGTCTGGGATCCATCCCCATGCCTTTTAATTTCCTCCACAGATGGTTCCTATCAATGGAATCAAATGCAGCAGTAAGATCAATAAAGGCAGTATACAACCTTTTCCCCTGGATCTTATATTTATTAATTAAATGGGAAAGGACAAAGCAATTGTCAATGGTAGACCTACCTGATCTAAAACCTGCCTGCTCATTTGCCAGAATTTCCTTATCCGTGCACCAATCCTCTGTTTTATGTAGCAGATGCTTCGTACACATTTTTGAAATTATATTGAGAAGGCTGATGGGTCGATAGTTAGATGGGGCGGCTCTGTCACCTTTCTTGAAAATTGGAAATACTATTGCTAACCTCCATCCTTCCGGGATTATCCCTACTTTATTGATATAAGTAAACAGTGCTACCAGCACCGGTACCCAGAAATCAATGTTGGACCTAAAGAGTTTGGGCGGCAGCAAGTCCTCACCAGCGGCCTTCCCGGCCTTTAAGGATTGGATTATATGTTTAACTTCAGTAGAGGTAACTGGTGTCCATTCTGGACAGTTCCTTAATTCCTGCTGGAGAATATCCAGTTGCAGGACATTCGTTGTATTGTTACCGTCTAATAAAGCAAGATAGGGCTTCTCCCATTTTACTGCTGATATATCAGTGTCCATAAATGGGGAACATTGTTTTAATATACCGGCTAACATGCCAAAAAATCATAGGGAATTGGGATTTCGCTGCCATTTCTACCTCTTTCCATATCCTGGTGTTATAGCATCTTTTCTTAGTTTTCAGGAGGGATTTGTATGCTCTCCTGAGTTGAACCATATTTGAATAGTCACCATCCTGTCTGGACCAATTAACTTTCCTAACTGCAGCTCTTAGATTTGTCCTCAGCCTATGACAATCATCATCAAACCACTTCCTAGAGATCCCATCTATTTTGCTATCATTCTGGATCATTAAGTTCTTAAGAGTAGAAGTTAACTCTATATAAGCTGATATTGGGGTGTTGTCTCCGGGCTTAGGTTGGGAAATTTCCCTTGCTAGCTGTCTGGCTTCGACTGAGCCCAAATAAGCGGTCACAGATTCAACATCAAGTCTGTGCCAATATAGCCTTTTATAGTTATAAACCCGGGCGTTTACTAAGGTGTCAGTTTCCTCTCTTAAATGAGGCCTAACTTCTGAGGTGAGTGAAACTAAAGTCGTGATGGGAAAGTGGTCACTTTCCTCTCTAAATATAGCTCTTACGTCTGAACAATGATATACTAAACTAGAGGAAATGCAAATATAATCAATAGAGGTTGATGTTTTGTTGGACGAAAAAGGGATATATGTATCCATCACTCAAGCCACTAAGTACTTGCATATCATTCATAAACAGCAGAGAAATTAACCTCTGAGGGTATGTATTGGCCCTTTTGTCCATTGAGGACCAGGTGAACTCATTATAAAAATATCCAGTTGGTACCAGGCCTTGCTTAACATAGCTCTTCATTGAGGGGCCTAGTCTTGCGTTAGTATCTCCGGCTAATATAATTTTTGCTTGGGGAAAGCGTCCCTTTAGGGTAGCTAATGCTGAATCTAATTCATCCCACAAGTCCCTTCCTAGAAGGTGGAGTGAAAAAGGAGCGATATATACATTAATTAAAATTAAGTCCATCCCCCTGAAGGAAAATCTAATAGGCAGAATATATTGGAATTGAGGATCTAAAGAAATTTCTTCACCCTTCCATCCCATATCCCTCTTGACCATCATGGTTAGGCCCCCAATTGTTCTCCCTCTTAAATTGACTTTGCCTGCCGGTTTATGCCATGAGGCAAAGCCCGGTAAGATGATCCATGGATCATTAGTAATCAGCCAGGTTTCTTGAAGGAGGATGAGATGATGTGTTGAAATCAGTTTTATAAGATCCATCCGGTTTGTAATGCCTTTCCAGCCAGCTATATTCCAGGACAGGAGGAAAAGGCTGGGGGTATAAAAGACCCTAGTTATAGGCCATTTGTTGTCTAGTCAATCACCCCAAGGCACTACTCCTTGTGCCTCTCCCTCCATCCTTCTGGTGGAGGGACCCGGAGTTACTACCATCTCCTTCTCCAGAGTGCCAAAGGAGTCAAAAGACCTCTGATTGTTGCGGAAATGTCTCACCCATTCTTATGGAAGACGAGACGGGTGAGGGCAGTTGCATAATAATAATTAGGTGTCTTATGTGCTATAGGTCCATTACCTAAACATTTATGTATCTTAACAAAAAATCATAAATAAGTACAAATTGGGCAAAGATATTTTCCTTTTTAAAGCAAGTATGAGGAAATGGATTCCTTCTTAAGAGTTGAAAGTGCAAGTTTTAAAAGGTAATATAATTATTATTTTATGAACCAAATCTGAATTTTTGTTCAGGAATAATCCTTGCTGTATCATTTCTAGGTATTATATGCCTGACATAGATTTGTAATACATAGGGATCTCTGACATAGATTTGCCCTAAAGATTCTTATCTAACTTCTGCTATTATGATTTAAACTAAATAATCTCCTCCAGGTCACATCACTCATCTATAAACCAAATGATGCAGAAATGTTGTTTCCATGAGTATTTCAGTATACTTTTATTGCAACCAAATTCTCTCCTGCTCCCCCAGATTCTCTTAAACCAATGCATCTCCAAAATGTATATCTCATGTTTATTTTAAATATATGACTGCTCATTGTCCATGTAATCCTTGGAGAAACCATTGTATCTCACAAATCCATACCTACTTCTTGTCCTTTTAGATTTTCTGGTGCCTTTTAGTAGTGTTGCTGGCCTACAACTCTGAGAATTCTCAGTCCACTTTGAACACAAATGCATCTGTAGGGAAAATATGCTGTTGAATTATCTCCACTTGCTTGAAAATATGCATGGACTTGATTCAATGGAGAGATTCAAATCTTTATGTATACATTCTCTTCACTGTGAGAAACTTCTTCTTGAAATACTTTAAAGTATATTAGAAAGCATTCCTATATTTCAAAATCAGCAATGAAATTTTTGAGAAAGTAACTAGAATCATTCCTTTCTGGAAAAAGCATAAATAGATTCAACCTGGCCCTGCAGAATAAATGGCAACAAATCTTTTTAAAAAATCTCTTAATCCAGCAAAAATGTTTTTTTCCACTAGAAAGCTTTAATTACATTTAACAGATCACATTATCCAAATAGGAATTAGCCTTTTGTTTCGATAACTGTCCACATCTTGGCAGACACCTGCAGAAGTGTCCTTGGCTCTCACGGTTGAAAATTACAGCCTCCACATTCCAGCTCACCCTTCCCTTCCCCCAGTTCTCTGGCAAGTTGAAAAGTCACAGGAACCTTAAGTGTCTTTCAATCTTCACATGATATTTTTCTCTTGAGATATGCTATTTGTACCCATTTTCACAATGTATCTTTAAAAAAAAAAAGATTAGTACTATTTTATAGTTTTTTTATAGAAGAGGATGACCACCAGCAGCAAAGTGGATGCATTCAGTTGTAGTCCTTTCCTTATGATCACAATTGGAACCAACATTTTCACTGCTAAGCAAGGCAGTTTTTAAATGAGTCAGAGCCAATTTTATGACTTTCTTGTCCTGGTTGTTAAGCAAATTACTGCAGTTGTTAAGTAACCCATACAGTTGTTAAGCAAATCCAGATTCCCTCATTGACTCTGCTTGTCGGAATTTGACTGGAAAGGTTGCAAATGTTGATCATATGACCTTGAGATGCCGCAACCAAATACTGGTAACATGATCTTGAAATACTGCTATGTCATAAGTTAAAGGACTGGTTGTAAGTTGCTTTTTTCAGTTTGGTTGTAACTTTGAATGGTTTTAAGACCAAGTTAGGGACAGATCATCATGGAGAAAATCTGTCTATGTAGTCACTAAAAGTAAAAAAATGAGTTGATGGCACATAATTCTTTTTATATAATTCACATAATTATATAATTATATAATTCACATAATAATTTTGCTTCATCGCAAAAGTTGTTGAGACTGTAGTGGCGCAACAGCTCCCACAGTTCCTGGAGGAAACGGAATACCTTGACCCGTACCAATCGGGCTTCCGACGCGGACACAGCACAGAAACGGCATTGGTCGCTCTGGTGAATGATCTCTGGCGGGCTCGGGATGGTGGTTGTTCCTCCATCCTGGTCCTACTTGACCTCTCAGCGGCTTTTGATACCATCGACCATGGTATCCTACTGCAGCGACTTGAGGGGTTGGGAGTGGGAGGCACTGTCTTACAGTGGTTCTCCTCCTACCTCTCGGGTCGCTTACAGTTTGTATGGACAGGAGGGCAGAGATCCACCCCAAGGCCCCTAAATTGTGGGGTGCCTCAGGGGTCGGTTCTCTCCCCCCTGCTCTTTAATATCTATATGAAGCCACTGGGTGAGATCATTCGTGGCTTTGGGGTGAGATATCATCAATATGCTGATGATACCCAATTATACATCTCCACCCCAGACCACCCCAGAGATGCCCTTTCCATGATGTCCCATTGCCTGGAGGCGGTACGGGCCTGGATGGGTAGAAACAAACTCAAACTCAATCCCTCCAAGACTGAGTGGCTGTGGATGCTGGCATCTCGGATTTCAGAAACCCCATCACTTTTGATGGATGGAGAAAAACTTGCCCCCATTGATAGGGCTCGCAACTTGGGTGTCCTCCTGGATGCTCGATTGTCCCTAGAAGACCATCTAATGGCTGTGACCAGGGGGGCCTTCTCACAGCTTCGCCTGGTGCGCCAGTTGCGCCCTTTCCTGGACCAAGATGACCTTCGCACAGTCACTCATGCCCTGGTTACTTCCCGCTTGGATTACTGCAATTCCCTCTACATGGGCCTGCCCCTGAGATGCACCCGGAGACTCCAGCTGATCCAAAATGCAGCCGCACGGGTTGTTACAAGAGCCCCTCGTTACTCCCATATAACACCCCTCCTGCGTCAGCTGCACTGGTTACCAGTGGTTCTCCAGGTCCGCTTCAAGGTACTAGTTCTCACCTATAAGGCCCTACATGATTTAGGTCCAGGATATTTACAGGACCTTCTCCTGCCTGCTTCCCACCGTCCTGTTCGCTCACATAGGGCCGCTCTCTTCAGGGTCCCTACGGCAAGCCAATGTCATCTAGCGGTGCCCAGGGGTAGGGCATTCTCTGTGGGTGCTCCCACCCTCTGGAATGAATTACATACCGAGCTCCGGACGGCTCTTGATCTCCGCTCCTTTCGTCGGGAGCTGAAGACTTGGCTGTTCAAGCAAATAGGCTGACTTTGATTCTGGGTTTATTATTTATCATTAATTAGTTATTTGATTTAAAATACAATTTTATTGTACATGTTTCTTAACTTGTGTTCGCCGCCCTGAGTCCTTCGGGAGAAGGGCGGCATATAAATACATATAATAAATAAATAAATAAATAAATAAATAAATAAATAAATAAATAAATAAATAAATAATGAATCAATTTTACATAGTGGAATTTGCATTTTAAAAGCCTTGCAGCAGAAAAATTTCCCTGTTAAAGAATTAAAGATGGTTTGTGTTATGTCCTTATAAGGGCATCCGCCTGGGATTGGCTAAAGATCCTTTCGGCGGGAGTTTTGAATCCCTGTCAGTGGGCGGTGCGTCTGCCGGAGTGTATATAAGGAGAGCTCCGGCAGCGCACAGGCTGTTCAGTTCTTGTTATTAAAACTTGTTACTTGAACCCTGCTGGTCACTTCTTCTTTCCTGCGCTGATCTAACACTGGCGACGAAGGTCTAGAGAAGAACCTCCGCGTGGCACGATCGCCATAACGAGCTGAAGTCACTCGACGCGGTCTGAGAAATGGCAACGCCGCAAGCGCCGTTCGCCTCGCTGGCTCCCTTCAACCCCAGCCGGGAGAAGTGGAGTTCGTATATGATACGTTTCCGCCAATTCCTCCGGGGAAACGGCTACAACAACCTAGACGACGAGAGGAAGAGGGCTCTCTTCCTCGCTAACTGCGGCTCCGACGTTCTGGAACTCGCCGTCAACCTCGTCGCACCCAGGGACATTGAAGTCATGTCCTGGGTGGATCTGCAGACTGCCCTGCAAGACCACTATGCACCAACGGGCACCCCCATATCGAACCGCTTTACCTTCCGCCAACGTAATCAGAAGGAAGGCGAATCGCTTAAAGACTTTGTGGCGGCATTGCGTCAAATCACTGCAAACTGCGAATTTGAGAACGTTGACAATGCCTTACGCGACGGGATCGTCTTCAGGATGAGAGATGCCAACCTCCAAAAGAAGTTCCTGAGCAGAAAAAGACTGTCCCTGAAGGACGTTCTTGAGGAGGCTACGGCTGCTGAAACATCCGAGACCGCCGCTGCTGCCATGCTCCAGTCCCGAGGGATCCATAAGATCCGCAAACCGTCATCGGAATCATCCGACGACTCGACCACTCCAACAGATTCAGAGGGAGAATCGACCGTTTTGAAAGTTTCCCGCCCACCCAGGCGGGAAATTCAAAACGATGGCCGCCGCGCCGCTCAGTGCGGCAGTTGCAAGGGACACCATCCCCGTCAATCCTGTCGCTGGCGGGATGCCACCTGCAGACGCTGCCTTAAGAGGGGGCACATCGCAGAGGCATGCAGAGCCTCTGATCCTGTTCCTGAGTCGATCAAGCCCCAGAATCCAGAAAATCGTCGCGACTCCCAGAGGTCGTCCAAACGGTCCTCAATCCAGCAAAAGCGCGACGACCGCAACAGTTCTCATGGTGGCGCTGTGAACCAGACAACGATCGCCCTCACCAGCACCAACAGTGCCACAAAATTCCACGTGACACTGTTGGCAGAAGGCTTGCCGTGCACGATGGAAGTCGACTCAGGCTCCGTCTATTCGATCATCGACTGGCACCAGGTCAAGAGACTGAAGCCGAATCTCTCCAAGCGCCAACTTGAACCTCTGCACTCCAAGCTGGTGGACTTCGGCGGCAACCCCATCGGCGTCATCGGGCGGACCAACCTCCGGATCGCCTTCAAGCAGTTCCAGGGCCAGCTTCCCATAACTGTCGTGGAGCATAGCCGCCCGACCCTGCTGGGCGTGGAGTGGTTCCAGCCGCTGGGGCTTTCTATTGGAGGCATCCACCAGATTAGCTCAGGTGAACTCGACTCACTCATCGGAGAGTTCCAAGAAGTCTTCGATGGTAAGTTAGGGACCTTTTCAGGGAAACCCATCTCCTTTAATCTGGACAAGAGGGTAACCCCAATTCGGCTCAAGCCCCGCCGGGTTCCATTTGCCTTGCGGGCTAAAGTAGACGCTCAGCTAGATAAGCTGATTGCCCAAGGTATCCTGGAACCCATCGATCATGCTTCATGGGAAACTCCCATTGTGACTCCCATGAAGCAGGATGGATCTGTGCGCATCTGCGCCGACTACAAAGTGACCATCAATAAGGCGTTGCCGCAGAGCGCATACCCCGTGCCAGTAGTGCAACATTTGCTGCACTCACTCGGCAAGGGCAAAATTTTTGCAAAACTGGACCTGGCCCAGGCTTACCAGCAACTGCCAGTAGATCAGGAAACGGCGGAGGCACAGACTATTGTCACCCATAGAGGCGCGTTTAAGTGCAACCGTCTCCAGTTTGGAGTCAGTGCAGCCCCTGGCATTTTCCAATCCATGATGGAACGCCTTCTCCAAGGCGTTCCAGGGGTGGTGCCTTATTTCGATGATGTACTGATCTCTGGGGACTCAAAGGCTCAACTCCTGGACCGGCTGAGGCTAGTTCTCCAGCGTTTCAGGGAGAAGGGCTTGAGAGTCCGGAGGGACAAGTGCATCATTGGGGTACAGGAAGTCGAGTTCCTGGGCTATCTGATAGATAGTTCTGGCATCCACCCCACCAAATCAAAAGTTAAAGCTATCCATGAAGCTCCCAGCCCCAAAAACAAAGCGGAGCTTCAGGCTTTCCTTGGATTGCTTAACTTCTACGCTATTTTCCTCCAGCAGAAAGCCACTGTTGCTGAGCCGCTCCATCGCTTGCTGGCGAAGGCGGTTTCCTGGAGGTGGGGACGTGAGGAAGAGTCTGCATTCAGAGCCGTTAAGCAACTTCTGACCTCAGACAGTGTGCTCATTCAATACAATGAGACACTGCCCCTCAGACTGACCTGTGACGCTTCCCCGTACGGAGTTGGCGCTGTGCTCAGCCATGAACTGCCTACCGGTCGTGAAGCCCCCATCGCATTTTTCTCTAAGACTATGTCTAGTGCTGAGCGCAACTACAGCCAACTGGACAAAGAAGCGTTGGCTATTGTTGCAGGGGTGAAGCGCTTCCACGAATACCTGTATGGACGGCAATTCACCATTGTCACCGATCACAAGCCTCTCCTCGGCCTACTAGCAGGGGACAAGCAGACCCCAGCCTTCATGTCCCCCCGGATGACGCGCTGGTCCATTTTCCTCGCCGGCTACTCTTACAGCCTCGTCCACCAGCCTGGTAAAGCCATCGCAAACGCCGACGCGTTGAGCAGGTGCCCATCCGCCGAATCCGTGGAAGACCCGGCCCCCACGCTCGAGCTGCTGCATATTGACAACGACAGCAACTGTCCGGTGACATCTGCCGACGTAGCGACACACACGCGAGCTGACCCCATCCTCCGGCAAGTCCACTCCTGGGTCCTGAGAGGCTGGCCGACTCGAATTGACAGCGACGACTTCATCCCGTTCAGCCGCAAGCAAGGGGAGCTGTCCACCATGCGCGGCTGTTTACTATGGGGAGATAGGGTGCTGATTCCCAGCACTCTTCAACGAAGGACTCTTACTGCGCTGCACAAAGGACACCCGGGCATAGTCCGGATGAAAGCCCTGGCACGGAGCTACGTCTGGTGGCCGACACTGGACAAAGACATTGAACATTGGGTCGCCAGGTGTAGCCCGTGCCAAGAAGTCAGAGCCGCCCCGCCTCAATCTGACCCGATGCCCTGGGAGACTCCGAGCTCCCCCTGGTCGCGCATTCACATAGACTTTGCTGGCCCCATTCATGGGCACCACCTCCTCATCGTGGTTGATGCCTACTCCAAGTGGTTGGAAGTCGTCCCCATGGCATCCACCACAACGGAAGCTACCATCCGTGCCCTCCGGCGCCTCTTCGCGACCCATGGACTCCCAGACGTTCTGGTCTCAGACAACGGGCCCCAACTTACGTCCGTGCCCATGGAAGCTTTCCTGGCTGGCTTGGGCATTCGCCATGCCCTCTCTGCCCCTTACAGACCGGCCGGAAATGGGCAGGCTGAACGGATGGTGCGACTCACGAAGGAGTCGCTCGCTAAGATGGGCCCGGGGGACTGGCAGGAGCGCATTGACACTTTTTTGCTTACCCAGCATATCACGCCTCACTCTGCCACCCGAAAATGCCCCGCCGAACTTTTAATGGGCAGGAGACTCCGGTCACCCCTGGACAGACTGCACCCGCAATACTCCTCTGAGGTGCCCGCATCAGCCAGTCGCCAACTTCGCCAGTTTTCCGTCGGTGATGCCGTATTCGCTCTTAATTTCCACGGCTCGCCTAAATGGCTTAAAGCTACAGTACACAGCACAACCGGTCCCAAATCCTACCGCGTTGAGCTGGACGATGGACAGATCGTGAGACGTCATCTCGACCAGCTCCGCAAAAGGTGGAGGGAAGTGAGCGAAAACCACCCCGACGAGGTAGGCCTAAACCACCCCGGCGCAGTAGGCCTAAACCACCCCGACGAGGTAGGCCTAAACCACCCCGGCGCAGTAGGCCTAAACCACCCCGGCGCAGTAGGCATAAACCACCCCGACGAGGTAGGCCTAAACCACCCCGCCGCAGTAGGCCTAAACCACCCCGACGAGGCAGGCCAAAACCACCCTGGCGAAGTAGGCCTAAACCACCCAGACGAGGGAGACCGGCGACCCGAGGGAAGAACAAACACCCCGGCACCTAACCTAATACCAGATCCGGCAAGGCAAGTAGACCGGGGACAACCCAGCAGGGGAAGCCAACGTCAACCCTGCGAAGTGGGCAACCGGCAGCCCAGAGATAGGGACCTCCAGCCAACATTCCAGGAGGCCCTACAACAACCCGCCAACCGCGCAGAAAGCCAACCCTGCAAGGTAGGCCTACGCCACCCCGACAGAGCCGACCAGTCACCAATTCCGTCCGCCTGCCGCCCCGGGAGTAAGCCGGACTCGACCGGAGAATCCGGGGGCTTAACCCAACCACCACCGCCGGACTCGCACCCTGACCCAGACCGGCGCGACCCCAGCCCAGAGGGAACCCGAGGGAGACCCAGGGACCTACCGTGGCTCAGGAGTTCCGGACCGGTCAAGAGCAGGGATCCACACCGGCGGCTCCACGATCCGTGCAGGAACGAGGCAGACCAGCATCGCCCGCAGGCGGAGGTCCGTGACCCGGCCGGAGGTTCGGACACAGTGCCCGCGTCCTCGACGGCCAGATCCAGCCCGGCACCGGGGAAGAAGCCCCGAGCAGAGCAGACACCCTTCGTCCGGGAGAGTGTCCATCTTGACTGTGAACTGCGCAGGTCTACGCGGGCACGTAGACGTCCTGTTTATCTTAGTGACTATTTCCCTGATCGACTGACTAAGAACTAGGGGGGAGGAGTGTTATGTCCTTATAAGGGCATCCGCCTGGGATTGGCTAAAGATCCTTTCGGCGGGAGTTTTGAATCCCTGTCAGTGGGCGGTGCGTCTGCCGGAGTGTATATAAGGAGAGCTCCGGCAGCGCACAGGCTGTTCAGTTCTTGTTATTAAAACTTGTTACTTGAACCCTGCTGGTCACTTCTTCTTTCCTGCGCCGATCTAACAGTTTGCATACCCTACCCACATTTTTTTGAGGAATTTACATTAACTGCTATGATAATTAAGAAAAGATAGTTTCCACATGTTATGACTTGCTGCAAACATTTCAGAATCCTTTTTAAAAATCCCATGGTAAAACAAGACTCTTGCTGTTCTGGAATCAGTTCTATCTATTTGTACATGTCACTATGCCTATAAAGACTGTAAAGTGTCTGGCAGAATAATAGGTTTAAAAATATATTTGCTAAAAAACATGTATTAACAACCAAACAATAAAATACCCATGTTTATGGTGCAGAGATAAGAAATAAGGTAGTTGCAACCTCATCATTGTCCGTAGTTTGGAATATGTCTGAATAATCTGATTTTATAGTTTAACTACTAGTGGCAGCGTGCTGTATTTTATTTAGGTCAGGCATGTCAAACTCATGGCCCATGGACTGGATGCATCATGTGCTGGCCACGCTCATCCCTGGTTTAGCAAAGGGGGAAAAAGTCCCGATATGTCACATGATGATGATGTGACAACGTAAGTTTGACACCCCTGATCTAGGTAAATCTATGGCTGGCCTGTTTCTCTTCTGTTCTTATTTATTGGTTGTTTTATTTTGCAGCATTGTTTCATTTTAGCCTTCTTTTTTGTGAAATTTCCTGAATGTAGTAGAAATTATGTGAAATTGCTGAGTAGTTTTGTGGCTGCCTATTTTTCAAAATTCTCCCCATTCTTCCAAGAAATGTTAGTTGAGTTCACCAATTCTTTTTGTAAGTAAATGAATGAGAGTTGGTGAAAGGGAAACTGTTCTATTCATTGAACAAAGGCTCAAGAAGGGAGGCATACGGACCAATCCGCTGCTCTATTGGCTGCCCGTGCTTGCCGTCTGGATGTAACAGAAACCATGTTTCTCCTTATATTATCTATAAAGGAGCATAGAAGAATGGTTACCAGGGAGAATTGGTAAAGAAGGCAGGGTTGAACAATTTATCATTCAGTAACATTTCTCATACGGAAACTGTAGTAAGTTTCCAGTCAAGTTTTAAGATGGTTGCTAGGATAGCTTGGAGAAGGGGTTCACCTGGGATGCCCTTTTCTCCCTTACCTGTCAAACATCTGATCTCTGTTTTTAAATGATCAGGAGGTATATGCCATCGAGCAGTGATTTTAGGAGCCCCTCTTTAGTGAAACATCTGATTAGATCCTCCATGTGTTTCTACCACACATTAGAAAACACAATAGGCTAATCCTGTTAGCTGGGACAGATAGAGGCCTGAACTGCAGGAGGCATTAGCTCCTCCCTTGGCTTCAAAGAGAAAATGCTGCTTCTTATTAAGTGTGTATTAGCATATAAAGCATCCTAAACTTAGCCTAAAGAAATACTTTGAACAAACTGAAATCACATTTTTCATATACAGTATATATTAACATTCATGCTCCAAAATAGTGGTGTGGATGTAAATGTAGAACATAACAACAGGACAGGTGCTAATCCTGATCCTGACCTCCTTAAATGGACTTGTTTTTAATTTCACTTATTTATGTAACAGGCAAATAAATATTGTTTTGAAATGTATATTATGCCTGTGAAAATTGTCTTAGACTTGCCTGGAGAAAGAGTTTTGTGCTGCGGAGGTGAAGTGATTTGCTTCAGTGAAGCAAAGAGGCAACACAGTGCTGAGGTAGGACTATGAGGCAAAGCATGACATAGCAGCCTGATCTCTTTACTTCCCGGCAATTCTGCTTTGAGAAGGATTGTGCTTTGCCTGGACCCTCCTTGAAATGAAACTGACACCCTTCTGAACATTTGCATTGCTTTGATGTGTGTTCTTATTCTAAATTGTGATAAAATGAAGCAACCCTTTAAGAAATAAAATTAGAGAAATGCATTATTCAATGGGAATTTTTTTTTGTAAAATGGAATATCTTTCAATGCATCCTCCTCCTCCTCCTCCTCCTCCTCCTCCTCCTCCTCCTCCTCCTCCTCCATTAACAGTCCTTTCCATTTCCATTTTTCTAGGGAATGAAGAATTAGGAAGGCATAATTTTTCCAATTATGTGGCTTCATTGACATCTAGTAAGCTACACTTAGTTGTTCCTGTGCTACTTCTGCATTTTATATATCAACAAGTACAATACAGATCCAATCTTTATATGCTTCTAACTTGTTTCATATATCATAGTGTGTGTAACATGCCAGCTTTCTTGGTATTTTTTTCATTTTTAAAAATTAAATCACTAAAGATAAATGCTCAAGGAGGCAGGAAACCATTAGTCTGAAATTCCTTCTAGCACTCAAGGCAGGATAGGAGGTGAGAAGGCAGCACTTTGCATTTCTATGAAAGAAACTAATAGTTTTGAACCTTATTCATGCTCCAAACACTATTTATTTTCAAAGAAAAAGTTCAGATATTTTTTTAGATAGGGGAAGCAAAGAAATATACTTCATTTCATATCATGCATATGCTTAATGTGCTTTGGAACCCCAAAGTAACCAATATGCTGCTTTATCCAATTGTGGTAGCCTCATTATTTTCAATCCTTAGTTTGAAATCAGATGTTAAGGAGTGTAAGAACACATTTTCTAAAAGTTTTTATGGTGCTACCACATGCCCTGATTTTTTGCTATCATAAACTAACATGGCTCTCTCCTTACAACCTCTAGTGTGACGAATTTCACATCAAATTAAAATGATAGATTATTCAAATAACTACACTACCTGGTTCAGTCGTCAGAAATTTAATACTCACCCATATCCAGCAATTTATAAAAATTTGAAACTTTTTTTCCTACTCCATCCAAAGTACAGATCATACAGATTATGAAATGCGAGTTATGCTGTTGCCAGAGGTACATGAACTGGAAATAAATGAGTTCAGAATTAAATAATTGGAATTTTTTCAGGAGGATGAAGAATTAGAAAGGCTTCATGGGGATGTAAGTGATCTGCACTGAGTGAACAAGAAATAGTATTAGTTTTGTTCATCTTGGATTACCTAGCAATCAAGTAGCTTTATGAGAATGTCATCTGTTTCAATGGGTGCATCCTGTGGATCAAGGAAATGATATAATTAGAAAAAAAAACTGAGCAAATCTTTGAGAAATTTTGGAAATCTCCTTAATCTCTGCATTTAGATGCATGATAATATGATTTCCATAAAGTGTTAAATGAAACTGGCAGATCTCAACATATATCTGATAATTAGATCCTTAATCTGATTATCAAAATGTAATTTTTCTGGAAGGAAAGGCCAAGGACAGAACAAGAGACCTATTTAATCAGGCCAAAGATTTAGACCTTGCCTTTGTTACCAAGGATCAAGTTTGGACCCAATAATTTACGAAGACAAGGATAGTGGTTCATTCAGAGGTTTCTTTATTAATGCACATCTGCTCTCTTACAAGTATCATCAGGAACAACCCAGGATCTATGTGGGACGACCCTAAATACTCTGGGGGCGGAGCTACAGGTAAGGAGTGACCGGGGGAGGGGATGATGGGCTTGTCTAAGGTAGTTAACCCTTGGGTTGCCAGGTCAGGGGTGAGTGCTTGCCCAGGAAGGGCATTTATGCATGACAAATCCCCCTCTAAATGCCCGCCCCTGGGGGGAGTGATCCCTGACTGGTGTGAGCCTTTGAGGAGGACACAGAGCCTGGATGTGAGATATGTGTGTTGTTTTGACTGGAGTGGTTTTGTGAGTATGTCAGCTGTTTGGTTCTCAGTGTCACAGTGTATGGTCTTGATGAATCCTGTCTTATGAAGTTGCCTTATGTGTTTGTGTTTGATGTTTATGTGCCTGGACCTTTGACCTACTGCGTCTGCCATGGATATCTCTATGGCGGCCTTATTGTCTTCATAGATGTGTATGGGATGTTTGGGTTCTGCCCAGATGCTGGCAAGTAGTTCGTCGAACCATGTTAGGTTGGTTACAGCCTTGGACAAACATATATATTCGGCCTCGGTGGTGGATGTGGCCACTAGGTTCTGCTTGCCGGTGTACCAGTACACGGGACTGTCATTCAGGAAGAATATGTATCCAGAGGTACTCTTTCTGTTCTTCACATCCCCGGCCCAGTCAGCGTCAGCATAACAGGAGAGAATGGGTTCTTTGGTTGCGTTGGGCTCCAGCTGCAGGCAGGTGTCAGCGCTGTTTCAGGTACCTGAGTACGCTCTTGACTGCTTCCCAGTGGAACACTGTGGGGTTGCCCACGTGTCTAGACAGCAGGTTCAAGGCAGGGTGATGTCTGGTCGGGTCCAGTTGCCGATGTACAGAAGGAAGCCGATGGTGGATCTGTACAATGTGTTGTCTTGAAACTGGGGAGTCATCATACATGTTCTTCAAGAAATCCGCTTGCATAGGTGTGTCACTTGGTTTGGCTTCGGCCATGTTGCACTTGAGTAGGAGCTCTGTGATCTTCTCCTTTTGCGACAGTAGAAATCCCTTGGGTATCTTGTTGATTTGTACTCTAAGGTATTTGTTTATGTTCCCCAGCGACTTCAGTGAAAAGTGCTCACTTAACTTGTCTGCAAAGAAATCACAGTCCTTCTTGTGTCTGCCGATGTATAGTATGTTGTCCACGTAGATGAGTACATATTCTATGTTCCATTGTTCTTCCTAGTAAAGAAGCAGTTGTCAGTGGGAGTTGCCTTGAAGCCTAGTGACTCTAGTACTCCGACAAGGCATTCGTACCATCGCTTTCCGGATTGTTTCAGCCCATATAAACTCTTGTTGAGCAACCAGGTGTCGCCTTTGCTTGTGTCCTTGCTGGGTGGGGCCTTAACGTATATCTCTTTGTCCAGCTTGGCATGCAGGTATGGTGTCTGGACATCGAACTGGTGCACCTCTAGATCCAGAATGGATGAGATGACAAGGGCGCTTTTGACACTCTTGGCCCTCACGGTTGGTGAATAGGTGTCGGTGTAGTCCTCAGGGTATCTTTGGGCGCACCCCTGGGCGACTAACCTTGCCTTGTACATGCTCTTGCCCCCACTCTAGTGTCTTTATTTTGAATATCCACTTCGTCCCTATGGTTGTCTTACCCTCTGGTACCCTTGCTGGAGTGTATACGTTTAATTCCCTAAGACTGTTCATCTCCCTCTTCATTGCAGCCTCCCACTTTGATCTCTCCTCCTGGGGTAGCTTAGTTACTTCATCATATGAGTCTGGGGTGATAGGGCTGGATTGTAGGTGCATTACGTAGTCCTCGAGTCTCTTGGGCATTTGATTTCTGTTAACTCTGACTGGCCTACCGGGTGTGGACTCCGTGTCGTGTAAATATCTCGCCTCCTTGTGAGTGA
Source organism: Masticophis lateralis (assembly GCA_030761175.1). Lineage (NCBI taxonomy): Eukaryota > Metazoa > Chordata > Lepidosauria > Squamata > Colubridae > Masticophis > Masticophis lateralis. The sequence continues at coordinate 68,131,387 of JAUDYJ010000006.1, forward strand.
GTGTATCTACCTTCAGTTTGGGCTGAGCTGTCTTCCATTCTGCGATTTTGCCTTCCTGCTGGTTGGGTTTGTCTTTCCCTGGGTGTGTGTCGGTTGGAGTGATTGGTCTGTCTTGGTCTTGGTTGTCGTGACTGACCTCTACCTTGTATTGTAACTCGTTTAAGTATATCTTAGACCAGTTTGCCTGCTCGTGGAATGTGGCTGTTCTCGATATGATGGACCTATTATTGTTATCTATGAACCTGAACCCCTTGGTACCTGGCTCATAGCCCATGAACCTTAGTCTTTTTGACACCTTGTCCCCCTTTCTATGTAATTGTTTAGGGATGTGTACATCCGTGGTGACCCCAAATATGTGTAAGTGTGAAATTTGTGTTTTTTTGTTGTACATGACTTCGTATGGTGTTTTATCTATCACGCTAGACCAGAGTCTGTTGAGGGTATAGTTGAAGTAAACTAGGGCCTCAGACCAGAAATGTTGGCCGAGTCCTGTATCCTCGAGGATGCACCTCATCATGGTCTGGAGGTGTTGTGGCTCCGTTGCCTGAGCCTGCGTCATCAGCAGGGGAGGACTCTGAGAGTGAGGGAGAGGAGTTGGCAAGGTCTCCTTCTCCAGGACTCTCCTCTCTGGCAATGCCTCCGGAGGACACCGAAGTGCAGGAGATAGGCCCAGAGCCAAGCTCGTCCCCGCAGCCACAGGAGGACATTGACAAGGGCAGCGAGTTTTGGTTGGACCCTCGCCAGCGTCGGAGAGACAGGAGAGCCCAGCAGAGGAAAAGGCGTGGTCGTGATTAGCTGGTGGACCACGCCTCTTATTAGACTATATAAGTAAGCGATCGTAGGCATATCTTTGTGATGAACAAAAACAAAGATACGTGGATCCCGGTGTTGAATCGGCCCGGCGTCTTAGCTGTGGTGTGTATGTGACGGACTGTGTAATAAACACGTTGGCAAGCAACTGCGGAGTGCTGCCGTCATTTTGTTATCATCTCCCTTGGTTGCCTGCCAGTTCCTTAGCCTCTGGGTGTCTGAGGGGGGGTTCTTTCTGGGCACGGGGCCAGAACAGGAGGGTGGAATTTTTTTCATTCTGCCACGCCATTCTGAAAAGCTGAGAATGACGAAGATGTAAAATGCAGAATGCCCTTTGACCTCAACCAGCGCGAGAAGTCTCCTGATAGGAACTCTGATCCCCTGTCCATCATTATCTGTTTTATTTTTGTATTGTGTTGCATCTCTACTCATTTGTAGAACTCCCTGAATTTTTGATAGGTCTCACTCTTGTGTCTCAATGTGTAGACGAAGCTGTAACGACTGTAGTCATCCACTATAGTTAGGAAGAATCTTTTGCCATATTTTATGGATGGCTTCAGGGGCCCTACAAGGTCCATGTGTACCATACAAATGTGTGGGTAGTAGTGCGGGTTTCCTTTTTGGGTCTAGGGGCTACCTTGAGTTTCGAGCACTTACACACCGAACAGTCCAGGTAGGTTTCACAGTTTTTTAATTTTTGTTCCCTCAGTACAACTTGTTACCTTTTGTATGACTGGGAAGCTGGCGTGCCCTAATCTACGGTGTAGCAAGTGTGCGCATTCATCGTGGATAGGTTTGCCTATGTTGACCTTCCCTGAGCCTTGTGCACCCCCTTTGTGAGTGTGCGTGCCCTCATTCTCTTGTTTCCCATCGTCATTGTTTTCGTCCTTCCCTACCCCTACTTCTTTGTTGGTGTTTTTACAGGGTGTGTCTGTTTTGGATGCATGAAAGTAGGGTAACTCCCCTTTGATTGTAACCCCCCCTCTTGTTGTCCCTGACCATGGTGACTCCTCCCTCCTTAATGCTGATCTCAATTCCCGCTTCCTTGCTAAGCTTCAGTGATGCGAGTATATTGTGGGGTATTTCAGGGACTAGTAACACCCCCTCTATTTTGCCTATGTTTGGGAGGATCACGTTGCCCCTTCCTGTTACCTTCACATTGTTTTTGGCCACCTTGATCAGGTAATCCTCCCTTGTGAATAAGGAGAGTAGCCCTTTGTCATATGTGGTATGGTTGGTGGCTCTGGAGTCGATAAGCCACCAGGATCCCTCTCTATCTGGCTTGTTGGCCTGTGGGGTTTCCTGTGTGTTTCCCTACTCTACACAATGAACCATTCCAGCTGTCCCTTGAGCTATCTCTATTCCCTTTCCTCTCCCAGGGTTTTGGTGAGTCTCTACGCCTTAGTCTGTTGTCTTGAGTATGTCTCTCTGGGTGCCTACTGTGGTGTTCATGTCTGTTCCACTCTCTATGACCTTTGGGGCAGTCTCGTCTGTAATGTCCCCTGGACCAGCAATTGTAGCACTCTATGGGGTCTTGAGTGGCATCTGTGAATGCTACTCTCCTTGATTGTCTGTGTTCCCTGTGTGTTGTTTGGCGGCTCTTCCTGAGGTTGTCCTCCGCTATCAGTACGTTTGAGAGACTATCGATGGACATGTGCCCTAGGCTTAGGATATCTAGATGTGTAAGGAAAGTGTCGCAGGCTGGGCCTCGGGAGTTGAGGATTATGCTTTTCATAGTCTGCTCTGAAACAATCTCCCCCCTGAGTTGCAATTCGGCCCTGGCTGCGTTCAACTCCAATAAGTGTTCCCCCATGGAGACCCCGGGCCTGATTCTGGCTGAGTAGAAATCCTTGGAAATTTTTGTAGTGGTGGCTACACTATCACTATAGAAATACCCAAACATTTTTTGAGTTATTTCAAATACAGTTAAACCATGTTCTATACTGTAATATATGTGTGGTGAAATGCTAGATACTAACAAATAAAATGCCCTGTGTTGCAAACAGTCCATTTCAAAAGTCCAGGGTTTCTCTGGAGGATCAGTAATAAAAACCAACATATTTTCCTTTAAGAGAATAACTTGGAATTGCTGATACCACTCCATTAAATTTGATCCCTCCATTTTTAATTTCGGAAAGTCATTTGGCAGATTTCCTGTGCTACTATTCAGGTTACTTACTGCAGGCTGCTGTCCATAGTGCTTGACATGCAGGAAGCCGCAGTATGGCACAGGAACGCTTGTGGGGAGTTTAAAAATCCTTCCTTGCATTTTTTTTCTTATCTTGTCCACAGGTGCTTCTGCGCATGCACAGAGTTCATTTCAGTCATGGCTTCGCTGGGGAAGGTTTCTGTCTTCGCTGCTCCAGTGGAGAGGCCTCTCCAGGTTGTGCAGGCCTCTGCCTCAGTCCCTTGTGTCCAGCGGTGATCCGGGAAGGTGTTTCCCTCTGCTAGCTGGCCGTTCATCCTTCTTGGTTGCAGTCCTGGTGGTGGTGGTGAGTATCGGCTCCACTTAGCTCGATCAGGTAGTTGCAGCCTTGGTGGGGGGTGGCATTCTGTTGCTGAGGGGTGCTGTGGTGTCAGTGGGTCCCCAGCGGTGTCTGTGCCCCTTGATGGGTTGTTGGGGAGCCCCCTTCCTCTGCCCCTTGCCTTCCTGGGCGCTTCGGGGGATCCCTTCGGCAATTTTATTTTGGGCCCAAAGGCTGTGGTGAGGGTCTTGATGGCCTCTTCCACTTGCCGCTCGGTTGGGGTGTCTTCGGGGGCCGACCCTGCGCTTTCCTCCCCAGAGCTGCCCCCATTTTTATATTTTTGGGGTTTGCGCTCTTTTTGGGTCGGTCATTTTGCATACTCTATTTTAATTGGTCAGTGGTCAGCCATCTTTTTTGGCCACGTGTTTAAAGATGGCTGCCACTCAAAACATTGCGTTTTGAGTGCTCGGCTGGGGGTCGCCTTCTTACCGGTTATGTGTCTGGTCGCTCCGCTTTGCATCCACGATCCTTCCTGATCTCCTCTTGGCCTCGGATCAGATCACTGATGCCAGCCACGAGGTCCTCATCTGCAGCTGTGTGTGGGCTGTTGCTCTTCTAATTTTCTCATGTCAGATCTTGTCTGAGGTTTCCTTTTTTCCTCTGTATTGCGTTTCTTCTTGGGCATGTCTTCTGGTCATAGAGTCATCCAACCATCCTCTGCTACCAATTTGTTACCAAGGATCGAGGTTGGACCCAATAACTTACGAAGACAAGGATAATGGTTCAGTCAGAGGTTTCTTTATTAATGCACATCTGCTCTCTTACAGGTATCATCAGGAACAACCCAGGATCTATGTGGGACGACCCTAAATACTCTGGGGGTGGAGCTACAGGTAAGGAGTGACCGGGGGAGGGGATGATGGGCTTGTCTAAGGTAGTTAACCCTTGGGTTGCCAGGTCAGGGGTGAGTGCTTGCCCAGGAAGGGCATTTATGCTTGACAGCCTTGTATAAAATATTGGCCATTGAATCATGTCCAGGAAGCTCACCAATGGATAGGAAGCTAGGGAGCTCAGTACGCTGGTCTTTGAGACAAACTCGCTGAAGTTTTTATGTTAGATCATTACTGTAATGCATACCGATGGGTGTCAGTTTAGCCACTGATGGTTCTCTGATCATTTTTATACTAGAAGATGGGACTTTATCATATTACAGAGCAAATCACTAGAATCATTCTTAGAAAATAAAAAAGGAAGGGAAACATTGCTCTCCTTTGTAAAGCAGAAGAAGCATTATCTGATTTGGGACAGAATATTAGTGAATCAAATGGAAATAATGTTCAATGGAATCATATTTAGTTATATATGGAGAGGCCTCTAGCAAAATAGTGACAACAAATTTAACAAAAAGCTCCCTCAGGCTCTTGATACTGGGTGATACCATATCAGTAAACACAGGGGTAGAAAAGGGCATAAAATATACAGTGTCAAAGTAATTAATTCATGATGTGATTCTCAGATATCAGGCCTTCAGAAAATGACAGAGTGCTGCTTAAAAAAACCAAGAGTGAATAATGCACAGAAATCTTGGAATTGGGGAGTATGCTGCTTTTACCTACATTAATCTATTTCAAGAATGAGTACATCAATAAAAATGTTTGACACAAATATGTTTTATGATTTTGGAAATAAAGTGTTATCTTAAGCTGTCTGTCAAAGATGAAAAATGAATTCCAAAGTAAATAAATAGATTAGATTAAGTATATTGTAAAGGGGGATTTGTACAGAAGGTACTGAAGTGCAGTACTGAAGGTACTGAAGGTACTCAAGGCCTTATGTGTTTTGGATGGATTTGAAAAGTGGATACTTTTACAAGCTCAATGGAGAAATGTGCTGGGGATTAGATAAAGTGAACTTTATGTTATGCTAACCTGTTTTGTAAACTTTGGGTACTGTTTAAATTTGTTTAATATGAAATAGACTTATATTTTAATAAAAGTAACTCACTCAGAGAATAATTTAAAAATCAAAACTTCAAGAGATTCATGCCGAAGGATAGAATTGCAAAAATGTATCTGATGATCTTAAATCAGTGGTGGAGTTCAAATTTTTTTACTACCAGTTCTGTGGGTGTGGCTTGGTGGGCATGGCAGGGGAAGGATACTGCAAAATCTCCATTCCCACCCCACTCCAGGGGAAGGATACTGCAAAATCCCCATTCCCTCCCCTCTTCTGGGGGAGGGATATCGCAAAATCTCCATTCGCACCCCACTCTGGAGCCAGCCAGAGGTGGTATTTGCTGGTTCTCTGAACTACTCAAAACTACTTCCGCTACCAGTTCTCCAGAACCTGTCAGAAGCTGCTGAATAGATAGCAATTTTTGAAATAGAAAGCAGCAGCTCCCATTCTTTTGGACAATCAAAAAGAAAAATTTAAAAAAAATTGTAATGATATAAAGTAGTCAGACAGGAGAGTGTTACTTAGCATTTACTTTTTGATAAATAGATACTTTATTTTATTTTTATTTAAAACTTTTATATATCATTGGTTTGGACTTTGTGCTTGAGGTGGAAAAATGTAATTTTGATTTTGGGTTTTATCAATCAGGTTTGTTGTTATAGAAATGGCTAGTTTATACTAGTATGTATAAGTAAAAAGTTGACGTGTGATGCTATTATCTTATTCTACTGCAGTAAAGGGAATCAGAAGTCAATGCCTTTTCTTTCTTTTTTCTCTTTGCCCTACAATTTTTCCTTCCCTTCTTTCTCCCTGACTTTCCCACTATTTTCTTTTGCATATTTTTATATTATATTATTTATTTTATATTATAAACTAATAAAAAAGTTTTTATATACTTCTAATTCTAGAATTATGAAAGATAGAAAGAATTTTTTTCTCTTCACCAAACGTACTTACAATATACAAGTTCGATTTCTCAAGCCTAATGCCATCCATGTGTTGATTTTCCCCTCCCACAAATCTTTTTTTTTTATTGAAAAAGTTTTACAATACAAAAATTTTTCCCCCTTTTTCACCCCTCCCCCACCCCCACCCTCCCATCCCCCCCAATCTCCCCCTAACCCCCCCAATCTCCCCCCAACCCCCCTCCCTCCCCATCCCACCCCTGACTTCCGCTACACATTTAAAGAAAAAAACCAACAAGAATTTATAACAATAAGAAAAGCAAATACTATTATATATTCAATTCTAAATTTAGAGGAAGAGAAAAGAAAGAAAGAAAAGAATTAAGAAGATAAAAATAAAATTAAAAAAAGCCCATAAACATAGATATTTATCTAAAATTAACAATATTATAATAAGAAAAACACCCAGAAAAAAATAACCATTATAGTATTTAACCCAAAGAAAAAAAAACATTGCTAACATTACTAATCATATGCCATACACTGTCCCCCAAAAATTATATATCCTACTTATTCATATTAAGTAATATCAAATAGTTTAATCCCAGCTATTTAATCCCCTTAATTCAAGAACACAAAACCCCCCTAAAGAAAAGAACATAGAACATACAATACAATATAATTACATATATTGTTATAATTTTCCATAACTCGAATTTCAATCTTCTCTTCATCTCCTCCCACAAATCTTATTTGACTTAAGGTTAGAAGCAGACTGTACTTCATATTGCATCATGGGAGACTGGCAGTTTTTTGCTTTCTTCTTTAGGAATAACCTTTCAGCATTGGATTTTGGTAAAGGATGCTTGCATAATTTATTCCTAGAAACAGAAATATGGCATTACTCTTTTGCCAAAGCTCTGTCCTTTTGCTGGTTCACAGAAAGAATTAAGTCTGAAATAACAGCCGCATTTGAGGCTTACCCAGCCGTACATTCTACAGTGTTCAACATGGAATGTTTCTGAGCCTAGTGCCGTAATGTCGAACCTATGGCATGTGTGCCAAAGGTTGCACATAGCACCCTCTCTGTGGACATGCAAGTCGTCACCCCAGTTCAGCTCCACCGTGCATGCGCGCATGCCCCCTTGCTGGCTAGCTGATCTTCGGATCTCTGCCACACATGCAAGGGGATGGGGAACATGTGCGGGGCATGTGGGACCTGTGTGTGCATGCATGGGGCACGTGCAGGGCTTCACACACATGCATGGAGACTTGGGGCACATGCGCAGGAGCCACATGCGCATTGCATTTTGGGGTTCGGGTGCACACACATTGGGCACTTGGTCCGGAAAAGGTTAGCCATCACTGGCCTAGTGCAATGGTCAGACTGGATCTATGGAGACATTCTTTCTGTGCTCATGTGCAAGTATTGTGAAAGATAACTTGAGAAATTTAATTAACTCAACGTACAAATGGGCAAATCATATGCTTAATTGGAGAGGCATAATGCTGAATATAGGCTTTAATGTTTCAAATCACACACAAGTTAAAGTTTGATTGTGCCAGAATAATAAGGTAGTCTTAGACAACAATTGGGTAGGATTAACAGTACATAAAAATATTGAAACAATTGAATGGCATATTAAATAAAATTAAAAAGAAGAGTGAAAGACTTCCATTCCCCTTTATGAAATCTTGATTTTAGCACTCATGGAGCAAATTGATAATCTAACTTTACAAAAAATTAATTACTCATAATTACTTTTATTCGCCACTATATTTTTCAATGTTCATCTAATTATTTCTACAGTTCAGTATCTAATAAACTAGTTGCTTTCAGCTAAACTACGATGATATTTTTTTCCCTTAAGTATGCAAACCATTCAGTTTCATTAAGGCCTTCTTAAAGACAGTATTCTGTTTTGCAAACTTTTGGAAATATGTTATACTTCCCCAAGTTGAAGCCTTTTTCTTTCTTTTGTAAATTAAAGGTAATTCAGTAAGCATAATTAGTTTAATTGGGGCTGACAGGTTTAACTTGACTCTACCATAACACTCTATCTACCATATGCTTTTTATCCCATGGAGGCTATGTCACTTTTCCTAGTGCTGATCGCAATAGATGCATATCTGTGCAATAGAACATTGTACTGAAATAGGAAACCTATGATTTTTCAGATGATGTTGATCTCATGGTCAGGAATAGTAAACTAGTGTCTATCTATATCCATATCACTCCCACCTCCCTCTCTCCCTGTGTGTGTGTGTGTGTGTGTATGTGTGTCTGCCTATCTGCCTATCTGCCTGATGTCTGTCTTGTCTGTCTCCAATGTCTCAAAGTACATTGTTCACAGAAAGAAAAGAAATTAAAAATAACATCTTAATAAACAACAAATAAATTATATTGACATTCCCAATTGGGGGATGGGGGGGGGAGAGATACCAAAATCTAATATTATCATCTAATATGATATTTCCCATACCCATTTTTAAAACTTCTTTAAGTACCGGTAAATGTAATACTTACTTCTGAGAAGCTCTTGCTATAATGCCTTGTAGAAAGAACTCTCGAAGATAAGGACCTTCTGTAGGGCCTCCCTTATCTGACTTTTGGCCTTCCCATATTGTGATAGTGTTCCTGCAGGTTGTATCAATGAAGATTTTATTTAGGGATTTAGTCTGTAGAAACAGTCAAAAGCAGTGGGGCATTTCCTGCTTCTTCACTGGTCTTAAATTTTTCAGAAACCTAGTTGCTGTTTCATTTTATTCTCTTTAATTCTCTGGGAAATAAGCATTCTGTCTGTGGTGTGACACAGAGAAGAACTCCACGGTAGTCATATTTGGAAATTTCAAAACATGACTACTATTCCAAAAACCTCTGCCACCATTCTGGAATGTGTGAAATAATGGCTTTTAAAAACAATTAATTATTAATTATTAAAATAATTATTCTGATATTTCCAAAGTGTTTGGAAATGGTTTTAGAGAAGTATTAGATTTTTATTTTAAAAATCATTGATTCATTTTTATATTATATCCTATTTTTATTCCTGAACAGCTTCCTTTGCTTTCTCCCAGCTTTGCTGTTTTCCCTTTCTTTGATATGTAATATATTCCATGGCTGATTAATATAGAGTTTGGGATAGCAACCTCCTTCAAAGAGACATTTAATATACAACTCTAAAATGCTGAATAATTAAGAGCACGCTAGTAACCTAGCAGAGGAAAATAACACATTAAACTTTAACAGATACAATCACTGAATATTATTTACAGTCATGTGTAATTTATATCAATTTAACATGTATAAAAGAAATCTACAATTTCTTTTTTAAAAGAGCATAACAATAAAAACAGGTTGCATGATTGCTAGATGCAGGGTAGCAATTATGTTTTTTTAGTGGACATTCAGTGCAAGGATCATGGCGAAAGATAAAAACTTAATATGGCAATCACAGCCATGAGGTTGAAGCCCTGCCCTTTTGAAAGATATGTCTTAATGGACACACAAATGGAGGAGGACTTTGATCACAATCTTGTGACTGCCATCTTGATTTTTTGACTCACTGCACATACCATTGATTCAGTTTACAAATATGAGTTCTATTCAGTCAGAGAGAAACAAATGTTGCACTCTATTAAGTCCACAAAATAAACGATAAGAAGCCACATATTTTTTACATTCCTGCTTCTAAAATATATGAAAAATAAAATTAAAAAATGTTACTGACTGGTCAATTGCTGAATGCGTCTTGTTGATTGTTTAATTTTGCCCAGTTTGTTTTTATCTGGCTTTGAAATCAGGAAAACAAAAGAGGAAAAGTGCTTTAATAACACTTTGTTTTGATTGCCTTGTGGGTATCTAAGAGCTGAGAACTAGCTTGTTTGATTTCTATGATAATACAAAATTTGGTGGCGTTCTGAAAGCACAGAGTTTAGCATAACTGGGGCATTGGAAGTCTATTGTTGCAAATTTACTGCCCTAAGTGGTAGGATAGATGATGGATAGGTTATATTGATAGATAAGAGGATAGATGATAGATAGATAGATAGATAGATAGATAGATAGATAGATAGATAGATAGATAGATAGAGAATAAAGATAGTAGCTTTGTTTTGGCGAACCTATGGCACATGTGTCGGAAATGGCAGGCAGAGCCATTTTTCCGGGCATGCGGAGGCATTGCCCGTTGTTCTTCCTGGTTCCGGTACACCGGTCATCTGGTTTTCATGTGCATGGACATGCCGGAAATTGGAAGAGCAGCTGCCCATTTGTTGTGGTCCCGTCCTCTGAGCCTATCCCATTGGAGGAAGGAAGCTCTGAGCAGGAGGAAGAGGAGCCAGCCAGATCTCCCAGCCCCCCCCCCTGGCACCGTCTCAGGTGCCAGCTGAAAGAGAGCCAAGTAGTGGGGAAACAGGTGTCTCAGATGAGAGTGAGGGAGAGACGTCATTCCTGGACGCACGCCAAAGAAGGCGAGAGAAAAGATTACTGCAGCTGCGACGTATGAGGAAATAGATCTGAGTCACTGGATTGGAGTCACAGGATCAATGAGTCACTGGACCACACCCACTGGACCACATCTATATAAGACAGGACGGTGGGTCAAGAAGTTTGTGACGAACAAAGCAAAACAAACATAGCAACCTCGTAGTCTTGGAAGCTAGATGAACGGCAAAGCTACATAGGTGATTTTCTTGTTTGTGTAACCTAATAAAGTCCTTGGCAGACGGTGTGCATATCGCTGCCAAGGTTGAGATAAGAACTGTGGAGTGTGCCAAGTGATTCTTAACCCTCAGCTGGCTGTGTTTTTGTGGGTCTCTGAAGGGGGAGGACAGATCACCATTGCACATGCACACTCCAGGAAAATGATCTTCCTCTTTCCACAGTGCGCATGTGCACTGGCCAGGTCGTCTGGTTTCTGGCACGCATGCGCACACAAAGACCAGCAATTGGCGCACGTCCCAAAAGATGCAGAGAGGGAATCCTGGCAGTCACTTCCTAAGGAGGCAGAGCAAGGCAAGCCAAGGATCCCTGCCTGCGTGAGCTACTTGCGCTGTCCCAGGCGGTCTGGACCACCGCTGGACCAGCAGCCTTTTGCCCATGTTGCTCCCCCAGTCAGAAGGGGGTGCAGGGAAACATGTGAGGAGGCTGCGATTGCTGCCAGCCGGGCCCACCCACCTTCTCTGGTTGGCGGGCAGCTGAGGCTTGCAATGAATGGCACAAGCAGGACTGCAGCTCCGCCTCCGGGCTGTAAATGTGCCTTGTGGGAGCAGAGGCTCGTGAGAGTCAAACCTGGGAACTCTGGGAACTCTGCCCTATTCCAAAGGGCACCTGCAACCCGCGACTGAAGGAGCAAGAGTTGTGGCTGTGCCGGCTCCACGCCTGCAATCACTACAAGTGGGAATTGTCTGTGCTGCCAGCGGATCCCGGGTTTCCTCCTTGCTGCACTCAGAGGAACTCAACAAGGGAGCACCAGGATCCTAGCCGTGCTGGGCTATCCCCCAAGGCGGTCCCGGCTGGACTGTTTCCCGCCCTGGTGAGCGGAGAGTGAAGGGGCAGTGTCTCCAGCCAGCCCGGCACCTGCTCTCTGCTTGGAGGACCCGCTGCCGGCTTTAGGAATGGTGCTGAGCTGAGCTGCCCTGGGAGGAGCGGCTGCAAACCGGCACTGTGCTCTTGGTCTCTGACTGAGGGAGTCAGCCCTCTCTGTGGGGAAACCCACAGCAACACCTGGGGAGAGGCAACCCGGTGCAAGGCGGCAGCCCCGAGGCTGGACTCAAAGCTTGCCAGCCTTGTGGGGAAAGTGGAGCTCTGGTTCCCAGCTGTGGCTACTGGTTGGGGGGCTCTGGCCCCAAGCAACGGCAGCTCCTAGCCTCGCTGGTGTAGGACAGAGGGAGGATGGAGGAGTTTGCGAGGGCCACTCGGAGGGACCTTTGGGGAGGTTTCAGCAGCCAGAGATTGAATGAAAAAATCTGGAGAAGCTAATAAACTAAACAATTGATCTGATACAGAATTTTCAGGCGGCAGTGTAGGGACCAGCCACCACCTGAAATGCAATGCACTTATCCCATGGCTTGCATAAACTGCTCCCGCCCCTTTCAAAATAGCCACACGGCGCTTCCCTTGGGTGCTCCCAGAGTTCTCAAAGTTGCCAAGGTTGAAGAGTCCAGCCCTGCCTTGGAAAAGCCCGTCGTAAGGCAGTGGGGAGGGTTCGACTCTCACGAGCCTCCACTCCCGCAAGGTGCATTTACAACCCAGGGATGGAGCTGCAGTCCTGCTTGTGCCATTCATTGCAAGCCTCAGCTGCCCGCCAACCAGAGAAGGCGGGCGGGCTCGGCTGGCAGCAACCATGGCCTTATGTGTTTCCCCGCACCCCCTTCTGACTGGGGGAGCAGCGAGGTCAAAAGGCCTCTTCTGGGATGGGTGAATGGGGTGCTGGCGAGTTGGCAGGCAGGGCCGAGAGTGCTGCTGCCAGCTTGGGAACAGCTGTCTCACCAGGGTAATTCCTTGTCCTCCGGTAAGAGGTGTGCTGGCCCTCTTGGAAAAAGTGGGGGCACATGTGTGGCGGGCGCACTCATGCGCAGTGGGGGTTGCATGTGCACATGTGCAGTGTGAGGTGCATGCACATTAGGAGCATGGTGGGAGGATCATGTGTGCATGCACAAATGGGGGCACCCATTGCATTATGGGTGCTGGCACGCGAGAGCACGTGAGGGCTTGCGCGCTTGGACTTTTGGCATGCAACACCAAAAAGGTTCGCCATCACTATACTAGCTCTTTGGATTCAAAAAAGACATGAACTCTTATGAGTTCATCTGTATACAAAGAGGTAGTTTTGCAATCCCTGTCTGGAAGTGCAGAGTGTAGCACAAATTTTCTTTCTTTTCGTTGATCTTTGCAGTGGGATACTTACTTTTCAACTGCACTCTACTCACAGTGGCTCTGTCCTTGTATTCTGATTAGCTTCCTCTGCTTTTGAAAAGGCCCTGCTGGAATATTCTTCAATCTTTGTTTGGTCTGTTAAACTGATGAATATTTGAACAAATTTAAAGTTTTCCTTAGCATTCAGGCACTCAATGTGACCATGTCCTCTCTGCTAATGTGACAGCTGCTGTTCTTTGTGATATCAAAAGTAATGGTTGACACCAGTGGTAGGTTGGCCCAGGTTCGCACTTGTTCTATAGAACCGGTAGTAAAACCGGTGGGAGGCTTCACTCACTTTGCCCGACGTCATCAGAATGCTTCTGTACATGAGTGAAGCGAGCGCGCACACATGGCCCCATTGTGAACTGGTAGTAAAGGTAAGTAGAACCCACTCCTGGTTGACATAGGGCAGGGTGATGTGAAACCAAATTTACTTTGTACAGAAGGTCAAATTATGGAAAGGACTGCTCTGATTATTGGGATTCAAGAACATTTAATATATAGTGGCCATAGCTTAACTAAACAGAGCTCTATGCAGACAGTTTCAACTAGGCTTTTGTACTGTAATGTGCTATTGGTTTCACTCAATCATTCTCTCCCTCTTTCACCTATGTAGCTTCTTCCTAGGCTTTCACTTCTGGTCAGGAGTAAAGAGAGGGGAAATAATTCTTTTCTGGATGTCTTCAACTCCAATATCTTTGTCAAGCTGTCTCTCCTCATATATCCTCCCCAAATTACAGTCCTTTACACCAGCTATTTGCTTAGCAGTTTACTCTCTTGGCTCCTGCTTGCTCCTGCAAGGCTATCAACTGCTAATGAAGCCTCCTTTGTGCAAAGCAAATAAAAAATGACTCAATGCTTCTGCCCATTTAGATGTTTACAGCTAGCTGCTTTAATAAGGCATGAAGTTTCTCAATATCTACCCCTGTTTTTTGTCTGGGGGGAGGGGCGGGGGTTAGCCCCTCCCCCCAGACCCATCAGGGCAACTCATCCTGCGATGGCTATTACTGTTTTGAAACACTCTTTATGGGCTGTTTTTTCTCTTTTTAACCCACCTCTCAAGCTCCCCCTATATCTGTTAATTTTTTTATGTGGGTTTTGCCATACACTAAATAAATAAATTATTCATTATAGGGGCCCTTCTGAAATATTTAGCCAAAACATGACGAGAGACAGTAGCATTTAGCCAATGTATCAATAGCATTTTTAATAAGATATTGTTAACTTCAATACGCAGAGTCCTGGAAATGGAACACGAAGTGGAATGTAATTGATTCTCTAGTTTATACACCAATCATTTGGGTTTAACATAAATTCCTATAAAAATTGCTAGTTCAGCCTTATCTCTAGTTTTTTTTACAAAATATTTGTGCCTATTCTTCTTCTTATGTTTCTGCTCATATGCTAGTGTATTCTGTTCTGCATAAAGCAAAAATAGTGTTCCAAGTTATTGTTATATTTTACTGATCTCTTTTTTTCATGCATGCAACAGAGGGTATGCAAAGATCCTCAGAGATAAATGTACCTTCTAAATGATCTACAATCCTCTGAAAATGACTAATCCCTCTTCCCTCCAAAGTTGGCTAATTTAACCACAGAGTTCACAAATTTACAATAAACCTACATTGAATCAAGTGTACTGTATGTGTTAGCTGTGCCTATTTCATGGTATGAAACTCTTGAGAGTCTATGCCCCTGATGGCGAACCTATTCCACGCATGCCAGAGGTGGCACGCAGAGCCCTCTCTGCTGGCATGCATGCCATCACTCCAGGTCAGATCACCGAGGCATTTCTTTTATGAGCTTGTTTCCCTGAAAATGATGAAACAGAAGATCATGAAAGAAAAAGATCTTATCTCTTGCCACGCTACTGGTTTTGGGATGCCCCGCCTCCCGCCAACCAGCTGGTTTTTGGGTCTCTGCTGTGCATGCACGCATATCTGCTGCATGCGTATGCATGTCCCTGCATGTCCGTGTGTATGTCCGCACATGTGCACATGTTTGTGAATGCAAGCACACCTTTCAGTTTGGACATGCGTGTGCGCAGTTTGGACACTCGGTGTCTAAAAGGTTTGCCATCGCTGGTTTATGCTGAGACCAAATGATGCTCTTAGCCAACTGAAATTGTGAATTCTTTCATAAAAGATTCTTGCCATATTCTTTAAACAACAACCTTTGAGACATGTTAGGAGAGAGATATTCAACAGTATTTAGCAAGCTTTATAGCTGAGAGTGAGATTTCCATGTAATTCTTATCAATTCAGTCAGTCACTGTAGACACCAAGGGTCCCATAGTGAATTGTGACATGTTTGGGAATGTTTATAATTATTTATATAAACATTACATAAATGGTTACAATCTTTTAAAATTTCATTGTTGTATGCATTAGAGTCTGTAGATTATGCAATTCACTTTGGGACTGAATTACTATTCAAATCTTAGATGAAATTAATCTCAGGAGTTTCTCTGAAAAATGAATATAGATATCACACTCTTAAATAACCAGGGCCACATAAATGGATGAAATACAAGGCTGGCCTCTTCACCAGCTCTCAAGGAACTCTGTGAATCTTTCTAAAATATTGGTAATCTATATGAAAAATCAATTATTCTTTCAAGTGAAGCATAATAGATTTCCTTAACAACATTAACTTCCGATAATGGGTGTTTTTTTTCCTTAAAATTATGAGTCTGTTGAAATCCCAAGCTTTGGAAGTCAAGAACTGTTTCTGGGATATATTAGTATATATTGCCTGGGTCTGACTGAATCCATTGTAAATGAAAATCCATTTTACTCTTGAATGTGAGCTAGAACATCTTAACTTTCTACTCTTTTTCAGAACTGAGCTGCTGTTAAAATCCAGGTAAATGTAGCAGATAAAACAGATCTGGGATTCATAAAGGGATACCTTTTCCCCTTAAGGAATCAAAATAATTTGACTGTCATTAGATTTTGTTAGCTTTCACTTGAATGGGAAAAACAATAAGGTTCTTGTCTTCTTAGGATGCATAGTTCCCAAGACTATGATTCCATGGTTCTTATAGTTCTATTATTTTTCAACTTTTGGCGAAGTAAGATTGTGATCTATATCTTTCTTTCCATCTGAATCAGGAGAGTATGGAGATAACGATGGCCTTGATTATAACCAAAAAAGAAAAGAAAAGAAACAAAAATGCTGAGGTTGAACCCAGGTAAGACTTATTGTGAATGGATAATTATGTCGTCATTGTTGTTAGTTGCAAAGTCGTGTCTGACCCATCGCGACCTGATGGATAACATTCCTGTCCTCTACCTTCCTCTGGAGTCCATTTAAGCTCACGCCTACTGCTTCAGTGACTCCACCCAGACACCGCGTTAGTTATAGGACTTGGAAATTGGAAAGCCCTGATCTTGACAAAGAAAACTCTGTCCAAAGAAACAAATGCTATCTTGAGGCTCTCCATAACTGGAGAAAAGTTATAGGGACATTGTTACACTAACTATGGCAACAGAATGCCTTTGTCTCCTTAATCTTTGCCCTTGATTACTATAGTACACAATTCATAAAGTTGTCCTTGAAGACAATATGGAATCTATAATTAATGCAGAATTTACCTGCCCAAAAGTTAAGTGGAAGATAGGAGATCTAAATGTGACTAAGCGGCACACTGTTTGTTGATAAGTTAGTGGGTCCAATTTAAGGTTCTGACACAGTTTATAAATCAGAAGGGTCCTAGGAATGAAATACTTAAAAGACAACTTCTCTAATACCTTCAAAATGAATTACACTTACAGCAATTAAATTGCCAATGCAATTGGTCCAATGTGTGGCTTGATGTTTTCCAGGTCCCAAAGAAAATTTTGATTAATCTGCTTTAATCAAATATGCATAGTTAACAGGTAGGAGTCCTTCAGATTATGGCAAAATAAGAGCAATAAATAAATAAATAAATAAATAAACAAACAAACAAACAAACAAACAAACAAATATGACCCTAAACTTTTGCAGGCAGATGGCTCATATCAATTTTCTTTCCAGCATAAATTTTCCCTGTTAGCAACACTAATGAATTGGCACTGATAAAATATTGGCAACAAATTTTTATTAATACTTTTATCAAATAGACTCTCAAATATTTGTAGAAATCTAACTTGAAAAAGTGAGCATCCATTGAAAAGGAATTGGAGTAATAAAATAAATGTGTTGAAAATAAATAATGAAATCAAATATTTGAGAATAAACTAACATGCTATGCAGATACTGTGGTACGAAGAAATGCATCAGTGAAGAATTGCAAAATAAAAATAAAATAAATTTATCTGAATTAAAATATTTCATTATTTAACAATACAAAAATGATAAGTTTCCAAATACAGAACATTTTGTTTTATGCTTTTTTATTTTGACACCATTCCTTTTACACAAACTGCTAATGAAAATAAATCAGTGGTTTCATTGATTATGGGAAGCAATCGAAGAAAATTTGAGTTACAGCAATCTTTGGAATTTCCACTGTAATGTAATGTTACATGATTTTCTCTGTGGATTAGAGTCTTAATTCAAGATATGCTTGCAGTTCAGTTATCACACAATATGAGAGAAATATAACTATATAGTTGGACATTAGACAGAAAGAATGAAACATGAATCACTTGTATTTCCTTCGAGACAGTTCCATAATATCCAGAGACATACTAAATATGGATTTAATTCTGTTTTTTAAATTGCTACTCTGAGTAATGAATATTTATATATGTATTAAATTCAGGAAAAGAAAATGACAAAAGAAAACAGTATGAACCAAATATTTAGTAAGAAAAATATCAAAATGACACTTATACTATCAAACATTTGCAGTATATGTGTCCCTCTCTTTCTTGGTTTTTGGATCACAATATGATACATAATTTCCTTAGAGGTTTTCAACCAGTCATGATAATAAATTTTGAGATTACATATGATATACATAATACATCTCTGGGGAAAAAACAAAGCTATTATGCTTCAGGCTATATTGCCATTACAATATTTTGGGGTAAACTTTGTTTCTCCAATATTGTTATTTTGATTACTTTGAGCCCTTGAGATATCTTTAGAACTATTACATCAATCAATTATCCTTATTTGTCTTGCCTAAGAACATGCAGGAAGGTAGGAAAGTGTTTTGTTTTTATTTTTCTAAAGCCTAGTTAATTGTGATGATTTTGAAGGCAGAAGTGAATGAACTGTCTCCACCAAACCATGATGAAAATCCATACATACCCAATTATTTGTACATTAGTGTTGATCAGACCAAAAAATTGTATAACTTAATTTAATACTTCCCCCCAGGGTTGCTTATTCTAGGGAATTTAATTTAATGCAGCACATAACAATTTTCTGTTTCCCATTTAAATGCCAGAACAAAAAATCCTCAATGATTTAATGAAGTATATCATTTGTTATATAGCTATATAGAGAAAACAAAACAATTGGTTTTTCCACCTCTGAACTATTTTTTTTATATTGTACAAATGTCTGAAAAACAAAATGGATAAGTGCGTATGTTAATAGTTCTCATTTGTTTAGCAGGAGATTTCTGACAATAGATAGATAGATAGATAGATAGATAGATAGATAGATAGATAGATAGATAGATAGATAGATAGATAGATAGACATAATATAATATAATATAACATAATATAATATAACTATTTTTTATAAATATTTTATTTTTGTAAATTACCAGTGTAAATTAGAATTATATAGACTTATAGTTTTGGAAATAATCTGAAGATCAGCTATTCTAGTTTCTTATAATGAGGCATCATATTTCAAGCTTTTATACCTAGAAGTTCATGTAATTGAAATACATTGCTGGAACATTCATAAAATAGTCAGGGTGTACATCAGTGATGGGTTGCCCCCAGTTTGGACCGGTTCTATAAAACTGGTAGTAAAACTGGAGGGAGGCTCTGCCCACCGAGCCCAACGTCATCAGAATGTTCTGCGCTTGGCCCCATTGCAAACCGGTAGTAAAGGTAAGTAGAACCCAGCCCTGTGCCTTGGGTCAGATCTTACATAATATATGGAATTTAAGTGTGCTTGTCAATTGGTGAATGGTTATGAACTTTACTCAGGGTAAATTTGCAAGATTCACAGTCATCTTCACTTTCTTCAAATCCACGTTTCTACCAGACTCTTCAAGAAGTTTGTCCTAACAGGTCTGTCCATAATCTTTTTAGAATTGTTTTGTTTTCATATATGCTCACACTTTAATTCCAGTCTTCTTCCAACGTAAGATGTCCATAAGATGTCACTTCTTCTATCTCCTATAATCAAACTATGGAAAAAGGATAATAAATAAAACTGGCCATCAATATGATAGCTGGATATATACTTTAAAATATTAATTCTATTCAATTGTCCTCTCACCTCTGGGGAAAATCGATGTGTTTGCTCAGTGAGATGGTAAAATAACTTTAACACTTTTGCTGTATGCTGCAATTCACAACATCAGTGGCTCATATGTTTTTTTTTTCTTATTAATACATAATTTAAATGCAGATACCATTTTAGAATCAGCAGTCAAAGAAAAGAGAATGATAAAATAGGATCATATTAAATATGGTTTAAAGCAAGGTAGCTTGTTATCTCTGTGATTGTTTAATGCATATCAGCTTTGTAAATACATACTTTGCACCCTTGCATAGCATTATCACCCATGTAACTTGGCAGCAAACAGCTCTCTATTTTGGTAAATGCTAGTGATGATAGTTTCATTTTACCAAAACAGGTTGGATTGAGAAAACTGTTGAAAGTTTTAGATTCCTCTTGCACAGAAAATCAGTTGAACATGAACTATATTTAAAGTAAGATTGCCAGTTAGAGGTGGATGACACATTAACAGAAAAACAGTAAGGTAAGTAACATTTAAAGTCTGATAGTACTTTCCCATGCCTTAGGTTCATGGAGTGTGCAGTTGTAACATGCAGTGAATAATGCTGAAAACCCTGTCTCTGCCACTTTGGGATTTTATTGCATAGTTGGTGAGCTCCAGGTTCCTTCAGTGCTGCATATACAATATTTAATGCTAAAGATTTACTTCTTTTGGTGTTTATCTATGCTCTTTATATGGGAAGGTAGATGTTGTCTACAAATTTATTCTCACAATTTATTGCTGCAAGGTTTGTCTCAAGTGTGGGGCAGGCCTGGCTTCTGTTGAAGCTTGGACCTGGGTTATTACATTTGGTGATCTTCTTAAATTTATAAGGAAGCTACAATATGTTGGCTTGATTCTTTTTGTTCAACCTGATGGCTTCCAGTAATGAGTACATTGGCATTAAATAAGATTTACCTTTGCTAAATCCCAAAGACACTAAACAATCAGAGAAGAAACTAAATCTTGCCAATGTACAGTACTTATTACTTATATTGTAGGCTTCCTAGCTTCTGGCTTTAATGTAGGCTTCAGTAGATTCTTGCTATAGATTAATAGAGTGATGGGGCTTCATCCTTAATGAGCTCTAGCTTTTCTTTTTTAACATTTTTACTGGCTGAATCCCAGAGGTTAAGAATTCTCATTCGCAAGTTTAGATAAAATATCAATGAAAAGCTGCATCTTCTCTTGCCAATGTAGATTTTTTTTGACTATATAATTCTAATATTCTTCTTATTACAATGCCAATAAATTTATCCTTAATGCCTTTCAACCAACTGATTCCTTGGGACAATTTGTAAGGGGTTTTTTCCTTGTTAGGAAACAGAAATATCCACAATGCATATGAAGTTAAGTTTCTTGTGCCACACTTTTGTTAATGATGCTCAAATACTGAATTTACTCACCTGATTGACACAATTCTTATTCCTTTCTTTTAAATTTAAATTTTGTTGTTTTTATTTTACTTCTTAATGTTCAAGGAAAGAACATGTATGCTTTTACTAAGCACTGGATTTGTAACCATAACACAATGATTTAAAATGCTTTTCCACACTGAAAAAGAAAAAAAAGTTTAAAGAAGCAAGCTTGCAGATGAGGGAAAATTTAGGAAGAATGATAAAAAGTGAGTGCTTCTCTTTGTTCCTAGGAGGACTGCCTTTTCTCTGCCCACGACTCAGTCTAAAAAAAAAAAAGATATTTTGAAATGGCTATAGAGATTCTCAGTCATTCAGGTCATAGTTGTCCCAAAGATGCTCTTTCAAGAGGAAACTGGACTTTCTGTTTTTTCTTTGAAGGCAAAGCTGAAGAGCTGAAGAAGCTTCTTGGACAAGAAGTGAAACCAGAAATGTTATTTCAAAATGGGATAAAAGCTACAAAGATACGCACAGGAATCTTCCTTTCTCCAGAGCAATAATACCTTAATGGGCCAGTTAAGTGCTTAAAGGAGTGTGTCGTTCCTGATCTTCTGGAGTCTTACTTTGAAAGCCTTCCTTGGTGTGAATCACTATGACAAAGTTGGTCCTGGAACCAGTTTTATTATGCTGGCCAGGCAGACTCTGTTGCCAACTTGCCCAGTGTATAACTTTGAAGAAAAACTTCTGTCAGGCAACCAGTGAAAGTAGAACATGGCAGAAATGGCAAAGGAAGCAGTGTTTCATCACATTTTAAGTGTAGGACATCTTAAAATTATGTAAAAAAAACCCAAACAAACTAGCTTGGACCCCTCAATTACAGCATGACATGTTAGCATAGTATGTTTCATGAAAATAATTTGGGTAGATCACTATTCATGAATGCCAGAGCCAACAGATGATTTGATATCCAATTTTCATTGATTGCTGTCAGCAGGCCAAAAATCTTATAGTCTAAGGTCTAAAACTTCTTGGAAGAATGGCCATGATTCCGTCTGTCATCAGAAAAAGCACAACATAAATTTAGTTGTTCCATCACTAAGATTTAAGGCACCAAGAAAACTAAGTTAATATTTAGCCATTGCTCATTGCCTTTGGTCCTCTAAATAGTCATTGTGGTTTACAATGGCATGATTATGTGGACATATGAGATAGAGGAAGCATAGGATTGTACTGTGCTTTGGCAATGATTATGTTAAATATTTACAGAGCTTTGCTAAGTTTTATTCAATTGCAAATTGAATAAAATTCCAAGCAAAGAAAGAATATTTCAGCAATAAGTTTAAAGGTTATGACACATTGCTTTCCCCTTCCCTCTCTTTTTTATAATGAAAATGCATTTGCCACCTTCAAAACTGAGTAGAATAAGGAAACTGGTAGAGCTACAAGAAGACTGGTACAGCTCGACAAAGTGTCATGAATATCAACATTTTATCCCTGTTGGGTAAGATAGAATTGTACAACTTTGCTAGTACAAAAGATGTACCAGTCTAAAAAAAGAAACTATTCTGACAGTTCTTAGGCCAAGGAATCTTTTCTGACATAAAGAACATATTTCACCTGCTTCTTGCCTGAAGGCTGAAAGTCTGTGGCCAGTAGAATTGTGATACAACAAAAGGGAAATGGGATGTGTTTGGTTATTTTTCTGTTTGGGAAGGCAAACCCCCCCCCCCCACCTTTTTAGAGTAATGGTGGTAGTTTCCATTTGGTCTTTAAAACTCCAATAAAATGGACAAAAATAATTTATGATATGGATGTGTACTTTTAAAGGATGCAATATTTTACTCATAATAGTTTTGAAAATTTCATATCCAACTACTGTGGTGTCCTGGTTAGGATGCTAAGATTACAAAGGGTTTTGTGATTTTCACTTACCATATTTTTCGGAGTATAAGACACACCTTTTTACCCCCCCAAAAAGGGTGAAAATTTAGGTGTGTCTTATACACCAAATGTAGCCCTGCCCACCCACTGGCCCCCACCCTTTGGCCTGTGCCTTGCAGCAGTTACCTCCTTGCAAGCAAACAGCAAGAAAAAATAGCTCCTTTCAGCATAGGCTAATTAGCACAAGTTGATTGAATCGGCTTCCCGACTCTCAGCTGATTTGCTCTCAGCTATTTTGCACAGGGCTCTGCTGCTTGCTGCAAAGAGTGCTGAAGCAGATTTTTTTCCCCCTTGTGCTAATCAAGCTACCCTGAAAACGAAACTGAAAGTAAAGCAGGCTGTTTGCTACAATGTCGCAAAATTAGGCAGAGGCAGAGGAAGATTTCTTTTTCTTCTTTTTCCTCACCAAAAAAGGTAGGTGCGAACAATGGGAAATTTAGGGCAAAAGAGGAGAGTTCAAGATTTTAAAACACGAAAGAAAAAAAAGGAGAAAGAAAAAGGCAAAAATATAAATGGGAAGAGGGAAAAAGAAATGAAAGAGGAAGATGTTATACATATTTAGAATTGGAATATGAATAGTAGTAAGAAATAAATGGGAAATCATGATTGTAAGAATGAAATGAATAATAATTGGAATATTTGTCTTTGTATTTTTGAAATCTAGACAATGATAAGTTTTTCTTTTTTTCTTTTTTCTTTTAGAAATATGAATAAGTATAAACTGTAACAATTGAAATTCCTTTAATGGTATATGGCGATGAAAGTAAAAAGGATTAAGTTGTAGCTTGGATAACAGCTAGAACATTTTTAAATTTAATTAGGGAAATTGTAACGATTGAAATATTTTTAATTATATATTGTGATGAAAGTAGAAATGATTAAGTTGTGATTTGGAGGATTATATGGGCAAAACTATTTGGGTTATTGGGAGAGTTTAAGATGTGAAAATGAGTAACATAAGGGGAAAGCTCTAACTAGAGAATTGTAATAATTGAGATACTATTAATTTTATATTGTGTTGAAAGCAGAAATGGTTAAATTTTGGTTTGGAGGAATATATGGGGAAAATTATTTGGTTTATTATTATTGGTAAATATAATTAATTGATTTGTAAGAAATTGGATTGCATGGAAATAATTGGAATATTCATGTTCATATTGATTAATATACAAAAAGATAGTTATATAACGAATTGATTTATATTAAAATGTTAAATTTGTATTAAACAACTATAATAATACATAATTAACCAATGTGAGGATGGATATAAAAATAGATGACAATGGGAAGGGGTATAATATAGAATAGAAGGGAAAAATTGAATTTGGTTAAAATTAGCGATGAGGATGATGGATAATATTGGTTTTTTTAAAAAACAGATGAGGAATAAATATGGCAAAAAGGAAATATAGAAATTGTAAATTTAATTGAAATGACTAAACACTGTTTAAATTTGTGAACAGGCCAAATACTCTGTTCAAAGAAAATACATTGTATGTTTGTATGTGTGTTTCTCTAAAAAATACAAAAAAGTTTTTTATAAAAAAAACAAAACAAAAAAGGTAGGTGCGTCTTATACTCCGAAAAATATGGTATTTTATACCAGTAGTAAGTCAGCTATCCTCTCAGGCTAGAACTACTTTATATTGGTGAAACAAATAACATTTTGTGTAGACGGAATTAGATTTGTACTGAAGAACTGTGAGCTTTGATTTTTTTTCCTGGTATTCAAAACAAGTAACTAAAAGATGAAAAGAGACAGAGAGTTAAATAAATAATGCTCTCATAAACCATCACCTCATCATAGTAAGGGGATGGGTGTCCCAATAATTCCAGAAGGTAAGCTGATGGTAGCTTAGCTACTGACAGGTATGACCATATCTGACAGGTCTTGGTGGAGAAACAGAAACGGCTGTAAAACCAAAACAACAAAATCAAACAACAAAATGGAAAAATCAGTTAGAAAGAAATATCAATAAATTTCAACATAGTATCAGCAATTTGAAGGAAAGAAATTTGAAAATAATAAGATCAAGAGAATTAAAAAACAAATCAGAGGTATTTCAAAGAAAATCAAGAGATATAAAATTAGAATATTTACATTATCAATAATTTTTGATGGAATCAGCATTTTGTCTTTTTTACTTTTGGGCCCCAAAATAAGCACCAGATCTTATTTTTAGGGGATGTCCTACCTACTTACCATAGGACTACTGCATCCAGACCTGCCACACACTGTTGCTCTGCGGCCCGACTTCTTCTGTGGCTGCTTGCGGCAAGATGCCACATGGCACATGGCACATGGATTCTGCCTGGCTCATTGGGCCGATGCCGCCTATGGCAGGAGGCCATGTCTTGCATTGTGCCATTGCATGCATGCATGGCACTATGTGTTACGTGGCATCCTTTTGCAAGTGATGGGACCAGCACAACGTGCCATGTGGCGGCACCAGTGTGCTGCACCATGTGGCATCTGGCCTGAATGGCCTGAGCAGTCGCAGAAGTCAAGCAGTGGCATGACAGGTGTCGGGGGGTGGGACGCTTGGCTGTGGCAGTCTTAAGGTAAGCAGGTGCAGGGCACGTGGAATTGCTCCACCCCCCATCTCCACCCTAGCTTGATTTTTATGCATGCACTTTGCCCCACCTCATACAACTGGACAGTGGGACAGAGTGGGCTGGGTCTTAACTAGGGCTTATTTTGGGTGGGGGGTAGGGCTTATATTAGGTACACAGATAATAATCAAGCCAGGCTTATTTTCAGGATGGGTCTTATTTTTGGGGGAACATGGTAGCTTTTGTTTCATAAAGCATTTCTGGTAAATACTAGAGACATAGATGCTTCTTTCGATAAAGATGGAAAAATAGAATTTTAAACTGATACCTGAGGTAATCCAAAAGGATACAACATAGATACAAAATGGATAAAAGAGACTGAGATGACCATTGGCTTTGTCAAAATGGATGATACGATTATAACATCAGAAACTATTCAAAAGCAAACAAAGAATATTAAGAAATGGGATATACATCTGATTATTCTCCAGGAAAGCAATAAATTAAATTAAATTAAATTAAAGTATACATTAAATTAAATGTTACTATTTGGAAAGTTGAAGAATGGATAACAGAGACATGGGTGTAATTGCATGCAACTACAAACCAATTACTTGATTGCCAACAAAGCTACTAACTGGCATTTCAGCAACTGTTTTTCCAAACTACATATTCAAATACTTACTTTATCTTCTTGAACAAAAACGTAACTGCCAGAATTCACAAGAAACAAAAGATAAATTCCTCAGCAGGGTCTGGGCTCACGTTGATCAGTATGGTAACCAATACGAAGCAGAACGGGACTTGGTATCAGCAATCTCAGATGGGATGAATGAGGGGGAGCCCAGCTGAATGGATAGCCCAGCTACATGATGAGGGTGCTGTTGAACTTTATGATATCAACGGCTTTATCACACTGCTACGGTCCCGCTTTGTCGACTCAGACTGCATAAACAAAAACAAAGCCATGCTAAACTCATGAAGCAAGGTAATTGACCAATGAAAGACTTTGTCTGGAACTTTAA
Organism: Masticophis lateralis; assembly: GCA_030761175.1. Classification (NCBI taxonomy): domain Eukaryota; kingdom Metazoa; phylum Chordata; class Lepidosauria; order Squamata; family Colubridae; genus Masticophis; species Masticophis lateralis. The sequence continues at coordinate 68,157,721 of JAUDYJ010000006.1, forward strand.
GCAAATCACAGGCATGCTGATCCATTGATCGGATTGCATACTCCTGCACTACTTCAAAAAAGCCATCAACCCAGAAGTCAGAAAAGCCTGTGGGATCCGGGGAGTACCTGAACGTCTCCACGACTATTATACCATGTCCATTGCTCTGGACAGAGAAGTACACCCCCCCAGCCAAATACCACCTCAGCAGCCACCTTGTAAGGCATTACCAAAAAAGCCTATTTCAAAACTTAAAATCCACTTCCCCTCCACAAGGGAGCGGGGTGATTAAATGCTATCGCTGTGGACAAACATGACATTGAGCTTCTGAGTGCTTGGCTCCTGCCCCAGTTCCACAATAACGATCTGCCACAGCTGTGCGAGGGAGGAGGACTCCAAAGAAAACTCCAGACATCAGCCAATTTGCCAAACAAGCCATGGAAATTCCCCTCCCCACTGCAGAGAAGGGAGACCCTCTGGCTACAGGAGCATCCCCCGACGAGCCCAACGGGGATGAAGATCCGATGGTGAGTGCCCACATCTCCCCCTTTTCAATTGAAATAAAACTGGTCCTGCCAGAAACAGGGAAAGAAACAAAACTCCCAGCAGTAATAGACAAAGGCTGCACCAGATGTCTAATCAGCCTTAAAGTTGTAGAACAATTGGGCATCAAAATAACACCCTTAAAACAACCAATTAAATTTTACCAGGTTTATGGCACTCTAATTGAGGTCACACTCCCTTTGACAGAACTGCTAAAGACCGACCCATCTCCCACCAAGCCAAAACCCAGCCAGTCTTTAGCTTGGACAATGAACTGCCAAAAATCTTTTGAACAGCTAAAATGCCTATTTGCGGTGGAGCTGATCCTATGGCATCCTGACCCAACTAGGCCCTTCATGGTTCAGGCTGATGCAAGTGATGTGGCGGTGGCAGCTGTACTACTACAAAGAGACCCCCAGAACAATCTAATGCCATGTGCTTACATATCCAGGAAGTTAACGGACACTGAGCGCAGATGGGCAGTATGGGAAAAGGAGGCATTTGCGGTGTGATGGGCTCTCCTATCCTGGAGACATTTTCTGAAGGGGGTGGAGGAGCCTTTTGAGGTTTGGACTGACCACAAGAATCTCGAGGCACTGAAGACCCCGAGGAAACTTTCTCCAAAACAGGTTCATTGGGCTCAATATTTCAAGCATTTTAACTTTAACCTGAAATATATCCCGGGGGATAAGAACATTCTGGCTGATGCTCTCTCCCGTAAATCCCAATTTGACAGCCGACGGGAAGAGATAGTTCATGCCATGATTTTAGAGTCTCAGCTAGCCGCCCAAGCCCGCACCAGAGCACAAATGCACCAGGGTTCCAACCTCCCCAAAGACAAGCTGACAGCGGAGCTAAAAGCGGTGCTCTCTAATGATCCCTGGTTTAAAGAACACTAGGCAGACCTCACCCTATGGGACGGGTTGGCATGGAAGGGGAATAAACTTTATATGCCCCACAGCCTGCGGCTCCTAGTACTGAAGAGAAGTCATGACTCTCGCCTAGGGGGCCACTTTGGGTTTTTAAAAACCCTCCATTTGACCAGGATGCAATTCTGGTGACCAAAGATGAAAACTGAAGTGGAAGACTATGTGAGGAGCTGTGCCACTTGCACCATCATGAAATACTGACCAAGGAAGTCCCCTGGTCTTCTCCAGACTGTGGCCGAACCTACCAAGCCCTGGGAGGAGATTGCAATGGACTTCATAGTTGAACTCCCTGACAGTGGAGGTAACCGAGTCATTTGGACTGTCATTGATTTATTCTCCAAGCAAGCCCACTTCATTGCCTGCAGCGGACTACCCTCGGCTAAAAAACTGGCAAAGCTGTTTGTGAAACACATCTACAGGCTACATGGAATCCCAAGAAGAATAATATCGGACCGCAGGGTCCAGTTTACTACTAAATTCTGGAGGGAATTTCTACGAGTCATTGGGTCATCCCAGGGTCTTAGCTCGGCTTTTCACCCATCGACTAACGGATCGGCTGAAAAATTGAACTCAATGGTGGAACAGTACATTAGGTGTTATGTGAATTATCAACAGGAGAACTGGGCGGACTTGTTACCATTCACAGAAGTTGCTTATAATAATGCAGTACACAGCAGTACTAGGTTGACCCCTTTTCAAATAACTATGGGCATGGATTTTGTGCCAATGCCTGAGTTGCCTAGGCAGCCGCCCACTTCCATGTCCTTAATGGACTGGATAACCTCCTTGAAAAAGGGTTGGGAGAATACAAAAAAAGCTTTAGCGGAGTCAGCGGAGAAATATAAAGCTCAAGCCGACAAACATTGGGGTCTTCCGAATAAGTGATAAGATGTATTTGTCAATACATCAAGTACCTAAAATTGAGAGTGCCCAGCAAGACGTTTGGACCCAAATTCATAGGTCCCTTTCCTATATGAAAGTGATTAACCCAGTGGCTGTTTGACTTAGGCTCCCTCGCATATTAGGGAAAATACACCCCGTTTTCCACAGCAGCTTATTGAAACCTGTCAGAGAATATTAGACACTTTGAAACTTATTTCATCTTTCTTTTGTCTGATTTGATGGTAAATTTAGTGCAAGTAATTGGCTTACCATTTTTTTCAGAAAGCACAATTTAATTTAGCAGCACTATCAATGACAGTTCTAATACTAGGTTGATTTTGATTTGATTTGATTTGATTTGATTGAATTTATATACTGCCCTACTCCCGAAGGACTCAGGGCGGTGTACAGCCATAAAATAAAACATATAAATACAAAATTTAAAATAGACTAAAACGAAATTAAATAATTTGGCTGAAAAATTTAAAATCCCAATAATTTAAAACAAATTAAAATTCCCATTTAAAAGGGGGAAAAGACTTAGGTCAGGCCGGCTTGATGGAACAAATGAGTCTTGAGCGCGCGACGGAAGGTGCGCAGGTCCGGGATCCTCCGTATCTCCAGGGGGAGCTCGTTCCAGATGGTGGGTGCTCCCACAGAGAAGGCTCTCCCCCTGGGGGCCACCAACCGACATTGTTTGGCCGACGGCACCCGGAGGAGCCCCTCTCTATGGGAGCGTAATGGCCGGTGGGAGGCTATTGGTGGTAGTAGGCGGTCCCGTAAATAACCAGGTCCTAAGCCATGGAGTGCTTTAAAGGTGATAACCAAAACCTTGAAGCGCACTCGGAAGACCACCGGGAGCCAGTGCAGCTCGCGCAGGAGAGGTGTTACATGGGAGTGCCACGTCACTCCCATAACCACCCACGTGGCTGCACTCTGCGCCAGTTGGAGCTTCCGAGTGCTCCTCAAGGGGAGCCCCATGTAGAGAGCATTACAATAGTCCAGACAGGAGGTGACGAGGGCATGAGTGACTGTGTGCAAAGAGTCCTGATCTAGAAAGGGACGCAACTGGCAAATCAGGTGAACCTGATGAAAAATCCTCCCGTTCACGGCCATCAGGTACTCATCTAAAGACAGCCGTGAATCCAGGAGGACGCCCAAGTTGCGAGCCCTTTCCATGGGGGCCAATAACTCACCCCCAATAGTCAGCGATGGCACCAGCTGACTATATTGGGATATCGGAAACCACAGCCACTCGGTCTTGGATGGGTTGAGCCTGAGCCTGTTCCTCCCCATCCAGATCCGTACGGCCTCCAGGCACCAGGACATCACTTCAAGGGCATCGTTGGGGTGGTCTGGGGTGGAGATGTATAGCTGGGTGTCATCAGCGTACTGGTGGTACTTCACCCCAAAACCACAGATGATCTCGCCCAGCGACTTTACATAAATGTTGAACAGAAGGGGCAAGAGGACTGATCCTTGTGGCACCCCACATATAAGGGGCCTCGGGGTCGACCTCTGCCCCCCTGTCAACACAGACTGAGACCGTTTGGAGAGAAAGGAGGAGAACCACCGTAATATGATGCCTCCCACCCCCAGCTCTACCAACCGGTGCAGCATGATACCATGGTCGATGGTATCGAAAGCCGCTGAGAGATCTAACAGGCCCAGGACAGAGGAGCACCCCCTGTCCTGAGCCCTCCAGAGATCATCAACCAATGTGACCAATGCCATTTCCGTGCTGTACCCAGGCCTGAAGCCTGACTGGAATGGATCTAGATACATCATTTCCTTCAGGTACTGGGGGAGCTGTCATGCAACCACACTCTCAACAGCCTTCGCAACAAAGCGAAGGTTGGAGACTGGACGATAATTAGCCAATACTGCCGGGTCCAGGGAAGGCTTCTTGAGTAGAGGTCTCACCACCGCCTCTTTCAAGGCGGCGGGAAAGACATCCTCACCCAATGAAGCATTTATAATCCCCTGGAGCCAGCCTCCCGTCACCTCCTGGGAAGCCAGCACTAACCAGGAGGGGCACGGGTCCAACAAACATGTGGTCACATTCAGTCTACCCAGAGTCCTGTCCATGTCCTCAGGGGTCACAGGATCAAACTCAACCCAGATAACATTCTCAGGACCTGCCTCCGTCATCCCCACTGGAACTACCCAGTCGGAGTCCAGATCTTCCTGAATCTGAGTGATTTTGTCATACAGATACTGAACAAAATCCTCGGCTCTTCCCTCCAAGGGGTCCTCCCACACTTCCTGGTGGAGCAGGGAGCAGGTCACCCTAAACAGGGTGGCCGGGCGGTTATCTGATGATGCAATAAGAGCAGCAAAATGAGCACATTTTGCTGCTTTTATCGCCACTAGGTAATCCTTAATATGAGATCTTACCAGTGTCCGGTCAGATTCAGCACGACTGGCCCTCCAACTACTCTCTAGGTGTCTTTTCTGGCGCTTCATCTCCCTGAGCTCCTCAGTGAACCAAGGAGCTAGGTGAGATCGGCTGCAAAGGCACGACTCGATCCAGAGCTCCAGTGGCCGCCCTATCCCAGGCGGCCACTAGGTCTCCAGTCGAGGCGTGAGCCAGAACCTCAGGGATTGGCCCAAGCTCCATCTGGAACTTGTCGGGTTCCATCAGGTGCGTGGGGCGGTACCATCTTAATGGTTCCGCCTCCCTGCGGCGGGGTACAGAGGTTCGAAGGTCAAGGCAAAGGAGAGAGTGATCCGACCATGACAAGGGCTCAGTGACTATATCCCCTATCTCAAGATCACTCAGCCACTGTCCAGAGATGAAAACCAGGTCCAGCGTGTTTCCCCCTGTGTGTGTAGGGCCATGAATTAGCTGGGTCAGGTCCATAGCCGTCATGGAAGCCATGAACTCCCGAGCCACCTCAGACGCCTCACCCACGACGGCAGGTTGAAATCCCCCTTGACCATAAGTCTGGGGGTATCAACCGCCACAGTGGCAATAACACTGAGAAGCTCGGGCAGGGCTGCTGCCACGTGGCAGGGAGCCAGGTACGTGATCAGCAAACCGATCTGAACCCTATGACCCCACTTTACAAGGAGAGACTCACAGCTGGCCGTCTGAGGGACAGTGGCCTCCTTTGGCCTAAGGCCTTCTCTAATAACAACCGCTACTCCCCTGCCCCTCCCCTGTGACCTCGGCTGATGGAATGCAAGGAAGCCTGGTGGGCACATTTCTACCAGAGGGACCCCTCCCTCTGAGCCCAATCAGGTCTCCCTAATACCCACCAGGTCTGCTCCCCCCTCCTGAATAAGATCACGGATGAGGGGGGCTTTATTTACAACAGACCTGGCATTGCACAACATCAGTTGCAGGCCTGGGCCCTGAGGGTCTGTGCAACCTGGTGAACGAGTGGAGCCTTGGGGGCCGGAGCATGCCACCGCTCGAAGACAGCGAGCGCGCGTTCCCTTAACATATGGCCCCCTGCTCCCACCATATCTATCCCTCCCACTCACAGTACCGATGGTAAAAGTGCAATCTGGACAAGCTCGACCCCCCCCCCATTATCCCTGGATCCCCCACCCCATACGTCATGGCCAGGCCCGACCCTCCCCTAAGTGGGTTATCCCTCAAACCCACACCTCTACTTCCAATCCTACCCTCCCCCCTCCCGGAGCCCCTTAAAAGTTTAACAAAAAATTTCCATAAAAAAACCCTCAACCCCCTCTTCGCCACATGCCACCTCTCTGGGTTCCAAAACCCATCATTGAGGTAGGCCCTCGATAATGTAGAGGGCCAGGCTTGCGAGAGGGGGGAGTCTCACAATGCGAAGAGCTTGGCCAGTGAATACATCTCAAATTGGCCTGGGGCAGATGAAAAAAGGCCAGGGATCCAATAGTGATAGTAGAAAGAAAGGTCCTGGGGAGAATGTCTGCCATTTCGGTGCGGGTCAAACCGGATTCCACAGCCCTCTCACAGCGGTGGAAAGGAGTCTCAAGCCGTTTCAACGAGTGGAATGATGAAACCTAGCCACCCTCTCACGATGACTGGAATACAATAGATGGAATGTCCTCTCTGGTAACAGCAGCAGGAATTGGCTCCCTCAGTGCCCGCGCCCAGGCTGAAAAGCTCCCCTCACAGCAAGGAATAGCAGTTTGGTATATAGATGGTACGGATGATAGAGTGGAGCCAGAACTGGGGGTCCACTGTGGCAATGTCAGGGGGACAGATAGAACCAAAGGGGACAGTTCGCTGTAGACGGATCCAGTCCAAATGGCAACAAGCCCAATAATGCCCAAACCAAGTGGGGGGGGAGACATAAGGGCGGCAGACCAGCTCATCCAGCCCTTTCCCATCTCGTTTGTTCTTCACTGGCCTTCCAGCTTTCCCTGCTTCCCAGATCTTCAAAGGGGAGACCAACCAGGCAGATCCAAGTTAGTGACTCTGCAGTCCCTCCCCTCCCCTCCACAGTTAAAAAGTTTAACCATTCCACTCGCCACCGCCGCCACCGCGGCCACCGCCGCAGTCGCTGTCAGTAGCTGCGAGCTTTTGGGGGGGGCAATTGTGCTGCAGCAAGCCACCATCGCCACCGTGCCCCCTTTGCTGCTCCGGGTAATACAATGGTGACCCATCTGCATGTATCTTACTCTTTTCTCCACGCCCTTGCAAAATTTAAGCATTACTAATGTCTTTCTAATAAATTAGCACAATTTGGACATCTGGTAAAGTAATGGCAATTGCAGGTGGCATTTTTTGCTGCTCAATGATGAAAGTAAAGCAAATTTCTAAATATTTGATATTGAAAATATGACATGAACATAATTTCACTTTTATATTTCATAAAAATGCCTGCTACTTTTTGCTTTGCTTGACTTATTAAAATGTTAAACTTAAGATATTTAAGGTATTAAAGTAAAACAAAAAACATTTAATATATTTATTTGTAGATGATGTAATTATCTAGTTATACTGTAGTTCACTTCCATACTGAGTTAAATAATGAATGTTTCTTGTAAACACAGGATCTGTTCCAGTGGTGGGTTGCCCCCGGTTCGCACCGGTTCTATAGAAATGCTTCTACGCACAAGTGAAACGCTTCTACGCACAAGCGAAGCGAGCGCACAAGTGCGGCCCCTCTGTGAACCAGTAGTAAAGATAAGTAGAACCCAACCCTGATCTGTTCCTGTGATAAATTATACAGCTTTTTAAGATTCAAATGATTGCAGTGCCCCACAATCACTTGATCATCATTTGCAACTTTCCTGTCCCTTTCCAGAAATATTAAAAATACAAATGAGGAAAAAGAAAGATTGCACAGAAAAAGCCAATGTGCCAATATAAAAATCTTAGTGAATCTTTAAAAACAAAAGTAAGTGGAATGAGAGCAATCAAAGAAGTGTATAATGAATTAGCATAGAATTGTAGAGATGGAATTAAGGCTAAAGTTTTGAGCGAAATAAAGTTGGTGAAAGATATTAGGAGCAATAAAAAGGATCTCTTCAAATACATTCAAATTGGGAAAAAGAGAGAAGCACTGCTTAATAAAGTTGTAAACTTTTCACAGGTAATAAAGAAAAAGCAGCCTTATCCAATCCCTATTTTAATTCAATTTTCTCCAACAAGAGGGTTTCTGCCCCACAAAGACTGAATCTTGAAACTGGCAAAAGCATAGAATATACTTATTTAATGAGCTCTCTAGGATACAATAAATTTCATCTTATGGTATTGACAGAGTTTATTGATTTTCAGATTGAAACTTTATGCATTATCCATTGAAAAATCCTGGAAAATGAATGAGGCACCAGATAATTGGAGGTAACCAAATGTAGCTCTTGTCTTCAGGTGTGTGTGGGGGGGGGGAGGGGAGAATTAAAGAAGTTATATTCAGTTTGATTTTGGTATCTGGGATGATATTTAGAGCTGATTGTATAATGCCATTATTGCCAGAGATCAACATGGAGTTCTCCTGAAAAGTTTTGCCAGATCTTATATTTTGATGAGGTAAATTCATTAATCAATTGTGGGGAGCTACGTTAAGCATCCTCATTAGCAAGCTGGTTTATTATGAACTGGATAACGTGATAATTTTATGTAGCTGGTTTGAAAATCAAACCTGGTGCTCATACTGTAAGTGCTGTCTCATCAAACTGGAAGGGAGTATCTTACAGAATCTCGCAATATTCAGTTCTGATCTTTTGGTCAGCCATTTGTTGCCAAAATTCAGCACTGCAAGATTGTGGGTGCTGCAGTTAGAAGGGGCAGGCAGCACATACAGTAGATTGTCAGTTGCCCTCCTGATACAGATAAAAATAATTCAGTAGAAATTATTTTGTGTATAAATGAATGAAATATTGGTGAAATTGAAGAGTTCTTCAAGATTGCTTCCTTTTGGAATGAAATAGGCATTTGTTTAGTCAGCTATGGAATTCTGGGAGTCGAAGTCCACACATATTAAAGTTGTCGAGTTTGAAAATTAATGTAACCCATCAGAGCTTTCATTAATAATGCTGAGAAACATTTTCGTTTTTAGCTTTTTTCCTCAAACAAAAATGCAATAATTGTCACTGTGCCCACCTATGTCCATCTTGTGTTCAAGCTCATTTCCTTCAATAATAATTAAAAAAAATATTTCTGAGCATCATGACTCTGTTTTTTATTATTCTCAGGTTTATTTCTTCACATCCCTGCTGATAATGGCACATGAAATACATTCACTGACAGTCCATCTGTTCAGTTTATCACATTATTTTTGCCCTACCTTTTTCTTGTGCCACTGGTTTGCTTACAGTAGACAATAGGTGCAGCAGATAGAGACCAGATATCTTTCAACACAAAAGGATACAAATTGTTACCTGTTTGACAATAGGAAGTAGGAAGGAATGTTTTTATTGATGCTGCTTCCCGACACTATTCAGAGTTCATTTTCTACTGATGGGAAATCTCATTTTAGTGTTTTGGTTTTGATATTATTTTGTTAGGTAAAATAGTCTCTTTGAGATTTCTCAACACATACAGTTTACTGCTGAAGCAAGTATCTAATAGTAACAGGACCTGCCAAGACCAGGTTTTGACATCAGTCCTGGCTGGGATCCCAAGGAACCGAAAATTTGTTTAAATGACTCCACTAAGGGATGTACTCGCACTCTCTCTGCTTGGAGTGTGTATATATTTTTAGTTTGAATTATATCCACTTCTCGTGATGATTTTTCTGTTTTTAAGGGTATATTTTTATATATGTACTGTTTAAAAATTAACTATGCTATGCCACCCAGAGTCACTTCACATCAGATGGGCGGCTATATAAATTTGAATAATTACCAAATAAATAAATGTACAACTGTTTAGCTGACTGTTGATATAAAGAGAATAATAATAACAGTAATCTTTAGAAAGAAAGATTACTTTTTGTCTGAATTGGATCATTTGGATGTTAACCCAGCTATAAAATTTGAAAACTGAAAAAACAACAAACAATCTTTAGTTTAATAAGGGACAGTATGTATTTATATAGTATTATTTTAGTATTAGTTATTCGTGTGTGTATGTGTCGGATAGAAGAGATGAAGGGGGATCTTTTGCTTTGGAAACTTTTTAAAGATGGATCATATAAATAAGGTATGACCAGGTTTATTAGAGTAGGAAATGGGTTTTTTTGGTCAAATGTAATTCTAAAAAAAATTGGATTAAAATACACCAAAGAAAACATTAGTTAAAACATATCAAATTCACTAAAGAAAATATCCAGTTTTAGAATATTTCTGAAACTATTTGCTCATAATTTTCATAACACATCAGAAATAAACCATACCATGAATCTTATTTCTGTGATGAAATGTCATTCATCCAAAAAAACCCACCAAAAACCATTAACCATGAATGGAGTATTTTTAGATTTATGAAAAGTAGAAGACTATCTTAATGCTAAAATCATGAACAGGGGCAGACAACCTGAGAAAATCTGACAAATGGAAAGTATTCAAAATGATATTTATTTCTGTATGAAATTAATATAATTTGAAACTTTACTTTGGAATTGATCTGCTTAGTTTTTACTTTATAATTTTATCTTTTCTTTTTTTCTAATTCCTCATTCAATTGAAAAATGAATATAATCCTTGATCCAAACAAGACATTTCACTGAAAAGTTTGTTTTATGGGCATACTCCTTAGTTGCTTCTTCATTCAATAATTTAAGCAGTTTGGAAAGGAAAAAAATATTCTTGTAGTCCAAAGAAATATAAAAAGAAGGCTATCCAAGGCAACCAAAGAGGAATCAAAAGGTTTTCATGCACCACCATCGTAGAGTTGTTCATAACAGAACTGGACACCAAAGAACAAAATAATTATCACAATTACTATTTATGTCTAAATTTGTCTAATTAACTGTCCTAGCAGAATGAAGAAAATTAATGCTGTCATATTAGATTGTCTCTATCCATTTATGCAAAAAATCAACATGAGTAAAGAAATGATGTAGAGAAATTTGAAGAATCCGGAGATTATTTAGTAAGAAAGAAAGCCAGACTGGAAGGAAAAATATTGTTGGGGAATTATATTGTCAGCTTCTCTTTCCAAATGATGCTAAACTAGAACGTCTCTTACAAGTCTTTGAGAGATAATTGGGAGCTCCACATCTCTGCCTTAAAATAAACAATTTAAATCATTATTTTCAAACTTGGTAGCCTTAAGATTAAGACTTCAACTACCAGAATTCCCAGCCAGCAGGCTGACTCTGGGAGTTGAAGTCCACAAATCTTAAAAGTTGCTAAGTTTGAAAAACATTATTTACAAATGGATGTGAATCAGCTCTCATATATATTGTTTAAAGTAGAAATCCAAAAGTTTGCTTTTCAGGATTCTTCAAGGATTTTTTCTTGGACATAGGAAAGAAAATATCTTTTTAGTACTTTCATTCTCTATGCAAATTGAAGCAGACATGAAGGTCAGCTGGTAGTGCAATAACATTATTTAAAAATAAATCCCCATCATGTATTGGAAGAATATATTAAGGAGACATTAAGGAGAGGAATTAATGTCTCCCAGCTTGCAGCTTCAGACTGCCTAATTTAATTTTGTTCATACGTTAGGAATTATTTGCAGAGGACTTAATATTTGTAATATCACATTTTATGTGATCTCTTAAGGCCTGTATTCTTGCTTTTCATTTACAAGGGTATGCTATTATGCAGATGCATGGACACACTTAGCCATTTGTTTCTGATTGAGGTGACATGGCTAGAATTAAATCTGAACAATACTTCTTACTAAAGATTTAAAAAAATCTTCATACTTCTTTGTATGTTGTTTAAACTTTCTATTTCAAGCCTTCATTTCTGTTTTCAGCAATGCCTTTGCTACGACAGATACTTCTTTTGCACAGAATAATATCAGCTACTAAAATGGTTAATTCATCCTTGAAGAAACAGCCTGAGTATAAAGTTATTTAATACCATAGTATACATTTCTATCTGAAGATATTTCCAGTCCCAACATAATATATGCAAGATAATGGGGCAGATCTAATGAGCTGATTTATTGTCTTCCTCATCAGTGGCAGCATTGTTTCCAACAATATAAACTGAATATCAAAATATAGGAATATTAGAGCAACTTAATCATAATGGCAACTTGGGCTACATGGGTGGAGCTTGGTTTTATTACTGTTGTTGATAGTCAAGTTCACATAAAATGTGAACTTATCATCCAACAAAGTCACTTTAGGATGGCTAACTAATGATGCATTTGTATATATGCATATATATATATGCATTTGATGCATATATATATATATATATATATATATATATATATATATATATACAGTATAAATATATATACACAAATTATTATATGAATAATTTTTCTCTAATATATGGACAATCTGCTTATTGTAGCTTCCATTATTCAAAAAGGCACTTATACGAACTCATTCTTCTCTCTGAAGACTGCTTCATTTGATCATCTAACTATTCTATAGAAAAGCTCTGTGCTGGATGAAAGCACATCATTGTTCCTTAAAGTTATTGGCAAAGCTTTAGTAATCTTGATTGAAGAATTCATTTATCCTCAGATTTAACTGTTCATATGACTAAGATATATTAAAGCAGTCTGTGCAATGGAACATGCCGTAGATGTATTTCTAAGAACTCATAAAGTGCCATCATATTTGCTACTGAATAAATGAAAGTTATAGATATCATTGGCTACGCTATCTTCTAATCATCTGAACAATTTGATTTGACATACCCTCACTCAATTTGAAGCTCATCAAATATGTTGGGATTTCAAGGCCTGGAATTCTCATTGGCATGGATGGTAGCCACTGTGCAAAATATCCAAAGGGTGGCAAAGTGGAGAAGAATACTTTAAAGTATCTTTTTTCCCCATTTGTTAAGCAATTCTGCAACCCAACAAGACTGACACAGACTTCGTAAATCTTCATAAGTCTGTGTCAGTCTAATTATCCTTATCTTCATAAGGATAATTAGAACTACAGAAAAAACAATTACTACCAACCTGTCATTGAGGACCTGTATACTGCACGAGTCAAAAAGAGGGCTGTGAAAAAATTTTAAGCCCACTTGCATCCTGGACATAAACTGTTTCAATTCCTACCCTCAAAATGATGCTATAGAGCACTGCACTCCAGAACAACTAGACACAAGAACAGTTTTTTCCCAAATGCCATCACTCTGCTAAACTAATAATTCCCTCAACACTGTCAAACTAGTTATTCAGTCTGCATTAGTATTAATCTTCTCATTGTTCTATCATCCATCTCCTCCCACTTATGACTGCATGACTGTAACCTTACAATTTATATTGACTGTTTCCTAATATGATTTGATTGCTTATTTGTTCCCTGACTGTCATTAAACGTTGTACCTTATGATTCTTGATGAATGTATCTTTTCTTTTTATGTACACCGAAAGCATATGCACCGAGACAAATTCCTTGTGGGTCCAATCACACTTGGCCAATAAAGAATTCTATTCTATTCTATTCTATTCTATTCTATTCTATTCTATTCTATTCTATTCTATTCTATTCTATTCTATTCTATTCTATTCTATTCTATTCTATTTTCTTAGAATTTGGTTTAGCTTTGGGGACCGGGGTGTCATATATTAAAAACCAGTCTTTAGAAACCCATTCTATGGCAGGTCATTCCACATGGCAGACAAGAAATGGTAAGGAGACCTTCTTCAGGGACCTGGTTACGTGATCTTGCAATTTCTGCAAATTGCTCAGTTCAGGAAACTCGAATTAATTTCAGAATAGTCAGTGGCATTTCTTCCTAAATCTGTACACAAGCAACACAGTTGAGGTTGAATGAAATTGTTTCTCTTGTGACATATCATGGAAGTATCAATTGTGAGTATAATTGTAAAAGAGTTCACAGCAGATATGTGCTCTGAACTCTGTGCTTTTGGAATTTTTATTTCCTATTATCCTAGTCTTTCTATATCTTCTTAGGTTATTAAAAAATAGCTTTTGACATTTTTTCCCAATACTGGTGGCCAAGAAGCCAATTGAAAAATAGCTTCACAAAAATAATATTCTGCTTATGTCTATAAAATGTAGACTAGACATCTATTCTTTAGATTTATTATTGTCTGACAAAATTGATTTGGACAAAAACACTGTAATTACCTAATGTGTGGTTAGCAATTTTCCATCTCATTACCCAAACCTTGTATCTTATTACAGTAGAATCCATTTAAAAGAATACCTGTTAACAGAATGAACCTATTGAAAGCACACACTTTTTCCATCCAGCAGACCAAAACATTTATAGAACTACAGGTCTAACTTTGTGAATATCCTCCTAACAATATATCTTGTTAAATAATTTAAACTGTCAGTACTAACACAATAGAAATTAGATTACCAGTACAGGTATAAGTAATCTCCTGGAAAAAATATGTACCTTTGGAAACAGACCCTAAACATATTCCTTGCCTTTTCACATCTTTCTGCAGTTTATACTAGAGTTTCAGAGGATAGAAACTTGTTTTGGGAATGTAAAAGTGAGTTTGTAATAGATCCACATTTATTTTCATTTTCTTGACATCCTCATCTTTCTTTTGTCTTAAACACTCTTAGGTTAGATTTATATATCATGTTAAAGGGGGTTATTAAAGGAACTCATTTTCTGAATTTTAATAATAAATACAGTCACTATTTAAGGCAGGCCTTTTTTTTTGTATTTTACCATTTTAACAAATGAAATTAATGTTGTGACTGAAACCTGGCACACCAAATTCTTACACTACCAAATAAGGCTTCTTAGGTTTGGTAGTGAATGCAGCACACATGTGTATTGGGAGTAGGATGATGCGTGACTTTTACCACCACATTTATTACCAAAAGTAAAAAAATGAAAGTACACTGTGTTCTCTTGATTTACAAAGGAACTCTGAGTGATGAAAAAACAAAAAAGATGCCAAGTGCCCATGTATGTATGTATGTATGTATGTATGTATGTATGTATGTATGTATGTATGTATATTTCAGGCTGATTCAGTCCATTCTAATGCAGAGTTGCAGAGCTGCTATGAGGACTACTCTTATTTTTAAAAACTCAATTCTATCTATATTATCCATTTTGAATCTTGAATTGAAATGCAATACTTGATTCCTTGTCTTCTCTTATCAAAATGTACCAAAACACCTTGAACTTTCCCTATTCAATAGAAACAACAAGTGAACAAAACAGAACAGGTAAATAGAAGCAACATTCAAAAACAGCAGGTAAAGCTATGGAAAATCACACCAAATACCCAAACAATTAGCACAGGTGCCACAAAGGGCTGTGTGCTCTCTCCATTACTCTTTATACCAATGACTGCATCTGTAAACATCCATGAGTTAAAGTACTGACGTTTACAGATGATACAACAGTCATTGGTCTTATTCAAGACAGTGATGAGCCTGCATATATCCAGCAGGTTGAACAACTGGCCATGTAGTACAGCCAGAACAATCAGGAGCTGAAGATGCTAAAAACTGTAGAGATGAGAGTGGATTTTAGGAGGAGTCCTCCTATTCTACCACTTCTTGCTATGACAGTACAGTACCAACAGTAGAGTCCTTCAAGTATTGGGATTTTATAATGTCCCAGGAGTTGAAATAGAAGCTTAATATTGAACCATCATTAAAAATATACAAGAAAGAATATTCTCTGTATCTCAATTCAGAAAGTTCAGGCTACCCCAGGAGCTGTTGATACAGTTCTACAAAACAATTATTGAATCTGTTTTTTGTATTTCTATAACTGTCTGCTTTGGTACAGCAACCAAACAGAACAGGTAAAGACTTGAAAGGATAGTTAGGATTGCAGAAACAACAATTGCAATCAGTCTGCCTTCCATTGAAGGCCTAGATATTGCCTGGGTCAAAAAGAGGTCTGAGAAAAAATATCTACAGACCTCTCACATCCTGGACATAAACTGTTTCAACTCTTTCCTTCAGGATGCTGCTATAGGGCATTGAGTGCTAAAACAACTAGATACAAAGACAGCCCCCCCTCCCCCTTGCGCCATCACTCTGCTGAACACCTAATTCCTACAGTAGTGTCTCATAGATAAGTATATTTACCCATGTAGTAGGGCTGTATTTCTGTTACCCTTCTCCTTTTTTCTACTACCTTGTCTTATTGGTATCATTATAAAATTATTTTTACTGTGTGGTTTTGCATGTGCATTGAGAGCTTCTGCACTGGAGGCAAATTCTCTGTGTATCTAATCATATTTGCCCAAATAAAGCTATTCCATTCCATTCCATTCTATTTTCCTCCCCAATTAAAAAAAAAGTCAAGACTTTAATAAGCTTTCCCCATCTTCATCAGAAAACTTTGGCATAGATCTAAACCTCAAATTAAATTCCTTTTCACTCATTTCCAAAAGAACCAGATTTGTTCATTCTATTTCTAATTCTCTATCTATAGCTTCTGTCTTACTTTCTGAAATTTCACACTATCATTAATTTGTTTTACCTGTCCCAACACTTTCTATCTTTTTAACTTCTCCTTTCATCTCTGAGAAGCAGTTGCCCAGAGTACAAGTGGCTTTTCTTATAATCTCTCTCTTTGATTTACAAAGATTTCACCAACCAGCATTTGTCTTCCAGCAGGAATTCTTAGCTTTTATATCCTTCTGCTCCTTTGGAGATATCAGTCCACCTGGAAGTTAAATGTTGGAAGACCTGATGTTGCTTTAGGCATTGGCTTGCAGATTGGGTGAGTTTATCAGTATGTGTGTGTGTGTGTGTGTGTGTGTGTGTATTTCGTAGATTTTTTATGGGTATAGGTATGCAAGTCTTGATGTATTCTGGTCTTTTCCCGTGTAAGATATATATGTAAAATCTTACACTGGAAAAGACCCGAATACGCCAAGACTTGCACGCACACGCACACACACACACACACACATCTTTGGTTATTTGGGTTTTCTCCCACATAGAATTGATTAACATTGAACATAAAATTGATCCACAAAGATTAACACTGGACCCAACATAACACATGACACCACCCCCAATCATCCTCACCAGATTCAAATTCAAACCCATCCCATAGATGAAATACAACCACCATCCAGAAGCCAGACCAGGTGGCATCACCAGCTGCTGCACCTCCCTCTGATATATATACACACACATACATACCATATACAATATATACTATATATATATATATATATATATATATATATATATATATATATATACTATTATTGTGTTACTGATACTGATGATGATGATAACTTATTAGCTTTAAATCCAATGTTTGTTGGTCAGAATTTTGGTCACAAAATGAATATATAAACTGATATAAATAAATGAATGAATATTGTCAAACCAGTGATGGGTTGCTACCTTTCACACCGATTTGGGAGGACTGGTAGCGATAAATTGGTGAGGATCACAGAACCAGTATTAATTGCTGGCTGGCCATGCCCCCAAACCGGTCCCCACCCCACCCAGTCTCTTCCTTTTCTTCCTTACCACCCGGGTTTGCCTGCCTAAGCTGCCTTTCCACGTGGTGCCTGCCCTGCGCTCCAACTGAGCTGCCTCCTTCTGCCTATAAGTAAGTCGTGCTACCCCCCCCCCCCAAGCATGCTGCGCCACCCCCACTGGGCTCACGACTTACCTTCCCTGCTCCTAACAGGAGTCCCCCCCCGTGACCCGTTTTGGCTCCCAGGGGCTGCAGGGAGGCTTGCTAAGGCCAAAATGGGGAGTGTGTGGCGGTGTCTAGCAAGACTCCCTGCAGCCCCCTGGAAGCAAAAACTGGCTATTTTATATGTGAAATTATGACTGAAATATTTCTGCACCTATATTGGTTCTCACTGTCAGGAAGTTTCTCCTTAGTTTTTTCAGTTTCCATCCATTGCTTCTTGTTTTGCCTTCTGGTACTTTGGAAAACACATTGCCTATACATTCTTTCTGGCAGCCCCTTAAAAACCTGTTGCCTATCACACTCTTGGGAAAAGCATGTGAGCCATTTCCTCCTTTCAGTGGTCCATGAAAGTACATCTATAGTATGTAGATAATAAAGCTGAAAAAGGTGAACATTTTACAGAACTATAGATATGTTGAAGGCTGTGTGTGATAAGGAATGGCTGGGAGGGGAGGGGCCCAGCGAGGGACCCCTTGACGTGAGTGACATTGAGTTGGCCATGCCCACCCAGTCACATGACCATGAAGCCACTCCCACAATCACATGACCAAGCCACGCCCACAAAATAAGCCACACCCACAGAGCCGGTAGTAAAAATTTTTAGAACCCATCCTGTGTCAAACCATTTCATTGTATCACAGCAGCATATAAGGTGAAATCTGGATCTCAGTAATGCTGAATTTAACTCCCAAATAAGAAACTAGACTAGTCAGAATAATTTATGTGGAAGTGCTTAGTACTAAGCAGCTAGATATATGACTCAGTCTATGACAGTAGCAATAAAGAGCTATGTTAGTTCATGCAACAGAGCAGACACTGTTTCATAGCCTCTTCAGGCCTAACCAGCTTTATTAGGGGCATAAGATTTCCTGAGGAGCAGGTCACTTCATTAGATAGAAATAGAGCTTGCAGAGTTGGCCAGATATCCCAAGTCCAAGCCTCGAGTAATTATTTCCATCTTTTTAAATGATTTAAAAGATTGGCTGTCTTGAATGTGCATGTTGATCATTTAATTTAGATTATTAAAGAGTGTAGGACAAAAAAACCAAACAAACAAAAATAAAAATTGATTTAATAACATATCCCCCAGGAAATTTATCATACTTCTACTAATGTGTGTCAGAATCATGAGTGAGGGCGAACAGTTGACTCTGTTCCAACAAGATAAAGAGCAATTATTTTTCCATACCTTGCTATTTTATTGGGGTTTTTGGGAGGGGGGGGGAGACATTTAGCAAAAGAAGGGGCTGATTTAATGCAAAAAGAGAATCTCAGGTTGTTGTAAACAGTACAATGTTTTCTTTACCTTTGAATTCCTTCCTTTGAGTAAGAAGGTGAACACTGAAGGATATAACTTCATTTCTTTGCAAAGGACTTCTTTGAGTTTGGAATAACAGAACAGGCCTACATAACAAGTCAACTAACAGTTCACTTATTAATTTTGCATACCCCTTCATTCTTTGTTGACTCTGAGCAGTCCAAAACAACAACAAAAATTAATTTATTTAATAATAAAAACAATAAATAAATAAATTTCTACTCAGGAAAGAGAGCTCAGAGGAAAAAGCTGTCACAGAGATGAAGTGGGAGCATTTGGATGGCCACTGGATAACTTTATATTCACTATATTCTAAAAGATATTCTAAAAGCAACTATATTCTGAAGGCAGGAAATACCTCCAGCTAGAGAGAATACAAAGTCAACATAACCTCCTTGATACTCTAAGTGACCCCCTAACTTGTCAGAAGAAAAGGGAGCATCTTCATGAAACATAGTCAAGGGTGATTAGGCCAGAGAATAGCACCTGGACGAGAAGCAAATATCAAAAGAAGAATTTGTACTTCAGCCAGTTACAAGAAGAATTATGAGTGTTGGGTAAAGATAATGTAAAAACTTAGTAATTAGGAGATGTCAATTAAAAATAACAAATGTATGTTAACCATATATGGAAAAGTTGCTGTGTTAGCAGAATCCTTTGTTTAGAACAATATAAAAGGTGTTGTGTAAAAGATGGACTCTTCATTCAGAACTTTCAGATATAATTCTGATTCTGAATCTTTTGCGCAAAATAAACCTGACTCTAGCTGACCCTTGGGATGTCTCTTATTTATTAATTAATTTATTAATTAAATTTCTATACCGCCCTTCTCCTTCCGGACTCAGGGCGGTTATATCCTTTCTTCCATAACAGAGAAGCTTAACATCCAGCCCATCCCTCCAACATCCCATAAGTGAAGAAGTAGAAATTCAGACAAATGTAGAGGATATGCATTTTTTTAGGAGGATGCATTTTTATGTATAATTCAGAAGTTATTCCCTAAGTACAAGCACTAGAAAATGGCATTCCAGTCATTATAAAGGGGGAAACTTACAGAAAGTTATGTAATATGGCAAGCACGGGGGAAAAAAAACAGCAAAAGTTTTAACCAAGCTGTGCTAGCAAATCTGGGAATGACATATTGACCAATGAACTGGAGGAAATCAATCTACATTCCAATATATATTCCAAAAAGAAGACTTAACAAAGTGTATAAACTATTGACATCTCTTGTGAATAGTGTTTATACATTATTGGCAAAGAGATGCCAGATGTTTAAGTTGACTTTAGAAAAGCTTCAGGAACATAAGACATTGCTGATACACACTGGATAATTTAGAAACCAAAGAATATTAAACATAAATCATTGATTGTAGAAAGGCCTTTGACTAGATCAATCACAGTGGAAATATTCAGAAAAATGGGGATTTCAGGACATCTCATCGTCCTTATGAGAGACTTGTATACAGATTAGGAAGCCATGACATGGATATAACATGGCTAAATCGACTGTCTCCAGGTTGGGAAAGGAGTGCAGCAAAGCTATCTGCTCTCCCTTTGTTTATTCTATCTTTATGTCAAATATATATTAAGAAAAGATGGATTGGAAGAAGATGAACATGGTTTTAAAATTGGAGGAAGAAAGACAAAGCTGTGCTATCCTGATGAGACTATCCTGGTAACCTAAAATGCAAAGAATTGCAAACCCTAAGTAATGAACATCAAGGAACATCATGAAAGAAAGACTAAAATTAAATATAAAAAAACTAAATTAAGAGTTGATAACACTTGATGGCATATAATCAGTCAAAAAATCAGTCATTATATCTCATATATGTATTAATTAGGGCACTGAAGAGAATTTATAAATAAAACTTTTTGTAGGTACTTCCAGATTTGTCCTACTGCAATATACTTTTCTGAGGGGCAGAGCAAATGACCAGAAAGCTCTATTTGCAAAAACAGCATTTTCCCCTCTGTAGTTTTGATGTTGATGTTATTTAAATTGATTGTTTTGGATGTTCGGGACATTGTATTCTGTTTGGTTTCTAAGACATCTCCAGAAATTGATGATAATGACAAGAGAATTATAACTGCATAGCAGCATCATAAAATATTTATTCTGTATGTGGATGCATAAACATATATTAACTCCAATGTCTCCAAGCAGAATAAAATATAGTTTCCAAGAGTAATAGCTAGCCTAAGCTATTTAATATAAAAATCAGTTTGATTAAAGGATCAGATCATCTGTTGCCTGATTAAAAAATTACTGGATTATGTATTTACATTTTTGTGGTTTCTGTGATTATCTTCAAAGAACTGTAAAACAAAAATGCTGTCAATTCTCTAATAAAAACATACATTAAGAAACAAAATAGTGTAATTAATGTGTTCTTCATTCTGTGTTTAAATTTTTATAACACAACTCTTCCAAACTTTCAAGACTTAACTTAAACATGTAAATAAAGGTTTCTGAAAGATTTAAAACTTTAGTAGAAAGCTTGACATTTTGTCTAACCTGTGTACAAATTGGAGGGATTGCATTATGTATGCGTTCCACACAAAAAGGAGTAGGGCTTTGAATACACAGCATTGGCTGGCATTGTGACTATTTTTGACCTATGACCCCCTGCACATCAATTGTAGATATAAGCTGCTATAACATGACAACTGAAATGGTCACAAGTGCATTGACATGTTACAGATTCTCATGGCACATTTCATAATAAAAATATGAAGTAACTTCTTTTCAAATTGTATAGAAATTAAACCTTCCTAAGATGCAGGATCTTAATTTAATAGAAAGCTTGCTTTAGGTTTCAGGGATCCTAAGCCAACAGGTGTAGATCTTTCAAATTTGACAACTTTGAGATGTGTGGAATTCAAATCCCAGAGTTCCCCACTCAGTTTCTGAGGAAAAGAAACATAAACTTGAATACGAGGGTAGCTGACTACAGAAAGAGAACTGAAGCAAAAAGTTATGACATCCCATCCTTCTCAGAACATTGTGAGTTTATCTTGAAGTCCCATGGATCTAGCCACAGTTATTCCACTTATCTTATGCCTTTAAAAGTTAAATTCTGTAATTTAAAAGACAGACAAATTTGACAATGATCAGATTTTTCAAAGTAGCAAAATAAAATTTACATGGATAAATTTGGTTGGTCAATATTTACTAGGCTTACTACGATTTATGTCTTATGGAAAATTTATGTTATATTCCTGTAACTCTTCTCTGTCCTACATTACTATGTGGTTTAAGGAAAGAAAAGGCACTTCTCATTTGCCTTGTTTTACTCAAGGCCATCTTGGGTTTTACCCAAAGCCAAAAGGCCAATTGTACTGCCATATTTTCTTCTTCTTTGATCATCTAAATTTCTTTCCTTGATTTTCCATAGCCATTCCAATATATTTATTTAGTTATTTGATTTTTTTATCCTGCCTTATTTTAAAAATAACTCAATGTGGTGAACATACCTAACAGTCTTTCCTCCTCCTACTTTCACTACAATAACAATCCTGTGAAGTGAGTTGGGCTGAGAGAGAGTGACTGGTCCAAAGTCACTCAGCCCACTTGCATTCCTTAGTTGGGACTAGAACTCACAATCCCCTAGTTTGTAGGCTAGCACCTTAATCACTAGAACAAACTGTATTTTTCTTTTACAAGTAAGAAATTAATTGTCTCAAATGGAATTCAGCTAAAATTGACTGTTATCTAAACATAAGTATACTTTCCTTAAAATTCTTCCTGTTTATATTCTTCAAGATGTTAAGTACCTTTATTTCATATACTGTAAACTGTGAACCTGCTCTCTGACTGCTGTTAATGGTTCAATCTCTTGACCACTAAAAGCCAATCAGGATGTTATTATTGCTAGGATTTCCTCTGTCTCCTTTGTTTGCATTGTCCTATTGATTTAAAGCAGCCTTTCTCAACTTTTTGACCCTGGGGAACACTTGAAATATTTTTTTAGACCTCAGGGAAACAGAGGTTACTCGATTATTGCATTTGTTTCATTTTTAAATTTGCCTATATGCATGAACAGTGTTCTTAAGCTAAAGAAGAAGAAGAAGAAGAAGAAGAAGAAGAAGAAGAAGAAGAAGAAGAAGAAGAAGAAGAAGAAGAAGATAAGAAGAAGAAGAAGAAGAAGAAGAAGAAGCAGCTTACCTCTTTAATGTGAAATGTCTGCTTGTTTATGCTCTGAACCAAATTTTTTGGCTGTTTTCTATGTCAAATTTGTGATAAGCACTTATGGATTTCACTTCCATAGAAAAAACACAATTTCTGTCCTTGCTTTGATGCATGTTAAATAAGAAAATGCTCACTCGCATGTGTAAGAAATTCAAAGTGCAGCAAAATGTTCAGTGCCTTCCTATGGATAGCAGGAAACAGAAATCCAGAACTTGTGCATGGGCATATCAATGAATCTCATCTTGAGTGTACAGTCAGACTGCAGCTGACAAAATTTTCCCTCTAACTTCAAAGTGTAGATCTCAAGCTGAAAAAAAGATGCAGAGAAAGGATCCTTCACCCTGTCACAGATTTGTGTTGAAAGGGAGAGGACTGATCAGCTTTGTTTTGTAGTATTTCCAGATGATTTTCAAATGATTTTGAGACTTTCTGGTATCCTTCCACACTCTCAAACACAAGAAGTAGTGGAAACATTTCAATATTTCTTTTTCCAACATGATTTTCCCAAACATTCAGTTTTCTTCTATATCCAAGAAACATGTCAAAACATGTTTCCAGTGCCTTGCAAAGACTTGTGCAGCTGCTTCATATGATGAAAGATGCCTGCAATGTAAGATAGCTTCTGCAACTATTCTCCATCTTCAAAGCACTCAGCAAAATGTGGACTACAAGTAGTCCCTGAATTACAAACACAATGGAGCCCCAAATTTCTGTTACTAACTGCAGTGGTGCAGTGGTTAGAATGTAGTACTGCAAGGCTATTTCTGCTGACTCTTGGCTGCCTGCAATTTGGCGATCGATTCTCACCAGGCTCAAGGTTGACTCAGCCTTCCATCCTTCCGAGGTGGTTAAAATGAGGACCTAGATTATTGGGGGCAATATGCTGACTCTTAGAGAGGGCTGTAAAGCACTGTGAAGCAGTATATAAGTCTAAACGTTATTGCTATTGCTAAGCGAGACAAGTCCAATTATAGATCTCTGTGAGTATATATGAAAATTAGTGTTTCTCTTTTTTGTTTACTTCATGTCTTGCAAATGGATATATTTTCATATTTCAGAGTCATAGCAAAAGACAAGCCCAACTCCATTTCCAAGCTAAAGGTGGCTCAGAATTTAGTTTATATGTTTTCATTCAGATATTCAATAAGTTTATACACTTTATATTTTGTTTTTCAGTTGCTTTGTTTATTTAGAAATGTGGATATAACAGGTTTATATTTGTAAAGAGAAATAAATGATCAATTAGTTGTGATAAAGGTCTCGTAATTCCTTTCACCCAGAGGGAGAAGAATACATGTTTCTATAAGATTGTGTGTGTGTGTGTCTTTTGAGAGATGAGGAATAAATTGTTCTTTCAGAATGTTTCTTGCTTGCCTCAGCAATTTTGCCCGAATGCTCTGTCACAATCATATAATCAGAGGTCACCAAAGATACTGTTCCTGACAATGTGTATTACAGCTGAGACTTATCAGTGGAACAGTCATGATTTTTATTAACATTACTCAGAATCTAACAATGTCAACTGCAGTCAAATTTAGACTTTTAGATTCTTGTCAGCTCATCCTGCTTGCAAGACTCAGTAAAGAAAAATTGAAGCAGCACATCTAATTTGGATAACTTTTCCCTCTTTATCCTTTGGAATTGCTGACAAATTAATATTTGGAACTAATGCCCAAAATTGGTGGATTCACTTAAGCTTGGCCACTGCAATATGTCCGCTTTATCTTTCCTTCTTTCTTTTTTTCTGACATTACCTTCTCGCCATCTGACAGTTGCTGCCAGAACTACCCATGGACTGGCATAGTGGTGGGTTCCAACTGGTGTTATCACTGGTTCTCTTCAGGCACACCCTTTGCTGCTCTCAAAGTGCCCAAGGGGGCTGGGCTGGGAGTCTCCGCCCCAAGGATTGCCCAGCCAACCTTGCTGAAGTTCTCCTGAGCCCCCCCCCCCCCCAGCCAGGGATGGGGTGGGATACTGGTTGGTTGCAGCTCCTGGAGCCGAAGCAGAGAACGAAAGGACAGCTGGGAAGCGTTTAAAAGAGAGAATCCAAGTTCTCAAGTTACACATCACTTGGGGGGGGGGGAGCAGGAGAAGTGCTGGCTTGGATTGCAAAAGCCATGGACTGGTTCGATCGCCTTCCCCTTGAAGAGCCTGCAGGGCAAACAGGAGATCTGGGGCTTGGGCTAGCATCAGAATTCTTGCTTCTTCGCCTCCCCACCCCTCCCCACCTGCCACTCCCCCTCACCGGCCAAGATCGGCAAGCTAGATTCGGGGATGTGATCATGATGCTGCTGCCCGGGAGGACAAGAATGTGAGAAATGATAAAAGTATCTGGCAATCTTAGTTTTCATTGTCTACTACCAGGAGTGCTGGTAGTAGGCAAGGTACCAGGCAGGATAACCTTGATACTAGCCTATTCAATCCAATGCCTCATACATCTTTCAGTTCAGTTTATAGTCAGCATTTCTAGTGGGCTGCCTTATGCTTACTGATTCTATTGCCTATGGCCATAAAACATGGTTTGTGGTTATAAAGACATATTTGACTCTTTCCATCTTTCAATACCTGAGAAAGAGAACAGTTTGAGAGAAATGCATTATTGGGGAGAAGATAATGTTCCAGTATTAAAGAAAGTGTGTTGGTGGCTGATCACTGATTAGATACTATACCTTACATGTGTACAAGTGTACAGTAATGGGCATATCATATTATTGCTGTTATAAGTGGTGTTTCCATAGAAAAAATCTCTCTCATTCTCTCTCTCCATCTCTCTCTCTCTTTCTCTCTCTCTCTCTCTCTCATCTATCTATCTATCTATCTATCTATCTATCTATCTATCTATCTATCTATCTATCTATCTATCATCTATCTAATCATCTCCCCTCCAAACTGTTTCTTTAAAGGTATATTAGAATTCATATTATTTTGCACTCAAAAAAGGGTAATAGGCAGATTATAATGTTTGGTTGGTCCCACCAGAAGCTGGCAAACGGGCCATTTCAGGCCTCTGGAGGGCCTCCTGGGGGATGGGAAGACCGTTTTTGCCTTCCCCAGACTCTGGAGCCTGGTGAGAGAGAGCATGGCACATAGAATTATGGGTGTGGGCATGCGCATGTGCGCCCCCCCCCCCCACTCCTGGCATGCAATGGCAAAATGTTTAGCCATCACTGTCCTATAATCTTCTCAGCTGTTCTTACCACTCTCTGAATGGACTTCCTATCTGACATTCTGCTGTCTCCAAACCAAATGGTGATGCATTTTGTTAAAATCCACTCAATCATGCCTCTGTAAAAATAGCCAGGACAGAAGGAGAAAATGTGCTATCCTCATCCAACACTGGAAATGCAAATGCTGGTTTGCACGCTTCATTAAACATAACGTATGAAGAAATCAAGTCAGATTGTTAGTTATCTGCACCCCCAGATACTTAATAATATTGACCACCTCCACAGCTGCAGCCTTAATACAAAGTGGAGTATGACTATGCCAGTTCTCCTTTGTTTTCTTAACATTCAAACAAATATTGAGCATTTTAGGGACTATTACTTAAGTATTTCAGTAGCCAAACTCTCTTCTGTTTCTGCAGATGCTACAATTACATCCTGATTATATTAATGTTTTGCAAGTTAAAAATCACCTATTAAATGGACAAAATAAAATTTTACAAAACAGGATTACATATTAAATTGAGGAAGTAATTCTCTCCACAACAATCTTTATCATCATCACCTGTATATAACAAAATACATGATAAAGTCTTTCTAATACTTTCTAAGTCATGTTCTTTTGGAAATAGCTATGTGGTTTATTTATTACTGTTATTCTTTTACTTTTCTATATTTATTTATTCCTAAATGAAACTTATGAGGAGAGGGGTGTATGGGGCCAAAATGCTGTCTTTTTATAAATGAAGCATTCTGAAAGATACTGAATTCATTGGTGAAGCCAATGAAAATGTTATTGAAATTTTCATGTCATGAAAATTTATAAAAAAAAAGTAACTTTCTTCACAACCATAGAGATCTTTATGCAAGAAAGGAATAATCTGTTTCCCAAATTAATAATAAACATCAACAACCTGCAGGAACGCAGATGAATGCATTTCAGGATCAAAACTGATATTTTGCCAACAGAAATATTAAATATTAATATTTTAAAAAATCACCGGATCATCAATCACACTTAAATAAAACACTTAAATAATGCATTACCTTTGACTTCTAAGAAGGAAACATATGAGGTCTGAAAATGAAGCACTAGAAGCAGTTTGGGCTACATCTAGATCCAGATATAAGTTTAATTCAGTTGAGACTACTGTTGAGATACAATTAAACACATTTTTTTAAAAAAAAGCATTAAATAATTTTAGCTGCCTTCAAAAGATTATTGTGGCTATTCAGGATTGAAAAACAACTACCCTATTATTACATATAAGCTATTTTGGTTCTCTAATCTAGAATTAATTTGGATGAGATTTCTATTATTTATAATTTTCTGTGTCATCAACTGCTTAGCCGCTTAACAACACCTCTTTTCTTTAGGAAATAATTATCATTGGCAAGCTTCTGCATCTATCATCTCCTGTAATGAGGTTATTAATAATTATATATCATTACATCTGTTGAATCGTAATTTTAGTTTTAATTACTGGATGCATCTATGAGTTTCAGATTACCATATGATCTTAGTTATTTACAGCTCTTCTAAACTGGTAGGCCAGAATTAATGCAAATTGCCATAGAAAATAGTAATTGTGCATTTGTTTTGAGTAGAGTTACCAAATTATAGGAATGTAAAGCAATATGATACGTTTGAATTTGAAGAAAGGCGCTGATTTGAAGTTATCAGCCTCCCACAGGCCAAACATTCATGGATTTAAGTATAAATAGTATCCAATCAGCCTGATGACTGCCTTAATTACAAAAGCTTCTTTTTTCTGATATTATTTTCCTTGAAAATCCTAGGGTTTTTCAGCTTTTATTCAGGGCTTTTCAGCAATTGTAAGTTCCAAGAAAGGTAGTGTACAGTCACGGTGGAAATTTGCAGTCAGAAAATATAAATAAGTGATCATGGTAGCACGTAGACCTTACAAGTGCAATGCTTGTTAGGAAAAAAAAAACTTTTTAGCACTCCCACTCCTTGCAGTTATAAAATGTGTGTTCTCTACTTAAACACTAATTGAAGCACTGTAGATTTTGTATAGAATTCCTTGTGAATGACTGTTGAGTAGTGTTGCCTAGAAAATGTTCACCACCATTTGACCTCATCCTACTCCCTCTCGCCCCACCTTTTAGTTAGGATTATTTATTTTTTGGTTGCGTATAGGTTTTGTAATATTTTATCTTTTTAATATTGTAAACCGCCCAGAGTTATCTTGTGGTAAGATGGGAGGTCAATAAATTTAATAGATAAATACATTTTTTAAAAATAAATCTTTATTAAATATTTACATTAAGATTAACACAAAATAAACATTGAAAAACAATATAAATGGTGAAATGTAGAAACACATAAACACAAGACTAAAACAAAACGACAAACATGACTAACCGAGAGTTAAGCTCACTCTCCAATTAATAATAACTAGTGTCATCCAAACCAAACATTTCAATAGAGTCAATTTCTACTATCTACGAAAGAATTAGCCTGTTTTTATTGAAATTTTAAGAAATCATATAGCCTAATAAGTATCTAATTAATCTAAATAGACGATCTTATCACCCCTTTCCTAGGTTTAACCTTCTTTTGAGCCAGACAAAGCATTTGTCCCAACTTCTATTATATATTGAATCTTTCTTGTCTTTTAAAATATACGTTAATCTATCCATCTCAGCACATCGGAGAATCTTGTTTATTATCAGATGATCAGGAGGCGTATCTACATCTTTCCACAGTTGGGCAAATGCCATTCTTGCCGCTGTTGAAACATGGACAAATATATACCAATCTTTGTTTTCAATATAGTCTGGTCTTATTCCAAGCAAGTAGAGGTCTGGATAAAGGGGAAAGCTCACACCTGTTATTTCAAACAGCCACTGTTTTATTTTCTTCCAATAGCGTCTAGTTGACGGACAGGTCCACCACTGGTGGAAGAAAGTACCCTTGGCCGACCCACATTTCCAACATCTATCAGAGGACCCTGGGGACATCTTAGCAATTCTGGTGGGGGGGAGATACCAATGGTAGATCATTTTATAGAAGTTTTCTTTGAAAGGGGAAGAAAGGGTCAGTTTCATAGTTTTGTTCCATACGTTTTGCCATGCATCAAGCTGAATTGTTGTTCCTATATTTCTCCCCCAGGCAATCATCGAGTCCTTTACAATCTCCTCTGCCATAAAATTGGACAAGAGAAAGTTGTAAACATTAGAGATAAATTTCCTTTGGTCACCTAGGAGAAGCTTGTCAAAAGTTTGTAAATGAAGGAAAATACCAGGTTCCTGTTTATCCCTAGCGAATCTAGTTTGAATTTTCGCATAGGACCACCAATCTATGTCTAATCCTCTAGTTTGGAGATCCGCTCTAGGTCTAAGTCTCCCGATTTCATCCAACAAGTCACCATAAACCCAGTTCCTCTTTGTGTTGTGCACAGTTGGAAGGGTCACTGCCTCTAATGGAGACACCCATTTAGGAATCTGTGTGTAAACTTGCTTCTTCACCATTTCCCAGACCCTTATTAAAATTCCTCTAATATAGTGATTTGTAAAGTATTTGAATTTTATGTCTTTTTGAGACCACAAAAAAGAATGCCATCCCTGCTGCAAATCGTATCCTTCAATTGTTAGAATGCGCTTTCTTGAGAGAATCACCCAATCTTTTATCCAAACCAGGTTAACCAAGTTATCTTGTGGTAAGATGGGAGGTCAATAAATTTAATAGATAAATACATTTATATAAAAGGAAGAAAGAAAGAAAGAAAGAAAGAAAGAAAGAAAGAAAGAAAGAAAGAAAGACAGACAGACAGACAGACAGACAGAAAGAAAGAAAGAAAGAAAGAAAGAAAGAAAGAAAGAAAGAAAGAAAGCAAGCATCAGTAGATTGGAGTTTCGTATGAATCCTATGATAATATTTTTTTTTAATTTCTTTCTACAGCATTGTATATATAGTATGTACCAACACAATCCCTACTTACCTACCAAAATTTCACCTAGATATTGTAAGAGTATGTAGCAGGCAAGATTTGATAGTGGACATGTTAGAGGAAGATACCTGCAAGATATAACCTTTGTCTTATGCTGCTGCAGGAGAAATAGATGATGCTAAACAGATTAATGAATAACAATGCAAATTGTACGCTTTTGTTCAAATAATGATTGTGATCTTTATATCTAAAAGGATGCTGTTCTACTTTCAGTAGGAATCTATTCTGTACAATCTCTGTTTATACAATCTCTCATTGTTCATGTAACACTGAAATTACTCATGGAATAAAAATGTAAATGAAATGAGTGTCAACCAATCAACTTCAAAATATAGCACTGTGTCACCTGCATTTGCTAAAGTAGGTAGCAAAAAGTAGCTTCCTTTTTAAATTGCGCCATAGCAAAACATCTATGTTAACTTGAATTTCTGTGTATATTTAAAACTGCTAATTACTTCATATTTTGCCTATGAAGCATTTTCTATACTTAACAATTTAAGTCTTTTTTCTTCTCAACCTTTTACCTATATTGAGGCTGCAATCCCATAATTATTTATCTGCAACCTGTTGTATAAACATTAGGAGGCCTGGGTCGTAGTAGGTTTTCTTATTCTGCAGGAACTTTAGAATAGAATAGAATAGAATAGAATAGAATAGAATAGAATAGAATAGAATAGAATAGAATAGAATAGAATAGAATAGAATAGAGTAGAATAGAATAGAATAGAATAGAATTCTTTATTGGCCAAGTGTGATTGGACGCACAAGGAATTTGTCTTGGTGCATATGCTCTCAGTGTACATAAAATAAAAGATACATTCGTCAAGAATCATAAAGTACAATCTAAATCTAAAATATGATATTGTTGACAGCAGAAGGCCTGCAAGATGATATTCAATATAATTTCAATAGAATAGAATAGAATAGAATAGAATAGAATAGAATAGAATAGAATAGAATAGAATAGAATAGAATAGAATAGAATTCTTTATTGGCCAAGTGTGATTGGACACACAAGGAATTTGTCTTGGTGCATATGCTCTTAGTGTACATAAAAGAAAAAGATACATTTGTCAAGAATCATAAGGTACAACACTTAATGATAGTCATAGGGTATAAATAAGCAATCAGATCATATTAGGAAACAGTCAATATAAATCTTAAGGATACCAGCAACAAGGTTACAGTCATACAGTCATAAGTGGGAGGTGATGGGTGATAGGAACAATGACAAGATTAATAGTAGTGCAGACTTAGTAAACAGTTTGACAGTGTTGAGGGATGATGTTAGCAGAGTGATGGTGTTTTTTCCCAAAAACTGTTCTTGTGTCTAGTTGTTCTGATGTGCAGTGCTCTATAGTGTCGTTTTGAGGGTAGGAGTTGAAACAGTTTATGTCTAGGATGCGAGGGGTCTGCAGATATTTTCACAGCCCTCGTCCTCTTCTTTTTTTTTAAAAAAATAGTCTTTATTTACATTTGTAGTTAAAAAGAAGAGAGAGAACAAGACGACAAAACAAAACACATAAAAGAATATAAACAATACTTTAATAAACTAATATTTAGCGTAAACCAATACAATAGATTCATAGTACAGTCCGGG
Source organism: Masticophis lateralis (assembly GCA_030761175.1). NCBI lineage: Eukaryota > Metazoa > Chordata > Lepidosauria > Squamata > Colubridae > Masticophis > Masticophis lateralis. The sequence goes on from JAUDYJ010000006.1 coordinate 68,189,458, forward strand.
GGAGACAAAACAACCTATTTTGAACTTATATACCAATCAGGTCTATCCGACCTCACTTTATATATACAATAAATTATCTTTAATATATACAACACCTGTTTATATTAATCTAATTGTTGTCTTCTTTTTGATAGCCAAATATATAATTTTTCCCAAGATAGACATGTTGGTGTTTGGTCTCTGCCTTTCAATTTTTTTGTCAGTCTCCACACAGTCCAGTATCTTTTTTATCATTGCTTCATCTGGTGGGATATATTTGTCTTTCAAAAACTGAGCAAATGTTATTCTCGCTGCAGTAATAATATGCAATACGAGGTGCCACGAATCTTTTTTTATGTTTTCCGACTTGGAGCCAAGCAAGCATGTCTCTGGTCACAATCCAGACTCCTGATTTAAAATTTCCTTTAGCCATTTTTTAATTTTCTCCCAAGATTTAATTGCTTCTGGACATGTCCACCATTGATGATAATAAGTACCCTGTTCAAATCCACATTTCCAACACTCGGCGGATTGTCCAGCGAACATTTTTGCCAATCTGTCTGGCGGGAGATGCCATCTATATAGCATCTTGTAAATATTTTCCTTGTATGTAGCAGATACTCCCAATTTCATGTTTCCCCACCAAATCTCTTGCCATTTTCCAAGATGAATTGGGTAGCCAAACTTTTTCCCCCAGGCAATCATCATGCCCTTTACTACTTCTTCACCAATTTCTATTCTCATCAAAAATTTATAACATTTGGATATTATACCCTTTTACTGACCCATCAGAATTTTATCTAACTCCTGCAGGTCAACATTTATGCCACTTCTATCTCGATCACTTTTATATTTTGATTGGAGCTGCAGGTAGGTCCACCAATCTAATTGAGATCCCTGAGAATTCAAGTCCTGTCTTGATTTTAGTTCTCCTTGCGTGTTCAACAGATATGTTGACTTTTTTGCGATGTTAAATAGTATAGGATAGGTCAAAACTTCTAAAGGCGATATCCAACAAGGTACTTTGGTACAATATTTTATACTAAGCGTCTCCCAATTCCAAATTAGAATATTCCTTATATAGTGCCAAGTGAACCATTTACTTTGGGGAGTGCTATCCCAGCAGAGTGCCACATGCCAACCTTGTTGTAGATCGTGGCCTTCTATCCTGAGAAGACAATTGTTGCTTAGAATAATCTAAGACTATTGCTTAATGCATTGTAAGCTGCCCTGAGAAGGGCGGCATACAAATCAAAAAAATCCACTCTTTAACCCAAACTAGTAAGGCGGCTAGATAATAATTCTCCCAGCACGGTAGACCAAGACCCCCTCTTTCTTTTGTCTCCTGCATCATTTTCTTTTTTATCTGGGTTTTTTTCCCTTGCCATATGAATTTGGTTACTACCTGGTTTAACTCTATAAAAAATTTTTGGGGTAGGTTTGCTGGAGCTGTTTGAAAAAGAAAGTTGAATTTCGGTAGAACATAAGATTTTATTGTTGCTACCCTTCCCAAGAGTGATAATTAGATTTTACCCCACTTATCAAGATCTTTTCTTACCTGGGTTAGTATTTTAATATAATTATCTTCCTGGATGCTCGAGCACCTACAACTAAATTCCCAGGTATTTGACTTTACTAACTACTTTAAGTCCTGTTGCTTCCTCTAAATTCTGTTTACCATTCTGGGATGTTCTTAGTTAAAATATTCGTCTTCTTTTTATTAATTAACAGACCTGCTACAGCCCCGAACTCCTCAATTTTCTCCAATAAGGATATAGGCGATTTTAAAGGGTCTTCCAAGATGAAGGCAATATCATCTGCGAAGGCCTGGGTCTTGTATGTCTGATCTCTAATTTTAAGGCCTTTATTCCTTCATCATTTCTTATTTTGCGAAGTAAAGTCTCTAATGATAGTACAAGAAGTAAGGGGGAGACAGGACACCCCTGTCTTGTACCTTTACCGATGGGAAATTCTTCTGATAAATCACCATTTATTAAGAGTCTAGTGGTCTGTTTAGAGTAAATAACTTTGATTGCATTCAAAAAAGTTTGTCCAAAGCCCATGTATTCTAGTTGTGATAATATGAAGTCCCAACTAACCCTATCAAATGCTTTCTGCACAGTCCTCTTTTTGACTCGAGCAGTATACAGGTCCTCAATGGAAGGCAGGTTGGTAGTTGTTGTGTCCGTGGAGCTGCTGAAGGAGCGTAGAGCATGCTGACATGACGCAATCTGATTGGTTTATTTCCACATCCATTTAGGAGGGAAAATTAAGACTTTGCTATTGGTTGTTGTTTTTGACAGTATATAAGAGCTGTCAAGTCTTTCTAATGTTGATTCTATTCAGCAGTTGCCTTTGCTGTCAATAAGCATATTGTGTTACAAGCAATCTCCTCATTCATGCCGACCCTCGCTGAGTTTATAATAGTAGTAATTGTTTTTTCTGCAGTTCTAATTATCCTCTGAAGTCTGTGTCTGTCTTGTTGGGTTGCAGAACCAAACCAGACAGTTATAGAGGTGCAGATGACAGACTCAATAATTCCTCTGTAGAACTGTATCAACAGCTCCTTGGGCACTTTAAGCTCTCTGAGTTGGCACAGAAAAAACATTTTTTGTTGTGCTTTTTTGATGACATTTTTGATGTTAGGTGTCCATTTTAGGTCTTGAGATATGGTAGAACCCAGAAATTTGAAAGTCTCTATTGTTGATACTGTGTTGTCTAGTATTGTAAGAGGTGGTAATATGTGAGGGTTTCCCCTAAAGTCTACTACCATTTCTATGGTTTTGAGTGAGTTCAGTTCCAGATTGTTCTGGTTGCACCACGAGGCTAGTTGTTCAACCTCCCATCTGTATGCGGATTCATTATTGTCTCAAATGAGACCTATCATCTGTGAACTTCAGTAGTTTAACAGATGGATTGTTTGAGATGCAATCATTGGTATATAGAGAGAAGTGGAGAGAGCGCACAGCCTTGGGGGCCCCTGTGCTAATTGTACAGGTATCTGATGTGATTCTGCTTAGCTCTACCTGCTGGTTCCTGTCTGTTAGGAAGCTTATGATTCCTAACAGACTTACAAGTGTGTTCAGGTACCACTAGCTGGTCCTGTCCTTAGAATTTGAGTGGGGGAATGCAAATTCTTAATTATTCTTAATTAAGAATTTGCAAATTCTTAATCCTGTCAACTCCAGCCTGGGGGAGCTGTGGCTCAAGGCATTTAATTTGTGGATAGATTGGCCTAGTCTTTCTTAGGTAAAGTTAAGGTTCCCCTCACATATACATGCTAGTTGTTCTCGACTCTAGGGAGTGATGCACATCTCTGTTTCTAAGCCAGAGAGCCAGTTCTGTCTGATGACAATTCCGTGGTCATGTGGCAGGCATGATTAAACACCAAAGGTGCACGGAACACTGTTACCTTCCCACCAAAGTGGTCCCTATTTTTCTACTTGCATTTTTACATGCTTTCGAACTGCTAGATTGGCAAAATGTCTTTCTTAATAGGCACAAAATATCCATCTCTAAAGAATTTAGGCATCTGCTGGAGGCTGTTGGGGGTGCTTTCTGCCTTTGTTAAGACTTTTTCTCCATTTTTCCTTTGGGGAAATGCCTGTTCTGCCTCTTTTAATATTCCCCAAAATATTTCATTCTTGTGAGGGGGAGCTTCCCACAATTTTATAGATATCTAACCCCAAAACAATTCAGTTAAGGGTTTATAAGATTCCAGGCTTAATTGCCTTTGACCAATGCCATCTTGACTTTTTTAACCCTATTCAAGCCAGTAATTATATTATTATGTTAAGAAATAATATTTATCTCTTCCCCCATCTCCCATTTCTTTTATACAATGAGTTTTAAACAAAAAACAAAACAAAACTTGTGCTTGGGAGCTAGGGCTGGAATATGTAAATTACTGCTTTTATGTGCTTTCTTTTGAAGGATTACAGGCTGAAAATGCATTAAATGATTAAAATAACTATTTTCCAAACAGAATGTTTTCAGCTTTCCTAAAACTAAAATAATGTATTTTATAATACTATGCATATACATTTATTTATTTATTTATTTATTTATTTATTTATTTATTTATTTATTTATTTATTATATGTATCTCAATCCAATTTCAAACCAATGACTCTGGCCAGTGAACAATAATAAAATCAATTAAAACAATTAAAATATGATACAAAAAGAAATTAATGATAAATAGCGTCTAAAAGTAATTATTTAGCGTTATGGCAGTGGTACATTGAAAACTAGGAGTCTACAAAGTTATTACATAGTAGATGTTTGGCTACCTAAGATTGCTAGCATGTTCAGTTCACTCTCATGCATTATCCAAGGTGCACCACAGGGCAAAATAGTTCCACAAAGTGTGGCTAACAGTATTCTGCAGGAGAGTTGGCATCATCTGGGGCTTTTCTCCTCCAATTTTGCATTTGGGCAGACCCTGCTTCCACATGAAATGCCATTAGTTTTTGTTCTCACCAAAGTAGTACCTATTTAACTACTTGCATTTGTACGCTTTCAAACTGCTAAATTGACAGGAGTTGAGGAAAGTGGTGGGAGCTCACTCCATCATGCAGGGCTAGAACGCGAACTGCTGGAGTGCAATAAGCCAACCTTCTCCAGTGACTTTAAGCTGCTGAGCCACCGCATCTGGAATAATATAATTTGTTGGTATCATCATATCCAGGAATAAGGATTTTCACACACTTGGGAACACTAGCCTGGAAACATAGCCAGGTCTTCAAGGTTTTCCAAAGGCCAGTAGGGTCAGGGTCACTGTAATCTCAGAGGGCAGGCACTATAGCAGAAAATGAATCCCTCCTGATCCTTGCTAACTAATAAGATTTAGTGGATAGGACCAAAAGTCCATCTTGCCAAACCAGATTGGATAGATGGAAAAAGCTGGAAGAAGATGCTCCCTCAGATAACTCAATCACAAGCCACCAGGGGCTTAAAGGTGGCAATTACTTGAATTGCACCTGAAATATACTGATAATGGAGTATAATAGTACTGTTGTTGTTTGCCATAACAACCAAAAGTTATATTTCAGTGACAGTATGCTGAATAAAAAAAAATAGAGTAGATCTGAGCAGTGTCCCATATCAGACACCACTGATACCTTGGCGATGAGGACTATAGTGATCAATCTGGAAGGCACAATTTCCCAATTTTGTAGTAGGTAATAGCTTAAAACACTACGCCTTGTTTAATTATTAATACCAATTATTTTTTAAACAAATTTTATTTTCTAATGAAAAATTCCTTGTTCTATGATGTGCCTAATTCCCAGAGATGCAAATCCCAGAGATTTAAAATGCAAATTTCCCTGATGTAAACTTTCTTTTTAAGCACTGTTAATTCTGCCTTTTATCAAGCTTCCAATATAGCAGGCAGAAATACAACTTGCAGCAGGGTTTTTCTTAAGGTAATTAGGAGTGGCATTTTTCTTTTTGTTCCTGATATACAATAATGCCATGACTGACACTAGGTGACCACAGCCACTCAGCCTTGGCTGAATCCATGCTTTGTTGTTAATGACAAAACCGTCATCACAGATTTTGGCCAATATAGTAAGTGCAACCCAAATCCATTTAGAACAGAACAGAACAGAACAGAACAGAACAGAACAGAACAGAACAGAATAACAGAGTTGGAAGGGACCTTGGAAGTCTTCTAGTTCAACCCCCTGCTTAGGCAGGAAACCCTACTTCAGACAAATGGTTATCCAATCTCTTCTTAAACACTTCCAGTCTTGGAACATTTAGAACATCTGGAGGCAAGTTGTTCCACTGATTAATTGTGGAACCTGGGAAAAGGTTATATCAGCCAAAAGTCATATGATGGTCCAAAGGTCCATTGGGATAAAAACTATTTTAGGACCTTTCGGAATACAAAGAAAACAATCATATATCATCCACAAACTGTTTCACACACTGGGGATTGAAATCAAGAAAGCTTGGCATTTTATTACTGTCCCATGGATTTCTCAAGGGAGCAGAATCCTTAACAGGCCTTGTCTAGAAGACCAAATTGGACAGATTGGACAGATGGTCCTTGATCTGATTTGGTACCATGTTGTATAGGACTTTATATGTCATGACCAGCTCTTTGATTTGGACTTGAAAGCCCACTGGCATCTTTTTAATAGATTAACAGAGTTGGAAGTTACTTTGTAAGTTATCTAGTCCAACCCCCCACCTAAGCAGGAGACTATACACCATTTCTGACAGATGGCAATTCAATATCTTCTTGAAAGCTTCCAGTGATGAAGCTCCCACAACTTCTGAAGGCAAGCTGTTCCATTGATTGATTGCTCTCACTGTCAGGAAATTTCTCCTTAGTTCTAAGTTGCTTCTCTCCTTGATTAGTTTCTATCCATTGCTTCTTCTTCTTTTTTTAAAAAATTTGATTTATATGCCGCCCTTCTCCGGAGACTCAGGGCAGCTTACAATGCGTTAAGCAATAGCCTTCATACTTTTGTATATTTATATTTATACAAAGTCAGCTTATTGCCCCCAACAAACTGGGTCCTCTTGTCCTTTCCTCAAGTGCTTTGGAGAATAGATTGACGCCCTCTTCTTGGTGACAGCCCCTGATATTTTGGAACACTGCTATCATGTCACCTCTAATCTTTTTTTTCATCAGACTAGACATACCCAGTTCCAGCAAACGTTCTTTATATGTTTTGGCTTCTAGTCCCCTAATCCTCTTTGTTGCTCTTCTCTGCACTCTTTCCAGAGTCTCAACATCTTTTTTACATCGTGGCAACCAAAACTATTCCAAGTGCTATTTTTATCTTAAGCATGCTTGAACTATTCTCTGCAACCTAGAATCAATTAACAGACCATGGATCAAATCCTATTACTTAGAAAGAGTAATACTGCTACATATGGACACAGTCTCAGAATATTTTATCATTTATTATTATTGTTGCCATTATTAATTCAAACAAATTTTTAAAGTTTTTACAGCTATATGATTTATCAGCCTTAGTAATCCCAGAAGGCACAAAATAGCAGATACCATGCTATATTGTATGTATTTTCAAAATGAAGAGTTTAAATTTCTTAGTTTAGTATCTTATTTTGTAAGTAATATTCAGAACATTTCGAAGCAAATTTAATTAGTAAATATAATCATTGTTCGATACGACAATATTGTATTCTTTCTGTTCTGCAGAAAGTGAGAGACATTTTATGTCTTGATGAATATCTGAATAGTTGAGACATTGTACAATTATACAAATTATGTAATTATACCTGACTGTATTTATTTTAAAACATATTTCACCTTTAATGTCCATTTAGCAGCCTTACAACATGTTTGCCAGTACTTTTAGCTTCACCTATTGCGGAACTTTTGATCCACTTATTCTGAAATAAATTGGCCTAATTGAATTCAGGTGGTTCTGTACTTCAGAATTCCTATTTCCTTTTTAAAACATTCATTACATACAAGTATATGCTTGTATTTTTTAAAAAATATATGTTTAAAATACATGTTTAGAACATCTTCCACAAGCCACCTTTCTCAAAGGATCACAGATAATTTAAGAGGCAATTGTCTCTTTAACTGCATCCTACAAAATCTTATCTGTTAGAGCTATGGACTCTGTAACTGGAACTCTAGGGAGCTGGATGTCATCCAAGCAAAGCTTAATTTGGGTAACATCAATATTTGCTCCATTAAAAGCTTACTATACTACTTGTTAGCATAGCTTGGGAATACCATCTGGTTTTTGTTTTGTTTCGTTGAGCTATAGTATTATAATTTATCTCACTGGCTCCCATGCTTCATCTTACCAATTCCTTAAAGTAATTATACATGTGTAGAGGAATTGATAAAGTTTATTTTAAGTGTGATCAGATATTTATAGTCTTAAAAATTGTTGAAGTTGTCCAGCCCGTTTTGCCTCTTAAAAACAAAAGAATTTATATTAATAGAATATCAACGCAGAAAAGTAATGCCACATATGTAATTATAATTAATCTTTTATGATTCATTTTTAATTTTATTTGCCAGGATAACAATAGAAAAGGCTGTTGGATCTGCCACAACTTAAGCCTCTAAATAGAAACAATCCTTGGCTCCATTTGTTGAGAAAGGTGTAGTTTATTAGAGATGAAATATATTGCAGTATTGCAAAGCCAGAACTGAAAATTGTGCGCCAAAATCCCTAAGTTCTACTTTCCCCTCCTTTAATTATTTGTCCTTGGCCATCCCAGTATAACCAATCAGGCTCAGATATTTTCATAACAGTCAGTCCAAGTGCTGACTGTTTGGTATGCAGCTCTCTCTTTCCAGTTTAAGGCAGCGTCTCAAGGAGATACAGCACTTACTTTTGTTTTCCCAAGCATTTCCCCTTCATTCCCCTCCCCAGTCCATGGCTTTGCACTAGCAAGCATAAGGTAGCAACTGAGAAAGGCCATAAATGTTACATTCTAAATATTTTATTTGTTGCACCACACATACAGTAGCTGGAGAATCTATCTGCTTCCAAACCACGTGACAAGGTAAATTTAACCAGGAAGAAGATATTTTGTTTATATGTATTCCTTGACTTATGATTGGTTGCTTAGTAGCCATTCAAAGTTACAACAGATACTCCCTTCCCCCCAGATTAGAAGATCTGATGGCTGGCCCACCCGTGCAGTCACATTATCGTATTGTGGACACTCAACAATTAGTCCATGTTTATGGCCATTTGAAGCATGGTCATTTGATCACAGATTATGTTTTTTGCTGGAAACCAATGTTTACTTCTGGTTTCTGGCAAAAAAATAAATAAAAAATACAGACAATGGGTTCGTTTAATGACTATGGTATTCACTTAACTACTATAATATTTGTTTAACAATTGAAGCATTTGCTTAATGACTGCCATAAGAAATGTTGTAAAAGTGAATTGGTCATATGATGACCTACTTAATGACCAGCATGATTTATGAATGTAATCCTGGGCTCAATTATTGTCATATATTGAGGACTACCTATACTGAATTAGAGTACTTATCTATACATTTTCCCCCAGTGCCTGAAGAAGAGCAGAATATCATTGCATGAGGAACTTGTGGCTGTGCAGCTGTTGTTAAAGTGTTGTTCTTGGTCCATTATTCTTGGTGATGAAGGAAATGATTTTTAGCAGTAATCTGACATTCCCTATTTCTGTCAACATTCGATACTGATGATGATCATGACCACACTTCAGCAATTAATATTACTGTTTCTATTTCTACCAATAGAAGCTAACTACATTACATTCTCCTTTTATTTCTAGAGGGATAGCTTTTTTAATCAGTTGCAAGAAAAATGAACTTTATAGTATAAAGTATAAGACCTTAAAACTTAAGACCTTTTTATTTCACCAGGCGGGCCTGCCCTAAACTTTCTTCATCTTTTTGCGTTTAAATTTTAATCTGTTTTTAAATTGTTTGGAGTGTTTTAATCAGTCTGGGCCAAATCTATTTAATTTGATTTTATTTGGGTTTTTAAATTTTGTATACATGTATTTTTATTGTTGGCTGTTCACCGCCTTGAGTTCTTCAGGAGTAGGGCAATATATAAATCAAATAAACCATAAACCATAAACCATAAATACAACCTGTCTTCTTCTGTCATGAGAACTCTTAGACTACTATCTATGGTACTTCATTATACGCACGTGATACAGATAATGTATTGATTAGTTTTAAAGAGGTTACAAGTGCTTGATTGTTTCTTCTAAAATTAATTATTAAAAGTAGCTTATCAGAGACTTAGGAGTGTCTTTTACAGACAGGAAGGGAGCAAGCTTGCCTTCAATTGCACAAATTGAGGTGAGAAGAAGGTTTCCAGATCCAGACTTCGTGAATGCTTGCCTTGTGACTGTGTGTCATTTGGCAAATTAAGGCTTGTACCAACTTTTACCTCATAGAAAACAATATTTGCTCTAAAGCAGGGATATCAAACTCAAGGCCTGGGGGATGGATCTGGCCCATAGGGTACTTTAAAACTGGCCTGTGAGGCTGCCCTGGAAACAGTGAAGGACCAGCCTGTGGTGCATCTGCCAGCGAAAATACGCTCCCGAGCTCCATTTTTGGCTGCCACGGCCTTCTGTAACCCTCTGCCAATGAAAATGGAGCTCGGGATGACCCTCCCGAGCTCCATTTTCACTGGCAGAGGGTTGCAGGAGGTCATGGAAGCCAAAAACAGACCTTGGGAGACTGTTTTTGCTGGCAGAGTGTTTGGGCTATCACAGACGCCCACCCTGACCATGCCCACTCTGCCCCCACCCGAGGTCAAACACAACCCTGATGCAGCCTTTAATGAAATCGAGTTTGACATCCCTGCTCTAAAGTATTTACCAGTCCTGCAAATTATACTAAGAACAGTTCAGAATATTGGTTCAGAAAGAAAGGGGGATACATCTCTAGAAAAAAGATACATTCTAAAAATGTATGGAAAATGTATTGAAAAAACAAAATCACCATATTTCCTGTCTTCCAAGACTGAGAGATCCCTTTATAGCAGATTTCACAGCAAATGTGGCTCATAATAGCACACAGTTTATTCATAGATATGTCAGACAATAAACATGGTCCCAAATTGTCTCACAGTTAACAAGAAGACTTGCTATTTTGGATTGGGTGCACAAAGTGAAACAGAAATAGACACATGAGATTGTTAGAAATAATCCATTGCAGAACTGCAGGGGATTTAAAATTTGGAACAAGAATGTAGTGAATGAATATGAATGGCAGGCTGTTATTGGAGATTGGTTGCATGAGTTAAAGGCATGACTTGAACCAGTGCAGGGAAAGTCATATCCAGTAGGAGAGGAGTACTATTTGGGTTAAAATAATATAAAATATGCATGAAACACATCCCATGTAAGTTTGTTTATCAGGATAGTAGAAACCAAGCCGATTGCTATGACTGATAAAGTTAAAGTAAATGTGTTTTTATAATTAATGATGTAGGCCTCTGCCTATATCAACTCATTTTATGCCTAAATAGCACACTTTATGTGCCAAAAAATTAAAACTGCCATTCAAATACTATTAGCTAAGATGATATACAGCTTCATTTCTAATTACATAGGGGAAAGTTAGTGCATCACTTTCAGGAGTGCATTGTGCTGGATCTCAAGGACAAGAGTGAAAAAAAATGGACAACTCCCTTTGAAAAGAAAAAGTATATATAATCAAATGGGCTGCATTTAAGTAGATTCTATGGATTACAATATAACTGTAAGAATGCACTTGATCTTGAGGTATGCAGACTGTAAAATAGATTTTCTTAACCTAGAATTATTGCTCCAATATTCATTGGAAACCAACAGAGAATTTAGAGCTGTCTGAAGTAAGCTTTTTTCCTTCCCTTTCATTTAGCGTTCTTTTGTCAAGCTATGTTTTACTGCAGAAAATATTTTAAAAAGTACATAAACAGGCCTGGCAGACATATTTACACACACACACACACATCTCTAGTGGCTAATAGAAATTTGCGTATACTGTAATATACAGTTCGGTGACTGAGACAAGATGTCCTTGGATGCAGATCAGACTAAGAGTCATTTATGTGAGATGGGTGGTGTAGAACTTGATAAGTAAATAAATAAAAAAATAAATGCTGATTTTGCCATTATTCTTATTTGTAGTCCAGGGGTCTGCAAACTTAAACACTCAAAGGGCCATTTGGACCCGTTTCCCACAGGAAAAAAACCACAGGGAGCCACAAAACCTGGGTGGGCGTGGTCAACTCAACGCCACTCACTCCCACTCAGTCACATGACCCCTTAGCCATGCCTACCAAGCTAATCATTAGGGCAGAGAACTGGGAACCACAAAAACCTTCTCATTTCCTCCCTCCCTCCCTCCCTCCTTCTCTGTATCTCTCTCTCCCTCTGTCTCTGCGTATGTCTCTTTGTGTGTGTGTGTGGGGGGGTATCTATGTATCTCTCTCTCTGTATCTGTGTCTGTGTCAGTGTCTCTTCTCACTCAGAAAGCCCAGAGAGCTCTACTTGGGGCTGTTTGCCACTCCTTTTCTTTCTTCTTTTTGGAAATCTGGACTGACTGAGGAATGAGCGCAAACCACAGTGAAGACTTCCCTTCAGGCAACACTCCTCCTCCTTCTCCTCTTGCGACCCCCTGGCTGGCTGTGGCCGGGCCAGGAGGATGCACATGAGCAGAGAGACTCTTCTCAACTGAGAGGCTGCCCACCCTACATGTGCCTTTGCTGTGCTTTGGCTGAGCCCACCTGCTCACTTGAGGAGGATCTCCTGCTCATGCGCACCCTCCCAGCCCTGCCACAGCCAGCCAGGGGGTTGTGAGAGGAGGAGGGCAGTCACCCAAAGGGAAGGCTCCACTATGGTTCATGCGCATTACTCAGCTAGCCTGGATTTCCAAAAAGAAGAAAGAAAAGGAGTACTGAAGAGGCCCAAGGATAGTTCTCCACTTTGGCCCAGCCTCAGCTTTCCTGACCCCTGGGGTAGGTGTGCAAGGTTCGGTGGGGCCAGCCCCCTTTTCCAACTGCCCTGAGCTTCTTAAAGCTGTGGCTGGGCACTGCAGGCCCATCCCCCTTTCTGTTGTTCCTTTCTCCTGGATCCCATTCCCACCCCACCAACCCTCGTGTTAGGGAGGCCAGTATTGGTTGCTGACAGGTCGGACCAGTGTCTCAGGGTGGAGAGCAGGTTGTGCGTCTCCCCAAGTGACCAAGGCATGCCCAACACCAACAAAGGCTGTTGTAACCTAGGCCCAAGTAGTTAGTATTAAATGCAAACAGTTTGAAAACAATCAGACTTTATTAGAACAGCTGAGAATTAACTCATTCTCAGAGTAGTCCAAACTAAATTAAAGCAAATTCTTCAAAACACCATTCCTCAGTTTATCACCAACCTTAGTATAATTAGGCAAACTGCCAAAGGCTTTTCTTGGCAAAAGTTCAGAAGCAGAAGATGCCGACAAGAAATGAGTACAGTGAAACAAGAAGAAACAAGAAGCAACGTTCTCTCAAAGTTGTTTTCTGGCAAAGAGGCCAAGAGCTGTTGCTGATCTTTTAAGCTTTATGGAAGGGGCCAATCATCTCTTGGCCCTACTCCTGAGTCATCCTCTCTGCTTTATCTCCTCCTGCCTTCTGACAGCTCTTCTTATACATGCACTAGGAACAGGCTCTTCCTGTCCCTCTGCCTCTCTACTGTTAGCCTCTGGAGGCTCCAAAGTCCGCACATCACTCTCCGATGGCCCTGGCCCCATCTCTGCCTCTGACACAAAGCCCTTATCCGGGCCTTCCCCAGCCTCCAGGACTAGCCCATGTTCTTCCTCAGCCTCATCGCTGTCCAACTCTGCTGCCAGCTCTGCTGGTGGACCACAACAATGGCTGGAAGAAGCTCCAGCAAGAGTGAGGTGTTGGAGAATCAGCCCCGGCTGCTTCTCCATCCCCCGCTGTCACCCTTACTTTCTCAGGCCAGGCAAGGAGTGACTGGGATGGGAGGGACCAGCCAGTGATGGGTCAGGAGCTACAGCAGAGGGCCCAAAGAGCTGCACGCGGCTCTGGAGCCGCAGGTTGTTGACACCTATTGTAGTGTAACCTGTGGTTCTCAAAAATTATTGAAAGAAAGCCTATAACGATATCTGCAATATATAATTGGCTCGCAGAGACCTTAGAAGTAGAATAAGAAGCCTTCATTTTTCAAATTGTTTGTCTTTGTTTCTCAGCACTGCTGTAGACTATGTATCAAAGTGTTTGAGTACAAGCAAGTATTTTGTACTGAAGACTTGCTCTTTAGTTAAAACTTGTCTTGCTGAATCCTATTCCCATTTTACCATGGGCTCTATTAATGACCTTGACCATTGGGCTGAATATTATTTTGTTGTAGCTCATAAATGGATCAAGCTGTGTCCATACCTGAATCTGCTTCAGTGCAATATTTGTATTACATGCCTTGCTGTCATTCTTAGATAACTATAAAGTCTCATAATTTCATCAACTGTTTATTATTTAATTTTAAAAGCAAAAGCAATAGGATTATTCATCCTGTTAGCTTTCTAACAGGCAACCTGTACATAGGGAATATTTAATTCCCTGTTTTTAAGCCACTGGTTTTTAAAGTCAAATCATAACATATATTTGAAGCTAACTCTGTGAATTTCAAAGAATAGATTGTTTTCTCTTGTTTAAAAATATTTGTATTTCTTGTTATTTTTTAGGTAGAGTATAGTTTTGTCCATGATTTAATCAACTGTTAACTTAAGTGAAACAAGGTCCAGCTAATTCTAGTCCATTTCAAATCTGCCTCCTATACTTGGTATTTCTAGTATATAACTGAAAGGAAATTCAGTATTGTCCAAATTATGTAATACTCAACATTGTGATAGCTGTCATTATTTTATTTTGAGGGTTAGCAGGTATGAATTGGTTGGTTTGGATATAGAACAGCTATAGCAGTGAGCAAAATTTTGAATTCTATCACAGGGCAAATTTTTCCATTGTGCAAATAGAAAGGTGTACATTTAGACCAACTTTTGAGCAGGAAGGGACAATTGAAGGGCATTTGGGAAGGAACTGAAGTGACAGGAAATTGACCTATTATATCCATATGGTGGGCTTTCGATTGTAGGATACCTATCCTTAAACAAAGTTGACAGTGATTGTCAGGTCACTAAGATGAGAAGAGATCTCCAAGGATGGGCTGCTAACTCTACAACCATAACCAGAGATGGTATTCAGCAGGTTTTGACCAGTTCTAGAGAACCAGTAGTGGAAATGTTGAGTATTTCAGAGAACCAGTAAATATCACCTCTGACTGGCCCTGCCCCCATCTATTCTCTACCTCCCGAGTCCCAGCTGATTGGGAGGAAATGGGGTTTTTGCAGTAATCTTTCTCTGCCACGCCTACCAAGCCACGCCCTTCAAGCCATGCCCAGAACTGATAGTAAAAAATTTTGAATCCCACCACTGACCATAGCCATAAAATGTCAGTACATTTTACCTATAGCAAGGCAAAATCAGAGGAAGCATAAACAGCACATTCACTGGAGAAGAGAACTGGAAATCTGACTGCTGTAGCAAAATACCACTAGATTAAGTGGCTCAAAGAACTAAAAGGCCAGAGAATGGTTTGTTGTTTATTTAAGTCCATGTGTTTAAAAAGGTGATTTAGCAGACCTGTATATCTCAAGTTATTGTTTGCACTGAAACTCTCCTTCATTTACAATTTAACAAGATTCAAAATCTCTGGTTCCTCTTGAGCATAATAGGACTTTAGAAATAACCCTATTGTCCATTTTCAAGTAGTTTACACCATTAAGAATTCTTCAGAAAGCTGAAAGGGTTGTGATTATATCTCTTATGTCCTTAGAATGACTTAAAAAACTATTGAGAATTGGACGGTTAACAATTCCAATTTTTGTTTTAATGAGATACTGCTGTGTTGAGAAACTATTTGAGATAAGAAATGAAATAACTACAAAATAAATTAAGAAAAAAATCTACAGCTTTAATAGGAGAAACTCAGGCGATGAAAGCTATATTTCATACAAAGGGCTTGTAAAATAAACTGAGAAAAATACACTGAGAAATATTCAAAGAGACGGTGCTCATCTTTTGTTTCCTAATTTTGCAGAACAGTGACAGCCATAAAAGAGTATCTGGCTCTGAAATGAAATCCTGGATACATTAAAGTATGCTCCTCTACAACAGAGACTGGAAAACCTAATCCATCGTTTTCAATTTTTATAGTATGATTAAAGATATTACTTTGTACTAGGGGAGATAAGTGACTGCTGCGGTCTCACATTGCATGAAGTCCTCCCTATAAAATTGAATTTAAAGACTATAAAATGATATAACGATATCCTTACATTCTCTAATTCTAGTATTCATTGGTGGTAATTGCAGATTGTGACACAGGAAATCTGAACATGATTACTTAATATCATGTCATCATTCTGCAGAATCCACTATTTCTTTATTTAATATAGTATTTGCTAAATTAAATTTTTAGATCACAGGGCATGTTTTCAAGTCCATTCAAAAAAAGTAAGTGAAGTTCTTAATACAATTTAGAATTATAGTGTGGAGTCCAGTTTATTAAGTAGTTACTGTATGTGATCAATTCATTTTTTCATTTGTGTGTGTGTGTGCATGTGTGCCTTCAAATCAAGGTTGATTCCTGGACTAGTTACTGCAGTTTCATTGGCAAGATTTCAGAAGTGGTTTGCCATTGTCTTCTTTCTAGGGCTGAACAAGAATGACTGGCCCAATGTCACCTAGTTGGCTTTGTGCCTAAAATGGGACAAAAACTCACAGTCTTATGATTTATAGCCTGTTGCCTAAATCGCTACATCAAACTAGGTCAGTTTTCTTATTGAATGAAATCTGAAAACAATAAATAACTGCGGAGCAATAATAATGCAATAAAATACAATTAATGTTATCGAACTCCCAAGACCACTACCCCATATTGTAAGATATTAAAACAAAAATATCCAGTTTACAGAAATTTATATCTAAATTTTTAAAGAGAAGTGATTTTATACAATGTTTTTGACTGACTTCTGGTGGATTTTCCAGGGCAGAAAATCAGAGGAATTTGAGTGGGAATAGTCAAAATACACAGATTATAATTTAACATGTTATGTGTACTCAATTTTATAAATTAATTGGCTTGTTTTGCCATACAAAACAATTAATTGGCTTGTTTTGGAAATCCAATAACCACAGTTGGAATGGCATGCCACTTGGTTGAAACTCAACCGATTATCTACAGAAGTACATATATCTACATAATTCCATTATTACATGGGCATAGGGAATAGAAATCTAAAATATGATATTGTTGACAGCAGAAGGCCTACAAGATGATATTCAATATAATTTCAATAGAATAGAATAGAATAGAATAGAATAGAATAGAATAGAACAGAACAGAACAGAACAGAACAGAACAGAACAGAACAGAATAGAATAGAATAGAATAGAATAGAATAGAATAGAATAGAATAGAATTCTTTATTGGCCAAGTGTGATTGGACACACAAGGAATTTGTCTTGGTGCATATGCTCTTAGTGTACATAAAAGAAAAAGATACATTTGTCAAGAATCATAAGGTACAACACTTAATGATAGTCATAGGGTACAAATAAGCAATCAGATCATATTAGGAAACGGCCAATATAAATCTTAAGGATACCAGCAACAAGGTTACAGTCATACAGTCATAAGTGGGAGGTGATGAGTGATAGGAACAATGTCAAGATTAATAGTAGTGCAGACTTAGTAAACAGTTTGACAGTGTTGAGGGAATTATTTGTTTAGCAGAGTGATGGCGTTCGGGAAAAAAAATGTTCTTGTGTCCAGTTGTTCTGGTGTACAGTGCTCTATAGTGTCGTTTTGAGTGTAGCAGTTGAAACAGTTTATGTCTAGGATGCGAGGGGTCTGCAAATATTTTAACAGCCCTCTTTTTGACTCGTGCAGTATACAGGTCCTCAATGGAAGGCAAGTTGGTAGTTGTTGTGTCCGCAGAGCTGCTGAAGGAGTGTAGAGCATGCTGACACGACACAATCTGATTGGTTTATTTCTTCAGGTGGGAAAATTAAGGCTTTGCTATTGGTTGTTATTTTTGATAGTATATAAGAGCTGTCAAGTCTTTATAATGTTGATTCTGTTCAGCAGTTGCCTTTTCTGTCAATAAACAGATTGTGTTACCAGCTGTCTCCTCATTCATGCTGACCCTCGCTGAATTTATAATAGTAGTAATTGTTTTTTCTGCAGTTCTAATTATCCTCTAAAGTCTGTGTCTATCTTGTTGAGTTGCAGAACAAGACCAGATAGTTATAGAGGTGCAGATGACAGACTCAATAATTCTTCTGTAGAACTGTATCAGCAGCTCCTTGGGCAGTTTGAGCTTTCTGAGTTGGCACAGAAAGAACATTCTTCATTGTGCTTTTTTGATGATGTTTTTGATTTTAGATGTCCATTTTAGGTCTTGAGATATGGTAGAACCCAGAAATTTGAAGGTCTCTACTGTTGATACTGTCTTGTCTAGTATTGTAAGAGGTGGTAATATCGGAGGGTTTCCCCTAAAGTCTACTACCATTTCTATGGTTTTGAGTATGTTCAGTTCCAGATTGTTCTGGTTGCACCACGAGGCTAGTTGTTCAACCTCCCATCTGTATGCAGATTCATCATTGTCTCGAATGAGACTGATCACTGTTGTGTCATCTGTGAACTTCAGTAGGTTAACAGATGGATTATTTGAGATGCAGTCATTGGTATATAGAGAGAAGTGGAGAGAGCACACAGCTTTGGGACGCCCCTGTGCTAATTGTGCAGGTACTTGATTCAACTGGTGCTTTTTAAATATTATGGATTATAATTCCCCCAATCCTTTCCTATGGACCAGACTCACTAGCATCTCAGAACATCTGGAAGATATCAAGCATTGCCCTCTACCATGGAGAGAAAGGAAATGACAAAACATAAATCATGGTGTCATGATACAAACTAAATCCCTTCCATACTTGTGTCTAATGGTATGGTACCAATTATAACATCACCAAGCATTCTTTGTATTCCTGGCACTATTATGGACAAATAGAAAAACCTGAGGCACTAGATTAGCCATATTTTAGAATTATGACCCCAGTTTTGTAGGTTTAAAAGTGCATCAAAGAAAAAGCAAAAATGTGCAAGTATTCAGAATAACAAAGTTGGAAGGGACCTTGGCAGTCCTGTAGTCAAAGATGCTGTTCAAGCAGGAGACCTTATACAATTCCAGACCAATGGCAATCCAGTATCTTCTTAAAAGCCTTCAGTTATGGAGCACCTACAACTTCTGAAGACAAGCCATTCCACTGGTTAATTGTTCTCACCGTTAGGAAATTTCTCCTTAGTTGCTTCTTCTCTCCTTGATTAATTTCTATCCATTGCTTCTTGTCTTGTCTTCTGGTGCTTTGGAAAATAAGATAATCCCCTCATCTTTGTGGCAGCCCCTCAAATATTGCAACACTGAGTTCATGTCACCTCTCATTAATTTAATTAGGATCAGGGTTGCGTGAATATAGCATTTTGAAAACGTTATAGCTGAGCTATTTCTACTTTTTTTCATCCTTTTTAAAAAATGGCTTTAATTGTCTTATACTGCAACATAGATATGGTTGGTATTCAGATTTGGCTTTTGAAAAGCAGATACAACTACATAATTTTTTTGCATACTTTACTGCCATCATGCACTCTCTGAATGCTAGAGAAGCAAGGTTTTTAGAGCTTGTTATGTGTCTTACTGAGAAATGATTTTATGATTATTAAGGGTATCTTTGAGCTCCAACACAGAAGAACAACAAATCACTGGAAATGCTTTATGGCAAGGCTCCCAGTAGTGATGCAAATTGACATTCAGCACCAGCTATTTTATCTTTCCAGTTATTAAATTCAACAAAAGGGGAATAAATTCAAGGTTTTATAATAATACATGCTATGGAACAACAACCAAAAAGCTGTTTGTTTAACTTGCATTTTCCCTGTCTCCCTTCCTCTCTTCAGCTTCGGTATTGACCTCTGTTGTTGCAGGCACTTTGGCTTTACTATCTCAGCTGAATTTAAAGCAGATAAGGGAGATTTTCAAAAGTTAGGATGAGGAGTGTGGGAAGCCTGATGGGGTGAAATCAGACCTAAGGCCAGAAGAGAACCATAGAGGGATAGAAATGGTCCACCTGGTGTGGAAGATAAGGGCGAGGGGGGGGAGGGGGGCTACAGAATCCCTGTAGTCGGTTGTAAGAGTTAATGAATGTGGGGCCCCTGCAGTGGCCATAACTTTGAGGCTGCATCCATCATAACTCTGAACAGCCAAAGTGATTGATCTTAAATCAAGGACAATCTGTATTGCAAACTTCTTAGATGGGGTTCCTCTCCCAACTTTAGTTATCAATTTAAGCAAGTGCTAGCAAGTTGTGTCAGCACTAGAGTTACCAGATCTGAGCTGCCATCAATCAAAACTTTATTTATGGTGATAAACCAGCATAAGGAGGGTGCAATATTTAAAAAGGTAAAATATATAAATTACATAAGGTTAAAAAAGCTAAACAATGTATATAAAACAAAAATCTACTAAAGAAAACCTATTAAAAGGGATAAAACCAGGGGTGAAATATAATTTTTTTTGCTACCAGTTCTGTGGGTATGGCTTGGTGTGGCATAGCTTGGTGGTCATGTGACTGGATGGGTGTGGCCAGTTTGACGTCATTCACATCACTCTGCTGTGCATGGGGTGCTTGGAGAGAGCGAGTAAGACAGCTTTCCAACCTCTCTCTCTCTCTCTCTCTCTCTCTCTCTTTCTCTCTCTCTCTCTCTCTCTCCCTCTCTCTCTCTCTCTCTCTCTGTGTGTGTGTGTGTGTGTGTGTGTATGAGGGAGGGAGGGAGGGAGCGATCTGAAGCCGAGGCACCCAAACTTCTGGCAGTGGCAGGACAGCTTCTGAGGAGCCAGTTCCACCTGACCTACTCCCTGAGTCTCACCGTTCTCCTGCCCGCCCCCCCGCTCAAGCAGCGGCTTCCCTGCTCAGGCCGAACAAGCTATGCATTCATGGTGCCCGCACCAGCATCCCAAGAGAAGCAGAGAAGATCATCGCTTGCAAGCAGACAAGCAGAGGTAGCAAGCATATGCCGTGCTTTGGGAAAAATGAGAGGTCCTGTTGTCCCGCAGAGCCTGCCCCTGCTTGAGTGGGGGCAGGGGGGGAGGTTGTAGGAGAATGGTGAGACTCAGGGATTAGGTCAGGTGGAGTTGACTGCTCAGAAGCTGCCCCGCCGCTGCCAGACGTTTGGGTGCCTCGGCTTCAGATCGCTCCCTCCCTCCCTCCCTCACACACCATACCCCCAGAGGTTGGAGAGCTCTCTTGCTCACTCACTCTCCAAGCGCACAGCCATTTGAGGAAAGGGCATGCATGGCTGGGCATGTTTGGCTGCAGAAGGAGGTGCAGTGCAATGGGGTTGTTTTGTTCACCAAGGTGGTGCTTTGGGAGGGCAGGCGGACGTTTGCAGCTGACAACTATAATGAATATGTCCACCTGCCTTCCCGAAGCACCACTGCAGCGAACAAAACAAACCCATTGCTATGGATGCATAGCTTGTTGGGGCTGAGCAAGGAAGCTGCTGGTGGTGGTGGGGAGCAGTAAGCTGCTAGCTCCTTCCCTGCAGCCCTGCCATGCTTGCCTGCTTTCCAAGTGGACTTCTGCTTGCCTACCTTCACAAGCTGGTCACCAGGATGCCAGGAAGGCAGCATGGAAGGCAGGCAAGCATGGCAGGACTGTGGGCCATGGATCGGTTTGGGGGCATGGCCAGCCAGCCACTGCTTCCAGTTCGGCGAAGTAGCCTCAGTCTCCTCTACCTAGCCAGTCTGAACTGGGAGCATTTCACCCCTGGATAAAACCAGTGATGGTATTCAGCCAGTTTTATCCAGTTTGGGCGAACCAGTAGTGGTGGCTGCGGGAGGCTCTGCTCACCTGCCCAGACATCATCAAGTCCCGTTTTTGATGGTTTGCACATGCGCGAGTGAGCGAGCTCGAGCACTCACATTTGCGAACCAGTAGCAAAGGTAAGTGAATACCGCCCCTGGATTAAACTTTAATTTAATACAGGAAACATAAAACATAAAAAATGGATAACCCCCTGCTACTTGCACACATTAACTCTGCTACAACATGCAATGTTGCCAGTTTCTTCACAGCACATGTTTCCCAAGCCACCTTTAATGAGTATTTAGGTTGTCAGGTGTGCATGTGTGTGTGTGTGTGTGTGTCAAACTCAAGGCCTGGGGGCCAGATCCGGCCCTCAGGGTACTTAGATCTGGCCCACAGAGCCGCCCTGGAAACAGCGAAGGACCTACCCCAGTGATGGTATTCTACTGGTTCTCACTGATTCAGTAGAACCAGCTGTTAAGTAGTTAAGCAGTTCAGAGAATTGGTTATTAAAAGAAATCTTCTTTTGCTTTTTTCCACTTTACAGGGTTAATCCTGTAAGGAATTGCAACATTCTGATGTTTCTTAGCCAAATCTTTATTGCCCTGCTTACAGAAACTGCCTCTTCGTTAACCCTTATTACATACTTGGCATTATGCCGAGACTTACTGTCGATTCTGGTTCTGGAGCTTCTCTGAGGTTTTTTTTTTGTTTGCGTTTCTTAAAGAGGAAGGGTTGTTTTAAACTTTTTACACTGGTAGGTAGGAAATACTCCCTCCCCTGTTGGAGTTCTTCTAGCCAGGATGCAATGATTAGCACTTTGAAGAAATAATTGAATAATGAAGCAGAAGTTTTTAATTACAAGGAACCAAGATGAGTGACATTCAGCCAGGCTTCTTGGCTAGCTAGAAAGATTGACATTCAAATGTAAGTTTACATACCCTTTCTGACTTTTGGACTAAAACTGGTTTTTGGTGAAGTATGCTTGGTGATGTTTAAAACTGTGCTTATTGATGGGATAATTTTCCCTATTCAGCTTTGTTTGGAAGGAAAAATGTTAATCTCTGTTCCTGAAAAGAAGCAGCTTCAGAAAACTGACTAGTTCCTGTGTCTATTTGTTCTGGTAATTGCTTTAACAAGCAAAAGCTACTGTGTTTGCTCTTTTGCTTGATTCTGGAGAGCTTAAATGACCTTGCTGCTAAAGAGTTTAACTTTTTGAGCAAGAGTTGGCTGCTGATAGTTATCATTGTGTTTTAATTATTTTAATTCCTCAAGGTGCTCTGGCACCCTGCCTGATTTGTAAATTCAGCTTGCAGATATTTCTAATCTAATGATTGGTATTTAGGGCAGCTTTTTGCAAGCAAAGAAGCATTTTATATTTTTGTACAGATAATCCTTGATTACAACAGTTACAATGGCAATGAAAAAAGTGACTTATGACCGTTTTTCACATTTACGACCACTGAAGCAAACTGTCATTAGGGCAAAGAAGCGATGTCACATGACCACCTGGCCATCCTCACCTGATCACATAAAGCACCACGGTTGTGAAATGAGTGACTCGGTTGTTAAGAATGCTGCAACGGGCATAAATGATGACAGATCATAAGTGTGAGGACTGGTCAAAAGTCCAAGGACCTGTCAGAAATCACTTTTTTCAGCCCTCTGGGTAGTCCTTATGTGCACTTTTGACCGGTCCTCACACCTATGACTGCCCTCACATTTTACGTTTTGCGCCCTATCTTGTCACCGTGGTGAAGAGAAGCAGTTGTGAAATGAATGACACAGCTGTTAAGAATGCTGCAGCAGATATAAATGTGAGGATGGTCATAAGTGTGAGGACTGGTCAAAAGTACGAGAACTGGTCAGAAATGACTTTTTTCAGCCCTCTGAGTAGTCCCTATGAACATAGCCATGGCCACTCAGTCACATGACCAGCAAGTCATGCCCACCCAGTCACATGATTAGTTAGCCACGCCCTCCCGGTCACATGACCAGCAAGCCATGCCCCCAAATAAACTACACCCACAGAACTGGTTGTTAAAAAATTTGAATCCCACCACTGACCGGCCCACAGTTCTTCTGCCAGAGAAAACGGGCTCCCAAGCTCTGTTTTCGGCTGCCATGGCCCTCCTGCAACCCTCTGTCAGGGAAAACTGAGCTCGGCAGCCTGTTTTCACTGGCAGAGTGCTCAGGCCACCACAGGCGCCCCCAACAGGAGTGATGTTGAGCTGGCCACATCCACCCTGGCCCCCCAAGGTCAAACACAAACTTGATGCGACCCTCAGTGAAATCGAGTTTGACACCTCTGTTTTATAATATGTGAATATATTATTCTAGGTCTCCAAAATTTATTTGATATCAAAACCAGCTTTCCCCTTATAAATTATACCTAAGTTATATTTGCACAAACGACAAATGTTCGTATGTTTCCTTTGCCATTTTCTCCCCTTTAAGCTTTTCTTGACATTTTCAAAGATACGCTCCATATAGGTATTTGTATTATAATGGATTTTGTACCTGTTAAAGGACACCTTTGGAAACAAAATTTGTTAACAATAGATAGAGAATTTTCTCCACAGTCCTCTAGCCATGAACATGCTTGCATTATTACAAAATGGAAGTGAAAGAAAAATAGGAACCATCAGAGAATGTCACTGCCATGAAACATTAGGCCTATTACCATTAACCGGGCTCAGAGTACTATATTCATTTTGATATTTTGCTTTCCCTTGCATTGCTCTAAGTCTTCACTGCCTGAAGTCTGTTGTTTGTTTGCTTCTATTATGCCACATTTAGAATAATGTGTGCCTAGAAATGAGCTAAGGTGTTTTTTGCTTTCTTGCAGTATTTTTGATAAACTGAAATGCTAGAAGTCATCTTTCTTTCATTACTAATTTCTGACTTTTCCTTTTCTCAACTCTTCTAGAAATATGTTTTCAGTTGAATTTCTGCTTGCATTAAATATACAGTGAATTCTTCTAAGGAACAGTGAGTGCTTTGAAAACTGCAATCAAAATAATGTTACTGGCTATTTTGAAACTAAGAGGAAAATGTAAGTAAACTGCCATAGGTTAAGGGTTTAGGTATTTCAAGTCTTTCTCTAATTGTAAAAATATATTATTATTATATATAAAATTTATTTTACTTGTTAGGGTTTTTAAATTAAATCAGTATAACTCAGTATCCAAAGTGCCTTTATTTATTTGGATTTGGAGGCCACTTGATTCTCAAACAGGTTTTTCAATTTTAATGATTTCTAAAAGAAGAAACAGAGGGATGAATCAAAAATATTAAGAAGGCAGTCATGATCCTTTTATTAATGTACATTGGGAGATTTGAATTCCACAGAAATGACCATTGTATTTATAATTTCTTGACTGCCCTGCAGATATCCTTGAGAGGTCAAATAGGCTATTAAATCCAACTCTTGCCATATGGCTAAACAAACCATCAAATCCGAATCTACTGTACTGTAACTGGAAGAATCATATGTGTGCTTGGGAGAGATGCCTGTCTCTTCTTCTTTTGATTCAGCTGTGGGATTGCAAGAAACAAGTCTGAGCCTGAGTTCTAATCTTAGAAAATTAACCTTGAAGCATTTTTAAAATAAACTCCCAGAAACTAAGGATTATGGAAAATATTGCTGTTTAAGCAGAATATTTACCACTTCAAATGCCAAACCAAGTGCTTCTAAGTCTAATCAAAATAGTTAGATATTTAATATTTATGGATGAAGTATAATTGACCTAATTATTGCAGAAGTATTAATTTGTAGGTGTCATATTGTTATAAAATTTCTTGTTTTAATGCCTCTGCTGACACTAATCAGACTTATTTATTTATTTGGATTTAGAGACCACTAGGAAATTGAAAGTGTAGGGTAATACCCAGCACAAGTGGTTCCAACTAAGCAAATTTGCAGATACCTGAATTGGAGGATTCTTTTCTCTAGCAATCAATGAACTTGTCTTTAAAAGAAATGGGGGAATGTGAAAAACATTGTTTCAGGAGAACACTGACATTTTTTTTTTATTAAATTCAGAGGCCAGGAACTTTGTCTGACATAAATAAAATAACTCATAAACCCAACCATAGAATGGCTGTTCATAACTGAACTAAGAAGCAATATTATTTAAAATAATAAATTTATATTTCTTTCTTTACAAAAAAAAAAGTGTGTGGGGGGAAATCCTGTGCATTCTCTGGTCTATGCAAGGGAGCATCTTATCACTCCATCCTTTTTGTCTAATTCAGAATATTTTTCTTTTTAAAAAAATTATAAACTTTATTAACAAATAATAAAAACACGCACAAAACATATATAACGAAGCACAACAACAACAACAACAAAACTACATTATACATTAAAACATTATATATATTCAATCATTTGAAGCATCTGTTTCGTAGTGGTATATCTATTTACACAATTATACATATTCCCATAGATCTTAACTCACTGGTTCGTTTTTACCTCTTTAGCTTCTCCTCTCTTCAGCTTACTAAGACATCTTTTTGTATTCTAAGTATTACCTTCACTTTCTGTGTAAGTGATTATCGCCCATGAGTGAGTGGTTACATTCCAACTATACTTCTACTCTAACTGTTTTCTAATTATGTTTCTTCCCTAGCAATCCTGAGCCAATGGTACCATTTATTCCAAACTTTATAAAATTCAGTGTCTTCTTTTTCCTTTAATTCTTTTGTCAACCTATCCATTTCCGCACATTGTGTTATCTTATCTTTTATCTCTTCTTCCAATGGGATTTTTTCCGATTTCCAATTGCTAGCATATATTATCAATGCCGCTGTTAAAATATGTATTAGCAGATATTTTATTTCTTTGGGGTAAGATTTGGTAAAAATTCTTAATAGAAAAGTTTCAGGTTTTTTATCAATTTATAGTTTGGTAGTTTGTTCTAACCATTTCTTGATGTTGGACCAGAATTTCTTAGCCGCCGGGCACGTCCACCAAAGATGATAGAATGTGCCTTGTGGATTCTTGCATTTCCAACACGCCGAACTGATTTTCGGATTTATTTTGGCCAGCCTTGTTGGCGACATATGCCACCTATAGAACAACTTTAGCTGGTTTTCCTTGTATGCTGCCGCCAGGGTAGTTTTTGTGTTCATTTGCCAGAATTCTTCCCATTTATCTAATTCTATTGAGTATTTGAAATTCTGCATGTTAGGATATGATTTGGGCCTAACAGTTGTCCAGGCAATATATGTGTTCTGTGACTTTAAGTTTTAATGCTGCATCATGCTGTAATGCTGAGTCATGCTATAATTACTTGTAATTTAACAATGTATTTAAGAAGGGTACTGTAAGGTATTCAGTGGATGATAAACTATCATCACGTACGTGTGTGGGTGGATCTGCTACCATCCGGGGTTTGTGAACCAGTGTGAAACAACTACTGTTTGTTTGGTAAGAGTTTGTTTGGAATTAACTGGTAAAGACTTGGACTGTTTAGAAGACTACGAGATTGTTTATTTCCCATTATAAAGAAAACTTTTGATAACACCAGTTTGTATGTATCTCTATCTCAGTGCTCTCAACAACGTTTCTCTGTGCACTTTACTCTGCTAGTTGTTACACAACAACAATATCCTTAACATTGGTTATGGGCCCAGAGCCAACCAACCAGAAGTAACTAGGATTTTTTCAGAGTTACACTGAGAGCTAGTTTGAGTTTGTGAGTAGTACAAACTGTGTTTGTAATAAACAATCTGAGTGAAGATGGCACTAGAACAAGCAGCAAATTTTTCCATGATAACCCGGCTGGATGGAACAAACTATGTATCCTGGTCTACAAAATGTAGTCTACTTTTGTGTAGAGAAGGACTGTGGGACATAGTTAATAATCCACTGGATGTAACAGCATGGGATCCTGCTGATGAGGAAGATGCCAAGAAAGTAGCCAAGTTTAACAGAGACAATGAACGAGCTCTATGTATTATTGGACTGACACTGGGTGACCAGCAGCTTGTCCATATCCGTGGCGAAGAGTCTGCTGCTAGGTGTTGGACCAAGTTGAAGAGACTATATGTTCGTGACTCTGTGGGTGCTCATATATATCTCACACGAAGATTATTTAGACAACATCTTCTTAAAGGGGGAGATATGATGGCTCATTTGGAATCCATGACCAGAATTTTCCAGGAGCTGCATGAAAAGGAACTTGTTTTCTCTGAACTACAACAAGTTTACATAATTCTTTCTTCTTTGGACGATAGTTATGACAACTTCATTTCTTCGTTAGAGGTTTTGTCCAGAGATGAACTGACATTGGCTGGCATAACTGGTAGGTTGTTGGAAGAATCCAAAAGAAGACAAGAAAGGGATCAGTTGAGAGTGCAACAACCAAAAGAAGATAAAATGTACTCAACTGCTTATTTTGTAAAAGGTTGTTTTGCTTGTGGGGCTAAAGGGCATATAGCTAAATATTGTAAAAATAAGAAAATGCCTGTTAGGGACAATAATAGACCCAAGAAGGGTTGTAATTTAGCTATATCTAGTTCAACTACTGATGTTAACCAGGATTGTTGGGTTGTTGATAGTGGTGCTTCTCAATCTATTACTAGAAATAGAAAATGTTTTGTTAAAATGGAGAAGAGTAACCAACATGTTAAACTAGCAAATGGCTGGAAGGTTAAGGTAGCTGGAGAGGGTGTTGCTCATTGGTCATTTAGTAATGAACCATTGCCTATGTTATATATTCCTGGTTTAAAATTCAATTTATTATCTGTTAAATCTTTGGTACAATTTGGGTTTACAGTAACATTTAAAAATGATAAGTGTCTTATAGAGAAAGATGGCAAGGTTGTTACTGCAAGTTTAGAAAATGATTTATTCATTTTAAGGGAGAACCCAGTATTGGTGGCTAAGTCTAAGTCTGTTTATGAGAATGTTAAACCACATGATGAATGTATTCATCTGTTACATCGGAGACTTGGGCACTTAAATTTCAGGACGTTAAAGAAGACAGTGCAATTATCGGAAGGGATAAAACTACAAGCATGTAGTAAATATCTGAACTGTAATGCCTGTAGTCAGCAGAAAAGTAGGGTTACACCAGCAAACCGTGTTAATGGTTTTAAAACTACAAAGCCATTAGAGGTCGTGTTTATAGACCTAATTGGACCCAAGAAACCCAGTATAGGAGGTGCCTGCTATATTCTCAGCATAGTAGACCATTATTCAAGATATGGATTTTGTTATCTTATGAAAACAAAATCTGAAACATTCCAGCATATAAACAACTGGCTGCGTTTTGTGGAAAGGAAGCAGAAATTTAAAGTTAAATGCTTAGTGACTGATAATGGTACAGAATTCACTAACCAAAGGTTACAAAAGTTTTTGCAGGATGCAGGGATCCAGCATAAACGATCTGCGCCGTACAGACCAGAGCATAATTCCTATATTGAGAGGCGAGGACAAACATTACAAGCCATGATTAGAACTATGTTGGCAGATTCTGGTTTGCCTGCAAATTTATGGGGCGAGGCTGCTATGTGTGCTAACCATGTCCTAAACAACATGGTTCATTCCTCTACAGGTGAAATACCATTCACCTTATGGCATGGGAGAAAACCAAATCTTAGTTATTTACACACATTTGGAGCCCCAGCTTGGGTACATATTCCATCTAGTGTTAGAAGAAAAGATCAACCAAGAGCCAGAAAAATGTTTTTTGTTGGCTATGAATCAAATCGTAGATCTTTTAGATTTTGGGCTCAGGGTACTACTAGTGTTTACTGTAGTGCAAGTGCTAAATTTCTAGAGCACGTAGGATGGGATAAACTAGAGCGTGCAGATTTCAGACATGATAATACTGTTAGTATAGAGCATCATATCCCTGATGAGAGTCCTGAGGATATAGATACTGTAGAATCCTCTATTAAGGTTGAGGAACAGGAAGTAGGTTTAGGGGAGGATGAAACTGAAACATCTGAAATGAGTCCTGTATTGCCTAGACGATCTACTAGGGAAAGGCATCCACCAGATCGATATAAGGCAACTGTAGTTTGCCAAGTTAACATCGAACCTTCTAGTTATAATGATATCAGGCATTATCCTGAAAAGGAGCAGAAGGCTTGGAAGGAGGCAATGAGTAAGGAAATTAAGTCATTGACTGATCTAGATGTTTATGAAAATGTGAAATTGCCACCTGGTGAGAAATTAATAGGTTGTAGATGGGTTTACAAAATTAAGAAAAGTATAGATGGGACAGTAACCCATAAAGCTCGCCTTGTAGCTCAAGGTTTTTCTCAGATCGAAAAAGATTTCGATGAGGTTTTTGCTCCTAGTTTACGTGCTAGTACTTTAAGAACAATGCTGGTATGGGCAGCTAAAAACAAATATAGTATTAACCATATAGATGTGGAGATGGCATACTTGCATGCTCCATTAAGGCACACCATCTATATGAGGAGGCCTTTAGGAGTTGAAACACAAAACCAAACTGATTGTTGGAAGCTCAAGAAAAGCCTTTATGGTTTGAAACAATCAGGGTTTGAGTGGAACCAATGCATAGTTAAAGAACTAAATAGGATTGGTTTTCATGAAGGTATAGCGGATAAATGTCTCTTTAAGAGAGAAAGTAATGGGTTAGTTTCATTTTTGTTATTGTTTACAGATGACATAGCTATAATAACGAAAACTGACAAGGAAGCCATAGATATCGTTCACCAGTTACAAACTAAATTTAAGATCAGAAATTTAGGAAATATCAGGCATTATTTGGGACTAGATATTAGTCAAACAGCTAGAGGTTATAAAATATCTCAATCTAGCAAAATTAGCCAGATGTTGAAGCGGTATGGCATAGAGCTTTGTAAGCCAGCCAAGACACCTATGGCACAGGGTTTTAACCATGAAGATATCCAAAGCCCGAACTTTAGTAAAGAGATCTACCAGTCTCTTATAGGTAGTCTATCTTATATCAGCAATTGGTCGAGACCGGATATCTCATTTAGCGTGAACCAATTAGCAAGATACAACTCAGAGCCAACTGATAGGCATTGGCAGGCCGCAAAGCGTATACTAAGATATCTGAAAATGACGATGCATTATGCATTGTATCTAGAACCTAACCAAGATTTAGTACTGAGCGCATATGCTGATGCCAGTTTCGCTACTGATGTGACCACTAGAAAG
The DNA here is from genome assembly GCA_030761175.1 of Masticophis lateralis. Classification (NCBI taxonomy): domain Eukaryota; kingdom Metazoa; phylum Chordata; class Lepidosauria; order Squamata; family Colubridae; genus Masticophis; species Masticophis lateralis. Next base: position 68,220,036 of record JAUDYJ010000006.1, read on the forward strand.
TCTACATCGGGTATAGCTATAATGTTAGGCAATTGTTTGATTGGCTGGAAATCAATTCGTCAAAAACATATTAGTCTATCTACAATGGAGGCAGAATTTTCATGTCTATCACTGGTATGCACTGATCTGATATATTACAAACAACTAATGATGGATATTGGTTTAAAAATGGATTATCCAATTGTAATACATGAGGACAATCAAGCTGCTATAAAAATGGCAACTAATTTAGCAATTAAAACTAGATCCAAGCATACTGACATTCGGTATCTGAATGTTCGCCAAAGTATCCAAAGCAATATGGTTAAACTGGAATATTGCATGTCGGAAGACAATATCGCGGATAACTTTACCAAAGCTCAAGGTGCTGTCAAACATAAAGCATGTTGTGAAAGCTATGGATTAAGGATCTAAACTGTATATATTGTATCTAAACTGTATATATTGTATTTAAACTGTATATATTGGCCTGTCCAAAGGGGAGCATGTTAGGATATGATTTGGGCCTAACAGTTGTCCAGGCAATATATGTGTTCTGTGACTTTAAGTTTTAATGCTGCATCATGCTGTAATGCTGAGTCATGCTATAATTACTTGTAATTTAACAATGTATTTAAGAAGGGTACTGTAAGGTATTCAGTGGATGATAAGCTATCATCACGTGCGTGTGTGGGTGGATCTGCTACCATCCGGGGTTTGTGAATCAGTGTGAACCAACTACTGTTTGTTTGGTAAGAGTTTGTTTGGAATTAACCGGTAAAGACTTGGACTGTTTAGAAGACTACGAGATTGTTTATTTCCCATTATAAAGAAAACTTTTGATAACACCAGTTTGTATGTATCTCTATCTCAGTGCTCTCAGCAACGTTTCTCTGTGCACTTTACTCTGCTAGTTGTTACACAACAACAATATCCTTAACACTGCATCCATTTAATCATTGTGTGTTTAACTATTTCCTCTTCCATCTTATAACTTAACAAAAGTTTATAAATTTTACTGATTAGTTTCTCTCCAGAGTCTAACAAGATGATATCTAATTCCTGCTTTTCTTTACATATCTGGTATTTTTTTATGTGTTCCTTGTATTTGGATTGTATCTGTGTAAAGGTCCACCAATCAATTTCCTTATTTAACTCTGTTTCCAGTTGCTGTTTGAATTTCAGCTTTCCTTGATGATCAATTAATTCTTTATATCTGATTATATTTTTAGAATCTAATAAATTTGGATGTTTTAAGGCTTCTGAGGGTGAGAACCATAACGGGATTTTTGTGTATTGTTGTTTTTTAGTTTTTAACCAAATTAGTGATAAAGCATGTCTAAGTGTATGCCTTTTGAAATAGGTGTGGGACTTGTATTTTTCTTCCCATAAAAAGGAATGCCAGCCCGCTTGCAGATCGTGACCTTCAATGGATAATATTCTGTTATTACTTAGTTCCATCCATTCCTTAATCAATACTATTCCTGCTGCTTGGTGATAAAGTTCGCAATCCGGGAGTGCTGTTCCTCCTCTTTACTTACTCCTCTTTATCTTGGAGTAGTTTTAGTTTTATTCTAGGTCTTTTTCCCTGCCAGATGAATTTAGAAATAATCTTGTTTAAGTCCACAAAACTTTTTTCCCCTAAATTAATTGCAGCCACCTGAAATAAATACAACAATTTTGGTAATATATTCATTTTGATAATGGAGATTCTACCCATAAATGAAATTTGCAATTTTTTCCAATTATACAAATCTTTTTTTAACTGTATAATTAATTTATCATATGTGTTTTCTTTTATGGAAGATGTTCTTGATGACAGCCATATACCTAAGTATTTAACTTTGTTACTCACTTGAATTTGTACATTTTTTTCCAATTCTGTCTGCTGAGTTTTCGTCAAATTTTTAACTAGTAATTTGGACTTATTTCTATTTATCTTAACCCTGCCACCTCTCCGTAATCTTCTATCTTTTTAAGGAGTTTTGGTATTGATTCTAGAGGCTCTTCTGCTATGAGTACTAAGTTATTGGCAAAGGTCTGGGTTTTATACTCTTCTTGTCTCACTTTTAATCCTTTTGTCTCTTGGTCCTCCCTAATTTTTTTTAACAGAATCTCCAACGATAGAATATACAATAAAGGGGAAAGTGGGCAACCTTGTCTGACCCCTTTTGTTATATTAATTTGGTCGGTCATGTCCTCATTCACAATTACCTTCGCTAATTATTTTGTATACAATTTCCCTATAATATTTTCCAAATTTAGCCCCAATTGCATATTTTTTAACTGTTCTTTTAAGAATTCCCAATTTAAATTATCAAAGGCTTTTTGGGCATCAAGGAAAACCAGCGCAGATTGTTTCTCTGGATGGGCTTCATAATATTCAAGCGTGTTTAATGTTACTCTCATGTTATTTCTAATTTGACGACTCGGTAGAAATCCATTCTGGTCCGAATGTATGTAGTTATTCAATACTTTTTTGATCTTTCTGCTAAGATTATGGCAAACACTTTGTAGTCGGTATTTAGTAGAGATATCGGTCTGTAGTTCTGAATTTGTTGAGGATCGGTGTCTTCCTTATGAATGATATTGATTATTGCCTCTGTCCAAGTCTGTGGGATTTCCGTTTTTTGTAGGGCCTCATTGAATATTTCTAACATGTTCTCTCCTATAGTTCCCTGTACTGACTTATATAATTTCCCTGGAAGTCCATCCGGTCCCGGGGTTTTATTGTTTTTAAGTTTTTTCAATGCAGTGTCCAGTTCCAACATAGTTATTGGTTTATTTAATGCATCTCTTTGTTCATCTGTGATGGGAGGCATATCCGATCTTTGTATATAATGTTTTATCTTTTCTGCATCTACTACTTCTTGTTTATATAATTCTGTGTAGAATGTCTGGACAACTTCTTTCTTCTCTTTCCTACTATAATGAATTTCCCCTTTTGAATCTCTGAGTTGGTATATCATTCTATTGTCTCTATTCTTTTTCAATTTGTAGGCCAGCCATCTTCCCGTTTTATTCGCAAATTTGCAGAAAACTGGGAGAATCAGCTCCTGTAAATAGTGAAAGATAGAATTAACTTTAGGCACAAATGAGAGGTCAAGTCTAAGGACAACCCGGTCCTCATGAAAGATACACAAATCACTCCTCATAGACAGAGCTGCAATCTCCAAAATGCGGCGAGCTGACGTGATCGCCACCAGGAAGGCTACTTTGCATGACAACAGACGTAAACTGGTCGTCTGCAAAGGTTCATATGGAGGCCCTATAAGCGACTTCAATACAATCGAGAGGTCCCAAGTGGGATATCTATGCAGAGCCGGGGGACATAAGTTGGTGGCACCCCGGAGGAAACGCCGTATAAGCGGCTGGTGCGATAAAGGATGAAGAGAGTTGAGAGTCAACAGTAATGAAATCGCTGCCACCTGCCGCCGTAAGGTGTTAGGCAAGAGCCCCTTGCCTAAACCCGCCTGAAGAAATCTCAGAACCTGCACCACTGAAGCCTGAAGTGGGATGATGTCCTGGGAGGAACACCAAGAACAAAACGCCCGCCACTTCGCGGAATAGATCTAATTCATGGAAGGACGACGAGAGGCCTGGATAGTCCTAATCACATCAGGAGGGATGTTGTCCCACTGGAGCGTGCTCCACTCAACTGCCAAGCGGTCAGTCGTAGCCACTGAGGGTCCGGATGTAGAATCTGGCCCTGGCTGAGGCAATTGGCGGGGCAAGAAAGCGTCCAATGAGGAGCCACTGACAGGTTCATGAGGTTGGTGAACCACGACCTCCGTGAGCCAATGCGGGGCTATGAGAAGAACTTCTGCTTTTTCCAAGACAATTTTCCGGAGGACCCTCAGAAGGAGGGGAATTGGCGGGAGGCCTGGAGGCCATGGGGAGCGCAGGGCATCCACTGCTTCCGCCTGAGGTGCCCAGAAACGGGAGAAGAATCTGGGGAGCTGCGCGTTTTGTGGTGATGCAAAAAGGTCTACCACTGGATTGCCGAAGCGGCTCGTCAGTGATTGGAAGATGCAGGGCTGAAGGTACCATTCGGAATGGTCTATAGACTGGCGACTGATCCAGTCCGCCCGAACATTCGACTCTCCCAAAATGTGCTCCACTTTCAGAGAGAGTATATGGCGTTCCAACCAAAGACAAAGTTGTTTGGCTTCCAACATCAGCAACCAGGACCTGGTGCCCCCCTGGTGATTTATGTGAGCCTTTGTTGAGATGTTGTCGGTGAGGACCAACATGTGAGCTCCAGCCACGAGGTGACGGAAGGCTCGGAGCTCAAGAACGACAGCTCGGAGTTCCAGCCAGTTTATACTTTGGGAGGCTTCGCAGGTTGACCACATGCCCTGAGCCACTTGAGTCTCGCAATGAGCACCCCAGCCGAACTTGCTGGCGTCGGTGGTGACAACAACCCAGCTCCTGTCCAGGAAGGAACAATGCTTGGAAATGGCTATGGAGCACCACCGTCACAGGGACGCAATCACCTCCCTGGGGATGGAAATCCTGGACAACGAGGTGCCCTTCCCCACCTTCTGTAAAGGCAAAAGAAACCACTGAAGGTCTCTCAGGTGGAATCTAGCCCAGGGAACAATATCAATGGCCAAAACCATCTTGCCTAATAATTTAGATAGGAGTAAGGGGGAAGCTCGCTTGTCCCATATGACCTGAGTCACTAGAGAGGTCAGAGCCTCTTGGCGTTCCCTGGATAAATAGACTTTGCCCTCAGCCGAATCAATGATCACTCCTAGGTGAACGATTCTAGTTGAAGGGATGAGATGGCTCTTTTCCACGTTAATAGAAAAGCCATGGGCCGCTAGGGTCTGAATGGTAAGACCAAGGTCCGATTGGGCTTGAGGGATAGAAGTAGACATGATAAGGATGTCATCCAGATAACATTGGAGACGGATGGATCTAAGCCTAAGAGAGGTGGCCAAAGCCGCCAATATCTTCATGAAACTATGGGAAGCCGAGGAGAGGCCAAAGGGCAAAGCCCTATACTGAAAATGTTTCCCTTCATAACAGAAACACAGGAATTTCCTATGGGAAACACGCATAGGCACATGGAGATAAGCTTCAGTTAAATCAATTGAGCAGAGGAGATCGCCCCTCCGAACACTGTCTAGAATAGACCGTAAAGATTGCATTTTGAACCTCCTATACACTACAAAATGGTTCAAACGTTTAAGGTCCAGAATAGGTCTCCACCCACCCGAGGACTTAGGTACTAGGAAGACCCGAGAGTAGAACTCCTGTCCTCATTGATCCCAGGGTACCTGTTGGATGGCCCTAATGCTGAGGAGGTGTTCTATAGCCGAAGCCATAAGGGATCTACGCTCGGCACTACCTGACTGGGGACAGCAGAGGAAGACAGAAGGAGGGGTAGAGATGAATTTGATTGCCAAACCGGATGTAATGGAGGCCCAGACCCAGCAATCAGAAGTAGTGTGCTCCCAAGTGGTGGCAAAGAGGCCCAATCTGCCGCCCACGAGAGGACTGGTAACACTACTAGCGACGACGACCGATGGAATGACCCCCTCCCCCTCGAAAGGGCTGTCTAGACATAAAAGACCTACCCCTCCCTGGCCTATCCTGAAAACCCCGCTGTCTGGGAACAAAATTACTCATACCACGAGAGGGTCCCGAACCCCCGTCTGATGAGCGAAATTGGGCATGAGAGGAATAAGGTGAGTATCTGGACTCTCCCCTACGAAAAACCGTGGGCAAGACCTTCCTCTTGTCCTTGGTCTCTATTAAGAAAGCCTCCAATGGATCCCCAAATAACTTCTCCCCCAGGAAAGGGACTGAGGCCAAATGCCATTTATGCTGGGCATCAGCTGGCCAATGACATAGCCACAGCAGGCGTCGGGCTGCTACAGTTGAAGCTAACAACTTTGATGTGAATCGAACAGCATTCAACATCGCATCAGCGGAGAACTGTACTGCTGCCACAATTTTGTTAATGTCTTGTCGTAGTTTAGGATCGTCGGTGGAGAGCTTGTCTTGGAGCTGACGAAGCCATAGTAGTGTCGATTGATTAAAAAAGGAGGCAGTGGAAGCCGATCGGATGGCCCAGGAGGCCGCGAGATGAGCACATTGGAGGACTTGTTCAGATCGTCATTCCTCAGGTCGAAGGTTCTACTCAGGATCACCAGGAACCGTAGAATGTGAGAGCAATGCAGCTACCGGGGAGTCCACAGTGGGAACCTGAAGTAAAGTCGACAACTCAGATGAAATGGAGAAATTCTTATGATCTGTGTTAGACAGTACAGGAGCAGTAGTAGGCGAAGCCCATTGTCTCCGGATAATGTCCATAAAGAGAGGCGGAGTAGGTACTGATGTTATGGTTTAGGAGGTTCCACAAATAAGGGATTTAGTGTACCCTCGGTCATAGTAGGTTTGGATTGAGAAGCCGCTCCCAGTTGAGCCGCATTCACAGCCTTAAAAAGGAGAGATTTGTACAGGGCCTGAGGAAAAAGTCCGGTAAAGGGAGGCTGTTCTGGAGAAAGACGCTTGTCCTCTGACAGCTGCGGCTCTAGAGACTCAGGATCAGCATAGGCAGATGGACGACTCTCACAAGAAGGAGTTGGAGAGTGAGAAGCCGTGAGAGACAAACTGTCATCCTCCACTTCCCTGTCAGAAGAAGCAGAAGAGTCTGATGCAACTGACAGAGTTGAAGCGCGCTTGGAACCGGAAGATCTTTGAGCAGCTAAAGATTGCTGTACAGCTGCCGTAATCATTCTCTGAATATCCTCTGCATGAAGAACAGTATGAATCTGGTCAGAAGCTGGTCCGACCTCCGCAGAAGGATGAACAGGAACAGAAGATGAGACAGGAGGTGGCTGGCGAAGAGGAGCCTGTGAAGGAGGATCAGGTGCCGGTGAAACAGCAGTAGTGCCAGAGCCCCACAGAACTGCAGTATGAATGTCCAAGGGGCAATCTTGAAGGGAGATCTGGTCCAGAGTAGGGGGCAACTGATGGATGTCTGTCTCCTGGATTAGAGACGCAGGTACTGGTGACGTAGAATGAAGGTTGCTGGCTTTGGAGCACAATTTTTTTAGAAGCCTATCCCTACATTGCTCAGCACATGATGGGATTAACGAGGAGCCCTTGGGATGGGTACGTGCCTTTTTGGGCTCGGGAAGAACTGGATTGCCAGGCGCTGATAAGGAATTAGCCTCCAACTCCCTCTGGGTAGTGAGGGAGTGCTGCTGAACAGTGGCCTTGTGGCCATGTTTACTTTTGCCAGCTGCCTTAGGCATGGTAAGATTTAAGGTACAGGCCTCGAATGTCCAATTGCTTGAGGCACACAAAATGGCCACCCCTTTGCAGATCCCAAATATCTCCAATAAAATGGCTGCCAGTCAAAATGCCGGGAAAAGGGGTTCCAATAAGGCACCCTAGAAATGCCGGGCAGAACGCCTATATATATACATATACATATACATATACATATACATATACATATACATATACATATACATATACATATACATATACATATACATATACATATACATACACATACACATACACATACACATACACATACACACACACACACACACACACACACACACACACACACACATATATATATATATATGTATATAAAAGGTGAGTTTAGCGCCAAACAGGTCCTGGAGGCAAGGATATTAGTGAAGCCTCTATCAAGAGGGAGCCAAAGGAGTACTCTGGTGCACTAATGGCGCAAAATAGAAGCCACCCTTTCTAAAACTTGCCCCAAAATGGCAGACACGCCGTGGCAATAACTGGAGCGCTAAACTCCACAGATAACAATGAAAGGGGCAATCGCAACAGGAAAGGGCTAAATAAAGTTCTCTCTGGCACGGGAGAGCGAAGCAGCAAAGGACCTGCTAATTACGCAAGGTCCGAAAATCAGTTGAGGCTGGACGAGACGGCAAGCGGCAAATTCAAAGGCAGAGGAAAATTATTCCCTCCACACAAATAAGGCTCCCAAAATGGCAGTGCTGGCAAGCGATAGGGAGCGCAGCAGCTCCACAGAGACAACGAGGCTCGCCCTGAGATAATTTAAGCCACTGATAGTCGCCAGATAAGAAGCACTGTGTCCCCCATGGGAACGCTACGCTCTGCAACTCTCAACTTACTGAGCAGTGGAAGGACGTCCTGAGATAGTCCAAGGGGGAGAAATCTTGTAAGGGGGAAAAAAAAACCACCTCACTTTCAAACTAAACAGACACCCAGTGAGCAGAAGAAAGGTCAGAGTCACAGTTCAAGGTCTAAAGCCGAAAAAATCCAGATAAATGAACATATGTAGGAAAAAAGGTAATGGAGAGCAATTCCACACACAGCTGGGAAGCCCCGAGCTTGGGGCGGGATTTAGCTTTGACAGACTCAGTCCTTCATCTGATTGGCAAGAGCTGAACCCACTCCTGGCTGCTGTCTCCACCTCACAATGGAGAATCTCCAATTCTATCATTTATATTTTTGATATCACCTCTAACTTCTCCAATTTCATTTCTAATTTCTGTATGGAGTGATCTCATTTCTTCCTGGTTCTCTGCCATTTTTTCTTGTGTTTTTAAGAGCGTTTCCTGTATCATGGAAAACATGCTTTGCATCGTATCTAATGTCATTTCCGTTTTCCCTTTCTCCTTATCTTTTACCACCATGCTATCTAATGTTTCTTGTTGAATAGGTGATGCTGCCGCTGTTGACATATTTACAGTTGATTTTTTAACTGTTTTTGTTATAGTGGAACTTGTTGACTTCTTTAATACTCTAGAGACTCTTTCCCAGGCTAACATATAATATTTATATGCTATTCTACTATCCTCTGATTCTTTAGTTTCTACAGCAATTTTTTCTTATTATCAACTGTAATCAATAGTAACCACCCCTCTTCTTCTTTTTGCTTCCATGTTATATTTCTCCTATTTTTCCATCTTCAGATTTAATGGTGATTCTGCTTTTTCCTGCTAAATTGTCTCTATATGTGAAAATGATGTGTAAGAAAAAAAGACTGATTAGTATATGCAAGTAAGGATCAATTGATTTTTTTAAATGATACAAGTTGTTGAATAGGACACAAACTTTAATTAGTAATTACTTTATTTAATATTACTATTTTGTACTCTTTCTGCCCCTTCTTGAAGCAGGCAAATATTTACATACAAATACCATATATAATTATGGCAGGTAAGAGATTTATTGTCCTTAATTCGTTTAAATGAAGGCTGGCAAACCTAGATTGACAAAGTGGTAAAGCTTTCTATGGTTTGAAAATTATGCTTCTATTGATGGTATTTAAATTGCATTTACTTGTTTGGCAGCTGCATTACAATAATGCCTCACATTCAGCTTGTTATTGATTACAATTCCAAGAACATTTTTACCAATACAATTACAAAGAAAGCGTCCATCTTATATCTGTGCATTTGATTTCTTTTTCTAAGTAAACCATTTTGAATTTTCTCCATGAAATTTCATTCTGCCTCTAAACTTTGATTTTTGTTTATGTGTTCAACAACCTCTGTTTTAATAAGACATGCACACGTTTAAGATATTATTTTATTATAACTTATAATACATTTAAAGACATAAAATAAAGTAACAATTGAAGAGAGTACTCATAGCTAAGGGTTGAACTTGATTGTTTTCTTGCAGATGTTCCATTAACCAACTAGGTCACATCTTCAGGGTTAGGAATAAAAAATAAAATTTACATAAAATAAAGTTTCAGTAACTAAACCTGCGGCCACCCAAATTTCACACTTAAGAATCACTGTTTTAAAATATTAGCAAATCTGATTTTGCATTTAGGTATTTAATAAGCTTTTTCTTCACTTCTCCATTTATATACTTAAGGAAAATGTTGAAGAATGCTTGGCTCAGGAGCAAATTCTACGGCATCCTATTAGATAATTTGCTCTGGTTTGATGAAGAAGTAACAAACATGAACACAATAAATATACTGAACATTAAATATACATTGAAAACATTAAATATTATTGAATAATTTGAAACAATTAAAAAGTCATAAATTTTAATTCAATTTCAGACTTGAAAGAGAAGATTAAAAACAATACTGAACTATTTTGACTTATTGGATGTTAATGAAAGTTAGATAGTTAAATTTTACTAGACTAAACAGTCAAACAAATTGCTAACTTACCAATTATATAAAGAATATAATTCTTAGTTTTTACTTATTTCTAGATGAAGGATATAATATACCAATTTGTTAATTATTACTCAAAATTATCTAATAAACAGAAATTTGGTTCATTAAAAAAGGAAACATTTAAATGGAACACTACTTTTAAAAAATTGCAGATAAAGCCATTCTTAGTAGACCTATGACAGAAGATGAGCCTAATGAATCAATTATTAACCCTTAACCTCAAATAATGAATGAGATTCAGATATGTAAGGATTCAGATATGTCATGGAAATAACCTTTTTATTTCTTTGATTTATAAAGAAGGTTTCAACACATCCTGAAGCTTATAGGTCTATTGCTTTATTTAATTTGGACCTCAGACATTTTACAGCAATTCTTATAAAGAGACGAAGTGGACTTCCAATTGATATGATACATCCTGATCAGCTTTTGTTCTGAAGAGACAGAGAGAAATAATGTCAGGTATATCTTAAATGTTTTTAACAATAGAAACCTGAAGAAAGAAAAAAATGATTTTTGTTGATGCTGAAAAAGACTTTGACAATTTGGAATAACCTTTCATGTTCATAGTTTTGAAGAAAATGGATTTTGGCTCTAATTTTTTCACATGGATATAAGGTATATATAAAGAACAAATAGGTTTTCAAAAACTAATTTCATGAGTTAAATCAACTACACAGAAAATAAATTAAAATTACTTATCTTATAGAATCTTTAACATTGCTGATGGAATATATATGGCAATATGGTTTGGTCAGTGGTGGGATTCAAATAATTTAACAACTGGTTCTCTGTCCTAATGATTTCTTTCAACAACCAAGTAGTTCACCAAATTGCTCAGAAAGTTAACAACCGGTTCTCCTGAAGTGATGCGAACTGGCTGAATCCCACCACTGGGTTTGATGTCAGGTCACTTTAAAAGAAAAAAAATTGACACTGAATTTGAAAGAGGGTGGAAAGTAATGTCTCTATAAAGGCAATCTTCTGCTAAGAAGGTAAAATATTTTTGGTCTTTTTATAAAAGGTTTGTTTAAAAATAATTCTTTACCAAACTGGTAATTTTTTTTAATCAAGATGTCATAGTAATAATTTACTTTCATTTTCCATAGCAAACATAGTTTACTGGGGAAAAAATGCAACTGATATTTTTCTTCAGTATAATGACAATACTAACAGGACTTTACTGCTAGCAATATTTCAAAGCAAAATCAGGAATTTTACAAATGATTATTGTATATATGAATGAAGATAAAATATATGTTTATAACAATTCAGGATATAAGGTACAAGAAATATTTCCTTTCCTTACAGTGGTATCAAATGGTATGACATAGTTGATCCATTAAACTAGTATTTCTGATACTACTGCTATTCCCTTCCTAGTAGAAATTCATACTCCGAGGAGTTAAGAAAAGTCTGCTTCTTTACAAGTTTACATGAATTTATACCACTTCACATTACTACTTAAATAAATATATTCTTCAAAGACATTTTAAAGCTAATTGATATATGGAAATATTTTATTGCTTTTGAATACCTGCTGCTCGAAGGATGTTCCATAAACTGTCAAGCTTTAAATATTTTCAAGGAACAAATTTACATGCAGATGCTAAACATCACTGCACTACCATATTTGGGATAATTAATTCTTTGTAAATCCAATTCTCTTTCAGCAAATATTCTTTGATTATATAATATTTTTCTTCAAAGGTTCAAAATGCTCTTCTTTCATCCTCATAAAGCTGTAAAATCATTAGCTTATAGTTGTAATACCTGCATTGATTATAAAATTATAAGCAATTATTTATTTTCAGAGATAAAAGGCAGACTAGTAGGAACACTTATATATCATCTATGTGCCTTTCACCCAATTTGTATATTCCTTACAAAGAAAGAATATTCATCTGACATACAAAAGAGGACTTTGGTTAAGGAATAGAAAGAGACTATCATTGGCTCTTTTGGTGGCTGCAGCAAACCTTTCAACTGGTGATTTGTATTACCTCTGATTTAGCCAAACAAGCTAAGATTATTTACTACAATTAGCTTTTCCCCCCTGATAAACTGAAGACTATTCTCCTTGCTAACAAGATGGGCTGAATTTGCATTAAGCACTCAGTATTAAACCATTACTTTAAGTAAGAATTGGAAATTTAGAGAAACCAAAGATTCTCCATACAATAATATTCTCTGCCATACTCTCTATGACATTTTCTTTGTCATATTATTACTGTACAATTTATGAAAATAATGTCTCCAAAGCTAAAATTCCTTCCTTCCTGCCTGCCTTTTCCTTTCTGCTTGAGAGATCAGATAATTTATTCTGTACAAATCTGAGTCTGACAACTTTTATTCAAAACAAAACAAAATCTGGGAACAAATTCAAATTAATTTAATTGTTTGGTGAAATCCCTCCCCCCTTTTAGGGGAGTGATTTTCCTTCTTTTCTTGTTACCTCTTGAAATATTATTATAGTCACCAGGTTTTGTTTTTGTCTGTGGAAATCTAAATTACTTTAGATAACATAACTCCTGGCCTCCTTGAAATGTTTGCTGTAGCAAAGTGTCAGGGTGCAATTTCCATAATAATACTTCTATTTCAGGAAAGTGGTGTGTGAGTGAATGTGTGCATGTTTGTATGTATGAAGAGCCAGTTTGATGTCACCCTGCAAGACAGACAGGTTCATTTATTGCAGCGTTTCCTCCATCTCCATTATCTGCAGAACTGCAAGCAAACAGTTTACAGTGTAGGTAGAATCTCAATTGAGAGCAAAAAGTCTGTCATGTTAGGGAATTTCTGATGGCTGGCAGAAATTGCTTTGGGAAAAGAGGCTCCTAGTAAATAAGGACAGTTTGTTCTCCTATAATCAGAAGCACCACTTGTACAAGTTCTCTGTTCTGCTACATTCCTCTAATAGATCAGGAGGTGATTTAAATAACCCCATTTTGATATAGGGAGCACCTAATAAATCTTTTTAAAAAATTTTTTTTCAATTTTTATTTATATATACAGACTAAACAAAACAATAAAACAGTAAAACAAACTAAACAATAAAACAGTAAAACATACAAAACATAAACATATAAACACAAATTCAAATATTTATCCAAATTATCGCAACTGTAGTCTGTAATCTTATTTCATGATTTAACTCCTCCTTATTTGGTTTTTCCCTTCTATCTATCTTTCTGGTTTATTATTGACTTGTATGTGTACTATGTTTTCCTCTTTCTGTATTTGGTAGTTCAATTTACTTCCTGACCCTTTTTCCCTTTTCTATTTTCCAACCAACAATACCACCTTTTCCATACTAGATAGTAATCATGTTCCTCCCTATTTTGTAGTTCCTTAGTGAGTTTATCTAATTCTGCACCATGGTTTTGCTAATTACCCTATCTTCTGTCGGTATCTCACTACTCTTCCAGTATTGTGCGTATAGTATTCGTTCTGCTGTTATCATATGTATAATTAAATATGTTATTTCTTTTTCATATTGTCCGTTTAGTATTCCAAGTAGAAAGGTTTCTGGTCTTATTTCTATCTTTTGCTGTATGGTTTCTTCTATCTGGGATCTAATCATTTGCCAGTATTGTTTTGCCATTGGGCAGGTCCACCACATATGATAGTAAGTGCCTTTATGGAGTTTGCATTTCCAGCATGTTGATGGTGTATTGGGGAACATTCTTGCTAATCTGGCTGGTGGCAGATGCCACCTATAAACATTTTGTAGAGATTTTCTTTGTATGATACAGACATTGTCAATTTATAGTTTATTGTCCATAATTTTTGCCATTTGTCTAGTTCGATACTGTAGCCGAAATTTTTTGACCAGGTTATCATGTTTTCTTTCACTACCTCTTCTTCTAATTTATATCCTCGTAGATAATTATAGATTTTTTAAATTAGTTTGTCTTGTGTCCCTTGCAAAATTTTGTCCAGTTCAGTTTGACCTTTTTGGAATCCAAATTGAGCCAAATCTTTTTTATATCTTGATTTAATTTGTGCATATGGCCACCAGTCAATGTCTGTACCCATCTCCTTCAGTTCTTGCCTTGTTCTTAGTTCCCCCATGTGGTTTAGCAGCTCTTGGTAGGTTTTCATTTTACTACTGTCCATGGCGTTTGGGTAAATCTGGGCTTCCATTGTTGACAGCCATTCCGGGATTTTATTATAATGTACCTTTTTAATATCTTGCCATGTTTGATATAATGATTGTTTGATTGTGTGTCTCTGGAAATAATCATGTTTTTTATCTGTGCCTTCCCAGAGGAAGGCATGCCATCCTCGCTGTAGGTCAAATCCTTCCAGACTCAGCAATCTTTGATTTTTTAGATCCATCCATTCCTTTATCCAAATTAATACTGATGCTTTGTAGTAAGATTCCCAGTCAGGTAGTGCCAATCCTCCTCTTTCTCTTGTATCTTGTAAATGCTTTAGTTTGATTCATGCTTTCTTCCCTTGCCATATGTAGTCAGCTATTAATTTGTTGAAGTCCTTAAAAAAAATTTCCCTGGTTTTATTGGAATTGCTTGGAATAAGAATAAAATCCGTTGTAGTACATTCATTTTAATTGAAGCGATCCTCCCCAAGAATGATAATTATAGCTTTTTCCAAATTCCTAGGTCTTTTTTAATTTGTTTTGTTAATTTATCATAATTATCTTCTCTTATTGAAGAGCTTTTATTAGTCAGCCATATTCCTAGATATTTTACTTTCTTCGTAGTTTGTATGCCTAATTTATCTTCTAATTGTTTTTCTTGTTGATTGGTGAGGTTCTTTGTTAATATCTTTGTTTTTTGTTTGTTGATTTTGAGACCGGCTACTTTCCCATATTTCTCTATTCTGTTTAACAACTTGGTGCCAGATGTAGTTGGTTGTTCTATAATGAATACAATATCATCGGCGAAGGCTTGGAGTTTGTATATTTCTCGTTTGGCTTTTAGATCTATTATTTCGTTGTCTCGTCTGACTTCCTTTAAGAGGGTTTCCAAGGCCAGTATGAATAATAGGGGTGATAGGGGGCAGCCTTGTCTCACCCCTTTTGATATTGGAAATTTTTCTGTTAAGTCGCCGTTAATTGTTTATTTATTTATTTATTATTTCAATTTATAAACCGTCCTTCTCCTTGCGGAGAACAGCCAGAATAAAACATGGAATACAAAAGTTAAAAACAATTAAAAATTATTAAATATTATTCGGCCGAGAATTAAAACAACCCAATTTAAAATCAATGTCAAATTGTTATTCTCGCTGTCTGTACCGAATAGATTCTTTTTATCATCTTTATAAATTTTTCTCCGAATTTCATAGCTTCCAATTGTAGGGTGAGGAATTTCCAGTTAAGATTGTCGAATGCCTTTTGTGCGTCTAAGAAAATTAAGGCTAATTGTTTGTCTACATTCATTTCATAATATTCAAGTACATCAATTATTAGCCCAATGCTATTTTTTAGTTGTCTCCTTGGAATGAAACCATTTTGATCTGGGTGTATGTAATCTTCAATTATTTTCTTGATTCTTTCTGTGATAATTGATGTAAACAATTTATAGTCCACATTCAACAAAGATATTGGTCTATAATTTTGGATATCTGCGTGATCTGTTTCTTCTTTGGGTATTAATGTAATGATAGCCTCTGTCCAGAAATTCGGAATTTTGGCTTCCATAATTGCATCATTAAATACTTCAAGCAGGGTTTGAAGTATTGTTGACAATTTTTGTAGAACTCTGCTGGTATTCCATCAGGTCCTGGGGTCTTATTTGTTTTTTGTTTTTTCTTCGTCTCAATAAGTTCCATCATTGTAATTGGTCTGTCCAAAGTGTCTCTGTGCGTCTCTTCTAATTCTTTGATTTCGGCTTCCCTTAGGTATTGTCTAATATCTTCTTCTGGGGGTTCCTCTTGTTCATATAATTTTTGAAAGAATGCTCTTGCTATATCCTTTTTATCTTTATTTCTATACTGTATCTCTCCAGTATTGTCTTTAAGTTGGTGTATGGTCCGTTTTTCTTTTTCTTTTTTCAGTCTGTATGCCAGCCATCGCCCTGTCTTGTTGGCATGTTCAAAGTAATTCTGTTTCACTAGTTTAATTTTCCTGGCTATTTCTATCTGTGTATTCAAATTTATTTTGTGTTTTATCAAATTTATTTTTTCTTTGATTCTTTTATTTTGGGGTTCCTTCTGTAACTCGTGTTCGTATTCCTTAAATTCTTTCAGCCATTTCTCTCTTCTCTGCTGTTGTTCTTTGTTTTTCTTCACTACATATGCTATTGTCAGCCCTCTTATGTAAGCTTTCGCCGTATCCCAGAGGTTTTGGGTGGAAGTTTGCTCTTTTTTATTAATTTCGAGGAACATTTTCATTTCTTTTTCTATTGTTTGTATATAATCCTTATCCTTTAAGATTTCAGTGTTCATCATCCACCTCTTTTTTATTCGATGTCCTTTCCAAGTTATTTTTAACGGACTATGATCTGCCCATATATTCGTGGATATTTCTATTTCTAAATCTTTCCTAAGGTCCATTGGCATCCACGCCATATCTATCCTAGACCAGGATAGATGTGGATTAGAGTAGAAAGTATACTGCTTTTTTTCCTTATTTACTTCCCTCCAGGCATCTTGTAGACATAGTTCTTGTG
The DNA here is from genome assembly GCA_030761175.1 of Masticophis lateralis. Taxonomy (NCBI): domain Eukaryota; kingdom Metazoa; phylum Chordata; class Lepidosauria; order Squamata; family Colubridae; genus Masticophis; species Masticophis lateralis. The sequence goes on from JAUDYJ010000006.1 coordinate 68,236,824, forward strand.
CCATTTCCATAAAAGTGTCTGGTAGGGTTTTTTTCCTGGTTTTGTTCTTCTTGGTGCTCTTATAATCTTTTTCTGTGTCTAAGATTGCGTTGAAGTCACCTATGAGGCAGATATTTTCATAGTCTAAATCTTTTATTTTATTATGTAAATTATTATAGAAGGCCCGTTGGTTTTCATTTGGTGCATAAATCGTGGTCAGTAATATTGTTTTTGACTCTGTTTGTATTTCGATCATTAGAACTCTTCCCTCTTCATCTTGATATACTTGTTTTGTTTTTAAGTGCTTCTTGATGTAAACTGCAATACCTCTTTTTTTTTTGGTTTGATAGTGAAGTATAAAGATTTCCTAGTCTTGTATTTTCTAGCAATTTTTGGTGGTTTTTTTTAATGTGGACTTCTTGTAGACCGATTATATCCATCTCCAATTTATGTAGTTCAGCAAATGTCCGGGTTCTCTTGGTTGGGGCATTTAATCCATTTATATTAATTGAAATTATTTTTATTTCCTGTTCCATCTTCCTCCTTATTTAGTAATTGCCTTTTGTTTACTTGTGTTTCTTGTTACCATTTGCGTTTTTCCCCTCGCTCCTTCTCTCTCCATTTCTTCCCTTTCCTGTTTCTTCTTTTCCCCTTGGTCATCTTCCGTTTCTTCTATAGAGTGTTCATCTTGGCTCTTATTCTCTGGTTCCTCTCTGGCTTCTTGGTCTTCTTCATAATAAAATATTGATCAAAAAACTCCTGGACTCCTTCTAAGTTGTCTATCTTCACTTTCTTATTTTGCCATGAAATCAAAATACCATCTGGTAAAAGCCAGCGGAACATTACTTTATGCTTGTTCAATTGTGTTGTAAAGAAGCTATAGTTTTTTCTCTGATCTCTCACGCGTCTCGGGATTTGCCTCAAAGTTATTATTTCCTTCCCTTTATAGTAAATCGCCTCTTCTCTCATTTTCTTATATATTTCCTCTTTTGTTGTTTTCTTTGTAAATCAGACGTGCACTTCCTTCGGGAGCTTGTTCCTTCGTGCGTAATTAGTATGAACCCTGTAAATTTCATCAATATCTCTTCTTATATCATTTTTGTCTCTCCGTAATGTTTCTGCAAAAATCTCTGTCATAATCTCTCCTAAGTCTTCCTCCTTGGTTTCTGTGATATTCTGGAACCTTAAATAGAACGATGCTTTTTCCATTTCAAGAAATGTAAGGGCGTCTTCCGTCTCTCAATTACTTGTCAACTGTTGGTATTCTAGCCTTTCTACTTTTTTTATTGTCTGTTCCATTTTGAGTTCCGTTTTTTGGATCCTTTGTTCATTATTGGCGATGTTCTGTTGAATCTTTTCTATCTTATCATCCATTTTCTGTATATTATCATTTATCCTTCCCACATCAGATTTCAGATCATCGTGATTTCGTCTTGTCTCTTTGTGATTATTGGCAATTGATTCTTGGGTCTTAATCATCGTTTCCTGTAGCATTGCCAAAGCTGAATGGATAGTTTGCATGCTGGATATGGAAGCTGCCTTTTCTTTTTCAGTTCCTAACATTGTTTCAATAGATCTCTGTTGAGCAGGAGAGGCTGTAAGTGGGGCCTGGCTTGGAATTATTTTTTTGGTTGTTTTGGTTATAGTGGTTGTGGCAGTGTTTGTTATATTGATTGAATGCTTAGGGAGCACCTAACAAATCTATTTGTTTATTTGCATCAGTCATATACACAGTCAAATATATTTTGCTGAAATGAATAATCTGAAGGTTACTGGTTATAGGCTCAAGAATTGTGCAAACCACCAAGTGATGCCTCTACTCATCCAAGTGAAAAAGACTCAGGTTCTAAAACTATTCAATCCCAAATTTTGGGAATGAAATCCTACCAATATTAATTCATTCCATGGAATTAAAAACAAATAAATTAATAGCAATTTGCCCCTTATTTGGGATACTCAGCACTGTTTCATGTTAATGTGTGGTATAGACAGACCTGGTTATGAGCATATAAGAAGCCAACTGGATCAAAACTTTATCTAGCCCAGTATCCTGTCTTCTGATGCCCTGATTGATGTGCCTGGGAAGACCACATGCCAGAATAAAAGAAACAGTCATTTCAGCTGATCTATAACAGGGAGAACCCCTATACATTAAGGATCATTACTTTGAAAAATGCATCCATTAGGAGAAATGCTTATGAAAAAAGTATTCTAAGAAAAACATCTAGCAAAAAAATTATGTATACTTGGAGAAATGTACAGAATAACTAATATTAAGGGAAAAGCAATAGAAGGCTGAGTTTCAAGTAAACATTAATTTAGTGCCGCACTTTAAATTATCAGTGTAAGTTTCCAGGTCATTATTAAAATTAATTCAATATCCAATCTAACATAATGAAAATAGCCAGTATAATATGAAATTTAAATCAGAATGAAAAATTAACAAAAACATTTAGTCTAATCCAAAAATCCCATCCTCATTTAAGCTAATTTTTCATGAGAGATACTTGATATGTGTCTGCTGAGATTGTTTACTTCAATCTCTTCTCACTCATCCTTTGCTGCTATTTATCAGTTTCAGTTATTCAGCAAGAAAAGGAAGGATTGTCATTGGTTAGTGATAATAAGTAAAAGAAAGCTGATGGCTGTGATTCAGTTCTTTTTGTAAAAGTGGACTCTGAGCACCAATGTGGAATTCCCTTCATTGTTATATTGTATATACTTTATAGCATATTCAGTTTTACCCACAACCAGTATATTTCACTGTATTTAATTTTAACTGAGGACAGGAAAAGGAAGGGAGGAGGGAGAAAAAAAGATTAAAGCAAAACGCAATATGCATCACTTACACAGCATGATTGATGGATTTCTGCTGAGCCGTTCTGAGCATCCAGAAGCTTTCAATACTGAGATAAAAACAGAGCTGCCTAGAGTTTGCCTCTCTTTAATTATCCATGGCTCAACAATGGTTTTTCATTTTCACAATGTCAGTCTTCACAGCTCCCCATGTTCCAAATGGCCAATTAGTGACAAGGCACTGAAGACACTTTAGTTCTCTTGGTTTAGAATGTAGCCCAGTTTTCCCTTATGAGTGTTAACAGCCTTATAATTAGATTTTTCTCTCTACATTTAAGCTGGATTTAGTGAACAATCCCAACAGTTTAAGACTTAAAGCAGTTCTGCAATGCTGTGTCTCTACTCTTAACCTTGCCTTTCAATTCTTTCTCTTATAAAAAGAGATACATACACTTCAACTAAATTCTTGAGAGCTTGAAAAGACTTATCTACTATTTTTTTCTTTCATTCTTTCACAGTAATAATGAGCCGGAGAGAATAAGCTCTATGAGATAGCGATGTGTCATAGGTATTCTTTTGAAAGTTCCAGATACAGAGTTGATGCCAAACAATAAACAAATAAATAATTCCACCCAGTTAGGAAGGAATTTATTTGGACAGAGAAACTCAGTTTCTTGTTTGTCATTTTATCCTTCCAATATGTATATCAGGTTACATAAAATTAGTTATAATAATATAATTTAAAATGTGTTTCATTACCAAGCAGGGAATTGAAACAAAGCTTTCCCAGACAATTTCACTCTGACTTCTGCATTAATCTTGTCTATCATGGAAAACCTCCAGATATAAGAATTTCAATGCCCAGAATTCTCTGCAATGGCCATCTGGTCTGAGCTTTTTGTGAGTTGAAATCTGCCACTTGGAAACTATCTGGATTAAAAAAGTTGATCTGCGTGATACTGTACATCTTATATTCTAGTGAAAGAAAAATGAAAAAATGTTCAAGAAATAATATAGGTTGAATGGAAAACCACAGTTAAACAGATTATATCCAGTTGTCTGATCTATCCTGCTTAGAGCAGTGAAGCTTCTGACTGAAGGCACATTTACTCATGCTTTTAATTCTGAAGTGTTTGAGGATGCTTGGCTAACTTTCTTAAAATATATCTCAATGTGATCCAGTTTTTCTCTAATTCCTTGTTCAAAGCCAAGGCCAATATTTGAATAGATGTTGAAATATATTTTGTCCAAACAGACACCATACCAGGGGTGAAATGCAATGGTGGGATTCAGCCAGTTCGCACTACTTTGGGAGAACCGGTTGTTAACTTTCTGAGCAGTTTGGCAAACTGGTTGTTGGAAGAAATCATTAGGGCAGAGAACTGGTTGTTAAATTACTTGAATCCCACCATTGGTGAAATGCTACCGGTTTGGACCAGTTCACCCAAACCGGTAGTAAAAAAAATGCTTCCAGTTCAGACGAACTGGTATTTTCGATGATCAGCTGTGCCGCACAATTTATATTCACTAGAAAGCAGGAAATCTTGCTTTCTAGCGAATCTAAATTGTGCGGCACAGCTGTTCCCCCTCCTCACTGTTCTATTTACCTTTGAAAAGGCTTCTTAAGCCTCCTTTTTCAGTGCTGCATGGTAGCACCTGCAGTGCAAATGCACACATTTGGCACGCACCACACATGCACACACACAGAGTACCAGTAGTGAAGCAAACCAGTAGCAGACCTTGGAACATTTCACCACTGCATCATACTGTTGGCTTCATACTGTGTTGATTAAATTGGTAGATCTTCCCATTAAAACAAGAGGGAAAGCTCCAGGGTCTGATTTGTCACTGCAAATAATTTAAGGGTTAGTTAAGGACTTCCTGGCAAAATAGGGATGGAAAGTCCCCACCACCCTGCATATCCAAATTACTTTCAGTCCAAGAGATTATAGCAGGATAAATTTGATTAATCCTAATTATCCTGCTATTCTTTGTATCATTTCTTGGAATCAGCTGCCTGGATATGGCCTGAAACACCTTTATAAATATTACAAATGTTCAAGAAATATTGTTATCAGAACAGATGAGGCTAGTTTCAGTGAAGAAAGGGAAATATTGTCAGTCTGGCTGTGAATAAGCTTGACACCACTTCTAGGAACAGGAATAGCTGGTAGGACGTGGGGAAACTGGGTAGATGGATAAGTTAGAACCCAGCAGAAATGGAACCTCAGAAGCAGAAGATTTAGTAGCAATACATTTAGGGGTAGAAAATAGAATATAAGTTTACTATGGTCATTGACCAGCAATAGACATACAATATATTAAAAAAAAAATACTGATATTAATAGTGGATAATAACATCCCTGTTAAGAAAATACACGATCTCAAACTGTTAGGGTCACTCCCTAATTTACATGAGTAGAGAGCCAATAAATATGTGAATAATATATTTTTCCAAAAACTGTTATAGATATCTCCAAAAATTGGCACAAGTTGACAGTTATAATTCTGTAACCAATTTTTTTCTTATGTACATTGCAGTGACATAGAATTTTGCCACTGCGTGCGTGGTAACTGGGTTTGAGTCATGGAGAAGAAAGCCTACATAAAAGTCATCTGCCCTCCCTGGCAAACTCTCTAATAAGGAGAGAATATATACTGTAGTGCATTTTAATTTCTCCCATAGGGTGTTCCTGGATATTGAATCAAAGGCCTGCTTAAAGTCAAGGAAGGCCACGTTAAAAGAGGATTTTTTTGTACGTATATTTTTGCACCAGATGGTGAAGTACCAAGATGTGATCCACCATAAATCTTCCTTCTCTAAAACTGGCTTGTTCATCTTTGATTATCCCCCCTGAAATTAGCCAACCCTGAAGTTTATAGTTTAGGTGTTTAGCATGTACAATTTACTAATAACAATCAGAAGACTAATGGGTCTATGATTGCCTTGGTCATTTCTATTACTCTTTTTATAGGTTGGTATTGCTAATCCCTAATCTCTTGGCATATGATCCGTTTTATCTATGAATGTAAACAGAAATGCTAAAAGTGGAGCCCACCAACTAGTGTTCTTTTTATTATTTCTGGGAGGGCATTATCAGCACCAGATGCCTTATTAGCCTTGAGGGCTCCGATCAATAGGGATATCTCTTCTGGTAACAGCGGGCCAGTAAGTAGTTTGGTCCAAACTAATTTGGCTCTCCTTAGTTACATAGTCGGGGTCTGTATATAGCTCTCTAAAATATTATTTTAAGTAACTTTAGGTACTTCAGTAGGTAGACAAAAAGGCTGTGATAAGATCTCCCTCTCCCCCCTCTCCCCCCCTCCTCTCTCACACACTTTCTCTTGGATAAAGCTATGGATAGCTGTCTAAAAAAGCTACCAAAAGGCAATCCAATTAGAAGATTGTCATAAGCATATGAATATATACATATGACCAACATAGTATCCATTTAGAGTATGCCAACTCTTCTTTATTCTATTATATTTCAAACAAATGTGAATTCATTAAATTAAGTTAGGAATAGAATAAAAAATACAGGGGGGAAAGCCAAATCCAGAAATCCAGAATTTTAGAATTCTATTTGCTCAAATAAAACATGTACAGCTTCTTCCTCTGTTTTGAAGTGTTAGCTGGGAATTTTGGAAACTATTATCCCAAAATGTGGAATTTGGATATGTGGATCAGGAGCCATGGTTAGAATACAGTACTGCAGGAAAACTCTGCCGACAGCCAGGAGTTGACCAGCTCAAGGTTGTCTCAGCCTTCCATCCTTTTGAGGTCAGTAAAATGAGGATCCAGATTGTCGGAGGCAATATGTTGTCACTGTAAACCACTCAGGAAGTACTGTAAAGCACTATGAGGTGGTATATAAGTCTAAGTACTATTGCTATTACTATTCTACTGTCTGAGTCAAAAGACATGTATTGGGTATTAAGATTTTTTCCCCCCAGATGTTTTGTGTGTTTGTGTGTGTGTGTGTGCTCTCCCAAAATATATAATTATATTCCTGGAGAAACCATTTACAAATTTAAGCTTGCTTGTTTTCTTGCAGATGTTTCATTAGGGTAATATTAGGGTAATAAAATGTTTGCAAGAAAACAAGCAACCTCAGAGAGCACCAAGGACCCCTCATTTCAACCCTGAGTGAAAAATATTTTCCTTTATTGGCATTTACAAATTTTTCCAATAAATTCCTCTTGTAGAGAGCATAGAAAATACAGCAAAACACAATTCTTTCCATTTTCATCAAGAACTAAGCTTTTTTTTTTTTTTTTTAAATTCAATAGAATTTAAGCCAGATAAGTATATGTGGAGCTGAGGCTTTCAAGTTTTTCAACTGTATCACATTTTGGGCATTCTAACTGAATTTTTGAAACCAAATCAATTGCACAAGAACTGAGCGGTAATTAAACTGACCACTGTTTTGTCTAAAGATAATGAGCCTGTAGGAAATCACTTTTAGTTTGCTTATGTTAATAATGAGATTTGGCCAAGAATAATAATAGTAAAAATCCTTGTATGATTTAATTTAATGTAATTTAATTTATCAAATTTCTATGCCGCTCAACTCCCAAGGGACTCTGGGCAGCTTACAACAACAACAAAAATAATGCAACAAAGAACATAGGGAAATTATTAAAAAGCATTATAAAAACATTTAAAAAACATTAAAAGTCCATGCACACCATTCATGGCCGGATCTCTCAAGATTGCAACAGCAAGATCAACGGCCCCAGGCCTGCCAGAAAAGCCGCTTTCTTCACCGCTTTCTGGAAGGTCAATAGGGTGGGGGTAGTCCAGATCTCAGGAGATAACTGGTTCCAGAGAGCTGGGGCAGCCAAAGAGAAGGCCCTCCCCCACAGGCCTGCCAGGGTGCCATCGGCCAAACAGTGTCGACTGGCGGTCCCCAGGGGGAGAGCCTTCTCTGTGGGGACACCTGCCATCTGGAATGAGCTCCCCCCGGAGATACAGAGGATTCAGGACTTACGCACTTTCCGCCCCGCCCTAAAAACGCTTCTATTCCAACAGGCGGGTCTGGTCTAACTCTTTTAGACCAGACCCGCCTGGGTCCCAATTTAACCCTTTTAAATTGGTTTTAAATTGGGTTTTTAAATGTTTTTGTAAATTGGTGGTTTTAAATTTTCGAGCCTGAATTTAATCTTTTTAAATAGTTTTTAACTTTTGTATGTAAATTGTATTTTATTTTGGCTGTTCACCGCCCTGAGTCCCTCTGGGAGTAGGGCGGTATACAAATTTAAAACAAAACAAATCAAACAAACAAACTTGGCATTGTTTAGCTGACGGGACCCGGAGGAGACCAATTCTGTGGGATCTTACCGGTCACTGGGAGCTGATCAGGTATATTCATCTGTAATACCAGTGAACCTTGATTTGGAAAAAAAATCCTTATACAGTAGAAAGTGCTTAGATGAAATTCTGATAAAAAGAGACTCCTAATTAATATAATGAATGTATCCAATGTAGATTTGCAAGTGAAAGCCAGATTATGGTTCTATGCAGAATTTATCCTACCATTTGAAAGTGACTACATTATAAAATCTCTTCTCAAATCAAGACAGCCTTGCTCCAGTAACAGCCTACTTCTAAAGACAGACTAACAAACACAATTTTCCATGACTCCCCATTTTTCTTTGGCAGTACTGCTAGGCTGAATAAATTTACCAGGGCTAACTGGGAAGTCAATCTATAGCCAAGTCACCTCTGTTGCTTATTTTTTTCCAAGGCCAGCAGGAGAAAATCAAACTAATACTTCTCCTCATGAACACAAAGTACCAGTCTCTGTGAGGAGTTAACAACAAATATCAGGATGCTATTTGGGAATAGGTACCAAGTGTAGAGAATGTAGTCTTCTCCATCACAGGAATGTGGATAAACAAAGAGAAATAATAGCAGAGCAAAGAATAGAGAGAAACAAAAGAAGAAGAAGTAAGGTCAAAGGAATGTCACTTGAATCTCAGTGAGCATGGTTACGAAAGACAAAGCTGTCTACCTAAATTTCTATATAAACCATTGACTGAAGTGGAAGAGTAGCTATTTCTACTGACTGGCAGCTGCCTGCAATTTGGCAGTTCAAATCCCACCAGGCTCAAGGTTGGCTCAGCCTTCCATCCTTCCGAGGTTGGTAAAATGAGGATCCAGATTGTTGGGGGCAATATGCTGACTCTGTGAACCTGTAAAGCACTGTAAAGTGGTGTATAAGTCTAGTTACTATTGCTATTGCTAAAAGACAAGAGATAAACAGAGAGGGAGAGAACAGAAATGTTCTGTAGTGCTCTTAATATTTGGTTTATTACTTTTCAATTCCCATTCACTCTTGCTTTCATGCTATATTAACAGGACCAGACCTAATAGATAGTGATTGTATTTCTAAATTAAAATAGAAGTTTCTTTTGGCAAAAGCAAGTGTGATGTAATAGTTAAGGTTGGAATAAGAGTGGAAAGACCAGGCTCTAATTTATTCTCAAGCCATTGAAGCTTTTGGATGGCTTTAGCCAATCCACTCTCTCAATCCCATCTACCTCACAGAAATTCTGATACTTATTTTAAAAAGGTAAAGGTTCCCCTCGCACATATGTGCTAGTTGTTCCTGACTCTAGGGAACAGTGCTCATCTCCATTTCAAAGCTGAAGAGCCAGTGCTGTCCGAAGGCATCTCCATGGTCATGTGGCTGGCATGACCAAATGCCAAAGGCACACAGAACGCTTTTACCTTCCCACCAAAGGTGGTCCCTATTTTTCTACTTGCATTTTTTACGTGCTTTCAAACTGCTAGGTTGGCAGAAGCTGGGACAAGTAATGGAAGCTCACCCCATTACTAGGGATTCGGACCACTGAATTGCTGACCTTTCAATCGAGAAGCTCAGCATCTTAGCCACTGAGTATACAGTATTTATTATTTTATTTATTTCAAAACATGCTCAATTAATAAATTTCTCATACTGAAGTTCTCTGGGTGGTTTACAACAAAGCACATATATCACAGTTGTGATACACACCCACAGAAACAGACACAAATCAAATCAAATACAAGATAAAAAAATTAGACAATAGCACAGCAATAATTGCCAAACTAAAACTCTATGAATTAAAATACATTTAAAAGCCAATTAAAGAATGTCTGGAAAAATAGAAAAGGTCTTCTCCTGGTGCTAATCAGTGCTAATATGGGGAACCAGTTGAAACTGTCTGGGAAGGAATTTTACAAATGGGATACCATGAAAGAAAAAGATCTGTCCATTTCAGAGGCTTACCTCACCTCCTCTGGTAGGGAGACTCAAAGATTTTAGATGATCTTAAAGACCACATAAAACGGAAATTGAAACAACTAATAAACACAATTAAACGTAAATTAAATATCATTGAAAAGGAAAATATGGCACAACAAATTAAAAGCATTAAACTTTTTTTTTTTTTTGAGAATGCAAATAAACCGGGAAGATGGCTGGCTTATAGACTAAGAAAATGGAAAGAAAAGAACCAGATTAGTAAATTACATAATGAAGAAAGAGAGTTAATTTATCAAAATGAGGAAAAGAGGAAGGTAGCATTTGAGTTTTTAAAAAACCTTTATGAGGCTAAGGAGAAGATAGAAGAAGGTAAGTTTCCTTCAAAAAAACAGAATTGCCCAGGATCTCGGAGGAAGGTGAAATTTTATTAAATAATGACTTAACAGCATGGGAGATATCTGAGGCTATCAAAAAACAAAAAAGTAACAAAGCACCAGGCCCAGCGGGTCTACCTTCAGAAATTTATAAAAATCACCAGGAATTATTAAGCCCACTGTTATTAGAGGCATATAATGATGTGCTTAATGAAGCTAAGATACCTGAATCATGGAAAGAAGCAACAATCACACTGATTCCCAAAGAAAATTCTGATTTGACTTATTTTAAAAATTATAGGCCGATATCCCTACTAAATTCGGATTATAAAATCTTCATGACAATTATGGCAAACTAAAGAAAATTTTAGAGAATTTCATTCATACTGATCAAAAGGGTTTTCTTCCCAGAGGCATATAAGGAACAACATTAGGATTATTTTGGATACGATAGAATACTATGAAATCCACAATGAAAAACAGATGGCGTTAATATTCATCAATGCGCAAAAAGCATTTGACAATGTCAAAGGGAACTTCATACTAGAACAATTAAAATGTATGAATTTGGGGGGGAAATTGATAAAGATGTTCAAAACAATCTACTCCAGACAAGAAGCCAGAGTGGTGATAAATGGGGAAATGACAAAGAAATTTTTAATCCAAAAAGGCACAAGTCAAGGTTGTCTGCTATCACCACTGCTTTTTATTTTATCACTAGAGGCTTTAATTAAAACAATTTGAGAAGACAAAAAAAATAAGTAAGAAAAGAAATTTTTAAGGTACAGGCATTTGCGGACGACCTTGTATTTATTATTGAAGAGCCTATACAGGACTTCCGGTGGCGCCTCCGCGTTGTCGGCGGTCTCTTCATGACCGCCGGCCTCCCGGCACGTTAAGAGCCGCCGTACAGCAGGCAGGCGGCTCGAAAAACCCGCTCTTTAATTAAAAGAGCAGGGAGAGCTTCTGGGGGTGAGATTGAGCCCCCTGAGTCACCCCAGGAATTTTTTTCCTGTCCTTGGGAAGGCTCAGGGTGATGGCCCCCTATCCACCCCCAGAGAGGCTCCGCGCCGTGAGGGAACTCCACTAATTAGCAGAGTTACACGTCGCGAGCAACACCACGATTGAATTGACAACTTAAATGAGCTGAACAAGGAGTCTTCAGAAAACTAGAATGCAAGTATGGTTTTTTTTTTATTGATTTTTTGGAGGAGGAGGGAAAGAAAAAGGAAGGAGAGGATGAATAGTGAAAGTGTTTTAAGATGGCGACTGGCTCTGCTTGAAGAAAAATTGAGAGCGGAAAGTGAAAGCAGAGCTTAGTGTCGAGAGGTTTTAAAAGAAACTTTTTGATACTGAAAAGAATTAAAGAAACAAAGGCTGATTTAAACAGATTTTTTCTGTTTTTTTTTATTGAAGTAAGAAGAATTTCTTTGGTCTTTTTTGAAAAGTTAATAATAAGTCAGAAGTATGACTCCTAAACCTAAAGGAAGGGGGGGCTCCCCCATGATTCAGTTGAAGGATAAAGCTGAAATGACTCATCTGCAGGGATCTGCAGATGCGGACTTAAAAGATTTTATAACAAGGTCTCTAGTGAGTGTTGTTGACAAGATAAAAAGTTCACAGAAGAATCTTGAGGAGTTGGTTTCTGGGAAATATGACCAATTAAGTCAAACTATTACCAAAGAAGTCTCGGATCTTTCAAGTGTGGTGGTTGAAATGGGGAAGAAAGTGACTGAGATCAGTAGTAAGTTTGACTCTCAGATGAAGAAATACAAGAAAAATTTCTGGAAGCTGAGGCCAAAAACCAGAACATAGAGAATGATGTCATTATGCTTCAAATAAAAGCTATGGAATCAGCAATTAGATTAAGAGGTATAAGAGAAAACAAGAGAGAAAATTTAAGAACAATTTGTGCAAAGGCCTTTGCGGAATTATTAAAGCTAGAAGATGAGCTAATTCTTGGTTGTATAGAGAAAGTCTACAGAGTCAACTCACGTGTAGCTAAACAAAGGAATTTTTTCTAGAGACGTTGTTGTTTATCTTACTGATAGAAGATTGAAAGATGATATTTTACAAAAGTCCTACTCTGCCAGGGTGCAGGTAGAAGGTATACAAATTAGTATTTTTAAAGAGTTACCACCGAAGGTTCTAAAGGACAGAAAAGAATTTGCTTTTTTGGTCAAGGAATTGAACAGAAGCAATATCCCATTTAGATGGGATTTATCAGTTGGTATAATTTTTAGATACCATGGTGTGAGACATTGTTTGAATACCATTGAAAAAGTGGAATATTTTTATAAAAATATCTTTAAGGGAGTCCCGGAATATGTCAAGAATAAAAGACAAAAAAGAGAGTCTACAAAATGCAAACAGAAAGAAGAAATTCAAAGTGTGTTAAAAGAAAAAGGAGCACTAGGTGGTTGTCCAGAGGATTCTATTATGGATTTTTCAGATGAGAAAATTGAGCATCCCAATGACCTTAGAGGGGCAGTACTGGACCTTGAACTGCTGGAGGAAGATTTAAAAAATAAAATTACAATTCGAGATGAACAGCAGCAGAGGCCCAGTGCTCCTCAAGAAATGGGGGGTGATGCTAATCAACAGGAACAGGAACTAGAAGTTAATGAGGAAACTCGACTGGAAACCACAGATGACAAATTTAAGGAGTATCGTGAACTGTTTGACATTGTAACAGAAAGCATCGAAAGATTTGGAAATAGTCTAAATTTAAAAAAAAACTTATAATCTGAGTTGGATTTATATTTGACTTACTAAAAAGGATTATAAAAATTTTCTAAGAAGTCTATTTTGAGGATTTGAGCTATTGTAGATAGCTGTTAAAACTTTGGAGACGTACAACAATTTTTTAAAAGTTCATCCTGAGTTGGACTGACTTTAGACTTATATATTAAAATGAATTATAAAAACTTTATTAAAAGTTTATCCTGAAATGGACTTAACATCCTGAGTAAGGTCAACAGATTGCTGCAATACTAGCAGCAATCATTGGTTACCCTATTATACTTTCTTTTTTGGAATTTATCATCTAGGAGAAGAAAATGAAATTGAAAACATCTCACAACCCAAAGGAATGAATTGCAAAGGGCGACAGGATTTGAAAGAGCTTTAAAGGAACATCTGGGAATACGGTTTCTAGTTTGTTTGTTTTTTTTTTCTTTTTCAAGGTTTGAATCTTAAGAAGAGCCGCAATGGTTTTTTCCTACTTTTAGGTGGTACAGCATAAGCAAGTTTGAATGATTCTACCTAGAGGTGTGAATACCTTCGTGGTTGGATATTATTTATATAAAGTCACTCGGGGGCTTTGTCTGGAGAAATGTTTTATTTTGCTGATGGGGGCAGCTGGAAGATGAAGCTTAATGGAATTGGATTTATGTTGGAGAAAGTATATTCAACTTCAATCAAGATGAAGAGAAGATTGAAATTTGGACTGTGGAGATTGAAATTTTTTTTTCTTTTTGATATAATTGTATGATTATAATTATATATGCATAATTATATATATTATATTGCATGTTTTATGTTTTTTGTTTTTTAGTTAAGGGGTGTAGTTGGAATAAAATTATCTGATATGGATATGCAGGTGACATATTATATTTTATTATAAGGGGGATTGAGTTTGGTATATGATTAGTAATGTTAATATTAATGGATTACAGAACGGTATAATATTTTTTAAATTGGTCTGAATACTATAATGGTTACTATTATTGGGGTTTTTTTTATTACAACACTGTTAATTTTAGAAACACATTAATATTTATAAGTCTAGTGTTTTACTCTTTGGTTATAGTTATTGGGGTTTTTTTGTTTGTTTGTTTGTTTTCTTTTTTTTCTTTCCTTTTTTTCTTCCTCTTTCGAAATTTCTTTAATTTAGAATCTGAATACTTAATAATTTTTTCTTTTCTTGTTTTAAACTTTTTCTTTTAAAATTTGTAGCAGAAGTCGGGGGGGATGGGGAGGGAAGGGGTTGGGGTAGAGGGAGGTGGCGGGAGGGATTGGGAGGCGGGGGTTGGGGAGGGGGGGTGAAAATGAAAAAAATTTTGTATTGTAAAACTTTTTCAATAATAATAAAAAAGAGCCTATACAATCTGGTCTTAGGCTGATGGAAGTGCTGGAGGACTATGGAGAAGTAGCAGGCCTGAAAATAAACAAGGATAAAACAAAAATTATAGTTAAAAACATGATTGAAGAGCAAAAAAAAAAAAAAAAGAAAAGAAAAGAAAAAAGAAAGAAAAGAAAAAAAGAAAAAGAAAAAGAAAAAAAGAAAAAGAAAAAGAAAAAGAAAAAGAAAAGAAAAAGAATTGGAGGAAAGATAAATATTCAGACTATGAAAAAAGTAAGATATTTGGGAATTCAATTGACAGCGAAATGCATCACACTTAAAGAAGATAACTATGACAAATTAATGGTGCAAATTAAGTCTGATTTGGAAAAATGGGGAAAATTACAGCTATCTTTAATGGGCAGGATAGCCACCATCAAAATGAACGTTCTTCCGAAAACGTTGTTTTTATTTCAATGCATACCAATTTGGCTCAAAAAAGACTTTTTTACAAATTTGGACTGACTCATTTCAAAATTCATTTGGCAAGGGAAACGACCAAGAATCAGATTCAAATTATTACAAGATGCTAGAGAAAGAGGAGGATTCGGTCTACCAGACTGGACAAAGTATTATCAGGTAGCGACGTTGGTTTGGCTAAGTGAGTGGATGCATCTTAAAAACTCAAGACTATTGGCACTAGAAGGTCATGACCTACAGACAGGATGGCATGCTATTCTATGGGAGGAAAAACATTTAGCCCATCAGTACTTCCAGAGGCATTATATTAGGAGAGCACTATTGGATATTTGGAAAAAAATAAAAAGAAATAATTATATGGAAATTCCTAATTGGGTGTCAGCATTAGAAATGGACACACATCCAAATTTGACAAAATGAGGGGGAGCTGTTACCTATAAAGACATTTTGAATGAGAAAGGAGAATTAAAAGCGAGAAATACTTTAAAGGAAGAAGGAATCAAATTGGAATGGTGTGCGTATCTCCAAATTCAATCTAAATTTAGCAAAGATAAAAAGGAATGGGGCATAAAGCAAAAATCATCAGAATTAGATAAAATTTTATTTAGCAGGGAAGGCAAGATCACAAGTAAACTATATCGATATTTATTAGAACAAGAGATGATTGAAGAACAGGTGAAAGAAACGATAATTTGGTGTAAATATTTTGGGCACAATATCGATTTGGAAAATTGGCAAAGTTTATGGGGAAAAAATTTAAAAATCACACTAGCAACTTCCTGCAAGGAAAACCTCTATAAGATGTACTATAGGTGGCACCTCCCCCCCCCCCAAGATTAGCACGAATGAATAAGGGGAAATCCTCAATATGCTGGAAATGTGGAGAGACCCTTGGAAATTACTACCACATGTGGTGGGAATGCCCAAAGGTGCAGAAATTTTGGAATTTGCTAAAGAATTGGCAGGAAGAAATTTTGTAATGGATACAGAGGTTAAACTGGAATTTTTCTTATTGGGAATTATAGAAAGAAAATATAAGAAAGATACAAATTATTTATTATTGCATATAGTCACAGCGGCACGAATAGCCTTCACTCAAAAATGAAAGAGAAAGATATTCCAACTGAAGAGGAAATATTAGTGAAAATCTTTAATTGCGCAGAAATGGACAGACTCAATTTGGAACTCAAGGATAAAAGCACATCTTAGTACTATAAAATCTGGGAATGATTTTATGATTGGATAGATAACAAGAGGCTAGCCAAGACAAATGTATAGTGTTAGAACAAAAATATAGATGTTATTATTTTTATTTATTTATTTATTTATTATTCAAATTTATATACCGCCCTACTCCCAAAAGGAACTCATAGATAAATATGTTTAAGAGATAAATAAATATACTAATATATACTAAATATATTAATATCATATCATATTATGCTTAAATAGTGAACAAAACTAAAGAGCTATATGTTTATATGAATACTAATATTATTGTAAAGTGACGGAAGATGTATGGAACCAGTGATGTCATATCTATGTCCAATGTTTTTTAAAATTTTGTATTATTAATAAAAAACTTTTTATAAAAAAAAAACAAAAGAAAAAGATCTGTCCATTTCAGAGGCTCATCTCACCTCCTCTGATACTCAGAGACTCAGAGATTTTAGGTGATTTTTTTTTATTGAAAAAGTTTTACAATACAGTTTTTAATATCCCTTCCCCCCCTCCTCCCACCCCAACAACCACCCACTCCCATCCCCCCTGACACCCCCCTTCCCCCTCCCCCTCCCCCGACTTCCACTATTAAACAATTATATATTACAATCCACAACCAACAACTTTTTTTAGGTGAGATCTAGCTAACAATATAACAAATTTAAGCTTAAATAGTACAAAAAAAATATTCTAAACTTATAACATCTATAACATCATAACATCTATTACCCCCCTAGCCAAATATATAACCACATGAATCATTTATAAAAAACTCATAAAAAATCTTGCATACTAAATATAACACTTATCTAAAGCAAGTAATAAAATAATTTTGAGCATCTTAAACATCTTAAATTTTAGATTAGAATATCATGTAAATGTTTAACATTAACTATAATTCTCAAAATTTACTCTTAGTAATATTTCTTGACCATTCAAATATAAAAGTCAACATTAAGCAGGATAAGCAAAAAGGCATCAAATAAGGTAACAAATTTAACCATTTATAATAAAGAAAAATTAAGCAAAACTCATAACATCTTTTTGTTTTAAAAAAATATAAAAATATATCAAATTCAAACAATACATCATCATAGAAATATAAATTCAGTTATGTAATTAATAGACATTATTATAACTCAAGTGCTACTTGAAACTTCTTGCTTTGATATTTATTCTGCATGTATACTACCCATTTCTTCCACTCCTTAGTAAAAGCTTCATGGGTCCTGTCTTTCAGGTATGCAGAAATCTTAGCCATTTCTGCAAAATTAGACATCTTCAATATCCATTCCTCTATAGTAGGTACACTATCCTTCTTCCAGTATTGTCCAATCAGTAATCTAGCTGCAGTAAGCATATATAAAATTAATCTCGTTTCAGTTGATGAACAGCCCTTAACTATTCCCAGCAAAAAAAACTGAGGAGAAAATTCAAGCTTCTTCCTCAAAATGTTCTGCATTACCCACCAAAGTTTAATCCAAAATGCTTTCAATTTTCTGCACGTCCACCAAATATGAAAATATGTTGCATCCAAACAATCACACCTCCAACATTTAGGTTGAACATTTGGATACATACATGATAGTTTTTTAGGATCTAGATGCCATCTGTAAAACATCTTATAAAAATATTCCCTCAAGTTCTGTGCTTGTGTAAATTTAACATTCTGGACCCAAATCTTTTCCCATATTTCCAACATCACTGGCTCTGCAAAATTCTGTGCCCATTTTATCATACAGTCTTTAAGTAATTCACCCTCTGAATCTCTTTCTAACAGTAAATTATACACTCGCTTAATGTGCATTGGCCCTTTACATTTTATCTGAGTCACCAAATCTTCTTCATGTAACATTAGTCTGATTTTCTGATCTTCTCTCCATCTCGCTTGAAGTTGAAGGTACTGCAACCAAGTTAAATTCATTCCTTCTTCCAACAGGATATTCAAAGGTTTCAAACTCCATCTGCCCCCATCATTAAAAAGTATCTCTTTGTATAACAACCCCCCGAGTGACTTTATATTTGGCATAATCTGCCCAAGATCCAACCACAAAGGTATTTTGTAATCCAATTGAAGCTGGTGCTTCTTCCAAA
This sequence comes from Masticophis lateralis, assembly GCA_030761175.1. Lineage (NCBI taxonomy): Eukaryota > Metazoa > Chordata > Lepidosauria > Squamata > Colubridae > Masticophis > Masticophis lateralis. The sequence goes on from JAUDYJ010000006.1 coordinate 68,255,081, forward strand.
CTCTCATCAAAGCATGTCTTAAGATATGACTGTTGAAAACTCTATCTCTCTTATCTTCATAAAGTAAATATGCATGCCATCCAAGTTGCAAATCGTGGCCTTCTATATTCAAAATTCCTGTTTTTATTGTTCCAATCCAATCTCCCACTTGTGTCAACACTGCGGCCTCATAATATAGACGTAGGTTTGGAACTTTAAGGCCACCTCTTTCACGAGCATCTTGCATAATTTTAAGTTTAACTCTCGTTTTTTTCCCATTCCAAATAAATTTATTTAAACCTGCTTACCATTCCAACAAAGACTTATCACTTTTAAGCACCGGAATCATTTGAAATAAAAACAAAAATCTAGGTAGAACGTTCATCTTAACAGCTGCTATTCTACCAAGCAGAGATAGTTGCAGCTTCTTCCACGTTTCAAGGTCCTTTTGAATCTTGTGCCACAGTTCCTCATAATTATTTTGAAAAAGTTTTATATTGGATGCTGCAACTTGAACTCCTAGATATTTCACCTTCGTAGCTATTTCAAAGCCTGCCAACCTTTGAAGTTCATTCCTTTGTGGTTCCAACATATTTTTAACTATCATCTTAGTCTTTTTCTGGTTCAGGCTAAAACCTGAAACCAGACCATATTCCTCTATAATGTTTTTCATCTGTATGATTGATTCCAAAGGTCGTGTTAGGGTAACAACCAGATCATCTGCGAATGCCTTTGTTCTGTAATCTTTTTGCCTTACAACTATTCCATTCAGATTGTCCGAGTCCCGTAGAGCATTCAACAGCACTTCTAGAGACAAAATAAACAATAGTGGAGATAATGGGCAACCTTGTCTAGTTCCTTTCTGTATATTAAAATTAGTGGTTAAACTACCATTGATAATAATTTGTGCCGTTTGTTCTTGATAAATTGCCGAGATTGCTTGTATAAACTGATCCCCAATATCCATTTTATGCAAAGTCTTTTTTAGAAAATCCCAATTGACTCGATCAAAGGCCTTCTCCGCATCCAAAAACACCAGCACCGCAGAGGTCTGTTTATTTTTCTCAAGATATTCCAATAAGTCTATGAGTTGCCTGACATTGTCCTTCATATATCTACCTTCTATAAAACCTGCTTGGTCTTCATGAATCACATCTTGAATGACTGGCATCAGTCTGTTGGCTAATACTTTAGCATAAATTTTGTAATCCGTATTCAGGAGAGATATTGGTCTAAAATTTTCTGGTTTTACAGATTCTTCTTCTTTAGGTATCAATGAGATAAAAGCCGTCTTCCAAGAGGGGGGTATTTTACCCCCCTGCTGAATGTTACAAAACAAGTCCTTAAGATGCTCAACCAATTCCGCTTGTAAAGTCTTATAATATACTGCTGTTAAACCATCTGTCCCAGGAGCTTTGGATAATTTCAGTTGTTTTATTGCAAATAAAATCTCTTCAGATGTTATAGGTCGATTCAATCTATCACTTTGTGTACTTGAAATTTTTGTAACTCTCATCTTCTCAAGATAATCATCAATGAAGTCCTTTTTAATATTATCAGCTTGGTACAATTTAGAATAATAATCTAAAAAAGCTTGATGTATTGAATTCTGTTGAGACACTTATTTCCCTTTGTACTCAATAGTATTTATAATACGAGAACTTTGTTGTTTTCTCAAAGTATAGGCCAACCATCTACCAGGTTTATTAGCATTGCAAAAAGTGTTGTGTTTGGCATATTGCAAATTAGTTGCCGTCTGATCAGCCATCAGTATTTGAAATTGATCTTTCAGAAGTTTTATCGTTAACTGTAATTTCTCATCAGTCGGATTTTTAATAAGCAATTGCTCTTTCTCCTTTATTTCTGTCTCCAATTCTAGATTAGATTAGATTAGATTAGATTTATTGGATTTATATACCGCCCTGCTCCTGAAGGACTCAGGGTGGTGTACAGCCAACAATAAAAATACATACGTACAAAATTTAAAAAACCAACTAAAAACAGATTAAATGAATTTGGCCCGGACAAAATTAAAACACCCCAATATAATTTAAATTTTTTTAAAATTTGACACTAAAAACGGGGAGTGGTTAGGTCAGGCCCGCCTGGCGAAATAGAAAAGTCTTAAGAGCGCGGCGGAAGTCTATTCTTGACTTCTGTCGTATTGATCTATATTTAGAATTCATGTGAATAAGTACACCCCTCATATAAGCCTTACTTGCATCCCATACAGTCTCGACAGGTGTACCCTTATTCAAATTGATATGAAAAAATTCCTTAACATGTTTTTTAAGATGCATAATATTCTTTTCATGTCTAAATAAATTCTCATTCATTCGCCAAGATCTTCTCTCCCTCTTGCCAAAGTCCATCTCCAACTATACCAAACTATGATCCGTTAAAGTTCTAGGAAATATTTTTGTTTTAACCACTTTAGACAATAAATCAGGAGTGACCAGCATAAAATCAATTCTTGAGAAGGATTTGTGTCTGTCAGAAAAAAAAGTAAAATCCAACTCCTTCGGATGATGAATTCTCCATACATCTTTCAATTCCAATTCTTCCTTCAATGCAAAAAAAGTTTGTGGTAATTTATTCCCCTTCTTGGCCAACGTCTTTTTATCAAGATTTGTATCAATCACACCATTCCAATCACCAATAATCAAAAAAGACTTATAATTCCACTGCAATATTTTGTTATTCAATAATTTATAAAAAATTTCCTGCTGCTGGTTTGGGGCGTAAATCCCGATGAGAAGCATCGAAACGTTCTGTATATTTATTTTAACTGCAATATATCTTCCTTCATCATCTACTTCTATCAGTTTAGCTGGTATTCTTTAGAGATATACAAAACTAATCCATTCCTTTTCGCAGAATTAGAAGATATAAAATGTGAGCCAAGTTTTGAAATTGTCAAAAATTTTTGGTCCTGGGTTCTGATATGAGTTTCCTGCAAGCAAACAACATCATTTTTATATTGCTTCAAATAATGAAATTTATTTATTTATTTATTTATTTATTAATTAATCGAATTTCTATACCGCCCTTCTCCTTCCGGACTCAGGGCGGTGAACAGCCAATTTAAAACCAATAACAATACAGTGAGTTAAAATGTACTAAAAATCCATATAAATTTAGGCTGAAAATATATCGAATAAAACATTTAAAACTCTAAAAATTTAAATAATTTAAAATAAATTAAAATTTAAAATATTTAAAAATAGGAGGGATCAGGCAAGTCCGGCAAGTTGGAAGAAATGAGTCTTCAACGCCCGACGAAAGGTCCGGAGGTCAGCAATAGTTCTCAGATCTGGAGGGAGATCGTTCCAGAGGGTGGGGGCTACCACAGAGAATGCTCTCCCCCTGGGGGTCGCCAGCCGGCACTGTCTGGCTGACGGCACCCTGAGGAGGCCCTCTCTGTGGGAGCGAACCGGCCGGTGGGAGGCAATAGGTGGCAGAAGGCGGTCCCGTAATATTTTCCTTCTTTTCTGTGGTGAATTTAAACCATTCACATTCCATAATAAAAATCTTAGTGTCATTTTGGGGATGACTGAAGCCCTTTTAGGGCTTGCCTAAGACTCTGTTCAACTGCAGATATCTTCGGTCTCGCCCCTCCCACTGCTTCAGAATATAATTTCTTTCCACTTGCACCATTCTCCTCCTGTGGAATCCTGGGCCTCTGTTGATTTTGTTTCTCTAATCTTTGCTTCTCTGCTGCACGAGTTATACGTTGATCTTTCGGTTCTTGCAACAACAAATCGAGGTCCGGCTCCACTTCTCTTGTAGCTCTGGACTGCTTTGATTTTCCCTCTGGAAATTCTATAAAAAGATCCTCTGAGAGACCTCCTACTGCTCCCAGAGTCTCCTCCCTTGCTGTTTCTAGAATTTCCTGTGGTTCTTTTTGCTGAATCATTTCTTGAATCCCCTCATCAAGATCCTTCTCTTTAGAAATTTCTTCAAGAGATAGAAGTGTAGATGAATGTGGGGGTGTTGGGACTTTTTTAAGAACATTGTTGTAAAAATGTTCTGCTTTTTCCACGGAATTAAGGCGATATCTCACGTCTTCGTATCTCAGGATAATGCCAACAGGAGCATCCCATCTAAATGGAATCTGAAGCCTTTTTAATTCATTTGCCAAAAAACCAAAATCTTTCCGGTCTCTTAACATCTTAGGTGGCAGCTCTTTGTAGATACCAACTTGATTCCCCTCATGGTGAACAGTGGTGTGAAAAGAACTTTGCAAGATATTATTTCTCAATCTTCTATCAGTAAAATAAATCACAACATCTCTTGGCAAATTTCTTTGTCTCGCCACACGCGAATTAACTTTGTATAGCTTGTCAACTTTTTTGTCAATCACATCTGGATCAGCTTTTAAAATCTTAGCTAATATGTCCACACAAGCTGCCCTTAGATTTTCTCTATTATTCTCCCTTAGGCCTCTCAGTCTTATGGCAAACTCCATATTCCGAAATTGTAACATTGTAATCTTATCCTCTAGCCTTTGACTCTTAATCTCCACTTTAAAAATCTGATCATTTGCTGCCTTTTTGTTAGCTACCACTTCAAGATTTAAATCATCAACTTTTTTCTCAACCGCCAACAAAGCATCTGTAAAAGCAGTAGCCACAGTAGAAACATCCTGGCTTAATTTGTCAGTTTTTTCCTCCACCAAATCCATCATTTCTTTTTGATTTATTCCCATCCTTTCCTCCATTTTACTCATTTTTCCAGAAAGCTCTCCCAGGGATTTATGTATGTCAAGTATAAAAGTTTTCAGATCCTCAATCCCACTGCCTTGTGACTGCCTCTGGGCTGGTACTGATGGCGTGGCTGACTTTTCTTTTGTTTGATGTGTGGGGGAATCCCCCCCCCCCGCTTTCTTTGAAGCCATGCCTGAACAGGATTTAAGTCTTTGGAAAAAGGAAAATCTTCCTCCTTTTCCTGTCTTCCCCAGCTTTACAGAAAAGGAATCAAATCATCAGGACTTTCCAGTTAAAAATCTTTCTAATACAGTCAGTTAAAATTACAGGCAGCCTTAAACAAACTGTTGCACTTTCACTTTTCCCTTCACTTGCTCAGCTTCAGTCAGCCGCCATTTTCTTTCTTTTTTTTTATTGAAAAAGTTTTACATTACAGTTTATTTTTAAAAACCCCTTCCCATCCCACCCCCCCTACCCCCCCCGCCCTACCCCCCTATCCCTCCCCAATCCCCCCCCCTTGACTTCCGCTATTAAACAAACATTAACATTCAATATTTATCGATTTTTTTAAGGTGAGATCCAACTAAAAAAAAGCTATAACCTTATTTTATAAACTATTTTAACCTTAGGTAAATATAAGTCAAATATAAAAAACTCTTAACTCTTAACAATCTATTCAAAAAAAATCTAATAAAATAATTATGAGCATCATAAAATTAAATCAAAGTGTCATATAAGTAATATAAATATATAACATTAACTATAATTCCCAGTATTACATATATCAAGATCAATATCAAACAATACATAATACATTTCTCTTTAAAATTAAGTCTAAATATTAAAATATAAATTCAGTTACATAAAATGTGAAATTCAATACGTTTCTCTTTTAGATAAATTCTAAATATAAAAAATATAAATTCAGTTAAGTGCTAATTGAAACTTCTTGCTTTGATATTTATTCTTCATGTATTCTACCCATTTCTTCCACTCCTTAACAAAAACTTCATGGGTCCTTTCTTTTAAGTATGCAGAAATTTTAGCCATCTCTACAAAATTAGACATCTTCAATATCCATTCCTCTATAGTAGGTACGTTGTCCTTCTTCCAATATTGACCAATCAATAATCTAGCTGTAGTAATCATGTGTAAAATTAATCTAGTATCTGTTGCTGAACAACCCTTAACTATTCCCAACAAGAAAAACTGAGGAGAAAACTCAAGCTTCCTCTTCATAATATTCTGCATTACCCACCAAAGTTTAATCCAAAATGCTTTCAATTTTCTGCACGTCCACCAAATATGGAAATATGTTGCATCCAAACAATCACACCTCCAACATTTAGGTGAACATTTGGATACATTCATAATAACTTCTTAGGATCTAAATGCCATCTATAAAACATCTTATAAAAATTTTCCCTCAAGTTCTGTGCTTGTGTGAATTTAACATTCTGGACCCAAATCTTTTCCCATATTTCCAACATTACAGGTTCTTCAAAATTTTGCGCCCATTTAATCATACAATCTTTAACTAATTCCCCCTCTGAATCTCTTTCTAACAATATGTTATACACTCGTTTAATATGCATCGGCCCTTTACATTTTATCTGAGTCACCAAATCTTCTTCATGTAACATTAGTCCAATTTTCTGATCTTCTCTCCATCTTGCTTGAAGTTGAAGATACTGCAACCAAGTTAAATTCACTCCTTCTTCCAACAGGGTATTCAAAGATTTCAAGTTCCAACTGCCCCCATCATTAAAAAGTATCTCTTTATACAACAACCCCCCGAGTGACTTTATATTTGGCATAATCTGCCCGAGATCCAACCACAAAGGTATTTTGTAATCCAATTGAAGCTGGTGCTTCTTCCAAACTCTCATCAAAGCATGTCTTAAAATATGACTATTAAATACTCTGTCTCTCTTATCTTCATAAAGTAGATATGCATGCCATCCACATTGCAAGTCATGGCCTTCTATATTCAAAATTTCTTTTTTTGTTGTTCCAATCCAATCTCCAACTTGTGTCAACACTGCAGCCTCATAATATAGACGTAAGTTTGGAACATTAAGGCCACCTCTTTCACGAACATCTTGCATGATTTTAAATTTAACTCTTGGTTTTTTCCCATTCCAAATAAATTTGTTTAATCCTGCTTGCCATTCCATCAAGAACTTATCATTTTTAAGCACCGGAATCATTTGAAACAAAAACAGAAATCTAGGTAGAACGTTCATCTTAACAACTGCTATTCTACCAAGCAAAGATAGTTGCAGCTTCTTCCATATTTCAAGATCCTTTTGAATCTTATGCCAAAGTTCCTCATAATTATTTTGAAAGAGTTTTGTATTAGATGCTGCAACTTTGACCCCTAGATATTTCACCTTTGTAGCTATTTCAAAGCCTGCCAATCTTTCCAATTCATTCCTTTGTGGTTCCAACATATTTTTAACTATCATCTTGGTCTTTTTCTGGTTCAGGCTAAAACCTGAAACCAGACCATATTCCTCAATAATGTTTTTCATCTGGATGATTGATTCCAAAGGTCGTGTTAGGGTAACAACCAGATCGTCTGCAAATGCCTTTGTTCTGTAATCTCTTTGCCTTACAACTATTCCATTCAGCTTGTCTGAGTCCCGTAGAGCATTCAACAGCACTTCCAAGGTCAAAATAAACAGTAGTGGGGATAATGGACAGCCTTGTCTTGTTCCTTTCTGTATGTTAAAATTGGTAGTTAAACTGCCGTTGATAATAATCTGTGCCGTCTGTTCTTGATAAATTGCCGAAATCGCTTGTATAAACTGTTCCCCAAAATCCATTTTATACAGTCTTTTTTAGAAAATCCCAGTTGACTCGATCAAAGGCCTTCTCCGCATCCAAAAACACCAGCACCGCAGAAGTCTGTTTATTTTTCTCAAGATATTCCAACAAATCTATGATTTGCCTGACATTGTCCTTCATATATCTACCTTCTATAAAACCTGCTTGGTCTTCATGAATCACATCTTGAATAACTGGCATCAATCTGTTGGCTAATACTTTAGCATAAATTTTATAATCCGTATTCAGGAGAGATATTGGTCTAAAATTTTCAGTTTTTACCGATTCTTCTTCTTTGGGTATCAATGAAATAAAAGCCGTCTTCCATGAGAGGGGTATTTTACCCCCCTGCTGAATATTACAAAACAAGTCCTTGAGATGCTCAACCAAATCCACTTGTAAAGTCTTATAATATACTGCTGTCAAACCATCTGTCCCAGGAGCTTTAGATATTTTCAGTTGTTTTATTGCAAATAAGATCTCTTCAAATGTTATTGGTCGATTCAATCTATCACTTTGTGTACTTGAAATTTTTGTAACTCTCATCTTTTGCAGATAATCATCGATAAAGTCCTCTTTAATTTTGTCAGCTTGGTACAATTTAGAATAATAAGCTAAAAAGGCTTGATATATTAAGTTCTGTTGATGCACTTGTTTCCCTTTATGCTCAATAGTGTTTATTATGCGAGAACTTTGTTGTTTCCTCAAAGTATAAGCCAACCATCTGCCAGGTTTATTAGCGTTGCAAAAAGTATTATGTTTAGCGTATTGCAGATTGGTTGCTGTTTGATCTGCCATCAATATTTGAAATTGATCTTTCAGGAGTTTTATCGTTAATTGTACCTTTTCATCAGTCGGGTTCTTAATAAGCAATTGTTCTTTCTCCTTTATCTCTGTCTCAAATTCTATTCTTGACTTCTGACGTATTAATCTGTACTTAGAGTTCATGTGAATCAGTACACCCCTCATATAAGCCTTGCATGCATCCCATACAATCTCAATAGGTGTACCTTTGTTCAAGTTAATATCAAAAAATTCTTTAACATATTTCTTAAGGTCCATAATATTCTTTTCATATCTGAATAAATTTTCATTCATACGCCAAGATCTCCTTTCTCTTTTACCCAAATTTATCTCCATCCACACCGGACTATGATCCCTTAAAGTTCTGGGAAATATTTTTGTCTTAGTCACTATAGTAAGTAAATCAGTAGTAGCCAGCATAAAATCAATTCTCGAGAAGGATTTATGTCTCTCAGAAAAAAAGGTAAAATCCAATTCCTTGGGATGATGAATTCTCCATACATCCTTCAAATCCAGTTCTTCTTTCAATGAGAAAAAAGTCGGTGGTAACTTATTCCCTTTCTTGGCCGACGTCTTTTTATCAAGCGTTGCATCAATCACTCCGTTCCAATCACCCATAATCAAAAAAGACTTATAATTCCACTGCAATATTTTATTGTTCAGCACTTTGTAAAAAATTTCCTGCTGCTGGTTCGGGGCATAAATGCCAATTAAAAGTATCATAGCATTCTGTATATTTATTTCGACTGCAATGTATCTCCCCTCATCATCCGCCTCTATCAGTTTAGCTGGTATTCTTTTGGAGATATAAAAAACAAGTCCATTCCTTTTCACAGAACTAGAAGATATGAAATGTGATCCAAGTTTTGAAATCAGAAATTTTTGGTCCTGGGTTCTAATATGAGTTTCTTGCAAACAAACAACATCATTTTTATATTGCTTCAAATAATGAAATATTTTTCTTCTTTTCTGTGGTGAGTTCAAGCCGTTCACGTTCCATGATAAGAGTCTGAGTGTCATTCTGAAAAGGAATGAAGCCCTTTGAGCATTTGACGAAGACTCTCTCCAACAGCCGAAGTCTTCGGTCTCGCCCCTCCCACTGCTTCAGAGTATGCTTTTTTCCCTTTTGTACCATTCTCTTCCTGTGGTATCCTTAACCCCTGATGTTTCTCTAAACTTTGCTTTTCTGCGGCTCGAGTTATACGTTGATCTTTTGGTTCTTGCATCAATAAATCAAGATCAGGCTCCACCTCTCTTGTGGCTCTAGATTGCTTTGGTTTAACCTCGAAAAATTCTATTGGGGAATCCTCTGAGAAACCTCCTACATCACCTAGAATTTCCTCCCTCGCTGCCTCTTGAGTTGCCTGTCCTTCTTTTAACAAGATGACTTCTTGAGTCCCCTCTTCAGGAGCCTTCTCAACTGGAATATCTTCGATAGGTAAAAGTGTAGATGAACGAGGTGATATTGAAATCTTTTTAAGAACATTGTTGTAAAACTGTTCCGCCTTTTCCACAGAATTAATACGATATCTTACATCCTCATATCGCAAAATGATACCAACAGGAGCATCCCATCGAAATGGGATCTGACGCTTTTTCAATTCATTTACCAGAAAGCCAAAATCTTTCCGATCTCTTAACATTTTTGGTGGCAGCTCTTTGTAGACACCAATTTGATTACCTTCATGTTGGAAAGAACTTTGCAAAATATCATTTCTCAATTTTCTCTCAGTGAAATAAATCACCACATCTCTTGGCAAATTCCTCTGTCTCGCTATGCGTGAGTTGGCTCTGTACAGCTTGTCAATTCTATTGGCAATCTCATCTGGTTCAACTTTTAAAATCTTGGCCAAGACTTCCACACAAGTTGCCCTCAAATTCTCTCTGTTATTCTCCCTTAAACCTCTTAGTCTAATGGCATATTCCATATTCCGAAATTGTAACATGGTAATCTCCTCTTCAAGCCTCTGGCTCTGCACCACCACCTTAAACATCTGTTCCTTTGCTTCCTTCTTATTAGCTTCCACTTCAGAATTTAAGTCTTCCACTTTTTTCTCAACAGCCAATAGGGCATCAGTAAGAACTGTAGCTACTTTAGTTACACTCTGATGTAATTCATCTGTTTTTTCCTCCACCAACTCCTTCACTTCCCCCACCATCTCCTTCATTTCCTTTTGATTTTTCCCCATCCTTTCATCCATTTTACTCATTTTTCCAGAAAGCTCTCCCAAAGATTTGTGTATGTTTAATATAAATGCTTTCAAATCCTCTGTCTCGCTGTCCTGTGACTGTTTTGAAGCTGACACTAACTTTTCCTTTGTCTGATGTGTGGGGGAATCCCCCCCTGCTTTCTTTGAAGCCATGCCTGAGCAGGATTTAAATCTTTGAAAAACAGAAAAAAATCTTCCTCCTTTTCCTGTCCTCCCCAGTTTTACAGAAAAGGAGTCAAGTCCGTTATATTTTGCAATTAGAAGAAGCTTGTAGAACTTGTGAGTAAACTCAGTACAATTACAGGCAGGCACACTTTCACTTTCTTGCTGCGCTTTCTGCTTTCACGAGCTCAGCTTTAATCAGCCGCCATTTTCAATCATTTTTACACAGAGACAGCTTGCTTTCCAAAGTTAAAAAAAGTCCATTTAAGATAGTTATAATTCTGAAAAAAATTCCAGGTCTCACCAAATTCGTTGTAGCTCGTTTTGAAGTATGTTGCAACAGTTGGAGTTTCCCTCTCCGTCTCGCTCTGTCTTGCAGAGGTCCCACGCCGCTCGGAGATACAGCAGCTTGAAGAGGGAGCCCAGACACAGAGTGCTTGCCAGGGCACAAAAAACCACCCTGGTAGCGCTTCTGGGGCTCAACCTGAAGCTGCCCACTCTAGCCCCCCCTTAATTCCAAAGGGGAGCTTTCCGAGCCGCTTTTCAGTGTAAAAAGCGGCTCTGCAGGCGGCGGGGGCGGCGACCGATCAAACAAGCCGCCCTGCGACGAAGAGGACGCCAACCAGAAGTTGGCCAGTCAGCCGCCATTTTCAATCACTTTCACACAGAGACAGCTCAGTTTCAAAGTTAAAAAAAAAGATCCTTAAGTATAGTTAAAATTCTGAAGAAATAATCCAGATCTCACCAAATCCTTTGCTGATTAGAAGAATGTGTATTGCAGCAAGAGGAGTTGCTCTCGTCGTCTTGCTCCGTTTAAAACGGAGATCCCTCGCCGCTCGGAGTTCCAGCAGCCTGAATAGGGAGACCTTTCACAGAATGCTTACCAGGGCGAAGGAAAAGCCCTGGCAGCGCTTCTGGGGTCTCAACCTCACGGCTGCCTTCTCTTATTTTCCCTTCCGATCGAAGGGAAGATTTCCAAGCCGCTTTCGGTTGAAAAAGCGGCTCTACAGGCGGCGGGGGCGGCGGCCATAAAACTAGCTGCCCGGCAATGACGAGGACGCCACAGGAAGTCACCGATTTTAGGTGATCTTAAAGACCACATGTTACCTATGGGAGGAGCCATTCCTTCAAGTAACTTCGTCTTAACCTTTAAAAGATAAAAACAGTATTTTTGGGTTCAGAAATGGATTGGAGGCCAGTAGAAATAGTGAAGAACTCACACAATATATTCATGTAGGTCAGTCTTAGAGATTTACTGATATGAGTATGCAGGAAGAATAATGTAGTATCTCTGCGAGTGTGATAGCTGGAAATTTATTGTACTGCATACAAGTAGCTCATTAGCTTAAACAGTTTACTTTAGAAAAAAATACTGTAAAATATCATTCATAGTCTACTTTAGTATGCTTCCTTCAGTGGCAAAATCTGAGGGTGGAGTCAAAGAAGGAATGAGTCTAGAATCTTTACATAGCCACAAATGGATTAAATACAAACTCTCTTGAATTTTGTTGTCCCTTATCTAGCATCGAAATAGTGCTAACCATTGGTTGCTAGTGCATAGATTCCTGTGTACAGGTGTGAACAATAAATCAGTTTAATAGAAACTTCACATGTGGTCCTGGTCTTTCGCACCTGACAATACCGAGCTCAGGAAAGTGCACTGCAAACATGAACTCCTGTCAGTACTGTACTGTCAGCTACCTATCAATATCTGTAAAATCTGATAACTTTACCAAAAAAAAGAATCTGATACCCACAATACTCAAGTAAACTATCTGCCTACAGATAAAGAGACTAAAATTATGTGGCAAGTGTTGAAATTTTGTCTAACAGAACATCAAATGCAGTGTTGTTATAAGAAGGAGCACAAAATTTAATAAGATAAGGATTTTTGAAAGTAGAACTTTCACTAAATTTAACTTGTACTGGCAATAAAATGTTAGATCAATGGATTATCAGTCTGATATTTCAAGTATTTAATTTTGGAATATTTTAGTAGCTTATTAAATGAATATTTTAGTGTTATTTAGGGTACTAATAATACATTTTAGTCATTTAGTATTTTACTCACAGTACAATTTTATAATTTGGAAATTTAGTTCAAGTATTTAGACTCTTTAGAAATCTAATACTTGTATTTATAGACTATTTTAATTTCTAAACTTTTTTAAAAAGTAACTTGTTTTTAGAATTGTTTTAAATATTTCTTCTAAGTTCTGCCATACTGTATAAAATACTATATATACAATAGTACTAGTTTGTGACCATAATAAAAGGCTTGGTTGCTCGTTCAAATAGTCACTGTCAGTTCAGATCTCATTAATGTTGAGTGACAATTTTTGGTGCTAACTTGTATCCATGTGTTTTATTAGTGCTCAACTACAATTTGCAGAAATTTTTTAACTAAGTAGTCTGATATTAGTAAAAAACTTGGTCATTCATCCTGTCTCCCAATTGTTTAGGATTTACTCCAAAGACAAATTGTTCTCTAGCAGGTCCATCCAAAATCTATAGCACTGGTGTTTGTGTAAGTAAAGAGCAAGGCTTTAGCTAAAATATTTAAGCCATTCATTCTCTTTTTGTGACATTTCTTTTTCTTCTCTTTCTTACTGGCACTTTTTCTTTGTCTCTCCTTCCATTTTTTCCTCCCATGTCTGACCTCAGATAGATTGTTCTTGCTAGAGGTCTGAATTAATTGCTTACAGAGGGCACTTTGCACCAAATCAAAGAGATACAGAATTAAAGATGTAGTCCTAGAAAAGCAAGTTATCCAACCATGCACTAAAGTTCGTGCATTACTTGGTTTTAAATGTTAATAGATGATTGTGGATCATGAGCCAAAATGGCACCATTCCTGCATATTAAATAAAGAAATAAATGAACTTTATTGTCATTGTATGTGTATACACAGTATACACAGTATACACATACAACGAAATTTACTTGACATCCAAAGACCAGGTCCCACACACATAATCCCCAAACACAGTCCCACCCACCACAATTCCCCACTCCTAAAACCACCCAAACATCCACACAACAGATCAAGTAATACTGTCCAACAGTTCACTGATGGTAGCCCTTTAGTTAATTGTTGAGTGCAATTATAGCTCTGGAATAAAAACTATTCATAAAACATGTGGTCCAAGTTTTAATTGTTCTGTATGTCCTGCCAGAAGGCAACAGTCCAAAAAGATTGTACGCAGGATGGGAGGAGTTTCTGAGACTGTCAGAGTCTCCTCAAACAGAGAGATTTGAAGAAGTTGTCCAGAGCTGGTAGCTGGAGTCCGATAATATTCTGGGCAGTTTTAGTAATTCTCTGTAGAGCTTTTTTGTCTGCTACAGAGCTACTCCCATACCATGCAAGAATGCCGTATGTCAGGCCATTCTCAACGGTGCTGCGATAGTAGGACAGAAGTAGATGCTGAGATAGATTTATCTTCCTGAGCATTTTCAGGAAGTACAGCCTCTTCTGTGCCTTCTTCACAAGCATGTTAGCATTCATAATCCATGAGAGGTCCTCTGAGATATAACTGCCCAGAAATTTAAAACTACCCACCCTCTCTACCTCCTCACCATTTATGTACAGTGGTAGATGTACATCCCTCTTCCTCCTGAAGTCAATTATAAATTCTTTTGTGGTGTTAAGTGTGAGATTATTTTCATTATACCACAATGTCAGCCCTTGTACCTCCTTCCTGTAAGCAGACTCATTGTTCTTAATAATGAGCCCCACCACTGTTGTGTCATCCGCAAATTTAATAATTGCGTTGGTGTTATACAGTGGGGTGCAGTCATGCGTGTACAAGGAATAAAGGAAAGGGCTTAGCACACAACCCTGGGGGGCTCCTGTGCTTAATATCAGAATAGAGGAATGGTGAGATCCCAGCTTAACAGCTTGGGAGAAATAAAAAGGTTTGCAAAATTTTAAAATTACTGGGAAAAATGGGTAAAAGAGATTAGAAGAACTGAACATTCTCAGGGGTCATAAACATTTATTACTGAAGAACAGAGAATGTTAACTGAAACAAACACGAAAAAGTGCTCAGCCATTCTGACTGCATTGATTTTGTAGATCTTGTTTTAGCTGCTATCTTATTTATTACCATCTGATATTTTTGTTTAATTGTGAACTCCCTAGGTCATTTTTGTTGTTCTTGTAGCCATCTTCTTGACTTTTTTTGACATGGATGTCAAAAAAACATGGATGCCACTATTAATAGTTTTGGGAGATGTAATCTCTAAAAACCTCCTTTTTATTATTACTATCCACATGTTCAGTTACTTCTTCATATTTAATCACATTGTCTTTATTTTCTTTATTTTCAGCCTCTATGTCTTGTTTCTCCATCTTCGTTTCCTTGTCCACTTGCGTATGCTCCATCTCAGCTTTTGTGTCCTCAGATTTTAATCCTCCGTGTAACTCCATGTAGTTATTTCTCTTATTTCCATTTTCCATGACAAGTACATCCATTTAATCATTTCTCTAATTTCCTGCACTGTTTTATTCTTTTTGAGTTAATATTATTCCGATTTTAAAAATTCCATTGTATTCCTTTATTTATTTATTTTTATTTGATTTATATGCTGCCCTTCTCCGGAGACTCAGGGTGGCTTACAATGCATTAAGCAATAGCCTTCATACTTTTGTATATTTATACAAAGTCAGCTTATTGCCCCCACAAACTGGGTCCTCGTTTTTCCAAAGTCAAGCTGCTTGCAGACAAAGAAATCCTCCGCAAAAGGTTTCATGGCTGTTATCTGTAAAGTTCACAATTTTCCAAAATGAAGACCAAGTTGCAATGTTCCTTTTTACTCCTGAAGGTGTCTCTCTGCAATCCACAATTTCCAATTGTCTAACAAATATCCATTTTGTTTCAATCTACATTAACAATCTTACTTAGCTTCTCTTTTTCTTTTTAGCTTTAAAAATATCAAATCAGTTTTATAGTCCAGTCTGAATTTAAACAGCTCTTCTCAGTTCTTTTTTCCTTTTTTCCTTTTATTTATACAACACTTCTGTTATAGGGCTTATTGTCCATTTTCTTTTGTTTTTCTTGAAATTTGAAAAAGAAAGGGGAAAAAAACAATCTATTTATTTCTTTCCGATCCTTTAACCAATCTTGAGGCAATTTCTCTAGTTATTTAAAATTTTCCAAATTATTTCCAAATAATTTTGTCCAAAAGTCCATTTTCCATCAGGTTTTTGTCCCTTTAAGATTATGCTTCAAAATGTTTTCTTCCTCCTGTGCTCATTAGCCGCTGTTTTATCGCTAGGGATCTTAAAATTAATTTTTTTCCTTATTGTTGTTTCAACCATGGGTTGGCTGTCAGTCACCTGGCTTCAAAAAACTCTGTTCCATTCATCACTCCTGCTCAATGCTTAGTCCAGTTGCCCCAGCTTCGTGACAGCTGCAATGGCTGCCATCCCCCGCCACCGAGTCATAAAAAGTTTCCTCTGACCTTCGAGGAACTTGCCTGTTCCTCTTGGTCTTCCAAGGTGCCTCTCCTTCTTCTCCATTCCTACAGGACAGTTCTGGTCCAAAGACCCCTCAGCAGCAGTTTGTCAATCTGGGTTTTTGCAAATCTCATCAGAGCCCGCTAATTCCCCGACTGTCTTGCCGCAACACTTCTGGTCAAAAGGAGGTTTTTAGAGATTACATTGGGATTAACAATGAAAAAAAATAAAGAGGATGGAAAAAGACAAATAAAGAAGGGAGGATGGAACAGAAAGAATATAAGGAATTTAAATGATTACACTAGGATTTACAGTGAAAAGATAAAAAAGAGAGAAAAAGGGTGGAAAATAACAGGAAATATAGGGCAAAATAGAAGAGTTCAGGACTTTGAAATACAAAATGATAATACTGGGATAAATAGTGGGATAAACAGTGATGAAACAAAAAAAGAGAAAAGAGAGAGAGAACAATGGGAAATATAGGGCAAAACAGGAGAGATCAGGATTTTAAGGCACAAAAGAAAAAAAGGGGAAAGAAAAAGGTAAAAAGGAAAAGGAAAAGGAAAAAAGGAAAGAAATTAAAGAGGAATATGATGTATATGACTAGAATTGAAATATGAATTGTAGTAAGAAATAATGTTAAATCATATGGTGGTGAAAATGAAAAATTTCACCAATTGAAAAATAATTGGAATAATAATTGAAATGTTTTTAATGGTTTATGGTAATATGTGTACAAACGATTAAGTGATGATTTGGAATAATACAGGGGGAAAGCTATACGATTAGAGGATAATAGAATATTTTTAAATTCAACTGAGGTTTTTTTTCTTCTTCTGGTTCATATATAAATGAAAAAGATATCTATATAATCAATTGATTTATATTAAAATGTTGGATTGTATTAGTTAAGGAAATGTATGTTATAAAATAAGTGGGTTTATTATTAATATAAGAATTAAATAACTGTTACACCACATAATTAATTAATTTGATGATGGATATAAAAATTAAATGATAATGGGAAGCGGTTTAATATAGAATAGAAGGGAAAATGGAATTTGGTCAAAATTAGAGATGAAAATGAAGGATAATATTGGTACAAAATAGATGAAAATAAATATTATGGCAAAAATGAAGGCATAGAAATTGTAACTTTAGTTGAAAGAACTAAAAATTGTTTAAATTTGTTAACCAACCGAATACTCTGTTCAGCAAAAATACATTGTATGTTTGTGTGTGTGTTTGTGTAAAAAATAAAAAACTTTACCAAAATAAAAAAAGATAGTTTTGGGAGATGGACATTAGAATTTAGGAGGGAATCTTGCACTGAACTTCTATTTCATTAAAATTTCAGCAAGCTGTTTGGGACTTTTGCAGATATGATGACAGTGCTGCTCAAATTCTATGGTCTAGAATTCTCTGAGGTTGAAATTCTAGTCCTCTTTATGCCCTGTTAAAAAACTGTTCAATTTTGTCAGTGCAAACTTTGGAAAGTTATTTTGATTTGTGCCTATTGAGATAGCAAACAATCTATATATATAATACCACCTGTAATTATTCATGAAGTTTATTTTAAAAATATACAGAATTATTGTTGGAAATAAAGTGCTTCTCTAGCAAAAAGAAAGATTGGTAATTAGTATGCACAATTCTTGTGAGTTTTTCCTTGAAAAGGTCTAATAGTATTTTGGCCATTGATCTAAATGCTAGTTTTTGAGAAATTAAAGAATATCAACTCTGTGTATTCAAGTTCAGTTTCTTATTTGCTGGTAAGAAATGTCCTTTGTAGATAAGCCAGAAATCAAGAACTTTTATGAATGAACCAGTTGCTAATGCATACTGCCACTGATCCTGATGTGGTGGAATTCTCTAAGCCTGGAACTGTATATTACCAAAATATTGCAAGATGGATATTTTTGTGCTATCAGATAAGTGATTGGCACCATCTCCATTAAGCTAAGAGTTAGAAGAAACATCAAAGGTGGTAGCCAGACCTGCCCTAATGTATTCACTGAAACATTAAAGCCCTTTTTGCTTGAATTAAACTGGCATGCTCTGAAACTTTTAGAATCTTGAGCTCCTAGTATTGCCTAGTTCCTGGTTTTATGTTACAGTAAGATACTGTAAAAGGTTTGATATCTGTTTAAGTCCCTCTGAGGATGTACAGTTAAGCAAATGACAAACCCTTGAGCTACAATTTGCTTAGCTTTATCATTTCTGGATAAAACCTGGATTTCAAGGCAGGTTTAAAATCCTGAATTTGCTTTATTCTGTGACAAAGATAGTAATAAGTCTATTCAAGATGTCAGTCATAAAAGATCAAATTCATTATTCTATTGGTATACAAGCAATAGGACAACCAACTGTTCAGACATCAAGATGGCTACTAGATGGCAGCAAAGAAATACAGAAAACTAAATTTTCACTAGCATCCAATGATTATCTAGTTTTTTGCAGTCCAGATCTTTTTCTGGCCTAAGAAAAAGAAGTAATAAAGAAACATAAACAATAAACTTATAGATGTTCTAATGTCATGCTAGACCAGGGGTGTCAAACTCGCTGGGGTGTCATCATAGCGTCATCATGTGACATATCATGACTTTTCCCTCATTTGCTAAACTGGGCATGGGTGTGGCCAGCGCATGATGCATCTGGCCCACTGGCCACAAGTTTGACAGCCCTGTGCTAGACAAAACCTATTGCATTATTTGTCAAGGTGACAGAATTAGTGGACCAGAAGAATGTTGTGGATGTAATTTACTTGGACTTCACTAAGCCATTTGTTAAAGTGGACCACAACCTACTACTTGATAAGATAGAAAAATGTGGATTAGACAGCATCACCACCAGATGGATTCATAACTGAATGATCAACCACACTCAACATGTAGTTCTCAATGGAACTACATCTACATGAGGGAAGTATGCAGTGGGGCCCAAGGCTCTGTTTTAGGCTCAGTACTCTTTGACATTTTCATCAATGATTTGGATGAGGGGATAGATGGGGAACTCATCAAAGCTGGCAAGAATAGCCAACACTCCAGAAGATAGGTTCAAGATACAGAAGGATCTTGACAGACTTGAACATTGGGTGCTATCTAACAAAATGCAATTCAATGGTGAAAAAAATATGGTTCTACATTTTAGCCAAGACTGGTGGTACAGGTCTCAATAGTAATAACTGTGAGAGGGATCTTGGAATCCTAGCAGACAAATTATGAGCCAGCAGTATGCTTTAGTTCCCAAAAAACCCAACACAGTTCTAGGCTGCATTAACAGAGGGATAGAATCAAGATCATCTGAAGTGTTAATACCACTTACCTTGGTAATACCATATTTGGAATACTGCATCCAGTTTTGGTTGCCATGTTGTAAAAAAGATGTTGAGACTCTAGAAAGAGACTCTAGAGCAACAAAGATGATTAGGGGACTGGAAGCTAAAAAATATAAAGAACAGTTACTGGAATTGGGCATTGGGCAATGAAAAGAAGGACTAGGGGTGACATGATAGCAGTGTTCCACTGCTCAGGGGCTGCCACAAAGAAGAGGAGGTCAATCTATTCTCCAAAGTGCTTGAGGGAACGACAAGAAGCACTGGATGGAAGCTAGTGAAGGAGAGAAGCACCCTAGAACTAAGGAGAAATTTCCTGACAGTTAAAACAATTAATCAGTGGAACAATTTGCTTCCAGAAGTTGTAAATACTCCAACATTGGAAATTTTTAAGAAAAGATTGGACAACCATTTGTCTTAAATGGTTGGACTAGAAGACCTCCAAGTTCTCCTCTCCTCTCCTCTCCTCTCCTCTCCTCTCCTCTCCTCTCCTCTCCTCTCCTCTCCTCTCCTCTCCTCTCCTCTTCTCTTCTCTTCTCTTCTATTGTTTTCTATTTTTATCTCTAGCCTAAATTAATCTGAAACCAGCATAAAATGGAAATTATGATACTTCTTCCTGATAATGCTTATTCAATAAGAAAAACAGAGGCAAGTCAATATAATGCAGCACCTGAGGCAGGAGTCCCCAACCCCCAGTCAGTGGTCAGATGCTGGGCTGCAGCCCATTTGGAACAGGGCCATTGAAGTGGAGGGCAACCGTATGTGTGCATGTGAAGCTGCATTTGAGAAAGCAGTGCCTGCACACATGTGAAACCATCCCCTCTCCCCACCACCACCTCCGCCTCCTCCATTGGTCCGCCGAGGCAGAAATGTTGGGAAACACTGACGAATCTACAAAGCAGAGTCCCAACTTTAAATAATACCTGATTATGAATGTTATTTTCTCATAAAACTAGCAGCTAAAATCATTTGTGATACTCCAACAGTTGCAGTATCACATATGAAAAAGAAAAGGACAGTGAAATTTATCATATTGAAACCTTTTTTTTTCAGAAAATCACTGAGAAATGAGATAAGACTGTCTTAATGTATATTAATCCTATATTTATTCATAATTTGTTGAATAAGACCAACTGTTGTATTCATCTGTTACAACAATCATAATGCCAGAGTGTACAGTCTGAAGCTCCATTGTTGTATGAACCTCACTGGAAAGGAAAAAAAAAACCCTTTGGCATCAACCCTAGCAGTTTGTCAAAAACTGCAAGATCCCAAAAGAAGAATCATGAAATATATAGGGAATAAGAATGCAAGTGGTATTTAATTTGAAACATATTTAATTTAATCAAAATAAATATTTGTCCTAATCTATCTACTTATCTTTTTCCTGAATACTTTTAAGGTGTGCTGGTGTGCCATTTCATTCAAAGAATATTGCATAACCCTGACAAAGGCCAAAGCAAAAATAAAATAAAAACATTGTAGCTTAGATTATTGAAGAACTTAATTTAGAATTAATATCCAATTTATGTCCAGTGTTATTTTTCTATGGGTGGTAGATTTATTTTGATCGAAGACAAGATGAGACAGGGAGGAAGAGAAGCAAAAGGAGGTGAAGTGTGGTTGAAAATAAATGGACATGTCTACAATGAAACATTACATTGCAGAATCAGCTGAGACATTTGTAGAAATAGCCCAAGGTAGTCATTATTTTGTTATCTGGAGTTTCATCCACTTTTTAAAAGAACCAAGATCATTATTACTGAAAGCAGATCAGAAACAATTCAAGTTATGTTTAATATTATTAAATGGTAAGAAACAAAAATAGAATAATTTAGAATACTCCCCCAAAAATGTTTTGTATCGACTCTATTCCTTAAGGTTCCATAAGACATCATTCCAGTCATTTCATTCATCTTTCATGTGAACAACCTGGAAAAATGGCCAAGGCTACAATCCAAGAAGGCAATCTTCCTTCTTTTCTTGAAGCAGCTGACTACACAATCTGTGGAATATCAGTGACATTTAGACAAATGACTCCATAATACTATAGCAGAGAAAATCCTTTTTAGAGAGATTCTATTAAGAATAAACCCCAGAGATAAAACAATCACCTATATACTGGGTTGGCTTCTCCAATGTAAGATCAGTTGGAAGGCTTTCCAATGTGCAGTTCTGGCAAAGAGCGGCTATATCAAGTTAACATAAGTTTATATGCCTATTTGTTAGCTGACTGTTAGAAGTCATACCAGTGTGAATATATTTATTTTTATCTCTGCCATGTAAGCCATTTGAAAATGCCTTGAGTAATAACCATAGACATGATAGCAGGGGGGAAAAAATAAAGTGGTTACCATGCTCGTATTACTACAATTTCAATTTCTAAAACACTAAATATCTACTACAAAGACAATTGTATATATGTATGTACTGTATGTCTGTCAATTTATCCACATCAGGTAATGTTGATTCAGGTACCTAAATGTTTAAAATTACTGTAATTGATCGATTGGAAGGAACATCCAATGTGAAAAAAATCTTGAATTATAATCTTCTACCTAAAATTTTAAAACATGGTAGTTCTGGGCAAAGTCCAGGAGAAGCTCAAAAACTCACTTGATTAAGGAGTTTCTGCTATTTGTACTATGAAATTTTTAATAATTGCTATTTCTGTTATAATTCACTATAACCACAGATGTTCAAGGAAGCTTGCAACTATTTCACAAATCAATGTCATTTTGTGTTTAACAATTAATATTAATCGACTATAAAAAGCTAAAGGTGATGGATTCTTGACAATGAATTGGATCCAAACTAGTTCAATTTAATTAGTTATGACTTAGGTCCAAATTAGTTATCACTTGTATTTAATTTATGTAAAGGAGAAATAAATGGAACCAGCATTAATCTGATGCAACTGCAGATGTTTGTGAAATACCCCCATGAGAGTGGTTTAATAAATCATGAATGAGCATAATCGGAAAAATAGCTTAAGCCATTAAGAACTTGTAAGAATTCTTCAAGGACTAAGAATAAGAATGCAATCAAAATTCACTGAGTTTTAATGTTATAGAAATACTGTGTTCAGAATAACAATACAGTCCTTTAAAATAATCTAATTAAAATATCAAGTTAAAAAGTAATGGAACTTGATCTGCAGCTCAATCCATCTTTTCTAGAGGAGGATATAGGAGTCTTGGTCATTGGGGGGTGGGGGGTGGAGGTGGCAAATGGTAAAAAAAATTAAGATGGCAGCTGTCATGATTGAAGTCCTCTCTTTTCACTGTACGTAAAAAAAAAGAATGGGAATTTGACTACATAGCTCAGCTACTAACTTGGCCTTTGTGAGCCCTTCTCTCTATAGATGCCCTTGGGCTGACAGATATCACCCTACGTGATGAATAAAATGAGATATCACCAGGAATCTCTGGAGTCAAGTAAATTCATACAGGATTGCCTTCTTTTTCTTATTAAATCACATTGTATAACAAAGATCCCCTGGACAAAGTATGTGCAGATATCATTGCTTTCATTTGCTTTCTTCTTTCTATGTCTTTCAAAAGGAAGCTCAGAACTTCTAAGGAGAATATAGAAGGTAGTGGTGGCATTAACAGAGAGAAAGCACCTCTTCTTGTACTGTTTAGAGTGGATGAGTGAAGCCCATGGAAGTATGGGAATAGAGGGGTCTGCAGGACAAAGCCTCCCTTCTTTTGCACATATGGGTGACATGATATTCAAAAGGGGGAAGAGCTGGTGATGCTGTCATTTCCACCCCTAATGCTCTAACCTCCCTTGCTGACAGTTCTTTTTGGAGGATCATGACCGTTTCTTTGCTGTTCCTGCTTCTTAGAGAAGTGTTGGAGTCAACTCTGAGGAGCTCTTTCCTGTACTTTTCTGAGGGTGACAGAGAAGATCCAGGAAACGAGCAACAGGAAAGCACCTTCATCCTTTCTAATCAATGCTCCTAAATGAATTCAATTTATCAGTGGTCATAGGAGCACCAGGAGAAAAGCCCAATATATTATTGCAATAGAGTTCAAACTAGTGGAGATCAGATTGGGTGTTCTATAACCCATACCCTGACAATAAATAAATGAATGAATAGGAGTGCAATAAGTAGAAGAACCAATCAGACATGGAACCCTTCTCAAATTATATCTGGCCAACCTGGGAATAAAAAGCTAATTTCCCCTCAGATTCAATTTCATGGACAGTGATGAGGCCTGAAATAAAAGATATCCTGATTTTTCTAATTCTCTCTTCATCTGTTTCAATTTACGATTTTCCTCTCAAGAGTAAATGTGATTCTGAATACTACAATCTGCAAGATTTTCAACATTCAGGCTGAGCACATAGATATTTCCCACAAGTGATATTTAGTACATGCAACATGGATGATGGTTTTTCTTTGTCTTTTGGCATTAAAACCCTACAATTTTTTTTTTTTTTGCTAAATTGCTTGTACATCAAGTCTGGTGGATTTAGGAAAAAAATCTTCTTTTAGATCCAACTGTATTATGATACTCATGGTCAGGTTGTGCAAATATTAAATATGCTACTATTTAGAAATAAATGGATGAAACTAGTTCCTATAATTAACATCCTCATTCCTGATCCATTAAATTTATTACTTGGATGTAATAATATGCTAGCAATTAAAAACATGTCTGACTCATTTGTCTTAGCCACCACCTAAGTAGTTATTTGAAATGATATCCATATTTCCCTAATGGATCTTTCATCCCAATATCTCTTATGCAATTAAAGGTGCAAAAATTAAAATTTGAAGAGGGTAATTCTATACACTCCTATTGGAAATTACTAGGCAGGATGTGTATGTGTGTATGTTCCTAGAAACTTGTTCTGCTTCATATCTATAGTATATACCAGTGATGGTTAAACTTTTCCAGACTGAGTGCCCAAAGCATGCGCACCGGAACCCGCAAAATGTAATGCGCGCATGGCCCTGTGCATGGGCCTCCCTGCACATGCATGTGCGCCATCAGTGGGTTTCAAAACCCGGTGCTACCAGTTCACTATCTGTAGTGTGCAGGTGCACATGCTTGCTTTGCAAGTGTGCAGCGCTTCTGAAGCTCCTTCACATGTGCAGATAATTTTTGATGAAATCTGGGTAGGTGGGCAGAGCCTCCCGCTACTGCCACTACCAGTTCACCTGAACCAGTGCGAACCAGGAGCAACCCACAACTGGTGTGCAGCCCGCACATGCCCCCCACCCCCAACACATGCGCAGCAGGGACCTGAAGACCAGGTTGCCGGTGGGAGGCATGTGCAGAAGAGCTACACTGGGGCAATGGGTCATGTGCCATCAAAGTGGGCTCTGTGTGCCATCTCTGACACGTGTGCCATAGGTTCGCCATCATAGATATATACAGTGTCATCATACTTCAGAAATTTAAATCACAAATGTTGGAGTGCAACTATATGTGTGTGTGTGTGTGTGTGTGTGTGTGTGTATGCAAGTTTTGGTGTGTTCAGGTGTTTTCCCAGTTAAGATTGAGAGTATCTTGGTGATGTTTCGATGAGGTCCCCCTCGTCATCTTCAGGCTGGTGTCTTCGGCTTTGTGCTTGTGCAAGAAAAGCGTGATTAGAGCTGCCGTCTCTCTATTAATACTGGTGGGGAGGTGGGGGGTGCTGGCTTTGTTGCTGTGAGCGGGTTGGTTTCCTGTGTTGTTACATCTTGATTGGTTGATGGAGTTAATGTTTGCAGATTAGTCAGCTGTTTTGTAACATCCTGGGTGGGTGAGGTCTTTGATGTGTGCCGATTAGTCTTTTGTGTTTTAACGACCTGGGTAATGGGCTTTGTGTTAACATCCTGAGTTCTAGTGTTGTGATATCCTGAGTTTTTGATGTAATGTCCTGAGCAGATGGCTGCGATGCCACATCCCAGGCTTTGGTTTGGCTCAGAGTTTGAGGTCCTGGCTTGTGTTCATGCCATGTGTCAGTTTGCTTTGTGTGAGGATCAGAGGGGGGGTGCAGCAGCTGGTGATGCCGCCATGGTCTGGCTTCCGGATGGTGGTTGTATTTTGTCTATGGGATGGGTTTGGGTTTGAATCTGGTGAGGATGATTGGTGGTGGTGTCATGTGTTATCTTTTTTCTGGGCTTTTTTTCTTCTGGCAGCCAGCAAGCCATAAGCTGCCTAGTGAGAGACTTATATAGATCAATTTCTGGCTCATTAGCCATCATCAGTAAGCCACACTAGGCATATATATATATATATATATATGTATGTATGTATGTATGTATGTATGTATAAATATATGTGGTGTCTCAGTGGCTAAGACACTGAGCTTGTCAATCGAAAGGTCAGCAGTTCAGTGGTTTGAACTGCTAGTGCCGCGTAATGGCGTGAGCTCCCATTACTTGTCCCAGCTTCTGCCAGCCTAGTGCAAGTAGAAAAAGAAGGACCACCTATGGTGGGAAACTAACAGCGTTCCATGCGCCTTTGGCATTTAGTCATGCCGGCCACGTGACCACAGAGACATCTTCGAACAGCGCTGGCTCTTCAGCTTTGAAATGGAGATGAGTACCGCCCCTTAGAATCAGGAATGACTAGCACATATGTACGAGGGGAACCTTTACCTTTACACACACACACACACACACACACACACACACACACACCTTTATGTGTGTGTGTGTGTGTACATACATATATACGTGTGCGTGTGTCTGTGTGTGTGTACACTATGTATGTATGTTGCGAGAATGGAATCCCCTGTTGTAACAGTTGGTCTTCATTTACAAATACAGTTAATGGAACCCAGGATTTATTTAAGGGATATGTGGAGGTTGAATTTCCACTTTTCTCCTGGTCCTTTGCTGCCTTGCTTCTCTGTGCTTTGTATTGTCATAATTTTATTATTAGCCATTAATCAACCTGTGGCAGACTGCCAGAAAAACACTCAGAAATATATTCCTATTCACCTTCCTATTCCAAAATGCAGCAATTCATCATGCACTAAATTTGACCCCTTTCAAGTTTTGTAAAACCAGAATGGAAAAGATAGAGGTGCTTAGAAAAATAATAGAAAAGGACTTTTATCAATAGGGTGATGATGAGGGTGCTGCTGCTGCTGCTACTAAAACCCTGCTTCTTTTCTAGAAGGTAAAACAGCATGTACATTTCTTTCTTTCATTATTACACTAACAACCTAGGAAGACAGATTAATGAAAGAAATTATAATTGCTCTATAATCACCCAATCGGGTTAATGATTGAGTGAAAACCTGAACCCGAATCTCAGAATAACAAAATTACAGAGTTGGAAGGAACCTTGAAGATCTTCTAGTCCATCCCACTGCTCAAGCAGGATACTCTATACCAGGGGTGTCAATCTCATCATGGCAGCATCATGTGACATAGTGGGATTTTTTCTCCCTTCACTAAACCAGGTGGGGGTGGAGCCAGCACGTGATGCATCCGGCCGTGGGCAGCAAGTTTGACAGCCCTGCTCTATACCATTCTGGATAAGTGGCTATCCAGTCTCTTCTTGAAAGCCTCCAGCAATGGAGTCATATATTATAGTCAAATACTGCACTAGCTCTCAATGTACACTTGGAATTTAAAATAAAGAAGATTCAGTTGAATTCTATGAAATTTTATTAATGCCCTAAGAAGGATATCATGGTCAGTTTGCTATTGAAGTGCTTTGTCAGTAAGTAAGGAGTAAGATAGCCTGTGAAAATTTTGCTAGCCTGGAGAAGAGTTTGAAGAGTTATGAGAATGAGCATAGTTTCTCAGTAATGCACCTTATGAGACAATACTAAATTATGCTTTAACTTAAGGGATAGAAGGTGAAAGATGATATGGGGTAATTCAAAGGAAGAATGGATCTGTTGAAAGAAAATGTCTTTGGTAGCATGATTGAACTGTTTCATATATTTGCAACATGCCATGAATAATTGATTGATTAGAGTGTAGTAGAAGTTGTCATTTTAATATGATTAAACTTCCTTAAATTTATGATCTTATCTGTTGCATGTTTTCAAGATACCTAGGGAAGACTTAGTAGAAATGATATGAGATTCTATGGGTGATTTTGACTTTCATCTTTCAGCAGCTCCAACTGGGTTGCTTATGATGAAGGATGCTAAGAAACTAGTTCAGCAAATTTACAGGCTTATATTCTTCTCATTCTTTCCTAGCAGACAGCCAGATAAATATATCCAGACAAACAAGCAAGGAATCTCTTTGTCTTTTGGAGAATGGTAAAGTGGAAAAGAAATTTCAGAAAGTTCCTTTAAAACTTCATCAGCTGTTGAAGTTAAAATATAATGTATAAAATTACTTCAGGCAAGTACTTCAGGCAAACTGACTTTGAATTTAAGACAATTGTCTACCCCCGCCTATCCCCTGCCAAAGCAAAGGAATATTAAAAAGAAAGAAAACATATATAAAAATTCTAGTTTTGTTTGCATATATGTGAAAATACACAGCTGGCTAGAAAACACACTTACAAAAGAGCCAAGATAAATAATCACATTAATAACTGAATTACTGACTACTAATTAAAATTAATTGGCTGTAAAATTAAGACACCTGACAGGCAATGAATTAATTCTCCATTTGCAGATATACACACATAATCTATTCTTGTACATATGTAGAGTATACATATTCCAGAGGAAGATAGATGGTGGAGATGTGGGCTCAGTGTATATAAACCTTTAATGTGCAGTACAATACATCTCCAGGTTAAGTTCACCCCCTAGTCCAGGTTAAGGACTCTCCTAGTTAAGAACAAAGTCTATTGTAGCAAAAAAAATGAGTTAAATACACATTGATTCAAGTTAAATACACAATGGTCTGAATTCATTATACAATACCACCTATACGGTATCAATTATACTGTTCTGGCTTACATGCACATTTGATTTAAGGACAGACCTTGGGAATGGATTTTGTTTTTAAATGATGGACTACCTGTATATCTAATTAAGTTCAGTCACTTTTAATCCTGTCTAAACACAGAGCTCCTCCTAAAAAGGGATGGATCTGCTTAACTAAGCTTATTCCATTTAACTGGGAATGGAAACTGGGTAAGACTATACTTTCATTTTTATTCTTCCTTGGTCATATAGGACAAAAGAGGTTTTATCCACATGAGAAATAATGGAGGAGAGATGTATGTGGAAGAATGCCCCTTTTGATACCAGGAACTGACAGTAGATGATGTGCGGATTTTGTGCTTTCAATTCTGTACAATGATCAGTTCTGTGCTGGGATCAGATAAGTGGCACGAGAGTTGTTCTCTGGCTCTTTTTTCCATCCCACCTCTCTTAATATCCTTACAAAAACATAAGAAATGGGAAAGAAGAGAAGGAGGCAAAATAGGTTCTTCTACCAGCAAAAAGTTCTACTGTATTTTTCGGAGTATAAGACACACTTCCCCCCCTCCCCCCTAAAAGAGGCTGAAAATTTGGGTGCGTCTTATACTCCAAATGTAGCCCTGCCCACCCGCTGGCCCCCACCCTTCAGCCTCCATGCATCCTTTTCCTTGCTGCAGAGATTGCCCCCAACAATGCCTTAGCTATTTTGGGCACCGTGCGTTGCGTTTTCAGCCTCCAAACATTCCATTTGAGAGCCCTTCTAGGTTGTGGGGATTGCCAAAGCACATTGCTGCTGATCGCCGCCAAAAGCCGCGACACCTTTAGAGGCTGAAAATGTGACGTGCGATGCCCAAAATGGCTACCCGGAACAGCTCCTGCCTTCTCTTACCCCTTCTGCGCTTCACTTGATTTAGTCGCTGGAGCTCCCTCCGATGGTCAGCTGTGCTTTTGAAGCTGTTTTTTAGCCTCAATGAGCTTGTGAGTGAAGCTATATTCTGCACTTCGCCTGCTGCTCTCATTGCTGCTCCCTCTGATGATAAGCTGTGCTTTAAAATCTGTATTTCAGCCACAACCAAGCGTGTATGCACGCTCAAAACCAGAGAACTAATGTGCTGAAGCTGACCAGTCTAAGGATGCTAGCCAGATGAATACCCAGTAGGCAGAATTTTTTTCCCCTATTTTCCTCCCCCAAAACTAAGGTGCGTCTTATACTCCGAAAAATACGATACTTCTCCCTTTGATTGGTGGCTAAAAAGGGCTAGAGGATGGAAGTTATGGTAAGATTGACTTGGCTGCAGAGCCAGGGAAGTGACTGAAGCCTGGGAAACTCGTTCCTAGTCAGTCAACAGGAGTGCTGATTTGCCACCAGTCTAACAAGTACTTAGAAGCTGACCGCTGGGCAGCACAAGCAAATGACAGCTAATGACTTAAAAACCAACCATCAACACCCCAATCAACATCTAAAAAGCCACTTACAACAGGCACTATAAATACCACACAGAGAACAGCACACACTCTGCCAGAGAAAGGCTTTCTGAAGATAGGCTTCAGCATGAATCTGAAAGCTCAGAAGACAAAATCTCTTGTCCCAGTGACTGACCCAGATTGGATCTACAATTTAAAAAAAAGTTCATGGTAGTTGTATGCTGAATGATGGAGTGCAGTCCAGATTTTGTTTGTTAACTGATGATTTAGAAGAGAATCTATAATAAAATGCACAGACTTTAATTATGGAATATTTTGTGCGGTTAAGGATAGTTGCTGAATGTAGCAAAAGCGTAATAAGGAAGATTACTTCTTATCTTCCTTAAACATTGTTGCATGTGTGAAAATAAATGGAATATTTAGCAATTAGTTCAATATTGGGCAGAGAGTAAGAAAAGCTTTATTATGACTTCTAGCTTATTTAATGACATTATGGATAAACATATCAGAAATATTTATAGCACTATTAAAGTTTTTGCTGGGTATATGTGCATATTGTTTTATGTGCAGATGGTGCCATGTTGGCTGAGACTATGAATGATAAATAATAATTCCTTCCATTATATGTTGTACCGTGTTTCCCCAAAAATAAGACTTGGTCTTATTGTTTTTTTTTGCTCCAAAGGTTGCATTAGGGCTTATTTTTAAGTAAACACAGTGTCAGGGTGATGGCAAGGGGCCAGATCCTATCTCCCTGTCCATGGCCCAGTTTGGCTGGGCACCCCACTCTCCACTGCATGCACAAGAGGCAGCAACTGCATGGGGGCTGATGGTGTCCAGCAGTAGCTGCAGTCCAAGCACTTCAACTGCTGGGCCAGCCCTCCAACCAGCAGGAAGAGGCAGTGGCACAGGGGAAGCATTTGATCTGTCCCACTGGATACGCTGCATGGCCACCTGCCCACTCCATCCTACCATCTGTCTTTGCTTTCCTCTGACACAACGGGACAGGCAGGCAAGTGGTGCATCCAGCAGGCTGGATTGCATGCCTATCCACTGTGCCTCTGCTTCCATTTGCTGCTTGGAGTGCTGGCCCAGTGGTCACAGTGCTCAGACTCACCTGTGCTACACAGGCTGCACAGCCCCAGAATACGCTGGCCGCACTGCCATCTACCCACTCCATCCCATTATCTGTCTATGCTTGCCTGTGGCTATGATGGGGCAGGTGGCCATGTAGTGCATCCAGCGGGACAGATCAAATGCCTCTCTCCTGCCTTTGCCTGCTGCTTAGAGGGTCAGCCTGGCAGTTGCAGCACTCGGACTCACCTGCATTGTGTAGGCTGCGCAGCTTGAGACTGTGCCAGCTAAGAGGCTCGATGGGCTGCTGCTGGTGCTGGACACCTTCAGCCCCAGCACACTCTCCATCTTCTGTGCTAGCCACCCTACTTTCACCTCTCCCAAAGCTGACAATCTTAACTGGGGCTTATTTTTGGAATAGGACTTATATTATGAGCAACCTAAAAATCATGCTAGGTCTTATTTTCTGGTTGGATCAGAGAAACATGGTACAAAGTGCAGAATTAGTAACTTTCAATACTAACCATTCTCTTGATCTTAGAAAGGTTTCTACAGCTTTTACCTGTTTACCATTTGAGATACTTGAACCATTTCTTTCCCATTTGTTTTCTCTTTTTCTTGATTTTTCACATACAGTAGGACAGAATTCTTTTTAAAGTTGTATTACCAATCTGTCAATAAGAACACATTATCATACATTCTGTACTTTTCTAAAGAGCAATATTCTCCAGAAAATGGTTCTCTATGTTTACTTTCTACTTTCCTTTTTAAGAACTGGAGTTAAATTTACATTCTTATTTCCTGGATTGTTCTCTCATTTTTCATAAAATGTATTTAGCACACAAGAGTAATTACTCAGCTTTATTTTTCATCTCTCACTTTCATGAACATTTTTCTTAATTCTGTATTTTCCCTCAAACATTGTGGTCCATATGTCTGTAACTATGAAGATTACTTTTTACTGCTATAAGTTATATAAGGGTTGACAGCTGTGGCTCTTTATTTAGTTTTATGGGTCCATCAATTTAATTTGCAAGCAATCTCTCTATCTTTTGGTTACAGCTGCCTGTCCTTCTGCATGAGAGTTTTAGAAAAAGAGAGAGAAGAAAAGAGAGAGAAAAATAGACTGCTTGAGTTGTTTCCACCTACTTCATGCTTCAGCCCTTTCTGCCATTAGTATTGTTGGAAAATAATTACCTTGTCTCGTCTCAGTCACCCAAATAACAAGATACAGATGTGTCCTCTACACAATCTGGATGCAAATTGCAAAGTCTCCAGTATTTTTATGAAGAGTCTACAGAGCCTGACCAAGCAGATCTTGCTGAGTGACATTCCTTTGCGCAAGATCCCCTCAAACTCATGGATAAATCAGCTTATACATTTCCTATTGTACAATAGGAAATGTAGAGAAGGGGTTGCACTGGCTATCAGAGCAGTCTAATCAATTTACTTAATTCTTGTAATTCCTATATTATAACAAGAAATCTCCTTGCATTTATAGCAGACAGTTCTGTGGATGTTCTGCAGATTGCAATATATCCTGGCTCTGGACTTAGCTGCATCCTGGTCATTGTAAGGACATTTTGAACATTTGTGTATGCAAATGTGCATACATGTCTTCCTCAATATCAAGAGAAGTTGGACTCAACATTGTTAAGTAAAGTTCCATTTTGTATTTAATCCTTACAATCATGATGTCATGGTTCCGAACAGTGGTGAAATCTAAAATTTGTTACTACCGGTTCTGTGGGCATGGCTTGGTGGGGGGAGGGGGGTAATGTGACTGGGTGGGCATGGCCAATTTTTTTTTTAACTTTTAAAACCATTTTTTCTACAACTTCTTTGGCGAAGAGGTTGTAAAAAAATGCTTTCAAAAGGCTGACGATCCCAGCTGAGTTGCCTGATCATCAGAGGCTTTTTAAAAAAAAATCTCTGCCAATCAGGCAACTCAGCTTGGATTGTCAGAGGCATTTCAAAGAAAAAACCCTTTTTTTTCTTTTAAAAGCCTTTGACGATTCCAGCTGAGCCCCACGATCATCAGAGGCTTTTTTTTTAACTTTTAAAAGCATTTTAGAAAAAATGCTTTTAAAAGTAAAAAAAAAAGTCTCTGATGATTGTGCAACTCAGCTGGGCATTGTGGGGGGGGCAGGGATTTTTGCTACAGGTTCTCTGCACCACCCACCTCCATTGCTACAGGATCAGGAGATCCAGTCCAAACCGGGAACATTTCATCCCTGGTTCCGAGTAATGAACCAATCGGATCAGGACTCGGAGGCGTCAGTCAGCCTCAAAAGACCTTTTATTGAATACATCATATTGGCACTTAGAAAGGTGAAGCTAGCTCTAACTAATTCCCACATTTTTGGGTGGTTAAAAGAACAGAAACTTACCACCCCCCTCAGGTGTCTTAGATCACATCAACCAATCAGTCTGGCAGCAGCTTCCTCCTCGGTCTCAGCAGATGTTCATTGCCATGACATTGGCTTTCATACTGATTCTGGTCAATGTTTTGTCTAGCAGTTTAAGGCACCACATTCCAATATTTTCTGACTCTGCCACTGCCCCCAAGAGTGGCAACTGAGAAATGAAATGGCTGAAGTCGTTTTGAGTGTTGACACATCTTCTACAAGATGCAATCACCAACCAAGTCTTTTTGAGAGTATGTGCCTCTTAGCAGAAACAAAAATTTACCCACTTTCTCTTACATAGGAGCCTGGTGGAGCAGTGGACTAAAGTGCTGTTAAATAGCACTTAGCTGCCAGCTGTCTGCAATTATTGCAAGTTCGAATCTCACCAGGCTCAAGGTTGATTCAGCCTTCCATCCTTCCGAGGTACATAAAATGAGGTTTGTGGGGGCAATAAGTTGACTTTGTGTAAAAAAAGAACACCACTTTGGGGGGGGGGGCGCAAAAGACCTACTAAACAGGTATATACAAAAGTATGAAGGCTATTGCTTAATGCATTGTAAGCCCCCCTGAGTCTCCCGAGAAGGGTGGCATATAAATCGAACCAATAATTAAATAAATAAATAAATAAAGAATACATAAAGAATTAAAAAGCAAATAGAAAATATTGGTAAGTGATTTTCAACCCAAAACTGCTCTGAATAGTGTTTAAAATTGCATCTAGCACAAATTGCAGTTGCTAGAGAATGTCTTCACAACAGAAAAAAAAGCCTTAAAATGAAATTATTGAAGTGTGGATAGTTTCTGCCTTTTAAGATCAACCATTTACAGTAAAGGAATAAGCATTTAAGAAATATGCAACAGACTAGCACTTGATAGAGCAGCTATGAAGATCTTGGAAAAGATACAAATTCTGCAATGTCTTTATACTTACAAAAATCAGAGTTGTACAATCCTTGTAACACTCTGTGGAAGAGAACATTTTGAAGAAGCAAGATAGGAAGTATATCTGAATTTTTGTATTGGAGCAGATTCCTAAGAATCTTGTGGAAATAAACTAATGATCTTAAATACATCAACCCAGATTTCTCACTTGAGACAAAATGTCTAGGCTCAAATTATCCTACTTTGGAAATACAAGAGAGTTATAATGATGGGGAAGGTGGAAAGAAAGAGGAGAGAATGATTAGCTGCAAGGTGTATGAATTCAGATGCAGTGGCAATGAGTTCACTATTGGGACATCAGAAAGAATAGTTTAAGTATACTTTATCATGGAGAAAATCTAATATTATGGTTGCTAGAAGTAAAAAAAAATTCTGATTGATGATGATGCTGTCACATCATCATCAATCAGAAAACATCTAAATCAGGGGTCCCCACCCCCAAGCTGCGGTTCACTACAGGGCTGCAGCCTGTTCATAACTATTTTGAAAATGTGTTTGGCATCCAAATTGTGAAATTCCTTTTGGTCTTAAAATGTGTGACATAAATGGTAGGTTGCAAATAATAGTCTGAGATAGCAAGTAAAACAATTTAATTGCAAATAAAACAATTTAATTGCAAATTAAATTGCAAATTAAAATATATATTTGCTTCATGTAAGAATCTTTTTGTTCCTTATTTTAAAAGTAGTCATGAAAAGGCTAAGAAAAAAAGTACATTATCTAGATGCTAAGACTTGGTTGTATAAACAGTCCTTGGTTGTATACAATTCTTGGTTATATAAACAGAGGCATAGAATCAAAATCACATGAAGTATTAGTACTGCTTTATAAAACCTTAGTAAGATCACAACTAGAATACTGCATCCAGTTTTGGTCACCCCATTACAAAAAAGATGTTGAGACTTTGGAAAAAGTACAAAGAAGGGCAACTAGGATGATTAAAGTCCTGGAGACTAAAACATATGAAGAATGGTTGCAGGAACTGGGTATGGCTAGCCTAGAGAAAAGAAGGACTAGGGGAAACATGGTAGCTGTATTTCAGTATTTGAGGATCTGGCCACAAAGAAGAGGGAGTCAACTTATTTTCCAAAGTACCAGAAGGCAAGACAAGAAACAATGGATGGAAACTAAGGATGGAAAAAACTTGAAATTAAGGAGATATTTCTTATGAGAACAATTAACCATCGAACAGGTTGCCTTCAGAAATTGTGGGTGCTCCATCACTAGAAGTTTTTAAGAAGAGACTGGACAGCAACTTGTCTCAAATTGTATAGGGTCTCCTGCTTGAGCAGGACATTGGAATAAAAGATCTCCAAGGTCCCTTCCAGCTCTATTCTGATTGACTGATTGAAATCTGAGAGGAAACATAAATAGGATTTCACATAGACACAGGCAAACACAGCCCATGCAACTAGTTTAAATTGCCTTTCTAAACCAATTCAGCAGTTTCCCCAGATCTAATCTGTTAGCAAGGGCACATTTCACAAAGATATTTCTCTTTCTGCAACATTTTAACTGAGAAATAATAAAAGCGAACAGATTCTGGATATTTATGGATAACGTGTAAATTGAATCCTGAAGTGCTATCAAACTGTACTCAAAACTTTAGGCTGAAAAAGTGTGTTTGGCATGAGCGGTCTTTGCAAGAAGAAAATATAAGCTCATTTCAGCATTATTTGCTACTCAAGACTATGCTTTTCCTTCTATGTATATAAAAG
This sequence comes from Masticophis lateralis, assembly GCA_030761175.1. Taxonomy (NCBI): domain Eukaryota; kingdom Metazoa; phylum Chordata; class Lepidosauria; order Squamata; family Colubridae; genus Masticophis; species Masticophis lateralis. The sequence continues at coordinate 68,290,980 of JAUDYJ010000006.1, forward strand.
TGTGTGTGTGTGTGTCTGTGTGTCTGTGCACAGACATACAAAGCCAAGCAATGGTGGAAAAACTAGTAAGCTAAATAAAAATATGAATTAGGAAATAGAAAAGGACAAATAGCAGGACTTCCACCGGTGATGTCAATGTGCCTGGAATGAAGAGAATGGAGCTCTGTTCTTGAAGTTCCAATATTCCTGACTAGGAAGCCGATTTAGACACTATTGATCCCGGAGAGATCAATAGAAAAAAGAGGGATCTTCAAGGACCTTGGAAAGAAAAGACTGAGTGGCTGTAGGTATTGCCTCCTAATAACTATGTTGACTGTCCATCCTTGGTTCTGGGAGGGGAGAAATTGTCCCTCTCAGAACGGGCTCGCAATTTGGGTGTCCTCCAGAAAAATACCTACAGCCATCAGAAAAGACTGAGTAGGTATTGCCTCCTAATGATTATGTTGATAGTCCATCCTTGGTTCTGGGAGGGGAGAAATTGTCCCCCTCAGAATGGGTTCACAATTTGGGTGTCCTCCTAGACTCACAGCTAAGATTAGAGCAACATTTGACAGCTGTGGCTAGGGGGGCCTTTGCACAGGTTCGCCTGGTGCACCAATTGCGACCCTACTTGGACCAGGAGGCTCTCCTCATAATCACTCATGCCCTTGACACCTCATGATTAGATTATTGCAACACACTCTACATGGGGATACCCTTGAAAAGTGTTCAGAGACTACAGTTGGTCCAGAACGCAGCTGTGCGAGCTGTCATGGGTGACCTAGGTACACCCACATTACACCAATTCTCCGTGAGCTGCACTGGCTCCCTATTGGTCTCCAGTCACAATTCAAGGTGTTGGTTATTACCTTTAAAGCCCTACATGGCTCAGGGCCAGGTTATCTTCGAGACCGCCTTCTACCGCATAGCTCCCAGTGACCAGTAAGATCACACAGAGTTGGTCTCCTCCGGGTCCCATCAGTTAAACAAATGTCGGCTGGCAGACCCACAGGGGAGAGCTTTCTCTGTGGCTGCCCAAGCTCTCTGGAACCAGTTACCTCCTGAGGTCCGGACCATCCCCACCCTATTGGCCTTCTGAAAAGCGGTGAAGACCTGGCTTTTCCAGCAGGCCTGGGACCGTTGATCTCACTTTGTGATCTGACGAGATCCGGCCATGAATGGTGTGAATGGGTTTTAATGTTTTTAATTTTTTAAATTTTTAAGTGTTTTTATAGTGATTTTGAGTGTATTGTGAGCCGCCCTGGGTCTTCGGAAAGGGGTGTCATATAAATTGAATAAATAAAAAAATAAAATAAAATAAAAAGCAATCTCTCCGAAGGTTCAGGATAAACCTCTTAATTCTGATCAAGAAAAAACCAGCCATTTTGGCTGGCCTGAAATGCTGATAACCGAAGAGTGAGAAGAGAAAATTGAAACAGGAGAACACATTGGTAAAGGATTGAATGAGAGAACGAGAGATTTGAAGGAGGTACAGCCACAGAGTGGGAAAAGTGAACAGAGAAAGTGAGACTCCAAGAAAGTGGCGAAACGACAGCCAGACGAGCGGTGACGAAACAGTGAGAGGAGCGGAAAAGCAAATTTGGACTGACAGTGACAGCACAGAAACAGAAAGGACGGTGGAAACAGAGAAATTCCAGAAGACATACCAGTAAAAGAGCTGTGAAATATAGATCAAACTGACTATATAGAAGAAGCGATGGGGCCCAAAACTGTGAATGTGAAGACAGAAGTTGAAGAATAGGAGAGCACTGAGTGCTGAAAGGGGGTGGAAGAGGAATGGGTGACGATAATGGAAGCTACAATATTTGCAACTAGAAATTAGATCTGAATGAGGTTTAAACCTTAAAACCTTAAAATAAAACTTAAATTGATTGAGAAAGAGGACGGTGAGAAAGAGGACAGTGATTTAAGGAAGGGAAACAGTGAGATCGATGGCATCAATTAAAAGCAGAGATAGGAAGTGGGGGACTAATTTACAATGGAGACTGGAATAGTGTGAATACGGAAAGACTCATATATAACAATTTTGGAAATTAATGATTTGGAAAGGCTGAATTAATTATAAAAATACAACTTTTGGATATTTTAACTTTTGGTTATTGGGATACTTAAGAGCAGAGACTTTGAAAATAACTGGCAGAGACAAGAAGGCAAGTGATGCAAGAGTGAAAGAAGATTGCAAAACAGAAAGAAGGAACATCAAGCAGCATAGTATAATATATAATTGCTTAATTTGAATAGAGATATTTACTGATCATTAAGAATTATTAATAGCTTAGTACTATATTTATATAGCGATATACTTATCTATTATATTTATTTATTTAATTAATTATCTTAAATATTAATATTGTTTAGAACTTTATATTTATTATCCTAGATTGATTAGATTGATTATATATACTTTATTACTTATATCAAACATAAATAATTATCTGCTTTAATATTGCATATATCAACTATTATCTTAGTAATATATTTATATAGCAATATATTTATCTATCTAGTTATTTATCTTAAATTAATATTGTTTTTTATATTTATTATAATATATATATATATTGTATTAAATATAAATAATTAACTATAGTAAGAACAAACTAATGAACTGCTGAAACCCTGGACTTCCCCATCTGGTTTTCCTACCCCTTATATAAGGATATTGAAAAGTTGAAACTTAAAAAATTTATACAATCTTGAATAATTATACTGAAAGTTATACAGAGATAGTGACTGTGTGACAGAGAAGTAAAATTATATACAAAAAATATATATCCATTAACAGAAATATTAATATAGATAAAGGTATAATATTTCCTATTGGTTCTTATTTTAAGATTTATATACTATATAAGACAAGTAACAATATAGACATATAAATATAAAGTAAACAAGTGTATGAAATTTTGGGAAAGTGTAAAACAAAGAGTAAAGATGACAACCACAGGCTCAGCATCAATAACTAAGATAAGCAAGAAAATAACCTCAAATCAGACAACACTTACAGCATCCCCTGTGCAGCAAAGACAAATCGACACTATGTTAGGAACAGAGAAAGAAAAGATGCCCTCCACTTTTAACATACAAAATATTCAATCGGTGTTAGCTATGATACAAGAAGGAATGAAGCCATAATTCCCAAATCATGGACTGAAACTACTATCACACTCATTCCAAAGGAAGAAAAAGATTTCACACAAATTAAAAATTACAGACCAATATCACTCCTAAACGTAGATTATAAATTATTTACATTGATTATTACACAGAGACTGAAAAGAATTATCAACGAATATATCCACCCAAATCAGAATGGCTTTATTCCAAGAAGACAAATTAAAAATAATATGAGACTAATAATCAATGTTTTAGAATATTATGAAAAAAATTCAGATAAACAATTGGCATTAATCTTCTTGGATGCGCAGAAAGCTTTTGATAACTTAAATTGGAAATTTCTTATATTACAATTGGAAAATATGAAATTCGGCAGTAAATTTTAAAGTATGATTAGGAAGATTTACTCCTCTCAAACTGTAAAGATGTTTATAAATGGAGATATGACAGAACAATTTGAAATATAAAAAGTAGTGAGACAGGGATGCCCCCTATCCCCTTTACTGTTTATATTATCATTAGAAACATTATTAAATGAAGTCAGAAAAGACAAAGAAATAAAAGGATTAAGAATAAAAAAAGAGGAGTATAAACTACAAGCTTTTGCTGATGACGTGGTTTTCATTCTAAAACAACCAGCTCTAACAAGAACAAAATTGTTAGCAAAAATAGAGGAGTATAGAAGAGTGGCTGGACTTAAAATCAATAAACAAAAAACAAAGGCTTTAACAAAGAATCTTACAAATCTACAAGAAAAAGAATTAGAGAACAAATTAGGAATACAAATAATAGACTTCCGGTTGAGGCGAAGGTCGAGGCGGCACGGAAAAGGAGCGCTCCGTATTCCGTGCCGAATTTTTCGGCGTTTCGGGCCCCATAGTGGGAGAGATCAGTCCTGGGGTGGACTGACAGAAAGAGGGATACTTCGGAGGAGGCGGTGTGGAGAGGTGCGGTCTCCCGCCGCTCTGAGAAGAGCCCTTATTCCGGACGCAGGAATAAGATGGCCAAGTTGGTCAGACCGGAGACTCAACACTTCAAATTTTTAAAGCAGGAAGCGAAAGAGTGAGTACGGGGTGAAAATTGATGTGAGCAGGAGGACAAAAAGTTAAAATAATTTTATTGACGATTTCTGCGAGGAGGAGATCAATCCTAGAGTCCGGAGGAGTAGCGGAGAGACAGAGAGACTCAGAAAGGTATAGGCGGCAAATAATAAGGGGAGAGAAGTGACTCAGCAAAACCTGGCATGTTAGTTCTATTTTTTGAAGAGACATTTGAAAGAGAATACATCTAGGAGGAATACATTTCGGAGGAAGAAACGACAGGAAGCAGGACGCTGATTTTTCCTTTCTGAACTAAGCTACACCGACGGAAAAAAACAATATAGACAACAACTAAATTGGGGATACAAAGAAATTGCAAAATAATGACTGCCATTCTTGACAGCAAGAGTGAAAGACTGGGTGTTCTTTTTTCCTCTTTCTTTTTTTCCTTTCTAACTTCAAGAAGAGTGAAATAATATTGGTGGATTTTGGAGAACTACAAAACTACAAAAACAAGATCTGTGTAAAGAACAGTAAATCTTATGTAATTAATCCTTAAAAGGAAATCTATATATATTTATACTCTTATTACATATTTATATACTATATATACTTTTAATATATTCTAAATATAATAATCACCAATATTCTTACTGTGTAATTACAATTATAGTAATCTGTTTATTAGTAATTATCTTTTAATTAACTTACCTTTAGCTATATTAAATATTCTTGGGAAAATTAATTTAATTTAAATAGTATTAATTAATAGACATATATATTAAATTAGTATTGCTTAAGTACTGTAATATTGAACTAACTTGCTTTTTATGTTTTGAGTGAGATCAAATTTCTGATAACGTCTAATAGAAAAATTAAGTAATTATCTTAGTGATAGAATATTATTACATAGTTAATGAAATATATATACATACATAAATATTTTATATAGGATATACTTTATAAGATAGATTTTTATAGGATATATGGTGTTTATAGCTTTGAATAGTATAATCAATTGAACTGATAATCAATTAGAATAATAGAGGAATAATAGAGATATAAAGAAAATTGGGAATGCAATATAGATTGTGATTAAATTCTTGAATATAAGAGGACTTTTATCATAAGAGTAATTGAAATAGAAGTTATTTAACCTCATTTAAAATTATAACAACAATAGTATAAGAAAAAAAGTTTTGATTGAGAAGCGGATGTTAATTTGGGAAAAGGTAGACAGAATTCTAGAAAAACAGTATAAAATCTTGAAAGAAATGTCATCAACTACAGTAACTACTGTAAAGACAGGGAAGAAGGTTACTCCTACATCAATAGGACTAACGGCATCCCCAGCGACACGAAAAACCATAGAAGCAATTTTCCCAACTGAAAAACAAACCCCGACCATAAGCATGCAGATGGTACAGACCACATTAATAACAATACAAGAGACTATGCAAAAAATGCAAGAATGTATGTTCAAAAATCATGAGAAAACCAGGAGAGACTTAGTTGAAATTAAAAATTTGGTCAAAGAAGATATTCAGAAATTAGATGGGAAAATGGACTCCATTGAGGAGATGATTTCAAAAAATGATCAAAGTCATAGAAGGAAAGTTAGAACGAACAGAAGAGAAATTAGAGCTGCTAGAAGTAAAAATGACAGGTGTTAATAAAAACTTGAAAGTATGGTAGCACATCTGGAAATGGAAAGAGCATCATTCTACCTACGGTTTCAAAATGTACGGGAGGAAAGAGATGAGGATTTGACACAAATAATGGCTGAAATGATCGCCGAGATTTTGCAAAGAGATAAGGAAGAGATCATCAATAAAATAGACGAAGTGTTTAGAGTAAACACTAATTATGCAAGACAACATAGACTCCCAAGAGAAGTTCATGTACGCTCTGTAAGGAAGAAGCTCAGAGACATTGTTTTTAAAATAGCCAAAGAAGAACCAATATATTACAAACAAAAAGAAATAATAACATCAAAAAATACCTAAAAGAGTCAGAGAGTGAAGGAAAGATTATGGATTCCTCACTGTATTATTAAATAAAAAACAAATACTTTTTCGATGGTTCATGCTGGAAGGAGTACTAGCCACGTGGAAGGGGAAGAAGTTAAAAAAAAAGCTCAAAACTTATATGACCAGATCATGGAACAAGAAGGAATAGACGACAGAAGAGAGGAGCCGAGGAGAAGAGGCCAAACAATGAGAAGATCAAAAAACCCTACATGAAGAGAACAATAAGAAGAAGGAAAAAGAAGAGGAAGGGGAAATTCAAGAAGAAAAAGGAGTAACGACAAGAGCGCAAGACCAAGCAAAAAAAAAAAAAAAAAAGGACTTCAAGAAATTCACATAAGAAAACAAGAAGAAAAGTATCTACAATGTAAAAAACTAGGGAAATTACACATATCACTAACAATGAGAAGAAAAAAGGAATAGCAGTTTATGTTAAAGAAGAAATAGAAAGCAAACTTAAATATGTAGATAAAACAGGAAGAATTGTGATGATTGAAGTTAATCTTAAAGGTAAAATGTGTTATTAGTTGTGATATATGCACCAAATAGTCAACAAAAAGAATTTTATCAAAGCCTACATGAAAGAATAATAGAACAAAATATAGAGAATGTATGCCTACTAGGCGATTTTAATGCCATTGTAGACCCAAAAAAAGATTATAGAAGTAATCAGAATAAAAAAAATAATAAGAAAAATTTATTCTCGAAAACATTTCTATCCCTCATAGAAGAACTAAATTTAGTAGACATCTGGAGATTATATAATCCTAAAGAGAAAAAATATATACACTACTCCAACCCTCACAAGTCTTGGTCGAGGATTGATATGATATGGGCTACGAAGACCTTAATACAAGAGATTCAATCAGTAGAAATAGGGGCAAATGAATAGGCTGATCATAACCCATTAATAATAGAATGGAGAGGATGGAGAAAGGGGAAAGGTAGATGGATGATGAATACGCAAGTAATGAAAGAAAAAGCATATATTGAAAGAATAGAAGAAGAACTGAAATGGTTCTTCAAGGATAATAATAAAAGCCAAACATCTTTACAAAATTTGTGGGACACAACAAAAACATATATCAGAGCAATAACATTAGCTTATAATAGTAAAAAGAAAAAGGAGAGGGAAAAGGAATATAACAAAATTTATAGTGAGATTAAAAATTGCGAAGAGAAATTACAGGAAAAACAGGGAGACGAACAGATGAGAATTAATTGGGCGTCTGCCAAACACAAACTGAATATACTGGAACAAGAAAAATATGTCAATACATTAAAATTCATAAAACAAAATCAATTTGAACAGGCAAACAAACCAGGAAGGTGGATGGCTTATAGATTAAGAAAAGAAAGGGAAAAAAGAATAATCCATCAATTGCAAGATAACAAAGGCAAATTACATCAGAGCCCAGAAAAAAGAAAGAGATAGCAATTCAATTTTTTCAAAACTTATATAAGCAAGAAAAGGTGGAAGCAGAAGAAATAGACCAATACTTAAAAAAGGAGGAAATGCCCGTGATAACGGAGGAGGAAAAAAAAGATGTTAAATAGGGAGATTATGATGGAAGAATTACAGGAAACTATTAGGAAACAAAAAACCAATAAAACCCCGGGAACAGATGAACTACCAATAGAACTATATAAAGGACTAGGAACATCATTAAATGGGATATTAATAGAGGTTTACAATGAGGCATTAAAAGAAGCAAAAATACCAGAATCTTGGAAAGAGGCATATATTTCATTAATCCCCAAAGAAGGGACAGATACAACACAAATTAGTAATTATAGGCCGATTTCATTATTAAATACAGACTATAAAATTTTTATGAATTTAATAGCGAATAGATTAAAAATAATATTAAATAATAAAATACATCCAGATCAGAACGGATTCTTGCCAACAAGATAAATTAAAAATAATTTAAGAATGGTGATAAACATAATAGAATACTATGAGGTGCATCCAGAGAAACAAGCAGCACTTGTTTTTCTGGATGCACAAAAAGCATTCGATCGGAAATTTATGACACAACAAATAAAAAATATGGAATTTGGAGAGAAATTTGAAAAGATAATATCTGCAATATACACAATTCAGAAGGCAAGACTATTAGTTAATGGGGAATTAACAAATTCTTTTGAAATAGGTAGAGGAGTAAGACAAGGATGCCCACTCTCGCCCCGCTTTTTATTTTAACCCTGGAGAATTTGTTTAGGAGAATTAGATTAAACAAAAATATAAAAGAACTTAAAGTAAAAGGAGAAGAATACAAGATTCAAGCTTTTGCTGATGACCTTGTATTCTTCATAGAAGACCCATTAGAAACACAATTAAAATTGATGGAGGAAATTGAGAAATTTGGCAAGGTGGCAGAGTTAAAAATTAACAAAAACAAGACCAAAATATTGACCAAAAATCTAAAAACAAAACAAACAGAAGAACTGGAACAATAATCGGGATTGCAAGTAGTTAAAAAGATAAAATACCTAGGTATAAATTTGACAATTAGAAATTTTGCAATTGAAGATAATAACTATGGAGAACTAATACAGCAAATTAAAAATGATCTAGAGAGAAGGGGGAAATTTAAAACTATCATTATTAGGACGAATTGTGGCGACAAAGATGAATATACTCCCAAGGATCCTCTACTTGTTTCAAACCATTCCAATTAAATTAGAAAAAAAATTTTTTTTTTTACAAATTTGAATGAATTAATAGCAAAATTTATATGGGAGGGGAAAAAAACGAGGATAAATTTAAGAACACTACAAGATGATAGATCAAGAAGAGGCTTTGGCCTACCAGCCTGGGAAAAATATTATAGAGCGGCAAGTTTAATATGGATTAAGGACTGGGTTAATTTGGACAACCAAAGAGTATTGAAATTGGAAGGTCACGATTTATTAAAAGGCTGGCATGCTTACTTGTGGAACATCGGAAATAAAACATACAAACATTTTAAAAACCATATAATAAGAAACTCATTAATTAACACCTGGTTGGAAATCAAACGTAAGCACTACATGAAAGTCCCAGGCTGGATATCTACACAAGAGGCAACAATGCATCCCAATATAATGCATTCTAACATATCAACTTCTCAAAAAAATAATAAGATAAAAAGAAATTCTGGATATTAATGAGAGACTCAAATCCCGCCAAGAGGTCAGGGACCTGGGTATAGAAACTGACTGGTGGCTGTATTTATTAATACAAACCAGATATAAAAAAGATAGTAAAGAAGGAGGAGTTGATATAAAACCTAATCAATTAGATAAATTATTAGAAACCAAAGAGGGAAAATTAATTTCAAAGATTTACAAATATCTACTTAAATTCAAATATTGGAAGAAACATACAATTAGAAGAGTGGGAAATGATTTGGGAAAATAATTGTAGAATAACAAAGGCAACAAAGTACAAAGAGAACCACTACAAGATGTGGTATAGGTGGCACCTAGCCCCTGCTAGATTGGCAAAAATGTATCCAAATTGTAACCTGATATGTTGGAAATGTAGGCAATCACTAGAACCCTTTTATCATCTTTGGTGGCTCTGCCCAAAAATTAAAAAATTTTGGATGAAAATCAGAATATGGATAACAGAAATAACAGAAGAGATTGACCTAAAACCTGAATTTTTTTTATTAGGGATACTTTAAAAAGATAGCAAAAAAAGAAATAAAATACATTACATTACACATAATTACGGCGGCAAGACTAACCCTAGCCCAAAGATATTTAGATGTGCAGAAATGGATAGATTAACTTTAAAACTAAATAACAAGGAAGACTCACAAATATGTATTACCAAATATGGAACAGATGGTATGAATGGATCAATAGACAGAAAAAAAACTGAAGTCAAATACATTAAGAAATTAAAGGTAACAAATTTACACCGTCATTAGGAAATTAAGGTTAATGTGTGTGTGTGTGTGTGTGTGTGTGTGTGTGTGTGTGTGTGTGTGTATATATATATATATATATATATATATATGTTTAAATATCATAGACAATTTTGTTTATTAGTTTTAGTATATAGGTAGTATAGAATTGTATTTTCGTTCTTAAAGTTAAGAATGTTTTGTACAATTTTTTATCTTTTTACATTGAATAAAGTTTGTTTTTAAAATCTTTTTAAAAAAAGGAATACAAATAGTAAAAAAGGTAAAATATTTAGGAATTTGGCTTACCAACAAAGAATCAACACTTAGGGAAGATAATTATAATAAATTGGCAAAACAGATAAAAAAGGACCTAGAAATATGGAGCAAATTACAACTATTGTTTCTAGGAAAGATTGCATCCATTAAAATGAATGTATTATCTAGAATACTATATTTATTCCAAGTAATCCCAATAAACCCAGGAAAAATTTTTTTTTAAAGATTTTAATAAAAAGATCACAAACTATATTTGGCAGGGAAAGAAGGCAAGAATCAAATTAAAACATCTCCAGGATATACAAGAAAAAGGCAGATTAAGACTACCAGATTGGCAAACATATTATAAAGCGACATTACTGATTTGGATAAGAGATTGGATAGAGCTCAAAAATAAAAGGATATTAACATTAGAAGGTTTTGATTTACAAAGAGGCTGGCACGCATATTTATGGGAGGGGAGAGACAAACACCATGGAGACTTTCAAAGACATTATTAGAAAAGCATGCTTAAGACATGGCGAGAGATCAAAAAAAAGGCACTATGACAAAATTCCAGAATGGCTATCGACCATGGAGACTAAGATCTATCCTAATGCCATGGATATGGACAAAATGAGAACTTATAAAGATTTGTTGAACAACAAAGGAGAACTAAGATCGAGACAAGAACTGAAAAAACAGGGTACAGACATTGATTGGTGGCCATATTTACAAATAGAATCTAGATATAGGACGGATTTGGTACAATTGAGATTCCAAAAAGATCCATACGAGTTTAACAAAATTTTATTGGGAACAGATAATAAATTGATAACCAAAATTTACAACTATTTATTACGATATAAATTAGAAGAGGAAGTGGTCAAGGAAAATATGATTACATGGGCAAAAAATTTCGGATATAGCATTGAATTGGATAAATGGGAAAAATTATGAAACATAAATTACAAACTAACAATGCCTGTACCCTATAAAGAGAACATGTACAAAATGTTCTATAGGTGGCACCTCCCCCCTGCGCGCCTACCAAAAATATTTCCAAATACCTCCCCAGATTGTTGGAAGTGCAAATTACAGAAAGGAATGTATTACCATATGTGGTGGCCCTGCCAAAAAGTGAAACAGTTTTGGCAGGTAATCAGGAGGCAAATAGAAGAAATCAGAAATCAGAAAGTAGAAATGAAACCAGAAACCAGTTTACTAGGAATATTCACAGTGCACTACGAAAAAGAAATAAAATACTTAATCACTCACATTTTAACGGCAGCACAGATAGCTTTTGCCCAGAGTTGGAAACATGAAGACATACCAACAGAAGATAAAATAATCATTAAAATTATGGAATGTGCAGAAATGGACAAACTTAGAAAAGAAATACAAGAAAAGGAAGAAACAGATTATTACCCAGTATGGCAAAAATGATATGACTGGTTGGAGAAAAAGAAAGGAAAATAAAAATAGAGACACAAAAAAGGAGATAAAATATATAGATAAAAATTGAGTACCAATTAAGAAAAATAGTAAATCAAAGAGAGAGTTTAAGATACTATTTTGCATGTAAATGTGTAGAGATATAGATAAGAATATGAATATAGTTTACCGTGATCATTAAAAAAAAAAAAAGTTGCAAGACTTCATTTATGTTTACTCGTTATGTATGTTGTATTGTTGTATTTATGTTTGTTTGTTTTTTTCTTTTTACCCAATAAATTTTTTTAATAAATAAAAAAGAAAAGAAAAGGATAAATAGCTAAATCTAGTTAACAATATTATTTTGGATATTTATTATGGCACAGTTTGGTTCATGATCCTGTTTTTTTGTCACTGATATCTATGATAGTTTCTACATCTCTCTTAGACTATATAGGCCTATTTGGAAAAAACAGGTCAAATAAGATTGTATAATGTAAATAATGATTAAAGAATCTACCAGGCAGCTAAAAAGGAAAGCAAACTATTTTCCCAACACAAATAAAACATGTAATCTTCGTTAATGCCATGTTATCTGTCTTTATCATTTTCTCATTGTCAGTTATGTCACAATGCAAATTAATTTTTGGAATTGTCTCTTTCAACAATAACTATTATCCTGAATACAAACTGACAAAAGTTATATTGGCATCATGACTAATTTAAATAAACTCCTGATCATGTCCATCATTTAAGGAACACCATATACAGAATTTGTATTAGATGATATAGTCTCTATTATGGTATAGTGTTCAATAGTGTCAAAAATGAAGTAATCTTTAACCACAATAGTATCATTTTTTTTAAAGGAAGAGAACTATGATTTCATATCAAACTTACTATCAGTCTTTGCTTTCTGAGGTTTGGCTATATAGGCCTTTAATTAATTTTCTTCAGGAACAGGGAAAGTTTAATTCAACAGCGAAAGTATAGTACAAAATATCCACATTTGTACTATGGCTGATGAGATGTAAATAGGGTAGCTATGTGAAGATATTGTCATTTCACCCACGTGGTAAGACCTAATTTGTGCCATATAAAAAGACATTTTAGCATTAGAAGACATGGGTGGCCTAGAAATTTAATAAATAAAACTAAATAAATTAGGATCCAATATAGGGATTGCTTTCTAGATCCACTTTATAAATTTAAAATGCATAAATGCATAAATTAAATTAATCTCAATGCACCTAGTCCTCGATTTACAACAGTTCACTTAGTTACCAGTTGAAGTTATAATGGCACTGAAAAAAGTGAGTCACGACTATTTTTTACACTTAACGACTGTTGCAAAATCCCCATGGCCACATGATCAGAATTCAGGTGCTTGGCAACTGACTCATATTTATGAACGTTGCAGTGTCCCAAGATCATATGATCACTTTTTGTGACCTTCTTGAAAGAAAAAGTTAATGGGGAAGTCAGAGTCACTTAACAATTGTGTTACTAGACAGGGACCTTGGTCTATATACTAAACATATGACCCATTGGGAACCCCATATTAAAACAACTTACCTTACGTGCAGCCAGAATTTGAAAACATTTAATATGGCACAGTACTTGAGCAAAATGGTTTGGTTGAGATTGGCATATGTGGGACTAATTGGGGTAGATTTTAGGGGTGATACTAAAATATAATTTTATTTTATATTATCTATATATTAAATTATTGTATTTTATTCCCATTTCATTTTAAATTGTATTTTATTCCAATTTCATTTTAAATAGTTTTTATTGGATTTTAGTAATAATTTGTGTTTGGAACTCCACTTTGATATGGCCTATGGGCGAATCAATAAAGTAAACTGTAAAGGTCATAAAATGGGATAAAATTTACTTAACAAACGCTCAGCAATAGCAATAGCACTTAGACTTATATACCGCTTCGTAGTGCTTTTACAGCCCTCTCTAAGCGGTTTACAGAATCAGCATATTGCCCCCAGCAGTTTGGGTCCTCATTTTACCCACCTCAGAAAGATGGAAGGCTGAGTCAACCTTGAGCCTGGTGAGATTTGAACTGCCATATTGCAGGCAGCAGCAGAAATTTTAGCTAAATTGTGGTAGTAAATCGAAGTCTACTTATATAATCTCACCACTTCCTTCCATTTCTTATTACCGCAAATAATGAATAAACAAATATTAAAAGATAATGAAAGCCACCCCCCAAAAAAGTAAAATCCATGTTAAGGTGATGCTGTTACAAAATACAGTTCACAAGTTCCAACTGGAAAGAACAATTCATACAAAAAAGAAAAAGAAAAGAAAAGAAAGAAAAACAAGAAGCAGGATAAAAATGAATAAGATGACTAACTCATGCTTGTATTAAAAGACAGTCTTAGATGAGATGAGAGAATAGCTTGCAAACATGTAAATTAAATGCTGAAGTGGTGTCAAACTATATTCAAAACTCTGTAGGCTGAAAAAGGGCGTTTGGAATGAATAGTTTTTGCAAGAAGAAAATATAAGGTCATTTCAGGATTATTTGCTACTCAAGAGTATGATTTTCCTTCTATGTATATAAAAGAGTGTGTGTGTGTGTTTGTACACAGGCATACAAAGCCAAACAATGGAGGAACAACTACTAAGCTAAATAAAAACAGAATTAGGAAACAGAAAAGGAAGTATAGTTAAATCTAGTTAACACTATTATTCTAAAAAAGCTCTCCATGTCTATATTTTTAAAAGCATCCTTCCACTGAATTAATCCGTATCAGGTTCATTCATTGGCTTTTGTACTTTACAGCTCCTCTCTCTCGTTGAATATCTCATTGATGGCAACCAAGCTTAAATACCTCAATCTCAATTATTGAACCAAATCAGTTATTTTTACTGGGTCACTCAGATTTGTATTTGGTCCACATTCATTCAGCAGCCATTCACTTTTCATGTTTTACCACACATAGTTGTTCCCTAACCCATTCCCTAACCCATTCCCACCACATTCAAATTATTTTTATGCTTCTTCTGACGTATTCAACTTTCATTTCCATGTAACAAACTTGGCAAAGTATTCTTTTATAGTCATTTTCACCTTTCAATAAACATTAATTCCTCACAACAAACCATTTGATACCCATTGCCTTTCTATCAGCATTTGCACATTTAAAAATCCATTCTCTCATTGTCATTAAACATTCTGCCAAGGTGTACAAATTGATCTTCTTGCTCTAGTTTTGGGTACTTATGTGTAGCTTGCAATTGTTCACTCCATTTTCCCTGTCAGACAAAACTACTTTGGTCTAAGTAGTTGCAAATCATTTGAGTTTCAAGCCAATAACATAACATTGTCTGCATACAAAATTGAAACACATTCTCATCTTTAACCAAAACATTTATTTATTTATTTATTTATTTATTTATTTATTTATTTATTATTTAAATTTTTATACCGCCCTTCTCCTGAGGGACTCAGGGCGGGGTACAGCCATAGTAAAAACAACATATAATACAAAATTTAAAAACAATTTAAAATGTATTAAATAATTTGGCCCCAAATTTAAAACTCCAGATTAAAACACCCTAAAATTCCTTATCCAGCTAGCCCAGCCTGTTGGAATAGTAAGGTCTTAAGGGCATGACAAAAGATACATAGGTCGGGAATCATACGTATCCCCGGGAGCAGTTCATTCCAGAGGGCGGGTGCCCCCACAGAGAAGGCTCTCCTGCTGGGGGTCACCAGTTGGCATTGTTTGACCGATGGCACCCTGAGGAGCCCCTCTCTGTGGGAGCGTGTTGGACGGTGGGAGGCCATCGGTGGCAGAAGGCAATCTCGTAAATATCATCACCCTAAGCATTCCTTTTATATTTTTTCTATAAACATAATAAACAACCAAAGAGACATCACAAATCTTTCTCTAAGTCCTTGGTCAGTATTGAACCACTCTCTAAACATCCCACTTATTCTCTTATATTCTAATTTCAAGATAGACTCTTATCACATTCAATCATCTTGCAATCCTATAGTGGCACAAAACCATAATTTAAGCTTATTCAATAATTTCTTTAAATCAACAATTAACTTTTTTTCCTCAAGTTCAAACATTCCTCATGACTTGCTAAAGAACAAAAATCTGGGAATCACACTTAACCAACATAAAGCCACAATATACTTTTCAAATTTTGTCTACTCTCATCTTTTATACCCTTTCAGTCAAACATCCACCAAACATGTTTGTAAGCATACATTAAGTTAACCAACCAATCACCCTGTTGCCTTTGTATTCACTATTGCTACATTTCTATTTGTGTACGGTAACAATGAAGGCATTCTTCAAATCTTCAACCACAAATGCAATCTTTACACACATATGAAACAAGCTACGCTGCCACTATAAGTGTATATTTTAGCTTCAGTTATAGGAAAACTTGCTTACAATTTTTTCAACACTGTCATTACATTTATGACTTCCTTTATATAAATGTTGTTTATTTCTTTTCTTTTTTTGGGGGGGGGGCATTCACATTTATGCAATTCATGTACTATTCTTTGACACTACCATTACAATAAAATTTTAAAAAATTTTCTTTACAGTCACTTTGTTTATTCCATTTATAGAGCATTTTTAATTTCCATTAAAATCATGTCATTTTTAAAAATTTTAATCATTTCTTGCTTCCCTTTTCCACTTTCTTTCAAACTACTGTATCTTTTACTTCCTATACATGTTGTAATTTTTTTATTCTCATGTTTTAAAGCAGAATCTTTGATACAATACTTGTCATCTAGAGTTTCATTCACTTCGTCATTCCATAAAGCATGTTTTTCATACTCCTATTAGCATAACTCCACAGTTATATATGGCACTCTATAAAAATAATTCTTTTCACACTGTCACAAGCACTTTCTACATCCTTTTTCTTATCTCCACCTTCGATTCATGTTAGGAAATTACCCTGTTTTTTAGGGTAATTTTCAATATAAGATTTATACTTTCTCAGCCTGCAGTTGTTCTACTTTTTCTCATTTCTTTATATATTTTTTCATATTCTTCCTTTTTAGCAAGATCCAATCTTGACCCTATCAAAAAATTCATCTGCCCCAATTGCTGAAAAAAATTAATCATAGCTCTCTAGATTTTTTTTTAATTTTTTTTTGTGAACGAGACAATGTAGGCTCAGTTTCCCCCAACTTTTTGCCTGCTATTTTGGGACTCTGAGGTTAAATTTCCAGCTAATAATCAGGCAACATTTAGGAGCCATTGAAGTGATGATGGCTGAAATTCATAACTTTTCACCAAAAAAGGAAAGCTGCTTAATATGTAGCCATATTTAAATCCATTAAAAAAGTAGGTATGACAGTTAAAAAAAACCTTTTAAAAATATTCAAATAACATAATAGCCAAACTCTCTGGGTATTTACAATAAATCTTCTGGGTAATTTGTAATGAATTATCTAGTTTGGCCCCTAATGGGATGAACAGTCCATATTAGTCCTGAAAGCCTCTCAACAATAAAAAGATTGATGGGTTTGTCTATGTGTATTGCACATTTTTCCATGGACATGCTTATTTATTGCTATGGGTTTCTTTTTTCTAAATTGTAACCTGCTTAGAGTCATCTGGAGTTATCTGGCCTTTATATTTATGAAAAGGGAAGGAAGGAAGGAAGGAAGGAAGGAAGGTTTTTGTTCTGCATCAAATATTTTACAAAATCAAGATTATTGATGCAGTTATTTTGAATATGAAGTTTGAAGATGCAGGATAGAAGCAATGTTAAAGCTTTTGAACTTAAGTTTTGGAGAAAAAAAATACCATGGAGAGCCAAAAAACCAAACATTCATAGATACATCAAACAAACTCCCAGAATTCCCACACCAGCACTGGAAAATTCTAATTCTTTAGCATTGCTGGTTGGAGAATTCTGGGAGTTGAAATCCACCCATCTTAAAGTTGCCAAAGTTGAGAAACATTGAGACATATAAATTTAATAAATAAATACCAAATAAAAAATAAATTGTTATACAGCAAAATCATCTATGTTATCACTAAGAATTGACAACTTTATGACATATAATCAATCAATCCTTTGAGTGTCTTTCTCATGCTTCCATCTCAAGACTTCATAATCTTTTCTGCTAGTCCTCCTTTAAAGGCTCATTCCATCCCACCTTATGCCTGATGTCAACTAATTCCTTTACAAAGACAGATGCAAATGAGAACTCATCAGGGGTGGATTCTAATTTTTTTTACTACCAGTTCTGTGGGCATGGCTTATTTTGTGGGTGTGGCTTGATGGTCATGTGACAATTTTTTAGGATTTAGCAGAGGTACTGGTCTACCAGGCTTTTAACTGCTTGCAGAGCTGTACCAATCTACCCATTTATTTTTGCAGGCATTGATCTACTCATGTATTTTTACAGGCACTGATCTACCCATTTATTTTTGCAGGCACCGATCTACCACCAAACTGTCTTTTACCACTGATCAGCTGTAGGGCGGCCCTTTGAAACCCCACGGAAAAGAGTTTAAACTGTTTTTCTTTATAGCCCATCAGCTGGGACTCAGGAGGCAGCAATAGATTGGGGGTAGGGCCAAATAAAAGGTAAGAATAATGGGGTGGGGTGGGGGGGCAGGGGCATAGAACCAGTTCAGTGATGTTATATCATCACTGCTACCAGCACAGCAGAACCAGGTCGAACTGGGAGGAACCCACCACTGGAACACATCCTTGTAAGGCAGAGTCAGGGAATATATAGCTTTCAAAGCTGCCATTTCAATAAACTTAGCCAAGAAGTCAGTGGTGAGGAATGTTGGGAGTTAAATAGGAACACTGTATGTCCCTGGTATAATGGAATTAAAATCTTTTCTTTGTAAAATTATATTTTTTAAATGTTCTGGTGTGAATGAAAAACCAGTCTTCAATAGTATCCTTTGTGTAAAAATTGTTTTCCCATTCTGATTTATAAAAAAAAAATACAACTGATTAATGTGGTGATTTAATGGAGCAATATTTAAATTCACACTTATATCATCTGGGTAAAATTTCTTCTTAAGGGAGGGCAATTTGAATTACTATTGTTTCAAAACTCTTGTCTATTTTCTATTTTATCTATTTTCTCATTTCTTCTCTTTCCTCTTTAATAGAAATTTCATACCACGTTCTTCAATGAATATTATTCCTTTTTTCTACTCTCATACTTGGTTTTTTAAATATTTTTCTGTTTTGTTTTGCATTGTGTAAGCATTACCTTCTACTTTTTCTGTGACTTCTTTTTACTCTTCTAAGGAAATCTATGTGAAGAGTTTGTAGGTTTGAAATAAACATGAAAACTCATCAGAAATCTGTCAAGACATCAAGTGAAATTACCGGTTTTTCAGAGTATAAAATGCACTGGACTATAAGATGCAGCTTAGTTTTTGGGGAGGAAAATAGGAAAAAAAAAAATCTGCCTACCAGGTATTCATCTGGTTAGTGTCCTTAGTCTGGTCAGCTTCAACACATTAGTTTGCTGGTTTTTTTATCCCCTGCTTGGGGATAAAAAACAGCTTCTAAAGTAAGCTAAGAGGAAGCAGCAATGAGAAAAGCAGGCAAAGCATGGGGGCGGGGGGAGAGATCGCTTCACTTGGCTAGTGCCTAGTTAGGGCTGAAAAAAAGCTTCTAAAGCACAGAGGAGAGTCGGAGCAGGCAAAGCTGGGAAGATCGCTTGCTAGTGTCTCATTAGCGCCTCGTTAGGACTGAAAAAAGCTTCAAAAAAGCTACATTCGGGATATAAGACGCACCCAAATTTTCAGCCTCTTTTAGGAGAGAAAATGAAAAATATGATAGGTGGTCCAGTTCACCAATCATGGAACTATTATCTAACATTTCAGCTACAACTTTCAGACTGATTTTGATGCTGAAATCTGATCTTTAATAAGATAAGTAAAAGGGCAATAAAAGGAAAATTAGCTATTGACAATGGAAGTCTAGATCAGTAGTTCAAAGTAGTTCAACTGAGGACCCATTTTGTTGGGGGCAATAAGCTGACTTTGTATAAATATAAATATACAAAAGTATGAAGGCTATTGCTTAATGCATTGTAAGCCGCCCTGAGTCTCCGGAGAAGGGCGGCATATAAATCAATTAAAAAAAAAAAAAAAAAGGTTAATGGAGACTGTGAAAGGTAAAAGACTAATTCAGCAGTAAGGAAAGCATTGTGAATTTAAGAACAGAAGAACTAATAAGTGCAGCATGGTACAATGAAATATTTTTTTTAATAGATCAATTAGAGAAAATGGTAAGTAGAAATGGCCTTGGGAGACAGAAGGAAGAACCACAGCTTGGGCAATGGTCTGATAAATGAAATGTGAGTCTGAAGGAGAGGTAGGGGTAGGTGGGAGTCTGAAGGACAGGTGGGGGTAGAGGGAGCATCTGAGAAGGGACCCTGTATAGGTTCCAAGAGAATAAAAGTAAGGGAGGAGAGAAGTATTTTCAAACTTGCAAGATTCTGTAATTGCAATCTTAAACTAAAGATAGTGTTAGTATTCATGATTGGTGCTTCTTGTCTGGACTGAAAAAGGTAGTATATTATTTCCTGAAATGAAAAAAAAAAAGTTTAGCTACTTAATTTATTTGATTTTTATTGCACCTTTATTAATTTATAAGTAACTCAAGGCAGCGAATATTCATAATAGTTCCTCCTGTTATTTTCCACACAATAACAGCCCTGAGGTTGATTGATTGGCCCAAAGTCACCCAGCCTTTTTTACATGCCTAAAACAGGACTAGAACTCACTAGAGGTTTCCTGGCTTCTAAACTGGTGCTTTAAGAACTGGACCAAACTGGCTCTTTGAAGTCTCAAGTAATCGCTTTCTAGAAGAAAAAAATGATCTTTCTGCTTGGTCTGTCAAAAATATCGGCCACTCATTAGTTCCTATGTGTAGGGATGGATGATATAATCCTCCTTCTAACCCAGTTCCCTGAAAATGCACCCCATACCCATGTTTTCATTTTAGCTATGATTCAAAACTGCTGTTTCTGATCTGACCCCATCAAAGCAGATGGTTTTTAGCAATTCATTTCATCCTAGTAGCAGCCCCAACTCCAGGCTACAGGGCCTGACACACTCTTTCCCTCCAGTGGCTAGTTACTGTCATAGGCTGCCATTTTGTTCTGGCTACTGGGCTCCTACATTCCCTGTGATTGGGAGTTGCTATGCACAGTTATGTTTACCAGATTACTGCTAGGGTTTTAAATGATGTTACTTCAGTCTGCACTTGTCTTCAAATGTACAACATGGACAAAAGGAAACTTTCCCCAGATAAATCCACTAAAATAGGACAAGATGTCACAATACTTGAATTTATGGTACATTTTTAATTTTTTTCTTTCTATAGCCTTTCTGGGAATAGTTAAATTTAATATTTTATTAATAAACATGAAAATGCATGTTTACTATTTTTCATTGCTTGCTTTTGTTGAGTTGGAACCAATTGCCATATTTTACATATAAATATAACTTTGAATAGTGCAAATTTGACCACTTCATGGGATTTTTATCTGTACCAATCACACCTAGCTGTGTCTCACTGTAGTGAGGGAAATGACACAATATCATTTGATCATTTATATCATCTGTGTGATTTATTCGTAATACAAGTGGTATAAACTGTCAGAAATTGTATAAATCACCATAGAATGTGGTCCACTGTATTTAGATCCAGGAAAGCAAGGCTTCATTGCATTTGATAAAAAGAGAAGATAAAATTTAAAAGATTTTAATAATCTGGCAAGCTGATCTCAGGTGGGAGGTACCCCTTTTCCATTCATCACAATTTTCACACATATTCAGAAGAGTAAGAGTTGTACTAGAATGGCTTAATGTAATTTTGATGACAATAGAATATGGTGTCACCATATATTTGTTGTATTCTTTTAAGGAAATTATCTAGCAATCACATAATTTAAAAAATTAAATTTCAGTGGCAGCTATTTTCATTTTTCATTCTGATTGTGTACCAAATGTTGCTTGCTTATGGAACCTAGATTTGGGGAATCTGCTTATAAAATCCAGGTCCTATCTATCTTAGTTACAGGTAGTTTTGGACCTATGATCACAATTAGGACCAGAATTTTGGTCATTGATGAAAATAGTTGTTAAGCAGGATGTTACATACTCACTTTGCTTAGTACTTGCAGTCTGGGCAATGGCAGTCCCAGTTGTGAGGTGATCTCACAGATGTTTAAGCAGATGGAGTGGCAGGTAAGGAATGAGTGGTTGCCTCAGGAGAATGGGGGAGGCCCTGGAATGTCAGATGTAAGCTGCATGTGAGTGTGTGGGGGTGCTGCAGTGTGGTGGAAAGCCTCAGATGCAGCACTTGCAAGAACAAGGCTGGATGTGAAGTAAACATTCATGATCTTCAACAGTCTTAGTCAGCTTGCACTGACTAAGTCCACTGCTGCCACTGAGAAATGCCAACAGTTCCCCATATCAACCCATTTCCATCTGGATCTAGGTTGCCCTGCACAGAGACACTCGGCCACAGCTTTGAGACTAGGCAGAGACCTGGGGCCTTCAGCAGTCTCAATCAACTGCCACCCACAACTTCAATCCAAGCACTGTCACTGAGAAATGCTGCCTTGGGCATGAGCCTTGGAGAACAGCACAATTGCCCCTGCTGCCCAATACTTCCCAGGGTGTGCTGTGTGCCATTCACCTTCAGACTAAAGGGAAATGAGATAAGATGGTGAGGCGAGGCAAGGTGAGGCAAGGCAAGGCAAGGCATAAGATAAACTTTATTATCACTTTTCTGTGTATACAATGGCACACATTAAAATGAAACGCTGATGCCCGCTTTCAAAAGATTTGATATACAGACAGACAGACAGACAGACAGACAGACAGATGATAGATGGATGATAGGCAGGCAAGCACCGATACACATAAAAATTGGAAGTTTAGTAGAGAATAAAAGACTGCCAGAGTTAGGAAAACGTGATTGGCTGATAAGGGATTTTTTTTTTGTTGAAGGGGATGAATCAGAAAGCATATTCAGAAGAATGCCTATCAACCACTAATGGGAGGAAATCTTGACACACGAAATAATTGGCAGCTAATTTCTTATTTCATAAGCTTAGTGATATTAAATGAAAATTAGACATTTTAATTTCACTATTCCCAACCTAATTTTTTCCTTTGTGGATTGGATTTGTCAATACAAATATTTTAAGAAGGCATAGTCTTTTTAAACACATTGACTGGTGTTTTGGAGGAATTCAATATTTTTTATGGAACTTACCAATTCTGCAGTATTCTAAGAAGCATTGAATAATGGACAGTTCCTTAACTCATGTTTTCTTCTTTTTATCTGCTTGCTAAAAGTCCAAGATTCAAGTTATAAATTCTGGAACAAATCAGCAAAACATAAACAATAGTGAAAAACGTCAGATCTTGTATATTTGGGGAAAAAGTGCTAGAAAGACTCATCTTTCTTGTCACACGTAGATAACTGTACTCTTTCTAAAGAACTGTTTCTTTTTATCTTTGTCTCTTCCTTACACTGCAAAATTCAAATTATTTCATTAATCACTCATTTAAAATATGCACTTCAAATGGAGTTTTAATTGAAACAGTCCCTTATGAAATGTGTTTACTTATCACATTGCCATCAATACTAATTTAGATATATACATCTGTCATTTGAATTTAACAATGCATTTAAGGCAATTTATCTCCCGATGAAGTAATTCTTGGCATAATAATAATAATTAATGAGAAGACAGTTTAGATAAGAGAAATAGCTAGTTCAGACATACAATATTTGGTTTAATGATGAAAAGTAGTCACTTTTTTTCTTTTTCCCTTGCATTCTTATAGCCTATCACTCAAATTACCAAATAATTCTTATTTACAAAACTTCTTTTTTATGATTATTTTCCTTACAAATATGATAAATGTTAAGCTTGGATTTTATTAAAAAAAGAAAGTATATAGCCCATAAATTTTGTAAGTATAAATGGTCTATGTATAAATTGCTAGTTATATAAATAAGTATTTAAAATATAAAGGATCAAAAAATATCCCCCAAATCTCTATTTATGCTTGAGATTTCAATTGTCAATATTCTGACCTCCATATCTTTATTTCAAGCAGTATGTAATGTTTATTGAAAATTTAATAGTTGCTTAATTAGATATAGTCATATCCCAAGATCAAAAGAGGACAGCTTTCAGTTCCACACAGGAGCAATATATCTTACTTCTCCACAGAAAGGATCATTATGTTTAATTCATTATTTTATTTATATTCTACCTTTCTGTCATGGAGAAACTCAGTGTTGTAGTTTGGGATACTAATGTGGTCATTTGTTCAGATATTGTTAACATTAATAGATTTTAGATTTATCAATATCTCCACTTCTTCTCTATTTATTTTTATAGATAATCCGTATTAATTATTTAAGCCCCAGCATACAGTTCTATAACTATAATCAAAGTTATATATTAAGCTTCCAATAGAGTCATCAGATAAAGAACTAATGACTATTTTTAAATAGATTATTTATATCCTGCCCTTACCATTTTCTTATAAACAACTTAAAGTGGAAACACATGTAGTATTCCATCTTTCTCCTCCTTCCTTCTTTCTCCAATGTTTCCCACAACAACAACCCTGTGATGTGAGCTGGGCTGAGAAAGAGTAACTAGCCCAAGGTTGCTAAACTGGCTTTCATGGCTAAACTAGGACCAGAACTCAGGCTATTCCTGTTTCTATCCGGGTGCCTTAACCAGTAGGGACAGACATGCTCAGGGAGAAATTGAAGCAAGAGTTGGGTGCTTTCTTGAGAATAGATGCTATCAGATCTGGAAAGCAGAACTTCAGAACCCATCAGTTATATTACCCAAACAAGTGCCTAGGTTCTATGGGTATGAGCTGGCCCTGCAGTAGACAGTGTCTAGGTTTGAGCTGGTGACAGACCAAAGCCCTGTCCAGGAAGCCATAAGGGAACCATTTGCCTTGACTGTCTATTTATTCCACTGCCTATAGAGTTCTTTGATAGATCTGTGCATCTGATCTCTTCAGTATAACATTGTACTTGTTTGCAAGAGTTTCTGTATTTCTCTAAATGCTCAAGGAAGTGGAAAGGTCAAATCTTGGATTAAGCTAACATAAACATTGGACAACTGTACTGATACGATTTCAAGTCCTGCTCTTCCCAACCTTCTTATTCAGTTAATTACCTCATAGTTTAATCAGCTCTGACACTGGTTTTCAGTAGACAGTCATATTTAAATGTTTATTTTCAGCTACATTTAATTGTTGGAGCTCTTTGGCATAGAAAAAAGGGAAGTGTATTTGTTTTGAAATAGGAAGAGTGAGCAAGAGCATGAATTAAACATGTGCTTATCTTTGCCTTTAAAAGAAAAAAGATAGCTTAAAGTTATGGTTAGCATACAATTTCCAATTTAATACTATGAAGTAGAATAATTTTAAATTACAAGTGCTGTGATAAAAAAAGTAAATAGAATATTGACTTTCTGTCACTGCTTGTGTGACATGGGTCTTGCATAATTCAAACACTGAAGTGCATCCATAAGGGATAGATAAAGAGTCTGTGCAGAAGAACTAGCAAAATCTATTAGAGCAAGAGGATGACAGTTGCTTAGACATATTATCTCAGAACCTTGTACTATATTTCAAATTGTCTGAGATCCCTAGAGCAATTTCAAGCTGAAAGAACATGAACTAATATAATTAGGTTGAAGATCACTTCTTCATTGACAGATACGCTACAGAATTAGAAATGAAATATTACAGTCAAAAAGGTTTGACTCCATCATAGATTGCACCCTGTTGACTCATTTGTTCTTAGCAAATCTTCCAAGGAAGGGCTCAAATCCAGGACACTTGAATATACTGTATGTCAAGAGTTAAGGTTCATAATGAAATGTGGGAAGATTTTGGGAGAATAGGCAAAAAGACGCTACGAAGGTAATGATTTAAGAGGTAATGAATAAGAGAAAGCATAGACTTCTGGTTGACGTTGCAGCGGGAACAGACTGGAAAATAGCAGGCTCTGATGAGCTGCACAAAATCCAGCCAGATGAATTGCTGCCAGGAGGCTTTCGAGCCATAGTCATCTTGAAGGGATGGTGAAGAAAGGAGAGGCATTTCGTGGACCGCGAGGAATTGGCAATTTCCTCAATGGAACTAAAACAGCTCTCACAAAGTGGCAGCAGGAGCAGCGAACATCCTATAGTGGCCACCTTGAAGCTGGGACAACTGAACCAAAGAATTGTGCAGCAGTGGTGATTGGACGGAGTGCCAGAACTGAGTGAGATAAATGCCAATTTATACTAAGAAAAATAAAAACTGAAGTTTTAAAAGAATTCCTGACCTTGGACTAGCTGCTATCTAGCATTTGGGGGGAAAAAGCAAAAAGAAACATACACACAGAATAAAGAGAAGGCATGGACTATAATATAAAGAATCTAAGAGAAAGTCTTGGATTTGGAAAGTTGCGAAACACAAAAGATTTTGAAAAAGAAAGAGAATGATTTTTGGAAGAAAATAATAAGTTATAAGTGAACTTTGAAAAATTATTGGACATTTTGACAAACAATTGGATAAAATAGCCTGCTTTGTAATGGAGTAGAAACGGAGAGTGTTATCTGCTGGAGGAAAAAAAAAAGCACTGTAACATTCTATTCAAATAGACAAAACAGAAGAAATAGCAGCTGGAAATTTCGACCTTGGCCGTTTAGAAGATAATTTGGACACTGTGAGAATATTTAAGGAGTGACTGTGTTTTACATCTGGGTGATTGTTTTATTTCCCTTCTGTTCTGGAAGATAGTTTTATAACTGGATTTGACTGTTGCTGAATTAGGACAATAATTAATAATTGAGAAGAACATTTTAACTTTAAAGAACAAAGGCATAATTGAAGAAGAAAAGAAGAGGAGATATAAGAAAATTATACAGACTTTAAATTTTGGCTAAGTGCATAGAGATATAATTGGGGAGGTATTAGTAATCTTTTAAATTGTCATAAAATGGAGTTGCAGATGTATGAAGAGTTACTTTTGATGTTTAAAAGCATGTGTGAATCTTTAATAGGCAAAAAAGAAATGGAAAATTCATTTAAATATACAAGAAAAAGAAAATGAAGAGAAGTTGGAAGAGGGAAGAGGGAAATTTAAATGAGAAACAAGAAATTAACAATGTTGAACAGAAAATATTAAAAAATAGAAATCAGATACAGAGCATTATAGAAATAGTTGGGAATATAAAAAGAGCAGAGAGGAAAGGGAGGAAACTTTCCCTAAAAAAGAAACAGGCAAAAGGAAAGAGGGAAAAACCTGGAAGAGACAAGGGAAATCTTTGGTAAGGGATGTTCAAACAACACAACAAAAAAAAAGATAAATGGAAGCCAGTAGATGAAATGCAACATATATAAAAAAATTAAAAAGAGAATTGAGAAGTTAGAATGAGATAAAGGGTCATGCAAAAAATTATTAGAAAAGGGGATGCTAAAAAGATATAGAGATGATGGTTAAAGTTGAAAGATGATGGGGTAAAAATTGGCAAATATAAATGAGTAGAACAATAAATGGGAATGGGAAAGTAGACAATATAATAATAATAATAATAATAATAATAGTATTTTTTGATAGTTTTTAAAATTAGAATTTTAATTGTTCTGGTAGTGGTAAGAGAGAAGAATTATAGGATATACTGTGATGTTAGCTAGATGAAAGCATTGAAAATGAAATTATAAAGAAATATGTAACAATAATATGGTAGAAATTGACAAAATATGATATGGCGAAAATGATTATAAGTGAATATATGATAAAGATGAATGAATAGAGTTTGTCTACACTAAATCTCAATAGATAGAAATGTGAAAATAAGCAATTCAACAATATTATTAATTTTGATATCCATGTAAATTAAAATGTAAAGAGAATAACAATGTTGAAATTATGAAAGTGACTATTTTTGCAAAGAAGAAGGAATAGAACGTGTTTGTGATAAACCACAGCAGATGGAAAGGTGAAAATAAGTAATCTAAGAATATCATTGATTTTGATAATGTAAATTAAGATGAATATTTTATTGTTAATGATTGGGTAGATGGAATTAGAGAGACACTTCCTGAAATGAAGAAAGAATGTGAACAATTGGAGTAATTGTAATTGAGAAGAAGTATAACGTGTAAAGTGATGTAATATAAATATAAAATTGAAAATAAAAAAATGATGGAAAGAAAATAATATGGCAGAAGTTGAAATAAGAAGAGATAGAGAAAAATTATAAATTTGTGAAAAAGCATACACAAAAGAGATAAATATTGGAAAAAATGGGAAGATTAAGATATATTATAATGATGATTTTGATTATGTATAAGATGTGACCTGGTCAACACTCATAAAATATGTATGATGAAAGGAATTTTTAAAAATAAATCTTATCTAAATACATACATACATACATACATACATACATACATGCATACATACATACAAGTGTATGTATGTATCAGTGGTGAAATCTAAAATTTGTTACTACTGGTTCTGTGTGCATGGTTTGGTAGGGGGGTAATGTGACTGGGTGGGCATGGCCATTTTTTTCTTTTAGTTTTAAAGCGATTTTTTCTACAACCTCTTTGGCGAAGAGGTTGTTAAAAAAATGCTTTCAAAAGGCTCTGACAGTCCCAACTGAGTTGCCTGATTGGCAGAGACTTTTTTCTTTTACTCTACCAATCAGGCAACTCAGCTTGGATCGTCAGAGGCATTTAAAAGAAAAAAAACCCCCAGTTTTTCTTTTAAATGCCTCTGATGATCCAAGCTGCCAAAGAGGTTGTAGAAAAAATGCTTTTAAAAGTAAAAAAAAAAAAAAAAAGCCTCTGATGATTGTGCGGCTCAGCTGGGCATGGGTGGTGGGGCAGGGATTTTTGCTACCAGTTCTCCGAACCACCTGCCTCCATTGCTACCTGATTGGGTGATCCGGTCCAAACCAAGAGCATTTCACCCCTGGCATGTATGTATGTATGTATGTATGTATGTATGTATGTATGTATCTATAGCATAGCCTGCAACTGACTAGTTGGTAGGGAAAGATGCTCAAAAAAGACCTTCCCTATTTCTTAGGTGGTAAAGGAAAATGGAGGGAAGTAGGAGATTTCTACTTTCAGACTTGCAAGATTCTCTCAATGTAGCTTTACAATAAAGTGAAATTAGCTCATCTGATTGTGGTTCCCATATGCTTTATCCACAAGGCAGACAAGGCTGCAATTCAATGAGCACTGTATAATCAAGTGGACAAAATATAGACATTCAGCAGATATCAAGCCTAGCCCAAGAAAAATGTAACATATCCAACCAAATTTCAGTTATTTGCCTTCACCATATGGACAGAATCTTGCCAGAATAAATCTATGCAACCCTAACCTAACATCTACCCTGGGAGATTCTAGGGAATTACTATTGTAAATCTCTTTCTTTTTCCATGATCCAGCTCTGGATTGTGCTGTGTCCTGCCTCGTCTCCCTCCTTGGATATCTTCCCTCTTTCCTGGGAACTTGCTGTATTCTGTAGTCTATCACATCACCTCCTCTTTTATAGAGACATTTATCACATCAGCCCAGCATTGAGATCCCTTTTTAACCATCATCATTGTCTATGAAACCTAAATTTCACAATGATAAGCTATCAGAGTGAGAGGTGGGTTCTACTTACCTTTACTACTGGTTCACAACGGGGCCATGCTCTTCTGTGCAAGCGCAGAAGCATTTTGATGACATCGGGGTCAGTGGGCGGAGCCTCTTGCCGGTTTTACTACCGGCTCTATAGAATTGGTGCGAACCAGGGGAAACCCACCACTGATCAGAGTACCAATAAAATAATTCCATTAGGTACAGGTCATTTGGTAAGTCCAAATGTATTTCTGAATTTCTGTATTCAGAAGCCAAGTCTCTGTACTCAGAAAAACAAAGACTTGATTTAGCTGTCTTGGGATAATCAAAGGTTTTATCTGGGCAAGTAAGATGAAGTTTGAGATTTTGATTTTGTTATGTTGTTACTGTTTTGAGCGGGAAGTTCAAACTGGGGGACATTTCTGATTGGTTACTGGCCAGCAGCCAAACTGTATATAAAGAGTGCTGCTGCCAGCATTGAGTTGCTGAAGTCTCACCATACAATAAAGAACTGTTGTCACTAGCCTGTCTGTGCTGCTTCGTTATTGCCCAGCCATTTCATTTGGCGACGAGGGTGGGATAAGCACACAGAAGGTTCAGAAAAGAGCTAACGACGAGACACGGTCCCCACCAGGACCATAGACTTCAGCCATGGCAGAGTACGTTCCGCCAACACCATTTGATCCTACTCGTGAAAAATGGAGGTCCTACATGACCTGATTCGAGTGCTCACTCGAAGCAAGCGACATGCACGGGCTCTTCGCAAATCGTAAACAAGCCCTGTTCCTGAGCCATTGTAGACCGGACGTCTTTGAAATGGCTGAGTCACTGTGCGAGCCCACCCCGTTACAAACGGTACCATGGGACACACTTCAAGCAACTCTCAGGGCGCACTACGCCCCTGCACCCTTCAAGTTCGTCCAGCGTTACCAACTGAGGCAGAGAATCCAGAAAGAGGGGGAACTGGTGACCGCATATGTAGCAGCGCTCCGCAGGGCTGCGACCCACTGTGACTACCGAGACCTGGACGACGCACTGCTAGAACAGTTAATCTGCGGTGTACGAGACACCGGGCTTCAGAGATGGCTGGTTTGACTCTTGCCAGTGCCTTAGACAAGGCCAGGGCACACGAAGCATCGACAAAGGCCTTGGAGGCTTTATAGCGTCCTCAGCCTGAGAAAAGTGGGTCTAAAGCGGTCCCAGTTCACCGTGAGGAGACGAGAACAAGTTCGGAAGAAGAGTCAGACAAAGACGTCTTCCGAACTGAAAAAAGAAAAGGTGAGCCAAGCCGCTGTCGAGAGAGCTGCCTGAGTTGCGGTGGCCAGCATGAAAGACAAGCCTGCAAATATCACAAGGCCATTTGCAGACGCTGCGAGAAGAGAGGTCACTTGGCGCGAGTATGCCGGGCGCAAGTTCCGCGTTCTTCCAAACCACGTGAGCCGGGCAGCCAATCAGAGCCGCCACCACCTTCAAAACGACCAATCCAGAACAAGGGAGCCAAAAAGCGGTGCAAAATTCAAACTTACAGCACGAGAGTCGGCCAAGCCAGCACAGCGACCGAAGAAAAAGTCTTCACTACTGTCAAAATCAATGGTCAACCATGCGGCATGGAGATCGATACCGGATCTGCACTCTCCATCATGTCGTGGGCTATGCTACAGTCCCTGCTTCTGGGCTACAGAAAGAGCCAGCTATCGAGACAACGCGTCCATCTGCTAGACTACCAGGGGAACCGCGTTCCAGTCGAAGGCATCGACACCTTCACCATTTCCTACGGCGAGTTCAAGGAAAAGCTACCGCTAACCATCGTGAGAGATCCACTACCCAGCCTCCTAGGTCTACGCTGGTTCCGAGCCCTCGGCATGGGCTTCACGGGGGTCCACAGCCTCAGCGGATCATCATTAAAAGAACAATTCCTGCACGAATTCTGGGACGTTTTTGAAGACATCTTGGGCAAGTACGTGGGGACCCCGATTTCGTTTAATTTGGACCCAGGGGTAGCCCCAATTAGGCTTAAGGCAAGGAGAGTCCCTTTCGTGCTTAAACCAAAGATCGACGCAGAGCTAGATAAACTGATTAGCCAGGGCATTTTAGTGCCAGTAGACCATGCGAAATGGGAAACCCCAATAGTGACCCCACTTAAGGCAGATGGGTCTATCAGAATTTGCGCTGATTACAAATGTTCCATCAACAAGGCGTTACAGCAAAGCACTTATCCTGTTCCCGTAGTTCACCACTTACTGCACTCCCTAGGTTCAGGGAAAATATTCGCAAAATTAGATCTTGCGCAAGCTTATCAGCAGCTGCCAGTAGACGACGCTACGGCAGAAGCGCAAACGATTGTGACACACAGAGGGGCTTTTAAATGCACTCGGTTGCAATTCAGAATCAGTATAGCCCCGGGCCTATTTCAAAGTACAATGGAGCGCCTTCTATAAGGCCTACCCGGAGTCGTCCCGTATTTTGATGATGTTCTAATTAGTGGCCATAATGAAAAGCAACTGGCAGAACGAATCAAGTCGACCCCGACAAGATTCCGGGAAGCCGGCCTAAAACTTAAGAGATCAAAATGCAAAATTGGGGTTCCCTCAGTGGAGTTCTTAGGATACAAGATTAACGGGTCGGGGATCCACCCCACCGAAAGCAAAGTGAGAGCCATTAAGAGCGCCCCCACTCCCAAAACCAAGACCGAAATGCAGGCTTTCTTAGGCCTTCTTAATTTCTACACCATGTTTTTAAAAGACAAGGCGACGGTAGCCGAACCCCTACATAGACTCTTAGGGAAGAGCGTTCCATGGGTTTGGGGCAAAAGAGAAGCGGCAGCTTTTAATGCGGTGAAGAAGCTTCTCTACGAGGACAGCTTTCTAATGCAATATAGCTCTGAGCTGCCGTTGGTCTTAGTTTGCGACGCCTCTCCGTTTCGCATTGGCGCCGTGCTCAGCCATAGACTACCTAATGGCCTAGAGGCGCCAATCACTTACTACTCCCGGACTCTGTCATGTGCAGAGCGCAATTATAGTCAACTTGACAGGGAAGCCCTAGCCGCCATCGCAGGGGTAAAAAAATTCCACGAGTACCTGTTTGGCCGCTCATTTGACTTAATAACCAACCACCAACCAACCACCAATAACCGACCACCAACTGTCCCCGGCAAGGGCCTCCTTGCCGGGGAGAGGCCCACCCCTGCCGCACTTTCGCCTAGAATGACTAGGTGGTCAATTTTTTTGGCCGCATACTCCTATAGACTTATTCACTGTCCTGGAAAAGCAATGGGCCATGCAGACGCCCTTAGCAGGTGTCCCCTGCCTGACATTTTAGAGAACCCGACTCCCGAGGCCCCGATCCTCTTACTGGATGCTGTGCCACCAGGGCCTCTGTCTTCGGCCGAGGTGGCCAAAGCTTCCAAGAGAGACTCGACTATACGGACTGTGATGGGCTGGGTCCTGCGAGGCTGGCCCACTCAAACTGACTCTACTGTATTTAAACCCTTTTGTACAAAGCGAAACGAACTTTCAATGCTGGGGGGGGGTGCTTACTGTGGGGAGATCGTGTTGTTGTTCCTGAAAGTTTACGGTATAGAGTTTTAGAAATGGGCATGGTTAGAATGAAGGGTCTTGCCCGTAGTTATGTGTGGTGGCCACATTTAGACCAAGACATTGCTGAGTGGGTGGGGAAGTGTAGGCCCTGTCAGGAGTCACGTCCAGATCCCCCGGTCGCCCCAGTTAGGGAATGGGAGAAACTGAGGGGTCCATGGGGGTGACTCCATATAGATTTCGCTGGGCCATTCCACGGCCAGTCCTTCCTAATAGTGGTGGACGCATTTTCGAAATGGTTAGAGGTTTTTCTAATGCCCTCAACTACCTCGGAGGCTGTGATTAGGGTCCTCCACCGCCTTTTCGCCACGCATGGCCTGCCGGACACATTGGTCTCGGACAATGGGCTGCAATTCACCTCAGTCCAATTTGAGAGTTACCTCGCCAAACTGGGCATTTGGCATGCCCTATCGGCTCCTTTCCATCCGACTTTGAATGGTCAGGCCGAACGATTTGTGCGGACCACGAAGGAAGCCTTGTCCAGACTAGAGTCTGGTGATTGGCAGGCCAAGATTGACCAATTCTTGGCAGTACAACATGCCATTCCCTGCACAGCTACTGGCCACAGTCCGGCTGAACTCCTAATGGGCCGTAAACTAAAGTGTGTCCTGGATCGTTTGCATCCAAATTATTCGGCCGATAATTTTAAGGAGGAAGAGGGAGGCCTCAGGCATTTCCCGATTGCCTGAGATTGACAACAGTCTATGCAAGAAACTATGCCACTGGTCCCTTGTGGGTAGAAGGTATTGTAACAGGGGTGTCTGGACCGAAATCTTACACAGTAGATGTCTGCCAAGGGAGAATTTGGAGGCGTCACATCGACCAGCTAAAAAGGAGACTAGTTAGCGAGAACCCAGACACCGAATACAAGCCAGTCCCTAACTACCAAGATCCTTCCAATATATCTACCTCAAACCCGAGTGAGCCGGAATACTTATCTGGCAAGCCGGAGTTCCAGCGCTGCCCCAGCGAGCCACTCCTCCCAGCCGGGGAAAGTCACACCTCCGAAAGAATCCTGGAGGTTCCATTGGCGGAGCCAGGAGAGACGGGAGGTCCCTCTGACTGGCTCAACGCCTCGCCTGCAACTGAACTGTGCAAGTCGACTCGGACTAAGACACGCCCAGGTCACCTGCGCGACTACGTCTGTAAATATGTTAATACTTGTGGTAATGTGCATTCTGGGAGGGGAGGGGTGTTATGTTGTTACTGTTTTGAGCGGGAAGTTCAAACTGGGGGATGTTTCTGATTGGTTACTAGCCAGCAGCCAAACTGTATATAAAGAGGGCTGCTGCCAGCATTGAGTTGCTGAAGTCTCACCATACAATAAAGAGCTGTTGTCACTAGCCTGTCTGTGCTGCTTCGTTATTGCCCAGCCACTTCAGATTTGTCTATTTATAAATTGCTTTTTAAAATCTTGATTTTGAATATATTGAGTAGGGAGTGATTGTATGTATTCAGCCGCTATAGTTATTCTGGAACTTAGA
This sequence comes from Masticophis lateralis, assembly GCA_030761175.1. NCBI lineage: Eukaryota > Metazoa > Chordata > Lepidosauria > Squamata > Colubridae > Masticophis > Masticophis lateralis. The sequence continues at coordinate 68,325,510 of JAUDYJ010000006.1, forward strand.
AATGGTAAAACACTGTTCTACTCTAACAGACTGATTTCATTATTTTTGCATCAGGCAGTTTAAATTCATTTGAAAACATACAGAAAGCAATGAATAAATTGCATTTGTAGCCCATCTTTTTTTGCAGTAGTTGAAACTTAAAACTGTATATGTTTAACTTCAACATTGTTACTGCATTGAATCAGATTACTGCCATGGATGAATCAATAAACTAGAATGCCAAATAACTTCATGCAGGCAAATTTAGGATTTTTGCTTACATTTTTGTCCATATTTATTGATTTGCTATTATGAAAGAAAGATTCTTTTATCTCCAACTATACAGCCAATATTTCTGCTTGAATGCTTTGTTACCATTTTAAAAATCTACATTTATACCTTCACTTTCAAATTGTATTTATCTTAAGTGGCTTCGCTTTTAATTCCTCTCTCTCCAGGTGAACTTATTAAGTCCATTGGTACTTCTACTTCTGCAGAACTTGGAGGACCACAACCTTCAAGAGCCATGGTGGCATAGTGGTTAGAATGCAGCATTGCAGGCTAACTCTGCCCACTGCCAGGAGTTTGATTCTAAGCAACTCAAGGATGACTCAGCTTTCCATCTTTCCGAGGATAAAATGAGGACCCAGATTGTTGGGGGCAATTGACTGACTCTAAACTGCTTAGAGAGGAATGTAAAATATATGAAGCGGTATCTTAGTCTAATTGCTATTGCTGTCTTCAGTCTTCCTTTTGCCATTTGTAGTCACTCTCTCCACTCTGCTTCTCACTTAAGAATTTGAAGTGGGACTTGAAAAATTCAGGTTCAAGTCCACTTTCAACCATGAAAACTCAGCGCTAAGTACTCTGCCTTGAGTTCCCAAGGAAGAGTGGTTAGAATATAAATCTAACTAATAGAGCAATACATTACAGCTGTTAGATGAATTCAAAGTGTTATGTGTGAATACCAGGCTTGTACAGAATATCATTCTCATAATTTTGGGGATATGTTGTTCTGAAAAACTAAATCTATTCCATTTAATCCACCAGGCTGAATGTCTGAATTGAGAAAGAAGAGTTTCCAAAAATATCAGCATGAAGAATGCATTGCAATGAATCTGTGTTGGTAATGAAAAGGTAACTTTGTGTCTTTTTTTCTTTTCTTTCTGGCTCTGATGGAAAATGGATCTCACAGCTGGAGGGGAAAAGAAAAATCATGCTGTATCCCTGAAATCCTTTGTCCTCGTAAGTCATGTAATAGAGCAAATTATTTCAAGTCTTATTATGTCATTGTCATGAGGATGGACTCCTGTTGTGACATTTTCTGCTCTAAATACTTTTTATATGCAAATAAAATTAAACATCCACCATCTGCAAAACAAATGTGCCTAGGAATGTGGGTGAAAAGGTGCAGCTAATTTGAGCACTATCAGTTGAAACGATTAATGAGAGACACTGTTATCATTTGTCTTCTCACTCTGGGGAACATTAAAATTCAAATGTCTCATAGTCATAATAAAGATGACAAAATGACCAATTATGTGACTATATTCATTGGACTGTGATTGTAATGAAAATTAATGGGAGGATTCAGTTTTAAAACTTGGTTATAAACAACAGATAGGAATGCTGTGATGTGTTGAAGTTTGTCCAAACTTTTATTATTATTATCCAAGAAAACTGGAAATTGTTTTGAGCTGAAGGAGAAAAATAGTATCACCGATGCTGCATCTAGGATGCCAGAAATATTAGATTGCTTGTTCAAATTAAATTCTTTTGATTCTATAGTAAGTTTGTCACATATTGGTTCAATTAAATTTGGCATCAGTACAATGATTTCAATGAGGAAAAATAATTTACTAAGTCAAGATAAACTCATTTAAATATATAGTCAGTGCTCAAGCCATAAATTAGACTTCATTCATCTGTAATCATTGTTAAAAGAGGAATTTATTTCATCTTGTGTCGCAACATGGTTATAATGTAGTTTAAATATTAATTAAAATGTTCATCTGTCTGAAACCACACAATCATGAAAGATGCTGTTCACACATATCACCAGGTACTTGGTCCTTTCATCAGAAAGACAAAAGCAACACTGCAGTTTCATACTACAAGTCCTGCCTCTTCAATGCATAAATTCATGATCACCATGGATGTATAAATGGGATTCTATGACCCTGCTTTCCCAAGGGAACACTACTGTGTTCAAATCTAAAATACTATCTGACATATACTTTAAATGTACTACAGCTGCATTCCCATAATTGGTAACCCTACAGGCAATATTTTACAAGTTTGTTTGCATAGCTCAATCTTTGCAATCCAACTTTCACATTTTGCTGAAGCAGAGTAGTTTGCAAATGTATATGATGCTTCGGTAGGGATACTGTTTGAAAAGACATTTGATTTTTAATTTACTTCACATTATAATGTTCTAATTAGGGCTAGATAGTTATTTAACAAAGACTCAGTCAGTGTATCCCTTCAAAGCTGTTTTGCTTTGCAAAACAGTTTGGCCTCCACATTTCTAAGAGTAAAAATAGCCAAGTTGTTTCCTTTTGTTTGATTCAACTCAAACTCACTGCATGCCAATGAAACTACTGTACATGCAAAGAAAGGTTTTCTTGAACTTTCAGCCAGATACTGGAAACATGTTTGACAAGTAGCAAGTGAACATGGTCATCTAGTACAAATTGTGCAACATGATACCATTGAGCAAATAACTCAAATTTTGCAATTTGGAAATTATATAATTATGGACATTTGCCCTATGACTTTAAGACACATGTGACATCACTTGCCCACCTTGTACAGTGAAGAAATGTAAAGCCCCTTCTTGAGGCAGGTTGTATGCCTTTTTAGACTCACACTGTGTCACTTTCAGAATGCCAAAGATTCAAGGTGAATCCAACTTGGCATAAGTGTAACATTTGTGAAACAAAAATTGAGTGACTTAGAAAAGAAAGATGTAGAAAGGAGAAATTGTGATGTGCTTCTACTCCTAAGCAAAGATTTTATTGTTCTGTTTTAAACTAGAACCTGATTATCTGCATTTCAATATTTTCCTCTCAAGCAATTTTTAGCCAGGGTGGATAAGAGGATGCAATATTCCTGCCTGAATGAGCAAGGAATAAGGCTACTGTCAAATGTCTACTGATTATATGACAACAATATTTTGCTTACTAGCAACTTTTCACATGCTGAAATAGATGGATCAAGCCCTGCTCAGCCCTGATCAACTAAACAGGAGGCTGCATATCACCAGAAAAGCTGACAATGCTTTTGTGCATGTAAAACTACCATGATCAGTCTCAATGACTGTTGATATTAAGCCAGGTCGTAATTTGCTATGACTTTTCACATCTTCCCATCATTCAACTTAAACTCTGTCAATATTCTATTTACAGACACTGATTTGTTATGCTGGGAAGTGAGGAAAGTCCTGACTCAACCCTTAAAAAGACAGTTCCATCATTTCAGGACTATTGTGCCCCTCTTGATGTTTGATTTACATAACCATGTAACTGAAGCATATCAGGTGAAATTGACACCAATGAGAGCTCTACCTGAATAAGGATGATGAAACTTGATCATTACCTGTTGACTTTGTCTTCTTCAACACAGTGTTAGGATATCTTGGTTCTTAGTGTTTCCAATCAAGTATGATCCCCACTCCCATCATCCAAAATAAATCCTCAGCCTTCCTTACAGCTATATGCAAACTACTATTTAACACTGAAGGGTTGAATAGGAATGTTTAAGAAGTGTTTTTTAATATGAGTACAATTGGACATGATCAGAGACCATGATGATTCCTGATTGAATGAAGGATTCTTATGTTGAATAAGCTAAGGAGAAACATCCACCAGACCTTTCTGTTCAATGTGGAAATTGAGGAAACACATTAAGAAGTATTAAGGGGAAAAACTGAAGGACAATCCTATGTACTTAGATTTGAATATACTGCTTAGATTCATGACTTGGTGCAGACAGAGGAAAAATAAATGTGAATGAGGCTCACCTTATGACGATCTCCTAAACATATTGTCAGATACAGCATATGTTTAATCATTGGCATTTCCAATTAAAAGCATCAGTTGGTAGGTGCTTTGGAAATTGTTGTTGTTAATGATCTTGCCCTTTCAACTGTAGTCTCATCCCATTAATGTTCTACTTTGGATATAGTAAATACCCAAATTTTAACTGAAATAGAAACTCTGTGGTCTCCTTTCTATGGTCCCAATGTGTTTACCTACCTGAGAAGATCAAGATGGCATCTCCTTCTTTTCCTTACCCCAAAATTGTTGGAGTGGTAATTGAATCTTGCTGCTAACGAAGTGTTCTGTACTGCATATGAAGGCCCCAACTTAGCCTAAGGAACGCAGGCATAGGCATCTGTAAGAAACCACAATGATGTAAAATCACATGATGTCATTACACAAATATTGCATTATTCTATCTGTGACATAATTACATAAATCACATAAGTTGCATGAAGTCTGTATGATACACATATCATTTGTGTCCTATGCAGGACAAACATAGACAAACACTCCAAAGAGGTGGTGGCAAGTTTTACTTTTTGTCTTTTAGAATAAATGCCCAAGCAACAGGTGTGGGGGGGAATCTATGACAGTTCACCATGGCCAACTTGCCATGGCCAACTCACCGCGGGGCAAGTATTACACTAGTATTCAAGAAATAGTTAAATAGAATAATTAATGCCAAAAGAGGGGCAAAATAAAATTTGAATGATAAAAATTAAAATATTTTAAAATTATTTTAAATAATTAAATTGAATTGTTGAACTGTTCCACAGCAAGTTGTCTGGTAGCCATGGCAGGTTGTCCAGCAGTGAATTGTCCATGGTGAGCTGGCCACAGAGAATTGGCTACAGTGAATTGGTTGTGGTGGGTTGTCCCATTACAGCAGCAGGGAAACTGTGAGAACAATACACACAAATAAAGCAGGAAAGAAATTCAAAAAGTCAAGCAAGTTTGTCTTATTAAAGTCTGAAACTTTCCAACAGTTTGAATTTCCAAGAATTGCTGGGAATCAGGCAGTATATAAATGTAACAATTAATAAAATTGTAAATAGTAAACATCTAAAGAAGTTGGCTAAAGAGTAGCCAGAATGAAGTTCTAAAGTCAAAGCCTCATGGAAGGTTTATTGGCCACTTTCCAACAAAGGAGGGTGCATCTCCTTCGTTCTGTTCTTTTTTCCATGCAGGGAGCCTTTACAGTGGGCCCTTGGCAGCAAGGCAGGTGTTTCATCTTCAGAGCCTGACAGCAATGGCTCTTTCTGATTAAGGCCCACCCCAATTGCCAGTAGGACCTCAGGCAATGGTTCATTGGGTAATTTCCTATCTGACTTTGAGCTTACCATAACAATTTATTCCAAGGAAATGAAGGTCTATAGAAGCAGGATAGACCAGGTGGCATTCAGATTTTTCCTGCTATTCAGTACTTTGCTAAGGCTGCTGTTTTACTTTGATTATTGGTAGCCCAGGCCTTTTTATATTCCACAATACAAGGAACATGTATCCTGAATCTTTGTTTAGTGACTGTAGAGGTACTCATCATTTAGCAAAATGTCTATTGAGATTCTCAGTCACCCAGGTCATGGTTGTCCCAAAAGTGTTTTTTCAGGAGGCAACTGGACTTTATTTTTCTTTGAAGATATTTTGCTTCTCATCCAAGAAGCTTCTTCAGTTCTAACTGGATGGTGGGGAAGAGCTCAGGAGGATCTTCAGCCTACATAACATACATGCATACTTTAAACCCAAGAATACACTAAGGCAGAAGCCTGCCCATCCCAAGAATAAAACTCGAAAGAAACTAAGCAACATGGTATATGCAGTACAAAGCAGTGAGACATGTGCAGATCTGTAAATTGGGGAAACAAAACAACCACTTGATAAATGCATGGCACAACACAGGAGAACAAACCCAAAGATTCAGATGTCCATCTGCATTTAAAAGTCAAATGCCATGCTTTTGAAGACAGCAAAGTCCACATTTCAAACAGAAAGGACTGTTGGTTTGAAAGAGGTGTCAAAGAGTCCATCTATGACAAAATTTAACAGCTCTCTCTCAACAGAGGAGCAGGGATAAAATATCATCTATTTCCAGTCTACAACACAGTCCTTTCAGCAGTTCCAAGAAGGCTCCACACCCTGAGGACACAGATAAACCTCCAAGTGGTGTCAATAACTCTCTAAAAGGATGCAAATAGCCAGCTGCTTGCAAGGAATATAAATCCTTCCATTTCCCATCATCCAGTCAGAGCTAAAGCAGCTTCTTGAATAAGAAACAATAGGTCTTCAAAGAAAAGCAAAGAAAAACAAGAAAGTCCAGTTGCCTCTTGAAAAAGCACCTTTGTGAAAATGATATTTTCTGCTGCACAAAAATCTTACTAGTGAACAGTGATGTGATCTAGAGTACTATCTAAAGATTGATAGTTTTGTCAGTCTGTTTAGTTCCTATGTTATGGATAAGAGAGACAGAATAGTTGATGTTTAACATGCCAATTTTCTTTTGTTTTCCTTGTTTGCCAACTGAAAAACCATTGATTGTACAATCTCATAGAGAACAGTGTATGAAAACAAATTGTTGGGCCATTTCATGTCTGAAGGATGCAAAATGGCCGTCTCTATCTTAAAATAACCTGCACTTAATTCTTATGCAAAAGTTCTGTTTTAAACTAGAACCTGATTACCTGCAAAAGAAATGCTAAAGAAAAGAGCAGCAATCTTGTTTGGCTTTGTGCATCAAAAGCCCGATCAGAGTAACATATTGTCTCTTTTGAATCTTTCCAGAAGACAAATAATTTGTCAACCAAGGAACAATGATTCTCTCCTCTTATAATAGTGAGGAAGTCAGAGGATTTTTTTAAAAAAAATCTAGAATAGCTTTATACAACTGGTACATCCCCACTGACTTCTAAAAATAGAATTCAGCATAGAGAAACTTCTTTGAAAGGTAGTTATTATGGTGCTTTTGTTATGGATGGGACAGCGACAATTCAGTAATGTTTAATTCAAAAGCATTACCACCTTGAGGAAATGGGTCATTTCTTTATTAATTCTTTCACAAGAACTTCATTCATTATTTCTTTATGCACAGAAAGGAACATTCAGTAAGTGACAGGTGAAATTTGAATCGTCTGAAAGAAGAGAGGAATATAGTTTTCCTGGTTTGGAAAACCTCTGTATTATGTTATTACTTCTGGTAGGTTATTTTTTTCTATAGACTATGCAGTCAATGTGCAGGCACACTGTGACATGAAACAGCAGGAGAATCAAGCCAATTGTGCTTAATCTTACCTCCTGCCATTCTACTTACTGGATTCTGAATCCATAAGAAAGAGTATCAAGTTATGCGTACAATGTGAAATACACTTGTGCTGTTTTTAGTTCCTCTGCCCTTTGACAGAGCAAAATTTTAAGATATTATTACTGATTGGTCAGAAGGCATAACACATTTTTAAGATAATGATAATGATGATGATTTCTAATTTACAACTATCTTCCTGCTATAGAACAGTACAGAAGTCTATAGTCTTTTTTATCTGTTATATCTAAAGAATTTAGGTATAGTTGTGTTGAAAGAACATTAAGCAGAAAACTGTAAAATTATTGCTGAGGAGTACTTTTCTGAAATGCTTATTCCAACAAAATATGGAATTTTGTTTGTCTTCATTCGCCTTAACAAAGAAAAACAAACAAATAAACATGATAGGATTTGCACTCTGAAGAAATATTTGAAAACAAATGTCACATACTTTGTAATGATCGTGACAAAATTATGTCTTGGGTTCTTTTAGTTAACTTTCCCCTATTTTAATGAATAGCAAAATCTGTCATGTTTTATGGCTATGAAATAGACCACAAGGGTGTAAACATTGCCAAGTAATTCCAATTTTACACCAATGAATTGTTTCCCATTCAAGACATTAAAAATAGCTAACTTGCTGAAAATGGGCAATTTGGAACCAATGGGACTATCAGAGACAAATATAAAACAATCCTTCTCATTGTAAAATCTAGTACCAAGAAAAATAAAGGTATCTCATAGGAGTTGCCTGGCACCAAAACATAAAATAATTCAACACTGGAACAGCAGTTTTGTTTTTGTTTTTAAAAAAGGGAATAGGCAAGCTCACTCTTTCATATTCTTATTTTCTTGCATGACCCTTTTTCTTTACTGTTCAAAAGAAAAGCACACAACAAAAGTATAATAGGGGCAAAAGTAAAATATCTTGTATATGTGTATATCCTGAATTTTAATGTGATTTAATAATATTATTACAATACAATGAATATTGTAGCAGAAAGAATTGAAGAAATATACATGCCTAACCATAACTACTATTAATGAACAAAATACTGAGACAAATGACAAATTTCTACTGAACAGTTATAGCTCTTTATGGCTCTTTCAAACAATATGATCTTTTGTGGACCAAAAGATATTACTTACATTCCTCTAACAAACATTCCTCTAACAAACATGAAACTGGAAAATAAAGTGTTGGAAAAGACAGTGGATGATTCCAAATTATATGTGATATTCAATAGTAACTGCAGTAAGTTCCACAACCACAAACTGTTAAAGCTAGGTCTGTTTTTCAATTATTAGAGGATCTATGATTTTAGACTACATCAAAATAAAACACAATAGGGAGCAAGCAGCTTCTAAAAAATGATGACCCCATATATGAACATAAAGAAAAAAACCGATACTCCCAAATCAAATACAATAGGAAACAAACAGCTTCCATAAAAAATGAGCCTACATATGCATCTAAAGAGCAAGCCCAATGGAAACATGTCACTCTTAGAAGAAAACAACCATAGCTCACTCCAATGAGGAACTGAACAATTGCTACCATAGCCTCTCCCTGGAAGAAAATATACAGACACTCATAAAAGAGCATTCATCAATAGTTTCTAAAAAAAGAGGCACAACCCAGCATTCCTATGACAGGAAGAAAAGTATCCAGACTTCCCTAAGGAAAAAACCCCGAATATTGGTGATAGGAGATTCAATTCTTAGGGGAACAGAAACTATAGTCTGCAGACCAGGCAGTCAATCTAGGAAGTTATATAATCTCCCTAGAGCAAAAATCAAAGATGCAACTAGTACCTTAGTAAAAAAATCAACCCTATGCAATACTGTCCCTTTCTTCTCCTACACATGGGGACCAATGGCACAACAATGAATCTGAAAACAATAACAAGAAATTATGAACAGCTACGTAAGAAAGTTAGAGAATTAGGAGCACAAGTGGTGTTTTCATCTATACTTCCAATAAAAGGCCAACATCCAATGAGGGAGTAAAGGACTTTAGAAACAAACTACTGGCTTCTGGTGTCATTAACAGAACTTTGGCTTCCTAGACCACAGTCTGCATTACCTAGATGAAGGGCTACTGACAAAGGATGGACTGCACTTCACAAGAATTGGAAACAATATGTTTGGAAAATGACTGGCTCATCCAGGGCTTTAAACCAAAATTGAGGGAGCAGGGGGGCAATAGTATATGAAGGCAGATATGATATAGTTGCCATTATTGAAACTCATGACTGGAATGTACTGATAGAAGGATACAAACTATTAAAAAAAATATTCTTACAAAAGAGGAGGTGGAGTTGCATTATATATAAAAGATCACTAAATCTCTAGAGAAGTACACTGTTCTGACCCAGCCTTCACCAGCCCCACTCAACAGCTTACTCATGAGGAGAAACCCCTTTTTATTTAGAAAGGCAGGAATTCACGGCATTCACTGACAAAGCTCCAGGTCACACATCCTTAGGTGATTCACAAGCAATAGCAGTCTCTTAGTTCCCTGCAGGGAATTAGCACTTCAATCCCAACACAAAGAGTCCTGACCAACCTCAATAGTGGCAAGGAAGTCCTGGCAAGGAATCTGCCAGAGGGAACTCTTCTGGTACATGAATGGTTGTCTCCAACACCCCTCCTCCTTATATCCCAGCCAGGAAGGGACTTGTTAACATCTCCTTCTTTTTCTGGAAAGCTGGCCCTCAGTCCTGCATTGCTCTCCTCTCAGCACTTCTCTGTGCATGCACACATCTGGGACAGGCCCCAGATGTTCCTGCCATCATTCAGCTCAGTCCCCCCAAAACAGCTGTCTCTCCACATGAGTGTGAGTAGATGGGTCCTGCTCTGCATCTTGCTCTGAGACCTCCTGCTCTTCAGAGCTGTGACAGGTCCCAATGGTAACCCAGGCACCCCCTCCATCTCCTATGACTCATCTGACTCTCTTTCTCTTTCTCTCTCACACACACTTCCAACTTGTAATTTTTAATGTTAATGGAAAATTTGATATGCCCAAAGGTTTTTTGATGGTTTTGCTTGTCAAGGAAGACTGGTAGTCCTTGACCTATGGGTTTTACTGCTGATTCTTCTTTGATATCAGCTACCTAATTTATCTCTCATGCTTAATTCCTTCCTTTAAAAATTTGGACATTTCAGTTGCATTTACTTTTCTGAAAAGCTGCCATTATGCTCTTAATGTATCAATTAAACTTTTTTGGGGTGAATGGTGAAATTATTTAGTACAATAATAAGCATTAGCTTTACATAGTGATTTATAAGCACCTCTTTTATTGCTTATACACCATACATTTTTGAAAATAAATACTACATTGCTCTCCATCACTGGATATTATTTTGGAAAGATATTCTAAAATAGGTAGTTTGTTGATTGACTTGTTTGGTGATTGTTTGCAGTTATGACAATGAAAAGATAACTTTGTGCATTTACAACCAGGAAAGCTGAACTAAAATTAAAGCACAGTCACACTTTCACCTAATAATTGCTTCACTCAATGACTAAATTGACAATCCCACAGCGGTGGCTAAAGTAGAAGTTATAGTCAGAAGCCCACTTTCATGATTTTCAACAGTCATTGTTTCCAAGACCTATAACTTTCAAAATCTTAAACGTCTTGGCATTCTGGTATATTAACACATTCTGGAACCAATAGATGAGTTTGGTGGTGAACAATGAAGTGATTATGAAAGTGGTTATAAAAGTTATAAAAGAATGGATTGCTTTGCAAACAGAATTAAAAGATTATCCAAAAAGGATACAGCCACAGCAAAGCCAGCAGGGTTAAATCGTGTCTCGCAGCAACTGTCTTTCTCGGAGTATATTCTGCATTGAACTCATTTAATTTTTTAAAAAAAGATTCTTTTTTTATATTCTATATAAATACAATTGTTATTCTTTCAGAACACTAGACCTGAGCAAGTTGGCTTAACTTCACATTGATGAGAATGTTTCTGAAGCAAAAATGACAGATTTTCTTGGTCAAAATAAAGAGGCATCAGAATTTGCCTTGTCATCTTCCATGTGTTCTACCACTGTGGCTTGGAGAAAAGGTTTCTAAGCAGGCTGGGTCTGAAGACAGGAGGCAGAACAGAGGAAAGCAAAACAGAACTCCCTTCTTGCTTCACTTATACTTACAATCTTTACTGAAGCAGATCCTTCTTTTGATTTGTACAACTCTGATGAATACGATTCCTTTCAAACAAACTTCCTGTAACTTATGTGTTGCAATTTGGTAATGGTATTCTGCAGTGAAGGGATTTTTAAAAAAATCATATTCTGTACCGAGATAATAGCTATAGATTCTTTTTTTTAAAAGAAAAAAAATACAGGAGCAAATTTAGGAAAGCAATTTCTGTATACATACTTATATTTTAAAAGTTCTAGTTTTGCCAAGTAATTTTATTCTGAGAAAGAATTAGAGTTATCTTTCGCTATGCTAGATAATGAGCAACCATCCTTAAGTGATATAGGATGGATCTTGCCATTTATGGAACTCTAAATCAAATTTATTTAGCAGAACAGACAATTTTTAAACACTGCACATCATAAACAAAGATTCTTGGAATTCAAAGTGTTGTGTCCTTATAAGGACATCCGCCGGGATTGGTTGAAAAATCCTCCGGCGGGAGTTTTGAATCCCTGTCAGGGGGCGGTGCGGCAGCCGGAGCGAATATAAGGAGAGCTCCGGCAGCGCAGCGCCAGTTCTGTTCCTGTTGAATAAAACTTGTTACATGAACTCCGCTGGTCTCATCTTCATTCCTGCGCCGATCTAACACTGGCGATGAAGGACTAAAAGAAGGAACCGACCGCGTGACACTATCGCCATTTCCAAGCCAAAGAGACTCACCACCAATCCGCACGATGGCAACGCCGCAAGCGCTCTTCGCATCCATCGCTCCATTCAACCCCGGACGGGAGAAATGGAGTTCATACATGATTCGTTTCCGCCAATTTCTCCGCAGAAATGGCTACAGCAATCTCGACGACGAAAGGAAGAGGGCTCTCTTCCTAGCCCACTGCGGTCCCGATGTCCTGGAACTGGCCGTGAACCTCGTTGCGCCCCGAGACATCGAAGAAATGTCTTGGACGGATCTGCAAGCCACCCTGCAGGAACATTACGCTCCTACGGGCACCCCCATCGCAAACCGGTTCACCTTCCATCAGAGGAACCAACGGGAAGGTGAATCCATTAAAGAATTTGTCGCCGCACTCCACCAAATCGCAGCCAACTGCGAGTTTGATAATGTGGACAATGCACTGAGGGACCGCATCGTCTTCGGCATGCGGGACGCGGGCCTCCAGAAGAAATTCTTGAGCAGGAAACGCATCTTGCTCAAGGATGTACTCGAAGAGGCCACCGCCGCCGAAACCTCAGAGCACGCGGCCGCAGAAATGCTGAAGGCGAAGGGGATCCATAAGATCCACCAGTCGATCTCCAAATCTTCCGAAGATTCAGCCACGCCATCCGACTCAGATGGGGAAATGGCCGTTCAGGTCTCTCAGCCATCCCGGGGGGAAAACTTTCAAAATGGCCAACGAGGGGAATCCTGTGGCAGCTGCAGAAGTGACCAACCCAGGACGTCCTGCAGATGGCGAGACGCGACCTGCCGCCGATGCCTGAAGAGTGGACACATCACCGAGGCCTGCCGAACCACCGATCCAGCCCCCGAACTGCCCAGACCCCGGAATCGTGAAAACCGCCGCGACAACCAGAGGGCATCCAAACGGTCCTCACACCAGCCCAGAAGCGATGGTTACAATGATTCCCGGCACGGCGCGGTGAATCAGACCACCATCGCCCACACCAGGAACAACAGCGCCACCAAGTTCCACGTGACGCTGTTGGCCGAGGGCTCACCCTGCACGATGGAGGTAGACTCCGGTTCCGTCTACACCATCATCGACTGGCAGCAGCTGAAGAGACTCAAGCCGGCAATCACCAGAAGCCAGCTCAAGCCCCTGCAGTCCAGACTGGTGGATTTCGGCGGAAATCCCATCGGCGTCCTGGGCAGGACCAACATCCACATCGTCTTCAAGAAGTTCCAGGGTCAGCTACCAGTCACCGTTGTGGAGAACAGCCGCCTGAACCTGCTTGGCGTGGAGTGGTTTCAGCCACTGGGGCTTTCCATAGGAGGCATCCACCAGATCAGGGCAGATGAACTCGACTCACTCATCGAAGAATTCAGAGAAGTCTTCGATGGTAAACTGGGGAGGTACATAGGGAAGCCCATTTCTTTTAATCTGGACCAGGGAGTAACCCCCATTCGGCTCAAGCCCCACCGGGTTCCATTCGCCTTGAGACCCAAGGTAGACGAGCAGCTGGATAAGCTGATTGCCCAAGGCGTTCTGGAACCCATCGATCATGCTTCATGGGAGACCCCCATTGTGACCCCAATGAAGCAGCATGGATCTGTGTGCATCTGCGCTGATTATAAGGTTACCATAAACAAGGCGTTGCAGCAGAGCGCATACCCTGTGCCAGTGGTGCAGCACCTCCTGCACTCACTAGGCAAGGGTGTAATCTTTGCAAAACTGGACCTGGCCCAGACTTACCAGCAACTGCCAGTGGACTCTAAAATGGCGGAGGCTCAAACCATTGTCACACATAGGGGGCAACCGTCTCCAATTCGGAGTCAGTGCCGCACCTGGGATTTTCCAATCAATGATGGAACACCTTCTCCAAGGCGCTCCAGGGGTAGTGCCTTACTTTGACGATGTGTTGATCTCCGGAGACTCAAAAGCACAACTCCTTGAACGGCTGAGGCTCGTCCTGCAGCGGTTCAGGGAGAAGGGCTTGAGAGTCAGACGGGATAAATGCATCATCGGGGTCAAGGAGGTCGAGTTCCTGGGCTATCTCATTGATAGCAATGGCATACACCCCACCAAATCAAAAGTTAAAGCTATCCATGAAGCTCCCAGCCCCCAAAACAAAGCGGAGCTTCAGGCTTTCCTTGGATTGCTTAACTTCTATGCAATATTCCTCCAACAGAAAGCTACAGTTGCTGAGCCGCTACATCGCTTGCTGGGGAAAGCGGTTTCCTGGAAGTGGGGCGACAAAGAGGAAACGGCTTTCCGGGCCATCAAGGGACTATTGACGTCCAGCAGCGTCCTCATCCAATACAACGAGACGCTACCCATCCGGCTAACCTGCGACGCGTCGCCATACGGGGTCGGGGCGGTCCTCAGCCATGACCTGCCCAATGGCACAGAAGCCCCCATCGCCTTCTTCTCAAAGACTATGTCCAGCGCTGAACACAACTACAGCCAGCTGGACAAAGAGGTGTTGGCAATCGTCGCAGGGGTGAAGCGCTTCCATGAGTACCTCTACGGAAGAAGCTTCACCATAGTGACGGACCACAAGCCGCTCCTGGGCCTCCTCGCGGGCGACAAGCAAACCCCCCACGTTCATGTCACCACGAATGACACACTGGGCCATCTTCCTTGCAGGCTATTCCTACATGCTCACCCACCAACCTGGAAAGGCCATCGCGAATGCCGACGCCCTCAGCAGATGCCCGTCCGCAGACGCCGTGGAAGACCCCACCCCCACCCTCGAGCTCCTGCACATCGACCACGACAGCAGCTGCCCAGTAACATCTGCAGACGTGGCCACGCACACCAAGAAAGACCCCACACTCCGCCAAGTGCAGTCCTGGATCCTGAGAGGATGGCCGGCGCAGATTAACGGAGAAGAATACAGCCCCTTCAGCTGCAAGCAGAAGGAGCTGTCCATGATGAAGGGCTGTCTGCTATGGGGAGACAGGGTGCTGATCCCCGCCGCGCTGCAACGGAAGACGCTCGAGACGTTGCACAACGGGCACCCTGGCATCGTCCGCATGAAGGCCCTGGCACGGAGCTACGTCTGGTGGCCATCACTGGACAAGGACATTGAGCAATGGGTTGCCAGATGTGGCCTGTGCCAGGAAGTTCAACCAGCGCCGCCCCAAGCAGAACCCACCCCGTGGGAGACGCCCAGCAGCCCCTGGTCTCGGATCCACATCGACTTCACGGGTCCGATGCAGGGGCGCCATCTCCTCATCGTGGTCGATGCCTTCTCCAAATGGCTCGAGGTGGTTCCCATGGCATCGACCACATCAGAAGCCACCATTCGTGCTCTCTGCCGCCTCTTTGCTACGCATGGGCTTCCGGACATGTTGGTTTCCGACAACGGTCCCCAACTTACATCCGTGCCCATGGAGGCATTCTTGGCAGACCGGCTGGAAATGGCCAAGCTGAGAGGATGGTGAGGCTCACCAAGGAGGCGCTCACCAAGATGGCACCGGGTGACTGGCAGGAGCGCATCGACACCTTCCTCCTCATCCAACACATAACGCCACACACAACCACCAGGAAATGCCCATCAGAGCTGCTGATGGGCAGAAGACTTCGCTCACCCCTCGACAGACTGCACCCCCAATATGACTCGGAGGTGCCCGCAACCACCAGCCGCCAACTCCACTGCTTTGCCGTGGAAGATCCCGTCTACGTGTTAAACTTCCATGGCTCACCAAAATGGCTGAAAGGCAGAATCCACAGCGCAACCGGCCCGAAATCCTATCGGGTAGAGCTGGAAGATGGACAGGTCGTGAGACGTCACATCGACCAGCTCCGCAAAAGGTGGAGGGGATCGGACGGAAACCAGCCTGACGAGGTAGACCTACAACACTCCGAAGAAGTAGGCCTGCCCATCCCCGACGAGGTAGGCCTGCCACACCCCAGCGAGGTAGGCCTACAACACCCCAAGAGAGAGGGCCTGCCGATCCCTGCCCAAGCCAGAGACGAGACAGCGCAAGTAGACTGGGGACAATGTCGGAGGGGAACCCCGAAGCACCCCGGGATAGACCAGAATCAACACCCCGACACTCGAGACCCAGCTACTGATGACGGCAACCATGGGGACCGAAGCCCAGACGTCCACAACACCCAACAACACCCCGGCGAGGTCGGAAGGCACCAGTCCGAAGGCGAGAGTCTGTCACAGAAAAAGCCGGTAGACCGGGGCCAACCGAGCAGGGAACACCAACAGCAACCTCGCAAGGGCGGCCACCGACTCACCAGCAAGGGGGACTTCCATGCATCACCACAGAGGCCTCCCCAACAACAACCCGACCACGACGAAGACCAGCCCTGCGAGGAGGGCCTCCGCCACCCCAGCAGAGGAGGCCTGCAGCAAAAGGACCGAGACGATGAGCCGCAACAACACACAGACGGCGAGAGTTGGCGACCGCCACAGCTACACCCACCCCGCAGAGAGAGCCTACGCCATCCCTGCAGAGAAGGCCGCGAGAGTCCTCGACCAGCCCAGCAGCACCGACCCGGCAGGGAGGGCCTGCGCCACCCCTGCGAGGAAGGCCTGCTCCACCCCGACGAGGGCGAGACACCTCTACCACCCCAGCAGTGCCGGCCCAGCAGAGAGGACCTACACCACCCCTGCGAAGGAGGCCTGCAACACCCAGCGAGGTCGAGCCATCACCAACCCACACCACCAGCAGCCCCAGGAATGGACCGGACTCAACCAGGGAGCCCCGGGAACTGACCCAGTCACTGCCGCCAGACCAGCAACCACGACCGGACCCGACCAACCCCGACCAGGTGGGAACCGAAGAAAGACCCAGAGACTTACCGTGGCTCAGGAGTTCCGGACCGGTTGAGCGCGGGAACCCGTGTCGGAGATCCGACGATCGGAGCAGCGGTGAAGAAGACCAGCATCACCCGCAGGCGGAGGTCAACGACCCGGCCAGAGGTACGGGAGCACCGCCCACGTCCTCGACGGCCAGATCCAGCCCGGCTCCAGGGATGGCACCAGGAGCCGCGGGAGCGCCCTCCGACCAGGAGGGCTGCCAGCCGACAAATGGACTGCGCAGGTCTAGTAGAGCACGCAGACGACCTGCCTACTTACGTGACTTTATTACTGATGGACAGCTTAAGAACTAGGGAGGAGGAGTGTTGTGTTCTTATAAGGACATCCGCCGGGGATTGGTTGAGAAATCCTCCGGCGGGAGTTTTGAATCCCTGTCAGGGGGCGGTGTGGCTGCCGGAGCGAATTTAAGGAGAGCTCCGGCAGCGCAGCGCCCGTTCTGTTCCTGTTGAATAAAACTTGTTACATGAACTCCGCTGGTCTCATCTTCATTCCTGTGCCGATCTAACACAAAGGAAGTCATGTCCCTTCCTTGAACAAACCAACATTCTGCAACAAAATAAAGAAAGAAAACAAGCATGACCAGTTCAGTTCTCCCTCCATTAGTTTTCCTTTTTTTGGGTGTGTGTGTGGGGGGGGGGGGGGAGAGGGGAAGTTAAATATTAAAAAAACCAATTTCTGGAAACCTTCCAAATGCTCTCTATAGGATCCTTGACATCACCTTGATAGACTGCAAAAGAAATGAAACCATCTGTCAGTCATGCTGCAAGCAGCTAACTTTAAGAAGAAAAAACAACAACATCTGAGATGAACATATTTGTAGAACTGATCCAGTTTGCTAGTCATACAAGTTACTCTGAAAATATAACCTCACAGTTGGAAAATTCAGTGCAGGGTACCAAGGACAACCTGAATGAGACAAACTGAATCATCCCGCTGCTGACTGGAGTCAAATCAGAATCAAAATCACAGCAATGGATAAAGCACTTTGAAAGCACTTTGTATGAAATGTTCATGGCCCTATAGCATTCACAGAAGCATATTGTCTGTCATATTTTGTGTTGGGGAGTTCAAGCTCAAGATTTACAGATCATTGTTGTGCACATATCTGAAGTGAGCTGTCCTTGAAGCCTGCAACTGGGAAAATGGAGTTTTTCTTTCTATGTGGATAGATTTTCTTCTAACTTCTATAGAATTTTTCAAAAGCCCAGTTTCATTTGGCACTCTCTGAACTTTTTCTCTTCCTCTGTTTCACTTTCTTTCCCAAACTCTTAACTGCACTTATAAAAGTAAATTGTTCAATGTATATCAAAACTCAATGTGTTTTAAGATTTTGTTACTCAAAACCTATGTTTTGAAAGATTTCCTTTCAGATAGGAATATTATAACTAAAGCTGATTAAGGATTGGATAAGATCGCTTCTATAAGAGGATAGCTGAGAAAAGAGTACATAAACATCTCTCCAAAATACTGAAAACACAAGAATACAGTACACAGTATAATTACTCAATAAGAGCACAGTGGGTTGTGGGGGAAAAGGATTAGCCCAAAACATTTAGAGTGCTTTCTTCATTCTTTATTTATTTAGTGTGTATGGCTTGAATTTTGTTTTTTAATTTAATCAATAATTCCTCTAACTTAGAAAAATATTTTCCCCTCCTCTGCATATCTCTATGCAAAATTTTTATTTTTTATAATTAGACTTTGATGCTGTCCATCTCATGATTCTCTAGGGCAGTGATGGCTAACATTTTGCCTTTGCATGCCAAAAGTGGAGGGAGCACAGGTGAGGTCACGCGCATGTGTGCCCACACCCATAATTCAAGGCCCCTGCTGAGCCCCGTCCCCTGCACATGCACATGCGACACCCCCCCCCCGCGCTCACCCAGCTTTTGGCACACTTTTGGCAAGTGATGGCAAAATGGTTACCGGTGGGCCCAATATGCCTGCTTTTCACCCTCCCCAGGCTCCAGAGGCCTTCCCCATGCCCCCGAGGCCCTCCGGAGGCCGAAAACAACCTGTTTCCTGACTTCTGATGGACCCAGAAGGCCTGAAAATCAGCTGGCTGGTGCACACATGTGCACTGGAACTGAGCTAGGGCAACACTCACATGCCCACAGATATGGCTCCATGTGCCATCACGGCTCTAGGGTAATACTGTAATAATTTAGTGTCACTAATCTATTTATTTATTGCATCTATTATTAAATATATTTGGCCTCCATCTCCCTATCATGTGACTTTATAGGATATTTTAGTATTCAAAATACTTTAGGGTCCACCCATTCATTCAAGGGGAATATGGGAGGAGGGACAACATGATCGTAAAACTGCCTGCACTTTGCCTCCCACTTGTGCTTTTTCAGGGCCTTCCCTGGGAGAAAAGTTGGTAGCTCTTCAAGACAGAGCTTAGCTGCCTCAGAAATACTTGTTATTGAGGGCTTGGTTGCGGTGCAGGCCTTAGAAGTTAGAAAAGAAAGATTCAGGCTAGAGGAAGAAGAGAATAGAAGTCATGAAGTGACAGGTGAAGCAGGAAAACCTCTATTGTGGTGGGAACAACCAAGAAGAGAGCACTGACCAAGGAGCAGCAGCATAGGCTTGACCACACCATGATGAAGCACAGGATAGTGACAAGTAAATTGGGGCCTAGGCAGAAAAGGAGCCATTGGAGGAGAGGCTGAAAGTATGAAGTAATTGTCCAGGATATAGGAAGGCGCTAGAGTTGCCTTTATGTTTTCATATGCATACAAGATAAAACAGACAAATCAACAAATATCTTGATTTTCAATAAACGTCTTGATCTGTTCAGCATAAAGCCTCTACTTCCAATATGGGAGAACAGATATGTATTTTGTTTACTTGCTAAATTCTTCAAGAAATTAGCACTGCTTACTTAACACTTCCAGATAAACTGGATTAAGTAGGCAGGCTTTGGGTTTAATCCAGCAGAGCTCTTATTATCTCCATAACAAATTATAATTGTATATAGGTCTTTCACTATCATGTATTTAAGAAGCCAACAATTTCAGTTCATTCAGTATTTTGAGTTTGAATGGAATGAAGAAAAACGACTCAGACTTTTGAATCATTTGGGTAAACCAGAACTGGCTGTCTTTGAGAAGTAGATGCAAAATTACCTTGAAGAAGAGCAAATAGTTGTGTGAGCTGAATCTAATTCAAGAAAGAAACAGTATTTGAACCCATTGTTTTTCTGACAAAAGCGAAAAAATAAGAATAAGGGTAAGTGATAACTATTAGCATTCTATTTTTTAATGTTGTATTTATATATGCTTCAGTGTGATAGGTTCATTAAAAAATGAGTATATTTTCAGAGAATTTATTTTTAACAAAATAAGAAAATGTATACTTTGTGGACTTGTTGGTCATTAATTCTGAAAATTAATAAAACTGATGCAAAGTGCTCTTTTGTTTTCTATTTTTCCTCTTTTGAATATATATACTATTCTTCAAGTTATTTTACTTGTAAATTTCATTTATCCATTTTAATATGATGAAGTATTATGTTTAAGCTACTTTCTTGAATTGCATCCTGTCAGTGTATTTCCTCTTGATGAGGGTTGAGAATTACATTCATATTTAGATTGTGCAGTAGAGAGAGAGAGAGAGAGAGAATGTGCTTAAAATGACTAATATAGAATGTAATCCATTGAACCAATGTTTTCAAAACGTTGAAAGTAAGGCTGCAATCCTAACTTTAAAAAATGTATAAGCTCACAATGACACAGAAGTTATTTCTGCTAGGTGAAACCCTCTTCTGTCACATAAAAGCATTTTTCACCTATTGATTTCAAGAAAATTACTGGAGGAAACTAGAAGGAAAGGAGAGCCAATTCCTAGCCAGACTAACTGTGTTAACCAACTGTGTTAGCATAATATCTGGACAGCTTGACATTAGTTAGTCCTAAACAATTTCTAATACAGTGAATCCAGTTAGAGTTTTAAAAACTGAATATAAAATGGTTGGATTTCAGCACAGGTTTCATACTTCTCCTAGTCATTTTTTTTAAACATTATGTACCTACTTGCTATCCTATGCATGTTTGATTAGGAGAATGTCTGGTTTAATTTCATGGGAATTATTTCTGAACAGATTTATGTAAAGAGACTCATTATGGTTTAGTGGCTAAGGCACCAGGCTAGAAACTGGGAGAGTGTGAGTTCTATTTTGCCTTAAGCTAGTTAACATAGTACCTAGAATTATACTTTTTATATAGTATATTTATATACTATTTAAGTATATAAATAGAGCAGCTAACTGAATGCTGATCAATTTATATTGCCACCATGGCTCAAGACAACTGAATGGGAGAGAGTGTGTGGATATTATGTGTTTTAAATTGAGTCTACTTATGGATTAGCCCAAAGAAGCATTCTCACAGAAGTATATCATTGTCCAAGGCTGCTTTTGTTCATTCAGCATTTTCTTCCGTTGTGCTCTTATCATTTTTCGTTTTCTTTCGGCATTCTGCTGGAACAGACCCACAGGAATTATTAATAGTTTCTTGGTAGATGGATCCAGAAGGCTCACTACTATTCTCACTCCATCTGAATTATCAACCACTTTGGAAACAATGGAATATTTTCTTTTCCTTCCTTGCTTTAGGAGTTACATATTTCCTAAGTCTGTTTTGTTGATTTTTCCACAATCTTCTTAGCACTAATTCATTACATTATTTTTTTAGTTTCTGTTGCCTCCTTTTTGTTTGGAAACTGACTTCAAAGTTGAGTTTAAATGCAATTGAAAACCATATTTTTTTAGTTCTTTTAAACATAAAAATAATACATTTGCTTTGTTTCTCCCATGGAGACTAACAAGTAATTGGTTCACTTATTACTAGCTTTTATAGTTATTATTTATATTCCATTGTGTCCTTCCAATAAAATACAATTCTGAATACAATTCTGAACCTGTCTTACTTAATAGAAAGGTAATGCACTGAAAATTATATGTTAGCTTTAAATTTAAACATCCTGTAAAAATATTGAAGCATGCATCTGGAGTACTAATATCTATTTATATAGACTACTCAGGCTGACATATAATTTATTTATATGTTTATGTATATAAATAAATACTTTTTCCTCATTATCCAAATCCACATTTCTTTTCAACCAGCCATATTTATATGTAACTCTGTGTAAAGAGTTACAAATAAAATGTTTTTCCTTAAGTATGGGACCTCCTTAGGAGCTACATATGTAAACATCTCCATTCAGTAACTCAGTTGCTTTGCAACACATAAAGGAAACAAGGAAAGAAATTGTGCCTTTCAGATATTTAGAGATGGTAACTCCTAGAATTCTTGGCCAGAAAAGTCATTGTAGTCCCAACAGAAGGAGTGTAAGTGGTATAGCATATCAGATCTCTCTCTGCTTTCAGAAGGTCAGAAATATGGAGAAAGCAGTCTTCTTTTGATCTTTGGTTCTTGAGAAAATCAAAAATAACATCTTTAAATTTCAGAATGTGAAAGTGTCAAAATAAAATAGCACTTAAGTATCCACTCACTACTCATAAATTACCACACTTACTATTACTGGTTATGTAACAATAGTTTAACAGTAGTGGTGTACAAAAAAAGGGAGCAAAAAATGATGTAGGGCAGCCCTGAGCCATTTTTCAGAGCAGAAATAATATTGTCTGCTGGATAACCAGGATCATTAATAGACCTTCCATGTACTGATAAATCAGTAAAGTTGTAACATAGCTTTCAGGTTTTATTATTATTGTATGTCAGATCAGCATAGACAGCCAAAGAGAGGAATACAGTCCAATTGTGACTGAGTACTTTTCTTTGATGGGGTTACTATTTCCTACTAACAGTTTGCATGTTTATATTAATGCATGCCATTAAAAGCATTTCTAATTACATTGTTATACATTTAAAAGAATGCATTTTAATTTGTAGAAAAGTTCTTATTAACGCTTCATTGTATTTTACAAATTGAACCCATGCAATTGGAAATAAGTATCACTGGATTCAGTGAAGTCTACATCCAGTTAATTTTACATAATCACAAGTTTGTTTAGTGTTTGTTGTAAACTCCTTTGAGTAGAAGAATAAAGAATGTCTCCGTATTGATAGAGATATGTAGAAATATCTATACATGGAGCAATAGGAACTGATATATGCTGACATAAGCACACATAGATTCGCTACAATAGTTGTGGTTATTGTAGTTGTCAAATTACAATATAATTGTCCTGTTTGGGTAGTGTGTTGGGACAGATTATGATCTACAGGTAGGCTTAAGTGTATGTGATTTTGATAAAGATTCATATACTGATGGACAGAAAATCTAAGGTCATATTTTCAGAGTTATTTATGTGCATTATTGTGGTAGAATCACCAGCCAGAGCAAGAGAAGGTGTGAAGAAGGGGCTGGGCTTAGAGTCCTTGCACAGCAGAAAGCAATGCAGGCCAGGGGTGAAATCTAAAATTTGTTACTATCGGTTCTGTGGGTGTGGCTTGGTGGGGGGGGGGAATAATCTGATTGGGTGGGCGTGGCTAATTTTTTTTTTACTTTTAAAATCATTTTTTACATGTAAAACCATGTAAAAATGCTTTCAAAAGGTTCTGATGATCCCAGCTGAGTTGCCTGCTATTCAGGCAACTCAGCTGGGATTGTCAGAGCTTGGCTCATCAAAGCCATTTAAAAGGAAAAAAAGGCTCTGATGATCATGCAGCTCAGCTGGGCAGGGGGGATGGGGGCATTGATTTTTGCTACCTCTCTGAACTGCCCACCGCCATCGCTACCTACTCACCCGAACCGGTCCGAATCGGGAGTATTTCACCCCTGATGCAGGCCTTAGCTCCCCAAGACAGAGTCACTAAAGCCTTATCTGACCTTTCTGAAGAGAATACAGTTAGTCTGTCAAGATTCTTGTAAATAGGCATTGCAAAAATAAAGAAGTAACACTGCAAATTAAGTCATGGTGTGGGCCTGGTTCCTTGTGCATGACAATTGCAGTGTAAACTGCTGTGATAACAGAGAAACAAAGAGAGTCAACAGATGATACTAAATGTTGTATCTTTTTATTCTTGATGAATGTATTTTATTCTCCTTATATTCTCCACTGAGAGCATATACACCAAAGACAAATTCCTTGTGTGTCTAATCACATTTGGCCAATAAAGAATTTTATGAGAGATGAGAGATTAAAAAATCTTTTTTTAAAAAATTAGAAGAGAGTTGTTACTGTTTTGATATGATAAAAATATTTTAAGTATACAAGGCTTAGATATGCAACTATATCCCAAATAGAACTTTTTTTTTCAGAATGATCAGAAAGATAATTTCATGCCAAAGGAACAGAAAAACAGGGCATTTTATAGCCAAAATCATGAACATTTAAGATGGATTTGTGTTTGAAAACTTAAGTACAAAGCCCATTAGATTTACTATATATATAGACCAATTGTGAAGCATTCCAAATCCACCGAATTACTGCCTTACAAAGCCTTTCAAAATGCGATGAAGCTTATTAATGTGCTGATACAAGCATCTTCATTGCAAATAACTGAGAAGTCAGAATGTCAAGAAATACTCATTTGCTTCTAATAATGCTTATAAGTTGTTCCAAGGCATTTTAATTTTCATAAGGGCAGGGATGATAAAAACGATGCCTTCCAAACCTTGCTGATCTAGCCCTTCCAACAGCCCTTGACCCCAGTGTTGGCTTGCTAGGTGGAGCTGATGAAAGCCACAATGTTGTGACCCAGGCCCAAGTAGGTAGTAGTCGATGCAAACAGTTCCAAAACAAACAGACTTTATTAGAACAGCTGAGAATTAACTCATTCTCAGCGTAGTCCAAATTAAATTAAAACAAATTCTTCATAACACAAATTCTTCAGTCTAATCACCAACCCTTGGTCTAATTAGGCAACATGCCAAAGGCTTCTCTTGGCAAAAATTCAGAAGCAGAAGACACCGACAAGAGATAAGTGCAGCAAGACAAGAACAAGTCTATCAGTGTTGTTTTCTAACAAAGAGCCCAAGAGCCGTTGCTGGTCTTTTAAGCCTTATGGGAAGGACCAATCATCTCTTGGCCCTACTCCTGATTCATCCTCTTTGCTGTAGCTGCTCTTGCCTTCTGGCAGCTCTTCTCATATGTGCACTAGGAAAGGCTCCTCCTGTTCCTCTGCCTCTCTACTGTCAGCCTCAGGAGGCTCTGGAGTCCACACATCACTCTCCAATGGCCCTGGCCCCATCTCTGCCTCTAACACAGAGCCCTCATCCGGGCCTTCCCCAGCCTCCAGGACTGGCCCCTGTTTTTCCTCAGCCTCATTGCTGTCCGACTCCGCTGCCAGCTCTGCAGGCTGCTGGTGGACCACAACACACAATTGCAGCTTCTAGAGAACTAGCATTTTACACTCTTGAAAGGGTTGGAAGAATATTGATATCTCCTAAGGGGGGGCAGGGGGGCGGGGGAGGAGGATTATTTCCCAGGGGTGAAGTGTATAAGAGTCAGAAAGGGATAATACTTTTCACTGTATCTATATTTTTTTTTACTCAAGTATGAATTCATCCTGAGATTGGCACCCATGTACTATAAACTTGGCAGTATACTTTGTGAGCAGGCTGTTTGTCATTTCAACAGATGGGTATTAATGTAATCATGCACATAGATGAGTTGTATGCATCCATTTTGATCAGTATGGGCAGAAATCTGGGCTCTGTTACAGGAATAAATTGTTGTGAATCCAGTTCAGGTCAACTACCTTAGAACACTGAAATTCTTGTTAGCATCTGTCCAACTTTCTTATTTGTCAGTAAAGATAACAGTGGAGTGATATATAAAAGGGCCATGTAGATCTTGAGAAGGCGCTTTCATTTTTGAGTAAAACATTCTTTTTAAGCAATGCCACAAAAGAAGCAATGAATCTCTTTTCACTAGTAATAGAGCCATAGACTCAAACTGTAATTTCCCTCTGCCCAGATGAAGCAGCTTGTTAAAATGGGAGTTCCTCATTCCCCCATCTCTATAGATTACAAAAAAGAATCCTTAATAAAGACAGTTATTTAATTCATCTTTACAATTTATAGGGAGCTGAAAATAATAATAAAGTCATACTATGTTGCTACAATGTAATGCTTCCACATGTACTATTATATATCTATTCCCAGTCTCCAGTGTGCAATATGTTGTGTATTAATATTAATAGTGCCAGAGGTTCAGCTGTACTGTACTGGTCTCATCAGAGAAACTAGACAAAGAGAAAGTGTCTTTTCCATAGACAATATAATGGGCTATAGAACTCAGACTGTTGGCTGAGCAACCAAGGCCATCAGCTGAAGGATTACTGGGGGGAAAAAAGGCATTTACCAGTAGGAATAAGTGCCCCGGGTGCAAACTTAAAAAACTGGAGCACCACTTGAATACTAACAGCATTGATAACACTATCATCAGTCAATTACAAAAGATTTACTTGGAAGAGCTTAAAACCCATGTCATACCTTTAACACCATCAAAGAACATTACCCAATTCCAGGTTCTTGAGAAGATAAATAGATAAAAATGCCAAATCCAATTTAACTATTTGGTATATTAGATCAGTTTAGATTAGATTTACATATAATAAAATAATAATATCCTCATCTCATGGATATTCCCTCATCATGCGGGAAGGGCTTGTAATTCTCTGATGAGGTTGAGAGCTATGATGGTGGTAATGGATTCTACCAGAAGGATCATTCATGCCTAAAAGATCTTATCAGAAGAGCCAGACTAAGTGTACTCACCAATCCATTTTAATAAGAAAGCAGGGGAAAAAAATCCTATAAAAGTTTTGGTAGTCACCCAGATCAACAAGAATAACATCAGATGTAGAGTTCCTGGGAATCTCTTCACAAGTGGGCAGTCTGTTTACAGTACAGCAATGGTGGTTACAGAAGAAATTTATAAGAATTAAAAATCCAAATTCAGAATCATATTCAATCTTAAAATGGGAGGCCAAAATAAAGAAATCAAGATCAGATGTGGGTAATTTAAAGAACATGAAAGAACAAAAATTGACGAATGGATGGATCAAGACAATTAAAAATATTGGCTTAGCACCAGAAAAAAAATGAAGAATTGGAAGTCATAAAGCAACGAATAGCAGCAACAGCTGAGAAAATTGAATACCACATGGCACAAATCATCCAATTTAAGCAAAGTCAGCTATTTCAATCAGACCAGAGGACATTCTACCACCCCATAGCTTTTTACAGATCTCTCTGAGTGGTTTGCAATGTTAGCATTATTTACATATCTGGGTCTTCATTTTATGGACCTTGGAAAGGGGGAAGGCTTAGTTAACTTTGAGTCCTATCAGGATTGAATTCCAGGCTGGGGGACAATTAGTCTGCAATACTGCACTAACTATTGTGCCATCAGGTTTCTATGTTTGGTTTGAATAAATCAAGGGTCAATATATTCTAAATATCTAGAAGTCCCAGGTGTAGGAAGGCTAATGAGATAGTCATATAGGGAAAACTCTTTCTTATATGTTTCCAAAATCCTTTAGCTTTGGAGAATTTATTTAAAAGCTACACTCTAACAATTTTATCCTGGTCCCATCTCTATAAGATGTTAAGATTCATATAGAGCTTACTTGTAGCATTTTTATATATGAAGGTTTTGGTTTTTCTGTTTTTAAAAGAGGGACCTATTCAAAACGTCTATTTGTTGCCACTTATCAGTTATAAACAGCATTTGTGTACATCACCTGCTGGATAACTTCTGCAGTTGCCAAGTATGGGGGATCTCAAACTGTGTTCTAATTACTCAAAATACATGAATGTAAAGAGAAGAAAAAAACAACATCGTGTATCTATATATTATTTTTCAGCCTAGTGTCGATAATTTTAAATTTGGTTGTGCTTGGCATGAGGATTTTTCACGTGCATATTTAATGACATGAAATCACTAGCAGAAAAGCATCCCATTTCAGTGTTTTTGCATTTTATGCATTTATCTTTTCAACTATTCTGTAAGGTTGAGGCAATTCAGATTTTCAGCTATGAATATTGACTGATGTATAATGTAGCAAGCATTGTCTGTGTTTCAAAGGGAAAAACAAACTAGGCAAATGGAAGCTTTCAAGAAGAAAAATATATACAGTGTTTTAGATACAGGTCTAAATAATGGTAAATAATGGTAGTCTTGTTTTAATAGCCAGTTGGGTCTCAAAAACAATCAAGCAAACAAAAAAACCCCAAAACAAATCAATTCCAAAACAAAGAAATATCTTTATCTAGATCAAACTAGGGTTCAATGAATTGGCAGGTAATGTCTTATGCTTTTCTTTGGTATTTTTAATTAAAAGAAAATAAACGGGCAGGTGGCAGATTGTAAAGAAAGCATCCACCCCTAGCATGAGTTTTATTTAGAAAAATGTCTCTGAGTGCCACAAATGTCACATAGACTTCCTTTTAAAAAATTTAGGAGGTATATATTGAGTTGGCTGTAATTTGGTATTGTGTTTGACTAGAGTATTGTAAAATGCAGCCACTTGTTGCAAAGTAAACCAAGGTGATAAAAAGGTTTCTAAATAAGTTGGATGGGTGACAAGAAACAGTTTCAACACTTGAAACTGGCAAATTGATGCTTTGTAACTGTCTAATTCAAGAATGGTGCTATTTTGTGAACAGGTAAGAACTGCCTCCAGCTGTTGAAACACCTGACCATTATTGATATCAAAATAATCAGCAGGACTGGATGACAGCCATCTACCAAATCAAAATGTGGAAAATGGAAAAAGAAATATATTTTTAAACATTAGATTTATATGCCGCCCTTCTCCGGAGACTCAGGGCAGCTTACAATCCGTTAAGCAATAGTCTTCATACTTTTGTATATTTTATACAAAGTCAGCTTATTGCCCCCACAAACTGGGTCCTCAATTTACCTACCTTAGAAAGGATGGAAGGCTGAGTCAATCTTGAGCCTCGAACTTGCAATAATTGCAGACAGCTGAATTATTATTATTATTATTATTATTATTATTATTATTATTATTAGACTTATATACCACCCTACTCCTTGCGGACTCAGGGCGGTGAACAGCTGAATAAAAAACCAGTACACAAAAGTTAAAATATTATAAAAAACAAATATAAATTTAGCTGATAATTAAAACAGATTAATATTAAAATGGATATCAAACTCTAAAAAAGTCTAAAAAATTTAGCAGGCTTAATTTAGAGGTTCTGGAGGCTGGAACATCTCTAGAAGTCTCTAGGAGCCTCTCTAGGAGTCTCTGGAAGATGGGGACAGCAAAAAAGTCACTTCCTGTTCCACCAGGAGTCGGGAAATGGCCCTTTCAGCCTCAATAGAGCCTCCAAGGGAGTGGGAAAGGCTGTTTTCGCCCTTCCCAGATAAATAGAGAGGATCTGGAGCCAGGTAAGAAAGTAAAACGGGCCATCATGTGGGGGGGGGGGGAGGTGGTTGCGTGTGCATGCGTGTGGGCAAGTGCACACACGACCCTCCCCCCCTCTCCTGGCACAAGATAGCAAAAAGGTTAGCCATCACTGGTATAGGGTCTTCTATTTGAACAGGGAGTTGGACTGGAACACCTCCAAGGTCCCTTCAAACTCTGTTATTTGTTATTCATCATCATTTGTATTTCAGGAATTAGATTCTCTCAGAACAATCTAGAATTTTCTTAGAAAATGGGAGCTTCTTTATAAACATTAAGCTTTTAACAGATAAAGGGCAACTGACCAGCAAGGAAAACTGAACAGCAATAAGCCACACTAACTCAAGCAGTTTATCTTTCCCTATTAAAAACTTCTTAGTTAGCATTATTGAGTTTCGAGCAATAAACCAGTTGTAATGGTTCTTGTGTCACTTCCTTATCCTATTTAGCAGGAATTAGGTCAGATAGAAACACATTCACCTTCAGTCATTGAAGGGAACCATGGATCGTCAAACTTGTTTTTCAAAGAAAAGATTTTATTAAGATATGCAACATGCTGGAAGTGACCTTTCTGGGCTTTATTTTTATCCCTTTATCAGTATAGCAATAGCTTTTGGCTTCAATAAACAGCTGAATGAGTTTTGCTGATTTTTATCATAGATGTTACAAATATATGACAGAAAAGCAACATTGGTAATGTAATGGCATAATTTAGCCTTCAGCCATCTTGACTTTCTTTAAAACAATAGTTTAGTAATTCTATTCTTTTAAATTATAGTAATGTTAGAAAGTAGCTAAGGAGGGGAAACCACCTACTAGTAGCAGGGATTTTCTAAATGAGATGAATAATGGGATTGTGAACTGGCATGAGAAAAAAAAAAGACAGAGAAGAATAGTGAAGTATTTTGTATCGCTTTCTATTGCCAAATACTAGAGGATGCTACAAATGCTACAATTAAGGAATAAATTATAATTATTAATATCTTGCAGGCTCCTGTTGAGAGAAAGCAATATATAATGCTCTTAAAATCTTTGAAAACTTGTTTTTTTTTCTCCCAGGCATTGGGGTATGGTAGTTGCTGAACTGCTATAGGTTTTTTTTAAAAAAAGGTTTTGTTTCTTCTGCATTTGCTTTGCTTTATATAACATTTCCTATTTTTATAGTTTTTGTTTTTAAAATGTAAACCTCCCAGAGCCATTTAGAATTGTCAGATGAACAATCCTATAGATTAATAATAAATGTAAATAAATAATAATTAAAGTGTAAATAAATAAGAAATACAAAATAGAAGCCATTTCCTTAAGACTAATCTTAGTATGAATCAAAATGACATTTATTCTACTTTTTCTTTCTCCTGTGCAGAAGGAATTTTTATTTTATTGTGAAATCAAGTTAAAACATCAGCAATGGCAAAATAAAGACTGTCCTTAATACAACTATAAGATCAACAAACAATCAGAATAAAAACAACCTGGATAATGGTATCCAGTTTTTTGTACTCTATTTATCTAGTTTACTCTAGTACTCTAGAGTAATTTTAGTCTAGTACTCTAGAGTACTAGAGTAATATTACTCTAGTACTCTAGAGTAATTTTGTACTCTATTTATCAAATAGAGTACAAAATTAATTTTGTACTCTATTTGACTCCACCTTTGACTTATACAATTTGGCTCAAGAAATTAACTCATGAAAATTGATTTGACATATTTTGTTATTCCTTTAGGTAATATGTTTCCTGATTTATGTTAACATATCACCTTTGAAAACAAACAATTTTCTAATAAATTTGCATAATTAACTAAACTACAATTGCATTTATTTTTAATCTGTTTTGGTAATCAGTACTGTATTTAAGGTATGAGAATAATTAATATTTATTGACTAGGAAAATATTCTTTTATTATTAAAATCTAAATTATATACATAAAATACATGTGAACTTCCATAGCAGTTTTTCATCTGGCAAATTAGTGGGAGATGAGTCTATTTATTTATTTTATTAAATTTATTTGGCTGCCTATCTCACTTGAGTTGAAAAAATAAGGTGACAGGGAATGAGTTATAAATCTGACAGTAGAAATTATAAAAATAAACTAAATAAAATATAGTATTGTTAAAATCTCTGAAAACATATCTAATCTAATCTAAACTAAACTAAACTAAACTAGATAGATAGATAGATAGACAGACAGACAGACAGACAGACAGACAGACAAATGATGGGTAGTTATAGATATGATTTTAGAAATAAGAGTGTTTTTCAGAGTATAGGTAGTCCCTGACTTACAACAGTTCATTTAATGACAGCTCAAAGTTACATCATCACTGAACAAAATAATTTATAATCAATTTATAGACTTATGATTGTTCTAGCCTCCCCATGGTCATGTGATCAAAATGTAGACAGTTGGCAACTGATTCACATTTAGGATGACTACAATGTTCCAGGATCATGTGATCACCTTTTGCGACTTTCTGACAAGCAAAGTTGGTGGGTAAACCAGATTCATTTAACAATCCTGTGACTAACTTAAGAACTGCAATGATTCACTTAACCACTGTGTTAAGAAAACTCATAAAATGAGGCAAAACTCACTTAACAAATATCTTGTTTAGCAACATAAATTTTGGGCTCAATTGTGATCGTAAGTTGAGGACTAGTTATACTGAAATTATCAAGTTGATATACACTCCCTTCAAAAAATAGAAAGCAATGTAGCAACACTATAACAGCAAAACAACCAGGTTGAGTAACACCTACAATGGTAAAAATAGGGCTGTGCATAGACCATCCAACTGATTTTGTGGCTAGATTCTATGTTCCTGACCTACACCACATTTTTTGAGTATGAATCAAAATTGGAGTACATGTTATTGGCTTAAAAATTAATGAGTAGTCACCACTTCAGCATCTTCCTTCCTTCCTTCCTTCCTTCCTTCCTTCCTTCCTTCCTAGAAACATTTGCATATGACTATATTGATTTGTAAAATCAATTATAAAAAAACTAAATCAATGAAAGATCCTAACCTAACAAATGAGGGAAGAGAACTAAGAAAAAATTAGTACAATTAAAACTAAAAAATGGAAGGTAAGGTTAATATATATGCTAAGTAAAGAGCAGGAGGGGATGGAGAAATAATAAAAGTTAAACTGGAACACATTTTTAAAAAGAAGACCTAAGCAACAGTAGGAATAAAAATAGCAACCCTTCTGAAAAAGTAAACCAGTTACAACCACAGTTTATTCACAAACAAGTATTTAGTAATAAGCAATCACTCAAGACCAGAGTCTGGATGATTGTGATAAATGTACATCTTTCTCTCTCCCCAACCCCCCTGTCAGCAGTGTATAATAAACTGATTTGAGGGCAGCCTATTAATCACTAAATCCAATACTTCCCTGTTTCCTCTTCCCTTCTCATCATGATGTTTTATATGTGTAAGCATCAAAAAGGGTTTAATTTTTTTTCTCCCTTTGGGATAGTTGTCATGGTATCATCTTTTGTGGATGGCAGAAGTTCTAAACTGTTTGCAGGGACAGAGAATTTGGACAGGGTCAGAGATTCCTATTTCACCTTGACTAAGATAAACTACACTGGATTGCCTCATTCAGCCATGGATTCATGGCTTGCCATGGGTCAGAACACAGTATTAATAAAAGAATAACTGAACATCAGAAATCAGGGGACACAAACTTTTAGCAGGGTGTTTTCATAGATGAACAGGTCTGAGATTTATAGTACTTCTAATCCTTGTGGCACATTTCGTCACAACTTTGAACATCTTCATTCAATTGTATTATTTCCTTTATGATATGAAGGTCAATGAGTGTTTTGAAAGAGCACTGAAAATTCCATGATTGTGCATATTACTGCATTAAGAACCTTGTGTATATTTCTTGCCATGCACTTATATTGCTCATTGATAGAAATGAAATGAATCCTGAAGCAACCAAGCATACAACAAAACAAATCAAACCAGTCTTTTTGCAGTAGTTTATTAATGAAGGGAGGTTAGACCTTTTAGATTGTAGATGTTTAATGTTGTATGTTGCCAAAGTCCAGTGGTGGGTTGCTACCAGTTCGCCCTGGATCAGGCAAATCTGTAGCAGCGGTGGCGGGAGGCTCCGCCCACCTGCACGGACATCTCTGTGCATGCGCAGAAGCATCAAACGCATGTGAGCGCGCACAAGCACCCACGAGCAAACCGGTAGCGGCCAAAATTGAAATCCACTACTGTCAAAGTCATTGTGTGTGATTCAGGCAGCCATATAAATTTGTTAAATAAATGTGTAAAGGAGAAGGCAAACATTAATGAGTCAAAGATCTAAACTAAATAAAAAATAGGGATCCCTAATTCATGAGTTATGGTTTGGAAACAAAAGGAAACAATGCGAGACTCAAAAAAACCTGGCATTTTAAAAATTAAAAAAAATGTGGAAGAGAAAAGAAACATGAAAACAAATCCCTTCATCCCACAAACAGTACATTTTAGAAGTTGGAAGCACAAAGAAAATAAGGCTTATGAAGTATATTTTTAAGTGATTAAGGACAAGAAACAAAGTCTGTGAGAGATTTGAATGGATTGCTTGCGAGTAAGATGGGGGAGAGAGAAAGAGAAAAAGACAGAAGTTCTTACCATGAAGGATGTAAACAGAGGAGACCCAGCCTCACTTCCATTGATATGTGTTGAAATGGTTCCTTTTCACATGGTTCACAAATCTTCTAGAGTTCAATAAATTATTCCATAAAATTATGGAATGAAACACTACAATGTCAGATTTCATTTGACAAAATAAATCAATAACCACAATCTCTCACTGTTTGGTAACATAGTACACATCCACAAAATACAGAACTTCTAGTTTAATAATAGTTTTACAATAAACATTGTACTTTCACTTTGCTACATTTTTCACTATATTTTGCTGTTTGTCTTGCAAAGGTTAGATTTTGGATTTCAGAGTTGAATGGTTTCTTAAAGTATAGACCTTCTCAGACTGCAAATATACCCTCACAAGGAGGGTGGTGACATAATCTCAACAGCTACATTTTTCTCATTAAATGCTCCAATTATAGCCACAGATGGGAGAGTCAAGTAATCAGGTATGATATTTTTATTTATTTTATTCTTTTGCTTGAAACAGTTACAGAATATTATTTACTGGAAAAAAGGAAGTATGGAGGAATTAGAGACAGGAAGAACTTTCTGAGGGCAAGGCTGAAATCCCAGTGAATAAAATCACTTAAAATACACTCTGGCCTGGTGTCCAGATGAGTGGGGTCAGAAGAGATAATAGGCAGTAATATCTATGTCACTCACATCAAGGGGCGCCTCACTGGCCTCTATTCACCCCTCTCCTGCCAGCCATTCCTCGCCTGCCTGCCCAGGCTCCTTAGGACCCCAAAAGGAAGCAGTTGTTGGAGCTAAGCAGCCACCATAAGAAAGAGTTGGCAAAACAGCTGGCTCAGTTCAAATTGGATCTGACTGAGAAGGAGGCTCAGAAGAAGCACCTCACAGGACTACGAGCATAGGCTTTCCAAGCAAAGAGAAGACCTGCAGGAGTGCAAGGCTAAGTACTGGCGCCTGGAGGCTCAGTGGGCTGAGATGGTCAGCCAGTTCTAGGCCATGATGTAGTCCCACTGGAACAAGGCCCTCTGGCTCTTCACCACCAGTGGCGCTTCTCCCCAGCCTTTGCCCAAAGCCCCATACCAGGAGGCTGAAGCAGACTCCAAGTCAGAATTTCTGCCCCCTCTGACCCACACAAAAAGACCTCGAAGGGGGAGACTGTCTGCAGCAACACAAACCTTCATTGCATGTATCCAGCCCAGGGGCCGTAGTTTGAGGACCCCTGATTTAGTGCAATATAAAAAATGCTAATAATTTTTCTGTGGACCACCAAAATTTTCTCATGGACCACCAGTGGTCCACGAACCACCAGTTGGTGACTACTGATCTGTGGGATGAGTTCAATTAGTTTAAGCTTGATCTATGCTACTGTCTGGCTCTTTTGGGAAAAGTGTAAAGTTCTGGTAATTGCCAATGCATCTTTTAGTGAGAGAACATGTCTAGTACCCTGAGTAAAATTGAAACAGCTGGTATATAATTGTTAATCACTTGGCCTCCAAGTAACTGAATACACACCTAATTTGGTGTTCGACTCAGCCATGAGAGAAAAAGCACGTTGCTTTTCATGGTATGGAACAACTTGTCTTTAGAGATTCTCCTTGCAAGGTATTCCAAGAGCAGGCATGTCAGAGTTCTTTCACGGAGCTTCTGATTTTGAATTTACTCTAATGATTTATGTTATTGGGAGATACAGCATGAACACTCACACATATGTACACACACATATAATCAAACAAACATTTTCATCTGATCTTGCTTTGCAATTCATTTATAGTTTGGCAGCATTGGCTGTGTCTTCTTTCAATACCACTGGATGTAAAAAAACAAATAGTAACTTTTTCATTTCTGTTACCAGTAACAATGGACAGCTAGCTGTGGCCATAACAGACTACATTTTACATGTAGTCTTTGACTTTTGATCACAGTTGAGCCCAAAATTTCTATTCCTAAGTGAGACATATGGTAAGTGAGCTTTGCCCCATTTTATGACCTTTCTTGCCACAGTTATTAATTGAAACATTGAAGTTGTTACATGAATAATACTATTGTTAAGTAAATCTGGCTTCCCCATTGAATTGCTTGTCAGAAGGTCACAAAAGATGATCCCATGACCACGGGAAACTGCAACTGTCATAATTACGAGTCAGTTGCCAAACATCTGGATTTTGATGGGGACCATGGGGTTGCTGCAACTGTAGGTGTGAAAACATGCCATTTTCAGTGCCATTGTAACTTCAAACTATCAGGATATGTTTCACTGTGCAGTTGGAGAAATTAAATTGGGATAGAAGTGTTTTTCTGTTGTAAAGGTACATTCAAATAATTCAAATTTCTTTGCAATAATTAAAAAAATATTACTAAAAATTAAAGCCTTTGTAACATAGAATCAAAGACTGAAAATTGCTAGCATCCATGTAGCAAAATTGTATTAATGCAGTTTAATATACTTTAGGTAATCAGTCAATTATGCAGGATGGAGATATTTATAAACACAGTAGGTTCTGATCAAATGTCAAACGCTCTCAACACATTTAAAATAGGACAAGAGAGTACACCTGATGCTGTTTTGGCTCATTTCATTTGCTATTTCTTTACTAGAAACTAATAGCATCTTCAAATCACACCAACCCTCACTGTGGAGGTAATAATCCTGTCCTCCTTATTGTTATGCAGCAGCTCAATGGTTGAATGATGCTCTAAGATGCTATAAATCACCAGTGAGGAGTTACCCTTTGTCATTAGTATGCTGCGATAAAACCTTTTTAGTTTTACTGGCCATTTTCTTGTAATTTGATGAAAAAGGTCATCAAATGGTTTTTCTATTTTTTTCACTATAGGAGGAAAAAAAAAACAACCTGATATATTTCTCATGACAGTGATGTAGTGTTTCATGTAATGCAACTTACATTAGTTACCCAGTGGCCAAGGGGTGTATGTGAGTATCTTCATTGTCCTTATTTTCTCCAGCAGTCATTTCCTATATTTCAATTAAATCAAAAAAGAAAAAGAAAGGAAACTTTCTCAAGGGCTTTCTAAAAGATCAGAAAATGTTGACAGCCAAGAAAACTGCAGATCGATAGAGTAACAAAAAACATTAAGTTCTGCACCCTTGGCCAGTTTGTAACAATAAAGAAAACTCAAGACATCAACCGAGTTTTAAGCATCTTGAGAATGAAGTGTTAAAAGAGAAGCTTCTTTGACAAGGGAAGAAAGCTTTCAGGAAATGAACATAGATATTGGTTCCATAGTAGTGGCTACCCATATGACTTACCAGTTTTACGAAAGAATAGGACTGGCAAAACATCATGGTTTCAGCTTTAGCCAGTATCTAAATTCTTTAATTAGAAGATAAGTTTAAAAAAAAAAGATAAGTCAAAACTAAGTTAAGCAGCATGTAAAATAGAAGGAAAAAGAAGAAGAGGATGACCAACAGCAAGGCAAATGGACTATGATGGAGAGGGGACACTATTGGGAGACTTGAAACAATAGCTTAGGGATAGAAAAACTATGCTGTTGCTTGAAGTCAAAAACAACTTGATGGCACATAAATCAACAAATTCCAAATGTTGTTTGAAATAAAGATTCTTTGTTAAGGTTCTTATACCTTTAAAAATCTTAAATACAGCATTTGGACTCACTTATTGATACTTATTGCTTGCTTCATTCATATTTTTAAAAATGATGTTTAATACATATTAAGAACCACAAAGACTGAGATGGAAAGTAGGTTAGGGTTAGGGGTTTTAGTCCAGCAAGGTTTTGTCTATAGGTATGAAATAATAAAGAATAGCTTGGAAGAATTACCTCTTGGTTTGCAGTCTGACAGTTGCACAACTTAAACTATCTATAGAATTGTCCCAGTTGCTGGATTGAAAGCTATATTGCTGGAGCAATAGTGCATCCTCCTGATCAGATCATTTCATGGTCTTCCAATATAACAGCCGTTTTGTTATTCAACTGGAAAAATCTGAGCACGAAGTTCTTTTTACAGTACAAAGGTTATTGGATTAAGCATATCCTTGAATCCAGCTGCAGAATCTGTCAATGGGTATGAAAACAAACATTCTCCATTGTGAGGTGGAGACAGCAGCCAGGAATGGGTTCAGCTCATGCCAATCAGATAAGGACTGAGCCTGTCAAAGCTAAATCCCGCCCCTAAGCATGGGGCTTCCCAGCTTTGCTCAGTCCTTCAGACTGGACTGTTGTGTGGATTTTTTCTCCTCACCCTTTATTCCTGCGATTTAAAAGTTTCTGGATTTTCGGCTTGAATTTTTGGACTGTTTCTCTGACCATTCGTTTGCGCTCTGGATGTCTGATATATCTGAGTGAGGTGGTTTGTCCCCTTACAGGATCCTCCCCCTTAAAGTTGTAGTTTTTAACCACCACTGTCAGTAAGTGGAGGTTGGTGGACCATAGCACTCCCTTGGGGGAGCTAGCGCTGTTTAAAAAGGGCTTTTTTCCTAAAAGCGAGCTTGTTTGAATAAGCGGAGCTGCTGCGCTCCCAATCGCTCACACATGCCCCCAATTTAGGAGTCCTTTCGGCTCTGAGGGAGAATTACCTCATCTCCCATCTGAATTACCGTTTGTGACAGTTAGCTTCTCAGCTGTTTGTCGGACCTCGCGTAAATAGCGAGTCCTTTACCGCCTCCCTTCCTACCTTAGGCGGGGATATCCTTACTTTAAAAACGGCCGTTTTTATCTGATTGAAGGGAATTTGTTGTTCCGGTGGAGCTAATAACGCTCCCTTCGGCTGCAGGCATGGCTAGTTTTGTGAGCCCGGCGTTTTGGGGGGGAAAAGTCTCCTATCCCCTTTTACCTAAATTCTCTTCTGAATTTGCCTGCCTCAACTGCTGTTTGGACCTAGCGTAATTGGCAGGTCCTGTGCTGTTTTGCTTTCCCATTACAGGGAGAGCTCTTTCAGGCCGGCTTTAACTGCGGAGCTCTCGCGCTCCCTCTGATTGGTGGGCGTGTCCGCCATTTTGAGGCTCCCTTTCATATAACGGCCAGTTGTTTTTTTCTGTGATTCTTTCCTTGGCCTTAAGGCATAACATCTCAAATTTTTAATTAAAAACCTGCTGATTTCAGGGCTGAGTTTCTATCTCGCCCTTGTGAGCACCTGTTGATTAGTTGGGGCAAGCTCCTAATCAAAATTCACCTGTGGCCATTTTATTGTTCATATTTGGAATTAATTAGGTGGCCATTTTGGTCCCTCACGTATTAGAGCTTTACACTCAGTACTCTGCTCTTAGTCATGCCTAAGGCAGCAGGCAAGAATAAACATGGCCGCAAGGCCTCTGTGCAGCAGCAGTCTCTTACTGCCCAGCTAGAATCAGGGCCCACCTCTATGGCAGAACCTTCAGACCCAGTGGCTACTGAGCCCATTAATACCCGGGCCCATCACAAGGGTTCTTCACTACCTGCTTCCCGTGCAGATCTACGCAAGGATAAGTTGTTAAACAAGCTGGGATCTAGGGCTAGCACCCTCCATCTTCAATTGCCAGGGCCTGATCCTATACTTCCGGAAGTGGATCCTATTCAATCACCACTTACTCCAGACCAAATTTCTCTTCAAGATTGTCCCTTGGACATTCACACTGCAGATCTCTGGGGCCCAACCATTACAGAGCCTGCTTCACAGGCGTTTCCTAGTCAACCTCCACCTGTGTCAGTTCACTCTCTTCCGGAGGTCGGGCCAACTTCTGATCAATTTCACACTGTTCTTCGGACAGAAGACATTCAAAGGATGATCTCAGCTGCTGTACAACAATCGTTAGCTGCCCATAGATCCTCTCGTTCAGACCACACTTCAGTTATATCAGTGGTTTCTCACTCATCACCATCTTCAGAAGGCGAAGGTGACAACGACATGTTATCTATAGCTGATTCTCATTCTCCAACTCCTTCGGGCGTGAGCCGTCCTTCTATCTATGCTGATCCTGAACCTCAGGAACCACAACTATCTGAGGACGAAGACCTGCCTCCGGAACAACCTCCCTTCACTGGACTTTTTCCTCAAGCCCTGTTCAAATCCCTCGTATTTAAGGTGATTAATGCAGCTCAGTTGGGTGACGCTTCTCATCCTAAACCTACTCTACCTGAGGGTGCGCTAAATCCCTTATTTGCAGAACCACCTAAACCAGTAACGTCGATACCTACACCGCCTCTTTTTCTGGACGTTATCCAAAAACAATGGGTTTCTCCCACTTCTGCACCTGTGCCATCTACAACGGATCGGAAGAATTTCTCCATCTCAGCTGATCTGTCCACCTTACTTCAAGTCCCCACCGTAGACGCACCGGTTGCTGCATTACTCTCTCATTCTACAGTTCCAGGTGATCCTGAAGAGAATCTTCATCCTGAGGAACGACGATCGGAACAAGTCCTCCAGCGAGCTCATCTGGCGGCTTCATGGGCCATTCGTTCTGCTTCCACCGCATCATTCTTTAATCGCTCTACGCTTCTTTGGTTACGTCAACTTCAGGACAAGCTTTCTACGTCTGATCCTAAACTACGTCAAGACATTAACAAGATAGTTGTGGCGGTCCAATTCTCCGCGGATGCAACGTTGAATGCAGTTCGCTTCGCTTCCAAGTCCTTAGCCTCAACTGTAGCGGCACGACGGCTGATTTGGCTTCGTCATTGGCCTTCTGATACCCGGCATAAATGGTGTCTGGCATCTGTCCCCTTTTTGGGAGAAAAGTTGTTTGGGAGCCTCTAGAAGCTTTCTTAATAGAAACCAAGGACAAGAGGAAAATTTTACCCACTGTTTTTCGTAGGGGAGACTCCAGATACTCACCTTATCCTCCTCGTAACCAGTTTCGACCTTCGGATGGGAGTCCAGGATCCTCTCGGGGTATGAGTCAGTTTACTCCCAGACAACGAGGTTTTCAGGACAGACCAGGAAGGGGTAGGTCTTTCATGTCAAAATGGCCCTTTCGAGGGGGAGGGGGTCGCTCTTTCCATCACCGTTGCTAGTGATGTTCCGGGTCCTCCTGTGGGCGGCAGATTGGGCCTTTTTGCCGCTACGTGGGAACACACTACTTCAGATTGCTGGGTTCTGGCCTCCATTAGATCTGGTTTGGCCATCGAATTTGTCTCCACCCCTCCTCCTTCCTTCATCCGTTGTCCCAGGTCGGGTAGCTCCGAGCGTAGATCCCTTATGACTTCAGCTATTGACCACCTCCTGAGTATTAGGGCCATTCAACCGGTGCCCCGTGAAGAGTGGGGTCAAGGGTTCTACTCTCGGGTCTTCCTCGTACCTAAGTCCTCGGGTGGGTGGAGACCTATTCTGGACCTTAAACGTTTGAACCAATTCGTTGTTTATAGACGCTTCAAAATGCAACCTTTACGATCCATTTTAGATGGCATTCGGAGGGGCGATCTCCTCTGCTCCATTGATTTAACTGAAGCATACCTACATATACCTATGCGGGTTGCCCATAGAAAGTTCCTTCGCTTCTATTACGAAAGGAGACATTTTCAGTACAGGGCTCTTCCCTTTGGGCTTTCCTCAGCTCCTCGTACTTTCACTAAGATATTAGCGGCCCTAGCAGCATTCCTTAGACTTAAGTCTATACGTCTCCAGTGTTATCTGGACGACATCCTGATTATGTCTTCATCTTACCTTCAAGCCCGGTCAGACCTTGGCCTTACTGTTCAGACCCTAGCAGCCCATGGGTTTTCTATTAATGTAGAAAAGAGCCACCTAGTCCCTTCCACTAGGATTGTCCACTTAGGAGCAATCATTGATTCTGTTGAGGGCAAAGTTTACCTATCCAAGGAACGCCAAAAGGGGTTATCATCTATGGTGACCACAATTATACGAGATAAACAAGCCTCCCCTTTAGTCCTTTCTAAATTATTGGGCAAGATGGTTTCGGCCATAGATATTGTTCCCTGGGCTAGATTCCACTTAAGGGACCTTCAGTGGTTTCTTTTACCTTTGCAGTAGGCGGGGAAAGGCACCTCATCGACCAGAGTCTCCATTCCCAGGGAGGTTCTTGCGTCCCTTCGATGGTGGCGCCCCAAGAACATTTTAAAGGGTTGTTTTTTCCTGGACAGAGACTGGGTAGTTGTCACCACCGACGGCAGCAAGTTTGGATGGGGCGCCCATTGCGAAACTCAAGTGGCTCAGGGCAGATGGTCACTCAAGGAATCTTCACGGAGCGTCAATTGGCTGGAACTCCGTGCTGTAGTTCTTGCTCTTCGAGCCTTCCATCATCTGGTGACTCGAGCCTTCCATCATCTGGTGACTCATGTATTGGTCTTAACCGACAACGTTTCCACAAAGGCTCATATAAATCGCCAAGGGGGCACCAGGTCTCAGTTGCTGATGTCGGAAGTCAAACGACTCTGTCTTTGGTCGGAACGTCGTTTATTCTCCCTCAGAGCAGAGCACATTTCGGGAGAATCAAACATTCAAGCGGACTGGCTGAGCCGTCAATCGCTGGATCAATCCGAATGGCACCTTCATCCACGTATATTTTAGGCACTGATGAGTCGCTTCGGCGTACCGGTAGTAGACCTTTTCGCGTCCACAGAAAACGCTCAGGTACCCAGATTCTTCTCCCGTTACTGCGTTCCTCAAGTGGAAGCAGTGGATGCTCTACGTTCTCCATGGCCTCCAGGCCTCCTGTTTGCCTTTCCTCCGATTCCCCTCCTCCCGAAGGTCCTCCGGAAGATTGTTTTGGAAAGGGCGGAGGTCATTCTGATAGCTCCTCACTGGCCGCGGAGGTCATGGTTCTCCGACCCCATGAACTTATCCGTGACTCCTCAGTGGACACTACCTTGCCCGGTCGATTGCCTCAGTCAGGGTCGGATACTACACCCGGACCCGCAGTAGCTACAGCTGACCGCTTGGCGGTTGAGCAGAGCGAACTCCAGCGTGGAGATGTCCCGCTTGATGTAATCAACATAATCCAGGCCTCTCATCGTCCTTCCACGAATAGAATCTATTCGGCCACATGGAGAGCGTTCTGTGACTGGTGCTCTTCTCAAAATATTGTTCCTCTTAAAGCTTCTGTGACGCACGTTCTGAGGTTCTTGAGGGCAGGCTTACTTAAAGGACTTGCACCGAACACCTTAAGACGACAGGTGGCAGCAATCTCGTCATTGTTATCTCTCAACTCCATTCATCCTTTATCACAACATCCGCTAGTTAAGCGTTTTCTTTGAGGGGCTTCCAACCTATGTCCTCCACCTTTACACAGATATCCCACTTGGGACCTTACTATTGTGTTAAACTCACTTACGGGTCCTCCATATGAACCTTTACAAACGGCTAGTCTGCAACTGCTGTCATGCAAAGTAACATTTCTAGTGGCAATCACATCTGCTCGCTGCATCTCAGAACTTGCGGCTTTGTCAATGAGAAGCGATTTGTGTATATTTCATGAGGACCGAGTAATTCTTAGGTTGGATCCCACATTTGTTCCGAAAGTTAATTCGACTTTCCATCGTTTACAGGAGTTGATTCTACCAGACTTCTGCCCTCATCCATCGCATCCTTTGGAACATAAATGGCATACATTGGACGTTCGCAGGGCTCTTCATATTTACCTTACACGTACGGCCGAATTTCGTCGATCCGAATCACTTTTTGTGTCATTTCTTCCTGCGTCACTGGGATCCAGAGTATCCTCGTCAATGATAGGCCGTTGGATTAGGTGCACCATAGCTACGGCATATGAACTTCGATCTTTAACTCCACCTCCTGCAGTGACTGCTCATTCGACAAGAAGTGCGGCAACTTCAGCAGCCTGGGCCACTCAGGCTTCTCTGCTTGAAATTTGCAGGGCGGCTACCTGGACTTCGCCGTCACCATTTATTCACCATTATAAGATTGACCAATTTGCATCTGCTGAAGCTTCATTTGGACGCAGAGTTCTTCAGAAGGTTATGGGTGATGAAGAGTCATTTGTCCAGACTGTTCCCTCCCAGGACTTGGGACATTAATCTTAGGTATGTCCCATTCCTGACTGCTGTCTCCACCTCACAATGGAGAAGGGGCGTTGGTCCTACCTGACACGCACCTTCTCGTTGGGTGGAGACAGCAGCCAGTCCCTCCCTATCAGTCTGGATGTTATTAATTCTTGTTTGTTTTTCATTCCACACTTTAGCCTGTCTTCATCCTTCACAAAGCTGGGAAGCCCCGTGCTTAGGGGCGGGATTTAGCTTTGACAGGCTCAGTCCTTATCTGATTGGCATGAGCTGAACCCATTCCTGGCTGCTGTCTCCACCCAACGAGAAGGTGCGTGTCAGGTAGGACCAATGCCCCTTCTCTCTCTCTCTCTCTCTCTCTCTCTCTCTATCTATCTATCTATCTATCTATCTTTTGCCATTACATGTCACTTGGTTCTTTGAATGTGACCTTTGGCCTTATCCCACTCAATAAAGTACAGTGCT
Organism: Masticophis lateralis; assembly: GCA_030761175.1. Taxonomy (NCBI): domain Eukaryota; kingdom Metazoa; phylum Chordata; class Lepidosauria; order Squamata; family Colubridae; genus Masticophis; species Masticophis lateralis. The sequence goes on from JAUDYJ010000006.1 coordinate 68,369,949, forward strand.
AACACTTCAATTCAGGTAGATGCAATCTCAGTAACACTAATGTTGGGTGTTTCTGTGTGATCAATCAGTGGGCAAGCCTTTTGTAGGTTAAGCTATTAGATTGAATGAAACAATAATATACCTTAATGTTAATATATCTACTTCCTAAGTAACCAATTTTCAGTAAGTAAGTAATTTTCATCAAGAAGATGAATAATATAATTATCTTCCTTCTAGCAAACAACATTTTAGATCATAGTATTCAACTTTTCTGCTTTCTACTGTCATTTTATATCTCTACCTGTCAAATATTTTTAATTAATATTTACTTGGTAATAATATTCCAATATATTCTATTTGGTATGATTTTAGCATGATGGTAGTATCAAGTACGTTCTATTGCTCTTTTATTTAATGAATAAACTTAGAACTTTGGGAAAGGGATCTACAGAATAAAGGTTATGCATGCTTTACATGACCTATTCACCACTTTTTAGACAAAAGATTTAACTGCCTTGTTAAAAATAGTTCCATTTTGGAAATGAGAAGTTCTTATGAATCATACACTTCTCTTGCAGCTTAGAGAAATTTTGCTCTTGTCATCTATGCTTCCTGCTTGCCATTATTAGAACAGTGAGTTTAGGAGAAAAAGAGGCCAATTGGGGAAGGAGAAAGGATATACCTTCTGATTCAAATTAGAATATATTCACAATGGTCACAACTGTTTGCAGTTCTGATATCACATCAAGAGAATATGAAATTTATTTAAAAATACTGTTAGCAACATCAAGGGTATCGCTTATTATCTGAAGGTGAATCCCCAGTGTTTTAAATCTCAACATTTGAATAATACACTGTAATTCGAATGTCTTGATTGACATTTATTGCACTGGCCACAAATATAAAATGCCAATAGGCACTGTTAAATCTAAAGAAGTTCATACTTTCAGCTACATTGAAAAACATTCACTCCTCTCACCAGGCTTAAGTCTAGGAAACCAATTTGGAATAACATAGCACAGACTTACAATCTAGATGAAGAATGGCGATTAAAATGGGTGACTTTTAATAACAACATACCAAACAGATCATGTACATCTGTTTAGTATGTTGCCCTGAAAAATATGGAGCCATCTGAATAGAATCAGGACAAGACATGCCAGAACTAAGGCAAAGCTCTTTAAGTGGGAGTGGCTAAGAGCCTGCAATGCTCTCAGCTGTGGTGCTCTGGAACAAATTATAACACATATAGTTCAAGAATATCCCCTCAGGAAATTTCAAGACACCTGGGATGATCTCATCACAGCCATACTAGAAGCAGATGGTTACCTTCCTTAGATGTCAAATTATAACTTCTATCCCATTGCAATTCTATGTCTCCATATTATGGTGGTTTTATTATGGTTTTATCTTAATTTAATCTTTTATCTCCTGTATTATATCATCTTTGTGTGTGTGTATACATACATACACACACACACACATGATTGAGAGTATCTTGGTGACGTTTCGATGAGATCTCACTCGTCACCTACAGGCTGGTGTCTTCGGCTTCATGCTTGGGCAAGGAAAGCGTGATCAGAGCTGCCATCTCTCTATAAATACTGGTGGGGAGGTATGGCTTTGTTGCTATGAGCAGGTTGGTTGCCTGTGTTGTTAGATCTTGATTGGTAGATGGAGTTAATGTTTGCAGATTAGTCAGCTGTTTCATAATGTCCTGTGTGAGTGAGGTCCTTGATGTGTGTCCATTAGTCCTTTGCATTTTAATAACCTGGGTAATGGGCTGTGTGTTAACATCCTGAGTTCTAATGTTGTGATATCCTGAGTTTTTTGATGTAATGTCCTGAGCAGATGGCTGTGATGCCACATCCCAGGCTTTGGTTTGGCTCAGAGTTTGAGGTCTTGCCATGTGTTCATGGCATATGTCAGTTTGCTTTGTGTGGGGATCAGAGGGGGATGCAGCAGCTGGTGATGCCGCCATGGTCTGGCTTCTGGATGGTGGTTGTATTTCGTCTATGGGATGTGTTTGGGTTTGAATCTGGTGAGGATGATTGGTGGTGGTGTCATGTGTTATCTTGAGTCCGTGGCTAGAACTCTTCTGTTGACTAGAGCTAGTTTCACCAGCCTGAAGACACCAGCCTGAAGATGACGAGTGAGATCTCGTAGAAACGTCGCTAAGATACTCTCAATCTTACACAGGAAAAGACCCAAATATATCAAAACTTACATACATACATACATACATACATACATACATACATACATACATAAAATCTCTCTTTTCATGCTTTATTTAAACTAAATTTATATATCATTTGCATGATCTCTGTAGATGCTATATGTTAAAAAATAAATAAAATAAAATAAAATAAAATAAACATTCACATTCACATTCAGATTAAGAACTAATGAATTCATCAATTCAACTTTTTGACCTGATGTGTTCCCATTCTGATTTTGTCTGATCAAAAATGGGTTTTGAATCTGACTGAATACAACCTATTAATTCAACCTCTCATGTATATACAATAGGAAGCGGATGGATGTGATTGATGCCTATTGCAAATAGAACAGGAGTGAAAATCCTTCTGTTCATCTTGCCAATGTCTGAGCCATCCTGGTTTTCTTCGTTCATGTCATTCTCATATACAAGCTAGGCAGGTGAAGTGTTAGGGGGCATTTGCCCAAGGACCCCTATTGGTTGCCTGTTTGGTTTTGAAACCCATTTCACATATCAAAGGGCAGCATTCTAACCATTATGCTATCCAGTACAGTATATATATTCAGTACTTTTGTAACTGGAAAATTGTTTTAGATTTCAATCTCTTTTCCCCCTAGCAATATCTTTGCTTTAAAGGATTCTAGGGAAACACTGCTCCTTAAAAAAGGTTGGTGGAGGACTTAACTATTTGAAAGCCAAAGTCTAACCCTAAAGCACTCAATTTGTATATCAGAGGACATAGAACACTATTTTAAAATGTGAAATTAATAAAGAAAGAAAGAGGTAGAGAAAGAGTTTTATTCCCCCCCTCCAAAGTGCATAAGTATTGAGTCTCCAGTGCATTAGGGGTATAAATTTACTTCATGTCTGCCATGACACCTTGTACTGTATAGATTTATATTATTCAGAATTACTGCAGCTACTGGCCATTATTCCCAATTATACCAACGTTCAGTGACTGGAGGTTGTGACAAGACTAGAAATTAACTATCAACTGAACTCTAACATGCAGTCTGCTCATTCACTGTCATAATATTTATTTTACAATGTATAATATGGGGCCCAGAGTACTGAGATTCTGCACCCCAATTTTTAAATGCTACTTCAGAGAAAGTGAAAGCTAGATTACCAAAACAGCAGGTAACAATACTAAAACCTGCTTGTAAAATGAATACAAAAATTCAATTACTGACTTACACATTGGAATATCCAATGTGAGCTTATAGCTACTTTCTTGAGTTTCAGACAGTTTTACTGATGGTGCCCAGATGTTTTGACAGAATACACTGCAGGCTGCTATAGAATGTGACAAGCAAGGGAAAGTGTTTGTCAAAGCAAAGTGATTTGTTAGCACTCTTTTACTAATACAGCAAATTTGTAATAGCCCTAGCAGTAATGATTAGCACAAAATTAGCCCCATACAAGAGGTGGCCAAAGCCTGCCCCCAATCACCACCCCAAGCAAAGGAAGGACTGCATATTACGCTTGTGTGCTGCTCTGGTGTCTTCTGGTCAGTAGACCAACAGGCCATTCTGTAAATATCAATCTGAGCAACAATTTCCTCATTCATAAATAGAAAAGTCAGCCAGATGGCAGGCCACTCCAGAAAGCCATGCTTTTAAAGAGCAATGAGTGGGTCAAGAGTGCAACAGATGCTGGTAGCTTTGTTCTGCCTACTGATAGGGCTGGTCTGGAATATTTTATAAAATTGATAGAGAATAGCTTGTCTTTCATTCTGGAGAGGGATACATATTCCCAGTTGAGACGCTGAACGTTGAAGCCACTGATCAAGCTTGTAATAAGTCTTCTAGTGTGCTTTTATGTCACTGAGCCATGGTGGCATAGTGGTTAGTATGCTGTACTGCAGGTTTCTTCAGCTGCCTGCCGGCTGCCTGCAATTTGGCAGTTTGAATGTCACCAGGGTCAAGTTTTACTCAGCCTTCCATCCTTCTGAGGATGACGACCCAGATTGTTGGGGGCAATATGCTAACTCTGTAAACCTCTTAGAGAGGGCGGTAAAGTACTGTGAAGTGGTATATAAGTCTAAGTGCTATTGCTAAGTGCTATTGCTAGTAAGTCCCAACCTTACTGCCAACCAAATCATCCTTGATCGTGCATTGCAGAAATTTATTTATTTATTTATTTATTTATTTATTTATTTATTTATTTATTTATTTATTAGTTCAATTTATATGCCGCCCTTCTCTGGAGACTCAGGAAGGCTTACAATGTGTTAAGCAATAGCCTTCATACTTTTGTATATACCTGCTTAGTAAGGCTTTCGCCCCCCCCCCCAAAGCGGTGTTCTTTTTTTAATACAAAGTCAGCTTATTGCCCCCACAATCTGGGTCCTCATTTTACCTACCTTGGAAGGATGGAAGGCTGAGTCAACCTTGAGCCTGGTGAGATTCAAACTTGCAGTAATTGCAGGCAGCTGGTGCTAGTTAACAGCACTTTAGTCTGCTGTGCCACCAAGGCTCATATGGATAAGTTAAATCATTTGTCAGTTAGATGAAACAAATATAAAGGATGCAACAAAAGTCATGGCCCATAGGCTGATCATATATCTATGATCACATACAAATACCTATACACCCACACCAGTACACACCCTCACTCACAAATAGAAAATGTTACTGTACTTAGGAATGTTCAAAAGTCCTGCTTCAAATGATTAAGGAAGTGTTTAGAAAAATGGAACCATATTCAAATATTTAATGTAATTTATATAATAAATTTTCTAAGGGACCTGACTTGGTACACCCTCTATATTAATAGATTTTTTTGAAGAATGCTAAATGCTTCTCTTGTTTATGTCCCACACTAGTTGAGTATACAATATCTACTTAATCTCTACCATTTGGGACATTTAAATATGACTTCTTTGTCCAAAATTACAGCCAAACTGTAAATACTGTGTGACTATGAATTATCCTAAATCCATTTAACCACTTCGTTATTATATCATTTCCACGCTATATTACACTTCTCAGTTATTCGTGTTATGTAAGTTCATTTCTATAGGTTTTATTATCTCATTGAAAATAGATATCCCATGGGGCTGGATTACATGTATTTTGTTTTCAATTGATCAAGGACTGCCTTTAGTAGCTGATGGTATGGGTATATGATGATTCTTTGTACAAAACCTTTACATATTTATTTCTGCAAACTGAACCATAGTAAAAGGCATAACAGTAGATGTCATAAAATTTTGTCAAGATTTATGATAACAGGTATTATATGGCAAATTTTCATTATACAAATGTCAGGAATTGCACGCAGTTCACTGTTTTTTTTTTTTTGGTTTTTTTTTTGTTTTTTGCTTTTTCTGATTGATTGGCTATGTGGCATCAAGTCAGTATCAATTTTTAACAATCGCATAAATAGATCTTCCCCAAGAAGACCTATTCCCATCCTAGTCATATAGGTCTTCCAATAGTGTAGTATTGCCACCACATTTGGCTACATCTATCTTGTTGGTGATTGTCTTGTTTTCTTTACTTCATCTTTCTTAGCCTTATGGACATCTTAAGCGTTTTGGAGTTTTGCATAATGTGTATAAAATCTGTTAGTTTGAGCTCGGTCATTTGAACCTCAGTGAGAATGTTGAAAATGACTATTTGGGGTTTTTTTCTTGGCTATCCGTAGTATTCTCAAGTGTCTTTCCAATATGGAAGTTCAAAAAAGCCAGTATTCTTTCTATTGTATTTCTTCAGAACTCTAATTTTGATTTTTTAAAAGTATATTTACTTTGTTTTATCATAACAGGTAAAATACAAAACAGGAAAACAAACAAAACAAAACAAAAATAGGTCCAGTACAAACAACAACAACAAAGGAAAAAATTGGTGTACAAAAAAATAAAACAAAAAGGTGACCCAAATACCAAGTAAATTTAATATTTAACATACAGAATCCACCCTGTCTGGATTACAGTAAATTCTCTTCCCCTTTTACACATACACAAAGAAAGAAGAAAGAGCAATCAACAGGTTAAGCTAAACGTTACACTAATCTTCAAATCCCTCTGTTAACCATCTGTTATTGTATTTAGCATGTAGAAAATCCGCGAACAGTTTCCAGTCTTTGATAAAGCTGTCTAGTCCATTATCTCTGATCAAAGCAGTTAATTTTGCCGTCTCTGCTAATTCAATGAATTTCAAAATCCATTCTTCAACAGTCAGTATCTCTTTTTCTTTTCTGTGTTTGGCAAGTACAATCCTCATAGCCATCACCATGCAAAGGAATAGTATCTCAAATTATTTTTCATAATTTGAAAAATATTGACTTGTCCGTAATACCTAAGAGAAAAGCTTCAGGTTTAATTAATATTTGTAACTTAAATATTTTGTGAATTGTAATGTTTGTCCAGTACATTTTCACATACTTGCAACAACATCATGATTTTGATTTCTATAGAGTGTTCTAGGGAAAACAATTGTTCTGCCCAAGTCTGATCTTTGTAAGTATAGACATGTTATGGCATCTGAATATCTTTTCCAGCGCTTTTATTGCTATTCTAGCAAGGACTAGTCTGCTATATATTACTTGGCTGTTGAATTTTTGACAGATGATCCTAAAGGCAGACATTATTCACTAATTCAAAATCTATAAAATCAAAGGGACATTGCTATACCTGTTGTCTAGAAGTTGTTTTGCTCATTTTTTTAAAATAAAGAAAATAATTACCGCAGACTGGATTTTCACCTGTTTACCCATCCAAAAGTTCTAACTAATTCTGAAGGATATTTTCTGTATATATTTCAGTGACTAATTCAGTTGAAATTTACCATGACAATGAAGCTTAATTTAGGTCACTTCAGAAACTTCAGAATGCAAAATTTGTTGTTCAAATTAAAAACAAGATTATAATGAGAAGCATAATAATATTTTTGTATGTGGAAAAAAAACTTGAAAATAAGTCTGGATTTATAGCTAGGATGGTCATAAGTTCACAAAAATAATAGTTTGTATTGAGTAATCAATTTATATATGCAAAGGTAATTATTTAGAGATGCAAATTTATTCAGATTCAAAAGAAAATGTAACCACTAATGAGACAGTAAACATGGATTTAAATCTGAGAATTTAAATGAATTGTTTTTGACTAAAGTATGAATGGTCAGGAAAAATTTAATCATATTTGACAAGTTGTTTTTTTTAAAAAAGAGAAATTTGTCATATACTTAAGTATGCATAAATGATAATTACTTATGTTGAACTACACCATTATTCCATTTGAGAGTTGTGGCTCAAAATGTTTTTAACTTGCATTCAAATTGAAGTTGGAATTGTCTATGAGGAAAAGTTGTATGTCCTCCTGAGGGTTTTGATATAAAGAAAAATTTAAAATGAGTATAGGCAAACACATATTTTAAAGTAAATTATTTTAATAAACTCAGAGGAATAAATATGATAGCATGACAAGAAATGTGGCTCATCTTTGTGACAGTTTCTAAACCCATTGGTATAAAAAAGCACAATCAAAAACAATTCTCATGAAAAACAGAAAAAGAATTCTAAAAGAAAGGTGGGGAAAACTGCTGTAGATGGCACAATATTTGAAAAGAAAAAAGGGCCACATGAAAGCTGGAAAGAACCATGCATAGGTACAGCTCAGAATTAGGGAAGATTAAAACTCAGACTAAATCGAAATTTATGAACAGCAAACAAAAATGACTTTTTAAATATATTGAAATTGAAAGGAACCCCCCCCCCCCAATATATTAGTTAATCCATAAAGCCAGTAAATAAGTAAAAACAATCCTACTCAACTCTTACTTTGTCTCAATCTTCTCTGAAAAATATTCAATCAAGCAACTGGGAAGTCAGGTAATGGGCAGTATTGTAGCTTGGGACTGATAGAAACAAAGTCAAGAAATAGCTGTTTAGTTTGAATCATTTCTACAACTAGCTAAATTGCTTCATTTCTTCTAGAGGAATTAGCTGACAGTTTGGCCAAATTTTTATGTACTTTTGAGCAAGTGACTAGAGAAGAGCAAAATTTCCTCCCTATTATCCAAAAGAGGGGAAAGGAAGAATTCAGAAGAATTAGACCTATCAATCTAATATCAATAGAAAATAATTGTGGATACATAGGAAGCTTTAGACTATGGATTTAAAGGAATATAGTACATGGAATATGGTGAAATTAAGCCCACATATGTTAACCACGTAGGAAACATGACTAGATGGGCTAATTATACATTAACAAAATATTGCAAGTGTGACAGTACAAAGATTCCACCACTCTTTTTAACTACTTGATGCTTTAGAGCAGGTCCTTCCTAAATTTATTTCTCTAACCATTAAGCCACTGGAGCTCCAGTCTCTTTAGTCCGATCGTTTCTTAGGGAGCATCTGTTTCCCTCATTCCCCAATGTCATCCACACTTTCCATTACACTACAGAAGGTGCAGGTAGAAGCTTTGTACGGATTCAACTAATGTATTAATTGTACGTGGTCTAAGAGATTTTGCTCATGGTCACTCATGATTATCTCTATCTGGTAGAGACTATCTGGTAATTACATTTGCTTCAGAATGCAATAGATAGCTATGGATTCCCCAGTATAGATATGTATTCACTGCTTTAGAGTTATATAGGCTTCCAATAGACTACTAGCTGCAATTCAAATTATTGTGACCAGTGAGGGATGACATATATCAGTTATATCATCCCATCACACATGATCTTTCTGCCAATATTATCTGACTGGAACTAGGAAACATACCAGGGCACTCACCCAGTAATATGATTTTTCCCTTGAGATTTGATTAGTTCTGATCCTGTTAGCCTTATGTAAAGCATAAGAAACAACCTGTTTTTTTCCCTGGGCACTCAGGTTGTGATGTTACATTTGAGAGATGGAATGATGTAATTTGCTGGCCAGATTGTATGTGTGTTTGCTTTGGGCTTTTCCCCAAAGAGGAACTATATTCAAATGGACCTAAGCAGTATCAAGATTCATTATATTTTTGGAACAATGGGCAGAAAGGAAGAACATTGGCAGTTTGGACCATATTGAGGGATCAGCAACTAAGATTATTGAAGAGCCATTCCAAGAAAACTTCTCCACATTCATAAGATTGCTTTATTTCTGACATACTGGCAGTGATTCTTATCCCTCATGGTTTACAAAGCTGTGTTTCATTTTCAGCATACACTGAAGAGACAGAAGAAAAGCTCTTTCTTTGAAATATGAAACAATATACTTTTGCACCTTGTAATAAAATGGGTTTCAAATAGTTTTGGAAATGAAATCTTTTCCTCGATCCAAATTGTAGGAGAAAATCTTGCCAATCTGAATGGCTATTAAGAGCTGTGTAGCATCTTAAAGATGAAAAAATTGTGACAGTAAGTTTCATAGGCAAGAGATGCCTCTCTCTGAAGAGAAGGTTTTTGCCAAAAGAGCTTGTCGTTCATGCACACACACCCAGTTCATCTTTAAGAGGCAACAAGAAGCTGTTTTTGCTTAATATTCACTAAGACAGCACATTAGTGTACAAATTATTTGAACTTGTACAAAAGAAAACAATCATTTTAATGAGAGTGCTCACCATGCATGAAAGATGCCAAGAGCCAGCTGGATTGGCAGTTCCCTGTTGAGAATAATATAATTCTGCCATTAGCTGAATGGCAGCCAATAAAAATTCATTGCCTTTGTGTGGCAAAGTGGCTACACATGATGCATGATTCTAGATTAATGCTCTGTGAACAGCTCTTTAGCCTGTGTGTGTTTTCAGTGATATGCGGCCATAGAGACGCAATCCTTTGACAGACTTGCATATGGATCTTGTTAGCAATAGTTATTGCTTTGCAAAGAACATAAGTGTTTAATATTCTTCTCTTTAAATTTCAAAAATATGTGTAGGAAACCGGCACCTTAGCAATAGCAATTAGTAAGCAGATGCCATGTTGAGCACTTACGGTTTACTTCACTTGCTCCCCCTCCCAGTCAAGCCAAACAAGGTTGGCAATTAGGTACTGAAGCTCAGATCATTGCTCAAAAGGGAGGTGGAGTGGAGGACCTGTTCCAGACTTTGACATATGGATCACACCACTGCCAAATACATTGCCTGACTGGCATTAACGCAAGTGTATATGAAGAAGGGTACAAGAGAGTTGTTTTAAGAGCAGTGGCAAGAGGAAAGTGAGGTAAACAGTTGGTAGCAAAACTCTATTCCAGTTTCCACTGTGTGCAGTTAGTTGCTTTGCCTTTTAGTTAAAAAAAAGTGTTGCCTGAAACATTATATTCTTACATTGTTTTATTAAAAAAGGAACGTCTGAGTAACAGAGTTAACTGGAATAGGTTAAATTTCTTAACACATTGTAAGCCACCCTGAGTCTTCGGAGAAGGGCGGCATATAAATCAAATAAAAAAAATTGCTAGATTTTAATACTGAGTTTTGAAATTTGAACATCCCTGATCTCCTGTAACTTTGGAAAAATTATTATTATTTGGAGCCATAGTACTACGATTGGCATACAGTAATAGCAAACACTGTTATATCACAGTGGTTATCTGTTCAGAAGGACTATGTAGTAATACCACCCCAAAAAACCACTTTTGGGAATAATTAGGATGATACATACTTTTCTGTGTTTAAGGAGCACAGAAAATACTTGGAAGCATCTGCACATATTAACAATACTATGGCTTCTTCTGTGAATCCTTGGGGTTCTCCAATATCCAGGCTCTGTCCAGTCATAAGATACTAATAGCAATGATTTCATGTTAAGAAGAATAAAAAAAAAATAGTGAAGTGTGGATGATAACAAACTAAAGCAACTGCAATTTTATATTAGGGCTTTCTATCCTTTAAAAACAAGGATTGAAACCAATGGTGGGAGAAAATGGCATTTGTAATGGAGATTTTAAAAAAAACAACAAAAAACCTGACTTTATTTTGTGTGTGCATCTTTGAGTCAGTATTGATTCCTGCAACTAGATGCTCTGAGCTTGAAGCTGCATAAAGAGTTACTATGGATGTGTGTGTGTTTGTGTTGTGTGTATGTTCATAGGTGCCTTCAAGTCAGTGCTGATTGCTGGTGGCTGCCTGGATAAGTTCATGCAGTTTTCTTGGTAAGATTTTCAGAAGTGGTTTACCATTGCCTCTTACCATGGTCTGGGAGAAAGTGATAGCCCAAGGTCACCAGCTGGTTTTGTGTCTAAGACAGGAGTAGAATACATGGTCTACTGGTTTATAGTCCAGTACCTTTAACCACTGCATCAAACTTGCTCTCAGTAAAGGCTTACTTTGCCCATGCTGTATTTCTATAGCCTTTTGATTGAGTCACGGGATGCTTTTCAAATGCATTGAAATATTCTCACATGGAAATTAGCTTAAGCTCTCATTGTCCCTTGAACCCTTCCTAACCCTGAGCTTTATATAAATGATTATTCTTGTATTCTAGCTTGCATCTTGAAAAAAAGAACAGATTAGTTTTTGACAGTTATTGCAAACCTCTCTGAAAATATATTTTTTTTTACAATATTGAAGACAAAAATTAAATCAAAAAAGATTGTTTAAATTCAATTTTATTTTGTATGCTTTTTATGTGAAATGTTTTAGAATCAGATCATATACTTAAAGCTGTCATTTACATCTCAGCAGGTTTGTTCTTGTGAATGACATTTCTAATTATTTAATCTTCTAAGAGCAGAGCTGTGTAAACCTACAAATTCTGTTTTGGAATATAAATGGTTGATTTATGCCCTTCACAATATGATGAATAAATCTATACTATTATTATTATTATTATTATTATTATTATTATTATTATTATTATTATTATTATTATTATTATTATTACAGATGAATATTTAAAATATAAAAGATTAAATGCTCTATAGAGGATTTCTATAGAAGAATGTAAAATGTGTATTTTCCATAGTAATTATTTAATTCAGGTACCCCACAGAACATTATTTTGAGAACACCAATGTTCACTTAACTTGTTTTGCTTTAAATTCTATGGATCAACATAACATGAATTTATATATGGTGTCATAGTTACATGGTCTTTCTGAAAGTACTCATATGCTTAACCTTCTTCTCTTTTTTGCCATAAATTAAAGATTTTTTTAAAAAGACTATAGAAGATTTATATCAACCTTTATCCCTTTCAGAAGAATGAAATTACCATTGTTTATGGTGAATCATATAGTGTCTAGAAGACACATGTGGATGCAAGCATATCACAGACAGGTATGGAGTGTAATGATGAGATTTTTCCGAACAAGTAATCTGTCTATCTCCTAATCTTCCTCAACCCAATTTTCTGAAATACCATTGTTTGACCTGACTAGCATTCAGGTTTGATTCAACTGCTGTTCAACACTCGAAAAGCTGCTGGTCCTGATAATATCCCTGGGCAACTACTTAAGGAGTGTTCTGACCAACTGGCCACTGTTCTCACAGACTCTTCAATCTCTAGTTGCATCAGGCTGTGGTTCAATCATGTTTCAAGATTGCAATCATTGTACCAGAATCCCCCAAAAATATATGATCACATGCCTTAATGATTACTGTCTAGTTGCACTCACTTCCATTATGATGAAGTATTTTGAGAGATAGGTAAAGGACTACGTGGTTTCATGTCTTCCCCCTACATTTGACTCATTACAGTTTGCCTATTAGAAGAACTGCTCCATAGATGATGCACTTTCTTATGTGCTTCATCTTAGCTTGGTGCAGCTGGAGGAGAATAATATTCATGTGCGAATGCTGTTTGTTGATTTTAGTTCGGCGTTCAGCACAGTCATTCCTTAGCATGTGGTGAACAAACTTAGGTTTTAATATTTTAATACTCCTTTATGTAACTGGATACTTAATTTCCTTATTGATAGGCCCAGTTTGTGTGAGTTGGAAGAAAAGTTTCCAACTCCATCTCTTTGAGTACTGGTTCCCCATAGGGCTGTGTCTTGAGTCCATTATTATTCACCTTGATGACCCACAACTGTTGTGCCAAATCTGCTACGAATCATATTGCAAAGTATGCGAATGACATGGCAGGGGTGGGTCTTATCTGAGACGACAGTGAAGCAGCTTATAGGAAAGAGGTGAAGACTCTGGTGGACTGGTGCAATAAAAGTAACCCGGTTCTAAATGTTAATAAAACAGAGGAGATCATTGTAGATTTTAGAAAGAGCTGGCATAGTCATACTTCACTCAGAATCAAGGATGCTGCTGTAGAGGTGGTCAACAGAATTAAGCATGTGGTGGCACAGATAACTAACAATTTGAATTGGTCTCTCCACATGTCATACTTACTGAAGTGGGCAAACCAGCATCTGCATTTCCTGTGTCAGATGAGGAAAGCACATCTTTTTCCTTCTATCTTCGCCAGTTTTACAGAGGCAAGATTGAGAGCAGTTTAACAAACCATATCACTGCTTGGTTTGGTGGTAGTAGTGTCTCAGATAAAAGGTCCATACAGAATGTGATAAGGACAGCCAAGAAGATTATAGGAAGCTTGCTTCCTGTTATTCAGCATACTGTTTATAAGCGCTATGTGCTTAGGGCTCGATGCATTGTTAGAGACTCCACATATCCACTTTATAGTCTGTTCTGTTGCTCCCATCTGGGAGGAGGTTTTGAAATATTTGTAGCAGGACTAACAGATTCTGTAACAGCTTTGTTCTTTATGCCATCCATCTGGTAAACTTGCAAGATTTGTTTTTCTTGCCATGTACATGTATACATCCGAACTAGACTGTGTTGTTTCTCTGTGTCATAGAATATATGTAGGTATATGCATTTTTGTCATGTTTAGATATGTAGTGTATATTGGAGGTAGTGACCCTTTGAGAGGTATATGCAATGAAATTTCATGGTCACTGCAAATGCCTCTTTACAACCTTACCAATGTTTGGAAGACTCATAAGTATGGCACAAAGGAAAAGTCATTTCACTTTAATAGGACTTTAATAGTAGATCTTAAATATTTAAGTTACTGTCAGTTATTTAGAAATCAGGAAAAGTTAAGGTATAATTGTAGAAAAGTCATCGTCCTCCTCCTCCTCCTCCTCCTCCTCCTCCTCCTCCTCATCTCTAAAACCATGCAATAGCCAACCCATTAAAATGATAAATTTGTTAGTTTTAGATTACTCTTTTTCGGTATGTCAGTTGCAAACAAAACAAAACTTTTTTTCATATTTATCATCAACAAAAAGGAAAAGATAAAAAGAACAAGTCAATTCTTAGTTGTAGAGTTTGGATGCTGTAAGTGTGAATTGATGCTTGGGAAATAATGTATACAATAGATGTTAAATGTTCATATAATATGTTTATGCATCATTGTCATTTTAATTCTGCTGCTTATTTACTACAGTCATTTCAAGCTGGATGTATACTCACCAATTACTTTTCAATATATCTTGTTTGCTATTGTTTTCAACTGTTATTTCTAGCTTTACTTCCAATGTCATTTGCATTTTTCCTATCTTTGCATCATATGAATGTGATTTATAGGTTTGCTTTGATAATGGTAACATAAAACAAATTATGTGAGAACATAATGAAAGCATTATGAAAGCAAATATATTTGTTTGGGTTTGCAACTCACATATACATAAATAAATGCATACTCAGGAAAGGACAGAAAAAACAGTTACTGCCAACCTGCCTTCCTTTGAGGACCTGTATACTTCACGAGTCAAAAAGTGGACTGTGAAAATATTTACAGACCCCTCACATCCTGGACATAAACTGTTTCAACTCCTACCCTCAAAATGATGCTATAGAGCACTGCATACCAGAACAACTAGACATAAGAACAGTTTTTTCCTGAAACCATCACTCTGCTAAACAAATAATTCCCTCAACACTGTCAAACTAGTTACTAAGAATACATTACTATTAATCTTCTCATCGTTCCTATCACCCACCTCCTCCCACTTATGACTGTATGACTGTAATTTTGTTGCTGGTATCTTTAAGATTTATATGCACTGTTTCCCTATGACTATCATTGTTATGTCCTTATAAGGATATCCGCCGGGGGATTGGTTAGTTCCTCCGGCGGGAAGTTTAAACTACTGTCATTGGCTGGCCGGCATGCCCGAGCAGGATATAAGAAGGCTCGGGAGCCACTGCCGGCAGTTCTATTCCTGTACAATAAAGAGTGCTGAACAGACAGCAGCTGAGTCGCGTTTCTTTCCGGCGCCGATCTAACACTGGCGACGAGGGACCAGAGAAGAACTGACGAAAGCAACAGGCATGATCACCACCTCACATTCTAGAGCAGTCACTGAGCTAAGTCACTTGAGCCTCTCACGAACCATGTCTGGTCCACAGATCCCGCTGGCTCCCTTCAACCCGAGCCAAGAGAAATGGAAATCTTTCATGGTTCACTTCAGGCAGTTCCTGGCGGGAAGCGGCTTCACGAATCTTGACGAAAGCAGCAAGAGAGCTCTTTTCCTGGCCCACTGTGGTTCAGAGGTCCTGGAAATGGCCATGGACCTCGTGGCGCCACAGGACTTCAAGTAGATGCCATGGTCCGAGCTTCAGGACATCTTCCAGGACCATTACGCCCCAGCAAGCACCCCTCTGGTTAACCGCTTCAACTTCCACCAGAGGAATCAACAAGAGGGGGAGTCCTTCAAAGAATTCGTCTCGGCGCTCAGGAAGATCGTGGCCAGCTGTGAATTCGAGAATGTGGACGTTCAGCTGCAGGATCGCATTGTCTTCGGTATGAGGAACTGCACGGTGCAGAAGAAACTCCTTAGCCGAAAGAAAGGATCCCTGAAAGAAGTCATCGAGGAAGCCACAGCCGCCGAATCATCAGACAGGGCAGCAGCTGCAGTAAGGAGATCCAAGGGGATCCACAAGATCCACAGGGATCCCCCGCCATCTTCAGACGAAGCCTCCACCGGGTCAGAATCTGATCCCAAAATGGCCATGCACAAAGTCACAAGACCCCAACAGTGGGAAAAACTCCAAGATGGCAGACGGGATGAGCGCTGTGCCAGCTGCAACAGACACCATCCATGCGCCAGATGTCGCTGGTGGGATGCAACATGCAGGCGTTGCAGGAGGAAGGGCCACATTGCTGAAGCCTGCAGGGCAGCAGAGCCAAGTTTCAAGCCAGCCAGAGCATTGGACCATGAGTACCAGAGATCATCCAAACAGTCCCAGTACCCGCAGCAAGACGGCAACAGCTACCAAAAGAACAAAGGGGTCCACCAGACTACAATTGCACACACCGCTGGAAGAGGTTCCGAGAAATTCCACATAACAGTCCACGTGGAAGGGGCGCCATGCCCCATGGAAATAGACTCCGGCTCCCCGTGCTCCATCATCGCATGGAACCAGCTAAAAAAACTGCAGCCATGACTATCCCGGAAGCAGCTAGAACCGCTCCAAGCAAGACTGGTGGATTTTGGGGGGCATCTCATTGGCATCCTGGGCCGGACCAACATCTGGGTCAAGTTCAAAGACTTCGAAGGGAACCTCCCCATCGCCGTTGTGCAGGAAGCCCGCCCAACCTTGTTAGGCATGGAATGGTTCAAGCCTCTAGGGCTTACAATTGGCGGAATCAACCAAATTCAGGCTAGCGCACTCGACCAACTCCTGGAGGACTTCAAGGACGTCTTCGACAGGAGTTTAGGTAAATTTTTGGGGAAACCCATCTCTTTCAATTTAGACCCTACAATTGCACCCACTTGGCTAAAGCCCCGCAGAGTTCCGTTTGCCCTCAGGCCTAAAGTAGATGCACAATTAGACTAATAGCCCAGGGCATCTTGGAGCCTATTGATCATGTGGCATGGGAGACCCCCATTGTGATTCCCATGAAGCATGATGGATCTATACGCATCTGCGCCAACTACAAATGCACAATCAACCGGGCCCTTCCGCAGAGCGCATATCCCGTGCCAGTCGTGCAACATCTGTTGCATTCCCTAGGCAGCGGGTCAATCTTTGCAAAACTGGACCTGGCCCAGGCTTACCAGCAACTGCCAGTTAACCAAAAGACTGCGGAGGCACAAACTATTGTCACCCATAGAGGGGCATTCAAGTGCAACCGTCTCCAGTTTGGAGTCAGTGCCGCCCCGGGTATCTTTCAGGCCATGATGAAACGCCTTCTCCAAGGCATTCCAGGGGTGGTACCCTACTTCGACGACATACTAATCTCTGGGAACTCAGAAGCCCAACTACTGGAACGGCTCAGGCTTGCCCTGCAGTGGTTCCAGGCGAAGGGCCTACGGGTGAGAAGGGACAAATGCATCATGGGAGTCCAGGAGGTCAAGTTCCTGGGCTATTTAATCAATAGCAAGGGCATCCACCCCACCAAAAGCAAAGTCAGGGCAATACACGAAGCTCCAGCCTCCAAAACAAAATCGGAGCTTCAGGCGTTTCTGGGACTGCTAAATTTTTATGCTGTCTTTCTGAAACAGAAAGCCACAGTGGCTGAACCACTCCACCACCTGCTAGGGAAGGCGGTGCCCTGGAAGTGGGAAGAGGAAGAGGAAGCGGCATTCTGGAAGGTCAAGACCCTACTCTCCTCCGATAGCGTTCTCATTCAATATCATGAGTCGCTCCCACTGTTCCTGACGTGCGATGCCTCACTGTATGGGGTCGGAGCTGTCCTCAGCCACCAGCTCCCCAATGGCTCCAAAGCCCCCATAGCCTACTTCTCCAAAATGATGTCTTCAGCGGAGCGGAACTATAGTCAACTTGATAAAGAAGCCCTTGCAATTGTAGCTGGGATTAGATGCTTCCATGAATACCTGTACGGGAGGCCCTTCACGATCATCACTGATCACAAGCCTCTTCTGAGTCTGCTTGCCGGGGACAAGCCAGTGCCACCCTACATGTCGCCCAGGATGACACGCTGGGCCATCTTCCTCTCGGGATATGTCTACAACCTCATCCACTGCCCCGGCAAGAACATCAGCAATGCTGACGGCCTCAGCAGATGCCCTCTGCAGAAGCCAGTATAGGACCCTGCTCCCACCCTTGGCCTCTACCACATAGACGGAGACCGGACATGCCCGGTGTCATCTATCACAATGGCAACACACACAGCGAGGGACAAGACCCTCAGGCAGGTACTCTCATGGACCTTGCGGGGCTGGCTGACGGAAAGGATGGGCGAAGAATTCACCCCGTTCATACGGAGGCAGCAGGAGCTGGCCACCATGAAGGGCTGCCTCCTCTGGGATGACAGGGTGGTGATCCCTCCCACCCTACAGAAAAGGACCTTAGAAACCCTCCACAGTGGCCATCGGGGCATAGTCCGCATGAAGGCGCTGGCATGGAGTTACGTCTGGTGGCCCGCCTTAGACAAAGACATAGAGGCATGGATTGCCAGATGTGACCCGTGCCAGGAGACGAGACCAGCACCACCTCAAGCCCAGCCGACAGAGTGGGAGCAACCCAGTGGGCCCTGGTCGAGAATCCATATCAACTTCGCCGGGCCCATGAATGGGAAATCCCTCCTCATCGTCGTTGACGCCTTCTCAAAGTGGGTGGAGGTCATCACAATGCCATCCACCACGATAGAAGCCACCGTCAAAACCCTCCGCCGCCTGTTCGCCACTCATGGATTGCCAGACGTCCTAGTATCTGACAACGGCCTGCAACTCACTACGAAAGCCATGGAAGACTTCCTGGCCGGCCAAGGCATCAGGCATGCCCTCATCACCCCATACAAGCCGGCTGGAATAGGGAAAGCGGAAAAAATGGTACGGCTCATGAAGGACACCCTCACCAGGATGGGCCCAGGGGACTGGCAGGAACAAATTGACAAGTTCCTGCTAGCGCAACACATCACCCCCCATGCCACAATGAAGAAAAGCTCAGCGGAGCTATTAATGGGAAGGAAACTCCGCTTGCTGCTAGATAGACTTCATCCGCTGTATAGCCCAAAAGACAAGCCGATCCAACCACCACCGGCACGAAGCTTCGTTTGCAGAGACCTGGTGTTTGCGCTTAATGTCCAGGGCTCCCCAAAGTGGCTCAAGGGCAGAATTGGATGAGTGACCAGTCCCAGATCGTATGAGGTGGAGCTGGACGATGGCTGGACATGCAGGAGGCATGTTGACCAGCTCCGCAAAAGATGGAGGGAAACCAATGAACCCCCCCCCCCGGGAGGTAGGACTGCCACACCCTGACAGGGTAGACCTACCACACCCAGGACCGGTAGAACTGCCACACCCCGGCGAGGTAGGACTACCACACACAGACAAGGTAGACCTGCCACACCCGGATGAGGTAGGACTACAACACCACTGCGGGGCAGGCCGACACCCTCAAGGCAAAGGGGACCACAAACAACACCACGATGACAACGAGGTAGCCCTACCATACCCCGGTGAGGTAGGCCTACCCACCCCCAGCAGGGTAGGCTGGCACCCATATGGTAAAGGGGGCTACCAAGAGTGACGCGACAAGAATGAAGTAGACCGGGACCGACCCAGCGGAGCCAGGTGCCAAGACAACCAGGTTGGTGAGCCATGCCACCCTGGGGCATGGGACTGCCAGAAGCTCAACGAGGGGGGCCGAGAACACCCCGACCCAGCGAGCCAACACCAACCTGGCAGTGTCGACCACAACCACACAAAAGCAAGAATGGAATACCCGGGCAGCCAGGTAGACCGGGGACATCCCAAGGGGGCGAGCCAACAGTGGGCAGATGGGGTCGACCTACGCCAGCCCAGCCGGGGAGACCTCCACCTCCCCGACAAGGTAGACCAGCGGTCCCCCAATGCCGAGAGGTCTCATCAGCCCGACCAGGATGACCACCGACAGCCCAGCCCGGTCAACCATTGATGCCACCCCGAGTCCAGCCAACGACAGCCCTGCAGGGGAGGACTACAACACCCCGGCAGGGGAGTCCTGCGCAACCCCGACCGGGCAGGCCAGTGCCCCACGGGATATCCAGAGCAACCACAAAAGGCACCAGGGGGATCCCAACCAGGGGGAGACCCCACCAACAACAACGACAAGGACCACCCGAGATGAGCCGCACCCCTAAGAGAGGAACCCTGGGTCCTACTGGGATTCAGTTGTCCAGCCCGATCCCAGGACGAGTAGCAGGAGCCGACCCGGTCCTGTTCCGGCAGCAACGGAGGGATCCACCAGCCATGAGATGGACCGTCCACTCCAGCCGGAGGTGCTAGGCAAGGCCCCGCACACTCAACGGCCGAGTTCGGAAGGGGTTTGCTGCAGAGACGAGAGCCAGCAGGAGCCGGGGTCATCAGGAGTGGCATTGTGTCGAACAGCCTGTTTCGCGCAGGTCGAGTTCCTCCCGCCTACCTGTGCAAGTACATGACCCACGTGGGCCACGGTTTGATTGACTGAGGACTAAGAGGGGAGGGGTGTTATGTCCTTATAAGGACATCCGCCGGGGGATTGGTTAGTTCCTCCGGCAGGAAGTTTAAACTACTGTCATTGGCTGGCCAGCATGCCCGAGCAGGATATAAGGAGGCTCGGGAGCCGCTGCCGGCAGTTCTATTCCTGTACAATAAAGAGTGCTGAACGGACAGCAGCTGAGTCACGTTTCTTTCCAGCGCCGATCTAACAGTCATTAAGTGTTGTACCTTATGATTCTTGACAAATGTATCTTTTCTTTTATGTACACCAAGAGTGTATGCACCAAGACAAATTCCTTGTGTGTCCAATCGCACTTGGCCAATAAAGAATTCTATTCTATTCTATGTTTGTGACTGATAAAAGTTGCGTTTGAAAATAGGCACGTTATCTTTTTGGTTCAAAGCAAAAGATCTTAAAATTCTAAGTATCTTGTTGTTCCAACCCAATCTCTGTCTCTGTCTCTGTCTCTGCCTCCCTCCCTCTCTCATATCTTATACTGCTGCAGCATCAAAAAATACTGTTTCTTTTTAAAGTCTTTTTGCCACACACCTAAACTTTGCTATCTCTAAAAACCAACTTAATAAAGTTATCTTCTATCATCAGTTTACTATCTTCCATTTTGAATTCCAATTTTAAAAAATCTGTATGAACTACTTGTGAAAGTTTGTATGAACTACTTGTGAAAGTTAAGTTTGGTAGTAGTT
This sequence comes from Masticophis lateralis, assembly GCA_030761175.1. Taxonomy (NCBI): domain Eukaryota; kingdom Metazoa; phylum Chordata; class Lepidosauria; order Squamata; family Colubridae; genus Masticophis; species Masticophis lateralis. Next base: position 68,391,175 of record JAUDYJ010000006.1, read on the forward strand.
AACTATGTGTGCCTGTGTGTCTGTGTGTGTGAGAGAGAGGAGGGAAGGGAGAGAAAGAGAGAAAGGGAGGGAGGGAGGGAGAGAGGGACGGAGAGAGAGAGATTGTGTGCCTTCAAACTAGAGTTGCCTGTTGATGACTGGATAAGTCCTACTGTTTTCTTGGCAAGATTTTGTAACTGGTGTACCATTGCCTTCTTTCTAGGGCTGAGTGAATAGCTGGCCCAAGGTCACCCAGCTAGCTTTGTGTCTAACACAGGACTAGTACTCAGTCTCCAGTACTTTAACCACTGCATTGAACTGGCTGTCAGTACTATGGATTAGGAGTGGTAAATAAATACAGGAGTACTAGATTCAGATCTTGTGCTTAAGGACATATTCAAGAAAATTTATTTATTCATTGATTTATTTATTGGTTCAATTTATATGCCGCCCTTCTCTGGAGACTCAGGTTGGCTTACAATGCATTAAGCAATAGCCATCATACTTTTGTATATACCCACTTAGTAGGGCTTTTGCCCCCCCCCCCCCCAACGATGTTCTTTTTTATACAAAGTCATCTTATTACCCCCACAATCCGGGTCCTCATTTTACCTACCTCGGAAGGATGGAAGGCTGAGTCAACCTTGAGCCTGGTGAGATTTGAACTTGCAGTAATTGCAGGCAGCTGCCAGCTAGGTGCTACTTAACAGCACTTTAGTCTGCTGCACCACCAAGACTGATAAATGCAAATAATTAGATGCTGAGTATTTTAATACATGTAGGATTAATAATATAAGCTAAACTTTCATGATTGTTTTTCATTGCATCCATTTTGCACTGTGCTTGCCTATTTGATCTTGTGAAGTCATAGCACATGATGCAACAAAGGGTCTGTTGTTCATCCAACTTGCAGCAGAGCCTGGTGCAGATTAAACTAATTAGTTGTGGCTGATCTAAGGCCACCCAGTTGGCTTCTATGCCTTCATGGGACTAGAACCTTCTTACTCTTAATTGAGCATTTTAATTACAGTCCCATGCTGATGGTCAAATATGGGAAATCAATAATGATTAGAAATATAATAATAACCATGTTAATTCTAATTCATTACAGTCTGGGTGTATCTGCTTTCAGAGTAGTGCTACCAGTGATAGATTGATTTTGGAACTTTCTCAACTTACAGTACTTATACTATACTATTACATTGAAGGGAGAATCATAATTTTGTTGGAACTTGAAGCATTTTATTTTGTGCATGTGAATGTTCCTGGGAGAGTAAATAAATGATAGGAATGGGAAAAGACTCCAAGAGTTTATGTTCTGTGCATGAACCTAGTTGTGGTTTAGAAGTGAAAAGCATATACAGCTAGTTCTTGATTCATGACAGTAATGTGCCTTCCCATTATGGTTCTAAGTTATAGATAGATAGATAGATAGATAGATAGATAGATAGATAGATAGATAGATAGATAGATAGATAGATAGAATTCTTTATTGGCCAAGTGTGATTGGACAAACAAGGAATTTGTCTTGGTGCATATGCTCTCAGTGTACCTAAAAGAGAAGATACATTTGTCATGAATCATAAGGTAAAATACTTAATGATAGTCATAGGATACAAATAAGCAATCGAATCATACTAGGAAACAATCAATATAAATCGTAAGGATACAAAAACAGCTTACAGTTATACAGTTGTAAGTGGGAGGAGATGGGTGAGGGGAATGATGAGAAGATTAATAGTAACGGTAATGCAGACTTAGTGAATAGTCTGACAGTGTTGGGGGAATTATTTGTTCAGTAGAGTGATGGTGTTCGGGAAAAACCTGTTCTTGTGTCTAGTTGTTCTGGTGTGCAGTTGTTCTGGGTGTCATGACATCATAATGTGAGTCATCACATGGGTGACCCAATCACATGAGTGACATTTTTTGTGGCAGATGTTAAGTGAATCATCATGGTCATTAAGTGAATCCATGGTTGTTAAGAAATATCATGGTTGTTAAGTGAACCCATTGTTTTCTATGAGGCATTTTTCCTTTTTGGCAAAAACATCATAAATTGTGGCCATGTGACCATGGGACAATACAGACAGCTTGTCAGGTATGCCTCCTTTCAGTACTCAAGAAAGAAAAACCCCAATTCCATTTTCATAGAGAAAGGTACTTTTACTGGATATGAACTGAATGCAACCAAAGAAAAGCAAAGTCTGAGGCAATAGGCGCGGAAATCACATATAGAAAGCATCCTTAAAATCCTTCCTCAAATGGACCAGACAGGATTATCCAATCCACATCCCTCCAAGGGATCATGAGGGTGCAGCTTCCGATGGCTCCATCCTTCTGGTATGCCAGGACGGTTGACCCTGACTGGTTATCAGCACGCATCCCAGCAGCAGAGAAATGCTAAGGAAAAGTTTCTCCAATTTACTCCACCAGCTCACTTTCGCCCTCCTAAATATCCAGACAGCTCCCCCCTCCCCCCGTTAAAATGGCAGAAGTAGCACGCAAGTAATATAAAGGCACAGACTGACACAGTTGTAAATTGAGGCTGGTTCCCAAGTGTTTAATTAAATGCAATCATGTGATTGGGATGGGTGGCCATCAGAACTGCTGAACCTGGTAAGTACCTTTTGTGGGATCCATTGTAACTTTACACAGTCATTAAATGACTGTTTGCATGTCAAGGACTATCTGTACTGTAGAACTGATCTGAGACTGACAATCTGTTAGACAAAGATGGGACACAGAGTAACCATTTCCATCCATACCCCTCTGTTCCCAGTGTTCATGCAGTGCTGAAGACTCCACGTGTTTTAATATTTCTAGGACTGTATATTCTTGACTGATTGGACGTGATTTGTCTTCATGAGACATAGGAAGTACAGATAAATATAACTGAAAAACAGTCACAGAATTAGTAATTGGATGCCTTCCAAATTTTCTTTTTGAAGGCGGATCATCAATAGACTAAGAATGAACAGAAAAAAAAATGTTAGTAATTCAGGGCCAAGATGAAAGGCAGCTCTGTTGTCTATGAGTTATGTAGAGTCTATTAAGACATGTGCTTTACTTATACTTGAATTCTTTCAATAAGGTAATGAACTATAAAATATTTGTTGACAGTTCTCTCCATGTTTGCATCTAAATTTTGAAAAGAGACAAAATTATCAATCTATCTGCATGACTTCTGCTCAGCAGCAAACAGATTGTCAAAATCGTGACAGAAATGCTCAATTATTGGAAGCATAATTAATCAAATACCATTTATAAAATTAAGCAGTAAAATGCAGGATGTGTTTATGTGAGAGTGTAATTAATGAAGAATGCCAGAATGCAATTAGATTGGTAAAGATAGGTGACAAAGCAGTGAATATTTCTTTCAAACAATTAAATGCAGTTCCAGTTTAAAACACTGGCCAAGCTGCAACTCAGGCATTACAGAACAATATATAGCAGTGATGGCTAACCTTTTCGGCACTGAGTGCCAAAAAGGGAGCATACATGTGTCTGGGCCACAGCCCAGAAGGGGAGCTGCCCAGGGCACATGCACACACCCAAAAATGAACTTCCAGTGTCAGCTACTGAACTTCCGGTTTGAGCCAGCTACTCTTCTGGGTTTTTGGCACACATGCACATGCGACAATCAGCTGGCCAGGCAACATGGCTTGGCGTGCCACTTCAGGCACATGTGCCATAGGTTCACCATCACGATTATATAGCGATCATTATTCATTTGAATAAATTTAAATATATTTGAATCCATTCAAATATATTTGAATCCATTCAAATATATTTGAATCCATTCAAATATATTTGTGCATACTCACAAGGGATGACGAGGATGTCTCCATTTGTCTATCAGTACTGCTTACTTTGCTGTGCTTTGTTTTCCTTAAAATCAAAGAGGAAAGTGGGTTGTCCCACTTTTTACTCACATTTTGCACCGCACTGGTACAATAAAATGGCATCTCTTTTTATAGCTATCAGTTATAATCACAACTAAGATTAGTTGATAAACCAGTCGTAAAACCTATTCAGTGGATTATAGATCAGTAAACTACATATATTATACATCTATAGTATGATCAGGGTCAGGAAGATAGTACATATGTTATTAACTGGGAGAACAGTGGTAATTTAAACTTCACTATCAGGACCTTCTTTCAAGAATTTTCTAATCATCAAATCTAAATCATCAAATTTAAAATGGGAATTGCTTCATATTAGGGACCATCCATGTAGACCAATACTTGTTTGATTTGGAGGTAAAGCAAAGGAATATTCTCCAAGAGCAAGATCTTGGATAGGTTATGAACTGCCTATTTCTATTGAGAAATAGAAGTTCTATATATTACTACAATGGAGAACAAGTAGATAACAACTCTCAGTTTACCCATGTTCGTCCTACTTTTGATTCCCTGTCTGCTATGTGGGATAGGGCTGAAAGGTGGCTTGGTGGTGTTGGACTTCATAATTAATTTTATATAGTATGAACATGACTATATTATTAGTCAGTCTGCACTTCCTGATATCCTGTAAATTGGCTTGGGGGGTTTTATTTCTTCCATTAAAGAATTGTTCTTTCAGTTCTCTTCCCCACTTAGTTCCCCACCTGACAAAGGGAAGTTGCTTAAATCCTTTTATTTAAATCTCAGAAGTACAGTACTTAGCAAACCTAGTGCAAATCTGGGAGGGGGGGAGCGTGTGTGTGTGTGTGGTTGTGTGAAAATCTTGCAGGTTGAGAAGGTTTCAGTGAGAGGTTCTCTTATAAAACCCAATTGAACCCAATTTCTAGAGATAAAACAAAATTTATTAGGAAAAGATATTACAGGAAAAACAAGGGAAGATAGTAATCACATGGATACAGACTTTCCAATAAAACCAATACAGCCAATTAGTTATTTATTATAACTGTGAATAAGTTCAGTTTCAGTGCATGTTCAGAGTTTGTTGCAGAATCAGACAGACCTTCTAGGCCTCCTGATTAAATATTGAGAGGCAGCATCTTCTGTCTCCTATTACTTTTTTTTCCTTTCTTTTTTTCCTTTCTTTTTTTTCCTTTCTTTTGAAGGATGTGATTGCCTTGAACCCAATCTAGACTTCAAGAAAAAAAAACCCAGAACAAATACTCTTAAGGATTTAAGTAATGCATCACTTAATCTTGAATATTCTTCAGTCAACCAAACGGCTTTCTTTTAATAAAATGTGAACTTCATCCTCTGATGATCTAGATAAATCTGAATAATTATATTATGTTATATTATGTTACAAGGTTTTTACTAGATTTTTTCCCCCCTACCGAATCCATAGATTTCAAGGATCTTTGTTCTCCCCTCAAACTAATATCTTTGAAATGTGTTAGATCGGCGCAGGAATGAAGATGAGACCAGCGGAGTTCATGCAACAAGTTTTATTTACAGGAACAGAACTGGCGCTGCGCTGCCGGAGCTCTCCTTATATTCGCTCCGGCAGCTGCACCGCCCCCTGACAGGGATTCAGACTTCCCGCCGGAGGATTTCCTTATAAGGACACAACACTCCTCCCCCCTAGTTCTTAAGCTGTCCATCAGTAATAAAGTCATGTAAGTAGGCAGGTCGTCTGCGTGCTCTACTAGACCTGCGCAGTCCATTTGTCGGCTGACAGCCCTCCTGGTCAGAGGGTGCTCCTGCGGCTCCTGGTGCCATCCCTGGAGCCGGGCTGGATCTGGCCGTCGAGGACGCGGGCGGTGCTTCCGTACCTCCGGCCGGGTCGCTGACCTCCGCCTTCGGGCGATGCTGGTCTTCTTCACCACTGCTCCGATCGTTGGATCTCCGTCGCGGGTCCCCGCGCTCGACTGGTCCGGAACTCCTGAGCCACGGTAAGTCCCTGGGTCTTCCTTCAGTTCCCACCGGGCCGGGGTTGGTCGGGTCCGGTCGTGGGTGCTGGTCCGGCGGCGGTGACTGGGTTGGTCCCCTGGGGTCCCCGGTTGAGTCCGGTTCACTCCCGGGGCCGCTGGTGGGTTGGTTTGGCGTTGGTTCGACCTTGCCGGGACGATGCAGGCCTCCTCCACAGAGGTGGTGTAGGTCCTCTCTGCTGGGCTGGCGCTGCTGGGCTGGTCGAGGAGTCTCGCCCTCGCCGGGGTGGTGCGGGCCTTCCTTGCAGGGGTGGCTCAGGCCCTCGCTGCCGGGTTGGTGCTGCTAGGTTGGCTGAGGACTCTCGCGGCCTTCTCTGCAGGGGTGGCGTAGGCCCTCTCTGAGGGGTGAGTGTAGTTGTGGCGGTCACCGACTTTTGCCGTCTGTGTGTTGGTCGTCTCGGTCCTGCTGGTGCAGGCCTCCTCTGCTGGGGTGGCGGAGGCCCTCCTCGCGGGGTTGGTCTTCGTTGTGGTCGGGTTGTTGTTGGGGAAACCTCTGTAGTGATGCATGGAGGTCTCCCTCGCCGGTAAGTCAGCAGCCGCCCTTGCGGGGTTGCTGTTGGTGTCCCCCGCTCGGTTGGCCCCGGTCTACCGGCCTTTTCTGTGACTGACTCTCGCCGTCAGACTGGTGCCATCCGACCTCGCTGGGGTGTTGTTGGGTGCCGTGGACGTCTGGGCTTCGGTCCCCACGGCTGCCGTCATCAGTGGCCGGGTCTCGGGTGTCAGGGTGTTGATTCCGGTCTACCCCGGGGTGCTTCGGGGTTCCCCTCCGACATTGTCCCCGGTCTACTAGTGCTGCTACGTCTCTGGCTTGGGCAGGGATCGGCGGGCCCACTCTCCCAGGGTGTTGTAGGCCTCCCTCGCAGGGGTGTGGCAGGCCTACCTCGCCGGGGGTGGGCAGGCCTACCTCTTCAGGGTGTTGTAGGCCTACCTCGTTGGGCTGGTTTCCGTCCAATCCCCTCCACCTTTTGCGGAGCTGGTCGATGTGACGTCTCACGACCTGTCCATCTTCCAGCTCTACCCGATAGGATTTTGGGCCAGTTGTGCTGTGGATATTGCCTTTCAGCCATTTCGGTGAGCCGTGGAAGTTCAGCGCGTAGACGGGGTCTTCCATGGCAAAACAACGGAGTTGGCGGCTGGCGGTTGCGGGCACCTCCGAGTCGTATTGGGGGTGCTGTCTGTCGAGGGGTGAGCGGAGTCTTCTGCCCATCAGCAGCTCTGATGGGCACTTCTTGGTGGTTGCATGCGGCGTTATGTGTTGGGTGAGGAGGAAAGTGTCGATGCGCTCCTGCCAGTCACCCAGTGCCATCTTGGTGAGCACCTCCTTGGTGAGCCTCACCATCCTTTCAGCTTGGCCGTTTCCGGCCGGTCTGTACGGCACAGAGAGGGCATGGCGGATGCCCAGTCCTGCCAGGAACGCCTCCATGGGCACGGACGTAAGTTGGGGACCGTTGTCGGAAACCAACACGTCTGGGAGCCCATGCGTGGCGAAGAGGCGGCGGAGAGCGCGAATGGTGGCTTCCAATGTGGTCGATGCCATGGGAACCACCTCAAGCCGTTTGGAGAAAGCATCGACCACGATGAGGAGGTGGCGCCCCTGCATCGACCCGCGTTTTTCTAGATATTTCTTTTTAACCAAGAACCTTATGAATCAGCTTCTTACAGTCTGTAGTTCAATCTCCATGAACAGTGCTTCCACTGATGATTTGAATTAATTTTATCTGAGATTTGTAACCTTCACCAGCTCCTTCTGGACGTTTTTGCTGCTTTACCCTGCACTTTATTAATTAGAGAGTAATTGGTCCACTGATAACAAGGCAAATAATTAACAATTTTTGAAGCCTGTTCCACATATGTCTTTATGTTCTTTCTGATTTCATGCATTAGTATCAGTATATGTCATAATCCTGACTTTTCTTTCATCCTACCTCATATTCTAAAACTCATTAATCTGCAAGAACAAGCATAGATCCATGGATATGCAAAACCTGTGATGAGGATGAGCATATTTTGTTTGAATTAGACATGCACACTCTATAAAATCTTTCAAGAGAATATGCCAATAACTCTTATCTCTGTTCAGTGAATACTTTTTTTGGAAATATAGTATATCCTGTAGCCTGTTAAAAAAACCCTACTTTTTATTTTAGACAGGACAAACTTAATATTTCTCTGAAATGTTCTTAAGCACTTTTATACAACCATCACTTTTATGTTTCAGTTACTAAAGCAATCAGAAAATCTCAGAATAAGAGCATAAGTAAAAAAAATGCTGACCCAGATCCTAGAGAAACAAAAATTCCTTCATTTTCACCCTATGCAAAAAAGAAATAAAATTAATTAAACCCTCTTTTTTCTTATATTGTCTATATATAAGTGGGTGGAAAAAATAATCTGAGTGATTTTGATCTCCAAATTTGCAAAGGCATTAAGCTACCTTTCTCTTTGAAAAGACTGATCAAGTAAGAAGCTGATAAAGTAAGATTTCCTAAATGGAGAAATGGATGACTTAAACATTCCACAGGGCTGCAACATTTCAAAGAAAACATTCATGTTCCAAAAAAGTGCAGCTGAAGCAGAACTAAACTGATTCTGGTTTTGAATACAGTTCATGTTATAGAGCCACAGAGATATGGAGGAGCTTTCAAATCTTGTTTAGTAGTGCTATTGGCTTATGTAATTCTATTGCAGTTCACATTATTATGTTATTGATACTGTAGGAACCAATCTTCAGTGCCAAGGATAAGCCTAGCCCCAGATCAGAAGCATCTGGAGATGTTGTTGCAGTTAGGACTGCTGCTAATAGAGTAATGAACCATTGTTCACTTAATTAACTCCTGTAATTCTTTAGCAGCATACTGCTATATAACTCAGTAGGCAATGGCAACTAGTAATTAATTAAGTTATTTTACTGAGGTTTATTCCCAGCAGCAGAGCTGCAGTACCTAAAAGTTACTTAATTTGATTTACTTCATGGCAAGTTGAAGTTCTGTATTGCAAATGACCTCAGGGGCTATCACAAAGCTTTCCTTCTTTCAGTTCTGTTCCTGATGTGTTTAAACTAGTATTAGTATGTCAATCCATTTTCTGCCAAAACTGAACTAATAACAAGTGACTTGTTTTTGTACCTTCTTTGAAAAAGTTAGGAGGCATATTGCTCTGAACTAGAGTGAATCCTATTACTCTAGGATTCACTCTAGTTCATAGTATTGACTAGTATCTAGTTAATACTATGGAGTTCTTCAGGCAGATAAGAAGAAATGAATAAAAACAGAAGCTCCACATTTATTTTTCCCTGAATATATATTTTTTGTTCACTGGACATTTGCTGAGGAGAATATGTGGGTTTTGAAGTGGACTGCAGTGTTTACTGGCCAGATTGAAAATAGAATATTTAGGAGGGAAACACCATACAAAGAAAGATTAAAAGGCTTTGGGGAATTAAAGGGAAAGCAGTGAGTTGGTTAAAACACAGACATCCTGATAACATTTTCTTTTAATCAGCTTAATATCCTCTAATATCATTTTGACATCATGTGAAACAAGAGGTCAGAGACATTTTCAATGCATGAGGTCAAAAGCAATGTCATGCCAATGTGGTACACGTTTTGTACATGCATCTTTATGTTGCATGTATGTGCAGTTGGGAGCAGAGATTATATTACAATAGCAACACTGTTTTCATTATATTGATAAAAGCATGGATCTCATGGATGCTCTGAATAAAGATTTATGTTTCAATGTGCCAATGTGCCAATTGCTCTCACCAATGCATCAAGGCAGCTTAAGGCAGAAATAAATGGTGCAAACTATGCTCTGTGCACATGCTAACATATTTGTGATTTCTCATATTCTGAATAATTCCCCAAATAGTTATTAAGTCCTTAAGGACAATATCCTACATGTGCAGCCACCTGTTTAAGGATTGAATGGATATGGGAAGAAGTCAAATGACAATGTTCATATGTAACAGAATAGAATAGAATTCTTTATTGGCCAAGTGTGATTGGACACACAAGGAATTTGTCTTGGTGCATACACTCTCAGTGTACATAAAAGAAAAGATACATTCATCAAGAATCATAAGGTACAACACTTAATGATAGTGATAGGGAACAAATAAGCAATCAAATCCTATTAGAAAACAGTAAATATAAATCTTAAGAATACCAGCAACAGGTTACAGTCATATAGTCATAAGTGGGAGGAGATTAATAGTAATGCAGACGTAGTAACTTGTTTGACAGTGTTGAGGGAATTATTTTTTTAACAGAGTGATGGCGTTCGGGAAAAACTGTTCTTGTGTCTAGTTGTTCTGGTGTACAGTGCTCTATAGCATTGTTTTGAGGGTAAGAGTTGAAACAGTTTATGTCCAGGATGTGAGGGGTCTGTACATATTTTCACAGCCCTCTTTTTGACTCGTGAAATATACAGGTCCTCAATGGAAGGCAGGTTGGTGGTAATTGTTTTTTCTGCAGTTCTAATTATCCTCTGAAGTCTGTGTCTGTCTTGTTCGGTTGCAGAACCAAACCAAAAGAGAAAGTGATAGACACATGCATACAGATGCACACATATACACACCCAAAATAAGTACAGCAGCAGAGTATGATATCAAATTATCGCACAAAATGGGATGATTAAAAGAAAGTCACCACAACAATATATCAACAGGAAACAATTTAGGAACCTGTTTGCCATAGGCCATCATTGTCTCATAAATGCCCAGTGAGTAGATATATTAGTCATCCTTCTTTAAAACTTGATAGCATAAGAATCAACACACATTCTTTACATGAATTCAAAAATTAAGAGTTTGCTGCCCCAAAGGCCCAATCTCTCATTTTTATTTACAATATTTTATTACAGAAAATTCAGGCAAGATTTGAACAATGCTAAATATAGCTTCTAGCATATATTTGTATTCTTTTTATGCCTCAAAAAATGAATTAAAAGAAAACAATAGAAAGGGAAAAAATAGATATAAAGAAAAACTAGCACACCTGTATTTCAGCTGAAGTTTAAATTATTTAGTTCTCCGCCTGAGAGGGCCGTCTGTCAGGATGGGGTTGACTTCCTCTATGTTCTATAGGCTGAGTCGACTTCTAATTTGCATAACTCCGCCCTCCTGGCCCAGTGTTTCGACTCAGCCTATGTAGGCAGACGTGTCTTCCCTACTTAGCTTGAGTATTAGTGTTTTTCAGACGGTTTGAGAAGGATTTTTTTGCTATTTTCCAACTTGGGCTGGCTCATTATTCCAACACTTGAGCCAGCTCTCTTCGTGGAATTTGCGAACGGCGCGGCGCTGCATTAACCGGCTTTGACCGGGCAGCCTTTGAAGCTCAGAGACAGCTGACAGGCGCTTTGATTGCTGTCGAGCCGCGGGGAGCGTCATGAGCCAGGATCGCCCTAGCACACCTTTCCTCCCGTTTGAGAGCCTTTTCAGCGTAAGTGAGCTCCTGGTTGTGAGTTACGGAGGGGAGGGAGGTTTCTGCTGAGTTTCCCCTCGTTTGGCTCATTTTAAAAGTTGAGGCTGCCCTTTGTTACTGCCGCTTTAACAGCCTCAGAGCTGGCGGCTATTTAATTACTGGGCTGAATCGCCCCTGTGGGGTGTGCTTTATCTGATCGCTTTAACGGCTTGGGCTGGTGATCGTTCTGAATGGCCGTGAGGGATTCGCTTCGTTTCTGAGGGCGGCAGTTATTTTTTTTGCCATTTCGCGCCCTTTTATTTAGCGGCGGCCATTTTATTTTTCCCTCAGGCGATTCCCAAGATGGCGGACGCTACTGGTTCTCCCCGCAGAGCCAAGCATCATTCCTCCCGCAAGCGGCAGGCCTCGGAGGATCCAATGGAGGGCTCTTCCAGGGATCCCCCCCAATCAAAGAGAGCCAAACAAATTAAGGGCATCGAATCTGCGGGGCCTCGGCAGTCGAAGGAGGAACAGCGTCGCCATAACGCTATAGAAAAGGCCATTAAAAAGGCCCAGGCCAAAGCGGCTCAAGGTGGCCCTTTACCATCGGCGACTGTCAGTAGGGCCAGGTCTCCTGTTCCCTCTGTGGCTGGAAGTTCCATTAGGGAACTTTCTCCGGATGCCTCGGTTTTGGAGGGCTCAGAGCCCATTCCTGGCACGGAACCCATGTTCCAGTCAATGCCTCTTCAAGAGCAGGAGCGCCCAGCAGAGCAGGCTTCTCAGGTTCCCTTGCCTCCTTCATCTTCAGGGGATGTTCACACTCCAGAGGCTTTTGAGCTCATGCTTGCCAGGGCTTTTAAATTGGGCCTTTCTCAATTTTTTCAGCACAGTCCTGTTTCCCAGGGACTGCTGCCGTCTATGCAGGTCCAGGGGACCTCTCAATCGTCTAGACCACAGGGGCATTCCCACTCGCAAGACCCTCCCTTGATGGAGGATTCCGTTTCAGAGCAGGCAGTTGAGGATTCGCCTGATCGACTAGAGCAGGCTTCTGTCTCTGAGCATGAGGACTTACCTGACTCTGCATTGTCTGATGACGACTCCCCTTTGCCTGAACAGACACCCTTTATTGGTCTTTTTCGACCTCAGCTTTTTCGTTCATTGCTTCACAAGGCCATTGCTACTACCCGCCTGGGAGTGGTCCCTCCTGCTACCGCCTCTGCGGACTCTGTGGATCCAGCTTCCGCCATGTTTGCAGAACCATCAGTTAATTCGGAGACCATTCCAGCTCCAAAATTGTTTCTAGATGTCTTGTCGCGCCAGTGGTCGGTTCCCGGCGCCGGTCCTAGTCCTAATGGTCTCGATAAGCGCCTTTATAATCCGGCACCGGCCTTGTCTGATCTACTCGTGCCTCCTTCTGTGGACCCACCAATTGTGGCTCTCTGTCACTCTTCCCATCCAGCGGGTCCGACAGAAGATGTCCTCCGGCCGGAGGACAGGCGTGCAGAGCGCACTCTTCTTAAAGGGCACCAGGCGGCCGCCTGGTCCATCAAGGCCTCTACATCGGCCTCCTTTTTTAATCGGGCGGCTTTATTGTGGATTAAGCAATTGCAGGCACGCCTTCCTTCTTCGGATCTCCACTCGTGACAGGATCTCAACAAGATAGCAGCCGCACTCGAATATTCAGCTGATGCCACTTTGAACGCTTCCAGATTTGCTGCGAAGGTGCTGGGCTCTTCCGTCACTTCTCGCAGGCTTCTTTGGCTCAGGAACTGGAATGCAGATTTAAAAAGCAAGTGGCAGTTGGCGGCTACTCCATACTCGCCTGGTCACCTCTTTGGATCTGCCTTGGATCCCTTTTTGGTGGAAACAAGGGACAGGCGTAAGATTCTTCCATCAGTATCTCGCAGGTCTGATAATAGGGTTTCGGCCTTTCCTCGGATCCAGCCCTTTCGTGTTCCCGAGTCTGGTACTTACCAGCAACGTTTTCAACGATCCTTCCCAGGCAGATCTTCCTCTCAGGATTCCCAGGTTCGGCAAGGGGGGAAGTTCCAGTCCCGTAAGCCCTTTCGTGGGGGGAGGGGCCATTTCCAGCGCAGATTCTGTTAATGCAAATTTAGTCGCTCCTATAGAGGGTCGTCTGGCCCTTTTCTCCCATCAGTGGGAAGCTACCACTTCTGATAGTTGGGTTCTTAGCACCGTTAAATCTGGTCTGTTTTTGGAATTCGTTTCTCCACCTCCCCCGTTGTTTGTTCCTTGCCCGGTATCTCGAGATTTGGATAAGAGAGCGTTGCTTTCTGCGGCTATTGCGCACCTGGTAGAGATTAGAGCGGTTCAATTGGTTCCGATGGAGCAAAGAGGTCTGGGTTTCTATTCTAGGTTGTTCCTTGTTAGTAAAAGTTCTGGCGGATGGCGGCCCATCCTCGATTTAAAGGCTTTGAACCGGTATATTTTATATCGCCGGTTCAAAATGCATTCCTTGTTTACAATTCTGGACTGTATTCGTCAGGGAGATTTTCTGGCCTCAGTCGACCTGACTGAGGCTTATCTGCATGTTCCCATTGCCCGGGCTCATAGACAATTTCTTCGCTTTGCGTATCTGGGTGAACATTATCAATGTAGGGCCCTTCCCTTTGGGCTTTCTTCCGCCCCCAGGGTCTTCACCAAGATCATGGCAGCCCTGGTGGGGCATATTAGGTCCTTAGGTGTCCGTCTTCAGTTTTATTTAGATGATGTTTTAGTTCTGGCTTCTTCCCGACCTTCGGCCCAGTGGGATGTGGGCAGGGTCTTGGCTCTTTTTCAGGAACATGGTTTCTCAGTTAATGTTCCCAAGAGTCATTTGACTCCTGACACTAGATTGGTTCATTTAGGAGCAGTTATTGATACTATGGCTCTTAAGGTTTATTTGTCCCCGGAACGCCAAGCCAGCATTCGGGAATTGGTAGTTCAGTGTCTCTCGGAACCCTCTGTCACTGCGTTTAAACTGTCTTGTTTGTTGGGCAAAATGGTTTCTACCTACGGTATTGTCCCTTGGTCTCGCTTGCACAGCAGACGCCTTCAGTGGTTCCTGCTTCCACTTCAGCGGACTGGGCGTGGTTCTTCTCTTATCTCTCTTTACCTGACTCCTCTGGTCGCGGTGTCCCTTCGTTGGTGGAAATCTCGGGCTCTAGAACAGGGAACATGTTTCCACGATCCTCCTCGACTTACGGTTGTGACAGACGCCAGTCTCCTTTGCTGGGGAGCTCATTGCCAACATCGAGTGGCCCAGGGCTTGTGGTCCCCTCAGGAACGTCTCAGGAGCATCAACTTCCTGGAGCTTCGGGCGGTCAGGCTCGCCCTTCTACATTTTCAGCGCCTCTTGGAAGGGAAAGACGTTCTTGTCTTAACGGACAACATTTCCACCAAAGCCCATATCAACCGACAGGGCGGAACTCATTCGCCTTTGCTCCTCGGGGAGGCTCTTTGTCTGGGCGCCTGGGCGGAGCGGCATCTAGTGTCCTTGGCGGCGGATTACATCTCAGGGAACATGAACGTTCAGGCGGACGCTCTGAGCCGTCAGGTAGTGGATCACGGGGAATGGTCCCTTCCACCAGACCTCTTTCAGCGGATAACAGACCGTTTTGGGACACCTGCGGTAGATTTGTTCGCTTCCTCTGTCAATCATCAGGTTCCACGGTTTTTTTCCCGTTATCCGGAAGCTCGAGCGGAAGCGACGAATGCCTTGCGCAGTCCGTGGCCAGCCGGGCTGCTTTACGCCTTTCCGCCTCTTCCCATGATTGCAAAGTGTATTCGAAAGCTTTTGAAGGAGAAGGCCGAGATCATTCTGGTGGCTCCCTTGTGGTCCCGGCAGCCGTGGTTTGCGGACCTTCAGTTGTTGTCGGTAGCGCCTCACTGGACAATTCCAGCTTCCCAGATCGCCTTGGTCCAGGGGAATCTTCGTCATCCAGATCCCGCTCCACTCCGATTGACCGTGTGGAGGCTGAGCGGCGCATCCTGAGGAAAGCTAAAGTTTCTCCGCGTGCTATAGACATTATGTTGGCAGCCCGAAGGGGCTCCACCAGACGGATTTATCAAGCTACCTGGGCAGCTTTTTCCACGTGGTGTTCTCGTCATTCAACGGATCCTCTGACTGCGTCGGTGCCCATTGTTATTTCCTTCCTGGAAGACGGTTTCACTTCGGGACTGGCCCCGGTGACTCTCCGGCGTCAGGTGGCGGCTCTTTCTACCATTTTGTCTTTTCATTCGGACGGTCCCCTGTCTCGTCATCCATTTATTCAGACTTTCTTAAAGGGAGCTTCTAATTTGCGACCTCCCGTCGTTCACCGCTATCCATCGTGGAATCTGAATGTGGTTTTGCGGGCCCTCATGGAATCTCCCTTTGAACCTCTCAGACTTGTGTCTCTCCGTTTTTTGTCTTTTAAAGTGGCATTTTTAATAGCAATTACTTCGGCTCGTCGCATCTCCGAATTATCTGCGCTTTCGATTCGCCAGGACCTTTGCATTATCCATAACGACAGAGTCGTTCTCCGTCTAGATCCGGCTTTCTTGCCTAAAGTCAATTCTTTATTCCACCGATCGCAAGAGTTGATATTGCCTAATTTTTGCCCACGCCCTTCTCATCGTCTTGAAAAGTCGTGGCATACGCTGGACGTCCGCCGAGCAGTGAAAATCTACATCTCTCGTACGGCATCATTTCGAAAGACGGAAGCCTTCTTTGTTTCATTTCAGACTGAGAACGTTGGAGCCAGAGTTTCCATTTCGACATTAGGTCGCTGGATTAGAGCCACTATAGCAACTGCGTACCAACGACAGCACTTACCGGTCCCTTCACGAATAACAGCTCACTCTACCCGGAGTGTGGCTACTTCGGCGGCCTGGTCTACCAGGGCTCCTCTGGAGGAAGTCTGCCGGGCCGCTACGTGGACATCTATTTCTCCATTTATTCGCCATTACCGGATCGATTCCTTTGCTTCCTCGGATGCGGCTTTCGGTCGCCGAGTGCTGCAAGCAGTTCATCGTTCTTGACTGGAACGGGGGCCGGATCTTCCCTCCCTGGTGGACATTTCGCTTTGATATGTCCCCATCCTGACAGACGGCCCTCTCAGGCGGAGAATGGACGTTGGTCTTACCTGATACGTCCGTTCTCGCTGGTGAGAGGCCGTCTGTCAGCCCCTCCCTTCGTTCCGGCCCTTTTCCTGCAAGGGGGGGGGTGGCATATTAATTCTGTCTCATTTTAGGAAGACACGTCAGTCGACGACAACGCCTTCGCCGAAACACTGGGCCAGGAGGGCGGAGTTATGCAAATTAGAAGTTGACTCAGCCTATAGAACATAGAGGAAGTCGACCCCATCCTGACAGACGGCCTCTCACCAGCGAGAACGGACGTATCAGGTAAGACCAACGTCCATTTTAAACGTTTATCAGTTTTGCCATTGTATCAGAACAGTGTCAATTCATCAATGGAGAGTGAGCACAGGATTATTCTGAACAGACTTGGATTATAGAAAAGGTACCATCCAAGGTCATTATACTATGGGACAAACAGGTTATTATACAATTTTAGTGCCCAGATCAGCTGCAAAAAGTAGAGTTTTTAAGTGTATGTCATTTAAAGCAGTGTATCAGCATCTTACATTGAACTTATTCATTCACATGCAGCAAGTTCCATGTTTTTATGAAGGTGACATATGATTTAACTACCCCATAATGATGTGTTTCATGTAATTCATAATATTTGCATTATGTATTTATGTTTTGGCAGCTTCCTTTTCTTTGCCTCTGCATTATAATGTTAATGGTGATGTATAAAACAAGTGAAGCATTTTTTAATTTCTTCCCCAAAGGGCACATATTCCTGCAGGAAGAGTTTTCTCCACAAGCAGCCTGAATAGGAAACTATGTAGTCCTGTAGATTAGTGCTTTTTATATACAGTATATACCTCATAGTTGAGAGTTTTGGTAAGAGAAAGGTGACTATTATCTTGTAAATTCTAGGTGCGCTAGAGTAGTGCCAAAGATTTCCTGGTGAGCTAAATTTCAAAGTTGAAAGTACTTTGACTTCCTATATAGAAGAATTGGTTCCAGGTCTAATAGCAATTGAAGAGCAACCAGTGCACACATACTTTTAATCAGTGAAGAAGACTACCTCCTTGCTGGTTCATAACATTGCTGGAAATAAAATCAGAAAGCATAAACTCTTACACACTTAGGAATGTATTAGTTCTGGACAGAAAATAATCCAGTTCCTGAAATTCTTCTAGCCTTATGTCATCCATCTCAATATAGAATATAGAATGGAATGGAACAGAATATAATTCTTTTATTGGCTAAGTGTGATTATCTAAGGATAACTTGTTTCTGGTGCAGGTGGTCTCAGTATACATGCACAAAACAAAGTAATAATAATTATAATATCAAAGTAATAATCATAACAATTGAACTAAAAAGAGAAGATAGTGGACCAGATGAGAAGGATGGGTAAATATACTTAGACATAAGACAATATTATGGGAAATAAATGTTCAGCAGAATGGTGGCACAAGGAAAAAAAAAACCCATCTCTGTGTCTAGTTCTTTTGTCAGGCAATGCCCTGTAGTGTCCTAATGGGAGGAGTTTATGTCCAGAATATGAGGATCTGTAGATATTTGCTTGGTCTTCTTTCTGACCTGTGCAATATACAGGACCTCAAAGGAAGGAAGGCTGGTTGCAACAGTTTTTTTCTGCAGTCCCAACTTTTCGTTGAAGTCTGTACCTGTTCTTTTTAGTTGCTGTAACAAACCAGACAGTTATAGAAGTACAAATGAGAGACTCAATGATTCTTCTGTACAACTGTATTAGCGCCTCCTTGGACAGATTGAACTTTCTGAGTTGACACAGGAAGAACATTCTTTGTTGTGCTTTTAAAATGATGGTTCTAATGTTAGTGTCCATTTCAAATCCCGGGAGATTGTAGAACTCAGAAACTTGAAGGATTCTACTCTTGGTACTCTGTTGTCTAATATACTAAGAGATGGCAGAATAGGAAGGCTGGTCCTAAAATCCACTTTCATCTTTAGAGTTTTAAGAGTGTTTAGCCCCAGATTGTTCCAGCTGCACCACAGGGATAGTTGTAAACCTCCCATTTATATGCATACTCAGCACCATCTTGATTAAACCAATAACTGTTGTATCGTCTGCAAAGTTCAGTACTTTAATAGAAGGATCCTTAGAGATACTGTCTTTGGTATAGAGAGAAAAGAATAATGTGATGGGTATTCAATGTGATTTTCTCAAGTTTCATCTGTTGCTTTCTATCTGTCAGAAAGCTTACGATCCATCTACAATTATGGACAGGCATAGCTAGCATATCATCATTTCTGGAATGATGGTATTGAATGCCGAGCAGACTCCACAAAAAGGACCTGTGCATAGGTCCCTGGGGTTGCAAGATGTAATGCAGTGCCATATTGACAGCATCCTCTGATGATCTATTTATCTATCTGCTAATCTATCTGTGATTGTTTTCAGGTTGGCCAGCACTAACCTTTCAAAGATTTTCATAAGTACAGATATCAGAGCAACCAGTCATTCAGCTCCTTGATGGAGGGTTTCTTGGGCACTGGGATGATAGTACAGCATTTGAAGCATGAAGGAACATAACACATATCCAATTATTTGTTAAAGATGGATGCCAGTTGATTAGCATAGACTTTCAAGCAAGAAGGAGTTAGTCCATCTGGGACTGGTGTTTTTCCAATCTTTTGTCTATGACATAGACATTGCACATCTTTTTCTAGGATCACCACAGCTGGGTGGTCAGAGATATGGTGATAGGAGAATTTGGCTATGGTTGGTATATCTGAGATGGCGAGGGGATAGTTGACAGTGATCTCCTATTAAACCTACATTAGAACACCTTCAGGTCATCTGCCATTGCTGATTCCCTTGAGTGAGGGAGATATGCTGTAGCCAATGATATTCTTCAAGCTTTCCCGCACATTTGCTGGTTCATTTGCTGAGAACGGATTCCTCAGCTTTTCAGAGCAGCTTCTCTTTACTGCCCTAATGAACTCTTTGATAACTGTGGCCGAACATTCAGTTTAGGCAGCTTCCAAAGAGCCTGAATAACAATCTATGTGGATGTAAATCATGGGTGGTATTATTATTATTATTATTATTATTATTATTATTATTATTATTGATCCAAATGAACATTGGCAGTGTTATCAAGGTGAATTTGTTTTTATAAACATGCTTGCATAATATTTTCTGGTTCTGTGATTTCCTCTTTTCCTTGACTTAGAATACAGTGGCTGTTCTGCTGTTCAGACTATAGGAGGCCAATAATTCATAGACTCAAAGGAGAAAAGATGATTCAGACTACAGGTGGGCACTCGTGTCAGACCTGTCAATACTTCCTTATATAAATCATGTCTTTATTTGAGATGATGTAGCAGTGGTTGTGGAAGGAAAAAATGTACTTTTTTTAGAAGTTGTTGACAGCTGTAACATGAATGCTTCTATGTGCTCTGAATCACCTTTACCCCTTCAAACCCAGATCACTGCACAGCTTTAGTAGCATCAGTTCCAGAGAAGTGCAGAGTATAAAATTGAAGTGCCCATCATTATGACACTAATTCTCACTAATTACACTGTGCAGATTATCACTTATTTCATGCAAATGATTACAGGCAGAAGAATAACAATTTCCTGTTATGGACAATTGCTCCAATTTGTCTAAAAACTACTTGAATTTAACAAGGGACAGTGACACAACTCTTCAGCAATTTATCTGCCTTGTTCTCTGCATATGTTTCCCTCTCTGATGTATCTCCTGGTTGCTTTGAGGATTAATTTACACTTTGTGAATAGACCACTAAAGCGAATCTGAAAGGAGACAGGATGCCTGAAAGAGCCATTAAAGACTGAAGATCTATGGAGCTCCAGCAAATAATTATCATTCAGTGTCATCTGATTTATACAGAATTAGAGAAGATATTGTTCCTTTGACAGTACTATCCTACTGCTTTTTGTGGGAATTTATAAATGAAGAAAGCAACTTGGTGTATATCAATTGCTAAAAGAATAAAATGTACTCATTGAACCATGTAGTAGTTATTAAAATAAATAACTCATGCCCTTGCTTTTTCTTGTAGCCCTAGAATCTTATTTACAAGTTGTTTTGCAAAGAATCTTACGTAACAACAGTAAATCTCTATGTCTAGAGGAAATTATGTTAGGCAAACATTAAGGATGATAATAAGTTATGGCATTTGCATGCGGTAGATTAGAAGGGCATCACAAGGAACTGTAGAGATTATAAGCAGTCTTCAGTGAATCTGCACCATTGGTTAAATCAAAATCCTGACCAATTAAAACACGTTATTGAGGTTGGGAGTTTAGACATAATTTGAACTTTCAGATCAGCATTATTGAAGATGGCAAGTGTTACTGCATAACCAAAACCTTGTCCCTTTTTAACACTCATCACGCAGATATGAAAAAGAAAGGAGTGTTGATTGTGTAGTTGCATCTATCATCTTCACTTTTGTGACCCCTTCTGTGGACATCTCTGCCATAACGTCCATAGAAAGTTGTTCATTTCCAACTATAGGGCAAATGAAGCCAGAATCTGTCTGTTGCAAATGATACACTGATTAAAGCATTTCCTCCAAACTGGGACATTTAATATTTGTACTTCAATTTCCAGACTCAGTCATTATAAACAAACTTGGAAACAAGCATAATTCATAAAAAGCAAGATTGCTATTAACTTAGTTGAATTGGGCGGTTATAGAAATTGAATGAATTAAAAAAATTAAGTAAATAAGTATTATTGTAACTCTGCCGACATCAAGTTTTTAAACATACAGCAAATATGCAAAAGCTGGACTGAAAAAAAAATGACAGAATTAGAAAATGTGACTATGAAATTTAGGTCTTTGCTGTGACTAAACATATACTTCATTTTTATTGAACAATAGAAAGAAGATTCAGTCAGCTAACAGCACATACCACTACATTAAACATAAAATGGATTTATGTTTATTCAGGCTAGCATTTCATAGTAGAAGCTGGGGTTTATCTTATATCAGAGCCTTTGCTAAAGTAGTTTATTGTTTAATGTTGAAATAGAATGTTGAGGTCTTAATGCAAGTAATCATATTTCAGAGCAATATGAAATATTATAGAGTAGTATGGAGAAGAGGAGAGTCTGTTGTCTTGGTATCTAACTTTTCAAGTCTTTGAAGTTTTCTCATTTGATCCTCCTGGTATTTACCAGTATTTACCAGTATGTATATCTGAAGTGGATTACTTTGTCTTTTTTGGTGCCATTAGGAAACAAAACACACATTGGAGAATCTTTCATGAATTATTCAATGACCAAATTTAGAACATCAGTTGAATACCCATTGCTTGTGATATTCACTCCTAAATTAATCCACCCCTTATTACATTTCTAGTTTGAAAAAAAGAGTTAAAGAAAAAAGGAAAATTCTCTGTACTTGAAACAACGTTGGAACAACATGTTATCATATATGTTTTCATAACAAAGAGTCTTTGTCTATTCCTTAGCCCACCGCTTAGGCAATTTAAAGTCATACTTAGCTACTCCAGTTTTCAAGCCATACTTTCTTTCTTCTGCTCATGAATGTTTTTGCCCCAAACATGATCGAGGGTTTTATCAGATTGGTGACTGATCCAGAGGCCAGGATCTGTCCAACATCTATTGGTTATTTTAGCTTGCTGCAGGCATGCTCCCTTCCCTTCATGCCATTTCTTTCTATGCCATTTTGGCTTGGGATTCAGCTCAACCATCTGGCTTCTACAGATGTACTGCTTAAACACTTTATACACAAGAATTTAGTGCTTTTTGAAAGAGTGCTAAAACTTGCTTATTAAATTTAGGTTAAGTGCTCTCTTGAAAAAAATGCTAGACCTGTACTTAGAAATCAAGACTTGTATTCTCTAGAGAGAATGCTAATCCTGTACTGCACAGAAGGATGTTTAAACTGGAAGGCGAGTTGAGATCTGCTCGCTATGTGTTGCTTATTTGGTCAACAATACCAAACTATGGATTTCCACTGCTTCAATCAATGGGGGTTCATATTTTTTACTGTTTTAATTATGTGGGGGAGCAGATCATTTTGCCTACCTGTGCGTTGCTTTATGTCTTCATGGATGCTTCCAAGTGCTACAGACAATGACTCCTCACAACCAGGATTGTCATTCTCTTGCCAGATCTTCAAGGATAGAATTTGCCTGTTGATGATTGCTCTCTTCTTCCTCACCACATGCCCTTTTTCTGTACCTGTTAACCCAATTAACATTTCACAGGTACTATATAGAGGAAGGGGTGCAGGTGAAGCATCAGGGAGTGTAATTGATGCTTCTTCTGTACCTTTCACCTGTCTTTTGGAACTAACATTCCATATCATTTTATTTATTTATTTATTTATTTATTTATTTATTTATTTATTTATTTATTTATTTATTTTTATTATTAGATTTATATGCCGCCCTTCTCCGGAGATTCAGGGCGGCTAACAACGCATTAAGCAATAGCCTTCATACTTTTGTATATTTTTATACAAAGTCAGCTTATTGCCCCCACAAACTGGGTCCTCAATTTACCTACCTTAGAAAGGATGGAAGGCTGAATCAACCTTGAGCCTCGAACTTGCACAATTGCAGACAGCTGGGTGTTAATAACAGGCTATCTAGCCTGTTGAGCTATCTGAGGCTCTTTTTTATTTTTATTTTATTTGTTTCGATTTATAAACCACCCTTCTCCAGACGGACTCAGGGCGGTGAACAGCCAAGGTAAAACATGATATATAAAAATTAAAACTATTTTAAAAAATATTAAATGATTTCGACCGACAATTAAAACAGTCCAATTTAAAATCAATTACAATTAAAAACAGAGGATAGGATCAAGCCAGCCCGGCTAGGTGAAATAGGTGGGTTTTAAGGGCCCGACGAAAAGTCCTGAGGTCTGGTATCCTGCGTATCTCCGGGGGTAGGTCATTCCAGAGGGCGGGTGCTGCCACAGAGAAGGCTCTCCCCCTGGGGGTCACCAGCTGACATTGTCTGGCCGACGGCACCCTAAGGAGGCCCTGTCTGTGTGAGCGTGCTGGCCAGTGGGAGGCTATTGGCAGCAGAAGGCGGTCTCGCAAATACCCAGCCCCTAAGCCATGGAGCGCTTTAAAGGTGGTCACCAACACCTTGAAGCGCACCCGGAAGACCACCAGGAGCCAGTGCAGCTCACGCAGGAGAGGTGTCACGTGGGAGCGCCCCCTCGCTCCCATAATCCCCCACGCGGCCGCATTCTGGACCAGTTGGAGCCTCCGGGCGCACCCCAGGGGGAGCCCCATGTAGAGAGCATTGCAGTAGTCCAGGCGGGAAGTGACGAGAGCGTGGGTGACCGTGCGTAGTGAGTCCCGATCCAGAAAGGGACGCAACTGTCGTATCAGGCGAACCTGATAAAAAGCCCCCCTGGCCACGGCCGTCATATGCCCTTCTAAAGACAGCTGTGCATCCAGGAGGATGCCCAAGTTGTGAGCCCTCTCTGTGGGGGCCAATATCTCACCCCCCAATAGTCAGCGATGGCACCAGCTGGCTATATCAGGATGCCGGAAGCCACAACCACTCGGTCTTGGAGGGATTGAGTCGGAGCTTGTTTCTCCCCATCCAGGCCCGCATGGCCTCCAGGCACTGGGACATCACTTCAAGGGCATCATTGGGGTGGTCTGGGGTGGAGATGTACAGCTGGATGTCATCAGCATACTGATAGAACTCCACTCCAAAGCCACGGATGATCTCACCCAGCGGCTTTACATAAATGTTGAACAAAAGGGGCAAGAGGCTGGTTGTACAGCGCGGCTATTTAAACGGAGTTGGGGTGAGGGAATCCCAACGCCGACTTTGTGTTATCCCTTTTGGTGAACTCAGCGTAATCTACGGCTTCCTGGAAGACGAAAATAAACTGCTTTTCTGTTTGCTCGAGCATCTCGTCTCAGCGTGGTTTGTTGGAGTGCCCAGGCTGCCGAGCGGTCTGAGAGACTGACCCCTGCAGCACCCTGCAAACAAGGCACCTCGGAGTCGACCGCTGCCCCTCTGCCAACATAGATTGCGACCAGTCAGAGATATAGGAGGAGAACACCACAAAATGGTGCCCCCCAACCCTTCCAACTGGCACAACATGATACCATGGTCGATGGTATCAAAAGCCGCTGAGAGATCTAACAGGACCAGGATAGAGGAACAACCCCTATCCCACACCCTCCAGAGATCATCCACCAACGTGACCAATGCCATTTCCATGCTGTGCCCAGGCCAGAAGCCAGACTGGAGTGGATCTAGATAGACAGTTTCATCCAGGTACTGGAGAAGCTGCCGCGCCACCACACTCTCAACAACCTTCGCAAGGAAGTGAAGGTTGGAGACTGGATGGTAATTAGCCAAAATAGCCGGATCCAGAGAAGGCTTCTTGAGGAGGGGTCTCACCACTGCTTCTTTCAAAGCGGCCGGCAGGACACCCTCACTCAAAGAAGTGTTAATAATCTTCTGGAGCCAGCCTCATGTAACCTCCCGGGAAGCCAGCACCAACCAGGAGGGACACAGGTCCAATAAACATGTGGTAGCATTCAGCCATCCCAGAATCCTGTCCACGTCCTCGGGAGCCACAGGATCAAACTCCTCCCAAACAGCACTCTCAAGACCTGCCTCAATCATCCCGTCTGGACTCACCCAGTCAGAGGCCAGGCCTTCCCGAATCTGAGCAATTTTGTCATACAGATACTGCACAAAATCCTCAGCTCGACCCTGCAAGGGGTCATCCTGCGCTCCCAGTTGAAACAGGGCGGCTGGGCAATTATCTGATGACGCAATAAGAGTGGAAAAATAGCTAGATTTTGCCGCTTTTATTGCCACTAGGTAGGTCTTAATATGAGACCTCACCAGTGTTCAGTCAGATTCGGAATGGCTGGCCCTCCAACCGCTCTCCAGGCGTCTTTTCCGGTGCTTCATCTTCCTCAGCTCCTCAGAAAACCAAGGAGCTGGGTGAGTTCGGTGCCGGGTCACAGGCCACAAAGGCATGACGCGGTCCAAAGCCCCAGCGGCCACACTATCCCAGGCGGCCACCAAGTCTTCAACCAGTTGTGAGCCAGAGTCTCGGGAAATGGCCCAAGCTCCATCTGGAACCTATCAGGTTCCATCAGGCGCCTGGGGCGGAACCACCTAGTCGGTTCCGCCTCCCTGCAGTGGGGTGTAGTGGTTAGAAAGTCCAGTCAAAGGAGTGAGTGGTCAGACCATGACAAGGGTTCGATGACTATATCACCTATATCAAGACCACTCAACCACTGACCAGAGACAAAAACTAAGTCCAGGGTGTGTCCACCCGTGTGAGTGGGGCCGTGAATTAACTGAGTCAGGTCCATGGCCGTCATGGAAGCCATGAACTCCCAAGCCACCTCAGACATTTCACCGATGGATGGCAGGTTGAAATCCCCCAAAACCAAAAGTCAGGGGGTATCAACCACCACCCCAGCTATGACATTGAGCAGCTCGGGCAGGGCTGTTGACACGTGGCAGGGAGCCAGGTATGTGATCAACAAATCCATCTGAACTCCACAACGCCACTTCACAAGGAGGGACTCACACCCGGCTATCTGTGGTACAGTGGTCTCCCTCGGATCAAGACCTTCCTTTATAACCGCCACCACCATCCCCCGCCCCTGCTCTGAGCTCTCGGCTGAACTTCAATGTTTCCTTGCCCCCAGAATCTACACCCCCCTTGGCCCCACTAAAAGCCAGGCCAGACCCCTCCTCCTGTGGGTTAGCCCCCACACCCACACAACCCTCCTACCCCCCAGAACCCCTTAAAAGTCTATCTAAAAATTTCCCCAGAAACCCCTCTACCCCCTTTTTGCGACATGCCACCTCTCAGGGCTCCAAAGCCCGTCATAAAGTGGAGGGCCACACCTGCGAGAGGGGGGAATCTTGCAGACTAAGAAGCTCCGCCGACGAATACATCTAATAATCGGGGGAAGTCCAGGGCCAAGGGGTTAATCAAGTTGGTCCAAGTTCTGGCAAAACGGATATCCACTCAGGTTCAGTCAGTAAACTCCACTGCTCTCTCACCGAAGTGGATGGAGTCTTAAGCCATTTCTGGGGCCAGATGTCCATACCAGTCATCCTCTCGCGAAAGCTGGGGAGGGCCAAGAAACTGCAGTCTTAGTCTGACTCCATATCAGACTTGAAATCCAGGATATATCCCTCAATAATTGAGAAGCATTGATGACAGCCACCAATCCACAGGACCACTGGCTAGGAAGAAATTCCGGTGGCTAAACCTTAGGTGGAAAGTGGCCATAAAAGTCCATAGGAGGCAGATGTCACATTTGTTCAGGGGCCACCTCCAGATGATAAACAGCCATAAGGCCAGTTGACCACACCAGCACAAAAGAAACCTGGCTAGAGATTTTTCCCAGCCTATCGGACAATACTGCCCCTAGTTCACCCCCAATCCACACGAGAGAGGGGGGAGCCTCTGAAACAACCAGGGGTGGGCCCTTTCCAAGTGGGTTCCCCCCCCCCATGGCTGTATCAGGTAGTCCCAGGTAGACCCAGTTAACGTTGGTAGCATAGCTGGTATAGTGCCCCACGCTTTCCCCAATGGAGGCCTCCTGTTTCTCTCCACCCTCTCTGACGTCCTCTTTTGCAGCCGTTCATCCCAGCGTCGCAGCCCACAACAATATCGGCATCACCAGCCCCCCGAGAAACCTCCATCCACCGTTGGGTCACACAGAAGTCTCCTGCCATCCACACGGCTTCCCCTGGAGCCCCAAACGAGGGGCAGTACCGCCGACGCCATTGCTGCTGTTCCGCCAGCCCCACGGTCCTTGAGAGACGCCGAGGCTGATCTTAGCTGGAAATCAAAGCCACTGGGCAGCCGCCTCCATCCTCACCCTGGTCACCACGTCCTGGAGAGCATCCAGCTCTCAAGATGTTCAAAAGATCGGTGAGAAGCTCCCCTCACCGGTCATGGGGTGTAACAAGCTGGTCCGGCCCCCCAAACCCCAAAAAAGCCGAGGACATTGCCCCCGCATCATCCCCGATCAGCTGAGAGCTGCCATCTTGGGCATGTATATTATCAGATTCTATATTTTATCCAGAACCTTTCCTCCATACCACAACCTGATTTCCAGCATATGTGTTCAGCACTCTTTCAAAAGAGCCCCAGACTCATTTTTCAGAGTCTCCCATCTTAAAGTCACAGGTATGGAGCATTACCTTATCTGCAACCTGACATTTGGGCAATTGGAAATATTGTTAAATTTATCCATTAGCCCTTGTGCTAGATAAGAAACAGCAGCAGTGTTTTTCATCCTTGGCAACTTTAAGATGTGTAGACTTCAACTTCTAGAATTCCCAAGCTAGCCTGGTGGATGGGGAATTCTCACAAAGTAAAATTGTCAAGGTTGAGTATAGTAGAATATAGGAACAAAATCTCGAAAGCCTGACAACATTTTCCCTCTCTTATCTTATACTGTATCAAGAGATGTAATGCAGTCTAAGCATTTTTCTAAAGTTCACTTCTTTTTCCAAACTTAAATCATGTTTTGCAAATTGTCCCATTATTTTCTCAGCATTGTTTGCATGGTTCTCTACACCATTCGAGACACTTATCTACCCTTGCTAAACTCTGTTCCTCCATAAATGACAGACAGCAATTTCCTTGCTGGCAAGTGAAGTGGCATGGAAGAAACAACAATGAAACCAGAAGACTCCATTAACTGTTTTCTTAACTTGCCCCTCATTAAAACTATAAGGAAGCTCTACTTGCTGACCTTATTTCATAGGCAGAACAGTGAAATTTGCACTAATACAGTGTTCTGTTGACTCAGAGACTTCAGGGCAGGACATTTACAGGGTTGCATGACTGTGCCCGATCTGTGCATACATTGCAGTGTGTATGTGTGTGTGTGTGCTTGTGTGTCTGTGCAGGGGGTGGGGGGCATTAATTCAGGTTGAAAAGCACAGCAGAAAGAAAACTGTTGACATTTTTTGGATTATTTCTTCAAAGCATTTTTTCTTCTCTGATGAAAGACGCACCTGTTTTTCTGCTCATCCTCCAGAGTTGTTTAAAATTTATTTAGAAACTTTGGAGCTACTGCTTTGAGTTTTACTTATTGCAGAGAGAGAGAGAGAGAGAGAGAAATGCTGTTTGTTTGCTTATTTTTTCCTTATCAGGAAGACAGAGGTGCTCTTAACACTTTGTAGCCTTTACATGTCCTCTGACTTCTACTCCTGAGATTTAGTCCAAGGATAAGAAGTATGGGAGGCTGTGATCTGCTGCAAATTTTTTTCTGTTTAAAAGAGAGGAAACCAATCTATACCCCTAATCAGTTTATTTTGGTTTATCTAAAGCAGGGATGGAGATCATGGCTGGCTCAAAAATTCTGGGAGTTGAAGTCCACAAATCATAAAAGAGCCATGGTTCCCCATCCCTGATCTAAGGGCCATATTGCACTTTTACCTATAAGAAGTTTTTCCACATTTTTTTTATCTCTGAAAAATGGCACAAGGTGGAAACCATTTTCTTTTCTTTCAAACACACCCACATCCACACAAACACACATAGATTTTCATAGAATGGATCTGGGTTATCTGAGGGACCACTATGGATACCATCTGGCAAGGACCTACATTTGGCAGTTTCCAGATGGTGGGCCTTCTCTGCTGTGACACCCATCTTATGGAACATTCTTCCTCATCAGTGATTGATGGTTAACTCCATCCCTTTTCATTTTCTGGAAGTTCCTCAAGACCTCACCGGTTATTAGGCCTGGAGATCCCAGGAAACTGGAAACTTGTTTAAATGGCTCCAACTATTAAGGTGAATACTCACACACTCTCTCTCTATTTGGAGTTTGTATATATTTTTAATTTTAATTTAGTTTTAATTATGTTTATTTCTAATGCTGATTTTTCTATTTTTTATTGAGTATTGTATGCTACCCGGAGTCACTTTTCATGAGATAGGTTATTTATATATAGTACAGAGACAGAGATAGAGAAATATATTTTTCTTCTCATCCCTATGGGTGGTATGTGTCTTCCTCGAATTCTTCCTAGAATTTTTTTTTAAAGAATAGAATAGAATTTTTTATTGGCCAAGTGTGATTGGACACACAAGGAATTTGTCTTGGTGCATATGCTCTCAGTGTACATAAAAGAAAAGATACATTCATCAAGAATCATAAGGTACAACACTTAATGATAGTCATAGGGTACAAATAAACAATCAGGAAACAATATCAATATAAATTGTAAGGAAACAAAATTACAGTCATACAGTCATAAGTGGAAAGAAATGGGTGATGGGAACAATGAGAAGATTAATAGTAGTGCAGATTTAGTAAATAGTTTGACAGTGTTAAGGGAATTATTTGTTTAGCAGAGTGATGGCATTTGGGAAAAAACTGTTGTGTCTAGTTGTTCTGGTGTGTAGTGCTCTATAGCATCATTTTGAGGGTAGGAGTTGAAACAGTTTATGTCCAGGATGCGAGGGGTCTGTAAATGTTTTCACAGCCCTCTTTTTTACTTGTGTAGTATACAGGTCCTCAATGGAAGGCAGGTTGGTAGCAATTGTTTTTTCTGCAATTCTAATTATCCTCTGAATCTGTGTCTGTCTTGTTGGGTTGCAGAGCCAAACCAGACAGTTACAGAGGTGCAGATGACAGGCTCAATAATTCCTCTGTAGAACTGTATCAGCAGTTCCTTGGGCAGTTTGAGCTTTCTGAGTTGGTGCAGAAAGAACATTCTTGTGCTTTTTGGATGACGTTTTTGATATGGTAGAACCTAGAAATTTGAAGGTCTCTACTGTTGATATTGTGTTGTCCAATAGAACAACACAAGAAGTATGGAAGGGTTTCTCCTAAAGTCTACCACCATTTCTACGGTTTTGAGTGTGTTCAGTTCCAGCTTGTTCTGGTCACATCACGAGGCTAATTAATTGTTCAACCTCCCGTCTGTATGTGGATTCATCATTGTCTCGAATGAGATCGATCACTGTTGTGTCATAAAGCACTCCTGGCTTGCTCTTGAGTTGCCATAGGCAGGAGGGGGGAAAACTGGCGGAACAGCACAGCAGCCACAACCAGAAGCACATTCCATGCATACCTTTCTCAAGGCTGTATCCCAGGTTACTGGAACCAGCTGGAGAGGTGTGATCTCTACAGCCCATGAAAGTGCTCTGTTGGAGAATGTGATTTATGACACACCCTGGAAGGAGGGGGGAAACAGGGTCATAGTTGGGATGTAAATTATGTGGGGCAGAGCTGACTTCACTTGGGTACGTGCCAACATGTTGCTCCTAATAAATAACTGGATTTCTTTTGAAACTTGACTCGAAGCTCATGGTTTAATTAGGGCAGCCATCAGAACCCTGACAACTGGGACCACTTGGCTTTTACTTTCCACATCCGCTTTAGTTTCTCCTTCAGACCCTGATACTCCTCCAACCTCTCCTACTCCTTTTCCCTGATGTTGCTGTCATTTTGCACGTCTACATCGATCACTATCACCATCTTCTTGCAAAGGTGGTATTCAGCAGATTCTGACCAGTTCTGGAGAACCGGTAGCGAAAATTTTGAGTAGATCAGAGAACCGGTAAATACCACCTCTGACCTTTGACCCACCCCATCTATTCTCTGCCTCCCGAATCCCAGCTGATCAGGAGAAAATGGGGATTTTGCAGTAACCTTCTTCTGGAGTGGAAAGGGAATGGAGATTTTACATTATCCTTTCCCTGTCCACCAAACCACGCCCACCAAACCACGCCCATAGAACTGGTAGTAAAATTTTTTGAATCTCATCACTGTCTTCTTGCCCTTGTATACTACCACAGATTATGATTGATTGGCTATTATCTGCTTATCCATCTGGATCTGGAAGGTCCATACAATCTTAGCCTTGATATTCTCTATAACCTTTTGTGGAATGTCACATCTGGATTTGGGAAGATTGAAATTATACAGTGTGCAGATGTTCCTGTATACAATGCCAGTTATTTGGTTGTACCATTTAGTGTATGCTACTCCTGTCTGCATATATACCCTGCCACTATGTATTGGACTGTGTTATAGCATGCACCTCAAATCCCATCTAACGTGGCAGACTCTGCTTCTATGAATCTGGTGCTTAGTGCCTATTCTTGTGTTGCTATGGTCAGTGCCTCAGTGCTGTCTTTTAGATCATCCCTTTCCCAAGATTTCCCAATGTCAGCTACCTTAGTTTCTGATGGAGACACATTTCATGCAGGGTCTTGTCTTGCCATGGCATTTCCTCTGTTTGATTTTCTTCCCATGTCTGGTGCTGTCTCAGACATTATTTCAGAAGCTCATCTTTGGGTACTGCCTTGCTGACGTACCTGTGGATGCACTGGATTTTGTTAAGGACAGTAGCTTTGACACTTGGCAAACTCTGCCTGCCTGTTTCTATCTGGTGTCCAGTCTCTGGATGTTAGATCAGGGATGGAAACCTCTATATATTGTGAGGAGCTTCTGGGGTCTTCACATCAACAACTTTCAGCTCCACCTTTGGCCAGCTCATTAGATCACCAGGGTATCTAATGCTGGCAGGACATATGTACTGATGGCATGAATCTTGTTCTTCTCATTGAGTTTGCTCTTCAGGACTTCTTTGCTGGTACTCAAACGTTGTTGTTTTCTTTGCATCCTCACTGTGATTCATGCTTTTCTTGTGGCTTGGGATACCAAGGTACTTGTAGCTGGCCTATATGCTTGTTACTGAATATGGTCCACTTCCTTCATTGTCTGAACTCCTATTCCTTCAGAGCAAAGTCTCTCCTATTCCTTTTCAAGCATGAGTTTCACAATGCAACACAATTATGAATTGTGTTCCAGAGCAAAAATTATTCTAGGATAATGCTATACAACTCAAACTTTTGATCACTTTAAAATCTAATGTACTTGTAGCCTCTATACCAAGAAAAGACTCTGGCGGGTCTCTGCAATAGGATTTAAAAATGCTTTTGCTGCACATAAATGAAGGGATTATATTATCAATAACTAAGCTTAATTCTTCTGCCATGAAATCCCATTAGGGATGTATCATGGACTGTGTTTTTTATCCCCTGGATCAGCAGATGTGTTTGATTAAAACATTCAGATATACTGTATGTGGTTAATTGTTTCAGTGTGCTATATATTCATGGTTTACCATGAGCTCTTTGATATGGAGATTTTGATGTATCTATGACCATAATAACATCATAGAATAGATGGATTTAACATAGTTATTAGATCACTTTCAGGATCAATCTTGCAAAAGCTTATGTGATAATGCCTTTGTTATTCAAAATGCCATAAGTTTCTTTGTAGTAAGTACTGCAAGAGAGCCTGTCTGGTGCTCTGGTTAAGTGACCAGGCTAAAAATCAGGAGACTTTTAGTCCAGCTAGCTGCCTGCCCTTTGACCAGTCACTAGTCTCTTTAGCCCTAGGAAGCAGGCAAGAGCAAAGCAATTCCAAAATCTGCCAAGAAAACTACAGGGACTTGTCTAAGCAGCTGCCAGAATCAACGGATCAAAGCAACAAAACAACAAAAAATTGTTGCAAAGACTAAAATGCTTCCCCTTTCTGGAAGGTGATTCTGGAATGAGTAACTGAGGCTGTAGTATATTCTCAACCAAAGTTTTCCTCTCATAAATCATATAGTACATTCACCCTTATTTCTCCATTTTAAAAAAGCTACAGGCACAGAGTCTCTATCAGTCATGCACAATCTAAGATAGAGAAATTCTGTCAAAAAGGATTGAAGAGATTATTGGGCCTTTAGGATCACCCCTAAAAATCCCAAATCAGATACTCCATTTTGCTGGTTATGGATTTCTTGAACTGGGTACTTTTTGTTGTCTATTTTATGAAAGAAACCTCAGCAACTATTATACAGGAAACAAGTTCTATTTTACATAATATAGAGAAATGCTTCTGAATGTAAAAAAAAGTAAACAGAAAAGCATATTTACAATTAGTTATCTTAATAATGACTAATAAAGGGAGAGAGAAAAGAAAAAAGCCCTGAGGGGAATAATGATAAATACTGGATCTAGTTTGCACTGAAGCCTCTTGTATCAAATGGGAAGCTTTAAAGCAGTTGTGATTTTAAAAGTATCCCAATTAAGCCACCTGGGCCTGAGATTTGTTGCCAAAGAGGGAACAAACTGTTGAAGAAAAACTGGGTGTTTTATTATTATTATTTTTATTTGTAGTTTCTTTTAACATAGCACTCTATTGAGGCACAGTTTCCTCCTGGCTAATTTCAAGCAGTGCATTTGTTCTCTCAAAAGCACATTTCTCTTTAGCTAGAGAAATAACCCTGGCATGAAAAAGCTGAGCAGAGGGGCCTGCCGACCAGCAGAAACAGTCACCACAAAAGAACACTTTCAAGTCCACATAAGAATACCACATCCATACTAATAAGTTAAAGGGTTTTTCCCCCTTATTCTGATTCCATCTGTATGAATTGATCACCCGGGGGCATTTTCAAGAGTATCTTTGTAGATTTTCTGCTCTATATATTTTTCCTTTTTTAATATTTTATTTTTATTGGTATTACACACTAAAAGAAAAAGAGTTTAAGAAATAAAAATTGAAGCAAACAAATGCATTCTAAAACATTTGGGACTCAGTGCATACAGCAGCTGCAGATTCATCTGATGTCTATCGAAACACCTTTGCTAAGAGAGAAGGCTTAACCTCTAGAACTTAGTCTGACTTCAAAAAAGGAAGAACCCAACAATTCATTGATATAAAGGGCTCTATCTTTTAAAGCAAAGACTGACTGAGCAACAGATAACAAATAGGGCGTGGGGAACTATCTTTTTGAACAGATAACTGGCAGATAAGCTAGCTTTATTTTGAAGATATAACATGCCATTTTATTTCCTTATGCAAGACTTTCGCTAGATAACTATGCTTCTCAAAGCTTGGAGTCAATTGGTTTCTTTATATTCTAATGCCATTGCAACTAGTTCAACACACAACTATTCTATGTGCTGGAAAAGGATTCAGGAATGGTGTATTCATATGGTCTTGCCCTCACTTTTTAGCTTTCCAGGGCTCTCAGTCACTATCTTTGAAAAAAACTTCTTATCATGCATTTTGTATTGCCCCATTGCTAGGCAAAAAAACAGTTTATAAATATTTTAAACTAATAAATGTTTAAATGAAGGGTTGCAAATGGCAGAGGTAGAATTATTATAATTGTAGTTATTTTTCTGTTTTAAAATGAAATAATTGCAACTTGTTTAAGACAAGCTGAATCTTCAGAGCCTTGTAAACATTTTTGGCCCATTTTTCATCTGGGGATAGCAACTTGCAGCTCAGGAGAGGAAATCCCAGCATATCAGTGATGGATCAACGATTGTATAATGTAAGCCAAAGATTTGGGGAAGGAATGGATATCCATTGGATATCCCCAAATCCTTGGCTTATAATATACAGTACAATCCTTTCCATCATTGCCAAGAATTATTTCCTCAGAAGTTCTATCTCAAATCTTCTGAGCTGAAATTGAATTAATCTGTGGGCAGAGTTGACAAGATTCCTCATGTTGGGTTTTACATGCCAGAATTTGTAAATTGGATCCAGGCCAGGGGTGGGTTCTAAATTTTTTTACTACCAGTTCTGTGGGCATGGCTTATTTTGTGGGTGTGGCTTGATGATCATGTGACAATTATTTAGGATTTAGCAGAGGTACTGGTCTACCAGGCTTTTAAATGCTTGCAGAGCTGTACCGATCCACCCATTTATTTTTTCAGGCACCGGTCTATTCATTTATTTTCTTTTAACACTGTTCAGCTGTAGGGCGGCCCTTTGAAGCCCCGTGGCAAGAGTTTAAACAGTTTTTTCCCCTCTAGCCAACACCTGGGACTCAGGAGGAAGCAATAAATTGGGGGTGGGGGCAAATAAAAGGTAAGAATAATGTGGGGGGTGCGCAGGGAGGGCATGGGGGGCAAGGGGGAGAACTGGTTCGGTTACGTCATATCTTTACCACTACCAGTTTGAGAGAACCAGGCCGAACCAGGAGGAACCCACCACTGATCCAGGCTTACTTTATAAGTTGGAATCAGACTTAGTTGTGCCTAGAGCAGATTCATTGCCATCTGCAATGCAGTACAGTGGATCAGTTAGAAGTATGAGGAGATCTGGATTCAGCTCTTTATGTGTAGAAATTGCATGCACATAGTCTTTTCTTTTAATTAAGTATTCTGAAAAATGTATGCCATACTGAGCACTTAGAAGTAGAATTCAAATATATTAACATTTACCCAAATTAAATTAGCCTGCTTTCTAGGTGTTTTGAACTTTACATTTCATAATTGACATCCCGGTATATTTTATAGGGCGCGTAGTCCAAAAATTGGGAAGAAGCTAAACTGGGGTGGGCTTCACTACAGGTTTATTCACCCCTTCCCCAGTTCATTTAATTTCCCTCCCTTTCAGTCCTCCTTATATTTTACACTCATGCACACTATGTATGTTTGCATAGTGTATGGCCTCTAATTTGCAAAACAACTCTTAGAATTATCAGTAATATTGAACATGGCATGAAGGAAAGGACATAATGCATGTTATTCAAAGCTTTGCCTACTGTAATGCTGAAGAGGATGCTGGAAAGTTAATAATGATTTACAAATCAATGCCAGATATATGATATGGGCTTCACAGTTCGTGGATCTGCAGTCTGTAATTAAAGCCTTCACTTTCTTTTAGTGTCCCATGAGAGAACCTCATTTGCTATGTTTCTTTGACCCAATTACCATTTCCTCTGGCCTGCCAATATTCTGGTCCCCCAGGAAATGATGTCTGTATAAAGGTATAAGCTTCAGAGAATAAAGAATATCTGGAGACATCTCTAAAGCTATTGCTCCATATGACTCTAGAGGATTAGAAGATTACTAATGCCAACTTAGTGATATAAATGAATAATGAAACACAAATTGGCATTGTTTCAAACATTTTCCCCAATATCTTCAAATCATATTCATGGCAGACATAATAGGAATTTCACAAATGAAAAGGCTTTCAAGAACCCACTCCATGAATATTGGCTGAAAATTATATGCACACCCACACTCAGATAACACATCCATATACAATGACCTAAGAAATGATTCTCAGTTTTATAGGACAGAATTCATCTGCATATGCTATTAGAAGGTACACACAGTTTTATGTCCTCAAAGTGAGAGGCTCATATTTTTATCCTGTTGCTTGGTAACAATATTTTTAGATAGTCAAAGATGTGTATTTTCACAAATTAATTTCAGCACATTGTTACAAAATGTTTTTCAAAGAGTATCCATTCTGTAGTAAAAAAAATACAAATCAGCTACATGGGTCTATATTTGGTTTAAAGACTGTTTCGGAGCAGCCAAATGTAAACATTTCCTGTGCAGTCATACTGAAAGAGCATTTTTTAAATATATTTGGTCAACATAACTAACCATTATCAATAGAAAATGGAAGATCGGTGTTTATAAGCAGCAACACAAAAATGTCTTCCTTATATACAGTGAAAGGTTCCAGTTGTTAAAATTCAACATCACTTAGGGTACCATGTCTTGTCAACTCCCGATCCAGTAGTAGAATGGGAATTTACAAGGAGGTAAATAATTTTATTCTCTTCATTCCATCATGAATGCTAATGGCCCGTATATGTCATTTCAGTCATCAGATCATTATGCAACTAATAAAATTTATATAGTACAGATTATTTGTATAATCATGTCCCATACTTGGCATTTATATGATCCGTAAAAGGATAGATCAAACATCTAACAACCACGTTTTCTTATCTGAGATGAGATCGTGATGTAAAACCATTTGTTCCAATCACTGTTGGCTAGTTGATATGTTTGATTAGTTTAGAAAATAGAATAGAATAGAATAACAGAGTTGGAAGGGATCTTGGAGGTCTTCTAGTCCAACGCACTGTCCAGGCAGGAAACCCTACACCACTTCAGACAAATGGTTATCCAACATCTTCTAAAAAATGTTCAGTGTTGGGGCATTCACAACTTCTGCAGGCAAGTTGTTCCACTTATTAATTGTTCTAACTGTCAGGAAATTTCTCCTTAGTTCTAAATTGCTTCTCTCCTTGATTAGTTTCCACCCATTGCTTCTTGTTCTACCCTCAGGTGTTTTGAAGAATAGTTTGACTCCCTCTTCTTTGTGGCAACCCCTGAGATATTGGAACACTGCTACCATGTCTCCCCTAGTCCTTCTCTTCATCAAACTAGACATACCCATTTCCTGCAACAGTTCTTGATATGTTTTAGCCTCCAGGCCCCCAATCATCTTTGTTGCTCTTCTCTGCACTCTTTCCAGAGTCTCAACATCCTTTTTACATCGTGGCGACCAAAACTGAATGCCATATTCCAAGTGTGGCCTTACCAAGGCATTATAAAGTGGTATTAACACTTCACGTGATCTTGATTCTATCCCTCTGTTTATGCAGCCCAGAACTGTGTTGGCTTTTTTGGCAGCTGCTGCACACTGCTGGCTCATATCTAAATAGTTGTCCACTAGGACTTCAAGATCCCTTTCACAGGATCTTTTGAGCACAGTACCACATATACGGTACCTGTGCATTTTGTTTTTCTTCCCTAAATGTAGAACCTTGCTTTTTTCACGTTGAATTTCATTTTGTTAAATAGCGCCCAATGTTCAAGTCTTCCGTATCTTGAGTCTATCTTCTGAAGTGTTGGCTATTCCTGCCAGCTTGGTGTCATCTGCAAATTTGATGAGTTCCCCATCTACTCCCTTGTCCAAATCATTGATGAAGATGTTGAAGAGCACTGGGCCTAAAACAGAGCCCTGGGGTACTCCACTGCAAACTTCCCTCCATGTAGATGCAGTTCCATTGAGGACTATATGTTGAGTGCGATTGGTCAGCCAGTTATGAATCCATCTGGTGGTGATGCTGTCTAACTCACATTTTTCTATATTTTATCTAGTAGTAGGTTATGATCTACTTTATCAAATGCTTTACTAAAGTCCAAGTAAATTATATCAACAGCATTCCTCTGGTCCACTAATTTTGTCACTTTGTCAAAGAATGCAATAAGATTAGTCTGGCATGATCTGTTTTTGACAAACCCATGTTGGCTTTTGGTTATTACTTGGTTTGCTTCTAGGTGTTCAATGATTTGTTGTTTGAGTATCTTTTCCAGAATCTTCCCTGATATTAAGGTCAGGCTGATAGGTCTGTAGTTTCCTGAATCTTTTTTCCTCCCTTTTTTGAAGAGGGGCTCTTTTCCAATCCTCTGGCAATTCTCCTGTGTTCCAGGATCTTTGAAAGATATAGTTTAGTGGTTCTGAGATCTCATCTGCCAGTTCCTTCAGAACCTTGGGGTGTAATCATCTGGTCCTGGTGATTTGAACTTGTCTAGGGTAAACAAGTGTTCACTTACCATTTTATTCCGTCTTTTAACTTGTGTTCCTAATCTGTTTTTTGTTTTTTGTGGTGCTGTTTTTGATAGGTTGGACTGTTTTTTCTTTTTGTGTAAAGACAGATGCAAAAAATTAGTTAAGTTGTTCTGCTTTCTCCCTGTTGCTTGTCACCTTCTTGCCACTTTCTCCCAGCAATGGGCCAATTGTTTCCTTGTTTTTTTTTCTTGTTTTTGATATGTTGGCAGAAGCTTTTTTTGTTATTTTTTATTTTAGTCGCAAGCCTTTGTTCATTGTGAGCCTTAGCTTTCCTCACTTCATCTACACAGTTCATCTACACAGTTGAACAATTGGCCCATTGCTTTCCTCACTTCATCTACACACTTCATCTACACAGGCTCAGGCTATTTGCTGATATTCTGCCTTAGTTATTTACCCCTCTTTCCATTTTTTATACTTGTCCTTTTTGTCTTTCAATTTGTTAGAGAGTTCTTTATGCAGTCATGCTGGTTTCTTTTGAGATCTATTATTTTTCTTCTTCATTGGTATTGTGCTAGACTGGGCTTTTATAATCTCACTTTTCAAAATTTCCCAAGCTTCTTGAGTTGTTTTCTCCTTGAGGATTCTCATCCATGGAATCCTTCTCAAGCTCTCTCTATGTTTATTGAAATTAGCTCTCTTAAAGTTCAAGACTCTAGTTTGACTTTGTTCTACTACTTGTGTTTGCATAATGTTGAATTCCAATATTGTGTGATCACTTGCCCCCAAGGTTCCTGTAGCTTCAACATCTTCTATCATTACATCTCTGTTGGTGAGAATTAAGTCCAATATGGCTGATCCCCTTGTTTCCTTCTCTACTTTTTGGGAAACAAAGTTGTCTGCTAGGTTTGTTAGGAACCTGTTGGTTCCTCCACTTGGTGCAGAATTTGTCTCCCAGTTGATGTAAGAGTAGTTAAAATCTTCCATTACTATTGTGATGTGCTTCCTACATACCTTAGTTAGCTGACTAGCAAAACGTTCATCTACTTCCTCTGTTTAGTTGGGTGGCCTATAGTATAGACTTATGGCAATGACATTCCCCCCCCCCCCTTAATATTGAGCCAAATGCATTCAAGATAAATTTCATCATTGTTGTGCTCCATTTCTGTAGAGATGTAGTTATTTCTTATATATAGTGCAACTCCACCTCCTCTTTTATTTGGTTTATTTCTTTTAA
Source organism: Masticophis lateralis (assembly GCA_030761175.1). Classification (NCBI taxonomy): domain Eukaryota; kingdom Metazoa; phylum Chordata; class Lepidosauria; order Squamata; family Colubridae; genus Masticophis; species Masticophis lateralis. The sequence continues at coordinate 68,431,121 of JAUDYJ010000006.1, forward strand.
ATAATTTATATCCCTCTAGCTGTATGTTCCATTTGTGGGTTTTATCCCACCAAGTTTCCGTAATGCAACAATATCATATCTGCCCTCATTTACTTGAATTTCTAATTCACCCTGTTTATTCATCATACTCTGTGCATTGGTATATAGACATTTGAGTCCATTTTGATTGACCCTATGTTTACTGTCTACATAACCTGTGTTGTGCCTGACTGCCCATGCTTTCTTGCCACCTGTTTGATTAATGCACATGGTATGGCACTCACTATTAAATGCTTGATTTTGGTTGACAGCAGGGGTGATAATCTTACTCGCACAGACATCTATGTTACATGCACTGATAGCCCTATTAATTTTGGATTGCTGTGTCAAGTGCTTGAGAAATGCTCTGTCAAGTCAGATCCTTGAAGGAAGGAAGGGAGTAACTGTACCTGTAGTCCAACATATAAGGTGTAGGACTAAAAAAAAAAAATAGTATGCTACAAAAGGCTTGTTGTTGAGGATCTCTTTCGAAGCACTATCACACATAGGAGGGCAGATATATCTCAGAAGATCATCTCCTGAAGAAGGCAGCACTTCTATTTTAAAATTTATATTTCAGAGAAAGTGGCCAAATGTCCTGCTTTCATACAAATGTTAAAATTACATGCATTATAACTTGAATATGATCATCACAACTAAAAATGCTATTTTATATCACAGTAACATACGGTAGTTTCTGAATGGATAAATATGAAAGGAAAGAGAAATCATATAGATATAACTAACTCATATATTTATTAGATTTATATTCTGCCTTTTTTATGCTCACATGCTTAAAATAATATAGAAATGTTTTTGTCTCCAAATTTATTCCTATGATAGCTTGCAAAGAAGTTTGGGTCTAAAATCATCCCATGAACTTCCATGGCTGAGCAGGGCTTAAATTTGATTCCTATGGACTTAGCTTATTATTATCTTTATTATCATTGTAACAGTCTGGCTCTCACCTGTATTAGGTCAGGAACCTTGGTGTAATGGCAAGGGAAAAGACCTTGGGAGGTGGAGCAAAGAGATGTTGCCAAGGGAAAAGGCATAAGAGAAAGCATAGCCTATAGTTAAATAGTGGGTGGGCAAGAGACCTTCCACATTTTCCTGGGCTGTAAAGATGATGGGCAGGAGAATTGCACTTTCCTACTTACAAGATTCTATCAAGGTAGCTGTACAATCAAATAGAATTAACTCATCTGATTGCAATTCCTAGCTGGTTTACCCTGCGGGGCCAACTATTTATTTATTTATTTATTGGTTCGATTTATATGCCGCCCTTCTCCGGAGACTCAGGGCAGCTTAAACAATAGCCTTCATACTTTTTGTATATACTTGCTTAGTAGGGCTTTTGCCCCCCCCCCCCCCCCGCGGTGTTTTTTTTTATACAAAGTCAGCTTATTGTCCCCACAATCCGGGTCCTCATTTTACCTACCTTGGAAGGATGGAAGGCTGAGTCAACCTTGAGTCTGGTGAGATTCGAACTTGCAGTAATTGCAGAGAGCTGGCAGCTTAGTGCTATTTAACAGCGCTTTAGTCCACTGCTCCACCAGGCTCCTTATGTAGTTGCTATTCCTATTTCAGTCATCTCTAAAATGCCATTGATTTTCTATGCTTACCTAAGAAGTATGAAGCAAACATTTTATTTTAAAAACAAGTACGGTAAATTCTTTTTTCCTTCTTTTTAAAAGGCCATTGCTTATTACTTTGTTTTATAAGCTGTTGTGATACATCCTTGGGCTTCTTTGAAAATTTATTGGAGTTTCATGATATAGATCAATAACAATTGACCAATTTCCCTGAAAATTTATTTTTGCACTGTTGAAAGGGGTAAGAATTAGGTGCATTAGAATTTAGTTTTAGCCAACATTGGACAAGAAATTCTGCAACTGAATTCACCAGCTGTAATTCATATTTCAGTACTTTTTGCTCATGCTGGAAGTTCTGTTCCAAACCCACTCGATGTGTCAGGAGAGTTTATAGTTAGTTTGAATTTGGCTTAGTGTGTCATGCAAACCCAAGATTAGGGTATGTGCACCACAGTTTGTAATTTAGTGTGGTATGTGAATAAACCTGGAGGATTATTCCACAAACCACAATTGGCATGGCAAAGCAAAATGAAAAGTGGAGGCTCTCCATTTCTTTGAAAGGTTATACAAACTTCAGATTATTTTGTTCACTAAAACATGGAGAACAATGTCCATGTATGTGTGTGTTTGTTTGTTCAGACTTGTAAACCATTCACATTGTGAAAGGATAGTTTATAGTTGCCAAATAAATGCTTTTGTGGAATGTTGCCAGCAGCCATTCTTTATTAGAGGTATAGGGTGAGCTTCCTCTGCCGAAAATTGCTATTAATCTGCCACTTACACAGAATACTTGGCTCATAGGGCTCAATTTGTCACTAGATAATAAAAACGGAGTTCTTTCTATGGCCTATAGTAATACGACACTGTGCATAATAATTATTCTTTGACTACTGACCTTTCTTCAATTTTTGAATGTGTGGCATCTTAATTTGTTCTGTAAAGATTTGTAATCTCTCTTCCGGGTTCATAGTTTAATTTCTAAAATTTGTAAAGTGTCATTTGCTAATGATGCTTGCTTTCAGATGGGTGCATATAAAATTGTTTAGAATGCAAATTTATTCATACAAATGCAAGATAAATTGACGTAGATATAAAGGCACTCCTGCTCTTGTAGGTGGAAGCTGTGATCGTCTTCCTTTCTTAGAACCTTTGAGATAGTAGAATCATTTAAGTTATCAAATCAAAACTCTGACTGGATAGAATCTAAATTAAGGCATATCAGATGGGTATTCAAATTCTGCTTGAACATACTCTTTGACCACTAACTTCTGTTTCTTCTACTACCACACTACTTTTAATTATTAGATTCCCCCCCCCCCCCATTCACTAAATAATATATTCCATCCATTATTCCATGTCCAACCTTGGGTATGATAAAAAACAACAACCAGGTCTTTTTCTTTTTCTATGTGATATCATTTCAGGTTTAGTAAGATCCTGCTTAGTCATTTTTCTTCAATGCTGTGCACATCCCATTCTTTTCTCCTTCCAGGCTATCTGATAAAATTCACTTCCCAATCCTCTGATTCTTCTACTTGACATTCTTTTTCTAGTTTGTCTCCATATTTCTTAAGAAGGAATATCCAATATTGCTATTGGATTCTGGTCCGGAATTCTGGATCAGAAAGTCAAACAGTAATTCAGAGAGAATAGGAGCATATAGGAAGTGTCTGTCAAACACCTTAAACCAAACATATTTTTTCATGAGCTAAATCAATCAGTCAAAATCAATTAATCGATCTATAGGACATAAAGCACCCTTTCCAAGGCCATCACAACTTTGAACAGTTATTAAATGGCCATAAGTAAGGATTATGCATATCAAGATTGCACTCTCTTGGCTTCCTTCTGTTTCATTTACCCAATTCAGACTGAACTTGCTTAACTCAGATGATTCCATCAAGACGAAACATATCACATTATGCTTAAGAATGATATGTTTACCAGGCTATTCTGTTTTAACCTACAGTGTGATCTGCATAGTTTGGCCTCAGAAACTATGAAGTTTTGTCTTTTTATCTATTTGACCTGAGGAAGTGGATAGGATTCTCATGACTGTGACTTTGGCCCCCTGCTCTTTAGATCCATGCCCTTCCTGGCTAAGTAAAACTGAATGGGGGGGGGGGGGGCATAGATGCAAGTATGTTGTGCAGATGCATGATTAATATGTCTGTTGTGGCCTGCTGGCAGCAAAGTTGGACAGTGAGGAGGTTGAAGAGGAACGTGGGCCAGTCCTGGGGGCTGGAGGAAGCTTGGACGAGGGCTCTGCGTTGGAGGCAGAGAGGGAGCTAGACAGCAGCAAGACAGAGGAACAGCTGGAGGCTGTTCCCAGTGTGCGCATGCACTGAGCTGCCAGAAGACAAGAACAATTCAGAAAGCAGAGTCGACTTGGGAGTAAAGCCAACCTTGGAGGTGATTGGCCCCTCACATAGGAAACAAAAGAAGAGAAAACAGGGGGTGGGCCTTTGAAGGAAACAATTCATTCATTCCATGACTCTGAGAGACTCTGTATGAAGTTTTGCCTTGTACTGAGTTTAGAAACAAGTTATGTGCAGCTTGCCAAGCGAGATAAGGTGTGTTGATAAATATTCCTTTGAAAGACTGTTTGGACAGCCTTGCTGATTGAATAAAAGTAATTCACAGTTGTGTAAATAAAAGAGGTTTTGACAGGACCAAGACTTTGCTTCCTGCTTTTTAAGGGAGCCTAGTCAGAACATTGTCCTTGGCTGAAGGAGTTGTTCCTCCTCTCTTAAGGAGATGCTGATTCACCCCCTCAAATGACAATTGTTTGATCTCTCTATACTGGTCAATTTCCATGCATTATGTAACTTGCCCTTTCTGGGGGGGATAGTGGAACAGTGGTCATCCAAGGTCCTCTGAAGTGGCCAGCAGTTTCAGAAAGCTTAGATGAAGCAGATTATCTGGATCTATTTCAATCAGGATTCAGGTCTTGGTATGGGACAGAAACAGCTTTGATCTTACTTTTGAATAATCTCTAATGGGAGTGGAATGGGGGTTGTGTATTCATCCTTTCTCTGCTTGACTTCTCAGTGATCTTTGATACCATCCACCATGGTATCCTTCTATCTCTGGTGATTGGGGATGGATGCCATGGTACTGTGCTGGTTCTCTGCCTTTCTCCAGAGTTGATATCGATCCGTGGTGAGTGGGAGAAAGATATCCCTCCTCTGGTTGCTTTTTTGTACTGCAGGATTCAATATTCTCCCTGCTACTATTCAATACTTATCTCAATAAAGCCACCGGCAAGTTCATGCATTGGCATGGGGTGATTTATCTTCAGTGTGGTGATGAAATAATATGTTTCTGTACTGGCAAATTAAGCAATGCTGATCATGTCCTGTCCGGGTGCCATGGAGACAGTAGGAATCTATTACAGAACAATAGGCTCAACTGAACCCTGGAAAGACTGAGTGCTTTCATTTTGGGAGACTTTTTGTTTTGGTACTGTACCATCTACGATACTGAATGGGGTTGCACTGTCCCAGACATATCCAGTGTAAAACCTAGGGGTCCTGCTGGACTGACTACTCCTGCTCAAAGAATGGGTAAAAAATGTGACTAGGTGTCCTTTGCATAGTTTTAACTTATGCATCATTTTTGTCTGTTTCTGGATCAGGAGGTTCTGTTTATAGTCACTCATGCAGTGGTGGGATTCAGCCAGTTCGCACCACTTTGGGAGAACTGGTTGTTAACTTTTTGAGCAGTTTGGTGAACTGGTTGTTGGAAGAAATAATTAGGACAGAGAACCAGTTGTTAAATTATTTGAATCCCACCACTGCACTCATGCCATGGTCATCTCCGAAGTGGAGTTATAATGTGCTCTACATGGGGTTCCTCTTAAAAGATATCCAGGAACTTTAGCTAGTGTAAAATGTATGGATGCTTCTAGATTGGCACACATTACACTCTGCTTTGTGAGCTCTATTGTACCATTTTGCTCCTGGATTTAATTAAAATACTTGTTCTGAAATGTAAAGCCTTTCATGGCATGGGGTCACATTGTTTGAAGCACCTCCTCTTCCTTCCTTCTGCCCATCCCATCTGATCCTGCAGAAGATATATCCTCCAAGTCCTGTCTGCTAAGGAACTATGTTTAGTGGGACTAAAGAGAGAAGCCTTTTCTGCCATTGTATCTGTTCTATGAAACTATACTCCCCCCATCCCAATTTATTATTTTACTGATTAAATTTCTATGCCACCTATCTCTCCTATATGATGGCTCTGACAGGTTCATTAATGTCATTCCAGAAGTCTTTTAAAAGCCACCTGGAATCATGTTTCATGTTTCTATAAGATTAGGAAGGAATGCATATAATAAGTAAGTAAGTAAAAATTACTATATTATTTCTGACTGATTTTGGCTTAGATGTCTATAATATTTTATTTAATAAACAAATCAGCACCATGACAACACTGATTAATTACCATTTTGATATTAACAATAATGAGTATTTCAATTGGATTTTTGCCTGAATAGAAAATACAAATATATTTGTTAAAATGGAAAATTGAGTGGGTATGCTATAGAATTAAGACTTTCATGTGATCATAACCTTTGCGTTCTCTATTGGGCTCATATATTCCAAGGATGGCACCGAATAATGTGAGTAATGGTTCAAATTAAACTCCATCTTGGAGGCATGGCCAATTGATAGCATGAGAGATAGATACTATGGTCCCATTGCAGTTAAGCATTCCTGTAAGCAAGTAAAGAGAAATGGACCAATAGATATAAGACAGATTTAAAAACACTGTATATTTGTAATCTGTAAATCTGATGATTTATGGGCTTTCCCTTAGCTAGACCATATCCCTGTTCCTGCAACAAATCTTGTAATATTTTTTAAAGAGTTCAGGCAAAGGTTCCAGTAGCCTCCGTAGGAAAGAATGGCAGCTAAACTAGAGTGACAAATTGGATCACCCACTGATATAAATAATACATACATTGCAAATAAAGCTGAAAGTTCTTGCTATCAGAACATATAAGGTTTCATCTAAGCCCTCTGGTCACATAAAATGATAAACCTTCTTGCAATAAAGAATGGCTCTTTGCTACAGTCTGTGCATCAATTTTTTCTTACCCAGGAAGATCTGAAGCTTCTGACCCTGAAGAGGAGAATGGAAAGATTGCTATCTATCTATCTATCTATCTATCTATCTATCTATCTATCTATCTATCTATCTATCTACTGTGTTTCCCCAAAAATAAGACCCTGTCTTATATTTTTTTGAACCATGAAATAAGTGCTTGGCCTTATTGCCATGTGCTCAAAAGCCTGATTGGCTTATTATCGGGGGATGTCTTATTTTGGGGGAAACAGGTCATCTATTTATCTATCATCTCCAGACAGCCATCCAGCCATCTGTTGTCACACCATCTACTGGCCATGTCCTGAAGAAGGAATTTAATGTAAACCATTACACAATACCATACTTTGGAATATATGAGCCCATTACAGAACACAAAGTTCTGACCACGTGTAAGAATTCTAGCATGTTTGCTCAATATCTCATTTTAATTAATATATTCATATTATCTATTCAGAAAACATCGAATTGAAACATCCATTATTGTTAATATCAGTTTGATAAATAATATTGCCATGGTGTCAGCTGATTTGTTTATTGATTTTTTATATATCTTCATCCATCCATCCGTCATAGATTTTTTAATATCATTTGCCATAATCAAATGTCACAGTAGGGTATTGAGATCAAAACATTTCTTTCATGATGTTAGTTCCTCATCATTCAAACAAGCTGTTTGGTGCTGTGGTACATTGTACAAAACAATACCTTCTCTGCTCTACCAAGGAATTAAGAGTAGGTAATCACAGAAATTTTACAATCTTGCTTCTTGTTTTACCCAATTCTTGTTACCTTCAATGATAGGATGTACTTACCTGATCTTCTTTGAAGCCAAAATGCCTACACTAACACATTAATTATAATCAAAGCCAACAATAGAGCACTTCAATTATGTTCTGACTTCTTTTAACAGCTACAGAAGGATAGCAAAAATAGGCAAAGATTAGAGCCTTCTATTTTCTAATGAGGTTCCCTGGCAATTTATGAAACAGAAACAGCATTCAAAAGTTGGCTTACACAGTTAAGGTCACATTATTTTGGCCTTTAACAGAATGGCTTGCAATAAATCTCTGTGAATTCAATAGAATTTAATTCAGAGTAGATATATTTAAAATCACACAAATGGAGTGTTTTTAGCAAGATTGTATGTATGCAAAGTATTGATTTTGTTTTTTATTTGTTAAAGAAAAATGAGAGGAGACTAAATTATATTTGGAAAACATTATTTAGAGGCATAACTATATTTTAAGAACAGAAAATGAAATTACATTGGCCACAAAATAGGAAGGAAAGAGAAAACTACCTAGTTTAATCATAGCATTTGTTAGATAACATTCCTATGATATGACATATCTTCTGCAGCAGATCTGTCTATGCACTGTATCTAAGATGTGACATATCTTCTGTAGCAGAGAAGACAAAATTTGCTCAAGTCAGCATAGAGAATCTCGGGACTGGATGGATGGATGGATGGGTATACTAGCTAATGCATCATTAATTACTTTAATAAAATTAATCTTCACTCTGAGCCAGCAGATTCTACACATCTCTACCTGAAGGTACAAGGAAATGAGTGAGTGGTAGATATGGGCATAGAGGCCAGTTGTTGGCTGCCCTCATTTCTTGAGGTGACAGGACAAGACTGTACCAAACAAAACAATGTCAACATGAAACTGGAAAATGAGCACCCCAAAGTCCTAGTTTGAAAGACAGCTAATAGAATTAGAGTGGTATTTATGATGTGGCTGATTAAAGCTGAAGGGAAGCCGGGCTGCAGATGAACCTAAGGCAAATAAAAAATTTAATGCTGCAAAGATATATACATTATACCATTGGAAAGTGGAATGTCAGAACTTACACAGCAAAGCATATACGATGTTGTCAGGGCATAAATGTCAAGACTAAACTTTGATATTTTGGGAATCAGAAACTGTAATGGACTGGAATAGGTCACTCCATGTCAAAGAAACTTCAGTTCTACTTTTGACAAAAGGCATAACAGAAATAGATTACCCATTATTAATAAAAGGCTCCACCCAAACAATAGTATTATCTCAATTCAAAGCCACAGCAAGCTAAGCAATATCACTTGGATCCAAATAATCCAGCCACAGATAGTGGAAATGCAACAGGTTGTGTTGACTTACAATTGATTCCACACTAGAAGAATGAAGAAGATACTCAAATTATAGAAGACTGGAACACTGAAGTTAAATAGCATCTATAATATGTAAAAATTTGGCCAACACAAAGCAGGATACAGATTAATAAGAGTTCTGCTATAAAAATTCAATAATGAAATCTTTTGCGAACAACCTTAAATGCAACTCAACACATAGGCATCACCTGATGGACAACGTGGAAATCAAACTGTCTATATACTTTGCATGTAAAAACACATATTTAACCAAAACAAGTTAAGTTTGGCAGTTCCTTTGGTTTAGATTATGAACTCCTTCTAGAAAAGTTACAATTTAAAATATAAAAATATGCCTCAGCAATATTTCATATGATATGATCATAATGAAGATATAAATTTATTAAATTATATCTGATTAAAAAATACCTAAGGAACTCTGATCTGAAAGTTGTAACATAAAGATGAATCAAACAAAAATAACTAGAAATGTAAAAAGAAAAGAAGGCAAAATGACTGTCTGCTGATATGTTAAAGCTAGACAAAGAAAACAAAATAAAAAGAGGAAAAATATTGCCCAAATACCTGCTGAGAGAGTAAATAAACAATGCAAAAAATAACTCCGGTAACAATTGAATAAGAAAAACAAGAGATTTATTTAAGAAATTTTTCAGAACGTTTTGTGCAAAAATGAGCATAACAAAAGACAAGAAGGAGAAAGAAGAAATAAATAAGAGATGTAAATATGTAGAACTCCAAAAAGTCCCACATATCAATCATACATGCAAATATTTGATCACTGGACTGGAGTCAGATTTTCTGTATAATTTATTTATACATATAATGTTAAATGGGTCCAGAAACAACTAAACTACAGGAATTGATGAAGTTCCAGCAGTAATATTTAACATATTATAAAATTATACTGATAAGGCAATGTGCGCTTTTGTAAGCAGATATGGAAAACACAGCAGTGGCAAGGGACTGGAAAAGAGTCCCTTTTTCCAAGGGAGGGTGGGCAGACGAGGTACGGTGGGGTGAGGGTCATTTTGTTACCGTGGTGGTTGGGATGGGCAGAGGTAGTGAGAGCAGAGGGCATCACAATCAGTGGAGCACGTCCCCGCTGTTTGCGGACGGTGGCACATTCTGTCCCTCTTAGCTCTTTCTGCTGCCCTGGGGGGTTGGGAGTGTGGAACCCTGGACTCCGGCTGGTGTATGTTAATGCCAAGTCCATTGTGAATAAGGTCTCCTGTCAACTTGCAAAGTTTTCAAGTTGCCACAAGCAGGAGGGAGGGAGAACTGATAGAGCTGATTGACTAACTGAAGTTACATTCCATACATGCTTCATGACCTCAATCAGAAGGAGGGTGTTGAATTTCACAGCCAGCCAAAGTGGTTAATTGTGAGAATGTGATTTATGACATGGCCAGGGAGGAGGGGAGAGACAGGGTCATAGGGGAACATAAATCTACGTGGGATTAGTTCTAACTGCATCCGAATATTGCTGGAATGGTGCTCCTAATAAATTACTGTATTTCTTTTGAAGTTTGGCTCATGGCTTATGAATTACTTAGGGTATCTTTCAGAAACTTCACAGACAGTTAGAACTATTTTTAAAAATCTGTAAAGATTACCAGGTTTCCTGAATCCTGGACTCTCCAATCGCTCCCCAATGTCTGGGGTGCTGGGAGGGAAAATCAGGCAACCATGGCAAAAGACAGGCTATCTAAAGAGAGCCTAATTGCAGCCAGAGTGCAGCGTCCATCAGACATCAAAGCTGAGATGCCTGCTCCAGTGGCAGAAGCAAGAAAAGATTAGTATTGGTGGGAGTTAATCTCTAAGGCAGCTGAAGTCAAGTTCCCCCACCCCAATGCCTAGAAAAAGGGGAAGCCCCTGAGCGAGCTGGGAAGAGTGGAGTGGACATTGGACTGGAAACAAGCCAGGCTCCCAAAGCCCCTGGGGAGTTCCAGAGAGCAGCCTAGGGAAGAATTTGACCAAGCCACCCTTCCCGATGAGGGGCCGTCATGCAGGCCAAAGAAGAGGGGAGGAGCAGTGGATCCCTTTGAAGTGAGGAAAAGCAGACAGGAGCACAGCCCCCCTTCTCCACCCATCAGAAGGAAGCCACAACCAGTGTTTTTCCAGTCCTCTTCAAAGAAAAAAAAAAGATGGGACTATGGGATTGTGTGTCGACTTTTGAGGTATCAGTGCAGTATGTCTACACAACCTATATCCCCTCCCCCTCATGAAGGACATGCTATCTCACCTGGCCAAAGGAAAAGTCTTCACCAAACTAGACTTCAAAGAAGCATATTACCAAGTACACATCAGGGAGGGAGATGGGTGGAAAACAGCGTTCAACTGTCCCCTAGGGAGCTTCCAATTCAAGGTGATGCCTTTTGGACTGAAGGGAGCCCCAGCGGTGTTCATGCAATTAATAAATGAGGTTCTGCATGAGCACCTCTATAAGGGGGTTCTTGTCTACCTAGATGACATCCTTATTTACACTGAGACCATGGACAACCACATACCCCTTGTCCGCCAAGTACTGGAAAAACTTCTGGCAGCCAACCTGTATGTCAAGCTGTCAAAATGCGAGTTCCACCGTGCATGACTAGACTACCTGGGTTATCGAGTGTCAAATGAGGAATAGAGATGGATCCAGCCAAAGTGCAAGCAGTCCTAGGTTGGAAACCCCCTCACACCCATAGGCAACTACAAAGCTTCCTAGGGTTCGTGAACTTCTTCAGGCAATTCATTCCCTCCTTTGTGAAGATTGCCAAACCCATGATGGACCTCCTAAAGACAGGAAGCCCAGGAACAAAACCCCGCCCAGGACAACCTCTACAGTGGGACCTAAACTGCCAAGAGGCATTTGAAACACTAAAAGAAATGTTTGCGAAGGAACCGGTGTTGAAGCATCCTGACTCCGAGCAGCCTTTCATCATCCAAGCAGATGCCAGTGACGTGGCAGTTGGAGCAGTGCTACTCCAAAGAAATAGTCAAGGAAATCTACAACCCTGTGCCTACACCTCCCGCAAGCTCACAGACACAGAGAGACGATGGGCAGCATGGGAAAAGGAAGCATTCACAGTGAGATGGGCACTACTAACCTGGCAACACCTGCTGGAAGGGGGCCAGAAACCGTTCGAAGTCTGGACTGACCACAAAAACTTGGAGGCCCTCAGGACCCCGCAAAAACTATCGCCCAAACAAGTCCGTTGGGTTCAATACTTCAACCGCTTTGACTTTGTACTAAAGCACATTCCAGGGGGGAGGAACTTTCTAGCTGATGCCCTCTCCCGCATGCCCCAGTACAAATGTGAGCGGGAGCAGGTGGTGGATGCCATCGTTCCCCTTACCCAAATAGTGGGCCAAGTAACCACCAGACGACAATGTCACAACCGGCATGACCGACCAACAAGCGATCTAACAGCAAAACTCAAAACTGAACTGCTGGTGGACCCCTGGTTCCGAGACAACCAACACATTCTGACAAAAAGGGATGACCTCGCATGGAAGGTGACAAAGCTCTATGTCCTGGAATCCCTACGCACCCTGATCCTCCAGAGGAGCCATGACGTTAAACCGCCAGGCCACTTTGGATTCCTAAAGACTTTACACGGAGGCAGTTCTGGTGGCCCAGCATAAAGAAAGACATGGACAGTTATGTGAAAAGTTGCACCATCTGCACCATGATGAAGAAGTGACCAGGAAACCCCCCCAGACTGCTACAATCAGTAGCAGAGCCTACAAGACCATGGGAGGCGATTGCAATGGACTTTATAGTGGAGTTGCTGAAAAGTGGGGAAACATGGTGATCTGGACTGTAATAGATTTATTTTCCAAACAGGCACACTTCATACCCTGCAGCGGACTACCCTCAGCCCACCAGTTGGCCAAACTGTTCCTGAAACACATCTACTGCCTCCATGGAGTACCAAGAAGAATTATCTCTGACAGAGGGGTCGAGTTCACGGCTAAGTTCTGGAGAGAGTTCCTACGGTCCATTGCGTCATCCCAGGGCCTTAGCTCAGCCTTTCATCCGAGCACCAACAGGGGGGCAGAGAGACTGAATGCCATGGTAAAGCAGTACCTGAGGTGCTACGTGAACTATCAGCAGTCCAATTGGGCGGACCTCCTGTCTTTTGCTGAGGTTGCGTATAATAATGCTGTTCACAGTAGCACAGGGCTAACCCTGTTTAAGGTAGTGAACGGCATGGACTTTGTTCCAATGCCGGAGTACCCAGGGGAGCCTCCCTCCTCAGTCAGCTTGACCGATTGGATGGTGACACTGAAAGCAACCTGGGAGAATGTCAAGAAAGCACTAGCTAAAGCAGCACAAACCTCTAAGAAACAGGCAGACAAACACCGAGCTCCCCAAAGGCCATTTCAATTGGGGGAGAAAGTTTACCTCTCCACAAAATATTTGAGGTTAAAGCTTCCTAGCAAGAAATTGGGACCAAAGTTTATGAGACCATTGCCCATAGTAAAGATCAACCCAGTCACAGTGCAATTGAAGTTGCCCTGACTGCTAGGGAAGATACACCCGGTATTCCATAGTAGCCTCTTAAAACCCGTGGTTGGATCGACCCTGAGGCCACTACCCCGTGAGCCCCTAGACCCCTTGGTCATAGGGGGCCAGACCCATTATGAAGTGCAGCAAATCCTGAATTCGAGGTGGCATAGGAGACAACTCCAATATTTAATCAAGTGGAAGGGTTATCCCTTATCAGAGGCATCTTGGGTAAAGAGTTGAAACATCCAGGCTGATCACCTTATAGCCAAATTTCATGCAGAAAATCCAAATAAGCCAGGTGGGGGGTCACATCCCTAAACTCTGCATCTGTACTCAAATTGTTTTGCTTTGTGCAGGTCACCCTCGGGAAGTGAGGGGAGCCAAATGTCAACTTGCAAAGCTTTCAAGTTGCCATGAGCAGGAGGGAGGGAGAACTTATAGAGCTGATTGACTAACTGAAGTTACATTCCATACATGCTTCAGTCAGAGGGAGGGTGTTGAATTTCACAGCCAGCCAAAGTGGTTAATTGGAGAATGTGATTTATGACATGGCCAGGGAGGAGGGGAGAGACAGGGTCATAGGGCAACGTAAATCTACGTGGGATTAGTTCTAACTGCATCCGAATATTGCTGGAATGGTGCTCCTAATAAATGACTGTATTTCTTTTGAAGTTTGGCTCATGTCTCATGAATTAATTAGGGCATGTTTTGGAAACTTCACACCTCCCTCGTACATGATCTCATTGATGAGAGAGTCGCGGACCTGGTTTGCATTACGGAGACCTGGTTGGGCCCGGAGGGAGGGGTTCCTCTCTCTGATTTATGCCCACCCGGTTTCCGTGCCACGACTCCATGGAAGGGGTGGGGGGATGGCGGTTGTTATTAGGAAAAGTCTTAGACCTAGAGAAATCACTGTCCCTCAGTAGGCAGGTGTGAATCCCTATTATTGAAATGGAACCCTGAAGTACAGTCGGGTCTGTTGCTTACGTACTTGTCTCCCAGCTACCTATCCTCAGCCCTACTTGCACTGCTCAAAGTCTTAGCTGAACTGACGGTTGAGCTCCCCAACCTAATGGTTGTGGGGGATTTTAATCTCCCGTCAGCCGGTAAGACATCTAAGCTGGTTTGGGAGTTCATGGCCTCCATGACGGCCATGGACCTGACTCAAGTTGTACAGGGTCCAACTCACAATGGTCGACAAACACTTGACCTGATTTTTATCTCTGGGCAGTGGATAAATACTTGAGGTAGGGGGGAACTTTCTATTCAACCCCTCCTTAAGCTAGACTTCCTATCCACTAACCCCCACCACTGGGAGGTGGAACCAATTCATTGCTTCCACACCAGGCACCTGATGAATCCTGATAGGTTCCTAATGGAGCTTGGGACATTTCCCACATACCTATCTCGTGATTCACCAGAGGCCCTGGTGGATGCCTGGGAATGGGCCTATGCTGGTGCATTGGATCGAATCGCTCCTTTGCAGCCTCTCCTCTGACAGGGATCCCGGATGGCTCCATGGTTTTTCACGGAGCTTAGGGAAATGAAACATCGGAAGAGACACCTAGAGGGCTGTTGGAGATCTTCCTGTTCCGAATCTGATCTAACACAGTTAAGAACCTATATTAGGTCTTATCTTGTGGTGATGGAAGCGGCGAAACGTGATTATTTCACCGCTCTCATTGCATCTGCAGAAAATCGCCCAGCAGCCTTGTTTTGAGTGACTCACTCTCTTCTTAACCACGGAGCGAGGGAGAACCCCTTGCAGGGCAGTGCTGAGGATTTTGTTCAATTTCTGCAAGACAAAATTGCTCAGACCCAGACAGGTTTAGGCTCTGGGCAGGAACCAATGAGGAGATGGGAGCTGGTCTTGAAGGTAACATCTGGGTTGACTTTGACCCTGTATCCATAAATGAAGTGGACAGGTTTATGGGTAGATTGGGGGTCTCCACATGTTTGTTGTGTCCATCCTGGCTTGTGTTGTGGCTCCGTTGCCTGAGCCTGTGTCATCAGCAGGAGAGGACTCTGAGAGTGAGGGAAAGGAGTTGCAAGGCCTCCTTCTCCAGGACCCTCCTCTCTGGCAATGCCTCCGGAGGACACCGAAGGGCAAGAGATAGGCCCAGAGCCAAGCACGTCCCCGCAGCCACAAGTGGACAGTGATGAGGGTAATGAGTCTTGGCTGGACCCTTGCCAGCGTCGCAGAGATAGGCGCACGCAACAGAAGAAAAGGTGTGCCCGTGATTAGCTGACTCACTGGACCACACCCCACAGGCTATAAAAGGGGGTGAGTTAATCATTCAGACTCTGTGACAGACAAAACTAAATCCTTGGAGTCAGTTTGCATCTTGGCTTCAGATTTATTCCTGGACAATTGTTGTGGTGTGTATTTTCTTCTATGTAGATAAAAGGTCTTGGCAAGCAGCTGCTGGGATTGCTGCCAAGCGTCTTATCGGACTAATTGGTTGCCTGCCAGTTTATTTAACCCCCGGCTGTCTGTTTGTGTATGTGTGTGTGTGTGTGGGACAGGGACAGAACAACTTGTTGCGGCAACCAGAGATGTGACCCGTGACTTGGTCCGGTTAATGCTTCATTGAGGGATGGGGTCTTCCCTGCCACTCTTAAGGAGGCGGTGGTTTGACCCCTTCTCAAGAAGCCAGCCTTGGATCTGGCCATTTTTAACAACTTCCATCCCATCTCCAACCTTCGCTTTATAGCGAAGGTTGTTGAGTCCGTGATGGCACACCAACTCCCACAATTCCTGGAGGAAACGGACTATCTAGACCCATACCAATCGGGTTTCAGGCGCAGACACAGCATGGAAACGGCATTGGTTGCCCTGGTGAATGATTCTGGCAGGCCCGGGATGGGGGTTATTCCTCCATCCTGGACCTACTTGACCTCTCAGCAGCTTTTGATACCATCGGTCATGGTATCCTTCTGTGGCAACTTGGGGAGCTGGGGATAGGGGGCACTGTTTTACAGTGGTTCTCCTCCTACCTCTTGGGTCGCATGCAGTTTGGGCAGGGGGACAGTGATCCTCCCCAAGGCCCCTCACCTGTGGGGTTCCACAGGGGTTGGTTCTCTCCCCCTTGCTCTTTAACATCTATATGAAGCCACTGGGTGAGATCATTCGTAGTTTCGGGGTGAGGTATCATCAGTATGTTGATGATACCCAGCTTTACATCTCCACCCCGGACCAACCTAGGGATGTCTAAGTGCCTGGAGGCGGTACAGTCTGGATGGGTAGGAAGAGGCTCAGACTCAACCCCTCCATGATAGAGTGGCTGTGGATACTGGCATCTCATGGTCTAGCGCCCCCATCACTTCAGATGGAAGGGGAGTTACTCACTCCCTCTGAAAAGGCTTGCAGTCTAGGCGCCCTCCTGGATTCACGACTGTCTTTGGTCGACCATCTGACAGCCGTGAAAGGGGTTTTTTGCAAAGGTTTGCCTGATGCGCCAGTTGCGTCCTTTCCTAGACAGGGATGCCCTTCGTACAGACACCCATGCTCTCGTCATCTCTCGTTTGGATTACTGCAATGCCCTCTACATGGGGCTGCCCTTGTGGTGCACCTGGAGGCTCCAACTGGTCCACAATGTGGCTGCGCGGGTTGTTATGGGGGCTTCCTGTTACTCCTGTGTTACACCTCTCCTGCGTGAGCCGCACTGGTTACCATTGGCCCTTCGGATCCACTTTAAGGTGCTGGTACTTACCTATAAAACCCTTCATGGCATGGGCACAGGGTATTTGCAGGATCACCTTCTCCCTGCATCCAACCACCCAGTGGGCTCACATAGGACTGCCCTCCTCCAGGTGCCATCGGCCAGACAATGTCGGCTGGTGGTGCCCAGGATGAGGTCATTCTCTGTGGGTGCACTGACCCTCTGGAATGATTTACCCATGGGCCTCCGGATGGCCCCTGACCTCCACTCCTTCCACAGTGACCTGAAGACATGGCTTTTCCAACAAATCTGCTGATCTGATGGGAGCTTTTAATTTTTATTCTTGGGGATTTTAATTGAGTATTTTAGTTGTAATTCTACTGTTTTATTGTTTTATCTTTGTGAGCCGCCCTGAGTCCTTTGGGAGAAGGGCGACATATAACTAAACTAAACTGAACCGAACCGAACCGAACCGAACCGAACCAAACCAAACCAAACCAAACCAAACCAAACCAAACCAAACCAAACCAAACCAAACCAAACCAAACCAAACCAAACCGCAATGTATATTCCAATGCCAAAAAGAGGCAGTGCTAATGAATGCTCGAACTACTGAACAGTTGTACTTGTTAAGCTAAAGCTCAAGACTTGGCAGCATTTTGGGTAAAAAGATAATACAATGTTAGGTGAAGTACAGTGAAACTGTTCATAGGCAGTACCGTTAATGAGGCTCAAGTTTAAATATTTTAGAGACATAATACAAAGGTAAGAGTCAATTGGAAAAGACTCCAATGCTTGGAAAAATAAAAGGAATTTTTTAAAAAAGCTGAAAACTAACTCAAGATGGGCTCACCAATTCTCATAAGCATGAGGTTATACTCAAAAATGTACTTAATGACAAACAACATTGGCAAAATGATGTTCCATTGGTCACAATGAATCCAACTGAGCTTTAGCTCCACTCTTTCATTATATCCTGCTTTAATTAGTGCAACCCAGGTTGTTAACTAGTTTGAGGTATGATGATTACATGATGCCTGTACTGACTGGACAAGTTATTGACTTTTAAAACCCTTGATAATCAGGGGAATTTGGACCTGATCAGTTCTCAAATTTTGTCCTCCAGGTGATGATTCCATTGTGAAAAATAATTAAATTTTATTTATTTATTATTTATTTATTATTTATTTATTATTTGAATTTATATACCACCCTATTCCCCGAAGGGACTCAGGGCGGTGAACAGCCAAAATCAAATACAGTAACATATAAAAGTTAAAATTATTTTAAAATAGAAATAAATAATTTAGGCTTAGAAAGAATTTAAAACATCCAATTAAATAAACATTTAAAACCCAATTTAAAAGGGGAGACTTAGGCCAGACCAGCCTGTTGAAATAAAAATGTTTTCAGGGTGCAGTGGAAGGTGCGTAAGTCCTGCAGTCTCCTTATCTCGGGGGGGGGGGGGCTCGTTCCAGATGGCGGGTGCCCCCACAGAGAAGGCTCTCCCCCTGGGGGCTGCCAGTCGACACTGTTTGGCTGACAGCACCCTGAGGAGCCCCTCTCTATGGGAGTGAACTGGATGGTGAGAGGCTATTGGTGGCAGAAGGCGGTCCCGTAAGTACTCTGGTCCTAAGCTAGAAAACAATTTTCCTGGCATCTGAGTAAGGATCCTCTCCTTGTATTGTTTTCAGGCTGTGGAATGCGTTCTTCAAGGAGTGGTGCTTGGCTCCATACATTGTTTAGAAAAACCTCTAGGAACACATTTCTTTTGTTTCTTAATTATTAATTTTAGTTTTGAATTTAACACTTTAAAGAACTTGTTTTGTATTTTCATCACTATTAGACAAGATTAGTATTTAGTTATGTGGAGAAATATGATTATTATCAAACAATTGTGCTTTGCTATTATCATAGTAGCCTGCCTAAATAGCTATTTAGGCAATAGCTAACTTTCAAAAAGGAGAATAGGGAATGTTTCACTTCTACTTCTTTTAACCTAAAACATGCCTGAGGTTTTTCACCTCCTAAGTCCTTGTGGACTTAGGATGTCCTATGTCCTGACTTCATCATTACTGAATAATGAATACCATCATTATTCCTTTCTTTATTGATTCCCTACGGTCTGAAAAAGAATCTCTAGGTGTTGAAGAGTTTTCAGCTAATTGTTCATTTCATTTAGGAGGTTGGCCAAGCTTCTTAGAAAACGTGTCACCTAAAACAATGTGACTGAATGAACCCATTGTTTTCTTTTCTATGCTCCCTTCTATCCATTCAGCAGATCTTGACAAACTGCTTTTTCATGGAAATTTATCAATCATTATTGATTTTCTAACTAAGAAACCATCTTAAGGTTTTAGGAGACGTTTGGAAAAAAAGTGAGACCATTGATTAAGACGATGAACCAAGTAAATTCTATATAATCAAGCTTGCACTTGCTTCTGTTTTACAATTTTTTATCATTAGACCTCCTCATAGTATTGAAAAGAACATTCTCCTTTCTGAGATGCAGCAAACTAAATTGTCCAAAGAGATAATTAGTAGGTTTCAATATTTACTGAAGAAATGCCTATACCAAGTTAACAACACTATTAAATATTAATGAAGTCAATGGGTCATATAAATGCAATGATTTAAATTATTAACTACTCCTAGAACATTTTGTTCATTACCTAGTTTGGGAATTGCATGAATTAGAGTGCTTTGAATTAATTATAATTCCAAAGACCCACAAACCTCTGTTAATACTTTATGAAACTATACCAGTTTCAACTTTCAACTTTGTAATGTCTGCAAATTGCACAGTCTCTTGTTATGGTGAAAGGTTCAGTAATGTATGCATTAAAAAAAGTTAATTCATTGAAAATGTAGAAAGTGCTAGCATGTCAAATTTGCTGTAATATAAACAATCTCACTAGAACTTAGTTAAAACTATTAATTTGGTGAAGCAGGTCTGAAGCCAATACTAATTTTTCAACATACAAACTTGTTATGCCTTAGTTTCCCCCATACACGGAGCCACAAATTTTTCCTTTGGAGCAAATGTTTGAGAATGATTGTTGGATCAGAGTCAAGAAGATCCCTTGAGTTTTCTAATAATTATTTGCTAATTGATTGTTCAGAATGTTTTAAAAGTTTTTATTTATTTACATACTTTATGCAATTTATTTAACTACCGTCATCCAGTTAAACTTCAGGTAGTACATGAGAGAACTTGATTAAGTAATTATGGTAGTTTAGCTAGGTATGGACCTCAGCTCAGAAGTAAACCATCCCAAAGTGGCTCCCAAAACAACCTAGAGAGAGAAAGATGATGGCAATGGTAAGTAGGTCCAGAAACATCATCTGAATCAATTTAGACCTGATGTAACTCATTAGAACTGAAGCTATTCATCTGCTTATTTCTTGTCTTATTAAAAAATTATAAACAGGGCCTTCCATATGACCATATGGTATGCATTTAAAATAGTCTTGTACAAACAATGATCTATGGCTTACTTTGTTTCATGAACCCGATCAGTGTAATTTAGCAAACCATGATTATACAGCTTATATTTGTATTAATAATTGTATTTTATCAAGATGTAAAATACAAAAGAAAATGAAAATAGTGGGAAAGTGGAGAAAGGAAAAAGAAAGAGAAAAAGTGTAGGGAAAGAAAGAAAGAAAGAAAGAAAGAAAGAAAGAAAGAAAGAAAGAAAGAAAGAAAGAAAGAAAGAAAGAAAGAAAGAAAGAAAGGCAGGCATTGACTTCTGACTTTTTTTAGTTCAGTAGAATAAAGTAGCAACATTACAGTCTCAACTTTTTACTTTAAATACTTAATATGTACTAGCCATTTCTATAACAATAACTTGTTTAATCAGCAAAGCCCAAAGTCAAAGTTTTTTTTTTCCATCTCAAGCACAAAATTCAGAAGCATCTTCCAAGTAGAAACAAAGTTGGATGTTTAGCAATCAATTGACTGCTTTGATTAAAGAAAATAATAGAGTTAATTTTGTCTCTACTTGGAAACCGCTTTTGAATTTTGTGCTTGAGGTGGGAAAGAATGAAATTTTGATTTTGGGTTTTGCTGATTAGATAGGTTTGCTGTTATAGAAATGGCTAGTATATGTTATTGTGTAAAGGTAAAAATTGAGGATGTATGTTATTACTTTATTCTACTACACCAAGAAGAGTTAGAAGTCAATGCTTTTCTTTTTCTTTTCACTTTACCCTACACTTTTTCCCCTTTCCATTTTCCTCCCCTATTTTCCCATTATTTTCATTTCCCTTTGTATGTCTACATTTTATATAAACTAATAAAAATTTGAAGTGAAGTTGCATGTGTTCTTTTCTTTGATTAAAGCAGTTAATTTAACTATCCCTGCTAGTTACATCAGTTTTTTTGAGCCATTCATTCATTGTGGGAATTAAACCCACAGCTGACGTCTTCATGTGATATGAACCACATTAACAACATCTCCAAGAATTGATCAAAGTCTGCCTAATCTAGAATCCCCTTTCCTCATAGTAAGAAGATTCGATAGATAGAATAGCAGCTATCCATTTCTTGTTGTAGAATTATTTAAATGGTGGAAGTTGGGTTCTGAGAGAACTAAACCTTAAGAAATAGAAAAATATTAGCTAGGAAAAAAAAGAGACTAGCAAGCACTGACTACTGGATTTTAAATTAGATCTTGACTTCATGTGGATAACCCATTCCCCACTACACAATCGGTTGAATGTGAAAAGGGCAAATTTCAAGAGGCCAGGTTGTGAAGATGGGCACCGATTATCAGTGTGAAATTAATATTACAGAACTTTTTAAAAAAAAATCAAATTGAGTTTAGTTATATCAGGGATATGGCTTTGATAAAAGAAAAAATAGGACTACATTTGCCAAGATTGGCCTCCTGCTCTGCTTATATGGCTTCATAATTTTTCCATTCCCCACTATTTTGGGAGCAGAATCAATCTTTTGCTATTTGTTTCCATCAAAAGGCCTTCAGCCAGTTTAGAATACGGAACATAACCCTGCATATTCAATTAATCTGTGAACAAAACTTAAATGGTGAATGGATTATTGTACTAAAAATGTTCAGGGCCAGAAAAAGGAGACTTAAGCATGTTCAGGTGGAAAATTACAGCTTTTTCTCTCTAAATCTTTTCATTTGTAGCAGATGCACAATTGATGAAGTGTGACTGACATGTTCTGCCACAATGATTTAAAGACTTACTGCAGCTTGCTGCTCCTATTATGGTATGAATAAAGGCAAAATGATTCAACATACAATTTCAGTTACAATGGATAAAACAATGTTATCAAACGGTGTTTCCGTCCCATTCCCTTTGCAAAGTATTAGTTGCCTTATGATGGATAATGGAAGATTAGATGTTGATTAGAATCACATTCCCAGTTACAAAAAAAAAAAACATTTGGGCTTTATTGTCAAGATAATAAAACCTCTCTATCAATGTGACAAGCAATGATGTGCAAGGAGACTTTCTATATTTGAAGAAAATATTAGGGTCTGTATTAAGTGACAGTTCATGTTACTCAGGACTCAACCACTTGCATGTGTGATTTAAAGTGATTCAGTGCAGACTTCTGTTCTAGGTACAGAGGCACAGAATATCAGGGACATACCTCTGCTCACCATTATTTCACATTTTGAATATTTTCAATACTGGAATAAGGTGAAGTTTAGATAGAGGAGACCTGTGGTGGCACTAAAAAACATGGTGGCACAGTGTTTAGAATGCAATACTGCAGGCTACTTCTGCTGACTGCTGGCTGCAAGAAGTTCGGCAGTTCGATCCTCACCAGCTCAAAGTGTCTATGGAGATTCTCAGTCATCCAAGTCATGATTGTCCCAAAAGTGCTTTTTCAAGAAGCAACTGGACTTCATTTTTTCTTTGAAGATGTTTTGCTTCTCATCCAAGAAGCCTCTTCAGTTGAACTGTTGCTGAAGAAGCTTCTTGGATAAAAAGCAAAATGTCTTCAAAGAAAAACCAGAAAGTCCATTTGCCTCTTGAAAAAGCACCTTTGGGGTCCTCGGCTCAAGGTTGACTCAGCCTTCCATCCTTTTGAGGTTGATAAAAGGAGAAACCAGATTACTAGGGGCAATATGTTGACACTGTAAATCAATTATAGAAGGCTGCAAAGTACTGTGAAGCATTATATAAGTCTAACTGATATTGTTATTGCTATTTAAAAACTATTTGTGTTTTTGGCTCTCCTGAAGCACTTATTCCTATATGTTCCAGATAATCCTTTCTCAAAGAAAATTCTTAAATATAATAAAATCTGATTTTATTTTTCAGTTTCACCCATGCTATTTAAATGCATAGGAATAAATAAGAAATAGTTTATTATTATAAGAGAGACAGAGTATTCAACAGTCATATCTTAAGATACGCTTTGATGAGAGTCTGGAAAAAGCACCAGCACCAATTGGATTACAAAATACCTTTGTGGTTGGATCTTGGGCAGATTATGCCAAATATAAAGTCACTCGGGGGATTGTTATACAAAGAGATACTTTTTAATGATGGGGGCAGATGGAGTTTGAAACCTTTGAATATCCTGTTGGAAGAAGGAATGAATTTAACTTGGTTGCAGTACCTTCAACTTCAAGCGAGATGGAGAGAAGATCAGAAAATTGGACTAATGTTACATGAAGAAGATTTGGTGACTCAGATAAAATGTAAAGGGCCGATGCACATTAAGCGAGTGTATAATTTACTGTTAGAAAGAGATTCAGAGGGTGAATTAGTTAAAGACTGTATGATAAAATGGGCACAGAATTTCGCAGAACCAGTAATGTTGGAGACATGGGAAAAGATTTGGGTCCAGAATGTTAAATTTACACAAGCACAGAACTTGAGGGAAAATTTTTATAAGATGTTTTACAGATGGCATCTAGATCCTAAAAAACTATCATGTATGTATCCAAATGTTCAACCTAAATGTTGGAGGTGTGATTGTTTGGATGCAACATATTTTCATATTTGGTGGACGTGCAGAAAATTGAAAGCATTTTGGATTAAACTTTGGTGGGTAATGCAGAACATTTTGAGGAAGAAGCTTGAATTTTCTCCTCAGTTTTTTTTGCTGGGAATAGTTAAGGGCTGTTCATCAACTGAAACGAGATTAATTTTATATATGCTTACTGCAGCTAGATTACTGATTGGACAATACTGGAAGAAGGATAGTGTACCTACTATAGAGGAATGGATATTGAAGATGTCTAATTTTGCAGAAATGGCTAAGATTTCTGCATACCTGAAAGACAGGACCCATGAAGCTTTTACTAAGGAGTGGAAGAAATGGGTAGTATAAATGCAGAATAAATATCAAAGTAAGAAGTTTCAAGTAGCACTTGAGTTATAATAATGTCTATTAACTATATAATTGAATTTATACTTTTATGATGATGTATTGTTTGAATTTGATATACTTTTATACTTTTTTAAAAAAATAGCTTAATATTTTTTTTACTATAAAAGGTTAAATTTGTTATCTTATTTGATGTTTTTTTGCTTATCCTGTTTAATGCTGACTTTTATATTTGATTGATTAAGAAATATTACTAAGAGTAAATTTTGGGATTTATATGACATTTTAATCTAAAACTTAAGATGCTCAAAATTATTTTATTATTTTTCTTTAAAGATAAATGTAATATTTAGTATGCAAGATTTTTATGAGTTTTTATAAATGATTCATGTGGTTATATATTTGGCTAGGGGGGTAATAGATTTTACAAGTTTAGAATATTTTTTGTACTATTTAAGCTTAAATTTGTTATATTGTTAGCTAGATCTCACCTAAAAAGTTGTTGGTTGCTGATCGTAATATATGATTGTTTAATAGTGGAAGTCGGGGGGGGAAGGGGGAGGGCGAGGGGGGAGGGGAGGGGTGGTCGTTGGGGTAGGGGGTTGGGGGGGAATATTAAAAATTGTATTGTAAAACTTTTTCAATAAAAAAAAGAAATAGTTTATTATTGTTATCAATAGCTGATTAATCATGCCTGTGATCTAGTACTATTGCTTAACTGTGTTGGTGTAACTATTGCAATTCTTGAAAACTTGGAACTCAGTGGACTTCTGCAAGCAGCCGAAATATCTACTTTTGACTCTAGTGTCTTTTGTTGAAGCAATAGAAAAGCTACACCAGTGACAAGAGAGCTATTGTTAAAAAAAATAACTCTCAAGCCTTGGCTTATCTCTGGAGGGGAGAAAGGGCAGTAGAACTATAAAACTGTAAAAAAACAAACTAATGAAAAATAATACTAAACTGGTTACAATGAGTAGAAAGAGCACAATAGGACAGATGCCTTTGTGGAGAAGAATGTGAGAATGTGCCATAGTTGACTTGACATTAAATACTGAAAGACCTGAATATTTTGTGAAAACCAATATTTTGATGCAAAAGTTGCTAAAATTGTAGGGCGTTCTGTGGGGCTTTTAAATGTTTCAGTAGATACTATGTTTTATCTCCTGTAACAATCAATATAACAGGCACCATTTTTCAGCTTCTATGTCATTTCCCAAAGTAATCCCAAACATATGCTATTCACAAAATTAAGAAACTGAACTGGATTGAATGAAAACAGAAATAATTCTTTCAAAAGTTGATAGGTGCTTGTAGAGTAAATCTTTGGTTCTAGTAAGTAAAAATATAGCAACTGCAATGAGTTATGGTGAGTTTAAAATTATAATTAATTCACTGTTGCAACTCCCCTCTCAGTCCAGAACTGAGGATATTTTTGCTAACCTCTCTGGGAGACACCACTTCAACAAAACCAGCTTTTTGGAGGGAGGGTCCCTTTGTGTCAGTGTTGTCTTCCCAGACAAAACCTTCCCAGAGTTTCCTTGGAAAGTTTTTTCAGAAGTGGCTTGCCATTGACTCCTTCGTAGGATGGACACAGAATGGCTGACTTAAGATCATCCAGCTGGCTGGACTAGAGCCTGGTGCCTTAACCACAACACCAAACTGAAAACCAATTTAGCAGAAGCTTATTAAACAATGAAAATGGGGAAAAAAACTTTCCATGCATTTTCATCATAAATACACACAAAGAGTTACATTGTTTAACTGATCTGTTTTTGGACTAGCATCACTTGCAGTATTTAGGCAGAGAGCCCTAGATCAAGTGGGGGTAAGACTGTCTAGGCTGTGACATTGCATCATGAGAAACAATGATGAAGTGTATTTACCATATGGCAGCATTGGAAAGAATGGGGGACTATTGCCTTCAAACAAATTGTAGAAATGTGATTATTTTAAATTTATTGTAATATTATATGGTCACTCTATTAATACCTAAAACCTACATAAAGGATATGTAGATATTGAAAGCAGTTGTAAATGACCTAAGACCAAAAGACATGCCACAGCTATGATCTTCTTTAAGATTCATTCATTATTAGAGCCATGGGGTGGTGTAGTGGAATGCAGTATTTCAGGCTAACTCTCCCCACTGCTTGGAGTTCGATCTTGACCAGCTCAAGATTGACTAAGCCTTCCATTTTCTGAGGTTTGTAAAATGAGGACTCAGATTGTTGGGGGCAATATGTTGATTCGGTAAACAACTTACAGAGAGCTGTAAAGCACTATGAAGCCATATATAAGTCTAATTGTTATTGCTATAAAAGATACTTGTCAAATTTAGATATCATAGTCTACATCTGAATGCTCCTTACTACAAATAAAGGAACAGAAGGGGAAAATAGTGCAAAATGGAAACCAAGAAATTGGTGATACTATGCCCAAACATTGCAACCCACACTTCACAGTAAAATTGTTCCATAATATACTTTACAATTATATCACATGTTGTGGAATATCCCACTCAAAATTGCACAATAAATATTCTGTACAAGGAAAAGATTGAGCTTGATTCAAGAAGTCTGACACTTGCACAGAATGGAGTTTATCCTCAGCACTGGTCATTAGCCACCACAGTCAATTTTTAATCTAGAAACTGGGTTTCCACTTATGGGAACTGCTCAAATGAAGTGCTAGGTATTCTTCCATAACAGACACAGACCCAAAATAAAATTCAAAATAATCCATAACTGCATGAATTTAGATGAATTAAACATTTCCTCTCAAATATATCAAATATATCCATCTCATAGGATTGCTGGACTGGGACAAGTTTGGATGGAAAGTGACTAGTCAGTGTTTTAAAAGACTACATAAGGAACAAATAGTCTTTGTATGTGCAAAAATGAAATGTTTAACCATAAAAGACAAACACACCCATCAAACCAATGAAAAGTAGACACATTATGCTACTAAGGGACAGAACCAATTATTATTGCTGAATGAACTTTTCATTTACCTGTCTCCTCATTAACATACACGGTAGCAGCTTTTCCACAACTTCTAGTATTAGTGCTCAGTTACTCTAGGCTATTTGCATTTAGTATAATTCTTGCAGTTAGGTCTATAACTTTCAGTAAAGTAGTAATAGAAAAACTTACTGCTGACTCTAATGCCATGGTGGTGAATCTATGGCCATGTGTGCCACAGGTGGCACACAGAGCCCTCTGTGTGGGGATGTGCACCATTGCCCCAGCACAGACAAAATCTGTCGGATATGCACTGGCAAAACAAGCAATGGGCAGAACAGGGCTCTGATTGGTGGATGCAGTTTCATTTTGTGCCTCCCATTTAAGTTGATAGACAGCCAGGGGCCTGTTTCCAAATGGTCCCTGCTCCTTTCCTTCTATTTCAAAAAACCACCCCGGCCTTTTGCTTTTTCCACCCCCGATTCCCTACCGTAGTTGTCATATGCTTGCTTTCTTTTAAAAATTACACAGATACACAATCAAATAACATGTGTGTTGTTGAGACCTAATTGCAAACAATGGTGTGTGTGTGTGTGTAAGACTAAACTAGAGAGATCTTGCACACTGCTCTGTATCTGTGCAGCAATAATGGATCCCTTGCTGCTCACCTCCTCACTTGGTCTCCTTGGTGTGTTCATTTCCTATGGCAGGATTGTCTCAGATCATATGCAGAGTGCCTTGACCATTCAATGCCCCTGCCCCCCAAGGTTCAGACTAGGATTAGGCCTTTCAAATCAACCCTTGCAAATTTTCAGCCCTCACCAGAACATTAGAAAGGAAAGAAGGCAAGGAGATGCTGAGACTTTCCCTCACCAGAAGGGCTTGTCTGACCCAGTGCTGGGACGAGGACAGTGGAGCCGTCGCAGAGGTGGTGTGTGTGTGTGTGTGTGTGTGTAAGAGAGGCTCAGCTTGCTTCCCTTCTCCTAAATTTGCAGTTGCTCTCAAAAGTTCAGTTTGTCTTCCAATTGCTAGAGGAGATCCTTTTAAGAAGAATTCACTG
Organism: Masticophis lateralis; assembly: GCA_030761175.1. NCBI lineage: Eukaryota > Metazoa > Chordata > Lepidosauria > Squamata > Colubridae > Masticophis > Masticophis lateralis. Next base: position 68,459,499 of record JAUDYJ010000006.1, read on the forward strand.
GCTTTGTTTGGGAGAGAGAAAGGAGGGGGGGAGAAAGAGAGGGAGGCAGGGAGGGAAAGAGAGAGAGAGAAAGAGGGAAAGAGAGAGGGTAGGAAAGAGAGAAATGATATTACAAAAGTTTTTCTTTTTTATTGTTGCTAAACATAATATTTCAAAAGCAGAAAAAAATGAAGGAGCATAAAAGTGAATTTATCACGTTTTTCTTAGAACAGTTAGCTGAACTTTGCCTTGTTTATCATTATTTTAGGTAGTAAAACCTCATTATTCAGATTAAATTGTTGTGTTGGCACTTTGCAATAAATAAGTGGGTTTTGGATTGGAGTTTGGGCACTTGGCCTCTAAAAAGTTCGCCATCAGTGCTCTAGTATCTTTTGTTTACTCCACAGAAAAGACACAAGTAATGCCAGCTTTTGATATTGGCTCAGGGTGAGCTAAGATCGTTAAATTGAGACTAAATATTGAAAGCTGTACAGTGAAAGACATATACATTCTTATTGTGTCAGTATTTATTAATTACCTAACATCAATAATAATGCCTTCTTAATAGATTTACAGATAACACTTCTATCAGTTTCTTCTATTTTTAGGAAATAATTTTACTTTTGTCCTTAGTTTGTTTTTATTTTTAGTTCTATGATTTATTTTCATTTTTTAATTTTGGGGATTAAAAAAAATCACAATTTATTAATTGAACTTTGGAGTCATACTATGACCTAAAGCATTTAGGTTTTGAACTCACTTTAAAAGATAAAGTAATTAACAGCAAATTCTTCTGCTATTTCTGCATGAGAAAATTTTGTCAAGAAAAATTAAGAATAATTAGTAAAATTGGAAAAATAAAAAGTTTAAATAACTACGGGTCTTCCTTAATTTACAACCACTTGACTTACAATCTTAGAAAAAGTGTTATAACCACTTGTACTCATACTTATGATCATATCACCATCCCTGTAGTCACATGATTGCAATTCAGGCACTTGACAACTGATTCAAATTTACAACTGTTTGCAGCATCCTCCAATCATGTAATTATGAATCGAAATTTTTTGGCCTGCAAAAAAGACAAAAAACATCCATTAGGAAGCTGGATTTGCTTAATGATCATGTGATACACTTAATGATTGTGGCAATTTGATTAATGATTGCTGTAAAAATAGTCATAAAATCTGGTCCCGTCATGCAGTGACTCATCTTATGACTCTACTGACTTATGATCTAAATTCCAGTCCCAATTGTGATCACAAGTTGAGGACTATCTGTAAAACAATGGTATAGAGAAGATACATGCATAATTCTCTTTGTACAATCACCCTTTCTTTTAAAACTAAACCACAAAACATTGACCATATGTTTATCCAAAGAGAACTATTATCTACCGTGTTTTGATTATATACCTTTTATGTATCTATTTTCCAGATCTCATTGTATTTTCCCTACTTAGAGTAAGCAAATGTTATATCCTCAAGCCTAAACAAATATGATTTAAGAAAGGAAAAGTCTTCAAGCAAATTAGTAAAAACCAGTAGACTTATTAAAGCAAATTTTCTTTAGTATTCTGCTTCCCCCATGGTACATAATTGTTTTTTTAATGACTCTGGAGTTTTGCCTCAATAATTCTACCTCAGAGGCAACTTTACACTTTTGTAATTCTCTACATGGAAAAGACTTGACATCTGTTCAGTTCTGGTGTCTTTGGGTTCTCCTTTTTCAAAATTTTGCTTTAACTCTTTTGAACACCCATTGCCAATATTTGCTAAAATAGAAGATTCTATTGCTCATCCCATAATTTTTTATGAGCAGACATAAACTCCTATATGGCTTATGACTCATTATCAGGTAAAAATAGCCCAAGAGTGAATTTTAGCAGCATATCTAAAAAGGAAAGATTTCTTGATTGTGACTTTTTTATTTGACATTTCAGCAAAAAAACTGGGAAATAGTACATCTCTTTTTTCCTCCTAGAAAGATAAATGCTTTGAATTTATTTAACATATTTAATCTAATTAATTTAAGACACATTTCTTAGAAATTATTTCAAATGAGAAAAAAAAATGGATTCATAATATAAATGGTCCTCATACTGTACACTAATGTTGCCAATGGTTTGCCTGATTTCCTAAAATTAAAAACTGGAAAACATGAAGAAAAAATTATCTGTGGAAATTCTTCATTCACTGTCACTGTTTTGGGGATTACTGTGTTGAGAGATAGTTGGAAAATTTCTCTTTGACTTGAAAAACTTTGGAGACATTCTCCATCTGATTTCTCCCTGCACAAATCTAGCAGAAATTTCAACAGTCCTTAAAGCTATTTAAGATCTTTAAAGTGATTTAATATAAATGCAAATGATTGACTGTGGGATTAATTGACAATTCACTAAAGGCACATCATTTGAAGAACATATTCAAAAAGCATAATCAGGTTGCTGCTATTGTTTTATCCCAACCATATGGCATATTGAAAAAAAGAAATCAGTTGAACTTCATACTGCAGGTAATCAGCTAATTACATGATTATATGCAAAATGCGGAGCCTCATGTGATAAGGATTCTTTGACATCTTTTGTAATTGGCGAATGGAATTATGAGTCACAGTAGCTCTCCAGGGCCTTCAAGAGAAAATTTCCTCTCCCATTTTCCACCTCACTCCTAACTAGTGATGCTAGTTCACTACTGATATATGAATATTTTCTTTAATTTTTCTGAAGGGATTAAATGTATCCTTCCTAAGCATGAACTGAGCTACTGAATTAGTCTTTAGGCTTGTGTAAAGTGGGCATGGATTTACTTTGACAAAGCATTTCAAGCCTTAGAGATGAACTGATTTGCTTCAATTATTATCTAAGATGCATACTAATTTGCTGCAACATGGTGGCTTTAAATAACTTCTGAATGGTGCTATAGAAGGTTCATTTCAACTTTGTTCATCAGAGCTTACTGATGAATAACTTGGCGAATAGCTTTAGGATTGTATCCATCCTTTTCTGAAGCCATCCACATTGGACAATCTTCAACAGATGCTGGGGGTAAAAGAAGATCTTTTTTTCAAAGATGCAATTCAGCATACAATCTCTTTAGCCAGTGGGGTGAGAGAAAACGTCTCTCAGCTTTCTCTCAAAGAACTACCAAAATAGTTATTTTGGTCCTCTCCTGCCACTGGTTTCTCACAGTCAGTGGTCAGCTGGGGTGGTGGGAGAGTCTTGGTACATGGAAGCTTGTCTGATTTTTTATTTCTCTCAACAATTGATGCAATGGGATAGAGGCAAATTGTGCAAATTAATGTGTCCATTTTTATATTGTTTCATTTACAGTAGTAAATATACAAATATATAATTCTTACTTTTCGTAGGTTTTATTTGTGTTTTTCTTTTAGCCAGGTTTTTCCTACGTAACCAAGATTTTTCTGCAGCCCTAGCTCAGTGAAGTCACATCCACTAGATTCTGGGCTTCTGGGCCAGCAGGCCCTATGCTGCCTAGTTAGACTTATATAGATCTATTTCTGGCTCATTAGCCATCATCAGTAAGCCACACCCACATCTCATGTATCCTGTAGCATAGGGTCTGCTGGCTGCCAGAAGAAAACAAGCCCAGAATCTAGTGGATGTGACTTCACTGAGTAGGGCTGCAGAAAAATCTTGGTTATGTAGGAAAAACCTGGCTAAAAGAAAAACACACATAAAACCCACGAAAAGTAAGAAAACAGATATTGTATCTTTACAGGGAGGATACATGAAATGTGGGTGTGGCTTACTGATGATGGCTAACAAGCCTGAAATAGATCTATATAAGTCTCTCACTAGGCACCATAGGGCCTGCTGGCTGCCAGAAGAAAAAAAGCCCAGAATATAGTGGATATGACTTCACTAAGCTAGGGCTGCAGAAAAATCTTGGTTACGTAGGAAAAACCTGGCTAAAAGAAATATACATACATACATACATACATACATACATACATACATACATACATACATATATACATACATACATACATACACGCACATACACACACAGATAGATAGATAAATAGATAGATAGATAGATAGATAGATAGATATAGATATATACACATACACATACACATACACACACATACATAGTTTTGCCCATAAGTTTGCCCATAAGCACCAAACCGAGAACATCAGCCAGAAGATGATGAATGTGATTTCATCGAAACGTCGCTGCTATCCTTCTAAAGATATGTTTACAATTACACAGGAAGAAACCCGAGATATTACCTGTACACATACATACATACATACATACATACATACATACATATATTCCTGTTATGTAGGCCTTGAATACATTATTGTCTGTAGGTATATTGTTAGAAATGCATTATTTCAAATCATCTAAGCCATGGGGTAGATTGCATCACAAGTTATAATTGTGAGAGACCCATATTTCTTCTCATTTCTATATGCTATGGGGTGACTAAGAATCATGTTTGATACCTGGTAAATTTACTTTTAAGTTTATCTTCCTCATGGACATGTTGCAAGAAGATAAACTGAAAAATAAATTTTGATATACTGCTGAACTTTCCCACATTTTTATGTAACAGTTCTTGTCATTTTATTGTTCCAGCTCACTTCCATATAATGTCTTCTTGTATTTTTTAATGAATAAAACTTATACCCACAGTGTTCTCATTTCTCACACTGTAATGACAGCTCATGAAGAGTTGGTCTTTAGTAGTCCTATTACTACACAATGGAGCAAAACCATCTTCATTCACCAGTACTTCTCAGGTTACATAGCAATGAATGAGTACATTTTCATGTGCTGGTTTATTGACCATGATGAATGAAGAAGGATGCTGACCTCCAATGCCTGTGACAGAACTGTGACATATAAATTTATTAGGGCTATTTTTTCCCCTGATTCAGCCTCCCACAAAGACCTGCAGTACAGTATTATTGACCCACTATCATGCATTGTGAACTATATTGATTTTTGAGTACAGTATTTTATTCCAGGTACCTCAAATGATTTGCTATGTATATATATCTGATATGTATCATATTACAGCACTAGGCAACTTGTGTCTTCAGCTTCAGCTTCAGCTTCATCCCAGGACTATGTGACATGTTGCAACACAACTGACCTATTCAGCACTGTTTTGGTTCTGGACAAACTAATTGACACAAATTCATAACAAAAACATTAACCTAATAATATCATAGAATGTGTAATATGCACTGGTATGTTAATTATAATAGCAAGGGAAAAAAAAAGTCTTGCCAAATGAAGGCATTTTAGAAGAATAACATAATTCTAAAAAAAAAAAAGTAGAATTAATTTCATTCCCAACAAAAGATATAGCATCAGTATTAAGGAAATATTAATGGCAAAACAAATTAAAACATACCTAATAAATTTATGGTTCAAAGGCTTTTATAAGAATAAGATCTTTGCCACTACAAGCAGTCCCTAAAGATGGAAGAAGGAATCAGAAATGAAAGCAAATCTTTTAATTGCTATAATTTGATTAATTAAGTAATTACCTTCAAATTGAGGTTGTATATCCATGAAGTAGCCATTTCATTTCTATTTGCTTTTGCAATCTCTTCAGGAACCATACTATGCTATTATGTACTGCTGACTTCTACATTAACTGATTTTTTAAGTGGACGACAGCTGGCTGTAACAGCTTGCCTCTCTTTAAAACAACCTTTCTCAACCTTAGCATATTTAAGATATATGGACTTCAACTCCCAGAATTCCCCCACCCAGCCATGCAAGTTGAGAAATTCTGAGATGTGAAGTCCATGCATCTTAAAGCTTCCAAGTTATGTATGTATGTATGTATTTGCCACCTATCTTGCTATGGGGCTACTCTAGGCAGCTTACAACAATAAAAAGTAAGAAAAGAAAAGGAGTGCAAACATAGCAGAAGTAAAATGAGTGGTTTAGAAACACTGCTAAAGTTTTAACAAATGCAGGGGCATTTGCTGAAAGAGGAAGGAATGTAAGGAACTCTCAGCCAGCTCATCAGACAAGCAACCTACCTAAATAAGTTGCTGTGAATTTCATCAATATCTCACAACAGTTTAAAAGGAAAGGTTATGCTCTGTTGGAATGATCTGGCAAAAGCAAAATAAAACCAGTTGTAATAATCACATGCAAAGGTAGGAGCTTCTCAACTTGGAATGCATTGTTGGACAAAATAATTTGGAAGCAAAATCTTCCTGCAGCATTGTAGCTGAAGTGAACTTATAATGTTCCCCATTGTATTTCTATAAAATTCAGTTTTGTAGACTTAACATAATTGATAGAAATTTCTAGCAAATGTCATTCTCACAACTGTGGGAATTTAGATTATATATTGTTTCTTCATTGGACCACTCAAGGGCCTTCTGATTCCAATAATTCCTCTCCCAAAGATCCATCCTTTATCTTTAGGGCACAGCAATCCCTATTTTTCAACACAGCATTTGGTGGTGGGGATACTACCTTGTTCTGTAGTATTGATAGAAGTTGTAAGAGAAGTAACACAGATGAACTTGGAATGGCAGTCATATGGATCAAACTGGTACTTCACAAATTACTTTATTGGCTTATTTCAATCATATAGTAAATTTATTTGAGTTTTAATGACCAATAGCCAAATCATCCAAACTGATAGTCCAAATTAATATAATTTACATCGTGGTAAATAAGCTACTATCTCCACTCTAAGTATATTGCCTACCAATCCCTCAGCAGAAAGAATGATTACCTGAACATATACCTAAGAAGAGAATACAAACTACTTGTTTTCTGAAAGGAATAAAAATGATTTGATTTGACTAAGTAAGTAAGTAAGTAAGTAAGTAAGTAAGTAAACAAACAAATAAATAAATAAATAAATAAATAAAATAAAATAAAAGAGAGGCTGCTGAATACAAGATTGGAGTAGGCTTAATTATCTCTCCTCAGCTGCAGACAGCCTTGAAATTAAAAACTCAGTGAATTTTTGAGGACAGTGAATAAGAGTTTGGAGAGGGAATTAGAAGCTGAAGAGCCAAGGAAAAACAAAGAGAGATTTCTGATTGTTTGCTGCCAATAATTGAGTGCTTATTGGTGTCGACAGCTTTCTGAGTGTGGTTGATGGATTTTTTTGCCTGATTAGAATGTTGCTCTTGCTGTCATAGCTGAGGCAATATGTAAGGGGACCCACTTTCAAAGAATGAAAGGTGAGTAAACAGAGAGAACCACAAACATTTGTTAGAATAATTCAATAAGGAAAGCTCTTCTCTTCCATCAGGCTAGTTCTCACCAGGGAAACAACTTCTGGAAACTTGTGACTAGGTCAAACTGGGATGTCTTTGGGAATTCAGCTAGGAAAGTTGGTGAGCATCAACTCTAAGCAGCATGGACAATAAGGGAAGCATTGTTATGCTTTGGAAGGTGAGTGCAATATTTTCTTTCTCTTTGAATAAGACCCAAGTTTATACTTGTGTCCTTGTTGGAAAAGAAAGTGAAGGAATTTGAGGAGAGACACTGCAACATGTCAGAAGTTTCTGGACAGGACAGTTGAAGCTCTGAAAGAATGGGAAGAGAAGAGACAAGAGAATAGAAAAAGTCTGTTCAGTGCAGTGGAGCTTTACCTCTAGAGGGTGATCTTGAGTCAACTACCTGACCAAACTTCATAGAAAACACAGATATGACTTAAAGCAATCCAAAAGCCACCTTACAAAGGAAAAGGTGTGTTGTCCTGATGGGTGATTTCTTGATAAGAAAAACCAAGGTGTCACACTCATCACTCACATGTAAAGTGCAAGTGGGCTTTTTAATCCAGTCATACATGCTATTTTCATATGATTGACTCTACACCCCATAGACACAGCTGGAAACTAGGTACTGTAAGTGGAAATTATAAACAATTATTACAAGAAGGAAAAAAATGGGAAATATACAAGAGGCCTGCATTAATACATGGAATACATTCTAAAATGTTGAATGACAGGGAACATCTATATATAAAAAAGGTACATACCAAAGGAGAATACATGGTAATTTCTGGAAATTTTGACAAAAAGACTACAAAAGCTACCAAAAAGACTTCAAAGCTACCAAAAACAACACAAAGGTGTGTGTTTTTTGGAGGAGGGAGGCATGTTAGAAACAAAAGGAAAACCAAACGTATTTTCTATATATGTGATTCATTAGCACTAATTTTCAAATAGCTTCCCAAAATAAACTGCATGATTTGTAGTAATTGTAAAACATTTATAGAACACTTAATGACAAAAATTACATAAAGATTATAGAAATTGAAACGTAAAATTCATTAATTACTTCATTGTAGAATTAATTAAATAATGCATTAATATTAATAAATTAACAATATTGATGGATTAATAATTACAAGTGCAAAAGAAAAAGTGGATGGAGTCAGCTGAATTATTTTCTGATAAAATGTAACTATAAGTATAGCATATTAGGAACATTAAGAAATTCCAACACATGGTTATACTTCATTGCTAATCTGTCACTGAAAGATAGTGTTTTATTTATATACCAGTTCTGACTACAAATAGACACTGCAGTGTCCATCACAAGTGCCTGTGTCAGCAAAATGATGACTAAGTAGTGATATAATGATGTCTGGAGCAGCATACAAATTGCATTATTTACATGATGATTTCATGATATGTCTTGCAATTTCTTCTCATTGTCTATGCAGCTGTGACTATATATATCCACACTTGTGTAAATGTATATAAAAAACTGTTGCATGTGGAAGAAATGGCAGTGATGCATGTCAGCTTTCTTTGCAGATCTGGGTAAACAAAAGTGCATTTTCTTACTCATTAACAATAGGAATAACTTCCCTTTGTCATTAGTCTTACTGTTAGATAGAAATGGAAATATTGGCTTCTACTTTGGCTATACACCTGTCATGCAGACACACGCAGATCCAAACCCACAATGTGGGTTAATGTCAGAATTTACCACTTAGATGTCCATCCGGTGAGTTATAATATTAATCCTCATTTCCCTATTTGGAAAATAAATTCTGTGATAGCTCTGTATATTGTCTGTATATTCTAAAGCTCAGAACTGCAGGTTAGAGCAATACTCTTGATTTTTAATTATTCTTGCCTCCTTCAGATTTCTAAATGATCCATAGAGAGTTTTCTGTGTGGAGTTGACTATCATCAGAAAAGCAGTGAGTTTTCTGATCAGCAGTGGTTTTCCTACTTCTCATATGTTTCTGTTTGCCTCTGAGTTTGATTCTTGACTTGAGCTGACTGTTCAGCAATAATTATTACTTTTAACTTCTAGGGCTAATCAGTTAGTTGTGTAAAGCTCATCCCTAATATTATCTCATATGGGTCCACTAAAGTTGTAAATATGGGCAACACCAATTGTTACATAGCTTTCTTCCATTGATTAGCAAGTTTTGTTGTCTTTTTTCCTTTTGGAAACTGCCTGTTAAGTGAGAAAACCTCCTCCTTACTGCTTATAGGTATCTGCAAAGAGCCTAGAGAAAATTCACAGAGCACACATTCATTGGGCCAGCTCCTGAATTAAGATGATTTTTAATTGATTTGCATGGGTTCAGTCACTGTTGGGTAAGTTGTTCTATATTATTAAAATTTAGAATATACATTGATCATTTTGAACTGGGATATTTTGATGTATGTCTTTTTTTTTAAAATTTGATTTATATGCCGCCCTTCTCCGGAGACTCAGGATAGCTTACAATGCATTAAGTAATAGCTTTCATACTTTTGTATATTTATACAAGTCAGCTTATTGCCCCCACAAACTGGGTCCTCAATTTACCTACCATAGAAAGGATGAAAGGCCGAGTCAATCTTGAGCCTGGTGAGATTCGAACTTACAGTAATTGCAGACAGCTGATGTTAATCACAATGCTTTTAGTCTGCTGAGCTATCCAGGCTCCTGGGTGTTTTTAAAATATAATAAGCCTTATCTTTTTGGGATTTCAGCTTTGAAATTATAGGAAGTTTTTTGATGAATATGTCACAGAATATCATTCCCATACTTCCAGACAAGAATTACATTTTACATTCCGGTTGACGTCATAGCGAGAACGGCTGGAAAATAGCGGCACTCCACCAGGCTCTGTGAAATGCAGCTGGCAACTGCTTGCTGGGAGACCCTATGGGGTTAAGCAGCCCTGGAGGGGTGGTGAAGAAGGGAGATATGTTTTGTCGATCATGAGGAAACTGCAATTTTCTCATTGATCCAAAGAAAGCTCTCCTGAACAGCAGCAGGGACGACGGCGAGTCACAAGCTGGGACAACCGGGACACCAAGATCTTGTGTTGGAGCATTGTGTGGACAGAGCAGTGAAACTGGGTGAGAAAATTTCCAAGTTGGAAATTGGAACCTAAATTAAAAGTTCCAAAAAATGATCTCCAAACATTATAAAAGTGGCAATTGGATTTATGGAGAAAAATTAAGGACTAAAAACTAAAGAGGAAGATTAAAGATTTAGAAGTAAAAGAAAAACCTAAAGTATGATTTGAAACATATAAAGCCTGCAAAAGCCAAACAACATTGTGAATAGTGGCTATTGGGAGAAATTGCTTTTCTAAACTCTATCTCTAACTCCCCTGACTGGATGACAATCAGTTGTTTTTGACATTTACATTCTATGGAACACTCGAATTGGGAGCAGGGAAGCCATCTACTGGAGGAAGAAGATTACTGCAATGTGTAAAATTCAAAGGAAAGTGATGAGAAAGTAAACAACATCTGAAAAGCTACTTGATCTTGACTTTACCTTAGTAGGCAATTTGGATGCTGGAAAATATTTACTGAGCTTTTTGAAGATTTGGAAGGCAAATTAAATTAAATACTAAAACTCTATTGGAATAGTACATTGAAAAGCAGATTTGAAAGATTTGAAGAAACTTGGTGGGTTAATACTGCAAGAAAGATCATCCTGCGATGCAGAAGAAGAAAAGTGTCAGAAAAGGTGGAGGAGGGGAGAAAAAGATGAAAAGATAAATAAGATTTTAAAATCTGGAAAATTGGGAAGGTGTAAATTGGAAATTATAAATACTGAAAAGCACAGATTTATAGACATTTAGGGGACTTGGAGGAATAACTTTGGGACTGACCAAATTTTATTAACAATTGATTTTTCCTGGAGCTTTTAGATATTGGGATACTGGAATAAAGTTTTAGCAAGAAATGTTAGAAATAGAAACAAAGAATTATAAGAAGTTGGTGGGAATATTTAAGGATGTGAAAGTAGAAGGCTCGCAGCAAATGGTGGGAAAAGATGAATATAACACACAGAAGACAGCTGAGAAATTAGAAGGAGTGGTAGATGGGACAATGCAAAATAAACTACAAAAAGATAAAAATAAGTTAAAAGTAGGTAAAAATACTGAAAAGATAGCAATGATAAATACTAAAAATCAAATAGACAATCCCTTAAGAGCTTATAATAGAATAGAGGGAAAAAGGGAAGGTCTTTCAAAAATAATGAAAGGGTTATGGATGGATATTCAAAAGATGTAGCAGAAGGAGATAAATAGTAAGACAGAGGGAATTATCATTTTGTTTAAAATTGCTAGAAAGACATAAAGGATTCCAAGAGAGAAACATAAAAGAATCACCAAAAAATAAATAAGTAATGAAATTCTAAAAAGGCTGAGAGATGATGGATAGAGGTATACCATTTTGCAATATAGTAACAATATTGAAAACCAATAGAAATAAGTGGTAAATTTAAATTGGGAAAATAATAGCACATATATAGATATATAATAGAATTCATTATAAATACTGATATATTAGGAGGTGGAAGACTAGGACTATGTATATCTAAAGGTATGATTAACAGGATGAAAAAATATATTGGAAACATAGTTTTCAAGGACTATAAATTCAGGGGATGTAGAGATATAATCTTGGGACTGATTAAATCTTATTGACAACTAGTTTTTTTGGTGTTTATAGAAAGTTGAGATATTGAAAATGTGGTGGAGCACTGAGTGATATTTATAATATTAAATTGTTAGGATTAATAAGTATATAAAATAATATAATTATAATGAGAACATTAAGGTTAGAAATTAGAAGATAAAAATCCTGTATATGTAATTGTATTATTACTGTGAGCACTGTGTGAAAAATATGTTAAGCCAGTCATTACACTGTCCACAAAAAATGTTGGTTGTTAAAGGAAAAACTGAAAATAAAACATATACAAAAAAAGAGAGAAAAGAATTACATTTGAGTATTTATGCCATTTGTTATGTAAACACAACTATCATTTTTCTAAATCAAATAATGAAATGACTTCTGCAAGGAGATTTAGTAGCTACAACTCTGGAAGACAGTATTGGAAAGCCAAATTTTATTTTTGGCTAGGATTTCAATTGATTTAGTCTATAAATGCTTCTAAGATGCTTGTTATGGTTTAAAATGGGATCTGTTGCTAATAGCAACTGTTTCGGTAATTGTAAAATCCATAAAACTGAGAGGGTTATTTAAGATGGTTAAAATTTATAGCTTAGTATATTTAATTAATGTATTCAAATGTGAGAAAGTATTAATATTTAAAACCTGAATCAACATTTTTCTCTATATTCCCTATATTTATATGTTTATTAAAAATAATTTATACAGTTCTGTGAGTAGTTATAGAGCTTTGCTGCATTTATTCACTTCAACAAGACTCTGGCTGGCTTAGGTATGTCACAGATAGAATTAATGTGGAAAATATTTCCAATCCCGGTTGACAAGTGACAATTAAAGAATATTGGCGATATTTTAGACTGAAGGATGCAAGAAATATTTGCAATGGATAGAATGCAAATGACTTCTTTAGCTTTTCTAGAGCTTTGTATATCTATTGGAATTCTTGGTTATACGTTTAGCATATTTTATTTCCATGTGCTATCATTCCTTCAAAGATTTCTGCAATACTTAAAAGTAATTCATTAAGATCAAGCTTAATATGATATTAACAATGCATGCCTACTCATAAATAACCTATACTGAAGTCAGTGAGGTTTACCCACACAAAACTGGATATAATATGGTTGTGTAATTGTCTTGCTATGCATGTATATTATTTATGGAAATTGCCACATTGAGGAGTATGGGGCCACAACACATATGGGTAGGGAATTTCCACATATAGACAGGGAATTATTATGCTGTAATTCTTCATTTAGTGGTTTTAGCTTAATTGTTTTAAGGATGGATGATCCAATGTGCAGTGTTTAACATGTTCAGCTATGACTAGGGATATTTACGTTCAAATTTACCCATGGATGTGGAAACTAACAAAGTGCCTCCAGGCCTGTTATTCTCTTCAGCCAGACCTATTTTATAGAGTTGCTGCAAAAAAGATGGAATAGCTGAGCTCCTGGAGGAAATTAAATAAAATGATTTTCTATAAAGTCATAATGTAGTAGGCACTCTCTATATTAATCCATTATCCTACTTATCCCAAATAATTATTTTTTAACTTTTAAAATTAAAAATGTATTTATGAAATTAATAGTAAGACTTCTTAAACAATCCAAAAAAAGATTTTGAACCCAGTAACAGGTAGCCCTTGAAAGCCTAATCAATACTGGCCTGTAATACTGTATAAGACAATAATGTTAGAAGGGGGGAAAACCCTCAGTGTCTGCTGGAGGAAAAAAGGAATACTATAAAAATGAAATATGTGTGCATTTGTATATTTATATGTACACACACACACACACACATGTATGTCTCTGGAATATATACAGTATATTTAGTATATAAAGAAAGATACAGATATAATGCAAGGTGACCTTAAGAATATCTTAAAATGTGCAGGACTTGTGAGGGCAGTGAAAGTTATAAATTCAAAGCATGCATTCAGGTCATATATTGGCAGATTTTTGAAAGCTGATGCAATGCTTCTTATGAAAGGAAAGTAAATGGTCATTTTCCCCCCATGATATTTTAAAATGCTTTCAAAGGACACTGAATGTAATTCACTAATTCACCATTTCAGTGAAGGTTAGAATAGACAAAGATAGTGACATATATTCATTATATGTGCAGTCTGTGAACATGTAAAATAAAATAGATACTATTAGGTTGAGACATCAAAAATCTGTTTTTATAAATAGAAAATGCTTTTATAGCATTTATGCAGTGGTACTTTGGTACTCAACTGCTTTAAAACTCATCAAATTTGGTACTCAATGAATTTTGACATGAAATTTTGTCCCTTTACTCATTGTTTGTTTGATACTCAACTCACAAACTAGAACTTATAAGTGTCAGCTGCCTTGTTACTCCCTACATTATACCTTATGAGAAAAAAAATGTTTGGTACTCATTGTTTTTGGTACTGATCACATTTCCCAGAACCAATTAACAATGAGTATCAAGGTACCACTATATTTGCAAAGATGATCTTGACAAAATGTCTGATAAGATTCCAAAATCAAATGAGTGGATTACTAGAGATTCCAAATATTATGTCATATGATGCTATATTTAATTAGGATTTAATTCAACATTTTAAGTGATTGTGCAATCAAAACAGTATCAACTTCTGATTCCTATACAGGTTTCCAATAAGGGCCAAATATTTAGAACCATTACTTAATTGTGAGTCCCCACTGGTAACCACAATAAAATGGTACACATGCAGTGATGTCATGAAACAAAGCCCCCTCTTTCACATTTGTGTCCTGGACACAGATACATAAATCATAGGGTTATTATAATGAAGGCAAGATTCATATTTTATCATTGCCCCCGCCTCTCTTGCAGGATCTTAGTATTTAACTTTCCTTCAGTGCCCTAAAATATCAAAACATTGTTCCAGAATATTGCAATAGAAAAACCAAATTGTATCCCTAAGTGATTCACAGCAGGAATGCAAAGTGGAGCCTCCCAGTCCTACGATTGTTCCTTAGAAGATCCAGAGAGGCCTCTTTTTTGGTGTTAAGAATTATGAGAGGGCAAGTAAAGATCAACAGGTATGAAAGTTTCCTTCAGAACTGAAGCCCTTTAAGGCATTGTCTGTTACTGTTCAGTGCCAGATAAGCTCAAAGGGCTCTTGTTGAATTCTCCCAGTGTTGGAACAGCATTATTTTGAACAGATTGTATATTTATATGTACACACACACACATGTATGTCTCTGGAATATATACAGTATATTTAGTAAATACTATGACTTTAGTAGAATAGTGACTTCTATTCTGTGTACATGAATGCAAACTAGACACATGTGATTCAGGTTTGGCACAGAATAACCTATATTAAAAATGATCACATGACACAGATAGCAAGAATGGCATCCAAACAATATTAAAAATTACTGCAGGAAAATTGTCAATTAAAGTTCTAGCTAAATAACTAATATCTGCTTAACATAAAGAGAAATCATCCAACATTTGAATGGAGATGTAGGGTAACTTTATTCTCTAAAACAATATTGTTTGCAACTGCTTTCAACATATTGTAGAAATGACACAAATTCTGAAATATATGTCACATACTTCATGATACAAATGATTTCCATGAATTACACCAATCTGTTTCTGAAGCCACACAAGCCAGTAGCTAGCACTATATCTCATGGTAAAAGGATGATTTAGGTAATAGTAGTAAAGAAAATTTTTGAATATTAAACTATAAACTATAACAACACTATAGAGATCTTAGTATTAAGCTTAAGACTGAAACTTTTTATTATATAACAGTTTAATGTATTTTGCAGTTGCTCTTCAATCCCACGCATAGCTTTAGATGTAAAGTTTAAATAAGCTTATGCTAATCAATATTCAATTATTTTTAGAAATCAAAGCTAATATTAATATAAACATAAAACTTTCTTATTTTCTTTATGTTTAAAGAATTAAGTTAACTAAATCATTAGTTAACTTAATTAGTTGATAAATACCACTGTCTCTAAATGTTACAAAGTACACATGTTTTATATTGACACAATAAAACAATATATAAAAAAGAACATTGATGATCATTAAAACAATGCACACCTGCACAAACATGAAGATTTTTCAAAATGATAGAACTAATTTTTAAACAATCCAAATCCAACTCCTGGAAATACTGATACAATTTTACAAAACTAGCTACGCAGAATGCTTGATAGTCTTGGATAACAAGACAATTATTGAGAAAATCTGTGTGACTTGTAATGTAGGGTAAATAAGTAAATTAAATATTAAAGGTATAAATTATGTTCTACTTAGAACAGAGTTAAGTAATACAGCCTGTTTTCCCTAGCATATGTAACTGGGTCACAGTTTAAATGATTGTATTATGCAGATTCTTCATCCAGAACAAATAATATACTTAGCTTATCTTGAGGGGGTATGGTTTCCTTGCAGTTAAGAAGGAATAGATTTCTATCTAACATCTTTTTTTATCTTTGGGTTACCAGAGCAAGCATCCTGTTGTCAACCAATTGTGCATATTTGCTAAGGCAATCATCAAAACTCTTATTAGAGCTGTCCTCTAGATAATAATACTCAAAACAGAGTACTAGTGAGAACTATATTTAAATCACCTATCAGCAGTTTCTAGATAATAGCTCTGTGAATCCAAGCACCACATCATCTCTACTTATCATGGAAGACCATTGTTTTTAAAAATACCCAGACTAGCAGGATTGATTACATAGGACAAAATATTACTTTCAGACTCTGCAGTGTAATTTGTGTTATTGAATGTCATATTTGATGCATAGGTAAAAAGCTACATGCTTTTTGCAATTTTCACAAAAGTCACAACTGTTCCAGAATGCTGTGGCATGCACAATTTTGGATGGCCCACAATTCATCTAAAGAGCATCAATGCTTCAAAGCTGCACTGGCTTTGAGTTGTTTTCCAGGTTCAATTCTAGGTACTAGTTATCTCCTTTAAAGCCCTACATGGCACATATATACAGGTACCTGTAGGATTGCCTCTTTCTAAGGGTATCTGCATATCCTACTAGTTGGATAGGGTGGATGTGCTCCAGGTCCTCTTTGTTAAATATTGTCACCTGATGGGACTTTAGATATGCATCTTTTTTGTGACTGGTCACAGCTCTTTGTAACAGTTTCACACCCAAAATCTGAGGGATCGCAACCTTTCTAGCCAGTGGTGGGATTCAAGTAATTTAACAACCGGCTCTCTGCCCTAATGATTTCTTTCAACAACCAGTTTGCCAATCTGCTCAGAAAGTTAACAACCGGTTCTCCTGAAGTGGTGCAAACTGGCTGAATTCTAACTTCTGGAAGGCTGTGAAGACCTTGCTCTTCCCCCAAGAGAAAGGTTGGGCTGGAGTTAAAAGAATGAGCTCTAAGGATGTTTGGTCTGGCACTATGGGGAAGAGTATCTTTTTGTGGGCTGCCTAGGGTCACTGTATGAGATAAATAATCATATTGAATCTTCTAAATAAATAAATAAATAACACAATTAGAATTGACAGTTGCACATACTGTCAGTTCAGATAATCAGTCTAACTTGACCTGTCAATTATTGTAACAGAAATATCACCTGACCCATCAGTGCAGATGAAAAGAGAGAAATACATCTGATCCTCTTAATTTGTCATAGTAACCTTTCCGAACCAGGGTGGCTTCAGATGTATGGACTCCAATACTCAGAGTTCCTAGCTAGTATAACATTGATGAAAATTTAAATTGACACACCTGAAGAGTGCCCAGTTTGGGCAAAACAAACCCACAAACAACCTGGTAAGCAATATGTAACATCACATACAGCATTTTGAATTATTCCACTTTTGCTATGCCGTAACTGCCATATGGGCTACAGTGCAGCATTTTAATTTATATTACAGCAGTTAAAGAAAGCAGAAACTGAAATGCTTTGCTTTAAAACTGCTGTTACTAGATAAATAGCCATACACCCACCCACGGACATCTATACATATATCTATATGCACAGAGATATGAAGTCAAAAAGGTGCTGGATTTGTGTAAATGGCCACCTGCCTGTAATGCTGTAAACCAAATACCTCTTTTCCTGTAATTCCCTTTCTACTTTAAAGGGAGTCATGTGATCTTTGAAAAGATGCTGCTGTTTTAAAGAGTTGTAGGCAAGTTTTATAGAAGCACCCTTATATGTTCTGAATTTCACCTTCCAGTTCTATCTGTTGAGCAATTCTAATATATATAGCTATATAAATTAACTGCATTCTTCCTGGATCTAAAACTGATTTGTTTTAAAATTTCTTTCATACCAAATAGGTACAAATTTAAGTAAGGCTGGATGGAGCATTTGTGCAGTTGTCTCAGGAAACATCCTTTTAAAAAGCACCTGGTGAAGCTTCTATAGGACTTCTGTACATAGTGTTCTGTCATTCCCTATGCTTGCCAAAAGGCAAAGAAGATATGCAAAACAAAAAGGTAATACTGAACAGGGTTTTATAGGTCCTTGACCACTGGATTACATTTTTGGCTAGTCATAGCCCACCAAGATTAACACATATACTGTGATGTCATTACAAAAACTCTGCTCATACTCAGGATCCCATATCATATCATGTATGGCATGCCTTTTCTGCTGTAGTGCCTACCCTCTAGAATACCCAACCCCCTAAGATTAGGATGGTCCTGACCCTTTTGGCCTTTTGGAAAGCTGACACCGTTTACAAGACCTCTTGGCTGTTATTTGTATTTAATTTCTTTTTGTATCATTTTTCAAATAGTTTAATTTATTCACTACCCAGAATCACTGATTTGAGACAGGCATCTATGCAAAGTCAGTCAGTCAGTCAAATAGTCAGTCAGTCAGTCAATCAATCAATCAATCAATAATGTACATTTTACTTGTTCTCTATGACCATTTCCAGTTACTTACGGATGTTCCCTCGCCAAATGGTGACTCATGATGACTCATAATAGCTTTACATTTTATGTTATCTTAGATAGATCTGTTCTGTGCAAAGCAAAAATATAAAGTTTCTACCAAATGCCAACCTTCTAATTTTTTACTGTCACCTTTACAAAGAACTGTAGGTTTTCTTAATCTGCATCGTTTCTAAAACATATGCATTTCCTTTTTTCTTCCTGTAAAATATGGACTTTATTCTGGCACAGAATGTAAATAGAGAATATGTACAACCATGATAGTAGAACTCTGTGTTCCCAACTGTGGAATTGGCTCTCCAGGCAATTCAGCTAGCACTGATATTATAGCTGTTTTTATTTGGCACTTTCAAACTGTCCTGCTCACTCAAACCTGTGGTGGCAAAAAATATGAGTCTACTTCTCATTTTAGTGGATCTTTAAAGCTGTCCTACTTAAATACATCTTCTTTGTCATCCTGGCCCATTTAAAAGCTCAAGATTGCATTCTTTAAGGCTATATTGTTTAATCTAATTGAAATATGCCTTGAAAGCCAGCCTTGCTGGAAAACTTAAACAAGGTCAATTTAGAACTATTGTAACGCTACCTTTATGCTGCAAAATCTTTGCAGAAACCTAAAATGTTCAGTAATTCTAGCAAGATTAACATCCACAAACTTATTGTGTATTAATGTAATTCTAGCAAAGAAGTTCAATGGCCACATTATTTATAAAATGAAAGATTTCTAAATAATTCATTCTTCCTTTTAGCTACATGAAATGTGCTTTGTTTAAATAATTGTACACTAAGTAATAGAGAATGTTCCCTATGCAGAATTTTCTATTATCTCATTTCTGATTGTTCTGATGGAAAGCAGTCATTTGTACTTTTTTTATATAGCTTCCGGCACCTACCCCTTCAATGGACTTTACTTTTCATTGGAAAAAGCTAATAGGCAAATCAATAATGATTTGAAGTCATTGATTTTAATGAATTGCTTTCATCCTTAAAATTTATTGCATATTTCTGTCATCTGCTAACTGACTAAATATTTGGTGTGAATAAGGTTCAAATATAACAGAAGAGAATTAAAAAGAGAGAAGGACAAAAAACAAGTTTGCAAATATTTTCTTGCAAATTTGCCTTTGTGGTGTTACAGAATCCACAGATTCTAGTCCTTAAATAACATTCATCATACATACATACATACATACATACATACATACATACATACATATATATATATATGGATGGTTGAGTATTGGCAAAATTTATGAGCTGTTGGGATTCCTGAATAAGGTTTATATCATTGGCATCTGAGCAAACCTTGATGACAAAAAATATATGACAAAACGTGTGATGAAATACCATGATGGGAATACTTGGCTTTTACGCTCACATATTGATGTCGGAGGCAAGTGCACAAATCACTTGGGTGGCTCTGTGATATTAAAACAAATGTTTCATCATTTGCACCTCCTTGCCACTATGTGGGGATAACCACAATACTAAGAGTGAGAGATTATTGGAAAACTCACAAGGTTTAACACAAAATTTTGATCACTTTTTCAAAAACAAGAAGAAATCTTGCACAATGATGTCTTCCATCTTAAAAGACTGCTGATCCCTCATGCAGAAAACTCTTTGCTTTAAGGTACTGGTGTGTAGGGAAGATGTGTTTTATCCATTTGATTCATGAATGTTCATTTGTTACTTGCAGGATAAAAATTAAAACATGAAAAACACGAAATCTGGATATCCAGGAATCTGCGAAGAGCTATAAGAAGTATTATTTGTAATGTTTGAATCTACAATACTTGCTATTTCTCAACTGAAAATTTGTATAGTGGTTTCTTTTTCTTCATTTTGTTACAGAAATTAATTATTGGAGCAGGAATGAAGAATATCAGGGCTTAATTCTCAGCCTAAAACTAAAAGGGAGAATATATGTAATGTATAACCTATAATTCCACTACAGAAGTAGCAAATAAAGCAAATAAAGGAAAAATTCACATCATTAGCAAAGATAACAGTAGGATTGGGACTGAAATTTGCAATCTAATTAATACAGATTTCATCCTCAGAGCATGAAATTCAAATAAACTTTGAAGTTATGCATTTAGTGTATTTCATATTTAATGATGGTTCTTCTGTTCTCACACCAAGGCAATATACAAAATGTAACAAAACCATTCAATTTTGCAGCTACTAAGATTGTTGAGTGAGCAGGCACAAAAACAGCCAGGGAAGTGTTTGAAGCCTGGGAAACAGGGTCCTCATCAGTCAATCGGAGTGCTGATTTACTACCGGCTTATCACATATTTAGGAGGCAAGGGCCTGGCAGTACAAGCAAACAACAGTCAATGACCCAACAGGCACCATATAAATACCACACACAAAACAGCCCAAAGCAGACACTCGGCTAAAGACAAGTTCCCTAAAGATGGAGTCCAGCACCAGTCCGAAAGCTTAGAAGACAAAACCTCTGGTCCTGATTTCTGACTCAGATTGGATCCTGCAATATTATCTTGGGACATGTCTACTGAAGCAATCGTATTTGTTAAATAATAATAATAATAATAATAAACTTTATTGTCATAAACTTTATTGTCAACAAAATTTACTTGACACCCAAAGACCAGGTCCCACACACATAATCACCAGCACGTTCCCACCCACCACAATTCCCTACCCCTAAAACCACCCAAACATCTACACAACGCTGATCTATTATGATCAATAACATATTGGTGCCATATCTTCATCCCTGGTTTGTAAATTGCTTTCAATGTGTTATGAAAAAGCATACAGCATTAAGTATACAAATGGATTGTAACTCAGATCTTGGAATTTTATAAAATAAATGATATAGATTTCATGAAATAGTCTCTTCTAGGAATAAAGAAGGCAAAAAAAATGTACAGAGTGTGGGGAAAGCATATGGAACATACTCAGTGTACAATAAAGTTCCAACTTAACCATTTTATGGCATGTAGCTGTGAGAGTTCTTGTTGCACTTTTGTATCAGTGATGAGCATTCTCATTTGAAATCTGATTTTTATTAATATAGATAACGGCAGCCGGTTAAGCAGAACAGCTAGGGAAATAAAAATGTATTTTACATTGATATTCATATGGTTATTGGTGTTGAAAGAATCTGTAGTACTTGGGGGCTACAGCTCTATGAAATTTCCATGACAAGTTGGAGGAAGTAAAGCTGTATTATTCATAACAGCAGGAAGCTAAATCTAGGAATCTCTTTTTTACATGGAAAAAAAACAATGTGGTCAAGATTCTGTAATAAATCAGAGGGTGGGTGTTTTTTCTTAATAGAGAATGTTTTTAATATTTTTCTTTTGTTCTAAGCCAAGAATTTTAAGGAGCATCTTTGGAATTCCTTTGATGAATGTTGCAGCAAGAGAAAGAGAAAATAAAAAGCTGGTATCCTGAACAAACGCTTTTTTAAAATGTTACAATATCAAAGTAATTAAAGAAGAACAAAAATATAATAGAGCTGTGTTAACAATATTGTGGCTTTAAAATTTAATCAAAAGAAAAAGAAGAAAAAAAGCCCAATCCACATCTAGATGGCACCTTTTTTAGGGCTACTTATTAAACTTGGAAGGATACAAGAATTTTTTTATTTTTTTTTTGTTGTTGTCAGGGATGGTTAGATGTTTCAGCATCTGTTTTACCACCATACTTTCCATAAACATGAACCCACCAATCTGGATTTAAGGTCTTAGAAATAGGTGCTCCATACTTATTTTAATTCAGTTCTCAGAATAATGTTATGACATCATATAAGAAAAAGATTGGTCATTGCCAAGCTTAATTCTAGATTTAGAAAAGGCTAAGATTTGCAGGAGTTAAAAAAAAATTAGGGAAAAACAGAAACTATATGGGAAAGATGCTTCAAAATCAGGAGGAAATATAATAAGTATTCAAAAATGTTATTTTTTTAAACAAACCACAAACTCTGGTTTATTTCTTTTCTTACTACTGGATGTGGAAACTATATATAGACATATAGCTACCAAGAATTTAATTTCAGATTGAAATGTAGCAGTGTGTTAAACTGCAAAAATCTTAATACTCAAACTCCCTTGTGGATAGTGAATTCTCAATAGGGGCATTATTAATTTCAAAGAGTCTGTTGGATTCAATAAATGTAGGACTGAAAACCTTGCACACTGCATGGATATGTGACCATGCAGTTAAATTGTTGTTATCCCTGCACTGATAGGTACCATAACAGAGCTGAAAACTTGGTGGAAGGGGATTGGGATTAAGTACAGTGAGTCCCTATTTAACAACCGGACAGTTAATGACTATTCAAAGTTTTGATAGACTCAAAAAAGTTTCTTACAATCTATGTTGTAAGAAGTTATGTCTACTGCACCCTACCAAGTCATATGATCACATTTCAAGCGCTTGTCAACTGGCGGCATTTACAACTGGTTGTACTTTCTATGGTCACATGACTGTAGCTTGCAAAATGTTTTGCCGCTTTCTGGGTTTTTTCTTTCTCAGGAGAATGGATTCATTTAGCAACCATGTGGCTTACTTAACTACCATATGATTTGTCTGTGGTGACTTACTTTATTTTGGTTGTAAATTATTGAAGTTATTAAGACAAGAGCCTGAGTAGCGTAGGGGAGTAATGCCTCCTACAAAGGCAGCATTTAAGATCCAGCTGCTGCAATTACTTGCGAGTTCAATCCCAGGCAGGCTCAAGGTTGACTCAGCCTTCCATCCTTTATAAGGTGGGTAAATTGAGGACCCAGTTTGTTGGGGGCAATAAGCTGACTTTGTAGAAATATAAATATACAAAAGTATGAAGACTATTGCTTAACACGCTGTAAGCTGCCCTGAGTCTCCGGAGAAGGGCGGCATATAAATCAAATTAAAAAAAAAAATTAAGCAAGTTACCACGTGGCCTACTTGATTTTATGACCACTCTTTACTATGATTGTAAAGAAAGTCATCACCATCTTTAGGCTTAGGCAAATCATATGGTTGTTAAGACAAAATATTCTCATTAAGTGAGTCCATTCAACTGAATGGGTATTTCTTGCTAGAAACTGCAGAAGCATGGCAAATCACAGACACATAACTAGGAGAACTGCAATTGATCATAAATGTGAGCTGCTTGTTAAGTGCCTAAGATGCAATTACACGATAACACAATTGTCTGTGTGTGTGTGTGTGTGTGTGTGTGTGTGTGTGAAAGTCATAGCCTTGAGAATGGGTTGTAAGTAATTTTCTTAGTCCATCATAACTTTGAATGGTTATCATGTGACCAGCCATTGTGAAGACTATTTGTATCAGTTGTCAAAGTCCATACATATGGAAGTCCAAGTAGCTTCTTTATAAGGAATCACTTTATGATGAAATAATCAAGATCTGAAATAAACACAGATAGAATCTCAAATAAAAGCTTTAAATGTATTTTTGGATTGATAGTTGCAAAGCTGGGAAGTTGTACATTTCTTTGGTTTTGCCTGCTGCACCATGAATGCTGCATATTCTTTTTTTATCCCTTAACCCAGTGGTGGGCTTCAAAATTTTTTACTACCGGTTATGTGGTTGTGGCTTGGTGGGTGTGGCATGGCTTGATGGGCATGGCATGGTGGGTGTGGCAGGGGAAGGATACTGTAAAATCTCCATTCCCACCCCACTCCAGGGGAGGGATACTGCAAAATCCCTATTTCCTCCTGATTAGTTGGGACTCTGGAGGCAGAGAATAGATGGGGACAGGGACAGTCAGAGGTGATATTTACCAGTTTTCTGAACTATTCAAAATTTCCGCTACCGTTTCTCCAGAACTTGTCAGAACCTGCTGAAACCCACCTCTCCCTTAACCACACTCTTCAGAGTCCTCTTCCAAACAACAACTCAATTAAACCATCTTTATACATTGGTGTTTCATTCTCCACTATAAAATATGTATTAGACATGGTTTTGTCACTGTGAAAGAATAGAGAAAAAATATGTTTTCTTCTGCAAGAAAATTACATTTTTATTATCTTTGTATTTGATACTGGTATCAAAGCCTCTAGTAAACTGTGATAAACAGGTTTGACATTTCTGTCTCCTACTTTGCCATCCTCAAAGTAGGTTCACAAGAAAATACATACATTTAGAAATGATGAACCTCTCTTTGAGTTGTATGTTTTCTTTTTACATACCAAAGCATCACACTATTCCTTTTTGGGTAGCATTGGACTTATTTTAATGTTTCATCTGATAAACTGAACTTTCACTTCCATAGAACAGAGTGACCAAAACATAATATTGTTCACATTATGACTTATTTTTTTGTTCTGTGCAACAATGCATCTAATAGCATTGTTAGTCTATGACCATAGTAAAATTTTAGTTTTATTAGTCTATGACCATAATAAAATTTTGATTTGATTTGATGTCTTTACATTTCTCCATTCATTTTTTTTTCATTTTAGTAAATATTCTAGTAAGGTGAACAATTTAGCTAGTTGTTTAGTAGTTTTGTTATCATGCAATAATTTTTCATTATTGACTCCATTTTTTCCATCAAATACCACCTTGGTCTGTGATACATTATTGTTCCAACATACATTCCTTGTTGCATCATCTACATGCTACTAAAACTCAGATTCTTGGAACCTTTTATTGGGTGAAACAGTGTCCCACAGGACAAAGTTTTTTGAACCAAGGTGCCTCAAATGGATGTCTCCAAAATCCAGGACTCATGACTCCTGTGGAATTGAAATTTGGAAAATTTTATAAAACACTTCATGACTTAAAATTATCATAAAATGTTTGTGACATAATGCAAAATATCATAAAACATTTCCTCTGTTGATGTTTGACTGTTCTACACATCTCAACATGGGCTATTTTCAAGACAGATCTATCTCCAAATGTATCTCAGCTTTTCCAGTGAAGGCAGTACATTACAAGAAAGTCCAGTTGCCTCCTGAAAAAGCACCTTTGGGACAACCATGACCTGGATGACTGAGAATCTCTATAGATTGTTACAAGCTCTGCCATTGCATTGAGGAATCTGGTAAGAAAATATCTTTGAAAGGATGATGCAGGGGGTGGATTATATAGTACATTCTAATATCCACTGTAAATGGTGTGGCTTCTCAGGCAACAGCATCATCTGCAAACGAAAGTACCCAAACATTCACATCCCCAACCAATAAACCTTGATGGAAGGCGTCTTGGAGACTTAGAGACTAACATTTATTTCACGCATTTTGTTTCCTCCTTTTGGTATATCATTCTAATTCTCAAAGAAATCTCTAAAATATATCTTCAAGCATTCTCTCACTCTCAGACCCACAGTTTCATTCCAAATCACTTCAACACTCATTTTTCTTACAAGTCCATTCACGCTGCTGGAGCTTCTTTGTTTAGTTATCTTCACTCACTCCCAAAGCAATGTTTTATTTTCAACAAAATTGCTCTGCATTTTCTCTGCCTCTTAACAATTCCTTGTTTTGGATTACATTTTTTTGCAGTTACCTTTTTCTCAAATCATACATGCTGTACAATATCTCATTCTTATTTTTTGTAATCATAATTCTCTTGCATGCACATTTTCTCAAATTTTTCATTATATATGATAATTTTGTATTATTACATGGTCTCATATTATATTTTCTCATCTGTCAGGTCCACATCATATCCTGTCTTTCTGTTGGAAGTGGGGTGTGGGTGGGAGGAAGGAGGGCTTTCATGCTTTTGCTTTTGCTGTAACCGGGAATTAGGGAAGGGGGTTATTTTTGAAGACAGAGCAGACTCTCTCCCTGCCAGTTCCAGCTTGTTTTCAAGGCCATCATGTCCCAAGAGTGAACCTGCCTAGTACCTCAGAGTTCTCAAAACAATATTGCAGCAACACAATAGCTGCTGGAGGACTGGTCAGGGGTGGAATGGGATCTTTAGGCTCCCACTCTTGCCTCCAGTCTCCAGTCTTCCACCTCAGCTCAATTACAGCCAGTTTTCCTCCTCCGCTGTCCCTCCCCTGCCAGCCAATTGGATGGCAGGTAAAGCCATGGTGCTTCTGCCTGCCAGCGCGTGATTGGGTGATTGGCGATTGCAGGGACTTTGGGGCTGTGGGCACGCAGCAGGCAAACAGCGGTGATGTGAGGCTTCTGGAATTGTGGGGCATATGGCAGAGCATGACTTCTGGCGAGGGATGCAGAGGCAAAACTGCCCTTTTGGCATCAGGCGTACAGTCAGTTCAGGCGTAGAGGCAACAGAAGGGAGTGTGGACAAAAAGGGAAGCTGCTGCTCTGCAGGGTTTGTTTGTTTTTTCTTAAGATGGCAGAGGCTCCGGGCAGAGTTGGCAACAGGCAGGCAGTGGTGGGCAGAGGCTACCCATTTCAACTCCCCCTGTTGTTGCCTTTGAGCCTGGGCTCTGGCCTGATGCTACTGCCGTTCACCTGCTGTGTCCCCACACACAGCCCCAAAGCCCCTGCAATCGCCTATCACCCATTGCACGCTGGCAGGCAGAAGCACCATGGCTTCTGCCTGCCACCCGATTGGCTGGTGGCTATTTGACCTGTGCAAACAAAGGCTCAGATCAAAGGGTGTCTTGGTGAATGGATTGGGCTGAAGAGCATGGGCAGAGGGCCAGGGGCCCATTGGCCGGGGAGAATTACCGAGGGAGGGCCAGAAGGGGAGGAAAGCTGGCTGTAAATGGGCTGAAGCAGGAGGCTGGAGGCAAAAGAGGCATGGCCAAGGTGGGAGCCTAAAGGTCCTAGATCCCATCAGGGAGTTGAGTTTGGGGATGAAAGAATTGCTTTGTACTTCGCGTGGGCTTTTTCAGATTTCGCCTGACTTAACTGCAATCAAAGTTTCTCAGTAAATGTTTTTTTTTTTTTTAATTCAAGTCAATGGAGTCGAGAATCTTGCTTTCCTGAGGGACCAGCTGGGGCAGATCCTTACATTATCTTTTTAAATTAATTTTTCGGCTAAGCAATAGTTTTCATAGTTTCCATTACTTTAATAACACACTTATTTTGAATTAACAATCTTCTAATACTTCTGTCAGTGTTCCAGAGCTGACATAGAAGCAATGAGAAAAAAGTCTGACATTTCACCTAGAAAAACCTTTCGGTGAATTCAGTCTCCTGGGAGACGCATGGGAGGGGTGACATTCCTGTGAGCTGATGAGACAGGTAAGAGGAGAATGATCTGGAAGACACCCAATGGGGGGCAGAGAATGGGAAAGGAAAGGGAGGGTTTTGGATAGAGGGGCCAATACTGTCTGCATGGTTGCCAGGCACGGGTGCATTGCTCAATAAAGAGAATATTTCCTAAAGTTTGATGCTTGGAAATCAACTTTATTCTAGAGAATGAAACCAAAATCCTGACAACTTCTTCATTATAATGCATTCTTTGTATTTCAGCAGTATTTCTACTTTTTATTTTTATTCACTTTCCTTTCATGTTCAATTTTTTAGGTGGTTCTTGGCACTACCTAAAAGTGATCTGCTCCATATTGAGAGTCATTCATTTATCTTTAATTTTTAATATTATTTCTCATAATATTTTATCTCAAAAATCACACACGCACTAATAGATTTATGCTTTAAATATGTATTCAGATTTTTTTCTTTCACCCAAAAAAGTCACATTTTAATTCATTCTTAGGTCTTCAAATAGCACAATAATTTTTTGCCTATTCATGATTTATTCCTCCCCCTCCCCCCCATCCAAATCTATTCATGCCACCTAACAAAATAATCTCTTCTTCTGAGGTGAATTAATTCAGTTTTTTGCACATTTGCCCCAAAATTCATCTATAATTCTTGCATTATCTTTATTTACTGAAATATAATTTGCAGCTATCACTAACTTATATATTCCTAAAGTCATAATTATTCATTATAAACTAGATTACACCAATTCATCATTTCTGGCATACGTTTTAACTTTTTCATTGATCATTAAATTTACACCTTCACTTTCCTCCATGTTTGCATCAGAATAACAGAACAGAATAGCAAAGTTGAAAGGGACCTTTGGGGTCTCCCCTGTTCAGGAAGGAAACCTATACCATTTCAGACCAATAGTTGTCTTATCTCTTTTTAAAAACGACTTGCCTCCAGTGTTGGAGCAATTGCAATTTCTGGAGGCAAGTCGTTCCACTGATTCTGTCAGGGAATTTCTCCTTAGTTCTAGGTTGCTTCTCTCCTTGATTAGTTTTCACTGGACAGGATCAGGCCAAGATCTCTCATATGTATTCCTTTCTTTCCCTTCTCTTTTTTCATAAATACATCATATAACTTTATAATGTAACATACTTTTTGCATTTCATTTGCTAATTCACATGCTTTGCTTTTACTCTTCTTAGTTCAAATTTGCATTCTTCCGTATCCCATGATTATCATGAGATGGGTCTCTAAATATTAGCCACATATTATACCTTTGATATATTAAGGATTTCTTATAGCACTTTTTATTAACATAGACAACTCCTGTGTCACATGCAATATTCCATACTAATGGTAAACCTAGTTCAAACATGTCAGATTTGGCTCATTTGATAAATAAGCCACAAGTGCCACAGAAATCAATTTTGGAAACATATTGATAGTTTTTTATACGGGCTAAATTAGCTATATGTAAGGTATTGACATACCCTTAGGAAGCTTTTTCAAAAGGGGGCAAATAGCAGGATTATTAGCATAGCTCTGTTATTATTGATGATAATGTAATGCTTCATCAATGGATGCCAGATGTAGGTTTTTTTAAATCATCCACTTTAGAATACATAAAATTTATTACCAGAGAGATTTGTAGATGTACTCAGTAATTTTCTGAAAGAGTTCTGCTTTACAAGCATTTCATAAATCAAATATATGGGAATCCGTATCTTAGCTAGCATATAACTTTCCTTATATATTAAGGTAAATATATATGTATAAGAATGAAATATCTAAAGATTCTAAACAATTTGACATCCAAAATATTCTCTGACAACTGTTTGGAAACCCAATAGTAAGTTGGTAAGAAGACATAGTAAGCTAAAGTAACAAATTAATTACTACCATTAGTTCTATAAAAATTATTTTGGCAGCCTAGATCTCTGCATTTATCTAATTATCTTACATAAATATTGTTTTCAAGTGCCTTATTCTATGTTTGTCAGTCATTTGCAGAGTACAGCAATGCAGTTGATATATACTGGCATAATGATATTCCCTCTTTAAAAATGATAGGAGAAAAAGCCAGCTTTGTTGGCATAAACACTCTAATTATTCACATAGTTTGAGGCAGTAGCTATGCACATATTTTAATGAACGTGCAAATTCACATCCTTAATAGGACGATAGTAAACACAGGACTCTGGGATTTTGCCAGCCCCATTGGCTTTATAAGTGCCATCCATGTCATTTGCCACACTCTATTTGTCCTTTTTGTAGCCAAGAAGTTCAAATAGCAGCTCATATTTATACATGAGCAGATCTGCTTTGAATGCCCTTTGGGTTGAACGATGGAATATCAATCAAATTATTGCTGTTGCCCACCACATTTGAAATTGCAAATAATTTTGGGAACATTGTAGAAAGTCACTATTTTCTACATGGATGTTGTTTTTATACCCTCTTCTCTTCTATAGTTGTTATTACAAATTTAGTGCAGCGGTAGAATATGCTGGAAGTTTTTGGTAAACATGCTGTAACAAATTTTCAAAGCCATATTCTGCAGGCATTTCCTACCTTGTTTTATCATTTGAAAAGCAATCAAACCCCAAAGCCAAACAAACAAACACACAAACAACAACAACAAAAAAGGAATGATAGTTTTGTGTACTTTCAATAGCATCTACCAAACTGCTAGCAAATAATAGCTTTTTGATCCGTCTGGAGTAGATTTCAAGGAGTATGGGAATTGGAAAATGGGCATAGTGGAGAAGGGAGCAGGATCCTGGGTGCACCTACTAGAAGGATGGTAGATAAAATTCTTTTCACTAGTTATAATAGAATACAATCAACAGCAGAAGGCATCCTTGAATATAACACTTTGTCTGCAATTCTTAAAGTACTTATAGCAATAGCAATAGCACTTAGACTTATATACTGCTTCGTAGTGCTTTTACAGCCCTCTCTAAGTGGTTTACAGAGTCAGCATATTGCTTCCAACCATCTGGGTCCTCATTTTACCCACCTCAGAAGGATGGAAGGCTGAGTCAACCTTGAGCCAGTGAGATTTGAACTACTGAACTGCAGCTAGCAGTCAGCTGAAGTAGCCTGCAGTACTGCACTCTAACCACTGTGCCACCTTGGCTCTTATATTATTAAGATTTGTCTTAGTAAAAACAATCAGACTTATATCTGAACAACATATGCAGAATAGCATTTTGCAAGTATATTTTTCTGCTTACACTACTACTAAAAAGAAATCAAACATTTTTTTCAGTTTTGATATTTCTGAATGTTTTAGTCATTTTTTATCTGTACCTCTTAGAAAACTGATTTCAAGATTTTGTGAAAACTCTCAAAGCCATTGACTGCCAAAGATATGGAGAAATTAAGAAACTAGTAAAACAAAGGTGCACACAGCTTGTTTTCTAGAATTTCTAGACTTTCCCCAGAATTTGTTTCAAATTACCTGTTTCTAATCTTAGAGCATCATTTGTTGAATTAATCATCATCAACAGTTTTTTCAGAACGGAAATTCTCCAAGGAAATGCTAGTTTTTTAAAAAGGTGCTTAATGGAAAACTAAATCTTGGAGGAAGTCTCAGGAGCAGGATATCAACCTTCTGTTTTATAGTATACCTGAAGATAAAAGTATGTTTGCTATGCTTTTGTCCCTTGTATTTGAAAGTCAACTTTTAATACTTCTTTTCAAAAGAGTTTTTTTTAAATTGCTTTAAAATTCCAAATCATGCCTTCTTGCTAATAGACTGTTCTGGGGATAACACAAAACAGTGTATACTAATAGGAGAGTAACTTTCCTTTTCCCTCAAGTTCCACATCTGTTTTTCTCTTCCTTCAAAATTGCCATAGGGAGAAATATATCAGCAACTTTCCTCTCTTGAATTTTTATTCTTTTTTTATTCCTTCATTAGATTATATCTTATCATTTCTCCTTTCTCTTGTTTTTTTCTCAGCAATGACATTCATGGGGAGATTGCTTAGGCTGAGGGAGAGCAATTAGCTCAAGGTCATCCAGTTAGCTTTCAGGTGTACATGTAGATCTGAACCTGTGTCTCTTCAGTCCTAATTCATTTCTTTACAATATCACTTTGGTTTTCTGTATCTTGACCAGGGGTTTCAAACTGGCGGCCCATAGGCCAGATGCATCATGCGCAGGCCACACCCACCCCAGCTCCACAAAGGGAAAAAATGTTGTAAAACATCATGTGATGGCGATGTGACCCTGCGAGGTTGACACCTTTGTGCTAGATTAACTCAATTTATTAACATAAAATATTCAGAAACAAATATTGGTCCAGGTACTTATGTCTGTTCATCTATGTATGCTTGTATAGACATGTATATGTATATGTGTGTGTGTTTATTTACGGAATTTATCTTCCACCTATTTTGCAGTAGCAATTCTGGGTGGCTGATATTTAAAACATCATACCAAACCAATCTTGCTTGAGGAATCATTATTTCCTTGCTGTTAAGACTTGCATATCTGACTGCATGCTACAAAGAAGCATATGTTGAAGTAAACTAAATTGTATTTGAATAGAAGATAATATATATACCCAGTGGTTGAACTTGGAGCCCTTGGTGCTTTCTGAGTTTGGTTGTTTGATTGCAGACATTTAATTACCCAGTTAGGTAACATCATTTGTGCAAATAAGTGTGGGGTTTGCTCTCTGTATATATGCAGTAACTTACCCTGCCAGTTTTCTCTTTGGAAGTTCCTTGAATAAGGTTTTGTTTTCTGCTTGATAGTCTCATCTAATGTTAATTCCTGCTAGGCATTGGCTATTGGAAAGATGTGTTCTGGTAGTTTCCTTTCTTTCTTAGCATTTTTATTATCTATTCTGAATGGTATGTAAATATGGTTTATTTCTGTGTCTACTCATGACTGATTCACCTGAATTTGAAGCTTCCAGGAATTCACCAGCTGTTTTGGATTTAGCTTGGTCTAGGATACTCAGAGTTTCCCAGCTGAAATTA
Organism: Masticophis lateralis; assembly: GCA_030761175.1. NCBI lineage: Eukaryota > Metazoa > Chordata > Lepidosauria > Squamata > Colubridae > Masticophis > Masticophis lateralis. The sequence goes on from JAUDYJ010000006.1 coordinate 68,492,435, forward strand.
TAATTGAGTCTCTCTATGTGTTATTAGATTAAGAAGATTTCATTGTGCCTTCTGACTGCTAGTTGTCACTCATGGATGTAAATTGGATAAAATAATAAATAAATAAAAATAATGGATGCACTTTGCTAGTCTTCAGTCTATCTGGCCTATATAATGGCTGTTACAGTCCTTTCACTGAATATCGTAGATGGCTCTGGTGGTTTTGTTTTTTAATTCTTGGGCTACTAGGTTATTTTTTTACTTAAGATGTTTTGGAATGCTTTAGTTGGTCTGTCTGCTACATTAATGCTGTGTGATTGTAATCTGTTGTAATAATCTATTATATTTGCATACGAGCCACTTAGTGATAGTTTATTTATTTTGAGTCTGTGCTGTTCCTCATTTTTTTCTACACTTGTATATGGAATTTTTTTAACAATACTCTTAAATTAGCAGCCAGGAGTTGACTAACATGTTTTTCTGGCTGACTGGTCTCCCTAGCTTCAATAGATTCCTAAGAAAAAAGCCAATGCAGAACTGGCTGCTGCATGTTTGGTTCTCACTGATGGCTGTAATTTTGCAATCAATTAATTTGTATGGGCAATACACACACATTTAAATAAATATCCATTAAATCAGAGGGACCTTCTACCATGCTATTGCAGTCTCCATCTTGAATTTTTTTTAATCAACTGCAAGATTTATGTGGCAGTGGTAGGGTTGGCTATTAAAGAACAAACTACTCTAAACCAGCTCTACTTTGAAAAAAGCAAGTTTATTGCTTTTGCAATGTAGTGCAATATATCTTGTATTATATTTTAGCATTTTTAATGCTAAAAAAATAAGCATCAGAGAAGAAGCTATCCTAGTATTCTTGACCACAATATCAGGTTTCTATATAAAATGTTGTTTGCGTCTTTTTTAAATGCACGTTTCAGTTTGTATTCTGAACTACTACTATACCAGGCTTAAGTTTATCATCTCATTGAGAACTGTGTCTTAGTTGAAATGCACGAAGCTTAGGAACTTTTAATTTTCATGAATTCTAATTGGATTTTGAAGAGTACTGAAAGTTTAAGTGAATATTTCCAGCTGCTTCCACCTATGTAAATAAAAAGGCAACCTTTAATAAATTGAAAATAATGTCATTGCTGATGGACTGATCAGTCATTTTTATAATCTTTCTTCCCCCCCCCCTTTTTATTTTCCGAGATCTTTTCCCAAAAAAATGTTCTTTATGTTTTTTTAGAGCATTTTGAAATATGTGCAATATAAGGTTCTTTATAACTCTGAAGTCTTTCTATTAAACTCAGCTGTGCTGACTTGTTATTTAATATTAGCATATGTCTCATTAGGCGTCTTATTTCTCAAATGACCAAATTATTTTTTAAAATAATAGGGAAGTATCCTGTTATTTGTGTGCTTTTAAAAACATCTGCCTCTTTTGGATTTAAGCATGCCTCTTATTTTTCTTCTGCCCTTCATTTAAGAGTACTAATTATTATACCGAGACAAGGACAATTCCAATTACATTATTCACTACATCATAATAAACATTTACAGGATCGCCTTCTGCCACTGATAGCCTCCCACCGACCAATTTGCTCCCACAGAGAGAGTCTCCTCAGGGTGCCGTCAGTCAAACAGTGTCAACTGGCGACCCCCAGGGGGAGAGCCTTCTCTGTGGAAGTACCCACCCTCTGGAATGAATTGCCCCCAGGACCTGCGCACCTTCCGCCGCACCCTTAAGACCCTTTTATTCTAGCAAGCTGGCCTGGCCTAAGAAGGATTCACAAATGGGGTATTTTAATTGGTGGGTTTTAAATCTGAGGGCCAAAGCATTTAATTATTTTTAAAAGTATTTTAAATTTTGTATCATGGCTGTGCACCACCCTGAGTCCTTCAGGAGAAGGGCAGTATAAAAAACTGAATGAATGAATGAATGAATGAATGAATGAATGAATGAATGAATGAATAAATCAGCAAAAGATAAAAAGAAGAGGAATGATGAACCTTTGGCTTTCTAAATACTGTATTGTTGGAATACAATTCGTTTCACTAATAGTTCACCTTGCTAGCTAAAGCTTATGGGAGCTAGATTTCAACATCATTTAGAGATCCACAGATTCTTTACTAGTTAAGGAGCAGACAGAAACTGTAATTAAGTTCCATATCTTTTTCTGGGTGGCAGCTACAAATAAACAGAAAAATGACTTTCTACAAGAAAATCATGCACATTTGGGAGGGGAAGGAAGACTCAAGGGTAGGTCAGGAAAAAAAAGTGGGTAAAACAATGCAAAAATGAAATGTATTTAATTTTAATACAATTGAAACTAATTAAATACAATTGCATTAATACGTCCCAGGTATTTAATAGGTTTTCTTCTCTATTGTATTACAACTACAAACCAGACCCATTTTTAGAAGGTGTCTGGAGGTCATAATTATGTTCAGGGAATGCAAGAGCTTGAAACCACCATTCTGTGAATCCTTTATTCTGTACGTTTTGTTTACCAATAAACTCAAAGATAATCACAATCTCTGCTTGTTAGAAATCAGATCTAATTATGTATATATTTCTAATTTCTCCATCAAGTTACAGCTGTTATACAAACAGCAACAAATATGATTTCACCTGGAATTAAATTTTCTATCTTCCACTTATTTCTATTTCATTAGAAATCTCTAATTAGTATTACTATTTTTTTTTAAAAAAATAAATTATTGAAGCTGTCAAAAACATCACTTTAGTATAGTTTTATTATGTACTAATCTTGACTATTGACTTCATTTGATTCTTTTCAAAGACATGGGGCAGTGTGGTGGCTCAGTTGTTAAGATGCCGGGCTTGTCTGCTGGAAATCAAACAGCCCAGGTTTGAGACCCAAGCAGCCTGCAATAGGGTGAGTTCCCGTCCTCAACCCAGCTCCTGCCAACCTAGCAATTTCAAAGCATGTAAATGTGAGTGGATAAATAGATATCACTTCAGCAGGAAGGTAACAGTGCTCTGAGATGTCATGCTGGCCACATGTGAAAATGTCTTTGGAAAGTGCTGGTTGAATGGCCTTGAAATGGAGATGAGCACTGTCCTCTAGGGTCAGCAATGACTGGTGGAGTAAAATCCACAGGAACTCTCCTTTTTCTAAAGACATATTCCTAAATTATATTCCAGGAAGAGCCTCTGAGTACAATAAAATATATATGGCTTATCTAAAATGGTTTTCAGCTATTCAATTTCTGTAATGATTGACATAAGCTTTCATTATTCCTGATTTGCCACCATTTTACTTATGTTTAAGTTAATGAAGGTATTATCGAAATAATTTGAAAGTAATAAACAGAAAAGACCCTCAGGGTCGTTCAGCAATAAATACTGAAACAATGTAATGCGCTAAGGAATGTTTTATTCAGCATTTTGAAAATCTATCACAAATAAATTGAAGGTGTTTTTTTTTTAAAGAAGGTGATTAAACGGATTGAGCATAACCTCCAGGAGGAACTGTTCAGATATACACCATTCCTGTTGCCTTGACTGCAAAGATGCAACTTTAACCTGTGAAGAATAGCTTGCATTCTAAGAAGATCAGAATTACTTTTCCTCTCTACATTATATGTTAATGATTTCTCTATCAATTTTGAGAAGAAAATAAATGTTGAACCAGATGATGGTATAAAATGAAAAAGAAAGAAAGAAATATTGTAATAATCTAAACAGTGGACTTGGTCTCAACTGAAACAAACATAGCACCCCACAATTGCTAGTAAATCAAGTGGTAGAGTTGATAAGGCAATTAAAACTGACAAGTGTAAAAGATTAAAAGAAGGGCTTGCTCCATTCCTCCTCCTCATTCATTGTGTTATAAAAATTTATACTGGGAGAACTTTCTTTTTTCTTTTTTGTTTATTTTTTTTTCCATCAGGTAGATTAACACAAGTTTTGAAGCTCTATCATTTTGAAAGATGCCCATAAAAAGTGGACATGCTGGAGAAAATAAGTGGTTGATGAGGCAACACAGACAGTAGAATTTGTTTAATTTAACTTGTATTAAAAATTAAAACGAATAAAGTAAGAGAACACTCAATTGGCAGATTCAATGAAACTTTAATAATCTTCTGGGAGATTTTCTTGTAACAGATTTGATTATTGGATATCAGAGCAATTCCTTCATAAACAATTATGTAGATGACTCCTGTCCCTGGGGCAGCATCACTGGCTTTCCTCTTCCATTTATCAGTATCTATGCTCTCGGGACCCATCTTCTACTTTCAGAGGAACATAGAAATATGTAATTAATGGAATACAATTTACTACTGATTATGGGAGAATAGCAATAGCACTTAGACTTATATACTACTTCACAGTGCTTTGCAGCCCTCTGTAAATGGTTTACAGACTCACCATATTGTCACCCAACAATCTGGCTCCTCATTTTACCTAGTTCAGAAGGATGGAAGGCTGAGTCAACCTTGAGCCGGTGAGACTTAAACTGTCGAACTGCTGGCAGAATTAACCTGCAATACTGTGTTCTAATCACTGCGCCACCATGGCTCTTGTAAAATGAACAGTTCCTTCTGTTCATGCAAAAGGTTTTAATAGTAAACTCTTAAGAACTGTGTTGAACCTGTATATTCTGAAGTCCCATGAACCTACCCAGGCTTGTGAACCTGAATGTGTTACCATCTTTTTCTCCTTCTTTTCCCTTTTTCATTCCATACTATATGTACACTGTATATATGGATGTACTGTATATTGTTATAATTGCACAACTTGTTTAACTGGTCAGATATGAGTTAGCAAATTATGCAAGTACAGTGCCCCAGCAAACTAAATGTAAAACTAATCAGGTAGATGTTTTGAAGCTAAACTACCTGTTTTCAGATAACTGCATCATACAATCAAAAATGAAATCATAAAGCAACAATGCAAAACCAGCACTCATTTAAGAGCTCAGCCTATCTTTTAAAAAAACAACAACTTTTGACCTCTCTCCCCATACAGATGGGGCAAGAAAGAGGACAGAAATGTGCAAACCTAATTGACTCTTTTTGGCTTGGGGAGGGAGGGGGAATAGGGTTAACCAGAAAAATAAACACCATGAAGTAAAACCTTCCAGTTTCCTTTACAGCAGCTGGGAAGACTTAAAAATAACAGTTGTTCAGCTGATAAGTCATTAAATACTTTTGGTTCATAAAAAGCCCCAGAGAGCTGGACAATTACATTGTCCAAACATGGCTATTGATTTTGGCTAACACATATGGGTAAGAATTAATTTGGTTTGGGATTTCATTATAAGAACTTACCAATATTTATAGATTCCTTTTCATTAAACTGATAGAAACAACTTTTTAAAAAAAAGTTAAATAAAATATCTAGTTAAGATTGGATGCTGTTTAAGAAAAGGAAGACAGGCACAACTGTGGAAGCTGTAAGTATACAAGGCTCTCCCAGAGTTTTTTGGGATTTGGGGTGGCTTGAGAAGATTAGATTTTTTAGGGGATATATTGTTTGTATTCCTGCCAATATATTGTGGCTCATGGAAAGTAGGACTACAACAAATGTTGGGTAATGTGGAGGTGAATAAACGTTCCTTAGCCTTCTTTGGACAGGAAGTAGTGTCTTCCTTTCTGGAGGTAGCAAACTTGTTCTTCAATGAAGAAGTTCTTACACTTCTGTGAAAATTTTATGTAGTAGGAAGGAGATTTGTTTTATTGTTTCTCCACTTTTTAAATTTCATTCATTCATTCATTCATTCATTCAGCACTGTTGAATATTGTTTGGATTATTTCTCAGCAGGGGTGAAATCTACTTACCTTTTTACCTGTTCAGAAGCTCACGTGTCATGTGTGTGTGTGTCACGTGTGTGCATGCACCTTCTGCGTATGCTCAAACCTGTGCATGCACAGAAGGTAAAAAACATTACTTCCTGGTTAAAACCAGGAAGTAATGACACCCGGGGGGCGATTGCTACTGGATCACCGAACCACAGGGAAAAATCGATTCCGGATTGGGCGATCCAGTCTGATCTGGAAGCATTTCACCCCTGCTTCTCAGCCATTTCTTTCCTTTTGTGGTCATTTCTAAAGTAATCTTTTCCTTGGCCTTTTTAGCTTTTTTTCCCCTTTGCAGTGATATCGCTACCACCAATATCAACTTCTTCCTAAGCTAAACATGTGCCTTCATATGGTGGCCACTTCTGCATCACAGCTGAATTATTTTCATGTCTTCAATTCTTATCTGCAATAAAACTTCATTAAAATAAACTATTTTAAACTATGATGGGATAAATCATATATGCATCTCTACAATGCTTCAGTTGTGTTTAACTCTATTAGATATGAATTAAGCCAGTGGCCGTAGATCAATGAAAACTTTATAAGATGCTTTATAATGAATTACATGCTGAAATAAACCATCTGTAGTTCTTTTTTTAATTATTTTTTTAAAAAAATTATTGATTAAAAATATACAAACAAACATAAATACATTAAAACAACATACAAAACAAACAAACGATTCAGTCTTATGACTGACTCTTAAAACTATCACATCAGTGGTTTATTTTTCTATTTTTCTTATCTTTCTCTATGCATATCCATATTTACATATTTATATATAAAACATTATAGTCTGCTCTTTGTTTAGTTCTTTACAGTTCCTATTAGGTACTCAAAGTTATTTTTATCTTCCTATCCTTTCCTCCAGCAAGCTATACCATCTTTGCCACACTAAATAGTAATCAGTATCATCTTTCTCTTGTAGTTCCTTTGTAAGCCTATCCATTTCTGTGCATTCTGTAATTTTTGCGATTATTTTGTTTTCTGTCGGTAATTGCTCAGATTTCCAATTTTGGGCAAAGAGTATGTGTGCTGCTGTTAAGATATGAATAATTAAGTATTTTATTTCTTTGGTACATTGTGCTGTAATTATTCCCAATAGAAAGATTTCTGACCTCATTTCCAACTTCTGTTTTATAATTTCTTCAGTCATTTTCTTAATTTCTTGCCAGTATTGTTTCGCCTTTTGGCATGTCCACCAGAAATGATAGTATGTCCCCTTTTGTGATTTACATTTCCAACACATTGGAGATGTATTTGGGAACATTTTTGCCAGGCGCGCCGGTGGGAGGTGCCAGCGGTAGAACATTTGTACAGATTTTCCTTATAGGGTATAGACATTGTCAGCTTGTAATTTACCTTCCATAATTTTTCCCAGTTATCCCATTCAATATTATATCCTATGTTTTTTGCCCAGGTTATCATGTTTTCTTTAACCACTTCCTCTTCTAGTTTATATTTTATTAAATAGTTATAAATTTTGGTTATTATTTTCTCATCTGTACCTTTTAATATCTTATCTAATTCATTTGGTTCATTTTGAAATCCGAATTGTGCTCAGTCTGTTTTATATCTTGATTCTATTTGCAAATATGACCACCAGTCAATGTCTATACCCTGATTTTTCAATTCTTGTGACGTTTGTAAGTCTCCTTAATTATTCAATAATTCTTTGTAGTTTCTCATTTTCTCTCTGTCCATGGCATCTATAGTTCTTTTTTGACTTCAAGCTCTATAGTTATGTCTTATTGACTTAGATGAACCTATTTTCTAGCTTCTAGAAGAAGCTATCTTCTAGCTTCTTATCCCTAAAGGATATCTTGCTGGAAAATAATGAAGACTATGCAGAATAAAAATAAAATAAAAAAAACTATGCAAAAAAATTTTTTTTTCTGAAGCCAAAGCCAGAAAAATAGGACATGAAACTGTCAGGAATGATAAAATCCACTATTACAGGTTAATCTTCAGCATGAAAAAAGTGATATTTCTATTTATAGTTCTTGTGAGAGCCTTTTAATTAATATTAAATTGCATCTTATATTAGGTTCTCTACCTATAATAGTCAATTAGATAAGGAACTGTGGAATTTGGAATATATCTTTAAACAAAATCTCATTAGAGATGAAAGTTGAAAATGAAACTTTCAACTTAAAAAAGTGAACTACCCCCAGAAGATATTCAGGTAAATCCTTAACTTTATAAAAAGAAGGAAAACCTATTCAGCATGTGAACCTCGATATTAACAAAACTTGCAGCCAAGAAAATATAAAATGATGGACACAGCAAAATCTACTGCATAGCAAGCAATGAAGTGTAGCCAATTTTGGCTTATCTTGAAAATAACTAAATAAGGTCAGATCTGGTAATTATTTGAATGGGATGCTGTATAGAACTTGTAAGGTTCTATGGGAAAATAAAACTTTAGCAAGGTCTAGATTAAATTGGAATTAATATGTATACACAGAAAAAAAACTTTGAGCAAAGTTCACTATGGGGTTTGGATAGTGCAGGGCACACCCTGCAGAGCTGCATGTGACTCTTTCACCCATCTGCTGTGGCTCCCTGTCACTTAAAACATGCGTTACAACCGTCAACGTGCGACACCCGCTGGCGTGTGATTTATTGAGCTCTTCAACCACCGGAGGCCAATCATGGAAAAATCCAAGAAAAGTTTCAGAAGAAAACAGAATGTTTAATTCAACTACATATGCTACTTTTGTGGCTGCTCAAGAAATAGTCAGGCATGGGAAGGGTTTTGTGGCTCCCAGTGTTTTCTTTTCTGTATGAAATGGGTCCAAATGGCTCTTTGAGTGTTTAAGGTTACTGACCTCTGGGATGGTGGAGCTGCTGTAATATCAGCTCACTATTTATTACTCTGCTTCATCTTCTTAAGAAACAAGCACTAGAAAAATTCCATTCAATATCCTGTGATGAAAACAGATAGTGATCTGCTGTTCTAGGAACTTTTAGCTGTTTAGGAAGCTGGGAGTATACAACAATATATCAGTTACTACAGAGACATTAAAGAAGCATATAATTTCTCTGAATGCACAAATAAGTGCCTTTCAACCAGTCCCAAATTCAGTATATCATTGTGAATGATAAATTGGCTAATCCTGTCCCTAAGGAAAGCAATGTGTAAAATGTATTTGAAAACATAATTATCAGGATGGCGACACCTTTTAACATTGTTTGAAAGCTTAAATGGAAAAGATTCTTTCAACAGACTTGACAGAATATTGAACAGTAAAGAGGCTGGGTTTTTTCCCCCAGGAAAATAAATCATCATCTGCTCAAGAGTATAATCACTTAATCATCCTTGTCAATGTTGTTCTAAACCAAAATCCATCAAGGTTGTTAAAACTAAAGCATGGAGAAAAAGAAGGAAATGAAATATATATAGAGATAATCATATATGTAGATAAGCTGATCTGCCACTGGCAGATCAGCTTATCTGCTGATCTGCCACTGGCTTGTATCTTTTCTAAAGAAAGAAGAAAATCCATGAGTAAAGTAAGTCACCACTTAGTGCAATGCTTAATCTCAGTCACTACAGTTTACCTCTGAGTAAGCATGTAAATTAATATAGTGGATGTTTTCCTAACAATGTGATTTTAAATTATTGTATTAAATGTCTATGAATAGTCTCAGTCATCCAGGTTATGGTTGTCCCAAAAGTGCTTTTTCAAAAGGCAACTGGGATTTGTTTTTTTCCTTGAAGACATTTTGCTTCTCATCCAAGAAGCTTCTTCAGTTCTGACTGAAAAAGGTCCTTTATATAAATCCTTCCATCTTCCACCATTAAGTCAGAACTGAAGAAGCTTCTTGGATGAGGAGATGAGAAAAAGCACCTTTTGGAATATTGTATTAAACTTAAAGGGAGAATAGCATGAACTACTTGAGGAAATGAAAGCTAAGATTTCAGCTCTTCTCTGATTATTTTCCTAAAGTATCACTGATATCAATTGCAGAGCCATGTTCATGCTTAATTCAACAGGATTCAAAATGTTTAACATGTGCATTTTGACACCATATTAATACTAATATAGAAACAAGTAAATGTCAAACAGTTGTGGTTGACTCATTCAACCTCAATTTTTTTTAGTGCACAAAAAACTGATTTTTCTCAGATTCATACAAGTATACTTATTCATTTAGATTAACTAGAAAAAAATATGGGTAATGTTTCTTCCAATCCAACTAGAAGATCTACTGAAACAGGCCTTGCCATAAGGCTGTGTGAAGCATTTGCATCAGTGCAGCCATCCATCTGCATATGACATGATTCCCCCAGTGCTCACACACACACACACACACACACACACACACACACCAAGCCATACACCAAAGCCACTAAATCTTTCCAATGATGTGAGCTACTGACATGTTCAGAAATGTTGTGTTTCCTCAAGAGCTATTTTCAGAAAAGAAATACAGGGGTTGCCTTTATTGATAGGATAACGTTATGATGCCTGCAGTGATTGGAGGACTCAAATCACTAAATACAGTAGGTGAAATATTTCCAGACAACAATTCTAGCTTGCTTAGCTCCAGTTGGATAATATTAGGAATGAAAATCAACAGCAAGCTTCAGCTTTTTAAAGAAAAGCTCTATGTCAGTTTGAACGGTTATCTAAAAATATTAAAAAAGTGAATCATGGTACAGTAAAGATGCATTAGGGGTATTCTATTTCAGAATAACATCACAGCAGGCAGGTGTCAGGCATCAAATGCCATCAAAGAAGAACCAAGGAACGGCTGTCTGCTTGGTGTTTTTATTGGGTATCCCCTAGTGGTTTTCATTTCATTGAAAGTTTTATCACAGACATAAAACATTTGATTTTGACTATGAATTATTCTGAAATAGCAGTAGATCTGGTTCTGAGCCCTAAATTTTTGGTACACTAGAGGATGTAGACATCTAAGTTGTAGCTAGCAGAAAATGAAATACAAACTTAGACACAGCCCTGAGGTACATCATGTGATTACAATCTTGTCATACATTTTAAAATACATAATTTGCAATCAAAGTAGTTAAGAAAATTTCATTCAGGTCAAGCAATAATATTAGAAGCACAGAGTAAGACTAAGAGAGAATAATAAGAGAAAATATGTTATAATATATATGTATATGTAGAGAGAGAATGAAAGAGAGAAAAGAAAGCTTATAACCATCTGTCTCTGCAAATTATTCTTGCATGTACCATGTTTATATATCATTCTCCATTTCCTTTGTTCCTGATGCAAATTACAATTAAGAACATAAAAATGAATACAAATTTAAAAAGTAAAAAAAAGAAAAAATAGAATGTGCAGAAATGAAAAAATAGAAAAATACCTAAGAATATAATAAATAAAAAAATATATAGAATATACTTGCCCCTTCAGCACAACAATTTTAGTAATCTATTACCTTCTCTTGAAGTACAACAAATGATTTCTTTTTCCAGATCCCATCTGTTATCTACAAATAGATCCTTAAGGCCTCATCATTTAGTCCTAAGCAGGAAAAGTCCATTGTTACCAGAGATAACATATCCATTTGAACCGTGATCAAATAAACCACCTTTATATACCTTCCTTTTACTTTTAATAATATGGATTTTTAAATAATGTCCTATAACTTGATTTCTTTTCATTTTTGTTTCTTGTCCTTTTCTAACAAAATCTTCAAAATTTTAACCAGCCCCTTTTATAAATCAATTATAAGAAAGTTATTCAGTTACTCTCTTGGTTAGTTATTTATATATATATCCCTTTTCATTATTAAAACCTTAGCTGTTTTCATTTATATAACCAGTGCATTTTTTTCATATCAAATTTGTTAAAATTTGTTCCTCTTCCATAACATAATTTGGATACAGTCCATCTATAGAGGCAGACATTTTTAGAATTAATTTCTGCGCTCAATATTCTTCAATATATTTAATGTTACAGTATTTTGTTCCATTCTTCATTAATAAGTAAAATTGAAGTGTTCTCTTTTAATTACAATCTTTAGTTCAATCTGGTTCCCTCTACTGTCTAACCTTCAAAGCTTCAGCTATCATTTTTGAAAAATAATTCAAAATAAAGTATTTTCCCATAGGAAGGATTCTTATAATTAATTCCAAAATCTTATTTCAAATCCATCTGGACCCACTTGTAACTTTCCAAAATCAAAGTTCTGTTCCTTTTAACTGTTCTTTTCATATTTTCATAAAATATTTTTAAGTCTTTAAATATGTATTTAATCTTCTTTTTCTAAAGATTGAAATAAACTGACAAGATGCTTTAAAGCATATCAGTTTAAATGTTCCTACTAGTTGAAAAACAATTAACAAGCAATTACAAAAAGTGCTTAATTAGAAAAGGAAGGATGTAAATTGGCACTGACTGCAGTGTGAGTAAAAATGACCTTTCCTTGTTTCCCAGAGCCCATCATAGATTGTTGTCCCTTGGTCTCTACATGAGGAGCAGCTCTATGGAGCACCTTTGGATGATCTCAAGACTTTCCTTGTCTTGGGAGGAATTATGAATAGGTGATCTATTTGCCAGCTCTTCATTCTACCATGGATGTCAGCTTGAGTTTTTGTAGACTATCTTCAATTTGCCATTTCTTCCCTGGAAGTCCCACCTGATCTCTTAGTAATATATTCTCACCATATTTAACTTACTTCTATGTTTCTCTTGATGTATCCACTCTAATTTCCATTCAAAAAAGTGAGTAGAGGAATATTATTACACACATTCCTTTTCATATCTTTCAACAAACACTCCTTCCTTTCCACAATTCATATATGATCCACTATTCTACCTGCATTTATACACGTTAAAAAAATTCTCACAACGTTTTCTCATCTTTACATTCTAATAATGTTCACAGTTCTTCATTTATTCTTGTTTTCATTCCTTAGATATAAATTTTAATCATTCACTCAATTTTCTTTATCAAACCCACCAAGAGCAGGGACTTGGTGGCGCAGCAGCTTAAAGTGGTGTTAAAGTGACACCAGCTGCCTGCAATTACTGCCAGTTCGAATCTCACCAGGCTTAAGGTTGACTCAGCTTTCCATCTTTCAAGGTAGGTAAAATGAGGACCCGGATTGTGGGGGCAATAAGCTGACTTTGTATAAAAAAGAACACCGCTTGGAGTGGGGGGTGGTGAAAGCCCTACTAAGCAGGTATATACCAAAGTATGAAGGCTATTGCTTAATGCATTGTAAACCATCCTGAATCTCCAGAGAAGGATAGCATATAAATTAAATTTAAAAAAAACAACAACCATACTTTGTATTTCAAATAATGTCCTTTACATGCCCTTTACACCATGCAAACTTCTTAACATTCACTTCTAGTTAAAGTAAATTTGAACAAATTTAATAAAATAACATTGAAATTTAATGAAGAAAAAGCTAAAGAGAAAGTTTGGAAATTTATCTGATGATCTATGAACTCCAAAATTTTGATCAGATCCTTGAAGCTCCCCTTTGTTGCCCACTCCTCTTAAAAAATAACACAAAAATTTTAAATTAACAATGAATTTAGCCCAAACTGAATATAAACATGTCCTTATAATAGTTTAACCTGCTTTTTAAAGTGACATTTTTCATTAATATAATATTTGTATGGGTAAAAAGTTAAAGTTTTCTCTGTGACATTCTTTTTTGCAGCATAAAGTGGGAATAAAGAAAGTGATCCTTGGAAAAAAAATAAAACCCAATTCTTGGCTGATTTTTTAGTGAGATCACATATAATAGCTTTCAGTTTGAGCCCAAAGAAAGACTGAGTTTTGACATTTTAAAAATAGTAGTGAAGTTGCTGTCTGGGATGTTATATATGCTAACAGCAACAAGCATTCTTTATGCACAAAAAATTGAAGGATATTTTGATTCCCACAATGGAATCAATGGAATATCCCACAACTTACTTACTTACTTACTTACTTACTTTCTTTCTTTCTTTCTTTCTTTCTTTCTTTCTTTCTTTCTTTCTTTCTTTCTTTCTTTCTTTCTTTCTTTCTTTCTTTCTTTCTTTTCATTTCAGTCAGGCTGAATAAGTCATTTCTGGTGAAGTTGTAAATGTGTCCTTATAACTCCTTAAGTATTTATCAGCTTGGGTAATTTTAGCAGGAAAGAGAAAACTATATTATCTTGTTTCACAACTATGGAAAGTCATGTATTAAACAGAAAATTGCTATATAGTTATTTAAACGCTTTCCTTTTTTTTCTTAGTTAACAATGTGAGCAATACCAGCAACAAATTAACAAATTACACACACACACACCAATCAAACTTCAAGGTTGCAGAAAATACCACTTCATTACAGTTACAGGCCTTAGTTAGCATGAGGTGAATACCAGGATATGATACAGCTGGTGAGTGGAATTCCTTCTGGGTATGGTAAAGTGAGTAACCTCTAATGATGTGTTTCAAATTGTAAGGGAACGGACTTGTAATTGAAGCAACAAGCTTCAGATTTGTACCTCCCTCATGTCTCTTTGTCTTCCAGGCTGTTGATGAATTTTGGAGGAAGGAAGGAGCTTGGAAGATTGGTTGTTTATTAGCATCAAAGAGCAGATGTGTTTGATGAGCATCTGGGGTGAAATAGAAATGTGTACAGCTATATATTACATAAAAATTTCTCCCCCTTATCATTCTCAATTAGTCTTCAGGAAGCAGTGAGTACAATGTCACCAGCTGCTTTCTGTGCAACTTTCTGCCTTCTGCAAAGGAAAATAGAGGTTTGTAGTGGCTGCCACCTGATATTTTATTCCTAAAGAAATACTGTTAATTCTATCTTCTTTTACATTTAAGTCCCTGGTTTTTGACTATCTTGTTTCTGTTGAATGCAAAAATAAATGCATAATATCTGTACCCTTATGCTGCATAAATCGATGTTCTTCTGCTCTCTTGGTATAAACTTCAATTTATCCTCCTTAAGCAGAATGATCAGAACTTAAACAGATCCTGTGCTTTTACAATAGTGCAATCCTATTAACATCTATTCAGAAATAAACCCCATGGAGAACAATGGTACTTACTTTTAAGCAAATGTGCTTAAGATTTCTAAAATTTGTAAGATGAGTTTGCCTAAGAGGGCTTTTCAAAGAAATTTGACTGGTATGATGTGCTGTTTGAAGATAATATCTAATGAAATAATGAAAAGTGGCTGACTTTGTGGTATTGCATATATAGATGTGCAGGTATATTATAGTATTTCTCAAATGAGATATTATCAGAGAGACCTTGCCAAGGGTCTTATTAAGAGTTGGGTATGTATCTACCCAACAGGAATACCCATTCTCAGAGGTTTCAGCAACTGATAAAGCCCAGAGATATCTATATCCAGCTCCATGTGGCTCTGGTCCTACAGATTAGATTAGCCAGGTAAAGATAATAGCGCTGAAATATTTTGTAACAATTGGATTTGTTTCAGCATTTTAAAAACATATTTCTTTTCCCTGAAATGCACTCAATAAAAAATTAAAGTAGGAGCAAAGAATCTCTGAATGTCTAAATGACATTTATTTACAATTTTTCAGCAGCTCCAGTCACACTGACCAATGGAGAGGGATGTTGGGAGTTCTAATTCAACAATTCGTAATGGGTTGCAATTCCTAATGGGTTGGCCTAAAAGAAATTGCAGGATCCAATCTGGATCAGTCACCAGGACCAGAGATTTAGTTTTTTGAGCTTTCAGAGTCGTGCTGCAGCCCATCCTAAGAGAATTTCTCTCCACCAAAATTTCCCTGAAGATGGCCTTCAGCACAAGACTGAAAGCTCAGAAGACTAAACCTCTGGTCCTGGTGACTGACCCAGATTGGATCCTACAACATTATTGTGGGACACATATATTTGTCTTCATTTGCAATATGCAATATGCAATTTCATTTGCAATATGAAATTGCAATATGGCTGGGTAGGGAATTCTGGTACTGAAATTCACAAGTCTTAAAGTTGTCAATGCTGTAGAGCAGAGCTGTCTGAGTTCCTTCCAAATTCCAACTGCTCCCCAGTTTCCTTTAGATGTATATATTCTATAGAAATAATAGCAGATATTTGCCAAGTGGGGTTGTTTTTGCAAATACAAATGATAACGCTTTGTTGAATACAATAAATCCAGTTGGATTCTGAATCACGAATCTCTGCCTCTAATGTACTAGATCAGTGGTTCCCAAAGTGGGCGGTACTGCCCCCTGTGGGGCGGTGGGGTGCCTTACGGGGGTGGTAAGAGGCAAGGGAGGCAGCAGGGGGCGCTAAGTGGCAAGGAGGGTGGCCCCCACCCTTTGGCTTGTGCAGTTACCTCCTTGCAAGCAAATAGCAAGAAAAAACAACTTTCAGCTTCAGCTTAGGCTAATTAGCCTGTTGATTAGATACGCAACTCTCAGCTGATTTGCCCTAAGCTGTTTTGTGCATGGATCTGCAGCTTGCTACAAAGAGCTAAATTGCTGGAGCAGATTTTTTTTTCTCCTTGTGCAATTCAAGCTGAAAGCGAAACCAAAAGTAAAGCAGGTTGTTGGCTTTGCTGTTTGCTGCAACTTTGGAAAATTAGGCAGAGGCAGATTTCTTTTCTTTTTCCTCATCAAAAAAGGTAGGTGCAAACAATGGGAAATTTAGGCAAAAGAGGAGAGTTCAAGATTTTAAAACACAAAAGAAAAAAAAGCTCTTTTTAACTAGGGAATTGTAATAATTGAGATACTATTGTATATTGTGTTGACAGCAGAAATGGTTAAGTTGTGGTTTGGAGGAATATATGGGGGAAATTATTTGGTTTATTATTATTGGTAAATATAATTAATTGATTTGTAAGAAATTGGATTGCATGGAAATAATTGGAATATGTATGTTCATATTGATTAATATGAAGATAAATCATATTTAAAGATAGTTATATACCTAACTGATTTATATTAAAATGTTGAATTTGTATTAAACAACTATAATATTACATAATTAACCAATGTGAGGATGAATATAAAAATAGATGACAATGGGAAGGGGTATAATATAGAAGGGAAAATTGAATTTGATTAAGATTAGAAATGAGGATGAAGGGTAATATTGTTTTTTTAAAAAAAAATAGATGAGGAATAAATATGGCAAAAAGGAAATATAGAAATTGTAAATTTAATTGAAATGACTAAACACTATTTAAATTTGTGAACCGGCCAAATACTCTGTTCAAAGAAAATACATTGTATGTTTGTATGTGTGTTTCTAATTATTGCTATTTATTCATATTTGTCCTCTTTTATTCTTTAAAGTTCAACAATTCATTCTTTATCTTGATATCTTTATATTTGTTTGGGGTTGCCTTTCTTCCATTTTATCTTTTTTTATTGTACAGCAATCTTTCTCCTCAAACCTACCACCTCTCTCTTTTCTTTCCTTCTTATTTTCTCTTCCCCCCTCTTCTTCTCCTCCCTACTTCCTCTTCCTTTCTCCTTCTCCTCCTCCTTCTCCTTTCTCTTACCTTCACTCCTATTCTAATTTCCCTTCCCTTCCTCCCTTCCCTTCCTTCCCTCTCTCTCCTTCCTTCATCCCTTTCTAGATGAAGTGCCGGAAAAGACGCCTAGAGAGCAGTAGGAGGGCCAGTCGTTCTGAATCTGACCGGACACTGGTAAGAGCTCATATTAAGACTTACCTAGTGGCGATAAAAGCGGAGAAGAGGAGGTACTTTTCCGCTCTTATTGCATCATCAGATAATCGCCCAGCTGCCCTGTTTAGGGTGACCCGCTCCTTGCTACAACAGGGGGCACGGGAGGACCCCTTGGAGGGTGGAGCTGAGGATTTTGTTCAATATCTGTATGACAAAACCGCCCAGATTCAGGAACAGCTGGACTCTAACCCCGAATGGGTAGATCCAGGGGGGTGACTGGGGCAGGTCTTGAGACTATTATATGGGAAGAGTTTGACTCTGTAACTCCAGAAAACGTGGACAGGATACTGAGCAGTTTGAGCGCAGCCACATGTTTATTGGATCCATGTCCCTCCTGATTGGTGCTGGCCTCCCAGGAGGTGGCACGAGGCTGGCTCCAGGGGATTATAAACGCTTCTTTGAGTGAGGGTGTCTTCCTCGCCGCTTTGAAGGAAGCGGTGGTTAGACCCCTCCTCAAGAAGCCTTCCCTGGACCCGGCAATGTTGGTAAATTATCGCCTGTCTCCAACTTTCGCTTTGTTGCGAAGGTTGTTGAGAGTGTGGTTGCATGACAGCTGCCTCAGTACCTGGATGAATCGACCTATCTAGATCTGTTCCAGTCGGGCTTCAGGTCCGGGTACAGCACGGAGACGGCATTGGTCGCGTTGGTTGTTGATCTCTGGAGGGCTCGGGACAGAGGTTGCTCCTCTGTCCTGGTCCTATTAGACCTCTCAGCGGCTTTTGATACCATCGACCATGGTATCATGCTGCGCTGGTTGGAAGGGCTGGGAGTGGGGGGCACCATGTTACGGTGGTTCTCCTCCTTTCTCTCTGACCGGTCACCATCTGTGTTGACAGGGGGGCAGAGGTCGACCCCGAGGCCCCTTGTATGTGCGGTGCCACAAGGGTCGGTCCTCTCACCCCTTCTGTTCAACATTTATGTGAAGCCGCTGGGTGAGATCATCTGTGGTTTTGGGGTGAAGTATCATCAGTATGCTGTTGATACTCAGCTGTACATCTCCACCCCAGACCACCCCAACGATGCCCTCGAAGTGATGTCCCAGTGCCTGGAGGCCGTACGGATCTGGATGGGGAGGAACAGATTCAGGCTCAACCCTTCCAAGACCAAGTGGCTGTGGTTTCCGACATCCGATATAGTCAGATGATGCCATCTCTGACTATTGGGGGCGAGTCATTGTCCCCCACAGATAGGACTCACAACTTGGGCGTCCTCCTGGACTCGCGGCTGTCTTTAGAAGGGCATATGACGGCTGTGGCCGGGAGGAGTTTTTATCAGGTTCGCCTGATTCACCAGTTCCGTCCCTTTCTGGATCGGGATTCGTTCCGCACGGTCACTCATGCCCTCGTCACCTCACGCCTGGACTACTGTAATGGTCTCTACATGGGGCTCCCTTGAGGAACACCTGGAGGCTCCAACTGGTCCAGAATGCGGCCGCACAGGTGGTGATGGGAGCGACGTGGCGCTCCCATGTGATTCCACTCCTGCGCGAGCTGCACTGCCTCCCAGTGGTCTTCCGGGTGCGCTTCAAGGTTCTGGTTACTATCTTCAAAGCGCTCCATGGCTTGGGACCAGGGTATCTTCAGGACCGCCTTCTGCCACCAATAGCCTCTCACCGACCAGTCCGTTCCCACAGAGTGGGGCTCCTCAGGGTGCCGTCAGTCAAACAGTGTCGACTGGTGGCCCCCAGGGGGAGAGCCTTCTCTGTGGGGGCACCGGCCATCTGGAACGAGCTCCCCCCTGAGATAAGGAGGATACAGGACCTACATACCTTCTGTCGGGCCCTGAAAACGTTCCTATTTTATCAGGTTGGCCTGGCTTAAACCTCCCTTTATAAATGGGTTTTATATTGGGTTTTAAATGTTTTTAAAATTGGATTTTAATTATTTCATCCTAATTGTATAATTTATTTTAAATTTTTAACTTTTGCATTATATTATATTTTTAATTGGCTGTTCACCGCCCTGAGTCACTTCGGGGAGTAGGGCGGTATATAAATCTGAATAAACTTAAACTATTGCTGTATTCATTTTCAATTTTATATTTTCCACTATGGAAAATATAAAATATAATATAAAAATATGGAGTCCAGGCAACCCCAGTCTTTCTTTCATTTATCAAGTATATTTCTCAAAATTTCCCTTCAACTTTTTAATTATTAGCAGTATATTTCATCTTATTCCATTTTTTATATTGAACCTAGTGTAATCATCTTTATCTTTTTTTTCAATTATTTCCTTTTCAATATTAGCTCCTTCTCTTGCTTCTCATTTATCTTTTCTCTCTTTTTTTGCAAGCTAACCAATTCTCTGCTTCTTTATTTATCTTAAATGCCTCTCTTACTTTTTGAAATATCTCCCTTAGTGTCTCATATTCATCCTCCCAAATCTCCATATTTTCAATTTTAAAAGGCTAGGATTTTTAAGCTTATTCTTTTCATTTATATATGTGTGTGTGGGGGGGTGCTTTTAAAGGAGCCACAAGGGGAGCTGAGAGCAGAGTCATTCTGACAGTGTCTTTTAAAATTGCTTGGAAGACCCATTTTTTCCCTAACAATAATGGTTTGTATACTTTGGAATAAAACATATACCTGGAAAAAGCATTTGCAAAACTTGGACAGAAGGAAAAGAAAGGCAGGATTGGACTCATTATCAATAGCTAGTTAGTTCATTGTTATCAGTGACTCCCACTGATTCTAAACTCATTTTAAGATTGGGATTGGTGACTACTGAAATTTAAGTATTCAACATTGGTCTCAGAACTCTTTGATTTGAACTATCAAATCTCTGATTTGAACTTTGATTTGAACTATGGCAAGAAAAATCGTAAAATGGGCCAAAACTCACTTAACCATAATAATTTCTAGATATTTTAAGTGTAGAGAATTCAAGTGTTGAGAATGACCCATTATTTCATCTCTTTTTCCGCACTAGGTACCACTGTTTGATTTCTTTTCATTTTATTCAAATAACAACAGAAAACCCAATACGGTCCAATATGAATTGGCTTTCCAGTCCTTTCTTGATGCATTTTTTTACATTATTTATCTAGTTTAAATGCCAAAGAAAAAAATCAATGATATATTTTTCAGACCTTTGGAGGATCACACTGTCAATTGTTCACACTGCTCAAGCAAAATTAACGGGTGTGAATTAAGTTTTAGCTAAAAAATGGAGCTTTAATTTCCGAAGTCCATTCTTTAAACTTGGACTTCTGGAATTAAAAGGCTCTGGATTAAATGGTTCTCCAGACAAAAGATGGAGAAGAGTATCTTGCTTTTAGACATGTTAATAGCTGTCTAGAAAGGTGAGTTATGAGCTTTCCTAAACAGGGATGCCCTCCGTACAGTCACCTATGCTCTCGTCATCTCTCGTTTGGATTACTGCAATGCCCTCTACATGGGGCTGCACCCGGAGGCTCCAACTGGTCCAGAATGCAGCAGCGCGGGTTGTTACGGGGACTTCCTGTTACTCCCATATTACACCATTCCTGCGCGAACTGCACTGGTTACCGGTGGTCCTTTGGATCCACTTCAAGGTGCTGGTACTTATAAAGCCCTTCATGGCATGGGCCCGGGGTACTTGCAGGATCATCTTCTGCCTGCCTCCAACCACCCAGTGCGCTCACAAAGGATTGCCCTCCTACGGGTCCCATCGGCCAGACAATGTCAGCTGATGGCGCCCAGGATGAGGGTGTTCTCTGTGGGCTCACCAACCCTCTGGAATGGTTTACCCACTGGGCTCTGGATGGCCTCTGACCCCCGCTCTTTCCGTGCTGACCTGAAGACATGGCTTTTCCAACAAATTTGCTGATCTGATGGGAGTTTTAACTAATCTTTTGGTGTTTTTAATTTGAGTATTTTAGTCGTAATTTTACTTTTTTATTGTTTTATCTTTGTGAGCTGCCCAAGTCCTTTGGGAGAAGGGCGGCATATAAGAATGAACAAACTAAACTAACTAAACTATTTTGACATCATCAGAAATTTAATTTATTACCTGTTAAAAATGCAAAGACGAGTACAAGGAACAAATAAAAGACCTTCATTTGGGGTTGGTTCTGGACCAAATCTTACTTGTGGGACAGAAATCAGCTCTCAGCCTTCTTTGTGACTTCTTGAAAAGCATCCCCCCCCCCCAGCTCCATCGCCTGAGGAGGCAGGGGAGGACTGCAGGTTGATCCCAAGGGGATCTGGGAATGGGTGTGAATTCATCCCGCAGCCCATCCCCTCCTCTGTGAAATTGCTTTCTCCCACTCACTGGTAGTCAGCAAATTCAAAAGGAACCCCCAGCTGAGAATCACTGCTCTGGATTGGTTGATTCAGGAGATTTCTTTAGTGTTAACTAATAGTGTTAGCTATTTTTGTTACAGGGATAGATTTGTATTGGAGCAGCCTGCAGGCCTCCCAAAGGCTCTGCGCACCCTGTTTTTGCAAAAAATGAGTCTGTTTTTCCCAAAAATGGGACATGCGGGGCAAGGCTTCAGGAGACCAAATAATGGCTGTATTCCATGTATTTTACTGTTACTATCTTCCTTGGTGGGTCATGCAAACCCCTATTCCAAACAATGCTATTTATAGGCGGTGGGGGTGGGGGCAGTGGTGGGTTGCCCCGGTTCTCACCGGTTCTATAGAACTGGTAGTAAAACCAGCAGAAGGCCCCGCCCACCGACCCTGACATCACCAAAACACTTCTGCACATGTGCAGAAGAGCGCATGCATGCACGAGCGAAGTGAGCACATGCACGTGGCCCCGCTGCAAACCAGTAGTAAAGGTAAGTAGAACTCACCCCTGGGTGGGGGGCACTGAGGATGAGTTTGTAGTACCAAGGGAGCGGTGGACTGAAAAAGTTTGGGAACCACCATACTAGATAAATAGAGCTACAGAGTGCATTGAGAAGATGGTGTTAGAGAAGCAGTGCAGGGCAGAGGTCCTGCATTGGCTGGTTTATTCTAAATTTAATTCTCATTCTCTCTTCCTAATGAATCACAAGTTAGTATAGCTACAAAATATTCTTGCTGGATGATCCAGAGATATGTTGTTGCCATCAGTAAAAATGGCACTGCATTTTACGTTCACTTATGTGACTTAACATTTTTTATATTATAATCAGAAGTTATTTTCTACCATGGTGTCCTTTTGATGAAACTCTTCTTTATAGAAATGCAGCCACAATGAAAAATATTGACATGGGCACAATGACCTCATGAAACAAAATCCATCATTTTGCAAAGCTCATCCTTTTCTATTCGAGGCCCAAGATCCCCAGCTTTGGATGTTTCCTGGCACTTTAAATTTTATCAATCTCTTCTGCTAGATTTTTGTTTTGTTTTCATGCTGTTTTACAATGAATATTTTAGTAGAATTTTCTGGCTCTATACCATTTTGTAGTTATGTGTACTGTTCATATGCTATTTTTTTCCATGAAAGATGATGGTTCATAATATCCTAAATAACTATTGGAGGAATAACAAAAAGTGAACACTGGTTCTCACTGTGATCAAACTAGGTAAATTTCCATTTTAGGAGATATAATAAAAAAGATGGAATGAATACATGGAATGTTACATGTTTCTTCTATCATTACTGGTTTTGTCAGTCAGCTTTGACAATATATTTCACTAACACTTCCAAGGGAAAGTGACAAATTGTTTGATAGGTCAGTTTTTGCAGTACTTTTAAAAGAGTTATTTCAATTTGCAAATATCCTTCTGTATTTTGATCAAAAGATTTACCATTAAAGACATCACCATTTACCCAGAATATGTTTTAATTACTTCACAAGTGCTTTGCAATATTTTGATTCATCCTGAAACTATATGCTCTATCTACAGATCACTGAAAGTAAGCTAAGAGTAAGAATTGGTACTTTTCTGTAGTTGGAATTTTAGATGACTTAAAGCCAAGGCTAGTTAACTAACTAGTCCAGGATTGTCCAGTTGGATGTTTAACAATGTTGAATTATTTAATTCTTTACTGTATTACAAATCATTTAACTTTTCAGAATTAAATAACAAGAAAAGAACTACCCATGATTGAATACAATGAACTATGATGGAATGAGAAAAATAATGTAGTGTTGATAATCAGTAATGCCCAGTGATTAATTATATATAAAATATTGCCATATTTTAGTGTAAACTTAAAAATTATTAACTGTGGGCATTGGATTTTTCATATTCTAGTAGTAATTTGTTCATTTCAGACTATTTTCTGCTGCAACCAAAAATTAATGGAACTTAACAAAAATTGCAGTTAACCTGCTGTTAATGGCTTCAGTTCACATTAGTGAACTTCAGAATATAACTAAGTGGGTTTATATGGTGTTCTCGTTAATATTGTAGATTAGGGTTTCTTTTTAATACAAAATGAATTCTTAGTATACAAAGGTTTATGACACTGGTTATTTCTGGTGGACTTATTACCCAACCAAAATAAATTTGTAGTTACCATATGTATCTGCAGAAGAATATTTAGGGAGGGAAGAGCTTCTTGTAAATAATAGCAATGGAATTTGTATAAAAAATAAGTAGTCAACAAAACTGATTCTCATGACAAAGATTGATAACTGTATGATTTTAGAAACTAGAGACTAGAATGGGCTAAAAATTCTAAATTGAAGGGGAACTATACAGGTCTGTTTTGGGTATTGGTTTACTGGGACAATATCAATAGTTTATTTATTTATTTTATTTATTTATTTACTTAATTAAATTTGTATACCGCCCTTCTCCCGAAGAACTCAGAGTGGTGGACAGCCAAGATTAAAATACATACAATATAAAAGTTAAGATAGTTTAAAATATAATTAAATCATTTGACCTCCCAATTTAAAACCCCTCATCTATAAAATTTAAAACTAATCCATTAAAATCCTTTAAGGCCAGCCCGGCTTGCTGAAATAAAAAAGTCTTCAGGGCCTTGCGGAAAGTACGGAGATCTGGGATCAGTTGTATTCCTGGGAGTAGCTCATTCCAGAGGGTGGGTGCCCCCACAGAGAAGGCTATCCCCCTGGGGGCTGCCAGCCGACATTGCTTGACCTATGGCACCCTGAGGAGGCCCTCTCTATGAGAGCATATTGGCCGGTGGGAAGTTATCGGTGGCAGAAGGTGGTCTCGTAAATACCCTGGACCTAAGCCATGGAGCGCTTTAAAGGTGAGAACCAATACCTTGAAGTGCACCCAGAAGACCACCGGAAGCCAGTGCAACTCATGCAGGAGAGGTGTTACATGTCGCTCCCATAATCACCCATGCGGCCGCATTCTGGACCAGTTAGAGCCTCCAGGTGCTCCTCAAGGGGAGTCCTATGTAGAGAGCATTACAGTAGTCCAGGCGAGAAGTGACGAGGGCATGAGTGACTGTGCATAAGGAATCCCGATCCAGAAAGGGGCGCAACTGGCATATCAGGCGAACCTGATAAAAAGCCCCGCTGGCCATGGCCATCATATGCTCTTCGAAAGATAGCCATGTGTCCAAGAGGACACCCAAGTTGTGAGCTTCCTCTGTGGGGGCCAATGACTCGCCTCCAATAGCCAGTGAAGGCACCAGCTGGCTATATCGGGACGCCGGCAGCCACAGCTACTCAGTCTTGGAAGGGTTGAGTCAAAGCCTGTTCCTCCCCATCCAGACCCGCATGGCCTCCAGACACTGGGACATCACTTCAAGGGCATCATTGGGGTGGTCTGGGGTGGAGATGTACAGCTGAGTATCATCAGCGTACAGATGGCACTGCACCCCAAACCCATGGATGATCTCACCCAGCGGCTTCACGTAAATGTTGAACAGGAGCAGCGAGAGGACCGACCTTTGCAGTACCCCACAAACAAGGCACCTCGAGGTTGACCTCTGACTCCCTGCCAACACAGACTGCGACCGTTGGAGAGATAGGAGAAGAACCACCGTAACACGGTGCCTCCCACCCCCAATCCCTCCAGCCGGTGCAGCATAATACCATGGTTGATGGTATCAAAAGCCACCGAGGGAGCAACCCCTGTCCCGAGCCCTCAAGAGATCATCAACCAATGTGACCAATGCCGTTTCCGTGCTGTACCCAAGCCTGAAGCCATACTGGTACGGATCTAGAAAGGCAGTTTCATCCAGGTACTGCAGGAGCTGTCATGCAACCACGCTCAACAACTTTCGGAATTAAGCGAAGGTTGGAGACCGGACGATAATTTGCCAAAACAGCTGGGTCCAGAGAAGGCTTCTTGAGGAGGGGCCTCACCACCGCCTTTTTCAAGGTAGGAGGCAAGAAACCCTCACTCAGAGAAGTGTTTAGCCAGCATCATGTAACTTCCCGGGTAGCCAGCACCAACCAGGAGGGACACGGGTCCAATAAACATGTGGTTGCATTTAACCTCCCCAGCATTTAAACAGCACTTAACCCATAGTGTCAGTAATGTCAGTAATGATGTCAATTCTCTGAATTGATTATGTCCAAAAGATGTCAGTGAGGCAATGACAGATGTGCAGGAAATTTTGTCTGACAAGGCAGAGAAAATACCAAAAGTGGAACTACAAATGACAGGCCAAGGGAATGATTTAGAAACAGAGGCTTTATTGGCTATAAGAGAAACTGGCTGAAGTTTTATACATTAAAGAGAATGGTTTGGGAAATATTTTCTTATCTGATCTGAAAAGTGACTTATTAACCCCTTGAAGAATATATTGCAATGGAATAAAAAAGAACTGAAGAGAAATAAAACTCTACTGCAATATTTGAATGGACTAAAGATTAAGACTTTACTTAAAGAGATTTATATCCTGTTAGAAGTAAAAGGAAGAATACAGAGTTGATTTATCTGATCAAGGTTAAAATAAGACATTTATTTGCAAAATTCTGGAACCCTTTACAGACTATTTTTGCTGAGAGCATAATTAAAAAGTTGATGCTTTATGGATTTGCTTGCTAGATCAGAATGGATATGAAATGAAAAGGTATTTGTTTGTAACCCTACATGGAGTGATGATTTTCTCTACACTTGTAATAAAATTGGAAGTCACTTCTTTACATATTTCTTATCTTTTTTGTCATCATAATATTTTCTTTCTTTCTCTAGTTGTATAAGCAATGGACAAGAATAATATAAAGCACACACAGTCAGTCTCTTCCACTCTCCCCCCATTTATTTTATTTTATTTTTATTATTTGTTCAAATTTAGTTTTGCATAGTCCAAATTATCAGAAAATAATTACAATGTACTGAAATAATTCTCAAAATGCCAAGAAAAATATAATGAATATAGTGTGCAAAATGATCCATTAATATTGCAGAATAATTTCTTCAAATAAAACTTTTTTCCTTCTGGGAAAATCCATATGTTTTTCTTATTTTGCAATATTCAAAAGTCTGAATATATAAAGCTTATAAAATGAACATTAGCATATCTAATAGTCTTGAAGAGAATGAATAAATTCTCTTCAAGTGAAGATGAATTATCCAAAGAAAGATTAATTTGCAATATACATCTACCTATATTTTATCTTTTAGTTTTTTAGTTTAATAAATATTCCCTAAAAATTCATGTTTTAATTTGTCAAAAATTAACCTACTCTCTGCTATATCTTTTCGGTTTCAACTGAAAAAGAAACTTTTCCATTGGCATACATTTCAGGATTATGGAAATAGTACCCCAGAGACATTTTTTTTTCAGTTTTGAAATGGATAAATCATTTATCCTCACAGAAAAAGCAGCAAGAGAAGGAGACAAATACTTTATTCTTCTTTTCAGTTAATAGAAGATTTGGGAAGATGAAGAAGAGGAAAAAATGGCACAGAGTAAAAGAAAAAAAGTTATCTGACACAATGACAATCTCTGTTTTTCTCCTCTCTTTGTTTCTGGTGCTAGTTTAAATCAAACAAAATATGTGCTAGTGGAAAGCATGAATATGATTCAGATCTGAAATAATGTAGACTAGAGCCCTATAGAGGTTCAAATATTTGTTTGAACTTCTGGAGAACCGTTTTCAGGTAAAGAAATTGGGTAAACAACTTCTCTAAAAGTCTCTAGGGGGAAGAAGACATTATGCAACAATTTCTAAAGGGCAGGACCTTGATTTGATAGAAACAAAGTGCTACTCTGAAAATGCCAACAGGAAGAGCTCCTTTATGATGAATTCTCTTAGGATTTAATTGCCATGTGGGAAGTAGTCTCAAGACAGGGGTGAGCATGCTGGTTCAGAAATTTTGGCAGTTGAAGTCTACAGGATGTAAAGTTGCCCACCCCCGCTCAAGACAGTGTTGTAAAGGAAATGGTTCCTCCCCACTAAATAACTCCAGGAACATCATACTCATCTTACAAATATTTTTCGGCATTCTGTTCTCCTTAGTAAGAATTTCAAGTGAAAATTACAATGGTTTTCTAGAAATTAAGAGCAAAGTATCTATACAAATACTACTGTCACTACTTCGGAACATGTTTTCCAGTAGCATATGGAAAGTTTCTGTTGCTGGCTTGGAATGAAGGTGGCAAATGTAGCAAGATTGTTTAAAATGAATCACATCTCCCATATGCATTTCAGCCATTGGTGATTTCATAACCAAAGGGGAGCAAAGGAAAGGCCAAATATGATAAATCTTTTTATCTTTCATTTTTTCTGCCATTCCCACTTGACCTTTTCTCTTTCTGCATTTTGGTATCTCCCTGTGAAAGAATAGATGGGACTAAGAGTTCTAAGGCAAGTCCACTGGCTTCTTATCTAATCTAAAACTCGGGCCAAGGGGCAAGACACTTGGGAAAAAAGGTTTCAAATTGAATGAACCCTTCTTAGTGAACTCATTATAAATGAGGGTTGGAATTTCCACTCTCGGTTCCAACATTTTGTTTTTGTTTTTTTCATAAAGAGGAGGAGGTGGAGGAGGAGGAGACCAACTAGGAGGAAAGAGATCACATCATGAGTGGGTTGAAAAAAGGCCAAAAAGAATAATGCTAGTCTCAAGGTTTTGTTCTAAACTATCAGCCTGTAGATACACTTTGAGATGACAAGAAGACAAAGACAAGACTCAGAGGAGATGGTTCTTAAAGAAAAGTGGCAGTTTCTGCATATGCAGAAACTCTTTTTCAGCTCATTTTCTTTCAACTGTGCTTTTGGCAGAAATCTAAAAGCTTAAATTACTCTACCGTGGATGTGTAGGCTCTTAGGATAGATCATAGGCAGAAAAAAATAAGGGCTAAAGCAGTGCTAAAAATAAGACAAACTATAGATTGAGTTTATCAGGCCTGAGGGGATAAGAATTGACATGGGGTGGCTGTGAGGGTTTTGTGGAGGCATCAACTATTCACTCCCATTTTTTTTACTTTTTTTTTTTCAGTTTACACTCCACATACCTTTTTGCTCACGGACAGAAGTATGCACTCCTACGATTGCTTTTGTATTACTTTATGGCTCAGAAATATTTCCATAAAACTTTGCATTCAGCAATTTGAAGATATGTTGCTTGCCACATCTTCTATGCTGTAGATTGCTCTCCCAGAAAAAAAATACTTGAAACCTAAGAATACATTTTGTCTTATGGTCTTTGTAAGAGAATAGTGCATGCATGAGAGAGCGCTAGACATAAATAATCCTACTTTTTAAATTTGGGTTTTCATCTATTATTTGCTGCCTGTCACATATACCACTTATGTCAGCATGCACAAATTGCCATGAGAGAAACTTCCCTTTCTCATTCTTTTAATATGATTGTTAAATCATGTATTAGAGGTAAATTAATGGTATGTCTCACATTCCTTTCCTGGGCTTAATAAACCGCTCTTTCAACTTTATCATGCTGCTATATATCACATACGATGATGATTCTGTATTTGAAAGTACCACAAGATCTTCATCTTCTCATTTTCTATAACTTTTTCTACATTATTATTATTATTATTATTATTATTATTATTATTATTATTATTATTATTTCTTTTATTCATCAAACAGGAAACTCAGTCAACTGAATATTCACTTGTACAAACCAAAGCTTTATACTTGAGAGTCTCTTCTGTGTGAAGAGGCTCTTCATGTGATATGGAATCTTGATTTGCTACTTCAGTCGCTTTCATGAGCTAGTCCTCTGCTAGAGACATTTGTCCTGCATATGTGAATTTGTTCTGCATATGCATATGTCCTGCAACGTCAAAAGGCTTTCACTAATTCCCTCTGAATTCAAGTAGCAGCTCAACACTTCTTTGAAATGGTTTTTGGAGCATTCCATATGTTGAATCAATTATTTTGAGTGAACCAAGTAAAACAGCTTGACTTATATTACCAAAGAACAAAAAATTAATTGCACCCTTCTCAAAACTCTCAATTCAATCAGGAGGTTTAAAACTAAAGTTTCTAGCTACCAAATGCATACAATAACAAAACGTTCTTCTGCTGATTAGATATGATGAAATAAGAATAGTTTAGCAAGTTCACCATTACACTCTGTTCTTTAATAAATGTATTTACTGATTGAGATTTTCATGTTTTATTGTTGAAAATCCTTTGAGTGCTATTTCAAGAACAGAAGAGAGGCTCTAAAAGATAGCAGCAAACTTAGGCAAATTGAAGATAGCATTCAACAATATATGTATTTTGCTTAAGATTGAAAAAAAATACAACTGAACAGCGTAGGTAAAAAATATAATTGATTTACTGATTAATTAATGAATCCAATTTATATCTCATCTCACCCATCTCACCCAAAGTGACACAATGTCTTGAAAGGATTGTCAGATATTTCTTATTCTCCCAAACCAGATTGCTATTTGTAAGTAGAAAAATAGAATGAAGAATGAAACCCTAATGAAGAGATGCAAACTTTACTGCTTGTACCTTGAGACATTAATAAAGTATTTGAGAATTGAATCCAGAGATTGTGTGTTTATCAGTAATAAAACAATTAATCCAATAATAATTTATTATCAGCAATGCATGATGGCTTCTGCTCTCATGAATTTTATATTAGCTCCATTTTTATTGTAATATGTTGCTGTTGATTTTTTGTTTATTATTAACTATCTTAATCATGATCCATGGATTGCCTGCATATAAATATTTGTAACAAATACATCAATTGCATTTTATTTCTATATAAACTGTATATTAAACTATATACTAAATAATTATATATTTGCAATAGCTAATCATTCTAGCCTAGAAGATCTATGAAGAGATAAGTCAAGAAATGGGAATGCTATAACAGAAGTTTACTGCTAATGCATAATTTATCTTCTTTAAATTTGTTTTTTTTTTAAAAAAACACATTGCCAATGATTAATGAGTGAATATCAGTTTAATTGGGCTTATTTTTCAGTTTCAAATGGAAACCAGTATGTAAAATCTGACCTAATCAGATGTAAATTCCACCAAAGAAAATGGAAATACAGATTATTTAAAAAAATATCGACAAAGCTAAGTATATATTTTAATAGTATTTTTTTTCTTTCTTTTTGATTATACAGGTAGTCCTTGACTTACAACAGTTTATTTAGTGGCCATTCAAAGTTACAACAGCACTGAAAAAGGATTTATAACCATTTTCCACACTTATGATTTTTTTGGCATCCTCATGATCATATGATCAACAGTTAGATGATTGGCAACTGATTCATGCTGTGTTTCCCCAAAAATCAGACCTTATTTTATTTTATTTTGCCAACAATAAAAAAGCACCAGCTCTTATTTTCAGAGCGGGAGAGGTCTTACACTGACTCACTTTGTGGCAGCCGGACTGACAGTCCTGCCCAACAGGAGCCCGGTGCTGGCTACTTCTTCTATGGCCGCTGGCCGAGCCTGGCATGTGTTATCCCCAGCTTCTGTTTTGCTGTCAGAGGCCCTCTGGAAACCCTGTTGCAGCTGAGAAACAGGCTCTGGATTGACATGGGTGTCACCCCCAGCCTCCATTTCGCTGTTAGAGGCCTTCTGGAAAGCCCCCCTGCAGCCAATCTGTTATTGGCTCCAGAGGACTTTCTGGAAGGACCTCTGATGGCAAAACGGAGGCCTGGGGGTGACGCACTCATCAATCTGCACCTCATTTCTTCGCTGAAGAGGGTTTTCTGGAAGGGCCTCTGACAGCAAAACAGAGGCCAGGGGCGACATGCACAAGCAGCAGCAAGCGGCCTCAGAAGAAGTTGGCCGGCAAGGCAAAGTAGGTATCAGGGTGTGCAAGACCTGGTAAGCAGGGCAGCTCCACCCCCACATCCCCACCCTAGCTTGATTTTTACCCATGTGCCTCACCCCACCCCCTTTATTGCTGGGGTTTTAATTAGGGCTTATTTTGGGGGGATATAACTTATATTGGGCACATGTATTAAAATCAAGCTAGGACTTACTTTCAGGGTAGGTTGTATTTTTGGGGAAACACAGTATTTATGACCATTGCTGTGTCCCACGTTCATGTGATCACTTTTTGCAATCTTTTGACAAGCAAAATCAATGGGGAAGCCGGATTCACTTAACAACTGTGTTACTAACTTACCAACTATGGTGATTTGTTTAAGAAGGTTGTAAAAACTCTGTTAACAAATATCTCACTTAACAACAGAAATTTTGGGCTCAATTGTTGTCATCCATCATTACAGCCACATACCTGTGGCTGTAATGCTTCCCTGTTTCTGACTGGTTGAATAACAGAATGTGACATGTAATCTGGATTTATTCAAGACACCAAAAGATGGTTATTATGATATAGAATGTAAAACAACCAAGAGATGGATGGTTTGTCTTTTGGTATGGGATGGTAAAGAAAATTATTTTCTGACAAGCATTTAATCTTTCTTTCATAAGCGTGCTGGGATTGGAATAGTCCACTGAATAGCTTGGAGCCAATATTTTAGGTAGTTTTATATAATGTTTTATCAGTCACAGCCTAAAGGGAAACAAGATGGAAATGGAATTGATCCACTCCTTTCTGGGATCTAATAATGTAATTAGATGAGAAACAAAAGATTGTATCTTGAAGAGAGTCAAGTGATTTTATCATTAGGTAAAAATGTTTTCAACCGCTTTCCCATAACCATAAGATCCTCACTGAATCTGTTATTTTTCAGAAAAAAATTCTGATAACAAATTATCTCTAAGACTTTAAAACAGTCTGGAATAGAATGAAAACTTGGACAGCCTTGTGACCATAGTATAGCTGAAATATACAATTTGCCCTTGAATCAATATTAGATAACTTACTTTATTTCTAACATCATGCCTGTAATTCACTTTCTGCAGTATTGTAATAAGGAAGTTACATAATTCAGTTTCTATAATGCCATAGGTTGTTTTTCTGCATCTGAATAACCATGCATAAATATTTATCAAATTAAATTAAAATATTATTACTACTTTCAAATTTCATAAATTAATAACATATATGGTTAAGGCAAGAAAACTCTAAAAATAAACATACTAAAATTGGCTTCAGAAGTTAACCTTTTTATTTTTGTTTGTCCTAACGTGTAGAAAAGAAATCCGGATCTTTTTGAATGTGAGGGTGGCATCTAATTTAACAATAGAGATACATCTACCTGTAAATCAGATTGGAACTTCAGGTTGTCAGACTAGTCATTTGCCTTAATGTGAAAAACCTTTGCAACAACCGAAGATCTGCATATACAGCTACAGTTCAGACCGGAATCAAATGGCATGACATCATCTATTACTCACTGTCAAATGGGAGAACACAGAAAAAGACATCAATAGACACCTGGTGATGCATAAAACATTAATGTATTCCCAGACATATTCATCTGGAAAACAGATCAGCACACAGGGTCCCTGCAAGCACCACAACATCTGTTGTATCTGTGCTCCCAAAATTAATTTTGTCCCAAAAGGTCTTTTTTTAAAAAAATCTCTAAAGTAAAAGATTTCAGTAATCTTCTAATTGATCTGGTTAGATTCTAGACGACGATTCCTAAAAACTTATCAGACTTGGCTATTTTAAGAAATTTGAAGTGCTAGAAAAACCTAATCTCTGATTTATCACAATGGCTAAAATTTCAAGAGAAAGGCCACATTTGCAAAGTAGCTTCTCTTAGAGAGAAAGGTTATAGATGGTGTTACAAAGGACAATATTTTAAAAGCAGCAGGACAGTAGTTATTGGACAAGATAATGCCAAGCTATGTGTAAGCTTGAGAAATAAAAAGCATGTTCAGACATATCAAAATGATGACTTTAGAAGGCATTTTATCTGTTTGCCAGAAAGTGACAAAGAATCCTCTGAGTTTCCTCAAATCAGTATTTGGTTCTATTTATCAGGGTTTTTAGGGTATGTGGACTTCAACTCTTAGCATCCTTCAACAATGTTGGTTGGGAAATTCTGAGAGTTAAAGTCCACACATCTTAAAGTTGATAAATTTGAAAAACACTCTCTTATATCTTGCATTGGATCAATTTGAAAGCTCATTTCCAAAGCAAATTATAGTCCAAAAGCAGGATGCATGATTCACTAGAGGGAAGAAAAAATATTGGCTAGGGATTTCTAGTACAGGGAGTCCTCGATTTACAACAGTTCACTTAGTGACCATTCAAATTTACAACGACACTGAAAAAGGTGATTTATGACCATTTTTCACAGTTACAACCTTTGTAGCATCTCCATGATCATGTGCTTAGCAACTGCTTCATATTTATGGCCATTGCTTTGTCCCAAGGTCATGGGATCACTTTTTGCAACCTTTTGAAAAGCAAAGCCAGATTCACTTAACAACTAGGTTACTAACTTATCAACTGCAATGATTCTCTTAACAATTATAGCAAGAAAGGTCATAAAATGTGGCAAAATTCATTTATCAAAAAAAAAAAGTTTGGGCTCTATTGTGGTTGTAAAGTTTAAACTAGATTTGTTCCTATTTTTGAAAACATTTTTTTGGAAAGCATCTTGATGCCCATTCTTTCTAATAAGGGATTCTTGTACATATTTTTGTGTTGTTGTGGATGTGTGTGTATACACATACATGTGGACATACACACTGACATTTCCATAATACATATGCAGCTCTTTATATTTTTCTAAATTTGAGAACAGCATTCCTAAATTTGACAGTGTGACTATTGAAGAAGAGTGTTTCAGTTCATTTGTGTAGGATGTCATGGTTGCTTATGCTTGTACATCCACTGATATAATTGATTGCACTTTTGGATTGAGAAGGACTTCTAGAGCAGTAGCCAATGATCCAGGCTTTTCTTCATCAATCTGCTTTCTTCTGGGCATCCAACAGGGGACAGACATTAAGACAGTAATTAATACTTCAGAACGTTTTCCTTAATATTTGATCTGGAAAGCAAATCAAAACCATCTATATATTTACAAAAATAAGTAAATCTTTACATTTAACTCTAAAAAGAGATAATACTATAACGAATATTGTCATATTGTTCCTTTTTAATTGATTATTAAGTAGACTCTTGAGATTTTGCTACAATGTCAATTGTTATTATGATTGTCATGCCCTATCTCTGCTCTACCCATCTCTCCTCATGGTAATCCTCCTGACTCTAAGGCTGTATACTGAGCAGAAAGGAATTCTGTCTAGGAATTGTATTTGCTATGTCCCTGGCAAGGACGAACAGACTGAGGCAAGATGGTTTGAGTAAAAGCTAACAGGCTTTATTCACTAACATATTTCGTTAACAGATTTGCTAGCATTGTGGCTAGTGCGGCTGCTCGGCTAACATGAGCAACGGCTGTTAGCACTTTGACAGCTCCTTATATACTTGCGCCTGAACTGAAACAACCAATCAGAGCGCCGCAGCGGCGGCGGACCGAAGTGGAGCCCGGACGCAGCAGTGTTCATCCATTATATGAAGGGAAGGGAATAACTGATTGCCTAAGAAAAGTTGACATGCAAAATATTTGTCAGCACATATCTACACAGGTGTTTTCCTTTGGATGAATTCCGCTGCCTTATTTTTCCTTGCACTTACATATTTTCTCTAAACCTATTGTCTATAGTCAGTGAGATGGCAGAGCAGAAGGAGATGAATGGTTCCCTATATTCTCTTACAACCATATCTTGAAAAGCTTGATGATGCCAAGCAAATGGATTCTTTGAACAGTGAGCATTGGTAGTGGGGGCACAAATGCTATTTTTAAAAGTCTCCCTCCCATCTTTCTTTAAGAGTGTTCTCTGGAATGAGACCAAACCTTTTATCTTCTGTAAAATAGAGTCAGTAATGATGAAGCAGAGGTATCTAATAGCTTCATGGATAAACAGGGAATTTAATCAAGTTCTCTGGAGACCTAATATGGCTTTCATATATAGGAGGAAAGATTCATAGTGAAAGAATCTTTCCTTTTATTAGAAAACAAACGTTGACAAAACAGTAAGTAAAATGATTTTATGGGCACATGGTTTCATATTTTAGGGTTTCATGGTTTCATATCCATTGTTTTCTTGGCAATAGTAAAGATGTGATTTGTCATGCTTCCTGCATTTTTTAGTATGCAAAACCAATAGTTAGAGTACATCTTCATAGTAGCCAGTTCAAGAACTAATCTGTTGTAAACTTCTTTACCTTCTCAGCTTTGACAAAATTGTCTAGATGCTTTTTGTTGAAGCTCATGCCATAGGTTGCAAATCCTGTAATTCAAAGGAATTGTAACTTACTTTTTACAGATTTCTGATTTTAATGTCAAAGAATTATTATGGTTTTTCCCAATTTAAATCTCACTAGCTTTAATTAAAATGCACAAATAAAAAAAAATTGAAGGAACTTTCTGATCTAACTCTAAAGTCGAGTAAAAAAGGTAGAAAATTTTAGTCCAAAACAGAGGAGACATCAGCAAGAATTAAGCATTTCATTTCTGAGATATTTAAAACCATTTTATGAAATATTAATAGGTTGGATACTCTAAATTTAATATGGGGATATTATTTTCTTTCTTTTGCAGAGCTATGAAATATCAAGTTGTATGAATGAATGAATGACATGTTTATGTTGTAATTTTTTATTTTGTTTTGTTTTTCTAACATTTATTACAGACTATTCTTTCTGTTACTTTGCCATTCTTTGAGCATCTCCATTTCATTAATGATGATCAAAACTGAAAAATTGATTGCTAGTTGATTAAACTAGCACAAGTAACTTCTGTGCACATATAGTGAAACTGTAAAGAGCTCATTAGAATTGAGCATGCATTGCATTTCACTTAGGCAACTATTCATATAGATTATTTGAGTGTCCTTAACTCTTTAGTGTATATTTCTGTTAATTATAAAGATATGTAGATTAAGCTATGAAGACAGACAACCTACGTTTATAAAAGCCTCCTCAGTCATTGCCTCTGTAAGGGGCAACAGGTATATAGAAGTTTAGCATTTTCATGAACTTATATGAATTAGTTAATGTGATCTGTGCTTAAACAAATTCTATTTTGTTTATTCAGCTATAGACTGTTAACTGTTTACAATATCCTCATTGTACAGCATCTGTATATTTTCAGAAACTTGATGTTGCCAGATTTTTGGAAAGAACTTTTGCCTTGTTTATAGCTGTGGTGATTTGTCCCAACTTTTTAAAAATTACATCCTTCATTGTGACTAACAAACTGAATTATTTAAGTGTTTTGGAGGGGAATTGTCTCAAGGGTAATATTAATATTACTAGCAGATTGAGGTAAAGATAGGACGTTTTGTGTTATAAGAGTTTAAAATATTAAAAATTACTTCTTGAAGTAACATTTTGTGCCTGTGAAATATACTCTAATACATTTTGCACAAGATTTCTCTGAAAACCAACAGTGTATAACTGTGATGGTGAACCTATGGCACGTGTGCCAGAGGTGGCATGCAGAGCATTCTCTGTGGGCACGCACGCCATCGCCAGCTGCTCTTCCAGGTTCTGTTGTGCATATGTGCACCAGCAGCTGGTCTCTTCTGGATTCTGGCACTCACACAAACACATTGGCCAACTGGTCTTTGCGTGAAGACCAGCTGCCAGTGTGTATGTACGCGCCAGAACCCAGAATAGAGCAGCTGGCGGGTGCGCAGGTGTGCGACAGAACCCAGAAGAGCAGTTGGCTGGCATGCACATGCACGCCGGCCAGCTGCTCTCTTCTGGGTTCTGCTGCTCTGGCATGCGCGCACATGCTCCAGTTTCGGCACTCGGTGTCGAAAAGGTTAACCATCACTGGTGTATAGCCAAGATTTTTCAAATAAATCTAGTAATTTACTACTTTATTTTGATTCTTAAAAATATATTGCAATTGAATTGAGGTTACATAATTTGAACAAAAAACCAGGTAATCAAGAAGGGGACAGATTTTTTGTTGGGGTTTTTTTTTTTTTGGTTTGTTTGTTTGTTTGCTTGCATTCATTCCCAAAACCATTTTGGAATGCATCAGACAATATTCATCCCTACCCAAGACGTCCACATTGTGAACTGTGGATTGAGGATTTTCAGAGTGATAAAGTGATGAATGATGGAAAAAATGTTATCCACAATATCATGTGCCACTTTGCAATAATAAATAGGTCCAGAAACATTTCCAGAAGAAATTCTGTAAAATCCTAAAACATCCTAAAATGTCCTAGGAAATTCTATTTCCCCAGGGAAAAATATTTGGAACAATATTTCTGCACAATACTAGTGAGAGTTGCTTAAACAGAACAGTAATCCATTGAGATTTGATTTAAGGATCATAGCAGCCTTAGAATTATGATATCTTATAAAATATAAAAGGGCTCATGGAGTAAACTTCAATGAGATGTGTCATTAGGGCTAAAATGTGTGATGAAGACTAATGCAGAGATCTACCAATATAAAATTGTCCTCTAGTTATTAAACAACTCTTAATTCTAATTTTTGAACTGTACTAATTGATCCTAATCGATCCTAATTGATCCTGATTGATCCAGAGAGATTTATTCCATAATCATGGAAGTGACTGCATTTTCAACTAGAATAAAATTAAAATAAATAAAGAAGAAAATTGTATTATGTGTAGCATAATTGTATTATGTGTAACATTTAGCTCATTTTAGCCTTAAACAACTACACAAACTACACTTATATTCATCAATATAAGTTATGATGTTTGCAGAAACAAAATGTTTGCACCACAAAAGAGTCCATGTTACACAAGCATAGAAATTGGTACCTGGTAAGTGAGCTGCTTGCCTTAAAGCCTTACTGGTTAGGAATATGGCTAAGAGTGATATGTTATCTTGGGTTTTGATTTAAAGTTAGAAATATGGTACATCATTGCATTGTCCTGCAGTGATATATGAAATATAGCTTGTAGTTTTTCATTTTACATGAAACAGGTTTTTGTTGTTGTTGTTGTTGTTGTTGTAAAGTCACTGTAGTTTGGGTCAAAGTATTTTCAAATTGCATTTCTAACATATCTGAACGTACCTATGGCCATGAAACATATTTATTGTACATTATGTTTGATTCTCAAAAGAACATTTCACTAGATGCTGTTATTATCCATTGCTTCTAAAAACTACTGTGTTGGGGATAGAAGCCAGAGAGATTTAAGGATGTTATGAATGGAACACAGAGACATTGGGAAAGGAGGAGGGAGAGAGGGGGTTAGACCAATGAATCCCCCTGGCTGATGACCTTAGCAGCCAGCCTACCATGTCGATCTAAAAAGCTATATATGTCCACTGTTACCTTGTGATGGCATTTCCTAGTATGAAGTCCAAGTCATATTTTCCTTGGTGGCCTCAAGTTAATTATTCCAACAAGATATGACATTTCAGAGAAATACCAGCATCACTTTCTGCTTCCTTTTCCCAGTGAAGCCCTTTGCCCTTCCCCCAAAGGCACCTGAAGAACAAAATGTTTTTAAAGATGACATTTAATATAGTACCAATACAAGTGAATTGTAGTACTAAAGTCCTTACAGACATTGAAGCAGACAAGTAGTGCAGGGGGTCAGAAGAGGAGTGGAGAGATAAAATGTGGAACTGTGAGAATGACATGTTGAAAATTATTGATGCAATAAAGAGTTTTAAGTTACAATTTGCCCTAAAGTCTCTCAAAAAATCTTGAAGAAAGAATACTGCAAATCTCAGAACTATAGCATGTTCTATGGATCACTACTATAGCAGTCCTATCTATGTTTCCTTTGTTAATAACCATATTCATGTGATAATTCTACATAATAGAAAGAATGATCATGGAGAAAAACTCATTTTATTTTATGTTTTATAAATAAACTTTATTTATTATTTTTCATTAATGTTTGCTTCAGTTTAACCAACAGTTTGACTTCCTTTCCCTTATAAACTGATATCATTTATACCCTTACTTACACTAATAATTATTTATTTATTCTTCATTCATTTACATAAAAAATTAAAATGCAAAAAACCTATTGTCATACCAAAGGCACTTATTTAATATACATATCTTGCTTATTTCAGCTCACATTTTTTTCCTAAATACATCCCAACATTAATCTAATTGGACCAGAACCCTTCTTTTTTCTTCTTCCTCTTTATTTCTAACATCTTTCTCGCTGTAAGAACTAAAAAAAACAACAGTGTCTCAAGCCAAAAGGATTTCTTGATTTCTTACATTTGGCCTACCTAAATTATATATTTTAAAATATTTCTAACTTGATTAGCTCACTTTTGCACTACAGTACTTTCTGGTTTAACCCACTGTCACAACATTTGAATAAGAAGAATCATTCTAATTATATACTTTTCATTTTTGTTCCATAGAATCCCTTTACCTTTAGCACAGAAACTTCTAATTTTGGTTCATCAGATAAGCAGCCAAATGTTCAGACTGGATTTGGCGTTTTTATCCACCTATCTACCTTTCCCAAGGACCTGGAATAGGCAGATGTTGATGTTTGATGATGTTAGCAGTATCGTTGCAGAATATGAGTTGTTCCAATGAAAGCTGCTTTTTGCAATTGAAATAAATTATTATTATAATTATTATTTTGCCACTCCAATACTTGTTAAATTCAGC
Source organism: Masticophis lateralis (assembly GCA_030761175.1). Lineage (NCBI taxonomy): Eukaryota > Metazoa > Chordata > Lepidosauria > Squamata > Colubridae > Masticophis > Masticophis lateralis. The sequence continues at coordinate 68,532,784 of JAUDYJ010000006.1, forward strand.
TAATGCAGTGTTATTATCTCAATTACTAAAAGGCTTAAGGCAAATCTTGTGTGTCTTAGTGGTATAGTATACTGAATTGCCAAGGAATTTCTAGAAGTCTGGCACTCGGACAAATCAGCTAACAATAGATACATAGATACTAACAACATCTATAGACTATGCAAAAGAGACTGTCACCCGCCCAAAAAGGAACAAAAAGGCACAAGCACCTCTCCACCAGCAACTAGCACCTAGATCACCATAGATTAACTCCAACAAGAACAGTCCAACCAAAGACCAACACTCCACCAACACTGACAGGCAAACCACTAGAATATAAACTGACAGCAAACTGCACTCTTTACTGGCACTGATGATATTATCTAGTTTGGATAATGAAATGTCTGCAAGAAAACGAGGAAGCTCAGAGCGCACTAAGGACCCTTTATATTAATCCTAAACTACAAATATTCTCATTTATTATAGTATACTGAGAAATCATTGAAGATTGATTACACTAAATCTGATTTTTTTTTTTACTTTTTCACAAATTCCCTGTAGTCCATGCTTGACAACTGATTAAGAAGCAAATACAACAAATTAAAATCTGCAATTATTTTGGTGTAGTGCTTCATGCTTCTGGCAAATGCAGGGCACCTTGAGATTACAGAAAGTACAATCTAAATTTTTAAGGACTGTCTTTCTCAATGAGATGAAACATATGCACTGTGATTCTCCACCATAAGGCTGATGTGGTCAGACTTGAAATGAGCGTTTGTATATTGCTTTCATAATAATTAAAGGTATTGTTTGTTCCTACAAGTCTAGACTCTCTGATCTTGATTGATAATTTGAGTAGTCTTGGAAAAGATTAATTCCCCCAAAAATTTTAATGATGAGATCCAGGCAGGTGGTAAAGAAAAATACAGACATGACCTTAAAGAAAATACGCAATAATTGATAGTTAAACCTGAGCTTACCCCATGAAAATTTTCGTATCTTCACTTTCTTTGGTATAACAGGGAAAGAAATGGAAATTCTGGCAGCTCTTCAATATTGTATTATTACAGCTGCTATCAATAAAGTATAGGTTTAGAAATTTTTGTAATGTCTATTTCGTGATCTGGCTCACCTTGACGACCCAACAGGCAGTGTCAAGTTATAAACAGCGTATTATGGATATAGGAGAGCAATTTGATTTGTGGAAGAGCAATTAAATCCCTAGAGGTAGATTTCTGAAAAGCCAATCCCATTTTTATGTACAGTACCAATAAGATATTTAAGACAAATAACCATCTCTAAATTCAAAAAATCATTAGTCCTAACACATATTAATATCACTCCAGTACATGTTTACCAGGGGAGATTTTGAAAAGAAAACTTCCCTGCACAGGATTGCAAGGTTGGAGGCTCTGAAGCCACAGAGGGGACATTTTTTGGATGTGCATCTGTGTAAGGTTTCCCTTTGAAAGGACAATCATCAGGAAAATCTCACCTCACCCACAGATCACTTTTTGAAAGGATAATTGGCAGGAAACTATCCCACATGCAGGTTAATACTCACAGGAAATTACCCCCCATCACGGTTTGATTTTGCTTGAGATGTGAGAGAAGAAGAAAGATTGGAAATGGGCAGGGTGGAGAAAAACTCAGAAAGTGGGGAGGGGGGAGAGAGAGTTTCCTGCCAATCATCCTTTCAGAAAGTGATGTGCGGGTGGGGCAGAGGTGGGGGAGAGTTGATTCCAACATGCCACAGGGCCTTCTACCTCATTCTAGCAGCAGCCTGAGCATGACCTGAGCTCCAGTGTCCCAGCAGCAGCAGGGCCAGCAGGCAGGGCGGGCGAAGGCTGAGATGTGTCAAGAACTTGGTTGGTTGGTATGCCGACAAGTAGACTATAGTACAGAGGGCGGGGCTGGCAGTAGCAGCAATCCCACTCCTGTTGACCCCCGGAGCTCACTGTCTTTTGTAGGTGGAAAAAATAAGCCACCCCCAAATAAGCTTATTTTTGAGCACAAAAGAAAATAAGAACGAGTCTTATTTTCCAGGAAACATTAGATATTTCCTATCTAGTTTACATAGAAGGGGCTGATATGTTTCTATGCCCCTTTTAACAAGAAACAATGGATGGAAACTAATCAAGGAGAGAAGCAACCTGGTGGAACCACTTGCCTTCAGAAGCTGTAGGGTCTTCATAACTGGAGGTTTTTTATACACTGGACAGCCACTAATCTGAAATGTCACAGGGTCTCCTAATTCAGCAGGCGATTGAACTAGAAGAACCTCAAGGTCCCTTCCAGCTCTATTCTGATTGATTGAAATACTTAACTATGTTTCTATCTATCTAAAGCCTCAATTTTGGCTATTATCTTGCTGTTCACAGTATAATGGACTGTGTACATGACCTTAGGGAATGAGCGCAAGAAAACAATCAGACAAGCGCCCCCAGTGGCTTAAGGGTCAGAGAAAGAAATTTAGGGAGTACCAGTCACAATGGATTAGGAGTTAAAAATGGTGACAGGAAGTTTGTACATTCAGAATCACAAAATTCTGTTAATTTAACCTTATAATAATGTAAATTAGTTCATCTAGCCATGTTTCTTGTTTTATTTATTTGAGAGGGCTGACATCAATGTTGCAATATGCTCCTGCCTCTCTTGTATGATGATTTCCTAGGAGCAACTCTTCCCTTCATACCTAAGGTCATCCACACATTCCATTACAGAAAGAGAAGAAGAAAATAAGCAGCAAGGTGTTTGAACTCAATTTTAGCATTTGCTTAGGGATACATCACCATGTGGGAGCCAAGGATCCTGTCACCAACTTGACAGAACATAATCAATCAATCAATCAATAAAAATTCTCTGAAACTTAATTGCATCCATGATACAACTATTTTTATTTATATTATTGTGTATGTTATTGGGTTCTTTTAGTAGAATTCTGATCTAATGATTGCAGTGACATTTATATATTATTTGTTAAACAGCCATTTTTATAAATTGCTTTGACCATATTAAATTTGTGTTATCACTCTACCTTCTATTTGATTTCAGCTGTTTTAAATTCCTGAAGATAATAATAATAATAAATTATTTAGAATTTTTATGGCATTTGGGAATGAAACAGGATTCTAATTTAAAAGAAAAGTTCTCCTTAAATGCAACCATTCTCTTTATACAGACTGGGGACTTTAACAAGAATTTAATTTCAGTTTTATAGACTAACAATAAATACTTTTGGCAAAACTAAGTAATCAACACTTTTACAGAGTTAGCATATTTGAAATTTACTGCTTAATAGAAATATTGATATGTTGTTGTAGGACAGATTTGCAGAGGCTAAACATTCATGATTAAGTTTTCTAAATAGAAAAGCTATTAGTTTCACCTTCCATTCAGATTAGTAATCATATATATGATTATACACCCTGCAATTACGGTCAATGAACTGTAGAATTCAATTCCATTCTGTAGTTACTGCTTTATCAAATGCTTAAGTTAAGAAAATAATTAATTGTCAGGAGTTAATATAATTCAAAATTCACATTTAAACAAGGGAGATCCCATCAGAGGCAGGCATTTTTGCTTTTTAAATGCTTTTTGCATATTTTTTTTCCCACTTTTCTCTGCAGGTTAATTGAAGCGCATGTAATTTCTAGAATGCTTCCAATTTAATTGGGTCTTGGCCTTTGACAGAACAAAGCCTGAACTAAATAGGTCTTTTATTTGTTGGATCATAGCATGCTTATGTTCTCATATTGTGGATAACCACAGACAGTCCAGTTTCAAAAAATGAGCAGATCTTTTGAGTGGATATTTGCATTTGTTGAGAAAATAGTTTGAAAGTTTAATTAGTTGGGTTCACTAAACTGTTTAAACTGTCAAAAATTGTCCTCAAGGATTTTTAAAAGATACACATTCTGCCTAAAATCTTTTAAGTTTTTGGTTGTATTTTCCTCACTGTAGAATGAAACTGAGAGCAATTTCATTTTCTATTTTTGTCCTTATGTAGCTATAAATGAAAAATAAATGAATGGATTATTTTAACTTGATCAGTTTCTCAAGACTTTCGTAGACGAATAGTCACTGACATAAGATAGTGAGAAAGAGAAACTCAGTTTACAATATGATTTCATTAATTAAAAAAATTTCTAAAGTTTGTTTACTTACTCAGTGATGATTTAACCTACTGGAGAGACTGCAATCTCAAATGACTTCAATGGTTTATTAAATATTAGATCTGCACTGAAAGTAAGAAGTGTGCACACAACATTACATAGGTCAATGATGTATATGTATTTTTAAAATTAAAGAAGTGCTGGATGCAGGTTCAATTTGCCACTTATTGCATATCTTAAGAAAATCACAAAGCCACACATACAGGCACCATGTCAAGTTTCTGTTGAGCAGAAACAGACTGTGCACATATTCATCTGCACCAGTGTTCATGGTAGCATCATGAATTATTATGGATATTAAAGTAATTATACCAAGAAGTGTTAGGAAGCTATGAAAACAATTACATGTGGAGAACTACATAATCAAACTATGACTTTGTCCTGTTTCCTGACTCATGAGACCATTTACTTCATCTCTGGGAATCTGAGCTATGACTGTTCAGTTTAAGCTGTTTTTAAAGTGGTCTGGGACTCCCAAAACAAATTGGCTGCTTTTTAATCAGAAAATACAGACAGACAGCTCTTGCAGCTTAGGCACATGGACAGAAACTGGTCTGCCCCTGCTGGCTCCATCTATACCATCTCATGCTTCACCTACTCTAGCTTCTGACCCGGTATCTAAAAAGTGAATGTCTAATCTAATCTAATCTAATCTAATCTAATCTAATCTAATCTAATCTAATCTAATCTAATCTAATCTAATCATATCATCTATCACCATGTTTCTCAGCCTTGGGAGCAATAATATGTGTGGACTTCAACTCCCAGAATTCACCCGTTCTGGCTTGAGAATTCTAGAAGTTGAAGTCTATACATTTTAAAGTTCCCAAAGCTGAAAAATACTTATCTATGTTTTTGTTTTCAGAATTTACACTAGTGTTATGACAGCCTAATCAGCCCAAATTCACTTAGCCATTTATTAAACTTTAGTCCAATTGAATTTATGTATTAAGAAACTTTGTTAGACATGTATTAAGGTATTGCTTGTTATTTAGCACATAGAAATAACGAACAAATAGTTATGGGGCCTAGGATCAACTTGCATGGAGTTGAACTGCTTTGTTAGGCAGAGATTATGATACTTTGAATTAAACTCTCTGTTTTCCAGCTCAAAAGTATCTGGCACCTAGGATAATAGATAAAAATTGGTACCAAGTTGCTCAGGAGGGTTTCTATTGATAAGGAATGTGTTTAATAAGACAGCATTCTTGACCTACTATATAACCTTTAGTTGAACTATCACACTTAAGATGTATGCATTATGTTGCTCTTAATGATTGGTTTACAATGTGTGTCTCCATGAGTGGCTCATGGCAATATATGCTTTTCGAAATAGTGTAAAAGAGAACCATTCCAAGCTGAGGTGAAACTTGTTTCTGGATAACCCTTTTGTTTGCAAATAAAATTTCTTTCTTCGTTTCAATTTATCTGATGTGATTCATTGGACTTTCACACCAGGTAAATGATTTCTAGGACAACAATTCTGGTACCCAACATTGGGCTACTCCTGAAGTCCTTATTTGGCTGTGCTGAGCTGATCCTGAACTGCCAGCCTAAAGACTTAAGAGTACACACTGGTGAAATATAGTGAATAACTGAAAGGTAGGTGAATATTCTTTAATTAATTCCTGGCTGGATCTATGGGTAGTGTGTCAATCCAACATTTAAGCCACATCTAAGCTCTGATATGGTTCATTGGGCTTGCATGCCAGGTAACTGAACCTGAGATTTCTAGAACAATACTAGTATTGTAGATATAAAGACATCCTGTCAGTTCAGTCATCTTCGGCTTGGTGCCTTGATGGCATCCTACCATCAAAAACTGGGGCAATAAACATGATGGGAATAAAGGAGGGGGGATGACCGCTTGATGAAGACCAGGAAAGCTTAGAACCAGTTTGTCCGAGTATTCAAGGCCTGAGAATGGAATGTGGATTGCCCCAAACATCTCAGCAATTCTCAAAACACCTATGTGACTCTCCGTTGGCTGAAGACGAACTGGTCACGGGGTAGAAGATTGGTATGAGGGGAAAAATCATAATCTTTCATGTGGAAATCTTAGTTCTAGCCTGACTCTATTGCAACCAGGAACTTTTAGTAAAAGAACCCAGGGGTGAAATGCTACCAGTTCTCTCCAGTTTGGGAGAACCAGTAATGATAAAAACTACTGGTTCGGATGAACTGGTAGTAAAAAAGAAGCTACCGGATCTTCTGAACCGGTATTTCCGATGATCAACTGTGCCGCGGGGTTTAGCTTCGCTAGAAAGCAGGATTTCCTGCTTTCTAGCAAAGTTAAACTGTGTGGCACAACTGATCCACCCTCACTGTTCTACTTACCTTCCCAAGCCTCCTTTTGGCATGGACTGTGCATGTACACATGCAGCACGCACCAAAAGGAAGCTTGGGAAGGTAAATAGAACGGAGGGGGGGGGGAATTAGCTATGCCGCACAGTTTAGCTTTGCTAGAAAGCAGGATTTCCTGCTTTCTAGCAAAGTTAAACTGTGTGGCACAACTGATCCACCCTCACTGTTCTACTTACCTTCCCAAGCCTCCTTTTGGCATGGACTGTGCATGTACACATGCAGCACGCACCAAAAGGAAGCTTGGGAAGGTAAATAGAACGGGGGGGGGGGGAAATTAGCTATGCCGCACAGTTTAGCTTTGCTAGAAAGCAGGAAATCCCCTCCTCACTTCTACTTACCTTCCCACCTTACCTTGGTGCGCACTGCGCTTGTGCACACAGTGCAAGTTTGTGGCGCACACGCATGCGTGACCAGCAAACTGGTTCATCTTTCATCATTGAAAGAACCTATCACTTCACTCAAATGGAGTTGTGGGTCTTTCCTTCTTAAGGAACCTGACTGGGGCAGGTCTGACACCTGCAAGAACAGGTGAGACAATGACTTATGCCATACCCTAGACTAAAAAAGCATCTCGTTCATTCTAGGGTGTTGTGTAATTTGATAGATCGAATCTGCCACATACTGATTTTTATGTTATCCTACAACCATCTCATGTTTTGCTCTTCCTCTTAGATTCTCTTAAGATTTTTGTTGTTATATACACTTTTGGTTTTATATCTTTTAACATTTTAAAACTTATTATTAGTTTAGACTCTGTTATACCTTTTATGCTTTTTAATTGATTGTACCTCATCTTTCTTATGCTGGTCTTTGACTATCATAAATATTTGAGGGTATTATCTCATTATTCTGGTATTCTCTGAATGAACAGCATCACCATTTAAAGTTCTCATCATGTGCATTCCTAAAGGTTGCTCAGTTGTCATTTCTTAACCTTTAAAATGCCATTCATTCTTAAGAATGGATTCCAGAAACAGAAATAAGTGCAAGTTTAATTTTTAAAATATATTGTGTTTAATTAGTTTATGAGAGCAATATCTATTGATTGTGATTAATTTTATGAGAACAATCTATATTTTATTAGAATTATATACTTTGAAAACAGATTCATTATCTGCACTTTATATATCTTATAAATGATAGGAGCTGATGAAAAAAATGATTTGACATGTGTCACAGTTAACAACATTTTTCTCAATGTTTGGCCTCGGAACTGAATTTTGTAAAGTGTTTCTAATGATAAACCAATGTCAAATGCCATTGAATCACTAACTGATTAGTGATTAGTTTTTTGAGATGTTTGGTATTCCCCAACTCTATCACAATTTCTCCTTGTTAAATAATTAAGTGAATATCAGTTTCAATTTTGCCAGTGTATCTTTTTCATTCCTGTTACAGGATAGGGAGCAGGATTGCCTCAGTTTTGTTCAGTAGCAATATTTGCTGAGAAACAAATGTCTAATCAAACAGACTATCAGTCTGTTTCAATCTTGCTGAGCATTAAAGTTTGTTGTTGTTTTTTCACAATAGTAAATGACACACTCTGCCTTTGCAATTGGAATGCAGTTAGTACTATATAAGGATGATCACTGAGCTTGAATTTCTTGCTAAAGATGCTACATTGATTTAAGTAAGCAATTGCTATCTCATTAAAACCATTAATTTAATTGCAATTCGTAGTTCTAAAGAAATTAACAAAATTAATAAAACAAATGCTTGGAAGTCATCTGTTTCAAAATGAATTGCATGAATTGTGTTTAGGATGCAAAAGTGTTCATCCTAAACCTGCTCAAAATTAGAACTGGTTTTCTGATAATAGATATTTCCTCCTAGCCATGCATTAACTTTTATATTTGATATGCATGAGCTGGTTTAATGAACAGTTTTCAAAACGTGCATAATCTAAAAAAAGTTGTGTGTGTGTGTGGTTTTTTTTTTTTAGATAATCCTTGTAGATGTCTGGTGCACACTGAGATTAAGGAAAGCAACATCTCAGAAAGGCATTTAACCTTTCTGAGGAGTGGATATTTTTCTGTATAAAGCAAAAATAAAAACTCCTATTATCTCTCATGATTAGCTATGCAATGCTAGGGCTTCTGGGAATGTCAGTTCAAATGTACTGGAGAGGAATCAGGCAATTTGCCCACCATTCAAGATGAAATCTGATTGAAATTTGACTGAATCTGCTATTTAATAAACTTTCTGAATCGTATCAAAAGCATTGGATAGACTGAGCAAATTGAATCACATGCATTTCAAATGATTGGATGAAATTTTAACTACTGTTAACAATCAGATAACATAAACTAGAGTCAACATTTTGAATAAAAAGAGGAACTATTTAATTTCTAAATGTATGGACCTCTTGGATTAAGGTAACAATCCAAACAGATTTAGTAATGAAATAGTTTAACCCAATCTGCACAGCCCTATTAAGATATCTATGCACTTCAAGACTATTGTACACAGAGATTCTAAAATGCATTTACAGTTTAAGGATCTAAGAACATCAACAATCCTTTCTTAATTTTATATGTTCATTATATCCAACAATGCATCTGTGGAAACTTTATGGATTCAGGCTTTTAATAACCCTGAATCCATAAAATAGATTAATTACTGCTACATTTGAAGAAACTGAAATATTTTCCTTTCTCTGATAGAAAAGTATTTGAGACAAGGAAGGAAGGAAGGAAGGAAGGAAGGAAGGAAGGAAGGAAGGAAGGAAGGAAGGAAGGAAAGAAGGAAGGAAGGAAGGAAGGAAGGAAGGGTCTTTATTTTATTCATATTTTTTTTAAAAAAATTCCACATAAAATTGTGAAATATAATGTATACAATAGGGTACAGTGGATGCATTGCCAAAGTGTGCCTTGTGATGTCTGAAAAGTCTTCTTACCCAGAAAAATGTCAACCTTATTCTCACACTGGTTCAGTTTTCTGTCAAATTTCTGTAGGTGATTTTGGCAGGCTATTTTATTGCTAGAAATGACAGAGATTGTTATTATTTGTCACATATCTTTTCATCAATGGCTGCCCTGCTTTGAAAAAGCCCAAGAGAAATTTTCCCAATAATGTTTTCACTTAGAACTTAATTGCAACAGACCTCTGGGGAGAATATGGTTCAGTGAAAGACAAGATACTCTTCCAGGAACGGCAGAAATGCCTGCCTCTTGCTGATGGGAAGCACTCACATCATTCCTACCATTCCTTTTTGATGATCTATGGAGGATCAAAGATTTTGCAATCTTAACCTTCACTGATTCCACAATAACTATAGAGATTTTGTCTAGATTGCTGTTCTCTGATGAAGTCACTCAGCAGCCAACCCACTTACTCCATTCTTCATGCACTTCAAACAATTCCCTTGCAGATGGGTTTCTGGATTTAACCACAGTCTCTCTCAGATCCAGAGGGAATAAACTCTCACTTTGAGGTGACCAACAATCAACCAAATGCTTACTAAGAACTAAAGACAAGAAAAGAACTCCACTTACAGTCATACCTCAAAAATATTCTCCTTGACACAGGGAGGTGAAAAGCAGTTAATTTTCTGCATCAAATTAAATAGGATTGGATTTTTTTTTTAAATCAAACAATTATGAACATGGAACCAGTAGTAATACTGGTGAATAAACCTCTCTGATTTTAATGGGCTTATTCCATACTATGTGAGGGTAGGATTTTATTTTAGCCTCATGCCACATCTGCTTTTGTTTGAAGACCTCTTAGTAAAGGTATATGATATTCATCTTAAATGCACCATTGCATTTAAGATGATTACCATTAAGTCCAGTGTTGGCCATTATCGCCCTGTGTGTTTGAGAAGTACAATAATTCTGTGAATCTATTGAGATTGAAAGAAAATAAAAACAATCACTTTTCTTTGATTATAATATCTGAAAAGAAAATGCTTTTGATTGCATTTTAGGTACATTCTGAATAATTGATTATTAAATTATTAATTGACCCTTAATTAACATTTAGAATTCATAACTTTAAGCTCTGTTAAAAGCAAAATAAAAATTAGTACAAGGCCTACCAATTAGAGATTATATAAATAAATAACTATAAATATAAGGGAATGATGTGTCTATATTAGATGAGCTTCAAACCAACTCAGTGTATAAATTGTTTAGGAATAAAGTCTATTGAGATAGGAAGTTATAACTGTGAGATAAAGCTTTGCTTTATTCAAAATGTTTAAATTTTTGATTTCCTTGGTTTTAATGCATAATTTAAAGAATGTAAAAAAGAAAACAAAGTAAATTATTTCAGACAAGGCCAGCTATACAAATCCCAATTACTCTGTGACTAGATGACCTCCAAGGCTCCTTCCAACTCTATAATTGGTACCTGTTACTAGCTGTAGAATCCAGTGGTGAAATCCAATTGTTTTTTTACTACCAGTTCTGTGGGTGTGGCTTGGTGGGCATGGTAGAGGAAGGATACTGCAAAATCTCCATTTCCACCCCACTCTGGGGCCAGCCAGAGGTGGCATTTGCCGGTTCTCTGAACTACTCAAAATTTCCACTACCGGTTCTCCAGAACCTGTCAGAACATGCTGAATATCACCCCTGGTAGAATCTCAAATATGGGCAATTTTTCGCAAGTTTGTTTGCTTATGTTTAGTAGTGAATGCCAGATATAGAATCACAAACCTATCCGTGCAAAACTTCTAGTTTACCAGGTAAACATAGTAAGTCTACCCTATCCGGACTGCAAATATTCTGATACCTACTAGATCACAACAAATAGATATGGCTCTAATTATCAACGGCATTGAGTGTTAACAAAATCCTTCATGGATTTTGTGGGAGCAAGATTTTCATAATGTATTACTGCTAGACTTCACATCATCATATACACTAAAATTAATGTGAAGTCTTCTGGTATTCATCTTTCTCCAATTAAATATTAATTAAAATATGTTTTAAAAAGAATTTACACTACATAACTTGACAAAGTATATCACAGATTACCAAATGACAATCTAATTGGTAATTTCCTCCATCTACTGAAGTATAAAATTGATCACAGTAGGTGTTAAAAATTTCAGTTTTGGGCCTAGTGTTCCTTCTCTATTAATGACTTGGACAAAGAGATAGAGAGACTGCTTGTTCAACTTGCTGATTATCCTAAATTGGTTGAAATACTTAATAATGTAGAAGACAGAAACAAAATTCAAAATGATATTCATAGATTAAAGAAGTAATGTGAAAATAGAATGAAATGTAAGATAGACTGAAGGATTGCAGAAAATATAAGCATAGTTTGAGTCCATAGGCATAGAAGTATCAGATCCACATTCCAGAAAGTAATTTTCCATTCTGAAAGTTCCACATTCAGTTCTGGGCACCACACTTTAAGAAAGATTCTGACAAATCGGACCAGATACAAAGAAGGGCATTTTCTACGCAATTCTATAAAAAGAGATTGAAGAAACTGAATAAAATGAATATCTCTAAGTAAGGCTAAGAAAATTAAAAGCATTTCCCCATTAGTCCTGCAACATTTTCTAGTGCCACCTCTGATGCAAGATAGACTGTTTTCATTACTGTAACATTGGTACAACGATGACTAGATGTCTCTCTAAAATGCTCTAAGTCACTGATGGGATTCTATGTGAGAGAAGATATGACAGCTCTTGCCCTCTATGTTCAGAGTTTAGACATTGAATAGCCTTAAATTACAGGAATAATATTTTAGCTAAATGAGGGGAAAAATGGAATTGTAAAGGACATATGGGAGGGGACTCAACTAAGGAGATAATAGTCTTTCTTTTGTTGGATGTGTTCAGGCAGAGGCCTAATAGATATTTGTGGGTATGCTTTGATGCACATTCTTACACTAGGTCTAAATAACTGGAATTAATGGCCTAAATTGCTACTTTTCTATGACTGAGTTGGTATGGAGTAATGTATCACAACCCAGTGTTATTACCCAATTGTTGATTTTTTTAAAAAAGAAATATATAGTGTATGTTTGCAGAAAGATTGAAATTAATTGGAATATCAATGTCATTTAGGCTCATAGGACTAAATAATTGTTACAGCTATGTAAGTGATCAAGTGCACACTCTGCTCAGTGTGTGAATCCAGATTGAAACATCCTAAATAGATTATTGTCTGGGTTCTGCTTGAGCACTTCTAGTGAAAGAGGACCTACCTCCTTTAAGGAATTTGTTCCACTGTCAAACTACTCTTATTGTTTGAAAAAGTTTCTTAGCATTCAGTCAGAATCTGCCTTCCTGTAATTTAAATCTATTACTTAATTTCCTGCACTACAGCCCATTTCTCCAGCCTATCTCAGTTAATTTTTATTAGGGATTGGATATGTTGCTATATGTAACATACATACGGTGTTAGGCAAGGCTGAAAGTTTTCATACATTTTTCTTTTGGTGGGAGCTTTCCTCTCACTTAAAACGGATCCTGGCCTGAATTAGAATTAGTTATCTATGGTAACTAATGGAAGGAGGGTTGGGAGTATTCATTCTGCAACTGGGTTGTCACCAATGGTGACAGAGAGGCATTTGAGCCTGGGGCTGGATTTACAGATGATGGCTGCTGGGTACATCTTCCTTAGTCTGATTAGATTTCAAGAGCAGGGACAGAGGCATTTTGCTTTGCAGATGTCTTCTCTCTGTTAGCTTTTTCAGACTGCAGCTGGCTCTTGCAAATATCTAGGGCTAGGCTGTCTCTCAAAGTTACTAATTGCAAGTCTGTGAACCCCACTAGAAGAACACATGAAGAGAAATAATTTGCAGAATTGTGGTTTTTAAATTAAACTGTCTAAACATATTGCATATTATTGTTGACCCAAGGAAAACTTGTATTGTTGTAAACACAGGTTTTAAAAAAATCTGAAAATTAAAATAAGATCAAAATTTAGTTACTCATTCGTGAAATTAGCTGTGCTACTGCAAACAAACTACAACAACAAAACCTACCTTAAAGAAATATATTTCTGTCTTTATGCATGTACATTATGCAAACTAAATTTGCCCTTGGAGTTGTTTCTAATTCAGAGCTATTCCATCGTGACACAGGAATGACTCCAATATGCCTTGATTATTAGTATGAATGTAGCTTTAGAAGAAGAAAAAAACCTCGGTCCATGCTTTTTACTTTTATATTCCCCTTTCTTGAAAAGCAAAGAAAAAATTAACTCACTCTGACAATGGCTAGAGAAGCCAATTAACACTGTCTATCAAGATCAATATAAGAAATAATTAGGTTTTTTAAATCTTTTTTATCCCATAGTTTAAAAAAAAGGATTTTGAAGGAAGTTGTGAGGACATGGGGGGGGGGGGGAATGAGAATAAGAGGGATGAACTATTAAACTGGATTATGTAAGAATGTATTGTATAAACTTACAAAAAGTAAATTCATGAAAATAATGTTGTCGGTGGGATACCATGAACTGCAACTTCGAAGAAGAAAAATGAAGAAACTTCTTCCATCTTTCTCATTGTTGTCATGAAATGAATATCTTTATGTTTGGGGTCTTTTTTATTTATTTATTTATTTATTTATTTATTAAATTTCTATACCGCCCTTCTCCTTCCGGACTCAGGGCGGTGAACAGCCAATTTAAAACCAATACAATACAATAAATTAAAACGTACTAAAATCAATATAAATTTAGGCTGAAAATACGACCGAATAAAACCGAATAAAACTCTAAAAATTTAAAAATAATTTAAAAGATTTAAAAATAGGAGGGATCAGGCAAGTCCGGCAAGTTGGAAGAAATAAGTCTTCAAAGCCCGACGAAAGGTCCGGAGGTCAGCGATAGTTCTCAGATCTGGAGGGAGATCGTTCCAGAGGGTGGGAGCTACCACAGAGAACGCTCTCCCCCTGGGGGTCGCCAGCCGGCACTGTCTGGCTGACGGCACCCTGAGGAGGCCCTCTCTGTGGGAGCGAACCGGCCGGTGGGAGGCAATAGGTGGCAGAAGGCGGTCCCGTAAGTACCCTGGTCCTAAGCCATGGAGCGCTTTAAAGGTGATTACCAACACCTTGAAACGCACCCGGAAATCAACCGGTAACCAATGCAGCTCACGCAGGAGAGGTGTCACATGGGAGCGCCCTGTCGCTCCCATAATCCCCCGCGCGGCCGCATTCTGCACCAGCTGAAGCCTCCGGATGCATCCCAAGGGGAGCCCCATGTAGAGAGCATTACAGTAGTCCAAGCGAGACGTGATGAGCGCCTGAGTGACTGTGCGTAGGGAGTCCCGATCTAGAAAGGGCCGCAACTGGCGTATCAGGCGGACCTGATAAAAAGCTCCCCTGGCCACAGCTGTCGTATGCTCCTCTAACGACAGCCGTGGATCCAGGAGGACGCCCAAGTTGCGAACCCTTTCCGTGGGGGCCAATGATTCGCCCCCAATAACCAACGATGGAGTCAGTTGGCTATATCGGGACGCCGGCAGCCACAGCCACTCGGTCTTGGAGGTGTTGAGTCGAAGCCTGTTTCTCCCCATCCAGACCCGCACAGCTTCAAGGCACTGGGACATCACTTCCACGGCATCGTTGGGGTGGTCTGGGGTGGAAATGTACAGCTGAGTGTCATCAGTGTACTGATGGAATTCCACCCCAAAACCACGGATGATCTCACCCAGCGGCTTTACATAAATGTTGAACAGAAGGGGCGAGAGGACCGACCCTTGTGGCACCCCACACGCTAGGCGCCTCGGGGTCGACCGCTGCCCCCCTGTCAACACCGATTGCGACCGGTCGGAGAGGTAGGAGGAGAACCACCGCAGAACGGTGCCCCCCACCCCCAATCCCTCCAACCGGCGCAACATGATACCATGGTCGATGGTATCAAAAGCCGCTGAGAGGTCTAACAGCACCAGGATAGAGGAGTACCCCCTACCCCGGGCCCTCCAGAGATCATCCACCAACGCGACCAATGCCGTTTCGGTGCTGTAACCAGACCTGAAGCCGGACTGGAGCGGGTCTAAATAGACAGCTTCATCCAGGTACCGGGGGAGCTGCCGCGCCACCACACTCTCAACAACCTTCACTAGAAAGGGAAGGTTGGAGACAGGACGATAATTTACCAAAACAGCCGGGTCCAGGGAGGGCTTCTTGAGGAGGGGCCTCACCACCGCCTCCTTCAAGGCAGGTGGAAGGACACCCTCACTCAAAGAAGCATTTATGATCTCCTGGAGCCAGCCTCGTGTAACCTCCCGGGAGGCCAGCACCAACCAGGAGGGACACGGGTCCAATAAACATGTGGTAGCGTTCAGCCTACCCAGGATCCTGTCCACGTCCTCGGGAGCCACAGGATCGAACTCAGCCCAGATAACACTCTCAAGACTGGGCTCAGTCACCTCGCCCGAACTAACCCAGTCAGTGGCCAGCTCATCCCGAATCTGAGTTATTTTATCATCCAGATATTGAACAAAATCCTCAGCACGTCCCTGCAAGGGATCCTCCCGCGCTCCCAGATGAAGGAGGGAGCGGGTCACCCTAAACAGGGCGGCTGGGCGATTATCTGATGACGCAATAAGAGCGGTGAAATAATTAGATTTCGCCGCTTTTATTGCCACTAAGTAAGTCTTAATATGAGCTCTTACTAGTGTCAAGTCAGATTCAGAGCGACTAGCCCTCCAACCACTCTCTAGGCGTCTTTTCCGGCGCTTCATCTCCCTCAGCTCCTCGGTGAACCAAGGAGATAAGCGAGTTCGGCGCCGGGTCAGAGGCCGCAAAGGCGCGACCCGGTCCAAGGCCCCACCGGCCGCCCTATCCCAGGCAGCCACCAGGTCCTCAGTCGAGTCGCGTGTCAGTGTCTCAGGAAATGGCCCAAGCTCCGTCTGGAACCTATCAGGATCCATCAGGCGCCTGGGGCAGAACCACCTAGTTGGTTCCGCCTCCCTGCGATGAGGTGTAACGGTCAGAAAGTCGAGACGAAGGAGCGAGTGGTCAGTCCATGACAAGGGTTCAACACCTATATCCCCAATATCATGACCACTCAACCACTGACCAGAGACAAAAACTAAGTCCAGGGTGTGTCCACCAATGTGAGTCGGGCCCTGAATTACCTGGGTCAGGTCCATGGCCGTCATGGAAGCCATGAACTCCCGAGCCATCTCAGATGTTTCACCGATAGATGGCAGGTTGAAATCCCCCATGACTATAAGCTTGGGGGTATCAACCGCCACCTCGGCTATAACATTGAGAAGCTCGGACAGGGTCGTTGCCACGTGGCAGGGAGCCAGGTACGTGACTAACAGACCCATCTGCCCACCAGGGCCCCATCTCACAAAGGCGGACTCACACCCGGCTTTGTGAGGTACAGTGGCCTCCCTCGGACCCAGACCTTCCTTAATAATGACCGCTACTCCCCCACCCCTGCCCTGGGCTCTCGGCTGGTGGAATGCAAGGAAACCCGGTGGACACATCTCCACGAGGGGAACCCCCCCTCGTGGCCCAACCAGGTCTCGGTAATACCAGCCAGGTCCGCACCCCCCTCTTCAAGAAGATCACATATGAGGGGGGCCTTGTTTACCACGGACCTCGCATTGCACAACAACAGCCGGAGCCTCGGGTCCTGAGACTCTAAACAACCCGGGGAACAGGAATAGCTCCGGGGACCGGGGCGCGCAATCGCTTGAAGACAGCGAGTGCGCGCCCCCAGCACATGATATGGTCCCCTGCTCTCGCCATATCTGCCCCTCCCACATAACGTAGTTATCACACCACCCTCAACAGAGGGCTCGTTGAGAGCCCTCTTGCCTCCAGAAACTAAGCCCCCCATGGCATCAAAGACTGTCGGGCCTGTCCCTTTCCCCCCCGGGTTTCCCCCCAAACCCACACCCTCCCCCACCCCAGAACCCCCTAAAACACCCCTTAAAAAAGTCCTTAAAAAACCCCTCAATCCCCTTTTCGCGACATGCCACCTCTCGGGGTCCCAAAACCCGTCATTAAGGTAGGCCCTCGATAGTGTGGAGGGCCAAACCCGCGAGAGGGGGGAATCTCGCAGGGCAAGAAGCGTCGACCTAGGAAGCATCCAACAGGGGTGGGCCAGAAAATAGTGGCATGGCAATGGTCCATGATCACTTGTGTGTGCTTCATCTATTAAAACAGCCCTTTAATTATTATTTGTTTGTCTTCCATGTTTTTCCTTTTAGGCCCATTCAACTTATGTTGTGTGTGTATGTGTGTTCAATTGGAAAAGGAATAAAACATCTGATCAAGGTTCGGGAAAGTAGCAAAGGAAAAGATGCAATAGTACAAAGGAAAAGGGGAAAAAAAGCATGGATAAGCAAATATTGATCTTAATCTAGAAACAAAGAAGAGATACTTTAAATGGCCTTCCTGTCCTGAATGTCACCTCTCAGATCTTGTGGGCAACCATGTAAGTTGTCAGGGACCCGGGTGTATATAAGGAAGAAGATCTGGTGTCAATGACCTAAATCCTTATGCAACTCATTGTATGTCGAACTATACAAAGGCTGAGGAATAAATTTCTCCATCCATATATTGTAAGACCTTAAGTGAAATTTTTGTTTTAAAAATTCATACAATGGTTCAGTAATTTCTAATATGATACTTTGTTTTGCACCAACTTGGTATTTACTAGTCCTGAAGCAGTCTGCCAGACTATCCTAGAATCTGAAGGATGGCATAATGACAACTTTCAGCCAATATTCCTGATCTCTCCTCACCGGGCCAATCTCCTTCTCTCCAGAGAAGGTCTTAAGATGTACAAATTACTATTTTCAACATATCTGAATAGTTATAGAGATACATATAGTATGTAGTTGTAGAAATCATGTATCCAAGAGAGTTCACTGAATAAAATTAAGAACTACATTTCATGAGAATATGTACAAATGTATGCTTCCTCCCATCTTCTCTGATCTTCAGACACTAATTTTTAATTCACTAAGAGATGTATAATTTCATTATTTTGTACTACAAGTTCTATCATCCAGAAGACATTCAACTACTTCCTCACTTGGCCTGTAGACATTCTATGCTTTTAACCTTGGAACTTCCAGGAGGGTGAAAAATGGGAAAATGCGTGCAGAAGCTTCTGTGCATGCACAGATTGTCCATGATGACGTCTGGGTTGGTGGGTGGAGCCTCCCACCACCATTACTACTGGTTCGCAAGAACCAGACCAAACCGGGAGCTGATTCACCCTATTCAGGTGTAGAGGTCACACATTGCATTCATGTGTCTTCTCAGTCTTGATTAATATGTTTAATAACTAGGAAAAGTTTCTGCTTGTCGGCGGGTAAGAGATTATATTGGTTTGCAAAGCAGCTTCAGGGGTGTATTTCACAAATCTCTTCAGCAAAATGAAGCACCTTTTGAGCTTGTGCATAATCCTATTTCTCCAGACCTGGAATAAATCCAAGAATAGACTTGAGAAAGACTGAAAAAAGTGAAATAGTTTATTTGAAAATAAACAAGCAGATGACAAACAACTATAATGGTATATGTAGACGAGACTTTTCTCTATTTTATGGCATGTAAACAGTTTGTTCTTGCCAATCTTGATAGTTCCACTTTTTTTTCAAAAGTCAATTTTGTGTCCTGCCTTGGCTGAAATCTGCAGGATAAAAGCTTCTTTGATTCTTGGCTCATATTAAGGCTCACACTTCAGCCAAATATGTCATTTACCAGACAGGAAATGGTGATGCTTATCATGAGTCTGAGGTGATAGCCTGGTTTTACCAGTGAACCAAAAGAACAATTAGGACAAAGGCAAAAGACATCCATTTGAAATCTTGTTGAGATCATGCCACTTCTTATTCAAGTTCTAACAAGAACAGTTTTTCTTTCAATCAAATTATGTTCCTCTGGCAATGGAGCCACTGGCTTCTCACTCTCACCCAGTTAATTTTGCTCCTTAAGCTTGGGTCTTCCATAAAGTGCCAAGATCTGTTTTTTTTCCCTTTCTTTTTTATTTAATATTCTTTCCTTTCCCTTCTCTTCCTGCTTCACTTGTATTTATTAGACTAATACCTCTGCCCCTAAGCAGTCAAAAGGATAGTAAAGTATTGCTTACATTTCTAGCCCCTTTGCACACCCAGCCTACACCATCAATGAAAAGGATAATACGTAAACAAAACTTTAATAATAGAAGCAATTTGACAATGACAATAATACAAAACCCTAATGGATTTGAACTCAGTAAGGCATGACACAAAGAACATTGTCAAAATTGCCTGAGATCTAACATCTGATTTAAATAAATTGAAATTTGAATTCTCATTAAATGCACTGATATATTTTATTTAATGTTAGGGTATAATTCTAAGTAAAGTTGCTGTGGGGAAAGCTCATTGTTCTCAAATAGTTTTATCCATGGTTAATTTCATTAGTACATTATATGAAGTAAATGCTAAAATGAACCAAGAGTATGACTCTTTGTTTAGCGACTACTTCCTGTTTGCAAATAAAATGGTAATAAAGGGTAAAAAATGGTAGCAAAAACAATAATTTCCAAACACTGGCATTGCTACATTAAAGAACTTTATCAGAAAAAGATGTCAGCAACCAACATTTTTTGCAGTGTCTCTGTATCATGCTTTCATTGAGTGACCATTTTACTTAACAACAAAGTTGCTGGAATGGATTATGGTCATTAAATGGTGTGTGTGTGTGTGTGTGTGTGTAATGTGATTGTACATATTTATTTTTAATGTAATTCTTTAGAAAAAGCTATAGCTGGATGAAGTCAAATGGATTGTTTCAAAATTACAAAAACATATTTCAGAGTCCATATTTCAAGTATATTGAACTGTGACTCTATTATAGTATCTATTGCATACAGAGGAAAGTATGTCTCAGATTTTCTTCAAACAATGTCATGTTTCAAAATCTTTAAATGATATTTCTATAACAGAATGTGCTTTCCAAAATTGGAAAGTTATATGCAAGTTCAATAAATTTAACTGAAAGGAGCAAGAAAATACTGGGTTGGTGAAGATGTCTTGGCTTTTCAAATCATTTTTAATTTTGCAAACTTAATAATGTGAAAACAGGTTCTCTAGAAGTGGCAGATTTTGTGTTCCATCACCACTACTGACATAAAGAAGGGAAAGCTGATGCAGCTTTGCAAGGCAACCATTAATAATTGAAATCCAAAACCAGGCAGCTACATAGGATATATTTATGGACCACTTGTCATGTGGTTTTATAGAAGTAAAAGTAAATGGAAACTCAAATGCTGAGACTTTTTGGACATGTTCATGTAGTTTTCTTGACAAAAATGCAAAAGTAGTTGCCATTATTTTTCCTCTGAAGCTTTTAAATTTTTTCCTGCAGTCTATAGATTTGGTTCCCTTGGGTTCTCCCACTCACTTAGTAACTATGTAGCTTTCCAGTCCAGCCAAGACAGATGTTAGATGTTTCCAAACCCATGCCTTCTTTCTCTAGTCAAAATATGGATGAATCACACTTACAGAAAACATTACTTTCAAAAGCCCATTCAGTGATGAAGTTCAAGAACAGAACAGAACAGAACAACAGGGTTGGAAGGGATCTTTGAGATCTTCTAGTCCTAGTCCTCCCCTCAATTTCTATTTGAAAGTGGTCTCTTTCAAAGGAAATTTCCTGAAATATAATATATGCTAGTCAAGATGTGCTAGGCTAATTTATTTCTTCATTGAGGTAAAATCTGACTTGATTTTAAAATGCTGCTATTAAAACATTTGTCTCATTTTAAAGGCTTTAGGCTCTAACACCATCTGGCCGAATCACTTGTTAAAACATGACTCTAATTGCAGGTTTTTTTCCCCAGCTCTTTCATAAGAGTTTTGTACATGGTGTGTTATTTGCGAAAAAAACATATATTTTAGGAAGAATAAGATTATAAGGATCAGGCAACAAACAACCTTTCCTGTGAAATGCATTTAATGTCAGTGACCAACAAAATGATTTGTTCCATTTACAACAGCCTACAATCTCCCCTTATCTAGGTACTTCTTGTAGGCCAAATTCCATCCTAAAGGAATTAGAATAATATAAACTGTCCATGAATTTCAGTTCTCTGTTCAGGGATATATGTTTGCAAACAATCCTACCTATCAGATCGTTATCACAATAGGAGCCATTTGTTCTAATGACATTTCCCAAGCCTTCTCAAGACAACTTGATATCCTCCCTTTATAGTGCCATTCCTTTGTCAGTCAACAGATAGTGGAAGAGATTTTTGTCTAGCCAATGTGGTTGCCCCAGCAAAAGTAAAGACAAAAAGGCCAGTTTTAAGTAACTGTCTCCAAGGAAAATCCCTTTAAATTCATAACTGGGAGTGATACAGAAGGTCTGCCCACACATAATAAAAGCTATCATTTCACCAATGCACTATGCAACTCAGTACACTTGCAGTAAATTTTGAAACATAAAGAATACCTGAATCTATCTGTCTTGTATGTTGAGAAAAAATGTAATAAGCAATTGCATTATTAAACTAATAAAGCCAGTTCTCTAGATATAATATATCTAGATAGATAGATATAATATATCTAGAGATATATTGGAGAAAGAGAACTGTAGAAAGAACAAGGGGAGGAGGCAATGATCAGACACAGAAAATTCCAAATAAAACCCCCCTGTTAGTCTAGTTACTTATTAGAGGTACCCTCTATATCCAAAGCTCTCATTTATTTTATTTATTTATTTAACTAAACTTTTATACCCCCCTTCTCCTGAGGGACTCAGGGTGGTGTACAGCCAATAATAAAAACAACATAAACACAAAAGTTAAAAACAATTTAAAACATATTCAATGGTTTGGCCTTATTATTAAAAAAAACCCCAAGACTAAAATGCCCAATTAAAATTCATCATTCCATTAGACCAGATTGTTGGAATAGTAAAGTCTTAAGGACACGGCGAAAGGCACGAAGGTCGGGGATCCTACGTATCTCCAGAGGCAATTCATTCCATAGGGCAGGAGCCCCCACAGAGAAGGGTCTCCCCCAGGAGGTTGCCAGTTGACATAATTTGACCGACAGCACCCTGGGGTGGCCCTCTCTGTGGAAGTGTACCAGTTGGTGGGAGGCTATTGGTGGCAGAAGGCGATCTTGTAAATATCCAGTCCTAAGCCATTGAGTGCTTTAAAGATGGTAACCAACATCTTGAATCACACCCGAAAGACCACCAGAAGCCAGTGCAGCTCGCATAGGAGAGATGTTACATGGGTGTGCCATGTCGCCCCCATAATCACCCGTGTGGCTGCATTCTGCACCAGTTGGAGCCTCCGAGTGCTCTTCAAGGGCAGCCCCATGTAGAGAGCATTACAGTAGTCCAGACGGGAAGTGACGAGGGTGTGAGTGACCATGTGCAGAGCGTTCCGGTCCAGAATGGAGTATTGAAAGGAATATGATTCCCTAAGTTCTACCTTTATGCTGTATATCACAATACATGGTTTTGAATATTTGCTATTGATATTGTTTACATTGTTGATTAGGAGAAGCCCAGAGTTCAATATAAAATGGGCAGTTATATAAATGTTTTAAATAAATAAATAGAACAAATAGATATGAAAAAGAGTTTTATCAAGACAGCAGGACACTGCTTTTGTCATTTGCTTTTGTCATTTGCTATTTCTTGATGCCCCCTACCTATAGCGCTCATTTACTACTTGCTTACTGAGATCTGTGCAGTACATTAAGAACTATAATTGGGTGGGGAGAAAAAAACCAATCCACTACTGACATCTAGTGGTTGTCCAGAGGTTTACAGCATATTTCAACAACATTGCTGGCTCTAAAGTATGTAGTCACAGTTCAGTACAAAGGAAATCCCTTGGGAGTGAGGCGGCATAGAAATGCGACAAAATAAATAAATAAAATAAATGCTTGGAGAAGGATCATGTGGACATTCTGTTTGGTGGCTGTCAGAAAGACTCCCTTTGTTGTATTATTGAGTTGCTTTGTTTCCCTTTTTCAACACAATCGAGCTCTAATCATTAATTGAGAAAATTCCTGTGCATAATAAAGTAATTAAATTGAACTTTCTGTGTGGAGCTGGCTTTTCGCACATGACAAGTATGACTGAATGATAAATACACAGAATAATTTTCACTAATTGTAGCATTAGATAACAAAGGTTGTATTGGGCTCAGTCTGGGCTGAAAGTTTTTTTGAACTCTTGGCTGTGTTTAGTGATCATGATTTATTTACCCCATGTCTGATAATATTAATCATATGGGTTGGAGGTTTGTGGGTTGGAGGAATTGTTTCTATTTAGGTAATAGAATACTAAAAGTAGTATTGAATTAGTTTGCTTTAGAAGGCGCTCTTGAACTATACTGAAATTGAAATTTGTCACAGATGCATTTAAGGAAGGGGTAATTATTTGCTGAAGTACAAGTTGTAGAAAAAATAAGCAATTTAAAATGGATTGTGAAACAATCTATCCTGGGAGATTCACTATTTTTAGAACCAAACAAAATGCTTAGTTTCATTCAGAACAACCCCTTTGTATCTTCCTCCCTCTTCTTTATCTAAGCATATCACTGGTGGATTAAACTCCATCCCAATAGGAATTAAAATCACTGAGTCATTTTTAAAAACCTTTCTAAGGAATAAAGATTATAAGAGAAACTTGTTAGGAAGTGTAGCTATAATTAGTTTTAAAAGAATGGGAATGACAACAAAATAATAGGTTGAATGTTCAGAGGGAGGAGAAAAAAAACACCCCACAAACAAGCCTTTAACTGTCAGAGGTGATAGTAAAAGTAAAACAACCAAACTAGAGATGAATAATTTATTCAGATGTTTTCCTTTCTTTCAAGCAATTCAGAAATGAGTTCTTGCCTCCATCTCATAAGGTGGATAAAAACCTGAAGATTAGACAGGTTCCCATGGGTACCCAAAGTTTTAATAGCAGATAACAATGTTGAGCCTCAGTTTCCCAATGATCAATTTATTATATGAAGGTTTTCCATTACCCCATTGGAAAACACTTTTATCTTTTGCCTTGTACAGAAAGCTAAAAGACACAAATCAATAAACAAAACACTGTTATGAAATCTGAGTCCCTACAAAGTATAGACAGGATTCCACTCTTTCATTTGACTTGGTCTGGATCCTAAACCAATTTTCCTGATTGGAAGATAATACTCTTTTTATAATAATAAAATAAATGTAAAACAAGAGATAAGATTTAGTGGAATATTCCATTGGTGAAAATAATTACCTATTTTTATCTCTATTCTCCCCTCTCTTAGAGCCCTCCTCACTATTCCATATTTTCATATTTTCTCTGGGGTCCTTGGTGCTCTGTGGGCTTGACTGTTTTTTTTCCCCAGATATTTCATTACCAAACTAGGCAACATTATTTTCAAAAAAAACTCCTGAGAACATCACTTTCCCCTTCCATTAATAGTAGATGAACTTGATAGCACAGCCTCATTGGAAATTTTGCAAATTCCAAGAATGTCTCAAAAGTTATGCAGTATTTGATATTGTTTGAATCAAGACACATTTCTTGCGTATTGGATCCAAAACAAAAATGCATGAGGAGAGTCTCATGGATTCCCATAGATTGGAAAGGAGTATTTTCAGTGCCCAAAAGTTGGGACTGACTGATGCATTTTGTGTTTTTTAATGTTTACCTTGTACATTATTAGCAATGGTTTAGGATTTAAGAGGTAATGATGCAGCCCCTGAATAGTATTTATAATGTTGTTTCTTTGTATGATTATGTTATTTTGTTGCTGCTTCTCTGTATCTGACTTTGAACTTGCTTAGAGCTAGTGTTTTTAAAGCAGCACAGGAGTTACAGTTAATCAATCAGTCAATCAAGCAATCATCCAGACAGCTGTATTCCACGCACTGAAAGGTAGTTTGAACTCAACAGTATGCAGGCAAACACAGGCTATGTGGAAGTCTATATTAGATCAATCTGATTTTATTTCCCTGACCACAGCCAAGTACTGCTCTATAGTTTGTATAGTAGGCTGTACTATACTCTAATTAACTCTAATCATTTTTAGATATTTTAGAACAATTATATTTTTCCTTTTTAAGAAATGGGTATTTTGTGACTTTTTGGCCGCTAAATCAGCCTTTGGCAAATGGGCAATGGGATGAAATGAGACCAAAACTGGGAGCGCAACTGTGGACCAAATTCCCACCCTTTGAATATTTATTTATTTATTTATTATTTATTAATTAGATTTATATACCGCCCTTCTCCTTACGGACTCAGGGCGGTGAACAGCCGAGTAAAAATCAGTACATAAAAGTTAAAATATTATAAAAAACACATATAAATTTAGCTGAGAATTAAAAACAGGTAAATATTAAAATACATCAACTCTAAAAACTCTAAAAATTTTAAAAAATTCAATAGGGATCAGGCTAAACCGGCAAGCTGAAAAAGATAAGTTTTCAGGGCCCGACGAAAAGTCTGGAGGTCGGAGATCGTTCTCAGTTCTGGAGGAAGATCATTCCAGAGGGTAGGGGCTGCCACAGAGAAGGGTCTCCCCCTGGGGGTCGCCAGCCAGCATTGTCTGGCTGACGGCACCCTGAGGAGGCCGTCTCTGGGGAAAGCAAACCGGCCGGTGGGAGGCAATTGGCGGCAGAAGGCGGTCCCGTAAGTACCCTGGTCCTAAGCCATGGAGCGCTTTAAAGGTGATTACCAACACCTTGAAATGCACCCGGAAGTCCACCGGCAACCAATGCAGCTCATGCAGGAGAGGTGTCACATGGGAGCGCCCCGTCGCTCCCATAATCCCCCACGCGGCCGCATTCTGTACCAGTTGGAGCCTCCGGGTGCACCCCAAGCAGAGCCCCATGTAGACAGCATTGTAGTAGTCCAGGCGAGAAGTGACGAGCGCCTGAGTGACTGTGCGTAGGGAGTTCCGATCTAGAAAGGGCCGCAACTGGCGTATCAGGCGAACCTGATAGAAAGCTCCCCTGGCCACAGCTGTCGTATGATCCTCTAAGGACAGCCGTGGGTCCAGGGGGACGCCCAAGTTGCGCATCCTTTCCGTGGGGCCAATGATTCACCCCCAATAACCAGCGATGGCGTCAGCTGGCTATATCAGGACGCCGGCAGCCACAGCCACTCGGTCTTGGAGGGGTTGAGTCGAAGCCTGTTTCTCCCCATCCAGACCTGCACGGCTTCAAGGCACTGGGACATCACTTCCACAGCATCGTTGGGGTGGTCTGGGGTGGAGATGTACAGCTGAGTATCGTCAGCATACTGATGGAACTCCACCCTAAAACCACGGATGATCTCACCCAGCGGCTTTACATAAATGTTGAACAGGAGGGGCGAGAGGACCAACCCTTGTGGCACCCCACCACTAGGCGCCTCAGGATCGACTGCTGCCCCCCTGTCAACACAGATTGCGACCGGTCGGAGAGGTAGGAGGAAAACCACAGTAAAACGGTGCCCCCCATCCCCAGTCCCTCCAACCGGCGCAACATGATACCATGGTCGATGGTATCAAAAGCCGCTGAGAGGTCTAACAACACCAGGATAGAGGAGTACCCCCTACCCCGGGCCCTCCAGAGATCATCCACCAACGCGACCAATGCTGTTTTGGTGCTGTATCCAGACCTGAAGCCGGACTGGAGTGGGTCTAAATAGACAGCTTCATCCAGGTACTGGGGGAGCTGCCACGCAACCACACTCTCAACAACCTTCGCTAAAAAGGGAAGTTTGGAGACTGGACGATAATTAGCCAAAACAGCTGGGTCCAGGGAGGGCTTCTTGAGGAGGGGCCTCACCACTGCCTCCTTCAAGGTGGCCAGTAGGGCACCCTCACTCAAAGAAGTGTTTATAATCTCCTGGAGCCAGCCTCGTGTAACCACCCGGGAGGCCAGCACCAACCAGGAGGGACATGGGTCCAATAAACATGTGGTTGCGTTCAGTCTTCCCAGAGTCCTGTCCACGTCCTCGGGAGCCACAGCATCGAACTCAGCCCAGACAACATTCTCAAGACCTGCCTCAGTCACCCCGCCTGAACTAACCCAGTCATTGGCCAAATCATCCCGAATCTGAGTTATTTTATCATCCAGATATTGAACAAAGTCCTCAGCATGACCCTGAATATACATCAACATCATGCATATATACATGCATAGTACATTTCAATGTCTACAGTGATGTGCATATATAGATACAAAGGGGCAAGACTTTGATCTACAATTGCACCATCATTTTGACTCTCTCCATCCTGTTGCAGATGTGCCTATAGGCCACTTTCTTCATTGTTTGGTGAATGTGTTCATGAAATGTTCACAAAATTATAAATTTGCCATAAAAAAGTGCCTCTGTCTGAGCTTAGAAAACATGCACATCACCATAGACATTGAAATGTACTCAGCTTGTTCTACTCCTAAATATATAGATGTTTTATATTCAATAATGTTATATTTTACATACAACCTTTTATTTCTGTGTAAATCCTCCTACACAAATCTGGCAAAGAGCATAAAATTCATGTCATTAGTCATATACATTGTTTAACTCTGTCCAACTATTTCTGACTCAGGACTATAAAAAGAATTTTCATTGAGTTGTAGAAGCTACTAACTTTCTGCTAAGTGGAAATTAAAAAGTTCATTTAAAATTGGGTTTTAATCTGCAGATAGTGCGAAACTAGGTACATGATACAATTTCCCCACATGTCATGTGTTTGTTCCTATAATTAACTCTTATTTCCTTGATGTTTTAGCATAAAGAATCTAGTTTGACCTTCCTTATTACTGTTTAATGATTATTACTGTAATCTCAATGTAACAACAGTGGATGATTTGTCAGAAAAATGGAATCAAATATACAAAGATATTCTCAGAGGTACCAATTTATTTTTGCTCTTCTATTTACTTTTGGACTAGAAAATAATGTTTATACTGGATATTTACCCGATAAGAGAAAAAATATTAGCATACTCACTAAAGCTTGTATTTATCCCAAATAAACTCTCAGTTTTTTTCCCTAAGATGCAATCATCAAGTCTTCCATTTAAAACTGTAATGTTGTCAAAGCTATATTAGAAACACTTTGAGGGTTTCTCCTCAGCTGATCAAGTGTTAAGAAAGCAACAATAAGTTTTGGTTCACTTGGTTATTCAGAGAATGTAATAATAACCTAAACATAATAGAGATATGCAAATATAGTACTGAATTCCATCACAAGAGGTCATTTATTTAAGAAACAGTCTTTGCTGAAAATAATCTTTGTGAAAGTTAAAACCTCTGGAGAGAAATACAAGAGGGAAAATGATATCAACACACAACTGCCGCAACTTATATATTTGGATCAGAGGTTGAGATGTAAGTATGTAATGGTGACATTTGCATAGGGTCATTGAGAATTTCCATTTTGGCCTCATTACTATATATTGCAGATGTGCATTTATTTTGTTATTTTGTTCTTCCCTCTTGTCTCTTGAAATTATGTTATGCTACACTCATTTAATCAAAGTTTTAGCTTAATATTTAATTTTGATAACAAATTACCCCATGAGCTTAGATTAATAAAGGTCAGTAAAATGTTAATAAGTATTAAATTCAATTTTTTAATCTCATATTTTAAAAATACCAGGGAAAAATCCATATTGATACAACTTAGTCAGAGAGTAAATTTCCTATAAACTCTGTTGCCTGGTGCCATGCCTTCTGCTTTTGAGACATATTATTCTTTTCATTCATTTTCCAAATAACCATATTTGGAACCACATTTCTTCCTCTATTTTAACTGAGACATTGATTTCAACTTATAAATCCAGAGAAGTTATTTCTCTTTAGTTCTATTTTATTTATTATTTCCCTCTTTTAATTATAGCCCATGATCTATTTCTAGGAACTAAAATTGGACCAACAAATATTTAAAACCATTAATTTGACACAATCCTGGAGACATGATTTTGTTATTTCTCACAGCATCTCTATACTCTAGAGTCTTAAGTAAAAATTAAATTATGAAGCTACTATATTAAATAAAAACATATATTCATTATGACGAGTAAAACCAATGATAATGTACAAGTCTTAATGAACAACTGAGCATAATAGGATACATCTCTCACAATAATATAATTTAATTTTATTATGTATATTTATATTAATATTATTAATAATTTAATATAATTTTATCATGTGCAGCTTCCACAGAGATTCATTACATTGGTGCTTTGAGATAGATGAACAATTACTCTCTAATTTCTGGATTCAGCTGAATCTGATTTTCCCAATCATAGGGACAATTTGGTATAATTTCTGGGAAAATGCAGCCCTAAACTAGAATTAGTGTCTGCAGTCGCACATATGATGGTTGCATTTTTGGAGGCCTTGAAAGTCTTGTTGGGTTGAAAGTCCTAATAGCACATAAAAATATGGCTAATATAAAATTGGGAACTGTAGTTGTACAAAATCAGGATAGCATTCATTCTTTATGGAATGAATTATTTTTATTGAGTTAGTCTATATGGATTTGATTTGATGGATAATGATATGTGGAAAGTAATCAGATCCATCATATTCTTATACAGACTGCAGATAATCTATATAGCTTTAAATCCAAGGCCTAAAGGGCAGAAGAGAGGTTTGTCCCCAATTTACAATCACAAATATACACTGAGTTGAAAAAATGGACACATTTTTCTGATGCAATTTGATGAATTTTGCAACGCTTAAATAAAAAGTGGACAAAAGTGTATGCATTGAAAATAAAAATGCTGGGAAACAGCTTATAAAAATTGTTGCAAAAAGCTATAGAGAAGATTCAAAAGAGACACTTTATGAGAAATGGAGATATATCTCTTCCAGTGGATTTCTGTTTTTAAAAATGGCAAAGTCTACAGCAGAAACAAGGTAAAAGGAATTCAGTAAATGAGAATAGGGCAAAACTGATCTTTGCAGGTTTATTACTCTTACTAAGTGTAACAAAAATATTACAATACAATGAAGTTAATTTCCAGATAAAAGGTATTTCTAACTTTGGACCAAATGATCAGAGTTTGGCATTGTTGGAGGCAAAAGTGTTATCATCACTTTCATGCCCAGTATGGCACATAATTTTCTATGAAATATTTGCCTTTCTATATAATTTTCCATGACCTTGTAATAGCAGCAGTATCATGTTTTCAAGTCAGTCTTTAATGTCCATAATTATTCATTTTGGGGTATGTCATAGTCTAAGAATTGTCAAAACAATATTGTATGGATTTATAGAGACCTAAGTCTATTTCTGCAATAGAATTAGATTATGAAAATCTGGTCAAAACACATTAAGAGTTAATACAAAATTTTAGTTTTCAAATAAAAGAAGTTATTGACATCACTTCATAAAGTTGGTTCCTTGTATGGAAAGGCTTGTAATTTGTCAAGATGACATGATAAAATGGCAAAAATGTGGTATGAATGGAATTGTTATGTCAAAGATCTGGTTGTTTTCAACTGCCATCTGACAGACTATTAGAACCATATACTAAAATGAAAGAAGTTGTAACATTTCATATATATGATAAGAAATTGTTAAAGTGCTCTAGGATTGTCTCAATAATGAGGAAAACTGACACAGAAGAAGGATAATGGATGGAGGAAGGGACGGAGGGAGGGAGGGAGGGAGGGAGGGAGGGAGGAAGGGAGGAAGGAAGGAAGGAAGGAAGGAAGGATGATTTGACATCCCCAATCCCCAATTTGCACTATACAATAACTCCTGCACAATATTAAAAATATTTAATAAGGATTCTTTTCCTTTCCTTCTTCTCTCTTTGCTCTCCAGACAAACATGCATTTATATCCCATTCATTTTCAAAGACCTATAATGTAACACAAATATAAAACTCTTTAAATAATAATCACAACATTATACAAATATATTATAATTATGCAATTATATTATATTAGGATGGTTGCAATGACTCAGCAGTTAAAGACGCTGAGCTTGTCAGCTGGAAGACTAACAGCCCAGGTTCAAGATCCAAGCATTGCACAAGTTGCCCCTGCCAACCTAATAGTTTGAAAGCATGTTAAGGCAAGTAGTTGCATATGTATCACTTTGGTGGGAAGGTAACAGTGTTCCATGTGCCTCAGCATATAATTATGCTGGCCACATGATCACTGAAATGTCTTTGGACAACGCTGGGTTCCTGGGCTAAGAAACAGAGATGAGCACTGCCTTCTCCAGTCAGATATGACTGGAAAGGGGAAACCTTTCCTGTTATCTTTTATATTATAATATAAATTACTTTGTTGTTAACTGTGAAGTTGTGCCCGACCTATTGCAACCCCATGGACAACGTTCCTCCAGGCTTTCCTGTCCTCTACCATCCTTTGGAGTCCATTTAATCTCACGCCTACTGCTTCGGTGACTCCATCCGGCCACCTCATTCTCTGACATTCTCTCTGAAAGAGAAATAGAGAGAGAGAGAGAGGGAGGGAGGGAGGGAGGGAGGGAGGGAGAGAGAGAGAGAGAAAGAGAGAAAGAAACAGGCATCCTCCTTCAGAGTGTAATCATGCAGGTTCCTGCTCTTTATATTGCAGTTGGCCATATCTTTTGAGGGATTTTATTTTTATTTTTTCTTTGCTGTTCTGTATGGAGTGTGAGCACCTCTGGAATGAGAAGCAAAGGCGCAGTACATAGGAGGAAAGAAGAGGCAAAAAGAGATTCACGTGTAACAGAAACCCACAGAGATTTAGAAACGGGTTCAATTAAGTAGCTTGGCTGCCCATAAAGCAGGTAGATGGGAGATGCTAGGACACCACTACTACCACTATCCCAAATAATGGTTCTTCTTTGTTTAACAGCTGAATGTTAAAAGGCTGTCTATCATTGAAAAGCATTTAGAAGGGAATGTTAAAAGGCTGTCTATCATTGAAAAGCATTTAGAAGGGAAACAGGATGACAGCACTATATTGTTATACCCTATTCACTTATTTGTTTTATGTGATTTTATACTATTTTGATCATTAGGACTTTAAGCAATCAAGCAGAAGCAGCGTGGCTAGAAAATCTCTGAAATTGAATGCTGAATAAAACCAACTAGGCTTGTTCATAGGTAGGATAGTAAAAATGTTCCGATTCTTGGGTTTTGGTCTAATGCAAAGTGATAATTCTAAGCTCTATAGGATCTGTTTTTAAGAGGAGTTATACAGATATTTATGCACATGGGTAAATTCTTTCAGAAATTGAGATATCATTGTTATCTTTTCCCCCCTCTGGACCAGTGGTTCTCAACCTGTGGTTCGTAGACACTTGAGGATAAATGTTATGATTTAAATCTTGAGTTAAGTCTTGGTGGTCCATGGCCATGATCTGTGGTCACAAAAGGTATTTAAAGTAGATCCATGGTAAAGAAAAGGTTGAGAACCACTGCTCTAGAGCACTAATATTTATTTTTTACTTTCAGTTATTTATTAAATTTTTATGCCACCTATCTCCCCTACAAAGTGACTTTAGGCTACTTACAGGTTATAAAACAGAGACGGAGAGACAGAGACAGAGATGGAGACAGACAGGAGACAGGAGACAGACAGACAGACAGACAGACAGAGTTTCCCAGTGTAATGTTACCTGCTTAGGAGGCTTATGGTATATCAGTTCAGGAAACTGCAACCCACACAATGTTAATATGAATTATCATATCCTAAATATCACTGGCCCTTCTTCAGAGCATGCTTCAATACTTCCTCTCTATAATAATGAAAGGTAGACACAATCAGACATGGAAGATACCTTCTCACAGGGAAGATGCCTCTACTAAAATTGAAATTTTAGAACTTTGTAAGATTTTTCAAGGATTCTGCTCCGAACTAATTCAACCCTTAACAGATAGTTTGCCTGCATGTTCAGACCATGTATAGTGACACCTTGATACTCAACTGTTTTGAAAATTATCACATTTTGATCATTTTGATGTGAAAAGTTTGTCCTGTACTCATTGTCTGTTTGCAAAACACAAGGTAGAACTCATTGGCCTTGTCTGCTTTGTGACTCACTACATTATTCCTTATGGGAAAAATTTGTTCAGTACTCATCATTTTTGGTACTCATCGCACCTCCCAGGACCAATTATCGATGAGTGCCTAGGTACCATTATATTTAGATTTTTTCCTAAAGGATATGCACTCTGAAATCCTTTACACCATAGTTAAATCACAAGTCATAAGGATCACTAAGGTCCAACCCAAGTAAGGAGATTTAATTAATTAATAAAATCTTATTGTATTTTTTGAACTGTATGGCAACTCTGAAGCAAACCTGGTTGGAGCTATTTTGGAGGCTTCAGGGTTGCCACAATGTGAAGAAGGGATAGGGAGGGGGGACATAGTTAGATGGTGGGTTTGCAGCCAAAACAAAATAGTTTCCTGTGACAACCAAGGACATTCCAACAGGTAGTTGGAGAAAGGAGGAGTGAAGTAACCAGGTAACTACCCAGCACCTTGATTGGACAATGTGACTGATTGTTGGGGGAAAGGGGGAACTTTCGCTTTTTAATCAGGTGAAACTCATGGGAACTTTCAGAGTTGTGCCAATATGGTATCTCCAATAAAACTGTTCTTTGAGGAATCTGCCTGCCTCGAGTTCTGTGTTTTTATGGGGCTGTTACTTGGAACATTGACACTGTATTTGGTTGTTTTAATTTTTATGATCTGATCTTGGACTGCAAAAACTGTATTCTACACACCTCCATATGGAAAAGTTTCAAAAGAGTTATCAAAATGTTCTGGGGGTGGGATTCTTCAGATTGCTCAAATCAGCAACAAAAAGCAAAATAATTTCTTCTTTCTTGCTACTTTTTTCTTATTATATATGTGTATATATTTAATTTGATTTATATGCCGCCATTCTCCGGAGACTCAGGGCGGCTTACAATGCGTTAAGCAATAGCCTTCATACTTTTGTATATTTTATACAAAGTCAGCTTATTGTCCCCACAAACTAGGTCCTCAATTTACCTACCTTAGAAAGGATGGAAGGCTGAGTTAACCTTGAGCCTGGTGAGATTCGAACTTACAATAATTGCAGACAGCTGGAGTTAATTACAATGCATTAGTCTGCTGAGCTATCCAGGCTCCTATATGATGTGTTTTCCTGTGTATACCATTCAATTTAGTGAAGAAATTTAATTTGGGAGCTTTTAAAACTTAAAACCCCAACAGCCAGCACAGTAGTGGACATTAAGTGGTAGAAATGGAAGATTTTTCTCCGCAGCAGCAAAAGCACACTGTTTCATGGCAATCCGAATACACTAATGGGCATCTATAGCTCTAAACCAATTTATTTTATTCAGATAGGTTGTGTTCTTAAAACTGCAGGCATTTTTTTTAATGGTGAGAGAAGGTCACTTTCACATACAGCTGTTCAGTCACAGTTGACTACATCTTTTTAATAACTCAGCATCTCTCACCCTGGACTTTAATGTTTATAGGCTAAGTTAAAACAAATTGGTATATTCTGAAGAAATGCAAGTTGGCTAACAGAAGAGGCTATCCATTCTTCCAGAAAATGTTTTCAGTTTTGGTTGCTAAAGTTGAAGGAGCTTTCAACAAAGCCTGAAAAGACCTTCAGCAAATAGTCTTCTGATATTTGGAAAGATACAGTATTTCATCTCAACATTTATTCATTAGACTAAAATTAAGTAGAGATCTATTTATTATATTATTTTTTTATTATTGTACCTGATTAAAAACTCAATCTCCTCTTCTTTCTCTTTATGAACATGACCTTAAGAATTCTGGTTCTTAATGTAGGAAGGAAATGGATTGTTTTAGTACTAATAAATGTTCTATTATTTATTAATAACTGCAAGGCATATTGAAATATTACCTAAAGTGGAAAGATTGGGAAACTGACTTACCTTTTCCGTTTCTAGTACAATCTTTATCTTGTATGATAAAGCTATC
Organism: Masticophis lateralis; assembly: GCA_030761175.1. Taxonomy (NCBI): domain Eukaryota; kingdom Metazoa; phylum Chordata; class Lepidosauria; order Squamata; family Colubridae; genus Masticophis; species Masticophis lateralis. The sequence continues at coordinate 68,568,141 of JAUDYJ010000006.1, forward strand.
TGTGAAACCAAACTTAAATTTTCAAACTATGTTAATACAACTTTAAAAAAAGCTGAATATCAAAATAAATATTAACAACTTTTTCATCTTCCATAATTAATATTTGCTTTGTGAAATGCACAAATAACCAATACATATTTAAAGAATATCTTCACATCTCTTGTGGAAAGACTTTTAATTGTTATATACTCTTGAGACTACTTTTAAAGTTCTAAAAGAATCTAGAAATAGAAAAGTATATTTTCAGACATAATTCAGATACAAGACACAAAGGAAAAGGAAAGGAAAGGAAAAGGATTATTTCTCATATCAATATGGACCTCAGGAATTGGTGTCTTTTCTTTTCTTTCCTTTATTTTTGTTATTCATTTGTTTTCTATGCATTTTATTTTCATTTTTCACTTAGTTTTATTTCAATACTATAAATCATCTGAAGAATGGAAAGTATGTATTTACTTACTTACTTACTTACTCACTCACTTACTTACTTATTTACTTATCATCTTTATTATTCTTACAAATAACGCAAGGTGGTAAACAATATCAAGAACACTTTCCTCCTACTATTTTCACCACCACAACCCTGGGAGGTGGGTGGGGCTGAGAGAGAGAGTAACTGGCCTAAAGACACCCAGCTGGCTTTCATGGCTAAGCACAGAATAGTCTCTGGCTTTCTAGCCTAGTGCCTTAACTATTAGACCAAAATATTATGATATAATAAATTATCACTGACAAGCATTATACCATTTTATACCAGGTTTAACACATTAATTAATCTAATATGCTATCCAAGTATATCCTTTATTACCCATGGACAGACAAAAAAAAAATCACTTCAGCTTTTTGAGCCAGACAACTTTCAGGGATAACATAGTATATTTTATATACTATGAACATTATTCTGTAGGCATCTGTTTGAAATCAAAACAGTGTTTCTGATTAGAGAAGTGATGTTTCACTTTGACAGAAAATATTCTGTAAATATTTGATACTGCAATCCACAGTCTCCTAGTGGCTAACATTTTCTGATGTGAATTTGACTTTTTATGAAAAGTTAGTATAATATAGATCACTGTCAATACCTTTGAGTCGAGGTGGCGCAGTGGTTAGAGCTACTTCAGCTGACTGCTAGTTCAGCAGACCAGCAGATCAAATCTCACCGGCTCAAGGTTGACTCAGCCTTCCATCCTTCCGAGGTGGGTAAAATGAGGACCCAGATTGTTGAGGGCAATATGCTATTTAGTATACTGTCGATTGTTGTAAGTCACCCAGAGTCCTCGGAGAGTGGGCGGCATAGAAATATGATTTTAAAAAAACCTATGCTGAAAAAGAAATTCAGATTTATTTACATGATAAATCTGAAAAATTTACATTTTGGAAAAAAATGAGCCTACTGAAAATAAGCATCATTTCTGATAGATGAATTTATAATTCTAATACAATTGATATTTTGGAGAAAATGGAAAAATATGGTTGAAGGTGTCCACCATCTTCTTAAAGAGAGCAATGGACATAGTGTATTATTTCAAGAAACCAATGTGTGCTAGTTTAAATTCTAAGATTATGGAACCACAATAAATTACTTTGTTATCCAGGTGGGACTGGAGCATGAATAATGGTAAAGCAATCAGTGTTAGAGAGCTTTTAGAAATATCCAAAATGAATTAATAGGGTTCCAGGACTTAACAATTAAACCACATTCTACTGGTATTGTTTCAGCATGCATAAAAAAAAATGCAAAAATATTTCATTATTTTATAGCTTTTAAATATAAAAGCCGAAGCTGCAATGCTTATGTTTAAATACTGATATTATGTAGGCTCTTATCTAAATATATTTTACTTATGGGTGAGATGTCAAGAAAGATGAAAGAAATTTGCAGAGATTACCATCCAGGGAGAAGGAGAAAATAATGATCGTACATCTAATGCTATTGCCAAAAGCTTATAATTTGTTCCACAGAGTGATTAAAATGTGTAACAACGTGTATAATGAGATAGTAGACTTTGAAATGTTTCTTCTCAAAATCCCAAAGATTAAGCAAAACCCACTTCATAAATCAGAGATCTAAGAAGAACAGTATTAAATTGCATATAATTTTAGGCTTTCACAAACATTCTTTAAGCATTTGCCTATTAAGATATTTGGACATATTTTTTACAATTTCCAACTTTTTTTTAAAAGGAAAATGATTAAAAAGGTGGTTGGCTTACAACTTCAACAATAGCTGGTTATCTGGCCTTTTTTCAGTTGTTACATTCAGATTTGGTTTGGATTTGGTAATAATACAGAGATAGCATTAGTCATGCTTGTCAATGTCCCATCGAGGACTTAGGATGGACTGATGGATTTGTCAGACCCGCCCAACTTAGATCCTTAGGAAAGAAAGTCCCTCAACTCCATTTGGTTGAAGTGAGAGGTTCTTTTACTAAAGACAAGTGGTTGTTGTGAAAGTAAGACTAGATCTGAATATTCCCGCACAAAAGATTATAATTTTCCCTCTCTCCCTGGCCCTCTCCCTTGACCAGTTCAACAGTGTCCAATAGCATCGTGCTTTGATGCTTTGGAAACCGCTTTGAAGCTGGGCACTTCTCAAGGTAGTTTCACATTCTGTTCCCAGGCCAGGTGTCTTTGGCAGCTGGTTCATTCCAATTTGACATCTCTGGTTCCTGTCCAGTGGTGGGGTTCAAGTAATTTAACAACCGGTTCTCTGCCCTAATGATTTCTTCCAACAACAAGTTTGCCAAACTGCTCAGAAAGTTAACAACCGGTTCTTCCGAAGTTGGTGTGAACTGGCTGAATCCCACCATTGTTCCTGTCACCTTGTCTGTTATTTGCCTTCTTTTCTCAAACCTCCCAAAATTCCTTCCCTCCCCCACTTTGGATTTATGGCAGGATGCCAATGAAGTGAAACAAAGCTTCTGAAGATGGCAGACATAGATTCTTCTGATCTTTCAGCAGCTTTCAGTACCATTGATCATGGTGTCCTGGGCCAACTCCATAGATTAGCAGTTGGAGGCACCATGTTACACTGGTTCTTTTTCTCCAGGGCCAGTTTCAGTTGATATTGATAAGGATGAGGGGGTCAACTTAAGACGCCTGTGTATGGTATGCCTTAGGACTCCAAACTCTATTTGCTTCTATTTAACTTCTACATGAAGCCACTATGGGGGGAAATTTGGCAGCACAGAGTGCAGTATCATCACTCTGCTGATGACATTCCACCTTGACCTGACAAAGCAGTGCCATCAAGGCTCTTTCCCAGTGCTGTGTAGCTCTAGATGTGCAGAAACAGCTTCAGCTCAATACTGACAAGACTGACTGAGCTGCTATGAGTTTTAAGACCACCTAGCTCTGGGAATTTTCATGTCTAAATCTCCATGGCGCTACATTTGTCCAATCAGAATTGGTGCTCAATTTGTAGGTCCTACTGGACTCATCTCATGCTTAAACACAAGTGGCAATGATGATCAGAGAGTTTGCACAGGGTTACTCTGTGCATCAATTGCATCCATTTCTGGAATCACAGTGATTCATGCCTTAGCTACCTGCCATCAGGAGCATAGTAACAACTTGTACAGGGGCTGGTGTTAGAGAACACTCAGAAGATGCATTTGGTCCAAATGCTGCAGCAGCATAGACATTTTTTTCCTCATTTCCCATTACAACTACACTTGTGCTCTGCATGCTACATTGTTCCTATTAGGCTACTTGGTGCAATACAAGATGTTAGTTATCCAATATGATACAGTATGCAGAGCCAGCATATTAGCAGGATCCTGTCTCTCCCGTTGTCTCTGTTCAGCCCAGCAGATCTAGCTTGTTTTGAGTCCTTTATATTTAATAGTGTAATCTTATTGGACCCCAGAGATGTGCAACACCTGCCCTATGGAACAACATTCAGGGAGATTCAGACAGCTGCAACCTTGTTAGCGTTTCTAAAACACTGAAGATGATCTCCCCAGCAATTGAGTCAGGAGGTCAGAGGAGCACTGGGGATATTGATGAGCTTTTTACTTTTGGGAGTAGAATTACTATTTTCTATGAGCACAGGAACTATTGGTAAATGTTGTGCATGGTATTTTTAACTTTTATATGCCAACCAGGGTCATTTGATGGATGCCTTATAAATAAATATTACAAAATAAACCAATAAAGAAAGGTAGAAAGAAAAGCAGCAGTTAAAGTAAATATTTTGCCAAAGTTTAACTTCCTGTTTGAAACAATTCCAATAAAAAATAAAGGCAAAATAATAAACAAGTGGTAGAGATAAATAATTAATGGCATGTGATTAAATAAATGATGAGGATTAAGTTTAAGGTTTTAAAATACCTGGGAGAATGCAATGAATTGACAGTAGCAAATTTCAAACTGTGTTATAAATAATCATAATCATTATTATTATCAATAACTGGGATTATTGACTGGATTATTTTACCAATATGATCTATAGAAACTGAAATGCATAATCTGTAAGAGATCGTTAGATTATTAACAAATAATAAAAAAAGAATTTGTCCAAATTAATTGTCCCTTGCTTCAATATTGAATATTTATTTAAAAGAAGTGAAATTAATTACACACACACACATACATTTATACATATACATATATATATACACACACATACACCTATTATGGCGATAATTATACATAGAGACTGTAAGACCTAATTGTTAACAAAACAAAGATAATATCTTTTTTGTTTTTTTTAATCCAAAGTGACCAGAATTCCCTTATTGATTTCAGTATCTCCAAATACTGAAAAATAAGCAGCATTGTTCAAAAGTAATGAAAAAAAAAAATAGAGCAGGTTACTTAGAAACTTGACCTTATTTGAAAAAAATTCTAATAAAAAATGTCAGAATACCTGTTGATTTATTTACAAGTTGTTAATGACCATGCTGAGAAAATGAACAAGTTAAAACCTCTATGATTTAACAGATACAGAATTTAAACACTTGATAATGCCTATAACGATAGGAATAAAAATGAAAGACAAATATAAAATTTACCATAAGTATCAGAAACAAAAAAAACCTGGTAGAAGATATTTTATGATTAGTATAGCTAAAACTCATTTTCTAAACATTGTTGCAAGTATTTTAATCAAGTCACATTATTCTATTATTTAGACACTTTATGGTTCACTTTGGAAATCTCATATACTTTCCTCTAATGACAAATATGCAACCCCGTAAAAAGTAACAAGTCTAACAAGTCAGATATAAAATTAAAGTGAACTTTGAAACAATTTATGGATCACAATTTTATATACAGACCTGTGCTATATATGAAATTTAAGGTTCTATTAACACAAAGCTTTAATACTTTAGTACTTATTTGTTTTGTTAAGTAATGACAGAATTCTTAGGTTGAACCCAAATATTTGTTAATTCTTGTTCTGGTTTATGATTCACACTATATTGGCTCCTGTATTTAACTACAGTAGTAGTAGTAGTAGTAGTAGTAGTAGTAGTAGTAGTAGTAGTAGTAGTAAATATTTGGTAGTTAAATACAGGAGCCAGTACAGTGTGAATCATAAACCAGAAAAAGAATTAACAAATATATTACTACTAGTAGTAGTGTCTATATTAAAATGACTGATCCATTCAGCTAAAAACTGAGATACATGCACCAGAATTACATTAGCTGAGGAAATATTTTGATCTAATAAGGAATCTACAGTTTGATTTAAAATCTCCAACTATAATTTAGCTGATCTATAACCAACCTAAAAACATGCTAAAAAATCTATATAATATATTGGTAAAACTTTCAGAAAGATGATTATAATTGAAAAATCCAGTGTAAGTCTGTGTGTGTACTAATATTAAATCACTTATTTTTGTTCCACTACAAATTTTGAGCACTTGTTAATTAAATTACAACATTTCTTGCAGGTTTGAATTTCAACTTATATATGCTTGATCAACTCATGTACAAGATAAGAAAGGTTCTCTGCTGAAAAACCTATTTCCTATTTTAAGACAACAAACTCAATATCCAGGTAGGAAGTGTTTTTCTCTTCATGGAAGGGCATCTAAGACATTTTATATTGTACAAATTGAATTTAAATTGAAATATGCATTCACCTATATTTCTATCACTCTTGCATGGGAGGATTTTAAAAAAATGAAATAAACAAAATATAAAATACATAAAAGTACAAAAACCCTTGAGGTGTCTGCATTTAAGAAAGATGTCTACAAGAAGAAAAACCATAGGAATCATTTTATAGACATCAGATTTGATTTTTTTTAAAAAAATATTTTTTTATTGTTTTTTCCAAACATAAACATAAAATAAATCTTTTAAGAACAAAGTCTTGATCCGGTCATAGATAGGTACAATCGTTTACATTCCTTTAACAAGCTCTATTCCCAATTTCACCATTACATCTTTTAAAATTAAAAATCAAAACTCAAATTTTTAACACAATTTCTAACATCTTATTCTAAACCAGTCTATTGTATCACCAAAACCTTAATTTCCAAATAAACTATACTCATTTTCATATTCAATTATCAATCAAACTTCTATCTAGCTTAATTCCCTCCCTTACATCTTTTAACATAAAAATCAAAAACACACATTTTAAAAATATTCTAACATCTTGATCTACGTGTTTACTTTACATTTTATCACCACAGATCTTAATTCCCAAATATGTACAACTTTATTTCAACTTCAAAATCAAAATTTTATCTATATTCCTTAATCTCTAGACCCATTTCAGCAATTTAAGTCTTAAACTTTAGCAATTACAGTCAATTTTTTTAAAAAATTGTCATCTAATATACGTTTCAATTTACACAGATTCGTCTCATACTCATTTTGCTTCATTTTAGTTGTCTTCCAACATATTCTTTTTCATCCCGTATTATTTTAGGTATTTTCCAACGTATTCTCCTCTATATCTCCAACTATTATTTGGCTATTTTCCAGCATGTTTTGTTTTGGCTGATTTCCAGCATATTCTCCTCCATACTTCCAACTGTTTGGCTGATTTCCAGCATATTTTGTTTTAGCTGATTCCCAGCATATTCTCCTCCACCTCTCCAATTCTTATTTGGCTAATATCCAGCATATCTTATTTTAACTGTTTTCTTTTCAATATATTTAATCTATTATTTAACCTTTTCCTAACATACTCTTCCAGGATGACTCCCAACATATTTCTTAATATTTCTAGCATACATTAAATTCAACCACAATTGTATATCTTATTTTGTTATCCAATAATATATTAATCATTCGAATTTAATCGTATTTACCATTCTCAAGTTTGTTTACAATTTAAAATTAAAACATATTATATCAGGCATATTCTCTTCTTGTTCTCTCATAATCTAATCAGTTTTCTTAGGTTTATCTCATATTAATATATACTCTTGTATTTTTATAAAGATCTCATTTTTACCATCTTTGCATCAGTTTTCTATATTAATTACCTTCTGTTATTCTCCATCTTTATTATTCTATAAGCACCTTCTGTTTATATATAAAAGTCTTTTAAACATTTGAACATTTAAACATCACATTTTAATTTTATCTATTTTATTTCTTCATTTCCCTATCCGTCCATAAGCATTCCACTTCAAAATCCATGTTTCCATGATTAAAACTCTATACATCACTTTAATTCTTTTGTAACATCTGTTCCATATAAAGTCCATCAGCTTCCCTTCTTTTGTTCCTGCACCACATCTTTTGTTCCTGAGCCAGTTAGTTTCAATTTTAATAGTGCCATTATATTTCTTCTTCTTTATCAAATCACCCATAGACAGAATAGGCATCTCCAAAACCCAAAAGTCCATAGTTATTTTCAAAAATCCAAACCAAGTAGCAAGTCAAAATATTTCTTTTTCAAGCAGAAGGCGAATCTCCACAATCCACACTTTCGCTTAGTCACAGCAATCTCCATTTTGTATCCATTATGTAACCATCCGATCTCTCTTCTTTTAACTTTTAAAAGTGTTAAGTCCATAATTATAGCTTTTTACTTTTTTCTTTTTCCAAGAATTGAATCAATTCCAATTTAAAGAAAAACCCAATTTTCTAATATATTAATAATCAATTCTACCAAGTCAGCCTGTACCAAGGCAAATTTCTTAATGGGTCTATGTTTCCTCTTATTACTTTGTCAGATCTTCATGCTCCACAAATCTACAGCAGCTATTTAAAGCTGGGGGTCTTATTGATAAAGTCCTTACTCAAATGTTTCTTCCCACCAGGGTTGGTGTCACTCACCTGGCTTTGAAGTACCTAGTTCCTTCTTCTTTCCTCCTGCACGATTCTTTTCTCAGCTTGTCGCAGCTTCGTGGCAGACACGAAGCTGCCGCCCATCACCGCTGACTCAGAGGGTTACCTCTGGCCTCCGAAGAACTTGCCTGTTCCTCTCAGCTGTCCAAGGCACCCCTCTTCTTCCCCCATCCTTGCAGGATGGGTTCGGTCCAAAGACCCATCAGTGGTGGTTCATCAGTCGCGGTTTTCGTGGGGCTCATTGGAACCCACTATTTCCCTGACTGCATCGCCGTGAAGCCAAACCAGAAGTCAACATCAGATTTGATTATTGAATGCAACAATGTTAATATTAATAGTTTCCAATATTATAATGTTTTGCATCTTTTCAAGATGATCTCCAGCATCTAGGAACAGTGTCATGGATTGAAAAAATGGCCTCTGTTTCTTGTTCAAGTAACAAAACACAACTAAGTGCAGGCCTTTGATATAAATTAAAATCCAATGTTAGTTTGACTTTCCCCAGTTTCAACAAAAATAGCAGAAGTTCAAAGCACATTACAATGATTTCCCATCCACTGTTGAGTAAAGCAAAACGGCTCTTGTGCTTTGTGTTGTTTCATTAAACATGACATAGCTATATTTGGGGCTGAGATGTCTCTGGTCAAAATAAGAACACAAACATACATAGCCTCTAGAACTGAGTTATCAATAAAAGAGACATACTCCAATAAACTGGCCCCATTGCTCTTGTCCTGTAGAGTGGAAATACTGTCAGATGCTCATCTAACATGATGAATAGAGGTAAATTTGCATCAGATTCAGCTGGGGAAATCTATGTTGTACAGATGTGGAAATCACTAGATACATCAATAATATTATCATTGCAATGTGACAACTTGGAGATAGGTTGGAATACAGATTTATTTCTACTGCAATAATAATAAACTATTTGTTTTATTTGTCTCTTATATGTACACTCAAAACCAGTACGATCGATGTGATTATTGCCCTTTGCCATCTTTTACCAACTTTTATTTGCATTTTTAATTATCTGCATGTTGTTTTCTAGGAGATATAGATATATAGATACAGATAAAGACTTATTACCTTGCAGTAACATTGAAACTTCAGAAAGAGGAACATTGGAGCTAATTGTGATACACTAAAGTGAAAGACAGCTGAAGATTCTTTCAAACTGACATGTTTCTTTAAAAATATATTAATTATATTATTATTTTATCATAAAAAATAAAATACAAAACAGTAAAACAAAAAGAAAATGAAACAAAACAAAAGCACACATTCAACCCTAATAACAACAACAAAAATTGTGTGCAAAAAAAAGAGAGAAAGAGAGAGAGCAAAAGATGATCAATTAAATTTAACATTTAACATGTAGGATCCATCCTACCTGGATGCTGAAAGGATGGATGGATGGATGGATGGATGGATGGATGGATGGATGGATGGATAGATAGATAGATAGATAGATAGATAGATAGATAGATAGATAGATAGATAGATAGATAGATAGATAGATAGACAGACAGACAGACAGACAGACAGACAGACAGACAGACAGATGAAAAAGCAGACAACAGGTTGAACTAATCATTACACTAATCTTCAAATCTCTCTGTTAACTATCTGTTGTTATATTTAGCACATAGAAAGTCCACAAACAGCTTCCAGTCTCTGAGAAAGCTGTCTAGTCCATTATCTCTGATCAAAGCAGTTAATTTTGCCATGTCTGCTAATTCAGTCAATTCTAAAATCCATTCTTCAACAGTCGGCATCTCTTTTTCTTTCCAATCTTTCAACTTGCAAAGCATTCCTGGCCTGCTCTCAAGTTGCCGTAGGCAAGGATGATGGGAAAATGAACTTTGCAGCTGCAGCAAGGGAATCACACTTCAGTCAAAACAAAACCACATTCCAGCCATCTCTCTGTCAAGGCCATCTCCACAGTTACACACAGTGGCCGGCGGGGAGTGATCTCTACAACCTGCAAAATTGCTTTGTTGGCAAATGTGACTGATGATACACCTTGGGGGGAGGGGGAAAACAGAGTCAGAGCTGGGACCCAAATTAAGACAGGTCAGAATTGGCCTCACTTGGAACGTGCTAACATGAAGCTCCTAATAAATAAATGGATTTCTTTTGAAGCTTGGCTCAAGGCTCATGATTTAATTTCGGTCAGAACCCTGACACAATCCTTGCAGCTGTCATTATGTAAAGTAATAGCACCCCAAATTGTTTTTCAATTGGCTTGTCCATCATACCTAAAATACCTTTTGCATTGTCATTATTATGTTTTCTCATATTTGCAAATTGACCACATATGATAAAAGGAACCTGGGTTTTGACTACATTTCCAGCACTTATTAGAAATCCCTTTATTGCTAGTCTATCTGGGGCCAAGTACCAATGATACATCATTTTATAAAAGTTTTCTTTCAAACTATAATTTAATATTAAGAGCCTCAGATAGCTCAACAGGCTAATAGCCTGTTATTGAGATTCAGCTGTCTGCAATTATTGCAAGGTTCGAGGCTCAAGGTTGACTCAGGCTTCCATCCTTTCTAAGGTAGGTAAATTGAGGACCCAGTTTGTGGGGGCAATAAGCTGACTTTGTATAAAAAATATACAAAAGTATGAAGGCTATTACTTAACGCATTGTAAGCCGCCCTGAGTCTCCGGAGAAGAGCGGCGTATAAATATATATATATATTAGTTCATTCGTCCATACATTCTCCCATTTATCTAGCATTATATCATACCCAAAATTGTCCATCTTATTGTTTAACCCTTTAATGTATTCATTTTCTAAATTCATCTTGAAAAATGTGACATGTTCCTAACAAGACATTGAGTAGAATAAAGTGCAAGCACACACTAATAGGTAACTGGATGGATGAAAGTCGATTAACTTAGATCCATGAGGGGCCCAAACAGTCCAAAGCATTCTTGTTCATTCACAATGAAGATTATGAAATAAGAACACCTGGTTATTGCTTCTGCCCTGTTTCACTAACTGTTTGAACCCATATATGTCAAGATGAATAAAGCACTCAGGTACTTTTCTAATAAGGATATGAGGAGGGCAGCTATCTAAAATTCCTATCTTGAGATCCATTGTCTCCATATTAGATCAAGAAAGCCAATGATCTTTCCAGCAATCCATAACTCCACCTGATCTTCTCTCAGTTTTGGTATGTGTATGGCAGATATATGCACTCAAACATTTTTTAAAAACAAAAAGGAAAGTAAAACAAGATACTAAACTTAGACTGCTTGTTCATTTAATGCATGCCTAATGATCAGATTCTAGTATCAAGCAGGATAAAAAGAAGCTTATATATGAAACCAAATGTGAAGTATAGCTCACAACATAAATAGAGCTGCATTTATGCAGAAACATTCCCAGTAGTCCTTAATATTATAGAAACATGTTGCACAGCTTCATAAAGCAGAATTAATTTTACAATAGAACCTCTGTAGAGGAGGAAGAAAAGGCTAACCTGTCTGCTTGTTATTCTCTTCCAATTTTCACTTGTAAATTCAGTTCTAGTGGGTATGTTTGTGTGTTTGTGTGTGTGTGTGTGTGTGTGTGTGTGTGTGTGTGAGAGAGAGAGTCAGTGTTTACTCCTGGGGATTGCTGGAAAAGTCCCTGCAGCTTTCTTGGCAAGATTTCAAAAGTGATTTGCCCTTGCCTTCTTTGTAGGGCTGAGAGAGAAGTACTGGCTCTGGCTCATCTAGCTAGATTTGTACCTAAGACAGGACTAAAACTGAATATTTCTTGGTTCTAGGTTGGTACCTTAACTATTACACTAAACTGGCTCTATATGATTTTTTTCATTCATAAAGGGCAGCAATTGTGCAAATCATAGCTCTCTGGAGCACAGCATCTAAATATAATTCTACTTGGCAACAACTATTTTTATTAATTCAATATAGTTATTATTCTTTAAGAATATAAATACTCTAAGATGCTCCCTAGTTCTAAAAATTGTAATTTGCCACTTTGCAATAAAATTTGCAAATAGGATTTCATGATTGATTAATACTTCCTCAACCAAATCTTGGATTTTCTACTATACATACCTGGACATTTCTGGATCTGCCCAATGTTATTTTGCTGACTTTTCAAAACCCTCTGGGCCTAAAACAGCCTTTCTCAGTTGGGTTCCGCAAGACATCCTGATTTTGAAAAATAAGCATCATTTTTTGAACTTCATGCACTGCATGGTGCTAGTGATCATGGTGGTAAATTTTTTTACTTGCCATAATTCAGCTGCCGACCTGACACTTCATCTACATATTGCAACTTGTGGTTCTGTAAGTTAGAAATGATTAATATTGTGAAACCGTTTTTCTTTCTTTCTTTCTTTCTTTCTTTCTTTCTTTCTTTCTTTCTTTCTTTCTTTCTTTCCTTCCTTCCTTCCTTCCTTCCTTCCTTCCTTCCTTCCTTCCTTCCTTCCTTCCTTTCCTTTCCTTTCCTTTCCTTTCCTTTCCTTTCCTTTCCTTTCCTTTTCTTTCTTTGCAATTTTTATGCAGAAATTATTTTAAGGGTTCCTCCAGGATAAAAAAGTTGAGAGAGTGAAAGCTGAGGTACTTATTGCTCTCTACAGAATAACAGAATATTAGAGTTGGATGGGGCCTTGGAGGTCTTCTAGTCCAATGTCCTGCTCAAGCAAAAGACCCTATACCATTTCAGATAAGTGGCTTTCAAGTCTCTTCTTAAAAGCCTCCAGTGATGGAGCATCCACAACTTTTGAGGACAAGCTGTTCCACTGGTTAATTGTTCTTACTGTTGGAAATTTCTCCTTAGTTCTAAGTTGCTTCTCTCCTTAAGTAGTTTCTAGCCATAGTTGTCTTGCCTTTGGAAAATCAGTAGGCTTCCTCTTTTTCATGGCAGCCCCTCAAATATTGGAACACCACTATCATGTCGCCCCTAGTCCTTCTTTTCACTGGACTAGACATACCCAATTCCTGCAATTATTCTTCATATGTTTTCATATGTTTATGTGTTACTTACTGAGTTCACATCCTCTATTCCCAAGACCTTGCCTGCTTTAGTTCATTTATCTGTACAAAAGAAAAAAAATGTGCATTCCTCAATTAGTATTGGAGAAAACTATTTTCTGCTTAGGGTTGCTATAATGATTTAGTGTGCTCAGCTGTGTTTATTGATTGTAATTAGTCTGAAATCTATAGATATCAGGGGATAAGGGAAATCATTGCTCTCAAATATAGAACTTAAAGATTGGGCTGGCAGATTTGGGAAATGCTTCAGGCCCTCTTCTTCAAATTAAGAACATTGGTATTTTTTCCCCATACGAATGTGCAAATGGGCATGGAAGTATAAATCACATAAATAGGAAGACACCACATAAATACGACTCATAGAATGTCCCAAAGCTCATATTCCAGTAGAGAGAAGATCCATAAAGATGGGTTCCAGCATGGAATCAAAAGCTCTGGTCCCAGTGACTGACCAGATTGGATCTTGCAAGTCACATATTGTACATAAATAAACAAAAATGATGGAATATTTCCCTCTTACCCAGTTGTTTGTTTACTTGCTTTATCACATGGACATATTTTTACAATTCCTAAGTCTTCCCAGAATGATTTTCTCTAGGAATCAAAGCTCTTCACTTGATAAGCTTTGCATCCACCCTGCATCCACCCTGCAAGGTAATTCAAGAAGAACAATTCTGAAGTTGTGCTTTGAGTCCTTGGAAAGCTGGCAGAAGGATTTGGTTTTTGGCTGTTGTTTTCTAAAACTACTCCAGACTTTTACATGCCTATGCCTTTCCTAAATGAAACCGTGACAATAATTGAAAGTTAACATTAAATTGCTGTTTTACTTGTCCCTACAGAATCTGCAAATTGTATTGTCTCAATCAACACTTTTTGTGGAATATAATTAGTGTTGGACCATTGCTCGGAGTGATTTTTGTCCGTGAGGAACAGTGCAATGATTCAGAGACTTTTCCAATGTGCCAAAAGTACACTGTGTTTCATTTTGCTAAATACAAAGGCACCAGCAGGAACAAGAGGGAAGAATACCATTTGATTCTCATTCATTCCTTTATTTTTGTCACCTTTTCAATTACTTTAGATCAGAGAGTATATCTAAGGTTGTTAATTGAAAGTGCTGCAAAAAAAAAAAATTCAAAAGGAAACCAAAGGTTCTCTGAAATTGCTAGACTAGGACATTACCTCAGGCATGAGTTGTCTTTTTAAATTCGGAACAAAAGTTACTTGTTGCAACTGAACAATAATTGCTAATATTTCAGCAGGTCAGACCTTACTACTGGGTAGCTTAAGGCAGTGGTGGGATTCAGTCAGTTTGCCCCACTTCGGGAGAACCGGTTGTTAACTTTCTGAGCAGTTTGACAAACTGGTTGTTGGAAGAAATCATTTGGGCAGAGAACCAGCCGGTGGTGGGATTACTTGAATCCCACCACCAGTTTAAGGGAAGCTCAACTCTATAACAATGCCAAGATGACTGACTAATATCAACATGCTGAGTAGGATCACATCTGCTCTGTTCTTGAATGAGAGATCCATCAAGCAAACAGTGCTGATGCTTCGATTGGAAGACAGAAACCAAATATCTGGGAACAATGAACTTTTATTTTGTAGCAAAACACATTACACAGAGGTATCCATGCAGTTAAGGTATAGCTGAAAGGGTCTTTGTCTTTTTAAGTCTAGATCTGTGTAGCTCATTTAAATTAATACATGAATCACAGAAACCATTTCAAGCATTCAGGAGGTTCATAATAAAACAAGAATGAACCATTAACTATATCAGTTTGTTGCTGTCTTCACAACTTACATTGGGATCTTCTTCCTTTCCCTCTTATTTCTGAAGCTGGCCAAAGTGGTAGGACAGAACCACTAGGCTTATCTCTGATCTTTTCCATCATATACTTCGTCTGAAACCTAAAATCCTGGGGGACTTTGGATGCATGCAACCTGTAACAAAAGGTTGAGGAGTATTTGCAGGTTCTGTGTATGTTTCAGCTAGGCTGGTGTGAAAGTGTCATAAAGGAAAAAAAAATGAGAGGAAATAATACACTTTACCTTTGCTGAACTTTGTGTACGTATGGTGCACAAATATGGTGCGTAAAAAAAAATAAATTCAGGGAAGGATCTTCCAGAAGAAGGCAAGTTTCATTTCTCTTTTTCTTCCACCAAAGGTTTCTCTTCACAGTGTGCTTAATTTCATGTAGCTTTCATCCACATTTATTATAAGCTCTTAGAGACTGGTAATAGCAATTCCCTCTTCTTCTCTTTGCCTTTAAGCTCATGTTTTTCTCTCCATCTGACAACTTCTCTTTGTCTCTTCCTGGATCTCCCTGCTTCAGACAGCTCTAAGCAATATACAACAAGAAAACAGAAGGTTACAACCAATCCAATGCAGGTAGTCCTCAATTTATAGCAGGTCATTTAGTGACTGCTTAAAATTATGATGGCACAGAATAAAGTGACTCATAACTGTTTTTCACAATTATGACTATGGCAGCATCCCCATGGTCACTTGTTCAATATTCAGACGCTTGGCAACTGACTCATATTTATGATGGTTGCAGTGTCCCAGGGTCATGTAATCTCTTTTTGTGATCTTCTGACAAGCAAAGTCAATGGGGAAGCCAGATTCACTTAACAATCGGGTTACAAACGTAACAAATGTAGAGATTCACTTAACAATTGTGGCAAGAAAAGTCATAAAATGGGGCAAAATTCACTTAATCAATGTCTCCCTTAACAACAGAAATGTGGTCATAAGTCAAGGACTACCTGTAATTACAAGTGATATGCATTATAGATGTCACTAATCAGCAGTGGTAGACTCTGAAAAACTAGTATCTCCCAAATGCTATTTTCCATCAATATGTTTTTAATTCTTCATGGAAAATCCTCAGAGAGGAGGTAGTTGTATATATATGAAGACAGGTTGTTCTAGGTAGGTTGGATAGGTGCCACTATAGAAAAGGCCTTATCCCAGGACCGCTGCTGAGGCCCCTTTTGATCAATTGGTGAGTCAGAAAACTGCATAGTCAGAAAATTCCCTATTCTCATCATCATGGAATGATAAGTAAATATAAAGCCATAATGATTTACATTTTATTTTAAGTTTTTTTCAATAAATATAAGAGCAGATTTTCAAATATGTTTTTATTTGAATTTTTTTATAATTTTATTATAAAGCTACTATTAATGCCAATTAATATCCAAATAAACAGAAAACATTATCTTAGAAAAAGTTAGGTGTAACTTGACAGATTTTCCAAGTGGAATTTGAAAGCGTTATCCTGGGAATATATTATTTGTGTGGCTAAATACTCTTCTGTGGTAAACTGCTCTGGGCATATATTTGGGAGATTTGTTTTCCTCCATAGGCAGGCTTTATTTACCATATTCTATGCAAATATTGATGGTGCTTATGGAATTTAGTTAAGATTGGGCTGTCTGTCATGAATAATAACAGTATGAATATGTTCATTCTTTGAGGCTGTTATTTAAAAACTGTATAAGGCACACATGTCAGTAAACATGCAGAAATTCATATTATTTGACACATTTCTTTAGCACTCGGCAGGCTGCCTCTTGAGAGCACTTGATTTAGAAATGGCATTGACTTGTATAGCCAAAGTATAATTAACAAACACCCAGCTGTTTGCTTTCTTTCACAGAACATATTCCTAACTGCCAGCCTAATGCATTATAGAAATTGGTGTTTTCTGTGCAGTGAATGGCTACAATCATGAATAACTCAAAAAAGGATTAAGTAGTTTGTTTTACTTTATATTATGAATATACTTCAGAATACAATGAGAAACTACTTATAAAACAGACTCTTCTCTCTACAATATGATGAATATGTATACCACAAGTATAAGATGCACAATGAGAAATTAGATTGTGCAGAGTGGCTATTAAAATTCCAATTAAATCCAAATCTGAAATGATATTACCCTGGTTCAGGTGAAACATCAGAAGAATAGAGAGGGATATCAAACAAAGTTCACTTCAAGGAATAGTGCTTCTTTTAAACACATGCATCATTTATGGGATAAAAGGATAGCTTCTTATGTAAATCAATTATTGGTTAAAGAAAACAAAATGATAGGAAGTAAATATAGCTTGTGTTGTGTTTCAACAAAGAATTGTACACAATTAAGCTTCCAGAGACCTTCTCTGTATCCTAGAGCTAGATCTCAAATTAGGGCTAAACACATGCAGGAACATTTACTAATAAGCCTAAATTAAACCCTCAACTGATTAAAAACAAACAGATCCCTCAAATTTGGAAAACGTATTTAGATGGCAAATGTAATTAATGCTTGGAAATAGAAAACAATAAAAAACAATCGTACAACCATAACACCCCCACCCCAAAGTGCACAGAAGAAGCAGATTGCATAGTGAGATTAGTGATAATAATAAGTCTATATAAAAAATAAAATAAATTAAAATAGAACAAAAATGCAGAGACAGAAACATACACATAGAAGAGAGAGAGAGATTGAAAAAGAAGTCCTGTGTCATTAGCTAGTATGAGACTCAGACAAAAGCACTTCTAATAGGAATTGCAGTAATTTTCAAACTATCCAACTCAATTCATCAGAATTTTATTATGTGTTTCTCACTTAACTCCAAATATGCTTCTTTGGTCAAAACATGGATGATAATATGTCTGAAATCTGAATATTCTGAAATCTAAACAGGAGCTGGAATCAGAAGAACATGTTTGCCATTGATTTACATATTTACAATTGAAAGAAAGATTTATATTAGATTAAAAAACTATGGATTTGGTTTTGTGAAAAATGAATTAGAATTCCTATTGTGTGGTAGTGATGAGCATATTATTGCTAATGTTTATAAATTGTTACTGAAATTGAACTTGGAGAATGTATATGTAAAGCATTGTATGATTCAGTGGCCAAAGAACTTTGGATATAATATAGTACTTGAACAATGGGAGAACACGTGGATGGATGGTCTAAAATTCACAATAAATTTAAAGAATTTTTTTATAAGCTGATGTATCATTGGTATCTAACACTGGATAAATCAATAATGTATAAAGATACCTCAGATGAATGTTTGAAATGTAATTGTACAATGGACGCGTGACAAAGCAAAGAAGTATTAGGATTCACATCTTAAGAGGTTTCTCAAAGTAAATATAAAGGTAACTTGGGGAAAAAAAGGAACTTGAATGGTATATATGCTGATGGCAGCAATAATATTTTATGCAGAAAAATGGAAGGACACTTTGATTCCCATAATGGACGAATGGCTGCAGAAGTTGATGGAGTTAGCAGAGATGGCAAAATTGATTGCTTTGATTAAACAAAAGAACACAGTTTTGGACTTTGTATTTGAGATAGAAAAAAATGACATGAAAAAATAAAATGAAACTTTGATTTTGGATTTTGCTCAATAGATAAGCAAAATGTTGTTACGGAACTGGCTAGTATATATTGTTATATAAAAGTAAAAAGTTGAGGTTTTATATTGCTACCTTATTCTACTGCATAAAAAGGAGTCACAACTCAATGGTTTTCTTTTTCTTTTCCTTCTTATCCTGCAACTTTCCCCTTATTTTCCCCTTATTTTCATATTTCTTTGGACTTCTATTTTTATGTTTTGATAAATATTTAATAAAATATTTGAATCCGAGAACATGGACGACATGTTATAGCAGCCAGAATGAAGACATGTCAAATCAAATCTTGGCTATTAACAAAGATATCCCCAAAATGTGGTTTAAAATATCATGATGGTAGTTGTGACAGTGAATTTAAAAGTCTGTCTGATTTTTATATGTAAGCCTTTGGGGGAAATCACTGTCCAGGGTTACTCAGGAAGGTAATTTTATTACTACTTGGGAGAAGACTATTGCTTTTTATCTGACCTCCTGCTGCTTTTCTGTCCTACATTCCTAATATCACTCTGAATAGACACAGTTGTGCAAGTTAATAAACAGTCCTTGATCTGGATGAAGAGAATATCAGGGTCTCTTCCATAGTTTTCTCTCCCTGCCTAGTTATCTTCTGCTACATATCAAACATGTTGGTCAAAAACTCCCACTTGACACCTACCATATGCTGATGAGATTTGAGACCAAATAGTAAAACTATCTCAGAATTATACGGGAAAGTTCAGCAAAACCATGGACCAATTGTGCAGGTATAGTGGAACAGGCAATTCTTTGTTGGAGATTTCCAACATCAACAACAACTGACTGTCAATATCATGATGGCATTTTAGAAACATGATTTAGAAAGTTGGGTACAATTCTAGTCACGGCATCCTAAATGGAAGATGACTATTAAGAATTGAAGTCACCAGAAGTTATACAAAAAACTAATTGAGAAGGTGAAGATTAAAAAGGACACACAAGAGATAAAAGAAAAAAAGCTCCCAAGAAAGTATGCATAGAGATAACCCAGATTGTAAAACTGATTTAAAGAGGTTAAACTCAAAAGGAAGTCAAGTTTGAGAAGAATAAAAAAAGCTTTGAATGCTTCAAGCTGATAGGCTATTGAAGGATGATGATGATTTGGAAAAACCTTTAAACATTAATGCTGGGAAATGATGGTAACGGATGTTTAGAATAAGATATACAGTATTCAGAGGCAAAGTTTGCTTGAGTGGATAAGACTCCTTAGCATAAGCATGTATACCATATCTGTACCTGATGACTACTCCATAAAGAAACTCAAATGTTTATTTCCTGATCCCAGATATCTATTGTGTGAATCCACAAAACAACCCTTTACTATCAACCCTCATTTGTATAGAATAATTAAAAACAAAGAGATCCTTCACACATGGAAAATGTATTAAAATGGCAAGTACAGTTAATAATTTGAAATAGGAAACAGACATTATAATGGATGGCCAGAATATTATAGACTGAGCTCATTCCCTCGATCCCTATCACCATTTGTCCTATATAGGTTCAATCTTTCCATTGCAGTGAAAAACTTTCATAATTGCAGGAATTGGAGTACAGTTTCTGATATAATCCCATGGTTTGGATATTTTTTCAAAAACATTTCATTTTCTTAGCAAATGTGCTTTGGTGGATTTACAGCATCAGTTTCACACATGTGCATCTTTGTTAGAGCTATGTTGTACAGCAACACTCAACACAATGTGTTTTTTCTGAGCTAAATCCTCAACAAAGGAACTGCATAGGACCTTTTTGTATTATAATAAAACACTGTCTATTGAAAAGATAAAGCCTGCGTGCAAAATAAAATGAGTCTAACTTGCACTACTAACTGCTTAGTTATCCAAGGGTTTCACTTTAATGTCAGTACCTCCTTGCCAATATTTCATTCTAATTTTTCTTTGATGGATGAATAAAAGATGAAATGCTAGCCTTTCTAACTTTCTAAACAGCATCATTTTATTTCTACATCTGCTTCAACATCAAAGTGTGTTGTTTCTGAATTCATTATGCAGATGGTACAAATTAAAATAGGGATCTTTAATCTATTGCTAAGAAGAAAAATTGTAGCTATCCCATATTTCTTGATATGAAAGAAGTATCCTTGAGGCTTTCCAAATAAATCCCTGTAGCTGTAGTGCCTAGTCTCTGCTTTGAGAAACTGCTTTAAAGGAGTAATTTAATGGTTGTCAATTCCAAAATAAGTTCCATTAAATTCAATGGGAGTAAGACCCAGATAAAAGTACACAAATCAGGCAGCTATAGCTATAGTAAAAAGAGCCTACTTTCCCTTGCCCAATGGAGCTGCAAAGGTGGCAACATTCCTAACTAGCCTGACTGTCTACTCAGAAGATGGTCTCACTGAGTTCAGTGGAGATTAAGTCCAGATAAATTGACATAAAGATGTAGCCTAAATTGAAGTCAAGTAAATTGACCAGAAGCAGATTCAATTTTATTAAATATCAAAATAGCTTACTATTTCAATTTGTATTCAAAATGCAACTGCCTGTTAGCCTGAAGGAAGGGAACACAAGACTTCTTTGAAGAGCCAGATATTTCTGTTTATGTATTATAAACTGCCAATGTGGATCAGGGTAAACAAACATTATCAAAGACACGTTAAGATAATACAATCACTGGCTGAGGATGTTATTTGAGGGGAAAAATTTGTATTCAGTGCTAGATGCTTATATCTTAATGCTTTAATCATTAGTTGTAAACCATCAAGAGAATTGTAAATGGTAATGAAAAAATACGGTAACAAATATATAAACATTATATAAGTAAAGTGTTGTGACTATAGAACAAAAAGGCTTTAGATGATAATTGCGCAGAAGATTTATTTTATAGCATCTTTTGCACTTATTGCAGTACTGTGTTTATTTGAAGCATCAGCTCTTGGCAATACTTGGCCCACTTGGTTTGATCTTGAAAATAAAAAATGTTTTCATCTGATTAGTACTTTGTTGGGAGACCACCTTGGGCTATCAATTTCTATGAAAAGATGAAAAACATCCTCAAAGAAAACATCACTTTTGTTGCCAAGAAAACAGTGTAGATGTGACATGATCATGCATTCATCAGGAGTCAAACCTAACTCAGTGGAAATTTTTATCTTATTTACCTAAAAAGTAGACTAGGTTTTTCACCCAATAATTTATTTTAAAATGCGAAACTCATCTTGTTCTAAATATGGTAATGGAAGCAGTTTCAGGCTTTCCATAAAGAAAATAGCACTTGGGAACGTTCAGGCTGAATATATGCATTTGTAAAGTTAAATTTAAGAGTGCTTGACTAAGCTTTAAAACAGGGCTCTCCAAATGTGACAACTTTAAGACTTGTGGACTTCAACTCCCAGAATTCCTCAGCTAGCATAAGTCCACAAGTCTTAAAGTTGCCAAGTTTGGATATCCTTGCCTTGGAAAATCTAATTCATGAATGTGACTGGCTGGATTTGGGCTCCTGCCTTTGTTTTGACAGGTCATAAAGGATTGTTGGTAGGGATGTGGTGGCTCAGTGGCTAAGATGCTGAGCTTGTCGATCGAAAGGTCGGCAGTTCAGTTCAAATCCCTAATGTCGCGTAACGGGGTGAGCTCCCGTTACTTGTCCCAGCTTCTGCCAACCTAGCACATACGAAAGCACATAAAAAATGCAAGTAGAAAGTATGGACCACCTTTGGTGGGAAGGTGACAGTGTTCTGTGCACCTTTGGCATTTAGTCATGCCGGCCACATGACCATGGAGATATCTTGGGACAGCACTGGCTTTTCAGCTTTGAAACAGAGATGAGCACTACCCCCTAGAGTTGGGAACGATTAGTACATATATGTGAGGGGATTCTTTACCTTTACTTTTAAAGGGTTGCTGGAACTATGATGGAGGATATCACCAACTTGGATTTTTACCATATTTGATGCTATTGCTTGCAGGTGGGAAACAAAACTTTTTAAGTTAAGTGAATTTTTACTCTTTTTTTTCCTCCAGCTTTTCCACAGTTCTAAACACTAGCACACAATGCCTGCAGGAACAGATAGAAATAGACTCTCTGTTACCACCTTTAAAAAAAATCTAATCTAAAACCAAATAGCGAATTATTCAGCAACTAATTCTACAAACGTATTGTTATCACATTTTGAAAGGCTATGTTTCTTCCTATAAGGCAATAACATCCTTGAAAGGACATATATCCTCACAAGACACAATGAAAATTTATGTCCCTCTCTCTCTCCATAGTATACATACATACAAAAATACTTAATCTTATCAACTTTTGTAGGGGAGAGGAGGTACACAATGTGCCCCCCACCCTCTTTATTTTCAAGCTCCAAAGATTGAGAGAAAACTATGCAGGAAAACAGGTGAAGTTTATATTGGGGAGGGTGTAGAATTGCTCAGAAGGGCAGGGAAAGATGTAGTTCTTCACAACCTTTATTAGCACCCATTAAATGCAGTTACAACAGTTTGTAGGGCACTGCAGTGATCTCCCTGACTACGATGGATATGGAAGCTTTAATGCACCACAAGACAATCCAATTTCTTTATTCTGGAGATGCCACTGATTGATGTCACAGATAGTTTCAGCACTTCATGATAGGGAATTGACTAGAAGAGTTTTGTATGGAGCACAGTGTTGTAATGAGACCAGTTCAGATAATGAGAAAGGCTATGAATAAGTTATTTGTACATGCCTGGGGGGGGGGGGGGGTTAAAGACAACACCAATGTGAAAAAGATGTCCACTTCAGATTATCTCGACCAACAGTTTCTCTCCCTTTTTGGGTTAAGACAGAGTTGCCCAACCTTTCTGGCTTGCTGGTCCACAAAGGCCCAACCTTTGTGGACCAGCAAGGGCGGGAACAGGACAGGGAATGGTTCCGCACAAGAGGTTGTGGAAATGGAGCATGTGTGCATATGCTTGCCCACTGCTCGCACAAGAGGGAAGCTTTGGGCAGCCTAGTTTTAAACAGCTCATGGCTATTCATCAGTGGTAAGGGGAAAGGAAATGTATTATCTAGGAGACCAAGTGCCATCAGAGAAAAGAGAAATAGAGATCTGTGATGTTCAGGAATGGAAAGGTCAAATAGCAACATATCAGCACTATGGAGACAAATAAACCTCTTTGCTTATGTATAAATGCAGGCACACCTGTTCCCACATATAAATCTGTTTTGCAAGTGATTACTCTGCAATTGGTTGCAAAATGAAACAAACTGGTCCTCGCAGAGGGAAATACTTTTCAGACACAATGATCTAAAATTAAGTTAGCTCTTTTGTATAACAGCTCTTTATACGCAGAATTATTTTTATACTATGTGACAAAATTACCAGCCCATCAAGCAGGCAGACTTAGTTGTTTTTCTTATTTTTAACTGTTACAAAGAGTTTCCGTTGCCATTTTAGATTCAAGAATTGTGTTTACTGATTATCCCTAGCTTGGATTTCTGTACTCACAAAGAAATATGCGTATAAATAGCCCTGCTGGGATACCAAATACTTTTCATCGTTGATAAGGTTTGCTCACTAAAGTTAGAAGCTTTTCTGTATTTCAGCACAATCCTTTTAGCAGTATCTCCAAAACATTTAATATAATTTCTGTTTATAACTGAAATTCTATGACTACATTAGTGTGTGCATTTCTGTGTGCATATGTGTATGTTCCTATGTGTGTGTGTTAGCCAAGAATAACTGATGGACCTTTGGTCATATTTGATCTCAGCTTAATTTCATGCATATCTTGACTTTATTTGAAAAGCTAAATTGTTTGAGATCACTAGTAAGAATGCTCACCTTTTCCTGCCATCTTGCAACCTGAAGACCAACATGGATGTAGGAAAGAGAAGAAGGAGAAGAAAAGAGGTTGGGAATAAAAACAGTGGGAGATGGAGACACTTTTGACTCTAGCCATAGCCACTACTTGCTTTAGCAAGTTCACCACTGCCATGGAACAAAAGACCAATTCTGATCTTTGTGGCTCTAGGCTGGAGATGAGTTTGGTTCTGGCATCAATTCTTACCCCAGCATCACATATTGTCCTTTGCCCCTCATAAGGACTCAAGGACTTAATAGCATCTTCCAAGGAAATATGATCATTGCCTCTGTTTTCAGCATGGATGTTGTGAATAGCATTGCTTATGTACCCAAAATGGTTCTACTCAAACACAAGGTAATAAGCTGATAGATTCAACAGAAACTGTGAGAAATGTGTGTGCATGGTTCAGCATGGAATGTTGACTGTGTCTCTGAAAGAAGTGTGATAATGGATTAGGGTATAATATCCTATATTACAGTACTATGTACTGCACACTTCATTGTTAACCAAACTTTGAATGTTATTATGCAGGATGGAAAGATATCCAGCATTACATAGGTCTACCACTACATATAATAGAGAAAATTGTAGGCACAGGCAGTTTAAAGGGATTTTTCAAATGCCATCACACCATATTATCCAGGAAAATCTTTGTAATACCAGTGGGGTTTTACAACAGGATTTACTTGATTGAATGTATTCAGCATTTGGTTTTGCAATTTTTACACCAGGTTATGAATATGCAGTCCCATCAGGAGACTTTTTTAAAATGGTAAACGCTGATGATTTAATGGCTTGCAAATTCATTATTTGATATTGCTTGAAATCTATTTGTATATTCAAAGAAATTCGGATCCCAAGAAAATGATATATCCCAAGAAAATTCCATTAAGGTCTCATAGTGAGCTCAATGTATTACAAGGGAAATAATTAGTATCAAGCATGTAGACTGTACTGAAGCATGACAAATACACTTGGTGCAAGCTGAATGAATAAGTAAAGTTTATTTTAATTAGAAATAGCATTTTAAGCAAGATATGGGGGGGCGGAGGATAGTAAGATTTGCTTTCGTTTATACCTGTCATTAAAAAAACAATTACATTTTTGCTTAGAGAAAGAAGAAGCCCAGCACTATATGATATTTTTCACTGTTGACTCAAGCTACAAGCATCAATTCTCTCTAACAAAGTTTTGACAGTTCATTACCAGCCTGACATTTAATATATTAGCACCCTTTACTTTCTACTAACTGATGTATGCTCGTTGCAATCTATTGCAGCCTGCTATGATGTTTAATTGTGTCATTCTCAAGATCAAAGAAAGATCAGATCTTGGCAAACAACAATATTGTCCTGAGATGGATGAACCTGGTGACATAATTTTATTTGCTACATTTCCTCTTATTTCTTTTATCAAGTATCCAAAGACATATGATAATAACTGAAAATAAGAATGACAAAAGAACCATAGATTATTTTCTTCTCAGATGCTAAAACACGAATAATTGATAGGGTCACTCCAAGTACAGATCCAACTCTTTTTCCAGTTGTCTTTGGACTTCTTACACCTCTCCTTCTAGTTGCTTCTTCTGGCCCTTCTTCCTTTTCTTCTGCAGCAGCTACTGCCAGCTAAATCAGGAAAAGGAATGAATTTCAAAGATAAAGTTGCAAGGAGGAGGAGGAAGAGCAGAGGAGGAGGAGATGATGATGGACGAGGAGGAAGAGGAGAAGGAGACCACCACATTTTGCCCAATCAGTATTCCATAAATCAGGGCCATAATCACAAGCAGCCCACTATTCGCTTGAGTTACAACACTATAGATCCCAGTGAAAATAGTATGGTCTCTGTGATAGAAAAGAATCATAGCTATATCCCAGATGAGGAAAATACTCAAATCACAGTCGTGGTTATCACAATAATATATACATGGCTTCCTTTGAACTGTTCCTTTTTAGGCATCATTAATTCAGAGAATGCAAAATAGAAATCAAATCCTAACATCCAGGCACTTATTTACATAACAAGCAATAAAAGCCAATTATTTAGAGGTTCTAAAGTGGAGCTATTCACCATTTCATAGGCTGCTTTATTGCTGCTTTTCAGATTTGTTCCTCATCAGCTGGGCCAGAATTTCAGCATTGCTTATGACAATACAAGCTCAGCCTAGAGAAACAATTTTCTTCATAAAAACTCTGACAATAGATTTTATTGCAGCTTGTCAGCAATGGCTGTTCTTTCAATAGAAAGCATGTTGTGGTAAGCGATGAGAAACACAGCCCCAAATGCTTCAGGAGCTGGAGGGTATCTCCAATGATATAAAAACAGTTTGTAAAATCTTTTAAGCTCTTCTTTGGTATCTGAGGTCACCATCTCCAAAATCTTTTCAAAATACACAAGGAAAAATCAAATCAAATCAAATCAAAAAAATCAAATATGACCTCTGTGAAACCTGTGCCAGAATACATAACGAAGATATATATATATATTTGCACACATTTGCAATATTTGTAAGTAGGTGTTTTTGCTCACTTGTAGACCTGTAGGCAAACCTTTTCCACTGAGAAATTTAAAGCTGTTATATTCTTTCTGAAAGATTGTAAATAAGACTCGCTCACTCTGTTAGGTTGGGGTTTTTTGCACTGCTTAGAGCAGGAATCCACAACCCCTGATCCATGGACCAGCACTGGTCTGCAGCATACCAGTAACTGCTTCACACAAACAAGCAAAGCCCCATCAGCAGGATACAGGCAGCATATGAAACCATGCCCCTTCCAGTCCATGGAACTGTTCCCTGCTGCACAAAAGGTTGGTGGCCACTGGCTTAAAGGGTTGTGCAGGGGGGGCAGGGAGTGGATAAGTTTTTCAGCTAAACTTTGCAAAAAATTAACTTTCAAAAAAGCCATGAGGAAGGAAGGAAGGAAGGAAGGAAGGAAGGAAGGAAGGAAGGAAGAAAGAAAGAAAGAAAGAAAGAAAGAAAGAAAGAAAGAAAGAAAGAAAGAAAGAAAGAAAGAAAGAAAGAAAGAAAGAAGCTGGTATTGTTAAAAAATATCTTCTTCATTGTATTAGAGTTTGGATACATGTGCAAGTTTACAATTCAATTTTGCAAAATATATTTCTTCAATAATCAGAAAGAAAACCAATTTGTAGTTTAAAATTATTATTATTATTATTATTATTATTATTATTATTATTATTATTATTATTTTAAAAATATTAAGTTTTTTTCTGCATTAAAGAAAGTGCATGTTTCCAGTTAAAGTTAGCAAAAATTTTGGTAGTCCTAGGTCCATGACGGTGAACCTATGGCACGTGTGCCAGAGGTGGCACGTAGTACCTTCTCTGATGGCACGTGAGTAGTCACCCCAGTTCAGCTGTGTCATGCATGCGTGCATGCCTCCCGTCAGCCAGCTGGTCTTTGGGTATCTGCTGCGCATGCACATGTGTGGGGGGGAGGTGTGTGCAAGGGGACCACACGCATATACATGGGACGGGGTGCATGCGTGGGAACTACACACACATTGCATTTTGGTGGTTCGGGCGCCTGCGCACGCACTTGCACACACACGCTTTGGGCACTCGGTCTGGAAAAGATTAGCCAGCACTATCCTAAGTACAGTATATAATGACAGCTGGGCCCAGAATTGCCCACTGCCAAGCACATTCATAAAGAACAATGTCACAGACCATGCTGCTTGGTAATGGCGATTCTTGCAGTCCCAAGACTTCCCATGATTCCTACTTCCAACTTCCTGCTGGTTTCCTCATTGATTTTGCTTCTGGGAAGCCAGTAAGGAACAATGGAATTTCCAATCACTTGTCTATGGCTCACTGCGATATCATAATTGCAAGGCCACTTTTGAGCACCCAGATAGTGATCACATGACTATGGGGACACTACAACATCCAGAACTCCAATTACTGGCCATAATTACCACTCATTCAGTGCTGTTATAGATTGGAACAGTTGCTGAATGAGTGGTCATTAAACATAGACCATCTGTATGTATTTTGAACTTTTAGAAAAGTGGATTTTAACTTAAAAAGTTCTCTCTTTTTTGCACTTAAAGTAATGGTTTTAAAAACCCAGCAAAAATAAAATCTTAGTAGTTTTTATTTATTTTGAAAGTAGACAAAATAGACTTACTCCAAATAGAGCTTTTCAGTAGAAAAAACTGCCCCTAAATATCCAAAGGTCATAATCATTAACTTTAGGTCTGGCAAATGTATTTCCTGATGGAACTAAGTAACATATCATATTGATAAGGTTTGTGATTTGGCATCATCTGCACTCAATGTGTGCTTAGATTGCTCACTTTGATTATATCACTAAAACTGTTTAACTAAAACTAAAAATGTTTTAAATAAATAATTAAAAATACATACATACATACATACATACATACATGTATGTATGTATGTATGTATGTATATATATATATGTTTTCTGAGGTTTTTGCGGGTGTTTGTATGTAGGTCTTTGGTTATTCGGGTCTTCTCTCGCGTAGAATTGGAAGTATCTTGGCGACGTTTCGACGAAGTCTCATTCGTCATCTTCAGGCTGGTGTTCTCGGCTTCGTGCTTCCAGGAGCAATATTCTTTTGGTGCTTTTAAGTCAGTGTTGACTTGTTATGACTGCCTGGACTAGTCTCTGAAGTTTTCTTGGCAAGTTTATGGAAGTGGTTTGCCATTGTGTCTTCCCTAGGGCTAAGAGTGAGTGACTGGTAGAAAGTCACGCAGCTGGCTTTATGCCTAAGTGACACTAGTACTCACAGTCAACTCACAGAGTTCAACCCTAGGCAGCAACAGATATTTTTCTATCAGGGCAAAGAGAAATATCTGCTGTGAAGTCAGCATAGGTGTCAGCAAGGGCATCCAGCCGGTAAACACTCAGCTCCATTCAGTCATCCTGACTCCACCCTGAGGTAAAGGATTACAGCAAGGGTGAAATTCAGCAGATTCTGACAGGTTCTGGAGAACCGGTAGCGGAAATTTTGAGTAGTTTGGAGAACTGGCAGATACCACCTCTGGCTGGCCCCAGAGTGGGGTGGGAATGGAGATTTTGCAATATCCTTCCCCTGCCCCGCCCACCAAGCCACACCATGCCTACCAAGCCATGCCCACAGAACTGATAGTAAAAAAAATTGGATTTCACCACTGGATTACAGGGTCGTAAAAAGAAAAAAAAAGTAATAAAATTATTGATCCCTCAGTGTTAATAAAATCTATGAATGGAGTACATTGACCATTCCTATTACCAGAGAGAAAACTGTACAGCACTAATCCAGATCATTATCTTAGCACTGAATGCTTTTCTCTTTTGACTTATTATAATTAGTATTCCCTGGTGTGTTTCCATGAATGAATGGAAATGCACTTGATTAGAATTGATATAAATTATATATTATGAAGCATAATTACCTGCATAATTTGTTTCTAACTACAGAAATTAAATCACATCACTGTACGTCTGTCATAAAGGTTGCCCATAATATTCATATTCATTTGAAGTCAAGAAATAATTATGTCTCTCTCTCTCTCACACACACACACGTTTAGTTTAGTTTAGTTTAGTTTAGTTTAGTTTAGTTTAGTTTAGTTTAGTTTAGTTTAGTTTAGTTTAGTTTAGTTTAGTTTAGTTTATTAAATTTATATACCACCCTTCTCCTAGTGGACTCAGGGCGGTGCACAGCCAGGAATAAAAACACTTCAATACAAAATTTAAAATTTGTAAAAGAATTAAACAATTTTTTGCCCAAAAAATTTAAAAACCAATAGGCAATTTAAAATTTAAAACCCATGGACAATTTGAAAACTAAAAGGGGTGAGGGGTTACGCCAGCCCAGTTTGACAAAATAAAGTTTTTAGGGCACGGCGAAAAGCCCAGAGATCAGGTATCATACAGATCTCAGGGGGCAAATCATTCCAGAGGGCTGGTGCTGCAGAGAATGCTCTCCCCCTGAGTGTCGCCAGCCGACATTGCCTGGCTGATGGCACCCTGAGGAGTCCCTCTCTGTGGGAGCATACTGGCCAGTGGAAGGCTATCGGCAGCAGAAGGCGGTCCTGCAAGTACCCAGGCCCTATGCCATGGAGCACTTTAAAGGTGGTAACCAATACCTTGAAGTGCACCCGGAAGACCACCGGAAGCCAATGCAGCTCACGCAGGAGAGGTGTCACATGGGAGTGCCCCCTTGCTCCCGTAATCCCCCACGCGGCTGCATTCTGCACCAGTTGGAGCCTCTGGGTGCACCTCAAGGGGAGCCCCATGTAGAGAGCATTACAGTAGTACAGGTGGGAAACGACGATTGCCTGAGTGACTGTGCGTAAGGAGTCTCGATCCAGATAGGGCCGCAACTGGCGTATCAGGCGAGCCCCCCTGGCCATGGCCGTCGTATGCTCCTCTAAAGACAGTTGTGCATCCAGGAGGACGCCCAAGTTGCGAGCCCTATCCGTGGGGGCCAATGACTCGCCCCCAATGGCCAATGATGGCGTCAACTGGCCATATCGGGATGCCAGAAGCCACAGCCACTCAGTCTTGGAGGGGTTGAGTCGGAGCCTGTTGTTCCCCATCCAGATCCGCACGGCTTCCAGGCACCGGGACATCTCTTCCAAGGCATCGTTGGGATGGCCTGGGGTGGAGATGTACAGCTGAGTATCATCAGCGTACTGATGGAACTCCACCCCAAAGCCACAGATGATCTCTCCCAGCGGCTTCACATAAATGTTGAACAGAAGGGGCGAGAGGACCGACCCTTGTGGCACCCTGCAAACGAGGTGCCTCGGGGTTGACCTCTGCCCCCCTGCCAACACCGACTGCAACCGGTTGGAGAGATAGGAGGAGAACCACCGCAAAACGGTGCCCCCCACTCCCAACCCTTCCAGCCGGCGCAGCATGATACCATGGTCGATGGTATCAAAAGTCGCTGAGAGATCTAACAGGACCAGGATAGAGGAGCAACCCCTATCCCGAGCCCTCCAGAGATCATCCACCAACGCGACCAATACGTTTCCGTGCTGTACCCGGGCCTGAAGCCAGACTGGAGCGGATCCAGATAGACAGCTTCATCCAGGTACCCAGGAAGCTGATGCGCCACCACACTCTCAACAACCTTCGCCAAGAAGGGAAGGTTGGAGACTGGACGATAATTAGCCAAAACAGCTGGGTCCAGGGAAGGCTTCTTGAGGAGGGGCCTCATCACCGCCTCTTTCAAGGTAACTGGCAAGACACCCTCACTCAAAGAAGCATTAATAATCCTCTGGAGCCAGCCTCATGTAACCTCCTGGGAGGCCAGCACCAACCAGGAGGGACATGGGTCCAATAAACATGTGGTCACATTCAGCCACCCCAGTATTCTGTCCATGTCCTCGGGAGCAACAGGATCGAACTCCTCCCAAATGACATCCTCAAGACTGGCCTCCGTCATCCCACCTGTATTTACCCAGTCGGAGACCAGACCATCCCGAATCTGAGTGATTTTATCATGCAGATACTGGACAAAATCCTCAGCACAATCCTGCAAGGGGTCCTCCCGTGCTCCCAGATGAAGAAGGGAGTGGGTCACCCTAAACAGGGCAGCTGGGCGGTTATCTGCCGATGCAATAAGAGCGGAAAAATAATTACATTTTGCCGCTTTTATCGCCACTTCCTCTCTCTCTCTCTCTCTCTCTCTCTCTCTCTCTCTCTCTCTCTCTCTCTCACACACACACACACACACACACACACACACACACACACAGACATAAGGGTTGTGTCTCTTTCTAGAAGTTGAAATCCCAAGATGGATTCTTATTAGTTCAGCTTCTAATTTAGTAATTGTGTAAATCACCTAATTGGGGGCAGCACATCTACTGCAGATAACCATCATGACTTTTGTCTCACAGAATCTATTCCTCTAGGTAATTTTCATATGGCTGATATAGAACATGGACAACTTTGAAAACTGATGAATCTTCTCATTGGAAAATAACCTTTCTTATTCAAAAGAGAAATATAGCAGCACTTGGCCAAATCATGTACTTTGATCTTTGGCTGGAATCAAGAATCTCTGAACACTAACAAAACATATTGAACTAACATCCCCACCTTGGTTAATTCAAAATTATTATTATATTTTCCTCTTACCACTTTATAAGTATTCAGACTATTAAGGGGAAAATGGCTGGAACTTGTAGAGCATAATAACTCCATTTTAAGTGACCTCATAAAAAAAAAGTCCATATGGAACACTCTTTGTTCACTGTTCCTTGGACATTTATTTTTGTATTGTTTTGTGAAAGGTTCTGGAAGAAAGAAAGGAAACAAGGAAACAGCAGCAAATGTCTTCTACGAATCCTTTCCCTGTACTTTTTCCTATTACATGTGAAATGCTGTGTTAAATTTCTCCAAAATCCTGAATGCTTGTTTTTTCTCCCTTTAAGCCTGAAGATACATTCTATTTACATGTTGTGTTGGTATCACTTTTGACTTATGGTCAGTGTTTCTGCAGTCTCATTTTCAATGCCTCGGAATAATATTGTCACATCTCAACCTTTGGTTTTTCACAAACAAAAAACAGATTCTCCACTGCCCATTTTCACATTTGAGTCAGTTTAAATAGACCCTGGCTGTGTTCATTTATAAGCAGGATGTGAATATTTCACACTATGCATTTAGAATAAAATATAAAAATCAGTGAAGAATGTCCATGCCCTTAAGCACTTAATCTACTGCCTTTCATTTTTACCTTCTTGACCTTCTGCTTTCCAAGCTAATTCCCAGTACTGCTGCATCTGGAAGGCAATGGCTTAAGGAAACTTAGTTCAGAGTAGTGCAAATCAAGATATTGATAGTATAACAACAACAAAAAATGTTGTCTATATGATAATGTAACATTCATATAGACAACATACCTTTCTGAGAAGGAAGTGCAAAACCTGGACATTAGATTACAAATTCAGAATTCAGGGCTTACTTATTTCATATTGCATACTGTCATGGCTAATAGTCTAGGAAACTAATATATGATTAATGTTGTGATTTATTTACTGGAATACTGTACTTTGTGTTAATAATGGATGGAAAAAATACACAAATTTCAACTGGATGAAAATGAAACAATAGCATTAATTTTAAGCAAGTGATTACCACTTAACTGCAGCTAAGACATTAATTAATAGATTGGTTATATAAAAACATACAGAAGTCTTTCCCTCCATCCATATCAACCTACAGTCTTTAAAACTGGAGATTTGCACTTGAAAAACACCATAATTACCATGGAGCAGTGGCCATTGAAGATTTAAAGAACCACAACTTTGGAATGAATGTGAATTCTTACTTGCGAACATTGTCTCTGGGTTTATGTGTATGCATATGGGCATACATGTTTGTGTGCCTGTGCTTGTATGTAGGTATAATTTTTGTAGACTAAATATTATTCTACTTCATGTAATCTAAATAATATTCCCATCTTTTACTAAGGTAGTTCTGTGGATATTCAAAGCATTCTGGTGCAGAGAACAGCAAGTTTTGGGTGACTAAAATCTGAACCAAAAGACACAGCTGACTAGGGGAATTTGAGGGAGAATCTTACAGTTGCTAAATTTAAAAATCATTTTGTTTATGGATCATTTATTATTTCCTTTTTCCTACCTGCCTCCTTTTGTTTCAGCTCTCCCTTAGTTCTTTAACCTTGATATACAAAATATGAATCAAATTCTTCCTAAATCAAGAATTCTCATCTTGCAAGGGTGTCAGCCTTAACAGGTGACTCTTAACTACAAAAAGGAAGGAAAAGAAGGCACTTGAGTAATTCAATTCCAGAGAAAATTTTCGGGAGGAGCGGGGGAGGCTAAAGGCAAGATCTGAATAAGATAATCCAAGCAGTACAGGATGGACACTTTGTAATTATAGAAATTAATCTATCATATCCCATGATGTACTTAGGCAAGAATCTAAAGAACCCTTTGTTTAGAGTTGTCCTTTCAACATGAGAAAGTCAGAGAAAAAGCCAACAGTCAGAAGATATTAGGACTGGAGTAACACTGATGTCTTTCATATATTCTTATGTATGAGAATAATATCTTAGTCCTGTCAAAATCAATATAATAGGTTCATTCAAGTATCTTATACAGGGCCTTTGAATCTGCCCATTTTAGCCCCTTGTTAAAGGAAATTAGCAAACACTTTCTTTCTTTCTTTCTTTCTTTCTTTCTTTCTTTCTTTCTTTCTTTCTTTCTTTCTTTCTTTCTTTCTTTCTTTCTTTCTCAAAAAGAATTTGATAACCTGTGGCTATTAGTTGTCTCAAAGCTAGAAAATAAAGTGGTTAAATAAATTTATAAGCATGGCTTATACAAAATGTTTAGAGGCTAAGAATAATATAAAATGTAATTTCAGGCCTTTCTTCAAGATGAATAAGTAGCTTTGCAAATGTAAGTTTTATTAGCTTTTCATAAGCATCTAATCTGTCATTGCAAATCTAATTTTCATACATCACTTTTGAAAAATTGCTCTGTTAAAAAATTTGCACTGAGGATCTACTATGACATTATAAATGTAAGTTAGAAATTTTATTCAACTTATAACCTTTTGTTATTTTAAAAAGGCATTTCAATTGTTTATAAGAGATTTGGACCAGAGAGAATATAATAAAGGCTCATTCTCCTGTTTTGATAGAATTTGTAGTGGGTTTTCAGTAGACTATGAATGGAAGTATTTGTTTCATTAGGAAGCATGGTCCTGAACAAGGTTTGTTGCCATTTAATGATAACATTCTATGATCTCTGACCAGTTCTTCCCCTCAAATTTCTATTTACTCATTCTATTTAATGAGTATTCCTTCTTTATTAATAATATTATTTAGTTAAATTGATTGAATGTTAATATCTTAATACTATTATGTTCATCAACTGGTTGAAATGAATGTAGTATAAATTAATGTGGAATCAGAAGTTCTATTTCTCTCCAAATTTTCTTAAGACTATTTGATAATATGTTCTCTTTCTGTTCCCTGTTTTTAAAACTGGTTCATAGACCTTTTGTGCCATCACTGGATTTCCAGACAATGTTTCTTCTTTCTATGTCAAGTTTCCATCAAAGATATGATATGATATGATATGATACAGAATTGCTTCTCTCGTGTGTGAATGTGAAAACAGTGTAAGATTTAGAAGGGTGTAGAGACTCAACTGAATATAGTAGTGGGTGAAATCATTTTAAAAACACATATAGAAATTGTGGTTATGTATCATTTTGGACTTGTTGACCTACAAATTCAATAAAAAAAGCAAATCAAAAATTGCTACATTTCTAAATTAAGGTAAGAAACTACTGTATATTGACATATCCGCTTTTGCCAATCTCTCCCAAATCATTAGAGATACTTCCTTCTCAATCTTTGTACTATTATGTCTGGCAGCAACTCAGGTGAAAATATTAGCAAAGTTCCAAATATAGTTGAGATTCCAACTACAAGAGCTCAGTGTGAATCCAAGTTTGACTTTGTAACCCTTTTCTGTCTATCATTCTTTTTTTGTGAGATTGCTAATCTGAGGTCACTTCCTTTTGCCTTTATTTCCAAGCACACATAAATGAAGCTTTTGCTTGCTTATACTTCTTATGGTAAGAAGCTGTTAACAAGTTTTTGCCTGTCTCTGTAAAGTATATTAATAAATAAATCTCTTTCCATTTTAATGATAGAACCTTTTTCACTAATTGCTTGGGTTACATTCATTACCTCATATACAGTCCCTCTCCCTTTCCCTCCCTCCCTCTTTCTCGCTCTCTTACACTCAGAGAAAGAATGCTTCCATCCCCAACAGTGCTAAAGTTGGTTAAATGCTATGTCCTTACTTCTTAGTAAACTTGCTTATGATTGTAGCATCAGATCTATTTTGTACTGTAGCCTTACTAAACTAAGAATGCATAACAAACATTATTGCTTACATAAATCATCTGCAAATTCTTGATCTGAAATCAGTGACTTGTACTTTATTTTCTTTCTGACTAAGAAATCAACATTTACTGATGGAATCCAGGCAGGATGTTCCAATTAAAACTAGCAGATCTAAGAAAATACATGTATAAAGACCTTGCCGCCTTTCCAGAAAGTTCTTAAGACTTGGCTTAAAAGTAGGGAAGTTAGTGGAACCCATGTGGTTTATTAACCTGATTGAGAATTACCCTCAGCTGCCATTTTTTGTTTTCATAATGTCCTGAATTGTTTTGTGGTTTGTTATTTATGCTTATACTGTTTGTCATTTAGAGTCTATAATGGGATGGGCTCAGTGGTGGGATTCAGCCAGTTCGTACCACTTCGGGAGAACCGGTTGTAAACTTTCTGAGCAGTTTGGCAAACTACTTGTTGGAAGAAATCATTAGGCAGAGAACCGGTTGTTAAATTACTTGAATCCCACCACTGGATGGGCTGTATATAATATACAGATGCCTTGAAAATGCAGTTCTTATATAACTAGAAGGTTCCTGGTTGGGAATACTATAGCAAATAGTGACAATATCAGTGAAAAAATTTGTTTAACACAATTTCATTTCCCCATAAAGTAGACTAAAGAGGGAAATATTGCACATACTGTATGTGGGGAGATCACACTGGATTATTATAATGAAATATATTGGGCTGTAGCTGAAATTAGAAAATATTCGGATAGTGTTCTAGCATGTAGTACTGGTGAACTTTGATAATTTATAATAGATTTGTGCTCACTAGTAGCAAAGCAGATGACTTCAACCTGCTGTCAGCCTCTGCTTTTCTCTGCTTTGGCTGTCATAGTAATGGAGGGAGGGGGGGTAGGTAGCTGGGCTATGGATGAGCCCAGGAAACGAAACCGATTCTTAAGCTGTTATCAGGCCAACAGCCACCGCATTCCTGGATGATGACACGGCCAGAGGTATGCTCCCATCTGACCTCTGGGAGACCTTTGGATTGGATGATTTACGGTGGACAATGGGAGGGGATGCTTTCTATCTGTAACTTTCATGCTTTTTGCCTCAGAATCCTACTTTCCATGGTTGCGTTCACTTTATATCTAGTAAAATTACCTACCTATCTAGTATCTAGTTTAGGTAGTTTAACTACCTATCTATTTATATTACCTATCTAGTAAAATTACCATACTTTATTTTATAATGAAGTCTGGGTTTTCCTTTCCTGGATACTGAAGGAAGCATACTTGACATTAAGCAGGATTCTCATCCTCAGCCATCCCGGACAACACTGAGGGGGCTGAAATTCACAGAATGTCAGATCAAGAAAGTGATTTAGATCAGATGGGGGCATATGGCTCAGCAATGACTTCATGCCAGCCAGGGGAAGAAGCCGTGGTGTGGATGGAGAATTTACAACTGAGAGAGGAGCCAGATGAAGCCCGATGGTTGAAGGGAGTAGGAAGGTTGCCGGACCTGGGGAGGACCCCCACGGAGTAACCAGCTCCAGAAAAGGGGAGGCAGTGTGGCTGCAAGAGCAAAAGGAAAGCCTCATGATGGCACAAGCACTACAACTCATCCACGATTTTGAAGAAAGCCGAAAAAACCGTGAGTTTTATGCAACCCCTGCAGGGAAGGGAAGAGAATACTCCAAAGTAAATCCAGAGGAAGGGGCTTGTGGAGGAGAGGAAGAGGGAGCTGGCGAAGATACCTCCCAGCTTTGGATGGCCAAACGACGGATGCAGCAGTCCAGGGACCCCCAGCCTTGCAGGCCCCACCCCACAGACTCAAGAAACTGAAAATTCCCCCCCTGCCTGGAAAATATCGAGGAGACCCAAAAACCTTGGGGCTTTTCTTAACCCAAGTGTGGAATCACATGCAAGACTGGGGGGAGGACTACCTATCGGATGCAGCACGAGTGAGGTGTGTCACTAGCACCTTAAAGGGAATGGCAGCTGAATGGATGGTGGTCCTCCACAATAACAATTCCCCCCTGCTATGTAATTACAACCTAGCAGCTCTTAGGAGGCGGTTTGAGGACCACCTAGCTGAGCGGAAGGCGAGACTCCAAATGAAGGGTATCCAGCAGGGCCGGAGATCGGTAGCGGAATACACCCAAGAGTTTCAGGAGCTGGCACCATACATGACAGGGTGGTCAGAAACGGCTCTGCTGGAGAGTTTCAAAGACAGGCTGAATGAGGAAATCTACAAAGACTGTAGAGCACGGGGGGTCCCTGAAGATTTGCACAGTTGGTACATAGTAGCTGAGCACGCAGAAATCGAGATAGCCAGAAGTCGACTCTGAAGAGGGCGTGCTGGGGAGCCTTCATCCTCCTACTACCGCAAGGAAGCCCCAAAGATGGCCAGGGGGAGGGCAGAGTCCAAACCCAAGCCAAAACCCTTCACGTGTTTCAAGTGTGGCATGGAAGGTCACCTGGCTGCTGAGTGTACCTCCAAGCCAAAACCTACCAGCAGAGGGCCTAAGAAGACGGACAAAGCATCCACAAAAGTTCATGAAACCATGCAGGAAGGGGAAGTCGTTGAGTTCACTCCCCAGGCCAAGGGTGAGTTGGGAATTCCGACCGACATGGATGATAGTGAGACCGACTCCGACTCCGATGATCTGGTGAGTCACACTGAGGGCCCCATGCTCATCCCTGTAGAATTAAGGGTGCTGTCCACAGGGGCCCACGCACAGATGCCAGCCTTATTAGACTCTGGGTGCACTAGATGCATTATCAGCCCGAAAGTAGTAGAGGAGATGGGCCTGAGACTGAAAGCATTGAAAAAGCCTATTGCGTTTTGTCAGCTAGATGGATCAATGGCAGGGGGGGGGGCAACCAATTTTGTAACCGAACCCATTGAAATGAAACTAGGGGACTACGTAGAGACTCTCAGTTTTATTGTGGCCCCCAGCATAGAACGACCCCTTATACTTGGCCTGCCCTGGTTACGTAAATGGAACCCGCGAGTTAATTGGAAAATGGGAGTTTTGCGCATTTGCGCTAGGAACCCACCACTAGAGAGGGAAGAACCCCCCCTTGAGGACAGAGAGGAGCACGAAGAAGCAGAGATGGCAATAGACCACATAGAAAGGGAGGATAAAATTCCGAAGGAGTATTGGGATCTCCGTGAAGTCTTTAGTGAGAAGGCCTCGGATGTGCTACCTCCCCACAGGGCTACGGACTGTACCATTGAGATACTCCCTGGAGTAAAGCTCCCTAAGCCAAAAATTTACCCAATGAACCCCCGTGAGCTGGGGGAATTATGAAATTTCATTGACAAAAACCTAGAACGGGGTTTCATCCAACCAGCTAGGCCACGGGTGGCCGCGCCAGTTCTGTTCTGGGAAAAGAAAGATGGTTCCTTTCGTCTAGTAGTTGATTATAGGAATTTAAATGCTATTCACGTGGAAAATGTCTACCACCTACCCCTCGAGGGACATGTTGGCCCACCTAGGGAAGGGAAAAGTTTTCACCAAACTGGACTCACGGGAAGCTTACTACAGAGTGCAAATTAAGGAGGGGGATGAATGGAAAACTGCATTTAACTGCCCGGTGGGATGTTTCCAGTTCCGAGTACTCCCTTTTAGACTACAAAATCAATTCATGCAATTGATCAACGAAGTTTTGCATGAGCATTTGTACAAGGGGGTGCTGGTTAATTTGGATGTCATTCTCATCTACTCTGAGAACATGGCCGACCACGTGAAATTAGTGTGCACCGTCCTGAAAAAACTCAGGGCTGCTGAACTGTATGCAAAACTTTCTAAGTTCGAATTCCACCAAAGCAAAATTGACTATCTTGGATATCGCATCTCCCATGAGGGAATAGAAATGGACCCAGGGAAGGTTCGGGCAGTATTGGAATGGACTGCGCCACGCACCCGCAAGCAAGTATAAAGTTTCTTGGGGTTTGCTAACTTTTATCGACAGTTCATCTCCTTGTTCACCAAAATCACACTGCCAATAACTAATCTCCTGAAAACAAAAGGTGAAGTAAAACCAAAACCCTCCAGAGCTCTTGAATGGACTATGGACTGCCAGGCAGCATTCGAAAAGTTGAAATGGCTGTTTGCTGCCGAAACTTTTGTAGTACAGGCAGATGCCAGCGATGTAGCAGTAGGAGCCGTGCTTCTGCGAAAGAATGCCGATGGAAAATTACAGCCCTGTGCCTACACATCCCGAAAACTGTCAGAAACTGAAAGGAGATGGGCCATATGGGAGAAAGAAGCTTTTGCTGTACACTGGGCACTTCTAACTTGGAGACAATTTCTCGAGGGAGCTAAACATCCTTTTGAAGTATGGACTGATCATAAAAACCTCGAGGCTTTAAAAACCCCACGTAAATTGTCGCCAAAACAAGTTCGCTGGGCCCAACACTTCAACTGTTTTAATTTCACCTTGCGCTACCTCCCTGGTGGGAAAAACTTCATGGCAGATGCTCTGTCCAGATTGCCTCAATACAACAGCACCAGGGAGGAGGTTGTTCGTCCAATCATCCCTTCAAACCAACTGGCGGCACCAGTGACTACCGGAACACAGTTGAAGAATGACCCAAGCCTCTCGGGTGATTTGCTCCAGAAATTACAAGAGACTTTGAAAACCAACGAGTGGTTCCAAGCCCACTCAAATGAATGCACACTTCGTGATGGACTAGCTTGGATTGGAGCTAAATTATATGTTCCAGCCAGCCTAAGAGTAACAGTTCTGCAACATGCTGATGACTCCAAAGTGGCGGGACACTTTGGATTTGTCAAGACCTTACATCTTGTCAAAAGACAGTTCTGGTGGCCTGCACTCAAAAAGGACACCGAGGCA
Source organism: Masticophis lateralis (assembly GCA_030761175.1). Taxonomy (NCBI): domain Eukaryota; kingdom Metazoa; phylum Chordata; class Lepidosauria; order Squamata; family Colubridae; genus Masticophis; species Masticophis lateralis. The sequence continues at coordinate 68,609,415 of JAUDYJ010000006.1, forward strand.
TATGTAGTGAGCTGTCCAGTGTGTGCCTCAGCTAAGAGACCTCCGGGGAAGTCACCTGGTCTACTCCAAAGTGCAGCCAGATCCACTGCCCCTTGGAAGGAAATATCCATGGATTTTATTGTAGACCTTCCAGGTAGTGGGGGGTGCACAGTTATATGGGTAGTGACTGATTTGTTTTCCAAACAGGTGCGTTTTATCCCATGCTCTAAGATCCCATCAGCAAAAACCTTTGCTAAAATGTTTACTCAACATGTGTATAGATTACATGGAGCCACGAAACGTATAATTTCAGACAGGGGAGTACAATTCACCTCCAACTTTTGGAAAGAGTTCCTGATGCTGGTAGGCTCCGCCCAGGGGTTAAGCTCCGCCCATCACTCCCAGACCAATGGGGCCTGTGAAAGAACCAATTCCATGTTAAAACAGTACCTGAGGTATTATATAAATTACCAGCAAGATAACTGGGTAGATTTACTGCCATTTGCAGAGGTGGCATATAATAATTCCACACATAGCAGCACAGGGTTCACTCCGTTCAAGGTGGCTTCTGGCCAGGAATTTGTGCCAATCCCAGAGCTACCTCAAGATAACCCACAGAATCCTTCTTTGATAGAGTGGATCGAACAGTTACGAGGAACTTGGGCAGTAACCCGAAAAGCTTTAGATGACGCTCACCAAGCTCATAAAACCCAAGCCAACAAAAGGAGGTGCCCTGCACATGTTTATAAAGTGGGGGACATGGTTTATCTTTCTACCAAATATTTGCAAACTCCTCAAAAATCGAAAAAGCTTGGGCCCAAGTATGTGGGCCCTTTCCCCATTACTCGGATCATTAACCCAGTAACAGTTGAATTAGATTTACCAAAGAATTTGCGACGAATTCATCCAGTGTTTCATGTTAGCTTACTGAAACTGGAACATTCGTCCCCTCTACGTCCAGCCAAAGAACCTCCTCCCATTCCCATACCCATTGAAGGGGAACAACATTTTGTAGTTAAGGAAATTTTGGACTCTAGAAAACATCACGGTAAAGTGCAGTATCTGGTGGCCTGGAAGCACTTCCCCTTATCACAAGCTGAATGGGTGAATAAACGTGATGTTCAGGCACCTAAAAAAGTGCAGTTGTTTCACACCAAATACCCTGATAAACCTTAAGTAGTGATGGTTTTTAATTGTTGTGATATTACCTCTTTTTCTCTCTGTTTCAGGACTAGAGGTCATCTCTTCTGAAGAGGGGCTGAATGTAAGCCTCCGCTTTTCTCTGCTTTGGCTGTCATAGTAATGGAGGAAGGGGAGGGGTAGGTAGCTGGGCTATGGGATGAGCCCAGGAAATGAAACTGATTCTTAAGCTGTTATCAGGCCAACGGCCACTGCATTCCTGGATGATGACACAGTCAGACATGTGCTCCCACCTGACTTCTGGGAGACCTTTGGATTGGATGATTTATGGTGGACAATGGGAGGGGATGCTTTCTATCTGTAACTTTTGCGCTTTTTGCCTCAGAATCCTGCTTTCCATGGTTGCATTCACTTTATATCTAGTAAAAGTACCATACTTTATTTTATAATGAAGTCTGGGTTTTCCTTTCCTGGATACTGAAGGAAGCATACTTGACACCTGCTATGTATGTGACTCAAATTTTGGGCAATGTTCAGTTACTGATTTATTGGCCTGGATGTCAGCATGATGACATCATTATGTCAGGGTTGTATATATAAAAAGCAGATAACAAATTTCTTTGGTAAGTTGTACAAACAGACTTTTGAGGAGAGAGAGAGAGAGAAAGAATTCAATGACCAGCAGTCTTATCTTCCATTTCAATGTCAAGTGATCCTTTAGTGAGACAATCACTGACTGCCCAATGACAGCATTTTGGAATTGGGTTAACTTCGTGAAAAGTAAACTTTCATTACTTTAAAAGGTGTAGGGCTGTTGGAGAGGCTGAGAATGAGTGGGACTGCATAACATAACAGCAAGATTATTACTGCTGGGTTGCAGTTTTTCTGTAGGTAAAAGAACAGAAGAAATAAAGGAAGGAGATACATTGGGTTCTTTTCATTCTATACAGCCGTGATGGCAAACCTATGGCATGTGTGCCACAGGTGGCACAGGGAGTCAAATCTGTGGGCATGCGAGCATTGCCCTAGCTCCAGGAGCACATGTGCGTACTAGCCAGCTGATTTTTGGGCCTTCCGGAAGTCAGAAAACAGGCTATTTCCAGCCTCCAGAGAGCCTCCAGGGAGTGCAGAAGGCTGTTTTTGCCCTCCCCAGGCTCCTAGAAAGCCTCTAGAGCCTGGGGAGGGTGAAAAAAATGGGCCTTCTGGTCCCACTGGAAGTTTGGAAATGGGCCATTTCCAGCCTCTGGAGGGCCTCCAGGGAGTTGAGGAAGGCCGTTCTTGCCGTCCCCAAGAAAGCCTCTGGAGCCTGGGGAAGGCGAAACATGGGCCTACCAGGCCCACCATGCCAAAAGGGGGAGCGAGTGGGGTGGGGCGCATTGAATTATGGGTGTGGGCATGCGCGCGCATGACCCCCCCCCCACTCCACCCATTTTTGGCACACGATGGCAAAAAGGTTAGCCATCGCTGCTACAGAGAAAATTTCCCTATATAAAGTGTTTGGTTTTTCTAAACCTTGCTCCAGAGTTAGGAACAAATCATAACCTAGATTAAACTATGAAAGAATAGACAATGATTAGAAGATTGCTAAATTAAAATTTAAATCCATCCAATACAGTTTCACATGGAAGAAAAAGATAGTTGCTACTTATTTTTGTTTTTTGTGGTAAGGTCTGTTAAGACAAGAGCAAAATTTGTGCATATAAGACCCTAATTCAATCTCTGGCAGCATAGCAGGCAGCATAACAATGTTCAATATTCTATAGCTAATGAGGGAGATCTATTATTTGAAACCCCAGAGAGATGCTGTCAGTCAAAATGGACAGGACTGAGCTAGATGGGCAAATGAACTGACCTGAAAGAAGACAGACTTCTCTGCTATATGGGTGATGATCCCTGAATGAATAATGTTGCTTGCTTAAACTATTCCAGCTATCATTTTTATTGTTCCATTGTTCTCATCTATGGATTTCCACTCATAACAGATTTTATAGCAGTGGGTGGTTAACTTTAGCTAATTTTTATAAGCAGGAGGAATCTATGTTAACAATGTTTATTTTTATTTTTTGTAATGCAGGCATTAATAATATAATTTTTATTGGTACTGTAGCTGTGTTTGTATGTGTCTTTATAAACTCATTCATCCTTTCATAATAAATGTGATGAGTGCTCATATGTAATTCATTTTTCACATGTTGCTTCAAACCAGATGTAACAACTTCCATAACAAAATGATGCCTGTTAACATATTCACACCTTTGTAAACATAAATCTCAGTTTTTTGGCCACTTAAGCAATGCTGTTGAGACTTTACCATATTTGGAAGCTGTGGAGATTCAGTTGAAGGAAAACAGGTTCAGACTCAAGCCAATAAAGACTAGGGGCTATAGCTTTTGTGATTCAGAGAATCTCAATTTTTTTCCCAGCATGGGTCATGGTATCCTAGACTCATGGCTCCTCCTTAAAAAGCATATAGAAAGTATGACTTGGAAGATTTTTGCAAAAATCCATCATGGGAAACCAGGATAGAGTGGGGCTTATTAGATGGATGTATGATGGTTAACTGGTGCAACCTCTGTATATTTTGTCACCATTTTGTCTTTTATTTTTTATCTTGTTTTTAATACTAATCTAAATGGTGGTTCTAATAGTCTTTAGTACTTTGTTTTTAGTATTAAGCCACCCAGAGTCACTCTAAAGTGAGGTTGATGGTTATACAAATATGATAAGGAAATAAAAGTTTTAACTTTTACTGTGGAATAATGGTCCTTGTGGTCAAAGGTCTATGATAATATTGTCAGGTTGTGTGTTTTTTTTAAGAATAGAATAGAATAGAATAGAATAGAATAGAATAGAATAGAATAGAATAGAATATATTTTTTTTAGTGGCCAAGTGTGATTGGACACACAAGGAATTTGTCTTGGTGCATATGCTCTCAGTGTACATAACAGAAAAGATATGTTCATCAAGAATCCTAAGGTACAACACTTAATGATAGTCAGGAAACAAAATAAGCAATCAGGGAACAATATCAATATTGTAAGGATGCAAGCAACAAAATTACAGTCATACAGTCATAAGTGGAAGGAGATGGGTGATGGGAACGATGAGAAGATTAATAGTAGTGCAGACTGAGTAAATAGTTTGACAATGTTAAGGGAATTATTTGTTTAGCAGAGTGATGGCATTTCTTGTGTCTAGTTGTTCTGGTGTACAGTGCTCTATAGTGTTGTTTTGAGGGTAGGAGTTGAAACAGTTTATGTCCAGGATGTGAGGGGTCTGTAAATATTTTCACAGCCCTCTTTTTGACTCGTGCGGTATACAGGTCCTCAATGAAAGGCAGGTTGGTAGAAATTGTTTTTTCTGCAGTTCTAATTATCCTCTGAAGTCTGTGTCTGTCTTGTTGGGTTGCAGAGCCAAATCAGACAGTTATAGAGGTGCAGATGACAGACTCAGTAATTTCTCTGTAGAACTGTATCAGCAGCTCCTTGGGCAATTTGAGCTTTCTGAGTTGGTGCAGAAAGAACATTCTTTGTTGTGCTTTTTTTGATGACGTTTAGGGGAGCAATTATGAAAAAAATACACACTGAAGAGCAGTGAGTCAATCCACTACTTTATGTCAATCCACAAGATTAAGAAGTGTGATAACATACAAGAAGGTGCAATGGATGTTGATTTTTATTAGATTGGATATAAAATTCCAAAGTCTATTTATACAAGAACTCTGAAATTATACATGGAAAATGATAGGAGCTTGGCATTATAGGCCCCAGCTGTATAATATTCATCCAGCTCCATACTGATCTTGAATAGTTAAAATAGCATGTCTAAAACAAATTAAATATGCATTATCTATACTATCCTTCCCCAATATGATATCCACATAATCTGGTTAAGAATTCTTAAAGCTGTCTTCTTTCTGCTGATGCTGCGTAAGTGAAGAACTTATGTCTGCAAAGCTCTTATTTGCATTTCTACGAACCTTTAGGGCTTGGTTACCCTCAGGATTTGCTGTGCAGTGGGGAGAGGGGATTTGCTGGCATGGATAATTTAAAATCCAGTGTCCCCACAATCCCAGAAAATCAAGATAAAGAATATTGGAAAAAGAAAATTATAGTCCACAATTACTTTAAGTGGATAATTAGGATTAAATTTGTATCGTGAGGTGGAAAAAAACAAGAGAAGCAATCTTTTCTAGCTTTTAAATTCAAAATATTCTAGTCCTTGCGTTGCAGTGGGGTTGAAAATAAGCAGTATTTTTTAGTAGCAGCTGTTCTAGTTCCTAACATCTGTGGATATTGACAGTCAGTTTACACAGGAGAGTTCCTCCGATAGTGCTTCACATTAAGAATATTTTAAGCATTTTACAGACATGTAATGCTGAAAAACTCAGTTCAATAAAATGGCTGGAATGTTATATAGGGCTACATGTAAACTTGAACTTGCATTTAGATCTTCACTCAGTTTACGAGAGACTACTTGGAGAATCTCTATTCTGAAGCCTCATGAACTTAAAAAAATTGGAAAGTTAAATGTAATAAGAATTGTAAGATACTTTCTACATTGAAAAAATGTAATAGGTATCACTGATATAACAGTAGGCACTTATAATCAGTCACAAGTTGTTGGTGGAAAATGGTACACTTAAATAAGCTTTGTCTGCCTGTCTCTCTCTTTCTCTCTCTGCTATAAATATCATCAAACTTTAGTTAAGTTGCAGGAACCTATATCAAAACACTTTTTTTTTTGATAAAGTGACTCATGAATGGGTTTAATGCATGATCTTTATGGTGGATTCAGGCTGAACATCTGCATGGCAGGGATTTTCAGGTGTTGCCTTTTCATTGAAAGCTAGCCAGAGTTATCAGTCACTTGGATTCTTTCCAAAACACATTTACCTAAATTTATCTGTAGGCATCCTTGCAGATAAGATTTACAGTATTTATCCTCATGTAGTATCACTGGAGTAAATATTTAGCAGGAAGGAAGGATCAGGAGAATATGGGCCAATGATGCTAAATAAATAAATGCTAAAGAATAGGTCTCAGGGGATAATATTAGAGAAAATATTTATTCTATTTATGACAGCTGATCTCATCAATTCATTCACATTAAACATTTTGATTTTATTCCCAGGAATTTTTTTAAAAAATTAGATTTATACGCTGCCCTTCTCCAGAGACTCAGGGCGGCTTACAATGCATTAAGCAATAGCCTTCATACTTTTATATATTTTTTATACAAAGTCAGCTTATTGCTCCCACAACTGGGTCCTCAATTTACCTACCTTAGAAAGGGTGGAAGGCCGAATCAACCTTGAGCCTTGAACTTGCAATAATTGCAAACAGCTGAATGTTAATAACAGGCTACTTAGCCTGTTGAGCTATCTGAGGCTATAATTAATGGATATATACGGGCGAAGCCTCCCAGTTACCACATTTAATTTTTTTCTGTGACAGATTCTGCCCTACTGGGCTTCTTAAAACATTATTTTAATAACATAAAATAATTAGGAAATTGGCATGGTACAGAGCAAAACACAAGTCACTGGAATTTTAATTGCTCGTAGCAGTGCCTTTGAGCCCAACAAATGTCTTATGGAAGTGGTTGAGAGCACCCAGAGTACCAGTTTGCTTTTTGATCAATTGATGTTTTTCTGAATGGCAGTCCCCGCATGGCAGCTATTTTGTGAACTGGCAAGACTCTGATGGTGGCCATTTTATGAGAGTACCCACCACATGCTCTAAATATTCTAAATATGCATATGATCCAAAACAATTCTCACCATGGGTTACAGCTCAGAGAGATGGCATAAAAATGGTTTTAAGAGCTCCTTAGCAACGTGGAAGATGAAGTACTCGCAGGAGGAAAGCATTAAAGTGATGCTTGTCCTATCTAATCCAATTATAAATTTACCTTAATACTTATCATCCTCAGTCATCATTGCAAGTCTTAACTTAATCCAAAATATACTAATTAAAGAGGTCTCAAATAACAATAAAAATGAAGTACAGTTGAGATACATATCGATTCACAGCTATACCAATATACATTAATCCACTCCTTGAGAGTGAAAATAAACCCTATTTTCTAATTTATTGCCTTGTGAGGGGAGTGGTATATGTTTATTTAGGTATGCAGGGTGTTTTATTATTTCAATTAAATGTATGTTTTCTGTAATTTTTGAGGAAACAATGAAGCACTTAAAATGGGAGAAAAAAAATAGGTTCATCAATATGTTTTCAATTAGTGTGTTTCCTAACAGCAAGAGGCAGCATGATACCAGCAGGAAAGTCATTTAGGAAACAGAAGAAGAAGAAATTACATTAAAACTGGGACAGTTCCTGGTCCAAATACTCATCACCAAATCTCTAAATTCTCCCTATTCAACATTCCTCACTATGATCTTGGTTAGCTGCCCACATTTATCAAACCTTCTCTCAGTGCTTATATGTGGCTACATTGGGCTTTCTATAAGTTAGGGTTTAGCAACCCACAATTAACAGCTTACTTGTGGGTCCTGATCTTATTTATTGCTACCAAAATCTCTTTGAGAGTTAAGAATTGAGGCCTTTGAACTAAGGTGTTGGAGAAGACTCTTGCGAGTTCCTTGGACTGCAAGGTGATTAAACTGGTCAGTCGTAGAGGCAAACAACCCTGACTGCTCTTTAGAAGGCCAGATCCTGAAGATGAAACTCAAATACTTTGGCCATCTAATAAGAAGGAAGGACTCACTAGAGAAGAGCCTAATGCTGGAAAAGATTGAGGGCAAAAGAAGAAGGTGATGACAGAGAATGAGGTGGTTGGATGGAGTCACTGAAACAGTCAGTGTGAGCTTAAATGGACTCCGGGGGTTCTACTTACCTTTACTACCAGTTCACATCATGTCCCTGCACGAGCTCTTCAGATCACTTCTGATGTCGTCCGGGCCAGTGGGCGGAGCCTCCTGCCAGTTTTACTATCGGTTCTTGTGAACCGGTCCGAACCGGGGGCAATCCACCACTGAGGGGATGGTAGAGGACAGGAAGGCCTGGAGAAATGTTGTCCATGGGGTCGTGATGGATCGGACACAAATTTGCAACTAAGAACAACAAAATCAAAATTCAGGATCATAATTTATTGTCAAAATTTGATATTTTTTAAATTGTTTAATATGTTTTAAATGGTGTTTTGTGTGAGACTTGGAAATGAATCCCTCCTTGCCAACCATACAAAGATAATATTTATTTATTAAGAATAAAAAGGTTGCACTCTGCAGCCATTCAGTATTTCATAACTTTCTTTAGATTTCTTATTGTTTTCTATAACTTTTTTTGAAGTCCTTTTAAATTTCAGAAATGCTGATGCAGCTTCATACTTTTTGATATACTCAGCAAATACTAGAATGATTCAAATACATTTATGATCTCATCTGTGAAAAGTTGTCATTTATTTCTCCTTAGTCTTCTCATAATAAAGAAGCACAAAAAAGACTCCAAATGGATGGGTTTTGGATTGATCACTGAACTAGAGCTGAACAGTCTAGAAAGTGAATTTAAATGGACCTATGGCTTATACCATAACAAAGGTACAAAACAGATGAAATACCAGATGAACTATTTAATGTGAGATGATGCAGTTAAGTGTTCCTTGTGGTTTGTAAGCAAGTATAGGAGACACATATGGATGACCAAGTAACAAGAAATAATTTAATATATATCCAGCAATGCCAAGGAATGCTAATTCTATTTAAAAACTGCTGTTATCTCTCATTGTAGTAGAAAACTGCTCAAAATTTTGCAATCCAAGCTTCAGCAATACATGAAATGGGAACTTCCAGGTGTACAAGTCAGATTCAGAAGAAACAGAGCTCCAGAGATCACACTGTTAACTATCGGTGTATAATGAAAAGACAACGCAAATCTATTTTTGCTGTATTGGTTATACAAAAGATTTTGACTATGTAGATCACAACAGATTGTGGTTGGCCCTTAAAAAGAAGGGTCTATGGGATCAGAATAGCTAAATGTTTAAAACTGAGAAATAAGTACACCAGGCCTGATCCTCTGTATGTAGAGTTGCTGACTACATATTTCTGGATGAGAATTCTACTTCCTTTCCTACTATGTTGTGAATTCTAGCTAAGAGTAATGATATTATTGCTTGAGAAATCAGGTTCAGAGATAAGAAGTTTCTTACAAAGCATCAGTCATGTTGTCAGTAGATTTCAAATAACCAGGAACTGAAATCGAATTCAAAGCATTAAGAGTTTTTTCTTGTCATCTATACCAAGAATCTGAGCAAAATCCAAGCTAAACTAATACTAGATAAGGGTCAATGGAATTCGCAGGGGGATAAACCTGGGTCTGTCTGTGCAATGACACTAAACTGATGATGCATTTAACCCCACCCTCTAGCTCCATCTGCTCATCTCATACAGGGATGTCAAACTCGATTTCATTGAGGGCCACATCAGGGTTCTGTTTAACCTTGGAAGCCCGGGGGTGGTGGTGGGGGCATGGTCGGGGGGGGGGGCATGACCATAGTGGGCGTTTGACACAAGCTCAAAATGCATTTTGTCCTTTTGGATTCAAAACAGCTATTCCAGTCAAGGGGAGATTTACTTTCTGTCACAAATAGTCTCAATTCCATAATGTAGAGATTAAAGACATGTAGAGTCCCCAGCTGCTATAGGGCTTCTCTTTTGTATAGGAGGAAAGCATAAATGAACTGACAATTTCTCCAGATGTCTCTAAAAACTTCTGTCCAACAATCTATCAATCTTTGTTACTACTTCTGACACAGTCCTAGAGGAGGACTTAATATTAGTAATAATTTATAAAATTGATATACCACCCAATTCTCAATGACTCTGGGTGGCTCACAATGATTAAAAAAATTACAATTAAATAAATCATAGGTAAAAGATTAAGATAAAAGATGACAAACTCAGTGGTACGAGCGGGCTCACTGTCTCTCATCAAAGACCTGGATGAAGAACCAGATGTTTTTGGCTCTTATGAACAACAGCCATCCAGATCTTTCAGGGTACCTAGTTCTAGTTGGCAGATGCTGCTAAAGATAAGGTGAAGAAAGTACTGCCTCCTGCAGCACTCTGCCAGCCACAATGGGCCACAGAAATTGGTGTATCTTCTAATGAGTTTCTATTTAAAAAATGATTTGAAAGATGATATAGACACCTTGCTATATTGGGGCCTAGTCAGTTTTGACACAACTGTATTTATGTCACCAAATGGTTTAGACACCATCTTGGAGGGAATAAAAGAACAAATGTTAAATGAAACAAATCTGAAAAATTAGAACAGTTTCAGGAGGCAAAATCTCAAGGTTTAGATCTAATCCTTACCTCAGTAGTTAAAAGTTTAGCATCTGGTTATTCTTATCTGGATTTAGAAGCTATGCAGAGTTAAGCCTGGTTAATATTTGAGTGGAAATATGGGGAGAAAAATAACCCAATTTTAGAGGGTACCTAATTCTGGTTGGCGGATGCTGCTAAAGAGAAGGTGAAGAAGGTGCTGCCTCGTGCAGCACTCTGCCAGCCAAAATGGGTGACGGGGGACCCTGTGTGGCCCATTTTCTGCCTCCATGGCCTCCTGTAGCACTCTGTCAGCCAGAATGGGAAATGGGGATCCCTGTGTGGCCCATTTTGGATGGCAGAGACTGTCATCAAGCCGGCGAGATCTAAGCAGCCCGTGGGCCAGATCCAGCCTGCAGGCCTTGACTTTGACACCCCTGCAGTATGACTTTAAATCACATTAATTATGCATTAACAGGAGAGCTGATAGTATGGATACCACCAAAAGTAGATGAAGAAGATATTTGCTTCCCCCCCCCCATAATTACTAACTAGTAAATTATCTTTTCAATTATGCTATCAGAGATTTTTAAAGATGTAGTTGAGATAGGTTTTGACTCAAGAATGACAATAGCATTCCACTTGCTCAGGAGAAAAAAGACAACCCAGTAAATACATAATTCTGACTTGCTGATTTCATTGGGATATGTCCTTAACTGATTCCTAAAGAATTCAAGATCTGCAGTCAAAATTTTAAATATGCCTCCTACTCTCAAACATTGGCCTAACTTCAGTATAAAAACCCTATAGTGAGTTATTGAACCAAGTTCTCAGTTTAATTTAAGGAATCTGAAACCAACTGGATTTGAATTGATTGTGACATCTGGAATACTTTAAACCTAAGGGGGCTTAATGTCACATTCTTCAAATGAAGGAATCAAAATTCTTCTTTCTTACTTACTCTCAAAGAAAAATTTCATAACATTTACCAATAATTATGTTAAGAGATTGTATAGAAGAATGAAGTTTATATATTTGTAGAGGATCTCTTTCAAATGTATGAGTGTGTGTTTGTGTGTGTGTGTAAGAGAGAGACCATTAATTAGACTGCAGCTGTGCAGACATGTGTGCTAAGGAATCAAAGCAGTTCATTTTAATGGGAGTGTAAGTGGAAAACTAAATGAAATTATGTTGAAGCATCATCTATTTGACATTAAAGAGCATTGTTCAGCTATGCACTTTGGCACTTGTTTTATTTATGTTTGTATTGAAACCATTTAATTTCTAAATATATCACCTTGTATAACTTATTTTATTTATTTATTTAGTGTAGTGCATGGACTAATAATATATATTAACATTTCATCTAGATTAGTAAAGAACAATAAAATATTAATATTAAAAAAGATCTATGTTCAAATATCAATGTCTAGGCCATCTAATCATTGAAGCACAACATCATTTACATTAAAAAAAACCAGATATTGAACTGGTATATGCCTTCAATTTGCAGACAGTCCTGATCTAATCTACAGTTTGAAATGGGACACTGCAGTTACACTGAGGGAAGGATACTATGCCCCTTATTTTAAAGCTATACTGATGTCGGTAGACAATGTTTCAATACCACAGTCCTGCTGAAAGTCAGAATTATACCTTCATTCTGTCCTCCAAATTCACCTCGGCAGCTATGAACTTCTGCTGAATGGCTTTTATTGACATATAACTCTATTCTGACTGTGATTTAATTACAAACCCCTTTACAATTGTAATCATCACTTCATTCTGTATTATAAAACTAGGACTAAAATGACTTCCTTAAAACCATTGTATTAGAGTCTGTTTTATATTAGAAATATTAGCAATGCCTGTGGTAAGGATTGTAGAATTATCCTATGATTATTATTTGCAATTAGCTGGGAGTTCTTTAAAACTGAATTTATCTTTTTTTTCTAAATTTTTAGATAGGTACGCTACATATTTTAAAAAATAAGTACAGTATTGGTTATAAATATGTACTGTTTGCATAGGATGATACCTTGTTAATACTTGCTATCAGTTGAATTTTGTTTTAACTTATGTAGTTTATTTTCTTCCATCTAATCCCAACATCCCTTTCTTTCTATGCATATTTCTATATGAGGGTCCTTGGTGGTCTTTGGGCTTACTTGTTTTCTTGCAGACATTTCATTACCCAAATTAGATAACATCATCGGTGCTAGTCAAGCTCAGAGGATCCTCATTTCAACCCTGAGCTACAAATATTCTCCTTTATTGACACCTTTATATTCTAATTAAGACCCATTTGTCATGATTTCTAGCCCTCACATCATTTTGTATGAAAAAGATTCTCAGAAGAATGGTCACTTCTATAAATAGGAAGATAAGTCCTTGTCAAAATCATTTATCTTAGAGGAAAAATTCCCAACAGGATCTTTAACTTTCCATCCTCACTGTAAAATTATAAAGACCCTTTAATAGGTCAACTATCTGCACAGAAAGGGGTGGAGCCAATTAGATTACAGATAATCGCAAGAGTGGGACTGAGGTCAAATATGAAATAAAATAGAAAATTAAGGGTGAACAGTAGATATGGCAGAAAGAAGGGTTCATTATATTTTCTCCTAATTTGGATAATTTTCAGAACCTTGGCCAAGAGCATTAGACAAAGCAGATCAGGTGTTTTAGAGTTTTGCCTAGTCTTTATGACTTTCAAAGCAATATATTTAAAATCTGGATTGTGCACAGAGAAAACAGATGAGCGCTCTTTGGAACATTCCACATTCGAGTGATAATGCAAAACCCTACTGCACAAATTACCTATGTTAAATATTAGAGTCCATTTAGTGGATAACATTTTTTGCAAATGGAATGTGCATGCACGCTTGCTTCGCTCACACGAAACACCTCTGCGTATGTGCAGAACCTTCTGCACATGTGCAGAGCATCAAAAATGGAATGTGATGACATCCAGGTGGGTGGGCAGAGCCTCCTGCAGCCGAAACTACCAGTTTGCCCGAACAGGATAGAACCGGCTGAATACCACCACTGGTTATAATGGAATCATGGGTTCTAGATCAGCAATGGATATTACAGGACTTACTCTGCCCTTGTTTCTTCTAGATTCAAAAAAATATATGGCTGAAACAACTTCCTACTGCTGTCTCAACAGAGGAGGAGTTGATCAAGACTCATCTAGAGCTCTCCAAGATGTTGTCTCTTGCTGTTCTCTTCATAGATGATTTCTTCTTGGATTTCCTTTTATTTTTACATTTCTCTGCCTCAAGGAATGTCACTGAAAGTCTCAAAGTGTTAAAAGGATGCTATATTCAACCATATGATTTTCTTTGTTAAAACTATTTTTAGTTCACCATTCATTCCTGTAGATTCTACGGATCTGTACTTAGTCAATTTAGTTACTAAGTCAAAGCCACATTAATTAAAATAAAATAAAATAAAATAAAACCTCTTAGACTACTCAAGACAACCAAATTTAAACCTTCAAATGGGTATGTAAATATACAATAGTTTGAGCTAATACCCCAAAGTTTATACTAATAGCCTCAGTCATACATTAAGTAGGCATTAGTTGTGTCACTGTAACAGGTATGGTAGTATTTACTTGCTTATTTATTGAAAACTAGTTTATACAAAGAGAAAAGTAGATAAACAATAAATATATAATGTTTTAAGAACGAATTCAAAAATACATGAAATAAAAAGTTAAAAGCATAATTAAGAAAAAGTCCAGAAATTGTTCATAATTTTCTTATACTTTAAGAGTTGACAACATATTGTAAGTAACATCATGAATAAATTCTGCCTAAACTTTATAAAAATTTGCTTCTTGCTTCTGGAAGTTCATTATTCTAAGTTACCAGAATTGTTTTGTAATAAAGCAACTGAGACAGCTTTTAAATCCACAAATCAACTGTTACATTTTTGAGACCTTTCCAATGTTTAAATGGTAATTAATTTATTGCCAGAGGTAAATAGATTATCAGTTTCTTAACTTTAATTGGAGCAATGGACAGAATAAATAGACGCAACAAACCTACCTCTGGAAAGAATGTCTTTCTTTTCTGTAATTTTAATGTTACTAAAAAAAAAATTGCATCAGAAGGATACTATAGGTAATATAAAGTTGTACAGATTTGCTAAAATACAACTTTCTACATTTCTCATATTAGGCGTTCTTGGAATATATTTCATCAATATCTAAAGAGTCCTAATCCTTATCTACAATATGAGGAGAGACATTTTTAATCATGCTTAATTAAACCAGGCTTAATTATATAACCAGGTTTTGAGGGACATCAAGAATACCAATAGGGATAATGCTAATCTATCATCAGGGGGAAGAATTTTCCATACCACAGCTGACAAGACATGTCTCTTGGGACCCATGAAATAAAGATCCCTAGCTGCAAGGTCTATTTGATCAGTCCACCCTCAGTACAGGACTGACTGATGAGCCCTGATGGGTTTTAGAGGGAGCTGGGGATTAAAACTGATAATCTGCTGTGTAGTCTTACTGAGGGTCTAGTTGTTGGTTGAAATAGGAGGTGATTGAGGTTTTAGATAGGGTTGCACTTCAGTGACTTTCCTTGGCCCCTTCAACATCATCAGGCCCCATGATATTCAGAAGAACTGCAAAAAATCAAACAGATTAAACAATGTCTAGGGCACCAATAGCAGCAAATGAAGAACAAACTCTACTAAATACAGGCAAGAGCTGCTGTTGGAGCCTACCTAGTGGCAATTCATGTGGTGAAATGGAAATATTTTTCTGCATGAATTGCATCTGCAGATAATCACTCAATCACCCTCTTTAATGTAATCTGATTCCTTATAAGGAGACTCAGAAATCTACTTGCAGGAATACATTGAAGAATGTGCTCATTTTCTGGCAGATTAATTCTCTCTTGGTTGTTGGCATGGATACTTGTCCAGTGAAGGTAACCCAATTATTTGGGAACTGTTTGATTCTATTGCTCTCGAGGAAATGGACAGGATCCTAGGGAATATGAACTTGAACACCTGTGTTTTAAATCTTGTTTCCCAGTTGGTAAAATCCTTCCAGGAGCTGATATTGGATGTGTATTGGCAGTGGTTAATGTATATTTGAGGGAGAGGGCAGTGCCCCAATCTTTTAAAGAGGCAGTGGTTCACTTCCTTCTTAAGAAGACATCACTGTATTCCACCTTGATGGACAATTTGGGGGGGGGGAGAAGGTGGTTAAGAAGGTGATTGCACTGCAACTCCAGATGAAACTGCTTATTTAGACTCTTTTAAGTCAGGATTCAGACTTGATGTAAGTAGTGTGCTCTATTTGATATATTGATGGTTTTTAATACCATTGGCCACGGTGTCCTTCTGGAACAGTTTCAGGTATTGGTAGTGGGGAACACAGTGTTGTCCTTGTTTACCTCTTTATCTGGGGCCATTTTCAATTGGTGTTGATTGAGAGTAAGAGATCTGACCCTCAGCCCCAGTTTTCTAGTTTAGCAGTCATATACATTTATTTAATAAATAAATATTTCAATCCCAATCAACATTTAAGGCTGTGCTTTTTTTATTCTGCACATTACTAATACTTGCAACTGATAATCCATTTAAGCAATGGCAGAGGGATATTTCTAAGTTCATATGGCAAGGGAAAAAGCAAGAATTAGATATTAGTTATTGCAAGATGCTAAGGAAAGAGGGGGTTTGTGTTTTCCAGACTTGAAATTGTACTTTGATGCATGCTGTCTGGCCTGGTTAAAAGAGTGGGTGAACCTCCAGAACAAGAGGTTACTTGAATTAGAGGATCATGAATTAAGGTTTGGATAGGACTGTTATTTATGGTATGATAAATTTAAAGTTAATGTTGATTTTAATAATCTCTTTGCTAGATGTGCCATACTAAGAGTTTGGAATAAATATAAAACAAGGTTCTTTATGAAGTTGCCTCTCTGGGTATCCCTCTAGGAAGCTTTTTTTAAAAGAAAAGACTGGATACAGAAGCTGATGGTCTTGGCAGAAATGGCTAAATTGACTGTTTTGATTAAATAAAAGAATATAAGTACTATTGTTGCCACATGGAGACCCCTTCTGAACTTTGTGCTTGAGGTGGAAAAAAATGAAACCTTGATTTTGGATTTTACCGATTAGATTGATATGTGTTTATACAAATGGCTAGTTTATATTATTATGGAAGAGCAAAAAGTTGGGGTTTGATGTTAATGCTTTATTTTACTGCAACAGAGGGAGTCATAAATTAACACTTTTTTTTCTTTTCCCCAATACCTCCTCACTTCTCTATACCCTCTCTCCCCCCTCCACTGCTTTCCTATTTACTTTTCAATTTTGTATTTTATTCTATAACCTAATAAAATGTTTAAACACTTGGGGTGGGGGTGGGGATTCAGGTTGGAGTTTGGTTCCAAAACAGATATTATACATCAAAAACAGGCTCTGGTTGATGAATGGGAGTAATAATGGGAAGAATTCCACAGGCCATATAAATGGTTGGAGCTTATAGCCTATAGGCAGAATTGAGCCAATAATCCTGTTAGAAGAAACAAAGAGAAAACGAATTTCATAGACACAGACATATGAAAGAAAGACATTGTGAGGGATAATACCTACAGAGGGGGAAGTGAAATATTCAGAGGTATTTCACGAGAAGAGGATTCCACTCCTCTACTCACAATAGAATCCCTCATACCTCCAGGCTTGAAATTTTGGGCTTGGACAATCTGGAACTGTGTTGCCTGCGGTCTGATCTAAGCATAGTCCACAAAATTGTCTGGTACAATGTCTTGCCTGTCAATGACTTTTTCAGCTTCAATCACAATAATACATGAGCAAACAATCGATACAAACTCAAGGTAAACCACTTTAAACTCAATTGTAGAAAATACGACTTCAGCAACAGAGTGGTCAACACCTGGAATGCTCTACCCAACTCCATTGTTACAGCCTCAAAACCCTCACAGCTTCAGTCTCAAACTGTCTACTGTGGACTTCACCCAATTCTTAAGAGGTCTGTAAAGTGCACCAGTGTGCCTACTGTCCTGGTCTTACTGTCCCTATTTATCTGTATTTACTTTCTTTGTTCATGTTTATGTTCATACCTATACTTGTTATCTTGTACTTTTGACGAACAAATAAAATAAATAATAAATATTAAAGAAAAAAGACAAAACAAACAATGACAATGAAGTAGTTTTCTTGAAAGGAGAATGCACATTCCAAGGAGGGAGGCAAGACAAGAGGTAGTATACCCCGGATCTGTATGGGAAGAAAAGAGTTAGGATAGCCACTTACTAGAATCTCCCAGGGTATTTCCATTAGGTAGAGATTAATAAGGGTTTAATCTGCCAAGATTCTATCTATTGTATAAGCAAATAAAGAACTGAATTTTGGCTAGATTGTTCTAGGTTATTCTTGGGTTGGGCTTGACGGTCATTAGTTTAACTACATTATCAAACATTTAATGATACAAAAAAATCAACAATAACCAACCAGGTTTTTTTTTTAAAAAAAATAATAATTTAGATTTTAATCTAAATAGAAGTACAGAAAATATAAAGTTATTAAAAGAGTTAATGCTCTTGTACATTTTTTCACTTTATATCCCATATTACTTGAGGCAGTTGTACTTACCTTGTGCCTTGGTATAATTCTTTTCTGGTTTACTGTGAAAATGTAGCCATATCTCTACTTTCATAGTCCCATAAATATGTTCAAATACCAAAGGCACTTTTCATTTAAAGTGAAATGAATACTGTATCCCACTGGAAACCATTAGATATCCTCTGCTGTGCACAAAAGTGAAAAATCTATTGTATTTTTGAAATGTAAAGCACTTTTCTCAATAGAGGAATTTATCTTGTAGGGTATTCTTCAAAAGATTGGCATTATAAAGTTTAAGAAAACTTACCTTTCTTCTGTTTCCTAGGAATATGAAATGGTTAGAATTAGTATCTTGATGATATAGTGAAGATTATTATCCCAGATTGTGTAGTAGTTAAAGTATTGGAATGGCACTAGGGTGATTCAAATTCAACTTCCTGAGCATCGGAACCCCAGGGGAAGTTATTGGGAGGTTATTGTGGGGAAAAACAGGAAGAAGGAACACTATGAATGCTACTTTGGGCTCCAGAATAAAATGCATTAGTTATAAATCTGATGGCTAAATGAATCAATAATATAATGTTAATAATTTGCAATTATTTTTGCTTTAAAAAAGCAATAACATTCTTGCTTGGCTTGGCTTGGCTTGACTTGTACCAGTAGGATTCAATTTGCAATTTAAATGGATAAGGAGAATATCTTTTGTTTTTTCTTTTAACATATGCTCCATTGTAGAGCCAAGTTAATCATGGGTATGCCATAATTGAAGAACCTTTGACTAAATGATGGAAGTAGAACTCCATCTTTAGCTTGTCTCAACTCAGACCCTTCTAGGTTTATCTCAGAATGGACATTACATAGACATTAAAATTAGATGTCTTTAAGGCAAGAGTAGCATAGGAATCCTTCCATTTCTATATAATGCTTCCCCAAAACAAACTAACAAACACATTTTGAGATTAGATGTGCAGACTTTAGGCATCTATCAACAATGGTTTGAGAGGTGTCAATTTGAAACTATTGAAATCAAGGCCAATTCTCAAATAATGCATTTAAAACAAGACCAATGGCAACATCTAGACAACTTTTCCTGATCTGAATTTTTTTTCACCAAAGATGGACCTTATTAATATTTCAAGGTTACAACATCAGGAATATAAACATTACATGCTAGACAAGGAGGGAATTTAAAAAACTGTATTCTAGAGGAAGACAATGACAAATCATTTCCATATTGTTCTCACAAAAACTCCATATTCATGTCCACGTGGTTACTAGGAATTGAGTTTAACTCAAGTGAAACTTTATTGCACTTACAACTGAGTGACTATCTAAGATGTTGACACTGGCTAACAAAGCACTGTAAATGATATGCATGTTAGAATAGAGAACCTTGTGGACATAGCAGTGACTGGAGTCCAAATGTAGAGGTATCATTTGGGCAAGCCAAGAAAGGATATTTTCCTGCCCTTCCACAAAAAAAAAAATGGTTTCATTGCTAATCATGACTATATTTAATGTCATTTCAGATTTAGTATTCCAGAGTTGAGATAAGGCAGAAACTGGCTTTTACCACTGCCATGTCAAACCTTTCTTCTGCATTTGTTTCTGTACCATTTTCACTGAATTTGACTGATAAAATTTGCTTTCAATTTTTTCAAAGGAGATAGTTTACAGGTCATTCCATGATTGGGAACTTATTTTAATGACTATGTAAATGTCTTGACTCATAGACTTAGCTTTCTAGTAAATCTGTAGTCTTCTAGGCTGCTCATATTTCAATTAAAACTTTATGGAGAACATCATGAAGGAACTTTAATAAACTTGAAACTTTTCCAGTTCAAAAAGATAGAGCAGAGGTTTATGTGAGATTTGACAAAGAGATGTGTGCCATGGAGATAATCTGATTATTTTTGGTAAAACCTTTAGATTTTTTTTGTATCTTCTAACTTGGTCCCTTGGAAAAGTTTGAAGCCTTCTGCAAACATGCTGTGTTTATTCAGAAGTCTTTACCAATTTTTACAAGTGCTGCTGGAGAACATTGTGGGGTTACCGCCTCCTCAGCTTTCTTCACTAATTACATGTCAAAACTAGTGGAGAATGCTGAGGAGAGTGTAACCCACAACTTTTCTCAGTTTTTTTCCCCAAATAAGGCATCTGTGCAGTGCTGTGGTGTGAAGGTCTACAAAGCAATTGGGGTCACTTTGAGGTTATCTTGGTTTTGAGATGGTCATGTTGATTCAGTACAGACATTTAAAGAAGTCCTCCATTCAAATATTTGAAGATAAGCTCTTTGATGAGCTGAATGGTCTTGTTGAATTGCCCAAGAGGATACAGAATAATTGAGGAATAAAAAATTGTAAGAAGTCTAACATTACATTGCAATAATACCAAAGGTCAGAAGCACTATGATACAAAATTCTAAAAACATTTGGAAGAAAACCAGCAATGGAATAAAAAAATATGTAAGTTTCCCTTTGCAGATATTTTTTTCCCTTAGAAACTTAGGGGATTGATTTTGCTCCAGTGTTATACAAGCCCATGTCTATCTAGCAACTTTCTCAAAGTGCAATTCTTAACAAGTTCTCATGTTAAGTTCCCAAAATTTAATAGTAGTAGAGACCAATAGAGACAAACAATAGAGACCATTACACTTTTGCCCAGGGCAGCATTTATAACTCACTTCACCACAGGAAGCACCAAATAAATGGAAGCTTGTCAAGTCAGAGAGAAAGAGAGAGTGAATTTCTGTGCTGTATCTTATGAGAAAAGAAGCCATTTTCTGCTGAAAAGGTCAAGGAAATGATCAAGGGAAGAAGCAGATATTGACTAAGTACCTCACGTTTGATGTAAATGTTACAAACAGGTATGAGACAGAGACATATGTGTCCAATCAGCTTTTGACAATGTTTCTGGACACATTTTATTGTCCATCATATGAATAATTAAACAGCTCTTCATATTAAGACTTAGTATTGTAATGATGCTCCAGCTGACCTCTGAGGAACAAGAATAGAATATATGAGGGGAAAGAAACCTATCCTGAAACCCAAATGACCTCTTGGAGATATGTGAAATTGTTAGGTGCCAGAGGCATCTTTATTAATAAAGACTGTTGGTCACAACATTTCCTGAAGATGAGTAGTTCTAGAATCTCATTAAACTTCAGCAAATGCTGTATATCAAAACAAGAGGTGATGCTATGACTGGGGGAAAAAAACTAACAGCATAAGTCTATAACAAAATTATCTGACATAAATGGATGTTAGAAGGGAGCCCTTGCTGGAATCATGAAGGCAAGGGGGAGAAAGAGAGAGAGGAGGGGAGAGAGGGAGGGAGGGAGGGAGGGGGAGGGAGAGAGAGAGAGAGAAAGAGAGAGATCACTGGCAACGGAGACCTAACAGAATTGATATTTAGAACTTTTGGTTTTTACAACTAGCATGATTTCAACCACCATGGTCAAAGACCAGAAGTATCTGCAGAATCAGAGCTTTGTATCAAAATGAGAATAAAGTGTAACACATGCTCTACCCCTTTCTGATATGCATGCAGCAATGTGATGTATTTATTTATTTATCTATCTATCTATCTATCTATCTATCTATCTATCTATCTATCTATCTATCTATCTATCTATCTATCTATCTATCTATCTATCTATCGAATTAGAGACCTCCTATCTCATTTACAGAGCAACTCTTGGTGGTGTATAATTAAAAACATAAAGCCATAGGTAATGGCAGATGTTTTTCTCCTAGGGCGCAAAGAAAAATCTGTTGCAAACTCTGTGTAGGTATCAAGAAGAGCATATGGCCAGTAAATGCTCAGCTCCATCCTGTCACTCTGACTGTACCCCGAACAGGGACTATAAGGAAGTATCTTGGTAAAGAAAGTAGTTAAAGCAAGGATACAACAGTTAAGGTTAAAAAGGCTGGGCGGGGAGGGCACATTTAAGACGTTAACCAACACCTAAAGTTGTGGGCTCTTTTGCGAAACTCATGAACATCAACAGATCCAGATTTTCAAACTCTTCTGAAAGGGCAGGAGAGTGAGGGCCCTCTTCAACTCTGGAGGGAGGATATTCCAAAGGACAGAACAACTTGCATCACAATGATTTGGGTCTAGTTTCATCAGAAGACCTCCTTCATTCCTTTCTGGATATCTCCAACACAAATTAAAGTAATATTAATCAGTTTAAAAAAACTACTGATATTTGCATATAGTACATTTTATGTAATTCTGTAGCCATACCATAGGGATATTATTAGGATTTCAAATTTTCAAGGCTAAAAATAAACTGTGAAAAGTAAAAAAAAAAAAGTTGTCTGCATGTATTTCTTGTTACTGAAGTAACTCTTTAAAAACTGTCTGCAATGAATTTTTCAAATGTTAGTCATATAGGAATTCAATTCGCTAAAGATATACAGTATACAAATGAAAAATATAGTACCTTAACTGCTGATTAATTCCCTGTTACAAATTTAGTAGTAATCACATTGGGATTAAAATATTTTAGATTCAATTAAGGTTTTATGGTCTGAAATAGAGACATTCAGAAGTCTGTTGAAACCTCAGTACAAAAGAAGAAATTATATCAATCTTTTTCATTTTTTGAATATCTGCCTTGGAACAGTGTTTCTTAAACTTTTTTGTCTTAATACCCCTTCCTATTTTTAAATTTTAAAAAAGATTGTAAAAGAACTTTTGTTTGTATGGGTTATATTTATGAATATTAAAATTAAAATGGATGCATTTGCTGATGCTACTGCTTCTCAAGATTGTTTGATGGGATTTTAATATTATATTATTATTAAACCTAGGCTATCAATTGATAATTTTCAATAATTTTGATTTTGCAAAGCCTAAGAGGGTCATGGGGGAATCTGAAAAATCTTGCATTAAGAAACAGTGTCTAGGAAAGTACTGATCAGAAATTCACAATTTAATGAATTGGTGTTATGGATTACATCTGATAACTACTGGATCCAAAATGATATTGGGACAGATATAAATATAAAATTGGCAGGGCCTGGACAGGGGAGAAGACTCCAAGTCAAATCTACCAGTGCACAGAATAATATCATTAACACAGTATTAATCATAATATACATTATATAAAATATATTTTTCCCATCTTCTGAATTTTAGAAGAGGTACTGTACTGCAGCTACTTCACCTGACTGCTAGTTCAGCAGATCAGCAGATCAAATCTCACCAGCTCAAGGTTGACTTAGCTTTCCATCCTTCTGAGGTGGGTAAAATGAGGACCCAGATTGTTGGGCACAATATGCTATTTAATATACTGTTGATTGTTGTAAGCTGTCTAGAGTCCTCGGGGAGTGGGTGACATAGAAATATGACTAATAAATAAAATAATAATAAATTACTTTTTTAGGAATACTACTTCCATTTTCTATATTTTGATAGTTACAGTGTAGAGAATTGCATAAACTAAGAAATTTGCTTATAAATTGTAAACAGAGAACAGGATAGTTTAGTTGTGATACGACCTCAGTTTAATTCATATATAGATGGGACATCTCCTTATAATCATAATTCAGTTTTCAATTAATGATTCTTCTCTAAAAAAAAAATAAATTTCATTTGCCAGAGACTGAGAAAAAATGGCAGTGCTTCTCTCTCACACATACATACATACACTATATCGGTCTGTCTGTCTGTCTGTCTTTTAAATTATTAGTAATTCTTTTATTGCAGATTTGTTCTATCAATTATTCCTGTGTTCTGTCAGTATTTTTTATGTACAAATTATTATTATTTATAATTATTATAAAATAATAATAATTATAAAATAATAATAATACCTAGGATGCTGGCAGCAACCCGTATCAACCATTAGCACCAGTCAATGGTATTTGGGATGCATTTTTGAATGTTCAGTTGACTGAGTTTCATGTTTATTGAATAAAGATAATAATAATAACAACAACAACAACAACTGGTTTAAATAATTAAACCAAAAAAACCACCTTACTCGGAACAGCTTACATCTTTCAACGATACCTTAACAGTTCCTAGGTCCTTGGTTAGGACTTGAGCTGCTGAGCTATTAACCAGCCTCAAAGGCTGTGAATCTCACTAAAGATTTAATAATAATAATAATAATAATAATAATAATAATAATAATAATAATAACAACAACAACAACAACAACAACAATAGCAGCAGCAGCAGCAGCAGCAGCAGCTCTCCCTTCCTGGAGAACCACCAAGTGGCAGCATTAGCAATCCAAAACTACAATTTCAGCTACGTCCCTAGCCACTATCTATTCCTACTTTATCAATGTTAAACAAATGTATTTTACTCAGTCCATGCCAAAACTGGCAACTGTGTTTGCCTGATTCCTGAATTTATTCTATAGATTTGAAATGAGAAAAAGTATCTTTATTTTATTTATATGAGAATAAAATACCTGCATTACTACAGATACCTAAAATAAATGTTGGCAGGACTAAATACTTAGTAAACTTTTTCCTAAAGATACCATTAAGTATGGTTTTTATTTGTTTTTCGGGATATACAGATTTGCACAATCACTTTATATTATATTTTCTGTCTTTGCTTTGGACAATTTTGTTTGTTCCTCGCCCTTCTATATTACTATCACCATAGGTCAGTGATAGGTCACCATAGGTTTGTTCACCATAGGTCAACAAAATCTAAAATTTGTTACTATTGGTTCTATGCACGTGGCTTAGTAGGGGGGGTAATGTGACTGGGTGGGTGTGGCCAAATTTTTTTTACTTTTAAAACCATTTTTTACATGTAAAACCATGAAAAAAAATACTTTCAAAAGACTCTGACAATCCCAGTTGAGTTGCCTGATCATCAGAGGGTTTTTAAAAAATAGAAAATATCTATTTTCTTACTTTTCATAGGTTTTAAGCCCAGAATCTAGTGGATGTGACTTCACTGAGCTAGGGCTGAAGAAAAATCTTGGTTACGTAGGAAAAACCTGGCTAAAAGAAAAACACATAAAACCTACGAAAAGTAAGAAAATAGATATATGTTTTCTGAGGTTTTCGCGGGTGTTTGTATGTAGATCTTTGGTTATTCGGGTTTTCTCCTGCGTAAAATTGGAAGTGTCTTGGCGATGTTTTGGCAAAGTCTCATTTGTCATCTTCAGGCTGGTGTTTTCAGCTTTGTGCTTCTAGGAACAATGTGAGATCGCAGCTGTTTCTTCCTTTTAACTGCTAGTGGGAGTGTAAACTGATTGGGTAGGAGCTTGGCTATGTTCTGATTGGATGGAGGTGTGTTCTGATTGGCTGGGGGGTTGGCTGTGCTCTGATTGGCTGGGAGTGTGTTCTGTTTGGGTGGGGGCTTGGCTGTGCTCAGGTAAGTCTGAGTTGCAGGGGGATTTGAGTTGGTGAGCTGCATTGCTGTTGTTTGGCTTTGTGTTCGTGCCATATCTTCATGGTGGGTGTCAGTCTGCTTCATGTATGGATTGGAGGGGTGAAGTGGCTGATAATGCAGCTGTGGTCTGGCTTCTAGTCTATGGTCATGCCTGAGCACAACTTGAGTACAACCAAGCCCCCACCCAAACAGAACACACCCGCAGCCAATCAGAGCACAGCCAAGCCCCCAACCAATCAGAACACACCTCCACTAGCAGTTAAAAGGAAGAAACAGCTGTGATGTCACATTGCTCCTAGAAGCACAAAGTCAAAAACACCAGCCTGAAGATGACAAATGAGACTTCGTTGAAACGTTGCCAAGACACTCCCAATTTTACGCGGGAGAAGACCCGAATAACCAAAGACCTACCTACCTACCTACCTACCTACCTACCTACCTATATATATATATATATATGTATGTATGTATGTATGTATATGTATACATGTGTGTGTGTGTGTGTATGTATGTGTGTGTGTATGTATGTGTGTGTGTGTGTGTATATATATATATATATATATATATATATATATATATATATATATATATATAATAAAGGGAACACAAGCAGAAGACATCCGAGATATGAATGAATGAAATAGCATTATTAAATACTTTGTTCTTTACATACAGTAGATTATACACTGCTCAAACAACTAAAGGGAACACAAAACTACTGTATGTATATGGTCTGTTCAATAACCAACATTCACCATAGTTTGTATCATGTCTAGTGTCTTGTTATCTGTAATAGGAACAGTTCTGTATGTCCCACAAACTGCTTTTGGGATACTTACAACAATTATCTGTGAATAACAGAAACCATTAGCTGAAATTTTGGCACATTCTCGAAACCCTCTCATAATTGAAAAATATATTCTGAGTATGTTGACCAAGTACATTTGTTATGTAAGATAAAATTCATTATTCCATATTTGGCTGCTAGAATATGCAATAGTGGAGTCCTCAAATAATTGTGATATTTGTTGTTTTCTCAAACTTTTCAATGTTAATATAAAACATCGTGTTGACTGAAGATTTCCCCCCAACAGTAAAATCAGGCTTCAAATACTTAGAGCCAGCTGAAGTATTATTATTTTTTAACCAGAGGAGGCAATGTTATAATCCCACAATCAGTCGTTTGTCATATTTGAGACACTAAAAATATAGCAAAAAAAAAAAAAAAAAACACCCTAAAAGTTGATTTAATAGAAGATTTAATAGAATAGGTGATATTAAATCACCTAAGAGGTGATTTAATAGAATCCAAAATACACTTGCAAAACAATAAGGCCTGTCCTGAGTTTTATAAACTATCTGGCAGGCGTTATCAGTTGAAGGAGATGAGCCCCATTGTTCAAAAATGATAAAGAGGTTTCCTAATAGAAGGAAGAGTTAGATGAGTTTATGATGAGATTTGGTTTTTTTAACACCGTTACCAATAATGTGAATAAGAAAGGTTCCATAAAATTCAGCTATACAACTAGCATTCCTGATTGTGCTTCTTATCCAGACTATTTTTCAGGGCAAACAGTTGCCTCCTATTATTATTAAATATTGTAATAGTGCATATCATGGCCTAATTTTTCCATAGTGCCTTAAAAATATGGTAAGTTTACCTAGGACGCACACCTAATAGGAGCTCTGTTTCCTTGATATATAAGAGGAAGCATAACAGGTTTTGTGGAGTTTTCTGCTACAGCAGGTTATAATGTTAGTCTAGTGTTATCTAGTTTATCTGTTTTACTGATATGCTCCTAGAACTCATTTTTTTAAATATTCCATGTTAATTTATTCAGCCTGTTTTATCCCTGAACCAAATAAAATTAATGAAGTTCTGAACTACTGCTCAGAGACATTCTGCTAATATTAAAAACAAACATTATTAAAAACAAACATTACCAGCAGAAAAAAATTGAATTGTATGGTATTTATCATGATGTATTCAAATTCACCAATATATAATAATAAAAATAAAAAATTCTACTGCTACACAGATTATAATTCATTTAAACTATCAAGGCACATCATACATCCAAAAATGGCAATTAAAATCCATTAATAAAACACTGCTCTTAGCATCACTAACTCAACCTTCCTAAACCTGATATCCTCATAACACCCACCTGCCAGTCTGCTGGCCTGAGACTCCTGCCTCTTCCCACAAAGTGGTCTCATGAGGTCTCTGCTTTTATAATCTGTGCGTTCTTAGTGTTACAATAGCAACTGGGACTGCCAGGCAACAATTTCCAGGATTGCAATTGTTAAGTGATCCAGTCACATGATGTTACACTTTATGACCATAATGTTTAGCGATGACAATTCAAGTTATTGCCTTTGTAACCCAAGGATGACCAGCAAAAGCTTTGTCTGAAGTTAATCATCACAGTTAAAGCTTTTTGTATCCAGCTGTTTGCATAGGAAGATATATGTGGGTTTGGATCCTGTTGTGATTCTGTTGACCCACCCACCCTAGGCCCTTGTAAGGTTGGGAAGCCATCATATTCCCCCAATCCAGAAAGTATATCTGATGTACATATAGTACATAAAATTGAGCTATGTGCCATGTCTGAGCACATGACAAAGATATTAAGTAAATACAATACACTACCAGGAAGCAATTTTCCATCAACACATTCAAGGCTCTTTCTCATCTGCTTTCATGTGATTTAACTGAGAAGACTACTAAGACCATGAAGTGCTAAGAGTCAAGTAATGGAATAATTTATGCAACAAATACTTTGGTGATTAATTAAAAGCCACCATTTTCTTGAAGCATATGTCGATCACTCTGCTTTGCTGATTGTTTCATCGTTACTAATTGAGTGAATTAATGCCCCTTTGCAATCAGACAATTTAATGGTTCCTCTTTCTTACAATAGTGATTTATTACTTTCCATGGTTTAAGTGTCATGGTTGCCTGACTCATATTCCAGTGATTGCATTTAATCTTTTGCAGGTAAAGCTGACCTCATTTCATGTTTCAGCCTCTTAATTGTGATGAAGTCTTCTGTTCTTCAAATGCCATCTGCACTCCAGACACACTGAAGAATAAAACACGGCAATTAAAAGAAGTCATGGCAGCTGAGTGTTTCTATTAAAAGATAATACAGACCTATATATATATATATATATATATATATATATATATATATATATATATATATATATATATATATATATATATAATTTTGTTTTCGTAGGTCTTTATGTGTATCTTTCTTTATGCCAGGGATTTTCCTACGTATATTAAGATGTTTCATGGCCTAATTTTCAGTGAAATCTCAATTCACCAGCTTTTAGGCCTTCTTAAACATTACAGCAGCCATATATGCTATCTGTTTGAGTTTATGTGGGAGACTAGAATGGAACCATTTCTACCTCGTTAGGTTTTATATATATATATATATAATTTGCTAAGGAAGATGACTATAGCTACTACTGCCTTCTCCAACCTGGTGCCCTAATGTGTAGTTTTTAAAATTCCAATAATTTCTCAATGAATATAGATGTTCATATTTCTTTAAATATGATGTGTAGAGGTTATAGCTATATTCAAATTTCAAATAATGGAAGGCTGCGCTGTGGGTAAAGATGTTTTAGAACTGAATTTCATTTGTTTTGCTTTGCTTTCCATTTCTGTTCATCCACCTAACCCAAGTTTGTGTAGTCTCATTCACACTGATGAATAAGAAGGTGATAAACTGTTGCTAGGAGGGACTTTGCACATCTTCAGGTTCTGCACCAGTTGTTTCCCTTCATGGGCTGAGAGGCTCTGTTCCCAGTAATTCATGCTCCTGTGATCTCTCTTTTGGGTTATTTCAGCTACACTCTACTTGAGGCTGCTCTTGTAAAGCATTTGGAAATTTAATTGGCATAAATACTGCAACTGCAGTATCTAGTGTCAGGTTCTTGACACATGTAATGACTCTGTGAGCTGCATTGGTTGCCAGAGTGGGGTTTTGGGTGCAATTCAAGGTGTTCAATGTCACCTTTAAAGCCCTTCATAGCATGATATAGGTTACCTGAGTAACTGTCTCTTCTCAGTTTTTTCTGCTGTTCACTTTGCTTTGGCAAGTTGGGCATGCTATGAGTCGTATCAGCCAAGGAATATTGGATGACAAGGACTAGGAGAAATGTCTTCTCTGCATAGTTCCTGCTCTCTGGAATGTTGTTCCTTCATAGGATAACCCTGACACTCTTTCCCTTTTGTAAGGCTGTGAAAATCTGGTTATGGGGCTGAGCCCTTGAATTTGTGTAGGACCCCATTTCCTGGATATATTAACTTCTATGATAACATTTATTCTGGGCTGCCACATATATTTAATTTTGTACTATAATGTGACTGTTTTTAATTGTTATGATGTTCACTACCTAGAGTTATTTGAGATGGGTAGTAATAGAAATTGAATAAATAGTTTTATCTATATATATTTCCTGTGATCGAGTTCAATATAAACACCACATTTGAAATTTCTGGAAATTTCTGTTCATAAAATTCATGCATTATCATTGAGCTGTAGCACTTTTTTAAAAAGTAGATTCTTAACCTGATAGTTTTGTATTTTTATGCTTTTTCTGGATCTAAAGTTATGTCATACTAAATTTTGCCTTTCCGAGATATCATGAGATATTCTTTTTTAGTCTAATTTGTAAATATATCTAACCATTCAATGACCACATGTAGGTGGAGCAAAGAGGATTTTTTAAAAATTTTGATTTATATGCCACCCTTCTCCGGAGACTCGGGGCGGTTTACAATGCATTAAGCAATAGCCTTCATACTTTTGTATATTTATATAAAGTCAGCTTATTGCCCCCACAAACTGAGTCCTCAATTTACCTACCTTAGAAAGGGTGGAAGGCTGAGTCAACCTTGAGCCTGCTGAGATTCGAACTTACAGTAATTGCAGACAGCTGATGTTAATCACAATGCTTTTAGTCTGCTGAGCTACCAGGAATGATGTCACCACTAGAAAGATTTTAGGTTAACTATTTGACATTAAAACCCATCTACTCTTTTTTCATGTAAACTGACTTTTATCCATTGCCCCATTTCTTTATTTAATTTGAAATTGCCTAATTTAATATTAATCTTTTAACCAAAATTAGTGGCAGCAAAGAAGGGGAAAAAATTCTTTGAGAAGTTGCATGGACCTCTAGGTAATGCAAGCAAAATTTAATTAACAGTAAAGATTAGACCACCTGTTCGTTGGAATGAAAGAATGTTATATTTTTTATACATTTTTATAATGAATGAAACATAAAAACTGTACAAAATATTTGTATACTTATGAAAGGATCAAGCAGCAAACAAATATAGTACATACTTGTTGGCCTTAAAGAAGTAATTTTGATTGAAAAAAAACTGATTTTTTTTACTTGCTGAAATTTAAATTTCAATATACTCATTTATTTAAAAATTACAGACAAGACCCATGACTATTCATTATGCATTACCCACAAACTTGCAAAATCAACAATAAACATTTATGTATTTATTTATCGGTTGGTTGGTTTTTTATTACTTGTAATCTACTTGAAATCAACTTTACAGTCTGCAAATCCCACTTGACTAATTTCACATCAAATTTTCAATATCTTTGTGGCATCATAAATGGATTTTTCTACTCTGCACAATTTGTCTACCGGGCAAACTGTTCCTTCTCGTTATTTCACTGTGTTTTGGGAGAGAGTGACCTTATCACAAACAGCAAAAGGAGGACTCTTCTTTTATTCTTTCTTTAAAATTAGAGTTCCTCTATGAACCCTTTTGTGAATTTTCAATTGCATTAATTAGAATAAAGAGGAACTATGTTATTAAAAGACTAGGATAAGATATTCATACTAATGAGATCTGCAGTATTTTATTACTTCCTCCTCAGGAAGATATAATTTATTCAGCATAAATACCCAAACGAGGAAGGTCATGTCCGACAAGTGCCTTGCCAATTTCATCAGGAGGGTGTTAAAGCAAAGAAAGAAGGTGACAAAAGCCTAGAATTGAATATACTGCCAAGGACTAGTGCCAAAAATGCATGAAGCAAAGGAAGAAGCACAAGGTCAGAAGACCCATGTATAATAGAGGACAGAATGACTGGAAAAGAATTACAACAACAAAGCTACTATGAAATGCTATTCAAAATTTTCTATATTTCTGCACTGAAGTACAGAGCATGGGCAAAAATAGGGAGAGTTTCAAATCCTAACATAGATGTACTGTTGTGGTTCGCCAAGCTTGACAACAAGAACACTGACTGGGGATTGGCTAGGAGGAGTGGCTAAAATCAAGCAGGAGTTTCTGCCTGTTCCGATTGGGTAATGAGCTGACAACTCGGGGTATAAAAGAGCTGTCATCAATTAGACGTTCGATTCTATCATGTACTGTTGCTGTTGGTTCCTGTTAATAAATAGAGTTAGTTAAGGCCTCAGTCGCCTCATTCTTGCCTCAACCATACAACATAATACTGGCGACAAGGATGGCGCCGCCCACGTTTGCCTCTTTTGACGCACAATCAGAGTCGTGGGATGCCTACATTGAAAGGTTTGAATGCTTCTTGGAGGCAAATGATTTTACTGATCTTTCCAGCAACAAAAAGAGGGCCCATTGGCTAAACTCTTGTGTCCAGAAGTGTTCGTGACTGCTCGGGCATTGTTCGCTCCTGTCTTAGTATATACAGTCTCCTGGGACCTGTTGTGTGAGAAGCTTAAGGGCCACTACTCCCCGGCCCCATCCCGAATAACCCAGCCTTTCAAGTTGCGGCTAGTATTGCAGGAGGAAGGGGAGTCAATAAACCATTACGTGGCTAGACTGAGAACCGCTGCTCTAGACTGTGAGTACAGGGACCTAGATGATGCTTTGGTGGAGCAGTTAGTATGTGGGGTCAGAGATATTAGGCTGCAGAGGCGTCTGCTAGCTAAAAAGACCCTTCATCTGCAAACTGCTCTGGAAGAAGCCCAAGTGGCGGAGATGTCCGATAAATCTACTGCGGACATTAGAAAGTTCTACCCTCCAGGTGGGCAGGCAACTACCACAGTTAATTTATAGGACATTGACTCTGACAGTGCTACAGATGAGGAAGGGGAGGCAGAGATCATCCACCTCCAGTCATCAAAACCCTGGGGAAAGGGACCACGACTGAAGAAGGGTCCTCCTAACTGTTGCCTCAGTTGTGGGGAAGAACACCTGAGGGCAACCTGTCGTTTCAGGTCGGCAATTTGCCGTCACTGTGGGAAACAAGGTTTGCCGGTTGCAGGCTAAGCCATTTGCTGCTCCGAAACCTCACCGCCCCGCGAAAGAGGACTGTTTTTCCATCTTTCGTGACCGCAGGATTACTGAGGAGATTGCTCGTCCAGTTAAATCAGAGAGCGCTAAACTTTCCATGACAGTTAAAATTGAAGGTGCCTCCTGCCCCATGGAAGTGGACATGGGGTCTGCTAAATCCATTGTTTCCTGGGGAGTGTTGAAAAAACTCATACCAGTGCTTCAGAAGAGCCAGCTGCAACCATGCCCCATCAATCTGCGGGACTATCAGTGCAATTTTATTCCAATCCTGGGGCAGGGTTGTTTTCTTGTAGAAATGGAGAGTTTTGTGGGGCGCCTTCCCTTGATTGTAGTTAAGGGACTCCTTCCTAGTCTGTTAGGAATGGATTGGTTTAGATCATTAGGTTTGAGGATATCAGGTATTCACTCTACATCGGTGGGGGGGGGGGCTTGATGGCCTGTTCGATGAGTTTGCCAATGTTTTTGATGGCAACTTGGGGAAATATGTGGGTTCCCCCATTTCTCTCAACCTAGACCCAAAGGTAGCCCCAATCCGGCTCAAACCCCGCAGAGTCCCTTTCGCACTCAGGCCAAAGGTGGACGCCGAGTTGGACAAGCTCATCTCCCAGGGGGTCCTAGAACCAACTGACCATTTGAAGTGGGAGACCCCTATAGTTGTTCATATCAAGCCTGATGGCTCTGTGCGCATCTGTGCTGATTTTAAATGTACCCTGAATAGGGTCCCACAGGCAAACCACTACCCTGTCCCTTTGGTCCAGCATTTGCTTCACTCCCTTGGGCCAGGCTCCATCTTTGTCAAGTTGGATTTGGCCCAAGCATACCAGCAGCTCCCTCGGATGATGCCTCAGCTGAGGCTCAGACTATCGTAACCCACCGGGGTGCATTTAAATGTCGGAGATTGCTGTTTGGGGTGAGCGTGGCCCCAGGCTTGTTTCAGAACCTTATAGAGAGATTGCTCCATGGCCTGACCAGCGTAGTTCCCTACTTCGACGATGTGCTCATTTCTGCATCTTGCCGGAGTGAGCTCATCGGGTGAGTTAGGGCTGTCCTTCTACGTTTCCGCAAGGCTGGCCTCAAATTAAAAAGGAGCAAATGTGCAGTTGGCATTACCCAAACTGAATTCCTTGGTTATCTCATCGATGCTGGTGGGATCCATCCCACTCCATCTCAGGTGGCTGCTATTAAACATGCAGCCATGCCTACCTCCCGTGAGGAGCTTCCTGGGGCTGTTAAATTTTTATAATGTGTTCCTGCCCATAAAGCCACTGTAGCTAAACCCCTTCATCGGCTACTCTCTAAGGACACACCCTCGTCCTGGATCAAAGAGCACGCCCGCGCATTTCAAGGGATCAAAGATCTCCTCTCATCATCAGCTGTCTTAACCCAATATAGTGCTACCTTATCCCTTACACTGACAGCCGATGCATCCCCTTACGGAATTGGTGCGGTTTTGAGCCATAGGTTTCCCAATGGCATAGAGGCACCCATAGCTTTCTATTCGAGGACTTTGTCCTCAGCGGAGCACAGATACAGTCAGTTAGATCGGGAAGCACTAGCCGCCATGACGTCCATTAAAAGGTTTCACGAGTATCTTTATGGGCGGCAGTTTGAACTGGTGACAGACCATAAGCCCCTTTTGGGTCTTTTGGCGGGTCACCATCAGATACCGCAAGTCCTCTCCCTGTGCATGTTTAGGTGGGTCGCATATACCTACACCTTAGTCTACCATCCCGGTAAGCTGATTCCCCATGCAGATGCCCTGAGCCGCTGCCCTTTACCTGCTCCGGTACAAGACCCCGCCCCAACCCTATCTATCCTCTTGTTAGGTGAAATTGCTGTACCAATGACCACCACTGACATCGTGGCTCACTCCCTACAGGACTCAATTCTGTCAAAAGTCCTCAACTGGGTGAGCAGGGTTTGGCCATGGGGCCAGGTACCTGGGCAATTTGCTCCCTACCGGGCCCATCAGCATGAGTTGTCGGTGCACCTTGGTTGTCTCATGTGGGGGCATAGGGTGGTGGTTCCCCCAAAGCTACAGACCAGGGTTCTGGAGTATTTACATGCAGGGCATCCCGGCATCGTCCAGATGAAAGAACTGAGCCGGAGCTATGTGTGGTGGCCTGCATTAGACCGGGATATCTCTGAGTGGGTCACACAGTGTCAAAATTGTCAGGGGGTGCAGCCAGCTGTGCCCTCCGCTCCCCCTAGGGGACCCTGGTCGAGGATTCACCTAGATTTTGCCGGCCCCTATAAGGGCCGGACATTCCTGATCATGGTGGACGCCCTGTCTAAGTGGAACAAATGGTGTTGGAATTGATGACATCCACTACCTCCAAGGCCACCATCCAGGTTTTGCACTGCCTATTTGCCACTCATGGTCTGCCAGATGTAGTGGTAACAGATAACTGGCCACAGCTTACGTCCACCATGTTCCAATCCTTCTTAGCAGGGTTAGGAATCCGCCACACCCAGGTTGCCCCCTACTATCCAGCGGGGAACGGATTGGCGGAACGGGCTGTCAGATCGGCCAAAGAGGCACTTTCCCGGCTATCAACCGCCGACTGGCAGGAAAAGGTGGCCATTTACTTATCCTCCCAACACACAGCCCCTTGCCCTACCACCCACCTAAGCCCCGCTGAAGTATTAATGGGTTGGCGGTTACGAACTGTCTTAGACTGTCTACACCCCACCTATGGCCCAGAGGGGTACTTTGATAATGGGGGGGGGGTCGTATACTAAAGGAGGGCGATTTAGTATATGCACGGAATTTCGGGGGTGAGCCACGTTGGCTACCTGAACTAGTGACTGTGGTAACCAGCCACAGTCGAATGATGGCCAAAAGTGGCGCTGACATGTGGACCAACTGAAAATATGCCCGACAACAACTCACCCAATGGTTCTGGACAGGAACACCTCCTACAAGGAGCCTTCTCCCTTGCCAGTCCCAGTGCTGACCAGCCACCCTACGTGCCAGAAAATCAAAAAGCATCTCAGGACTTACCGACTGTGGCCACACCTTCCACCAACCAGGAGGAGCTACCCACAGTGCCACCACCTGGAACAGAACCTGCTTCTTGTCCAACCGTGCCTGCACTGAGATGCTCGACGCGGGTGCGCAAGCATCTGGAATACCTAAAAGACTATGTATGTTCCATCCAGGGGTGAAGGAGTGTTGTGATTCGCCAAGCTTGACAACAAGAACACTGACTGGAGATTGGCTTGGAGGAGTGGCTAAAATCAAGCGGGAGTTTCTGCCTGTTCCGATTGGGTAATGAGCTGACAGCTCGGGGTATAAAAGAGCTGTCATCAATTAGACGTTCGGTTCTGTCATGTACTGTTGCTGTTGGTTCCTGTTAATAAATAGAGTTAGTTAAGGCCTCAGTCGCCTCGTTCTTGCCTCAGCCATACAACATAATAATATGTAGAAAGTGCTATAAAGCACTATGGGGCAGTATATACAGTAAATCTAAGTTGTATTGCTATTGTTATTCTGGTATCAACTTAAATCTCTCATAGGCAATAGAAATATTAGGTATTTAGCAAGATGGCCCAAAACCAATTTTGAGAATTTAATACTTTATTATTTAGAGTAACCAAGAGGAAAATTTCAAATATGTGTAGGTTATTACTGCAATCAGAAATAGAGGAACCACCATATGGCTTAAAGGAAGCTTAGGGTTATACCCTTTTGGCATAGACATTTTGAGGAGATAAGTAACATCACTAATCAAAGAACTGAATGCTCCCCCTAAAGCAGGCCTATTACATTTATTTATAGGACCAAAACCTAAAAATAAGGAATTTATTATTTATTAATAGTTAGGTTCCTGAATAATAATTGTACAACATTGTAAAAATGTAGATAACATAACTGAGGTGGCTAATAAGGTCTTTTCAATTGATACATTAGAAAAAATTACTAAGTTAAACTAATAAGATACCAGAGTCAGAATCCACAATTTTATCAAACCTGGATGGATTTTTTGACTAATCTCAATAGTATTCCCTATATGTATCTTTCATTTATGTAACTGTAGTTTCCTGATTTTCTTTGGTTAAAATTAACAATTAATAATGATAATGATAATAATATAGCTCACATTTTATATCTGACTTTATATCTGACTTCTTCATTACAGAATTTACATGAGTAACATACTGTATAATTTTAATGAATGAATGAATGAATGAATGAAAGAAAGAAAGAAAGAAAGAAAGAAAGAAAGAAAGCTTTGCTACCCAAAATAGCACTACTCTTGTAAGAAGGAATATGTAGCTTTTGATAGACAAATAGAAAGTTAATTTTTTTTTTTTTGGCTAATTTAAAGTATTGTAACTATTGGCTGGATTTGTAATTGGCTGAATGACTACACATAGAAGTAGCCATTAAAGGCTGCACATCAGCTTGGAGATTAATGTCATACAGAGTGCAACAGACTTCTCTCCTAGATCTGTTCTAGTCAACATTCTTATCAATGATCAGAGATCAGGAATGACAAACAGATTTTGCAGAGGCATAAATTTAGGTGCAGTGGCTAGTGCATGAGAATGAGAAGGTTCATAAAGATCTAACAACAGCTGGCTAAAACAGAAAGAATAATATTTAACAGGAAGAAATATAAAGTCCTTCATCTGGCATGGGGAAATGAATGACATTAATAGAGGATTCCAGTTGTGAGAAGGATATTGGTGTTTTTGGTAGACTACAAGTTGAATGCAAATCTTACAAGTTGAACACAAACCAACAAAATGATGAGGATGAAGATAATGTGCCAACAAATTTTCAATTCTTAGCAACCACATAGATTTTTTCCATGAAGATTTGGAGAATTTTGACTTTTAGATCTTCCAATGGTGCATTCATCACTACTATAGCAATCCATCCACCTTGCTAATATATGCCTACATATACTAATCAAATGCCTTTTTCTTTCCCCAAACTCCACCCAGATTATCCTCCCTATCCCGTTTAAAGCAACAGTGGTAGGAATTTAGCTCATGTAAATTCCTCTCCTGTACTGATCCAGAGAAAAGAACTCAAAAGGTTTGCCCAAATTGCAAGAAACATTTAATTTTATTTATCTTATTTTATTTAATCTTATGGATTTATAAGATGCCTAACTCAAAGTGACACTTGGCAACATACAACAAAACAGGGGGGAAATGCATATATCAAATGTTAAATAAAGAGCAGCACAATATATAAAATCAAAAGTGATGACCAAATGGGATAGTTAGACAACCAAAAGGAGACTCCACTCAATTAGATCCATACTTTTGGGGGAAAGATCAGGTTGTAATGGCATTTCTAAAGGCAACCAGAGTTGGGATCTGTCATATATTCAAAAAGTAGAGAAGATCATTTTAGAGAACAGGAGATAAACTAAGATCTAATCAGAGCAGCTATGATGGAACATGACACTCAAATCACCTTCTCTGCTCTAAGCACCAGAATTCTGGATTTTCTCCAGAAAAATATCCAAAAGATGTATGTTTATCTCTTGCACAAATCATCTGAAACTAGATGTTCCATACATGCCATGGTTTCTGCAGAGAGTATTTGCACATCCCTATGCAAGAGGATTCATCCCCCACTTTAATTTTAATGTGTTACACTTCATGTACTATTTGTGAAAACTAACTTTCAACTGCATCCCACAAACCTCTTAGCTGGGGGGCAAGGAGATTTTGTAACAAATGTCAGTTTATTAGTGTCACATTGTTTTAAAGGAATTAGTAAATCCTGAGAGAGAAACACACTTTTATTGCCAGATGCTATGCACTGGAGAACATAGGGACAAGATGTTTAGCTAGATGTTGGGTAGCTACTGAGTTCATTAAAGAACAAAATTACTTTATGAGAATCATTCCTAAGAGTGAAAGAAAGACACAGAGAGAGAAGCAGGGAGGGAGAATAAATGATTGCTTTTGTTTGGAAGGAGCTCTAAATGTTGTAATTAGAATTGTCTTGAACACTCATGTGTATTGGATCCTGTAAACAGTTCAGAAAAAAGACTAGCAAGAATATCTTCTGGTATATTTTTAACACTGCCTGTGGACTAAGTATTTGGAAATTGCCTACTTTATCAGACAGTAAGGATAGCTGTGAAGTTTCTTCCATTTTCTGAACCATGGAGGAGACTAAAAGAAAAAAAATGAGAAAAAAATTAATGAGACTCAAGGGAATAGAAACGAACATGATATCAAGAAAATGGAGAGGCAGACTGTACTAATCAGCATACTGAAATCTTTAAATACACTAATGGAAGCTTGGCATAAGCATCCCTCTTCAGTTTCTGACAATGTGGTCACTAGTCTTTTGCCTTTCTTTCAGTGTAAGGACAGAGAGCCCACTGATCCATTTGTGGAATGCAGGAATTTGAAAAGCAATTGTTCTGAATATTTACAGCTACCCCAGTGACTAGGGTAATGACTATACTGTCAAAGAAGTGTTTGAGATTATGCCAAATCTGCTCTGCTCTCTTATTAATCAGCAGGAAGCTGGAAGCTGTATATTTAAAAGAGACTATTCAATTCTCCAGAAAGACTGCTTTGGAGCAGCGGTGTGCAGGAGATGGAGCAAGAAAAAGACCTTGAAGAAAGAGCCTTTTGTTCTTCTGTTTGCTGCTTACACTGCTACAGCCTTTAATACAAGCTAAGGCTCTAGAGAAGTGTTTCTCAACTGTGTTTCGCAACTTGAACATATGTGGATTTCATTTCCCAGATTTCTGAATCGGTCTCCATTGGGTCTTTAGATCCCATTTGTGATTCCAAAAATGGGATCTGGTAACGCTGATGTTTTCAAACCAGCTTCTTTATTTGGGGTAGTGAGAGGATTTTTAAGTGATGAAAGGGTAGCTTAAGGCATCCTCTGATTTGTTTTGAATTCTGATCACCAAAACATCAGGCTATTCCCCCCTCTCCTATTTTCCATGAATTTTAGAGGTCAAAAGTCTGCTAGGTTCTAAGGGAGGGGTGTCAAACTCACGTCACGGCGGCATCACATGATATATCGGGATTTTTTTCTCCTTTGCTAAACTGGGCGTGGACATGGCCAACATGTAATGCATCCAGCCCATGGGCTGGGAGTTTGACAGCCTTGCTTTAAGGCATCAATCTTGCTCCTTAAATCTATCCCAAATCCCACATATTGCAAAAAAGGGATAACATTTTCAACCATGCCCTCACAGGCCACATACCCAGCAATTTTCAGCCACAACACAATGACATTTTGTGCTCCCAAGGCTAATACAAATTGCATACTCTCTGCTTTCTTTTTTCCTCATCCTTGAGATTGCAGTGTTTAACATTTGCAGCAATATTAAATGCATTGAAGAAGATATTCCCACCTGGCTAGAGTTGGAGGAAGAGATACTGTGACAGGCAGTTCATTGTGCAAAATACAGCAAGGTATACAGACAGAAACACACGTGAACAGTTTGTGTTAGGAATTTTTTTTTGAAGGAGGCCCATATAGTTGCTGATGCCCTGGAGGATTTGAATAACAGGAAAGTCCATGGTGTGTTTCTATGTGTGTATGCATGAAAAATAGCATGGTGGCAAAGCTGCTAGGAATAAGTTTGAATTATATGTCAAAAAATAATGTCTTAGATATTCATATGACCTGGTCCAATCTCCTTTTATTTCATGTATTTTCTCCACAAAGCATGTACCAGATAAGTCCATTTCATTCTCCCATAATCCTGAAAAAAAACATAGGAAGCACAGGAATATAAGAACATCGTTATATCTAGTGCAGTATTGTCATATTTATACCACCGATTGGAGGGGTTGGGGGTGGGGGGCATGTTTTACAGTGGTTTTCCTCCTATCTCTCTGACCGGTCGCAATCTGTGTTGACAGGGGGGCAGCGGTCAACTCCGCGGCACCTTGTTTGTGGGGTGCCACAGAGGTCAGTCCTCTCGCCCCTTCTGTTCAACATTTATGTAAAGACGCTGGGCGAGATCATCCGTGGCTTTGGGGTGGAGTTCCACCAGTACGCTGACGACACCCAGCTGTACATCTCCATTCCAGGCCACCCCAACAATGCCCTTGAAGTGATATCCTGGTGCCTGGAGGCCATGCGGGTCTGGATAGGGAGAAACAGGCTCCGACTCAACCCCTCCAAGACCGAGTGCCTGTGGTTCCGGAGTCCCGATATAGCCAGCTGGTGCCATTGCTGACTATTGGGGGCGAGACATTGGCCCCCACAGAGAGGGTTCGCAACTTGGACGTCCTCCTGGATGCACGGCTGTCTTTAGAAGAGCACATGACGGCCTTGGCGAGGGGGGCTTTTTATCAGGTTCGCCTGGTACGCCAGTTGCGTCCCTTTCTGGATCAGGACTTCCTACGCACGGTCACTCATGCTCTTGTGACTTCCCACCTGGACTATTGCAACACTCTCTACATGGGGCTCCCCTTGGGGTGCACCCGGAGGCTCCAACTGATCCAGAATTGGCCACACAGGGAATTATGGGAGCGACAGGGCACTCCCATGTGACACCTCTCCTGCACGAGCTGCACTGGCTCCTGGTGGTCTTCCGGGTGCGCTTCAAGGGGTTGGTGACCACCTTTAAAGCGCTCCATGGCTTAAGGCCGGGGTATTTGCGAGACCGCCTTCTGCCACCAATAGCCTCCCACCAGCCAGTACACTCACACAGAGAGGTCCTCCTCAGGGTGCCGTCGGCCAGACAATGTCGGCTGGCGACCCCCAGGGGGAGAGCCTTCTCTGTGGCAGCACCCGTCCTCTGGAATGATCTACCCCCGGAGATACGCAGGATATCAGACCTCCAGACTTTTCATCGGGCCCTTAAAACCCACCTGTTTCATCTAGCCGGGCTGGCTTGGTCCCATCCTCTGTTTTAAACTGAAACTGATTTTAATTGGACTGTTTTAATTGTTGGCCAAAAATATTTAATATTTTTAAATTGTTTTAATTTTTGTATATCGTGTTTTATCTTGGCTGTTCACCATCCTGAGTCCGCAAGGAGAAGGGTAGTTTATAAATTGAAACAAACAAACAAATAAATAAATAAATGATAGGTAAGCTTTTTGCAGAAGTCTGTTAACTCTTTTGGACTCCAGGATTCATAGAAGGCATAGTAATAATGCAATGAGATTACTGGTGTATGATGTAAAGTTTTTGTCCATTTTGTGGGAGAGTTCTGAAGAGTTTGTAAGAAACAATCTAGTTTTATTCACTACCCCAATGCAGGATGATGATGGTGATGATGTTGTCAAAAACTAGCTGTAGTTCTTTTTTGAGCTGAAGAAAGTGGTACAAGTAGCCATATAAGAGGGCATGGTTGATTATTCTTCATCATTTGCCAGCAGTCCTCCAATCATCCTTGAAGGTGAAGGGGCTTCTTCATACAAAAAATGTGTTCCACTATTAGATTATGACATTTTAAAAAAATATGGTTTATAATTAAAGTGGGATTCAAGTCAGTCCTTCTGCTCTAAGAGTTCAGAGTTTAAATTGACTCTAAATTTGTTAATTTGTTTATTAACAAATAAAAGGTGTTATGAATACCATCCTATCAAAGTAGTTTGGGAGGTACAGTATGTTGTCAATAATAGGTGCATCAAAATGAATTCTTCATGAAATATGTAAAATAAATTTATATAGTTTTGTATTTTCATTTTAAAAACCCTTAAAAATAAAAATACAGTAATCCAGATTTCATTTTTATGAAGTTGAATTCCTTGTTCCTAATTTTTAGTTCATATCTGCCATTTTGTAACATTGAGTTTGGCTCAGAATAAATTAAATTTCAGGTCAAAGGAACTATAAGCAAAAAGTTTTTAATGTTGGTTAAACAACTGTAACAACTTTAATCCATC
Organism: Masticophis lateralis; assembly: GCA_030761175.1. NCBI lineage: Eukaryota > Metazoa > Chordata > Lepidosauria > Squamata > Colubridae > Masticophis > Masticophis lateralis. The sequence goes on from JAUDYJ010000006.1 coordinate 68,651,997, forward strand.
AATAAGCTCTTAGTAACTGAGTCCAGCTGGCAAAAAACATAAAACGTCATACTGATCTTTGGCCACTGATTTCAGAAATAATAGCACAATTATTTTATAGACAAACAAAATAGCTATTACAGGCCATCACTATTTCTTTAACCCAAATAGTACTTGTTTTACTGAAAAAAGCAGTAACCCATAAAACGCTTTTAAAATCCCTTTTAATATAAGTACAAAATTACATAAGCACCTTTGTTTCACCTGCTCCCATGCCATGCTGTCATTTGGATATATTCTAGCACCGTTTTTTGTTCTTCTGCCGGAATTCCTATTATATCTGATAAATAGGTGAAATTTTCCAAAAGAAATATCAGGTCACCAGCTGCTCCAGATCAGAAAGACCATTTTAAAAAATGTTAACAATATTTCTAACTTAGTCTTCTTGGCACCTTCATGAAACAATCATGTTTTAATTATATATGAACCATTTTTTCATCCCTAAATATTTTACACCAGTTGCATACCTCTCAGAAAGATTTTAGACTTGTCACTTTCTACATTGATGTTGAATATTCTGATGCACGATTGCTATTCCTTCGCCCTAATCCCCTGCTGACTCTGCAGGGCAGTATTTCTCTCTTGGAGTTTATCCCATAGTTATCGGGTTGAAAGGGTTATAGTCTAATAAAACTGCATGGCAGCTCTCCAAAGGTAATGAATTTTTAATATGAGTATTGTTAAAGCATACTATTCCCATCTAGACTGTAGAAAGTTAGTAAACACTAGTGATTCATTTTTCCTTTCAATAAGTTGTGACGGAAAAGGCTTGGCTTCTCAGCTGGGTACATATTTTGTGGCAGAGAATAGTCAGCATGTTCAGAAAGTGGACATTTTTGCAGATGATGGCAGTTAATGGAAAATGCATCTCCATTCATGATATTGCTAATTATCACTTTAAAGGATTTTGTGATTTGTAGACATGTTCCTTCTTAATTCTGCTTCATTTTTATTATAATTTGAGGGGGGGAATACAAATCTATCTATACTTTATATTTGTCAATAGTCACTGATTTACTACTATAATATAAACAGTACTGATATTTTATTGTAAAATATCACAAAGTCTCTATCTTATTGTTGCATTCTTTGATTGGTAGAAAATATTGCCTTTTCCAAAATAGGTAGATCACACATTTCCAACAAATTATTGCATTAAAATATTTTTCTTTTCTTTTTTTTTTGTTTCTTAGTTTGTATTTTTACTTTTTAATATAATTTTATTAAAAGGCTTAAAAAGGAAAATAAAAATTAATACAAACTACTATAAAAGAAGGAAAAATTATATTATTATTTTTGGGGTTCTTGTCATTTGGAGCACCCATTCTTACCTACTAGACATATTCTACTGCAAGTACTAGAACACCTATCCACTCTTTCATGCATCCCAAAATTCCCAGTCATGACATTGAGGAAGATACTTACTGTCTGTAATTTTTTGCTATCAAAAGGTAACTGAATGGATTCACTCCATCTTTATTAGAAGTTTTAAAAGAACATTCTTTGTAGACCAGATGCCTTCTGAATGTGTAGGATTATCTAAGGAGCTGCCACAAAGAAGAGTGGGTCAAGCTATTCTCCAAAGCACTTGAAGATAGGACAAGAAGCAACGGATGGAAACTAATCAATGAGAATTCTAAACCAGCATAGGCATTCTGAGAATTGTCATCCAAAATAGTCACATATCACCAGGTTAGAGATGGATAGTTTATAAGGGCTTCATTTAACAAAATGGGGACCAGAAACAAACTCCCCACTATGAAACTTTTGCACATTTTTGTTCATATTTAATTAATTTGTAATAGCTCTAGATGTGAATTATCTCACAATTGTCATTTTTCTTCCATGCTTTCTCAAATGTAATAAATTGATGAGAAACAGCAGCTTTTTCCACACTATCAATTTATTTATTTTTTCTTCTGATTTATGTAGTATTCTAAGCTACTTGTGACTCTGAACTTTGAAAATGTAGCATTCTGTGTGTATCTCCCTCCCTTGTACTATTAGATACATTCTGAGTTATGCTGCATAATGTTCTGTTTAGGTATAAAATCTATACAGGTGAGCAGGATTAGATTATCTGGGTCTGCTTTGAACTCATGGGCTCATCATACAATTTCAAATGTGAAGACCTGTATTTGCTATTCCAAAAGATAAAAAGTTACTCAGTTTTAAGCTTGTGCATCTTCAACTGTAAATACACTGATTTTTTATGTAAATAGATAAAACTTCTGCAACTGAGGTCCCTAGTCATACAGTAAAGCTTATACAATTGCCCATGGCATGGTTTTAAAACAGTCTTTAGCATCCTCAGAATATCTTGGAAACTAGACTGCTTGATTTTGTTATTGAAGTATTTAGCCAATTATAGGTAATCTCCAAGTTACAGCAGTTCACTTAGGGACTGTTCAAAGCTCCAGCATAACCCCTCCAAGTACTTACGACACAGACCCAAAATTATGAATGTTGCAGCACCACAGCAGTCATTCACACTTGCAAACGACCCAGAGGCTCTGCAACATTTGCCCACTTTTGTCTGAAAAGGCCTTTCCTCTGTTGCTGATGAGAATGGAACCTGGGAGGGGAACGTGCATCTCTCCAGGTCTCCAATCTCATCGCCAAAGGTCTCCCAAGCCCTTTGCCAATGAGAATAGAGCCCAAGAGGTGGATGCATGGTCCTCAAGGCCTCCATTTTCATTGGCAATGGTCTTGAGGAAAGGGCTTTGCCAATAAAAACAGAGGCCAGGAGGGACTCATGCACCCCTCCTGGCTCCATTCTCATTGGGAAAGACTTTTTGCAAAAATGACCGGAGCATATTGATGCATTTTCAAGATGCATCAAACCTGAAGTCAAGATGTTTGTTATTTATTTGCACAAGGTGAGCATTCTTTTTATTTGAAAACTACTTGCTCCTGCGAGGTGAGCAACCAGGCATGACAAGGAGTGGTGGGGAGGGGAGGAGTGAGGCAGGGAAGGGCGTGGCAAGGAGAGGCCAGGTGAGATGAGGCGTCCCTTGACGTAAATAATGTCAAGTTGTCCTGTCCACCCAGTCACCTGATCACCCAGCCACACCTACCTAGCCGGTCATTAAGGCAGAAAATAATTGTTAAATTATTTAAATCCCACCACTGATCTGATTGTAGACACAAGCATATTCTGGCAAAATAGAAATATCAGTAAACATATATGTGGAACAAAATATCTTTCAATTAAATTGCTATATTTTTATGGATTGTGTATATGTATATCAGAAAAAACAAGCCCAATGTGGGAGAACTTACACAAATCTTTTGAAAACTAGGATGAAATGGGATCAATTTTTATTGGGCTTTGATATAGGTCTGATCTCCATAAAAATTGGATTCTGACTGATATCTTAAGAATTTCGACATACCAGAGCATTCTTATTAAAGCCACTTTCTCAAACAACTGATGGGGTGGGCAAATAGGGAAAAACGGGTAAATGATTTCAGAAACAATGCGATTTGGGGGTGCCTTCGGTGATCATATGATTGGAGCCAATCAAATTCTAGTGTCACAAGGATAGGATGTATTTTTTTTTTCATGATTTATTCCACACAAGAAGTAGTTCCTGAAGCTGAATGTTAGTAGCTATGACTTTCTCCATGAAATGATTTTGACCCTTTAATATCTGAGATAATATGCCTAGTGCTTCATGTTGGGTATTATTTATGTAACTTTCCTTTATAATTCTAACATATTTTGTCTAATTATACCTAATGCAATAAAATATATTTGTTGATTTCTCCCACCGTTGAAACTTTGATAGTTTCAAATAGCGGGCATATGTGTACATGTATATTCAACCTCCCAGTGATATAATTCTTCAGTTCTCATTACAGAAATCCCTTCAAGCTGTCTCTGTGAAATTCAGCATTCTGTATAAAAACTGCTGCTTTGTGTACAGATTTCAATAATTTCTGTCCCAAAGCAATGAAAGCACAGCCAACTTTTATAAAAAAAAAAAACCCGAATAAAATACATTTTAAGGAAGCATAGCTCAAAAATCCTACATTGAGTATAATGCAGTTTGACAGATTTAATCCCATACCAAAGTCTTGTTTTCAATATATTTCTAAGCAGTCTTCTGAAAAACAAAGCAATCATTTGTGTTTTTTCCATACTAAACAATATTAAAAATAAAACTTTGTATTAAGGAATTTCACTTCCTTAACTGAGATTTGCTAGAGTAACTCATCAAATTTGCTAGAGTAACTCATGATACTGTACATCCCATGAGTAAATAGGTTTATTTCTGAAACTCCAGAGCCAGACCTTAAGGCAAATTTAATGGCTAGTACACATATCATATAACTGTTTCAAAGCAATATTTTCAAAAGTAAGGATTATTTAATAAGTTTGATGCTACAAAATTAAACTGAAAAGCTGAAAACAATGGTTTTATGCAGTCATCCACAGTTCTCAGAGTCTTGGGGATTTCATAAAACTAGGTAAATACTAGTTTGGGAGTTATGAGTGATAGCAGATATGTTTTGGTTCAGGTTTTTAACAATTATTGCTTTAAAAATGACTACATTTTAAATATGAGTTTGCTAATATCCAAATTGTTAGCAACTGCCAGATAATGAGACTTGCTTTAGACAGATGATTTGACCTACTTGTTTATTTAATTTTATTTACAGTAGGGATAGCAACATACGGCTATCATTTGTCAGTTCATTGAGAAAGATACACAAAGGCAGACTTTCAATAAAAGTAGTAGGATGTAAGCCTCCTTGATATAAATTGAACCTACCACCAAATAGATTTGCTTAGCATACATGTATTGTGTATATGGTTGTAGCTGTATGTGGTCTTTCCCTACCCCCACCCCTAACTGCATTTGCAGCTCATGTGCTTGGATACTATACAACAACAGGTGCTTGTCTTTGGCTTGTTTAAACCCTTGGTTTGGCCCAGTAGATGCAGAGAATATTTAATCATGTTAAAGGCTGAATGACGGTTGTGACAAATGCTCATTGAGCAGGAAGAAGCCTGTCGGTTCCCAGCTCTTTGTAGTTTGTCCTTTGATAATAGCCAAGAAACAAAACCCAAAAAGTTTAGCCATGCTCTTGGCATACAAACAATACTTTTGAATATTGCTGGCAACTCCCCAAATTTCACTGCCAGCTTTGGGAACTTTTCCAATAACAAGATCTGGATGAAATGACACAGATGTATGATAGGCTTTTCTATCAACTAAGATCCATTTCCAGCCATCATTACAGCCATAGGATCCATTTCATTACAAAGCTGAGCATAACCCAAGTGTCAGAGAGCCAGAATGTTTTGGCCCAAATGAATTACACAACTGTTGAGAGAATGGGAGAGTCACAGAAAGGGACACAGGTGCCAGAGGAAATCTTTCTCATCTGACAATTAATTTGATGGCTCTAGCCTAACCTTCCACAATGACATTGGAAAAGTGAATTGATTTCAAAATATATCATCATCATCATCATCATCATCATCATCATCATCATCATCATCATCATCTTACATGGCCAGTACATTAAAAAAAAAAAAGCTGGCAAAACAGATAATAGCAAGACACAGCAATGACTAAGAGCAAGAGAATTGAAGAAAGAGACAACGAGGCAAATTCTGACTGCCAAAGACCAAGCTTTAAGAACAAATACATAAGACAGCCAGAATTGAGAAGACAGAAAAAGACAGAAAATGCCATCTCTGCAAAACTGAAGGAATAGCGAACCACATACTTAGACCCTCAAATGATAGTACAAACTGACTACAAATAACCACGTGACAAAGTAGCAACAATGGTGCACTGGAATATTGGCAAAAAATAATAGCAAGAACTGTTAGGACCCCAAAATAGACAAAGTAATAGAAAATAAATAAGTTACAGTGCTCTGGGACCTTAGAATTCAGATAGACAAGCATGTGTCACATAATACTCCATGCTTAACAATTGTTGATAAGAAAGACAAAAAAGTGGATACTGGACACTGCAGTACCTAACAGCAGAATAGAGGAGAGGAAACTGGAGAAAATCACAAAACACGAAGAGTTGCAAATAGAAATAGAATGACTGGGGCAAAAGAAAGCAAAGGTAGTAATAGGCTTGGGTGCAATCCCAGAACAACTGAGCACCACATGAATGACATTTACATTGACAAAACCTGTTGCAATTTAACCTTAAATAACTTATATCCTGCAATGATATCTTTAATACTATCAAAAGCGACATCTGCCTAATCCAGGTCCTTGATCGGGACTCATTATAAGGATAAAAATGCCAAATCCAGTTTGTCTGGCTGTTCAACAAATCATAATATGTATTGGTTCAAAGGTTTGCTTCTTAAATAAGAAGTTCTTTAAAAATAAATATGTACATGAAAACATGATAAAATGTTCTCAAATCATTTCAGCTTAGAAAAAGGAATGTTATCTCAGAGGGCTTGATTACAGTTGGACTTCTGAGCATTGTAGACAAGTATAACAACTGTTTTAAGAATATTACTGCTCATTCTAGTCTCCGTTCCTAGTAACAGGTCCATCTCAGATTTACTGAAGTTGTTACAACCTCTCTTGTCTTTTGCATCATTCTATGGGAGATTATTCTAAATGTTATCTGCGATGTTTGCAGCTTTACAAGTTTGTTTCCTCCAACCCTGTTTTTGCATGCAATTTTTACAAGTTATTTTGATATTCCTTCCTCCTTTTTAAACAAAGTAGTAGTTAAGGTGCTGGACTAGAAATCAAGGGACTCCGAGTTCTAGTCTCATTTTAGGCTTAAAGAAATGTCTGAGTGACCAGTCACTCTCTCCCAGCCCAAACCACTTCTTAGATTGTGGTTGTGGGCAAGTGATGAGATTCAGCCAGTTCGCACCACTTCTGGAGAAACGGTTGTTAACTTTCTGAGTTTAGTGAATTGGTTGTTGGAAGAAATCATTAGGGCAGAGAACTGGTTGTTAAATTATTTGAATCGCACCACTGGTTGTGGGCAAACTAAGAGGAGGAAGGAATATTAGACAAGTTTTCACCTTGAGTTCCTTATAAAGAAATAAAGACAGGATAAACATCTAACAAAATAAATAAATCATTTGTGAGAATGATGTCCTTCTAAAGGAGAAGGAGTACTGACTGCCTTGTCACATGCCTTACACTACTGCATTTATTTCATTTTTATCCACTTTATTTTTATCTACTTTTTGGTTTATTCATCAATGATGGCATAGCCTGTGAAATTCTTACCTGTCTCACATGCCAGGCTTATGTGGGAAAACATCAGGTAAACATATCCATGTGACCGACACGCAATGGCAACAGAAATCACTAAGCAGCTACATTAACACAGAAAGGTGGAGGCACCAGGGTGCAAAAAGCAGGGGATCTCAGGGAGAAGAGAAATGAGACATCAACCTTTCATCAAACTGGCACAACCTAGTCAACTACAGAAAGGTAGGAAAGTCATCCATGCCTCTTTTATGTGCTCTTTCCATTGGAAAATTTGAAATTGTTTCAAACTGACAGGGCAAAAATTGCCTCAACTGTACAATACTGTGATCTTTTTAATGATTTTTCATTTTTTATCTAGAGAAGTGCTGACAGGATTTAAAAAGTAAACCATGCTCTTTTTTCCATTTAATCAATTTTATTTATTTATTTATTTATTTATTTATTTATTTATTTATTTATTTATTTATTTATTTATTTATTTATTTATTTATTTATTTATTTATTTATTTATTTATTTATTTATTTATTTATTTATTTATTTATTTATTTATTTATTTATTTATTTATTTATTTATTTATTTATTTATTTATTTATTTATTTATTTATTTATTTATTTATTTATTTATTTATTTATTTATTTATTTATTTATTTATGGTACTTGTATGCTGCCCTATCTCCAATGGACTCAGGGCGGCTCACAACAATTAAAACAAAGCAAACAAACCATTAAAACAAAAATCAAGGTTAAAATTAACAAAAATTCAATAAAGCCCAGTTAAAATTCTATTAAAACCCTCATCAGTCCAGGGCAGCCAGGTGAAATACCACGTTTTCAGGCCACGGCGGAAGGAGCAAAGGTTGGAGGCCATCCAGAGCTCCAGAGGAGTTGATTCCAAAGGGTGGGTGAGCCCACAGATAAAGCTCTCTCCCTGGGGATAGACAGCCGACACTGTCTGGCCGATGGCACCCTGAGTAGGCCCTTCCTGTGGGAACACACAGGGCGATGGGAAGCTGTTGCTGGCTGCAGATGGTCTGCCATATATCCCGGGCCTAAGCCACGTAGGGCTTTATAGATAATCACCAGCACCTTGAAATTCACCTGGAGGGCAACTGGCTACCAAATGCAAATCACGCAGGAGAGGTGTAGCGTGGGAGTTTCGAGACATTCCCATCACTACCCATGCGGCCACATTCTGCACCAGCTGAAGCCTGCAAGTGGTCTTCAAGGGCAGCCCTATGTAGACAACATTGCAGTAGTCAATACAGGAGGTGACAAGTGCATGAGTGACTGTGCGTAGGGCATCATGGTCCAAGTAGGGGCACAACTGGCATACCAGGCACACCAAGGCAAATGCCCCCCTGGTCACAGTCATTATATGATCTTCCAGATTTAACCGTGAATCCAGGAGGACACCCAGGTTGTGCGCCCTATCTACAGGGGGCAACACCTCACCCTCTATAACCAAAGATGGAATATCTTTTTTTTTTAATTGAAAAAGTTTTACAATACAGAATTTTTTTCATTTTCACCCCCCCTCCCCAGTCCCCCTCCCCAACCCCTCCCATCCTCCCTCAACCCCAACCCCTTCCCTCCCCATCCCCCCCCTGACTTCCGCTACAAGTTAAAAAAAAAACAAAATTTAGAACAAGGGAAAAAGAAAAAGATTATTAACTATTCAAATTCTAAATTAAACAAATTTCAAAAGAGGAAAAGAAAGAGAAAGAAGGAAAGAAGGAAAAAAAAGTAAAAAAAAACAAAAAACCAGACCTTAATATATTTAAACAATATTATAATAAAAAAAAACCATTAATAACCATTATAATTAAGAACACCATTATAATTCTATCCTAACTACACCCCTTAACTAAAAAAAAAACCCAAAAACATAAAACATATATATGCATATATATTTATAATCACGCAATTATATCATTAAGAAAATTATCTTTTGTTTAATTCATTCCTCAGTCTATAATCCACATTTCAATCTTCTCTTCAACTTGATTGAAGTCAAACATATTTCCTTACATAAATCCTGCTTCAATAATCTTCATCTTGCCGCTGCCCCCATCAGCAAAGTAAAACATTTCCCCACACAACCCCCCGAGTGACTTTATATGAATAATATCCAACCACGAAGATATTCACACCTCTAGGAAGATTCATTCAAGCTAACTTATGCTATACCTAAAAATAGGCTTTTGCAGTCTTGACATTCAAGCCTTGAAGAAAAAAAAAGAGAAAAAAAAAAAAAAACCAACTAAGAGCTGCATTCCCAGATGTTCCTTCAAAATTATTTCAAATCCTGCCACCCTTTGCAATTCAATCCTTCGGGTTATAGGATATTTTCAATTTCGTAGTCTTCTCCTAGAAAATAAATTCCACAAAAAATATATAATTGGGTAACCAGTGATCGCTGCTAATTTTGCAGCAATCTATCAGAACTCAGGATAACATGTCCAATCCAGGATAAACTTCATAGTAAAAAATTTTTATAATCCATTTTGATGTATAAGTTTAAAGTTAGTCCAACTCAGAATGAACTTTTAACAAATTGTTGTACATCTTAAAAGAGTTTTTATAATCCATTTTTTCCAAATCTTTCAATGCTTTCTGATTCAGTATCAAACAATTCAGGATGCTCTTTAAATTTATCACCTGTGGTTTCCAGTCGGATTTCTTCATTGACTTCTAGTTCCTGTCGATTAGCATCACCCCCCATGTCCTGAAGAATATCGGACCTCTGCTGCTGGTCATCTCGAAGTAAAACTTTGTTTTTTGAATCTTCCTCCAGCAGTTCAAGGTCCTGTAATCCCCCAAGATCACTGAGGTGTTCAGTTTTCTCATCAGAAAAATCCATAATAGAATCCTCTGGACAACCACCAAATTCTCCTTTTACTTTTAACACACTTTGATTTTCTTCTTTCTGTTCACATTTTGTAAACTCTGTTTTTGACTTTTTATTCTTAATATATTTCGATGCTCCCTTAAAGATATTTTGATAAAAATATTCTGCTTTTTCAATAGTATTCAGACAATGTCTCACACCTTGATATCTAAAAATTATACCAACTGGAAAATCCCATCTAAATGGGATATTACTTCTCTTCAATTCCTTGACCAAAAAATCAAAATCTTTCCTGTCCTTCAAGACCTTCGATGGTAGCTCTTTGAAAATCCTGATTTGTGTACCTGCTACCTGCACTCTATCAGAATAAGACTTATGTAAAATATCATCTCTCAGTCTCTTATCAGTGAAGTAAACAATGACATCTCTAGGCAGATTCCTTTGTTTAGCCAAACGTGAGTTAACTCTGTAAACTTTCGCTATAGAACCCAAAATTAATTCATCTTGTAGCTTTAATAATTCTGCAAAGGCCTTTGCACAAGTTGTTCTTAAGTTTTCTCTGTTGTTTTCTTTTATCCCTCTTAGTCTAATTGCAGATTCCATAGCCTTAATTTAAGCATAATAACATCATTCTGAATGTTATAATTTTTGGCCTCTGCTTCCAGAAGTTTCGCTTGTAATTCTTGTATCTGAGATTCAAATTTACTACTCATCTCAATCACTTTCTTCCCCATTGCAGCCACTGCAGTTGAAAAATCTGAAGCTACTTGAGCAATAATTTGACTTAATTGGTCATATTTCCCAGAAACCAGTTCCTCGAGGTCCTTCTGTGATCCTTTTATCTTATCTACCACACTCTCTAAGGACCTTGTAATTAACTCTTTCAACTCCTATTCTGTAAGTCTCTGCAAATGAGACATTTCAACTTTATTCATCTGATTCAAGGGGGAGCCCCCCCTTCCTTTAAGTTTAGGCATCTTTACTTTTAAAAAGGACCAAGAAAAAATCCTTCTTACTTCAATAGAAAAAAGAAAAGAAAAAAAAAACAGAAGAAATCTATTTAAATCAGCCTCTGTTCCTTTAAGTTCTTTTTCTGTGACAAAATATTCCTTTCAAAGTCTTTCAGGACTAAACTCTGTGCTCCATTTCCGCTATCACTTTCCTTTCAAGCAGAGCCAGTCACCATCTTAAAAACTTTCATTTTTCTTCCTCTCCTTCCCCCCTTCCCACCCTCCTCTTCCAAAAAATCCGTTGAAAAAAATCCATACTTGCTTAAATTTTTCTTCTCTCTTTTCCAACTTGCTCCAATTGTCGCTTCGATTGTGCTGTTGCTCCCAACGTCTGGCTCCGCTAATTAGATAATTAGCGGAGGATCCTCTCGGCACGGAGCATACCCTGGGGGTATGGAGGGAGCCATCCCTCTGAGCCCTCCCCAGGACATGGAAAAATTCCTGAGGCGACTCAGTGAGGCTCAACCTCACCCCCAGAAGCTCTCCCTGCTTCTCCCGTCAAGGAGCAGGTTTTTTCGAGCCGCCTGTCTGTTGTAAGGCGGCTCTAACGCGCCGAGAAACCGGCGGGCATGAAAAGCCCGCCACCAACGAGGAAGGCGCCACCGGAAGTCCAAAGATGAAATATATTGAATGAGCTGAGATGCCGGTACCCACAGCCACTCAGTCTTGGCAGGGTTAAGCCAAAGCCTGTTTCTCCCTATCCAGGTCGGTACTGCTTCCAGGCACCACGACATCACATTGAGGGCATCACTGGGCTGGTTCGGGGTGGATATAAAAAGCTGGGTATCATCAGCATACTGATGATACCTCACCCCGAAACCATGGATGATCTCCCCCAGCGGTTTCATATAGATGTTAAACAAAAGAGGAGAGAGGACCAATCCCTGGGGCACCCCACAAGTGAGGGCCCTCGGGGCTGACCACTGCCCCCCCACCAACACCACCTGCGAACGTCCTGAGAGGTAGGAGGAGAACCACCGTAGAACAGTGCTCCCCACCCCCAACCCCTCGAGGCATTTCAGCAAGATACCATGGTTGATGGCTGCCAAGAGATCCAATAGGGCCAAGACAGAGGAGTAACCTTTTTTCCTGGGCCCTCCAGAGATCATCCACCAGTGCAGCCAATGCCTTCTCTGTGCTGTACCCAGGCCTCTGTGCTGTACCCGGGCCTGAAAGGTTGGAGACAGGATGAAAGTTGTTCAAAATGGCTGAATCCAGGGCAGGTTTCTTCAGGAGGGGCCTCACCACCGCCTCCTTCAAGGTGGCAGGGAAGCTACCCTCACCCACAGGACACAGTAATCACTGCCCGGATCCAGTCATGTGTAACCTCCTAGGTCACTTAAACAAGCCAGGAGGGACACAAATCCAACAAACATATGGTAGCACTCAGCCACCCCATGATCCTGTCCACTTCATCGGGGTGACAGAATTGAACTCTTCCCAAATGACAAGACCCGTCGTCTCCCCCTCATCTGACTCTGCCCAGTCAGAGTCCAGACCGTCCCAAATCTGAGTGATCTTGTCCAGCAGATGCTGACTATACTCCTCGGCCCGCCCCCGCAAAGGGTCATCCCCCACTCCTCGATTCAAAAGGGAGTTTGATACCCTAAACAGGTGGCTGGGTGGTTATCTGTGGACGCGATGAGGGCAGAGAAGTAGGAACACTTCACCACCTCCATCTCCACTAGATAAGACCATGTGAAAGATCTTAACTGTGCATGGTCAGATTCAGAACGACTGGACCTCTAACAGCTCTCTAGGCTTCTTCTCTGCCACTTCATCTCCTCAGTAAACCAAGGGGCCAACCAGGATCTGCCCCAGGTCAGAGGCCACAAAGGCACGATCTGGTCGAGAGCCCCAGAGGCCGCCCTTTCCCAGGCATCCACCAGAGCCTCGATCGGGACGTGGGAAAGAGAGACAGGTATCGGCCCAAGCTCCATCTGGAACCTCTCAGGGTTCATCAGGCATCTGGGGTGGAACCAGGTGGTCGGTCCCGCATCCCAGCAGCAGGGGGGGTGGCATAGTGGAAACCCAACTGGAGGAGATAATGATCAGTCCATGACAGGGGATAGGTGACTGGCATGTCCCCACCGAGCTCCGCATGCCACTATTCCAAGATAAAAACAAGATTAGGCATGTGTCCCCCCCCCCCACATGAGTCGGGGCCTGAATTATCTCAGTCAGGTCCATGGCTGCCATGGAGGCCATGAACTCCTGGGCCACCCTGACACCCCACCCAGGGAGGGCAGATTAAAGTCCCCCAGCACAATAAGTCTGGGAAACTCAACCACCAGCCCTGATAGAGTGTTGAGTACTCCAGGCAGGGCCGTTGATACGCAGCTGGGAGATAAGTACATAATCAACAGGCCCAACTGCCCTTGCGGGCCCCATCTCATGAGGAGGGACTCACACCAGTCTATCTGCAGAACAGGGACGTCCCATGGACCCTGGGCCTCCCTAATAACAACCACTACCACCCCTCCCCTACTCTGGGCTCTTGGCTGGTGTAGCACCCAAAAACCTGGTGAGCAAAGTTCGGTCAGAGGGATTCCTCCCTCGGAGCCCAGCCAGGTTTCCATAATGCAAGCAGGTCTGCATTTTCCTCCTCGATCAATTCACAGATGAGGGGAGCTTTGTTAACCACGGACCTGACATTAAAATAAACCAGCCGGAGCCCAGTGACCCTCTCTCTCAAACCTCAGGGGGGCAGGTAGAACCCCGAGGGTTGGAGCAGACCACTGCTCAAAGACTCCTGATTTCCAATAAGGCCCTCCGTTCATCCATCTGCAGCCATTCCCAATTGCAACAGGAATCGGGGCCCTTATCCCCTCTCTTGGAGTCCCAAGGGACCCCAAACCTGCTCCAACCCCATCACAACCCTCCCCTGGCCTGCCAATAACCCAGCCACCCCAGCCACCCACCGGGTACCTTGAACCCCCTCCCCAATCCCTTAAAAGCCGAATTAAAGCACTTAATTCAGTTCAGATTCAGTTGCTTGCTCATGCAATGGATTGCAGGTACAGTATTACAGCAAGCGAAGCAAGGCATTGCAACCAGCAGCTAAGGTAAGCAAGGTGGAGGCTGGGGGGTGGCGGCGGGGGGGAGCTGGATTTTTGTTAGCTAGCTAACTGCAGGCAACTCAGCTGGGATCGTCAGAACCATTTAAAAGAAAAAAAAGGCTCTGATGATTGCGTGGCTCAGCAGGGCATGGGGGGCTGGGGCAGGGATTTTTGCTACCAGTTCTCCAAACTGCCCACCACCATCGCTACCTACTCGCCTGAGCTGGTCTGAACCGGGAGCATTTCACCCCTGGGCTGAACCACACATGTATTGAATTCATAGCCTGTATGATCAAGCTGCATCATTGTCCCCTTCTATATTTCCCCTCCAGGAAGAAACAAAACTGCAGCAGCTATAAAAAATCTTGGGGAATTCCAGGGAGTATCAGATGATCACAGAAGTGTTGCTTAATACCCTTTATAATGAAAATGTTTGTAATCTTGTCTTTCTTACTGAAGGGAAAAGGTTAATCCCATGCCTAGATGGATGATTGATGGGTTTCCTGGGTGTTTCCCTGCCCTAATCCTGTCAGTTTCTGTTGTTTATTGACTTTATTCAATGTGTGTGTTGGCTGTTATCGCAACTAAGTAGCCTGTTAAGTGGTTCGTGGCTGCCTGCCTGGAGCTATTAACTGAAGGGAAAGAGGAAAAAACCCTCACTTGTACTTTATTTTCAGCCGTTTCTCTGAACTGCACAAGCAATTAGCTAACGGTTGGGTGAACTGGTGCAAACCTGCTGAATCACACCACTGTAGATGATTATATATACACGCAATAGGAAATCAGAAATCTGACTAGATATGATATTTGCTTCCAAGCAGATATATTTAAGTTTATGTTGCATATTCTAGGTACTTCTTACTTGAATAGGATTGCACTTATAGTAAATACTTTTGCTCATGTCAATAACAAATTCACATTGACAAAGTTTATACAGTATTCAACCGATCTCAAAACAATATGCATTTTCACATAGCTATTTGTTTTCATATTTGACTATGGCATATTTCTCTTTAAAGAAGTCTACAAATTTAGTCTATAAATCTGCCCCTCTGAAGTCTGCTATAGGCAGCATGGCCTTCTCCAATTCAAAGAGACACTTATTCGGCATTCTCTGAGGCAAAGAGGCAGTCCCGGAACCAGCGAAATCTGGGGGCTGGGCAGGAGAGAGAATGTATCTGCCCTCAGTGTGAAAGGGATTGCCGCTCTCGAATTTTTAGTCGTACTAGATGCTATTTTAGGACCTTTTTCCAGAGCACGATACCATAGTCTCTTGAGACTCAAAGATGCCAATGATGATAAATTTAGGAAGGAGAATGTGTTTATTGACATTTACAGATCTAGATATACATTACTGGCCATTAAAGTCTGGATCTGTAATCAAATAATCGTGATTTTCTTAAATGCTGAGAAAAGTCCATATTTGTCTGTTTAATTTTATTCTTCAATTTGTAACAAAAACATCTAGCCCTGCTTATAAATAGACCGTAAGAGATTCAATGAGTTGTCTGCATGATCATTAATTATGTTCTGGGTTATGAACTGGAGAAGACAATCAAGAACCAAAATAAAATCAGAATGAAAAATAATTTATTTAAAGGAGCACAAATATTTTGATTATAAAATTACAACTGAGAAGATGTGGAGCTCAGTTCAGTGAGTTTGCTGTACTGAAAACTCAATGTTAGCATGATAACAAAATATTTTCCTCCATGTTGATAAGGGATATGTTTTGTATGCTCACAATATTCCAGGACCTGTGGTTTAAAAGAAGTTTTTATTAGCCAAAAAGAGTCCAAGAAGAGTGTCAGGTGCATCTGACCCAGAATGGGCTTTGCATAAATCAAAACCCTGAGCAGACTATGTTCCAGATTATCTACTTCACTAGGCAAAATGGGGGAAAAATAGATCTAATTGAAAATGTTGGTTCTTAACAACCTAATAAAGAAGTTAACTTCTACTGATTCTATTTTTAATACAACTTAATGTGCATAATTATGGTTTATGGACAAATATTTCTCCCATGCTTCTGTATTCTACATATATTTATTTCAGTAGGAACCAGAAATGAATTATACCATTCAAACCCTATGTGGAAATATTGCTAATGAGCTTAAGTTTTTTAACCAATATCAAAACCAGATCTATCATATCAACAATATTAAAAAGAGGAGGTTAAATAAGAAAAAAAATATAACCCGTATACATAATCAAAAGGGCATTTTAGGCTTTTTCTCCTAGTTCTGTATTTTAAATACTTTAGTAAAGCAATCAGTACCAAGTTTTCCAATTTTTGGTGGTCAAGAAATGCCATAAATAAACTCTTTCTGGGCAATAAAACTTGCTGTTTACATGGCAGTTGGGTTCTTTTGGACAGTCTTATATTCCCAAAACCTCACACTTCTCAATGATTTTCATCAATGACAATGAAGTAATTTGTATTATTTAGAGCAGATTGTGATTTTGTGTTTGAGAAAATTTTAGAATTTCATGACACCATAGTGTTGGAGTACTGCTTTCTTAGTCCTTATTATGAAGAGGAACATGGTTACTTACTGGCAAAACTGGGTGCTTAGAAAAAAAAGTTAAAATTAACTCTTTCCATATGGTTGAGAACTGGAATAGGGTTGTGGTAGTAAGACAGCTAAGGGTCTGGGAGCACCAAAAGGTAAGTAGGTTACTGAAGGAGTATAAAGCAGCAATATCAATAAGATTTATATACCACTTCATATGCTTTACAGCCCTCTCTTAGGGGTTCACGCAATCAGTATATTGCACCCAACAATCTAGGTTCTCATTTTACCAACCATGGGAGGATGGATGGCTGAGTCAACCTTGAGCTGATGAGAATCAAACTGCTGGCAGACAGCAGAATTAGCCTGAAATTCTGCATTCTAACCAATGCTCCACCACAGCTCAAGTAACCAATGAAGCAAGGGAAAGAGGCTAAGGATGAAAGGTGCAAAAGAATACTTAAAATACAAGTCCAGAAAGGCCAAGAAGGATCCCTGAAAACACTTGCACACTATTTAAGATTAGCAAAGTCTAGATTAAAGAATTCTAGTCTATGAAAACTTTTAGATGAATATACCAATTTCAAATCTGTTGGCTATATAATTGATAACAGAAACTCTGTTTCAGAATTTTATAACCGTTTCCAACTCAACAAACATGCACAAAATATATATTAAAGCATGTATAACAAGTGCATCTATAACATCTAAAGCATCTGCTTGGACAATATTTTCTAAAACAAAAACAAGGCAGGAAGAAGTGCTATTGATCTTTCCATCATTTTGAAGCCTATTTATTGCCTGTACATTTTAATCTGAAAAGACCAAATGGACTTCCCTTAGAGTGTCTTCACTTGGCATCTGATTGAAGTACAGGAAGCCAGAGAGGCCAAATATTATTGGAAGATGATTAACAATGAAAGACAGAATAGATTCACACATCTTGTAACTAACTAAATGTCAACCCTAAAACTGATCTGACTGAAGCCATTTTGATGCTTCGGTGTTGCCACACTGGAGCTGAGGGATAGAGGCGGGGGAATAGAGATAGCTGAGGTTTTGAGGCCAAAATAAAATATTTTCTCCTGGGAACCAAGGACATTCTAACACCAGAGAGTCAGAGAAAGTAGGAGCAATGTTACCAGGTGACCGGATGGCACCTTGATTGGACCATGTGACTGATTGTTTGGGGAAGGGGAAAAACTTTTAATTAGGTGAAAACCACGGGAACCTTCAGAGTTGGTTTTCATCAGAACTGTGCCAATATGATATATCCAATGAAGCTATTCTTTGATGAATCTACCTGTCCTGGAGTTTTGTTTGCTATGGGTGTATTACTTGGAACCCTGACACTAAATTCAAGAATATCAGATTATTTTCTTTGTAAACTTTTCTAAAGCAAAATCTACGTTAACAGTTTCAAGGAGAATGAAATGTTATTCCATTTTCTGATAATATGATCATGTCCTTCTATTGATCTTTAGTGGCATTCTATAGAACAAATTTTGACTATGGCTGTTGAGAATTTTATTTCAGCATCATTTGGAAAGCTAAAGATTTTTCAGTTTGTATTTGATGTTTTATATGTGTGTGTGTGTGTGTGTGTGTGTGTGTGTGTGTGTGTGTGTGTGTGTACACTCACACACACACACACATACACACATCAAATACAAACTGACAAATCTGTAGCTTTCCAAATGATGCTGAATTGAAGATGCTTATGTTGCTTTGCTTTGGGAGGAATTGTTTCGTCTTCTGCTTCTGCTGAAATCACAACATGTCCCCATCATCTGTCTCTGCCTTGATCTTATGCTTTCTTTAGCTATATAAAAATTGAACCTGTCAGCTTCTTGCATAAGATATTTTTAGAGAATTGATGTTCGTAAATATATTAGTAAGGAAATCTCAGTTTAATAATAATTTCTAATATTGAACATTTATGTGTCTTTCGACACTATGAGACATATGTTAGAGGGTGAAATGTTCAAATTTGATTCCTATGATGCAGCAGCTCCACTTCCAGTGTTTTAACTATACTCCTGGTGTGAAACCCAGATTAAATCCTTTCCTGTCTCACGGAGTTAAAAGTTCAGGTACATGTTGATTCCAGCAAAACTTCAATCACTGAATCATCCATGCCAAAAGGATATTTAAAGCCTGGGACAATTATCCTTGAGCTAATTCTGTCAGAAAATAACTAGTTATGTCAACAGTAGCTTCATAATCACAGCTACTGCAAGAATTTATCTTTACAATTTCTAACGTTCTTTGATCAGTTTTCAGTACAAGATATGTCAAGGAACCATCTAGATTTGAAAACATTTAAATCAAATTAACATTTCTTCTTTGATACATATTCGTTTCAGCCAAATTGGATTTATTATGGAAAGGGATTATATTTGACCAGGGATGATACAAGCCACAACACACAGTCAAATGAACCATTTGATGGGCTCCATCCCACTCTGAGTTCCCCAGGCTCACTGGCAAAACAAAATCTTCAGGGCCTTATGAAAGAATTTCAAAGTGGGGTCCAATCTAATTTCTGAAAGGGTGATATTCCAAAGGGAGGGAGCCACCACAAAGTAGGCCCTTCTTCTGGATCCTGCCAGATGTATCTCCTTAGGGGATGGGGCCTGCAACATTTATTTATTTATTTATTTATTTATTTATTTATTTATTTATTTATTTATTTTTCAAATTTATATACCGCCCTACTCCTAAAAGGGACTCAGGGCGGTGAACAGCCAAAATAAAATACAATAACATATAAAAGTTAAAAGTTATTTAAAAGAGATTAAATAATTTGGGCTTAGAAACAAAATTTAAAGCATCCAATTATATAAAACATTTTAAAACCCAATTTAAAAGGGGAGACTTAGGCCAGACCAGCCTGTTGGAATAAAAATGTTTTTAGGGTGTAGCGGAAGGTGCGTAAGTCCTGAAGCCTCTTTATCTCAGGGGGGAGCTCGTTCCAGATGGTGGGTGCCCCCACAGAGAAGGCTTTCCCACTGGGGGCCGCCAGTCGACATTGTTTGGCCGACGGCACCCTGAGGAGCCCCTCTCTATGGGAGCGAACTGGTCGGTGAGAGGCTATTCATGGCAGAAGGCGGTCCTGTAAGTACCCTGGTCCTAAGCCATGGAGCGCTCTGAAGGTGGTAACCAAAAACTTGAAGCGCACCCAGAAGACCACCGGAAGCCAGTGCAGCTCGCGCAGGAGGGGGGTCACATGGGAGCGCCACGTCGCTCCCATCACCACCCGCGCGATCACATTCTGGATCAGTTGGAGCCTCCGGGTGCTCCTCAAGGGGAGCCCCATGTAGAGAGCATTGCAGTAGTCCAGGCATGAGGTGACAAGGGCGTGAGTGACCATGCGTAATGAGTCCCGATCCAGAAAGGCGAATCAAGCAGACCTGATAAAAAATCCTCCCAGCCACGGCCGTCATATGCTCTTCTAAAGACAGCCATGAGTCCAGGAGGATGCCCAAGTTGCTAGCCCCATCCGTGGAGGCCAATGACTCACCCCCAATAGTCAGTGATGGCGCCAGCTGACTATATCGGGACATCGGAAACCACAGCCACTTGGTCTTGGAAGGGTTGAGCCTGAGTCTGTTCCTCCCCATCCAGATCTGTACCGCCTCCAGGCACCGGGACATCACTTCGAGGGCATCATTGGGGTGGTCTGGGGTAGAGATGTATAGCTGGGTGTCATCAGCATACTGGTGGTACTTCACCCCAAAACCACAGATGATCTTGCCCAGCGGCTTCACATAAATGTTGTACAGAAGGGGCGAGAGGACCGATCCTTGTGGCACGCCGCATACAAGGGGCCTCGGGGTCAACCTCTGCCCCTCTGCCAACACAGACTGTGACTGGTCGGAGAGAAAGGAGGAGAACCACCGTAAAATGATGCCCCCCACTCCCAGCCCTTCCAACCGGCGCAGCATGATACCATAGTCGATGGTATCAAAAGCCACTGAGAGGTCTAATAGGACCAGGACAGAGGAACAACCCCTGTCCCGAGCCCTCCAGAGATCATCAACCAATGCGACCAGTGCCATCTCCATGCTGTAGCCGAACCTGAAGCCCAACTGGAACGGATCTAGATAGGTCGATTCATCCAGGTACTGAGGCAGCTGTTGCGCAACCACACTCTCAACAACCTTCACAACAAAGCGAAGGTTGGAGACAGGGCGATAATTTACCAACATTGCCAGGTCCAGGGAAGGCTTCTTGAGGAGGGGCCTCACCACTGGTTCTTTCAAAGCAGCGGGGAAGACACCCTCACTCAAAGAAGCATTTATAATCCCCTGGCTCCAGGGGATTATCCCGGGTGGCCAGCACCAGCCAGGAGGGACACAGGTCCAATAAACATGTGGCCACGCTCAGGCTGCTCAGTATTCTGTCCACGTTTTCCGGAGTCACAAACTCTTCCCATGTAATATTCTCAAGACCTGCCCTGGTCACCTCCCCTGGATCTACCCAATCGGAGTCAGAGTCCAGCTGTTCCCGAATCTGAGCAATTTTGTCATACAGATATTGTACAAAGTCCTCAGCTCTACTCTCCAAAGGGTCCTCCTGTGCTATGTTAACAATATTTTGAAATGTAGTTTCCAAATTATGAAAAAAATGTTCCCTTCCTCAAGTCAGTGTTTCTTTTATAATAACAGCTCTATAAATAAATCTTTTGTATATCTAATTTGCTGCTTAATAATTAAAGACCCCCTTTTCAGATGGATTTGTATTATTAACTGAACATTTTTCTTCAGCCACTTTCTATTTTACTTCTGGGGGGTATAATTACAAAATCCTTTTACCTTTATTTTTCTCTCCATTTTTAAACCATTGGTATGTTTTCTCTGTGAAAATACATTGGTGGTGGATTTGGTTTTTTTAAATATCTCAACTATAATTTAAGTATTTCTCTAAGCAACAGAAGAAGGAATCTTCAGAGTGAGTGTGCTGCAGAGAAATCAGTAGGGTAATTGCATATATTGAAACCAGCAATTGATAATATATTGCCTGAATAAGAGATATTTCATGTGAAGCTCTTTATTTATTAGAAAACAACACACATACAAAGACACAGACATTCTGGATTTCCCTCAATAGTAAAAGATTAAGAAATCTCTAAAGAGCTTTTATATTTTTATTGGCACAAAAACGCACTTAGTAAATCATATTTTGTTCAATTGATAACTTGATAATTCTATATTCAAGAACAAAACAGTATATTGTGAGATTATACACCATTTATTTTTGGGAGAATAATAATTGCTGCAGAAAAAAATCATAAATATATTATTTAGATAAGTGCATACTACTCTTTCAAAGTGCACAACATGGAGACAATCAGTCCGTGAAAGGTAAGATGAATACACAAATAATCTTGTATTAAGTTTGGTTGAACTTTGCTTGTTGAACATTAGTCCTAATTCAGTTCATGATATATTAAAAAGGCTCAACATCAAAACAACAGTTTATATGAATGTGTAATTTTGTGGTATCCATAACTCATAGTCTGGATATTCTCAAAACACATCAGGAATGGTTGCCCTTTCTTGGGGGAGTTTGGGGTAAAGGGGAAAAAGGAAAAAAAAGTATTGACTTCTGACTCCTTTTGGTGCAGTAGAATAAGGCAATAAAATAAAACCTCAACTTTTCTCTTTCCCTTTTCTTCCCCTATTTTATCTTTTTGTAGAAAATACAAAATTTTGTATTTTATGCTTTGATAAACTAATTTTTAAAAAATTCCTAGAAAAAGGAACGGTTGTCCTTTCTATTTTTATTATTAATTTCACTTCTCTTTAAGCTATGATGACATGTATGTATCTTATATCTTTATTATGCTTCAAATCGTTAGAAATTAATTGACTTTATGGTTCAAGCTAATATGTGATATCTAAGATCCATTCCATGCAAAGAATCTCAACCTTCATTGCTTCCTTAGGTTATTTTTCTTCTATTTATGGAGAGCTTGTTAGCTTGTCTTTCAATTCTCAACATAAGCAGCTAGAATCATAATTTTTTAAAAAAAAACATCCTTAGTGACAAAGCATTTTAAATTTCACAACAGGGGGAAAACAATATTTAATAAAAATAATATTAGTATAATGTGAGAGAAAAGAATTCAGAAAAAAAGTTGTTTAATCATACACATCTTCAGCTTATGATGTGGCAGATTTATAAGGAGAAGGACATTCGAATGAACATTAAAACATCTGTCTTTGAAACTAGTTTTAGGATTCAAAGCAGACCTGATTCATTACAATTTTCAAAACTCTGCCAATTTTCTTCCATGCAGCTGATGTGTTATAGCATTGGTGGCAATTACATTGAAATGTGGGTCATTTCAATACTGTTCCTCACTATCTTTACCTAGGGCTGTCTGAGCATACAGCTACAGCTATATTCTTTTCAGACCAATATTCCTAAGAGCTTGTGCAACCAGCCATCCTTATACAGTATTCCTTCACAATAAAATTAATCTGGATATGTTCTCAAATAAGAGCATCTAAAATGCTTTTGCCTGTCACTTGGAACTAAAATATCAATATTGGAAATCTTACCTGGTGGACTGCAGTGACATCCCTAAATGAAATTTTCAGGTTTCTATCTATGCAATTGTGTTGCATCTTAGCTGGCTTCAAGATGGAGATAAGCAGCATAAAAAATCAGGGAGGTGATTATATCTTATCGTTTGTTTATATCTCCTCATACTTTCTGAGAGCACCAGACAAATATGGTTAAGGAATAAACAATAATACATTACAAGCTAAATTTGTTCAGTTATTAAAACTATATTCCTTTCAAAACCCATGTTATCTTTCTAAATAGCACCCAGCTGTTAAGAAACCTTATGGCCAACTCTGACTTTTTGTGCCTTTCTGCAGCTCCTTTCTGTGGCTGGCATATGATCCTGGTAAAAGATGTAATTTGGTGCCACATGTGTTCTAAAAACACAGTTTTCCCTGGCTGTGCAACCCTATTGTGTAGATATGGGGAAAGGGAACAAAATTTCCAAGCAAAAAGATCAAAGTAACAGAGTAATAAGCCATTGTTCATTCAAAATAAAATAAATAACATTTGGAAAACGAAGAAAACAGTATTCATTTTACCAATCATCTAGTTTAGTTCTCAGTGTTCCATGCTGTTGTGTCCATACAAGAAACAGCATCCTTGATCCTTTATAACTTATATTCTGCCTAACTCTATTCTCCACTAGTCAAAGATTTGCAATGTTGTATGTTTGGGAAAGATTGATTGAACACAGAATGTCTTTCTATTTCTGTGGAATTAACAGTAACAGAGTTGGAAGGGACCTTGGAGGTCATCTAGTCCAAACCCCTGCTCACAAAGGAGACCTATACTAGGGATTCGAACTGCCAAACTGCCAACCTTTCTGATTGACATGCTCAGTGTCTTAGCCACTGAGCCACCTAGAATTAAACCAAAAAACTAACACTCACTGATTCATCAGTCTCCCACAAGTTACAATTCCTGCAGTTGTAATCAGCTTATTTTAGGATAACATAACACAATGCCCAGGTTATTAAATGGCTCAGAAACATTTAATGAAAATATTTTCCCCCAAACAAAAATTATGAAATCACAAATGATGAAGACCAAGAGTTTTGTTTCCAGTTTTTGTTCAAGTTATTGTTTAGGGAAAGGGACACCAATATCCTCCAACTCTTGATGATAGAAATGGATATCTTTCCATTTCTATCATTCTCATGAACCATGGACACTGAAATGGAAGAAGAGATATTTAGAGTGCTGCTGGACGTCAATGATGAATGAACTCAACCAAATATGTATGACAGCTACAGTTAAGCCTTACCTTATGATATAAGCGGGTAAAGTGACCTTATTGGTTGTCACCCAGTAGCTTTGTTATAGGTGACACAAACCCTTCTGGACCAGGGAGACCCTGAGATTCACCTACAAGTCTATGTGAAGGAATTTTCAGAGCAGTTGACAAACAAAATCTGTAGGACAAAATTGCTCTTGTTCTACCATGTTTCCCCGAAAATAAGACCCTGTCTTATATTTTTTTGAACCCTGAAATAAGTGCTTGGTCTTATTGCCATGCGCTCAAAAGCCTGATTATTACCAAGGGATGTCTTATTTTGGGAAAAACGGGGTAATATTATTGATTATGGTATCCTTTGGAATTAGCTTTGGGAATTGGGAGTGAGAAGTACTGTATTGTTCTGGTTCTATTTCTTCCGAAGGGCCCAATAGTAGCTGGTGTATATTGGAAGTGAGAGATCCTGCCCTTGGCCACTATGGGGGTTGGGGGGGGGTGAGGGTGGTAAAACAAGGTGTGGTGTTCTTTCCATTTCTTTTTAATATTTGCATGAAACTGCTGAGGGAGATCATCCATGGCCATGGGAGAGGTATAATCAGTATGCTGATATACTTGTACCTTTCCATCCCTGGTGAATTAAATAATGCTGTTGGTGCCTGGGGGGTATTGGGAACTGGATGGGGAACAATAGGCGTTACCTGAGCCCTGGCAAGACTGAGTGGATTTCAGTCATAGGACCCTTTGAATCTGGGAGTTTACCATCTTTGATGCAGGATGGGGTAGCACTGCCTCAAAGAGTCTCAGTACACAATCTGAGGGGCCTTCTGGACTCATGATTTCTGTTTGAGGAACAGGTGTCAGTTGTGGTTAAGATGGCCTCTGTGCAACTTCGTGTTGTGTGCTGTTTGTGGATCGTAAGACTCTGTGGACAATTACAAATCCCCTGGTCACCTCATTGTAATAAGCTTTCCATGGGGCTGCCCTTGAAGAATATCTACATGATTCAGTTGGTGAACAATAGAGTAGAACAGACAGCTGTATGTGCTCCTAGGAGAACACAAGTTACAATATATCTCTGCTTCATGATTTGCATTGGCTACCAGTTTGCTTCAGAATGCAATCAAGGAACTGTTTTTTAACTTTAAAGTCATACATGGCATGGGGCCAGGTTATTTTTGGGATTACTCCCCTGTTACATCTACCTGATTCATCAGATCTGGCAGGAGACACATATTACATGTCCTATCTGTTATAGAGATCCTTCTGACTGGATCTAGAAGATGAGCCTTTTCTGCCACATCACCTGCCCTTTGGTACATCATCCCCATAGGGTGAGATTGGCCTGAATCATACTGGCCATCCAGAAAGCCTTGAAAACATGCTTATTTCCTCAGTCCTGGGAATCTCCTAGCAGATGGGAACTTGCAGGTTGGTTGCATCACATATAAAACTCTCATTTTAATGCTCCTGTCGTTTTGTTCATATGTTTAATTATTTAAGTATTTTAAGTGGTTTTATAATATGTTTTGATTGTTGGTTTTATTTTATACCATAGAAACAATATTTTGCTTCAAAAGCAATTTTCTTGGATTTTCCTTCCTGCAAAGAAGGCATTAAAATGGGTTAAAGATCTCCAGAATTAATGATTGAAGTTTTGTCTAAATATATAATTGTATTCGTGCGGTAAAATCTGATTATTTATAAATATATCCCATGGAAAGGCAGCAGTATCTACTTGACCATTTATGTCTATAATCTTGTGTCTTTAGACTAATTTAACTTGTTCAGGCTTAACAATAAAATAGCATCACTGGAAAATCCTTAGTAGGTCAATTTTGCTTAGATTTCCTTTTCCCAGGAATAATTATTGGCCAGTATTAGGTAGAATAGTCATGTGTAAAATTATTACATGTGTACTGTATATATACAAAGTTAAAGCAACAAAATGGATGTATATGCAGGACCAACCCCTTTTTAAAACAAACATTTCTTTCTTGCTGTCTTTTTGTGCTATTTTAGCACTAATAAAAAAGGATCGGCTAGACTCTAGAAGTTTTAATCTTCATTTTTTAGTATTGGTGCTAAAATAGAATACAGGCTAAAAACTTTATCTGGTACATAACAGCTTGCTGGCCTGACCCCTTTTTTCTCTAACTTCTTTTCCCCATCTTGCAAGCTTTACCTCAAATGATGAAACAGAGCAACTTTGCACTTTCGTTTCTTTGTTTGTAACAAGCCGTCAGCTACCTAGGAAAAGCTGGTTAGCTGACAGAACAAAAATAGTAAATAAAAAAAAATCAGCTGGATTTTGAAACAATAATTGCCTTACAAACTAGGAAAAGTTTAGAAAATTATTGACTTGCAGTTGTTTCATTATCCAACCAGATAACATCATCAGTGAAGCTGTTTGCTTTGGTCCTGGAATATCCTTCAATGTCCCCAGAGATACATATGACACTCAGTCTGCCAGTTTTCTAGAACACTATTTTCTGAACTTCTTGTGTTACTGGCTAATTTAGAATTTGCAGGATATATATAGAAGCAGGAAGACATTCTTGTCTAGTCACTGAAATAATTTAAATTTCAATAGCAAAAAGAAGGTCTAAGAAGCAGTTAGAGAAGAGAGTTGACATCAGCTCAATAATTGTTTGCTGACCTATTCTGGGCAAGGGCAGCTAGATCACCTCCCATTTAGATTACTTCAATGAATTACTGCTATTGCCACATTTGAGGAGTCCTCCCTTCCTTTGCAAACTAACCAGTGAGCTTCTAGAGTTAATCTAGAAGGATGTGTATTACAGTGAAAATAGACAATAGGTGTCATAAATGCAAAAGATTTCTCTCAAATTAGGGGAAAAAATATATCCTGAGACAGATAAATGAAAGTTGACCTCAGCTATTTTTGCCTCAAAAAATATTATTTATTTATTGAAATTATATTTAAATTGTTTACTTACCCATTTTGGTCAGGGGAGCTAGATAGTCAGGACAACTATCATCCCCCATTTGGATTACTGCAAAGCACCATACATGAGGCTGCCCTTGAAAACCATCTGGAAGATGCAACTGGTCTAGAATGTAGTAGCACACACAGTTTTGGGTGTCTTGTGGTTCACCTGAGCTACACCATTGCTGGCTCCAGTTGCAATTAAAGATACTAGTCATCACCTTTAAAGCCCAATATGGCACAAGGTCAAGTTACTCCTGGAACCATGTCTCCCTGGAAGTATCTGCCCATCCTGCAGAGTGGACATGCTCCTAGAACCTTCCATTACATCATCTGAAGGGATCACACAGGTGTATCTTCTCAGCAGACACTTCAGGTCTTTGAAATAGCATCTTGCCTGAGAGCTGAGGTGGCACAGTGGTTAGAGTGCAGTACTGCAGCTACTTCAGCTGACTGCTAGTTCAGCAGATCAGCAGATCAAATCTCACCAGCTCAAGGTTGACTTCCATCCTTCCAAAGTGGGTAAAATGAGGACCCAGATTGTTGGGGGCAATATGCTAATGCTAATGCAATATACTATATGCTAACTTTGTAAACCGCTTAGAGAGGGCTGTAAAGCACTATGAAGCGGTATAGAAGTCTAAATAAAAATAAATAAAATAAATAAAAATATGAGTGATCTCTATCCTTTTAGCCTTCCAGAAGGCCATGAAAACCAGGCTCTTCCCCCAAGTATTAGGCTAGGAAGGGGCTAAGCTGGAAAACTTCTGTGGAAACATTTTGTGTATGGGGAAAGCAATTTTTAATCTTTTTTTATAGATTATTATGAGCTACCTACAATTATTATATGAGATAGACAGCCATATAGATTATGTTAATAAATAAATAAACCCTAAAATCTCAATATGATTGTTTGATAACCACCTTTGACTAAGGTATAGTGGTTGATATATCTCTGAATGTAAGAATGAAAATGTATCAAGCTTCCTATATTTCCATTCCCTTTTCTACAAATCTACACAAATTTTCCTACCATGGCTTCTGTCTTCTTAATGTATTGCTACCCATTCTTGAAAGCAGTGCTCTAAAAGCAGGCGAATGAATGAAATTATTTATAAAAAGATCCAAGAGATTTATGAATGAGAAGTGTCTTAGCAACATGAAAGGTACCGGTAGGTATTGCTTTTAAAATTCATAAAAGAGCCACAAGTTCTGTCATGCTGGAGCTGACCCACAGCTTATTTAGGTTAGGCTTGCCATTACAATAGCTTCTGAATTTCAGAGAAATTGCATTATTTCTTTTTGGCATCAAAGCCAGTAGTAGACAAGGCTTCCCTTCTTTTCTATGTTTCATTAATTGTCTTCTTTATGAAGCTATTAGTATTTTTTTTTTAATCTTGCAATAAGCCTGCAGAAGGGGAACACAAACAATACAGATGTGGGCTGGAATTGCGTGCCTGACATTTTCAAAGTTGTATGGTCTTTCCTTTTCAGCTAATTGTTCTAAAATTAAGAAGATAGAAACATACTTCAATTGCATACTGTTTAAATGCCTGAGATGCTTTCTTTCTTGACATCAGAGCTTTTGATTTCTTTGACTACAATGTTCAAACTTCTTAAAATAAGCTAGATTTAAAGTTTTTCCATATCAAATAATGGAGCCCAAATACTTGCATAGACTACTGGTAATGAATAGCTAATCTGAATTTGCAGAAGAATACTCTCCAAATGTCCTAGGTAACCAGTGGTGGGTTGCTCCCAGTTCGCAAGAACCGGTAGTAAAAAAATTTAATAGTTCAGAGAACCAGTAGTAAGATTGGCTGGTCACACCCCTGAACCGGTTCCCGGCCTAGTCGCTGTTCGCTTACCCTGCCCACTCCCAATCTACTGCTGCCTCCTGAGTCCCAGCTGATGGCTAGAGGGAAAAAAACTGTTTAAACTCTTGCCCCGGGGCTTCAAAGGGCTGCCCTACAGCTGATCAGTGTTAAAAGAAAACAAATGAGTAGATCGATGCCTGCAAAAATAGAAAAAACAGCCCCTTTCAGCTTCAGCATAGGTTAATTAGCACAAGTTGATTAGATCGGCCTCCCGAATCTCAGCTGATTTGCTCTCAGCTGTTTTGCGCAGGGTTCTGCTGCTAGCTGCTGAGTGCTGGAGCAGATTTTTTTCCCCTAGCTATGCTGAAAAAACAAAACTGAAAGTAAAGCATGGTCTTTGCTGCAATGTGACAAAGTGAGGCAGAGAGAGATTTCTTTTTCTTTTTCTTCACCAAAAAAGGTAGGTGCAAAACTGCAGACAATGGGAAATTTAGGGCAAAAGAGAAGAGTTCAAGATTTTAAAACACAAAAGAAAAAAAGCTCTATTTAACTAGGGAATTGTAATAATTGAGATACTATTAATTGTATATTGTGTTGAAAGCAGACATGGTTAAGTTATGGTTTGGAGGAATATATGGGGGAAATTATTTGGTTTATTATTATTGGTAAATATAATTAATTGATTTATAAGAAATTGGATTGTATGGAAATAATTGGAATATTCATGTTCATATTGATTAATATACAAAAAAGATAGTTATACAACTAATTGATTTATATTAAAATGTTGAATTTGTATTAAACAACTATACTATTACATAATTAACCAATGTGAGGATGGATATAAAAATAGATGACAATGGAAAGAATAGAAGGGGAAAATTTAATTTTATTAAGATTAGAGATGAGGATGAAGGGTAATATTGTTTTTTTAAAAAAAGATGAGGAATAAATATGACAAAAAGGAAATATAGAAATTGAAAATTTAATTGAAATGACTAAATACTGTTTAAATTTGTGAACCGGCCAAATACTCTATTCAAAGAAAATACTTTCTTTTTTTAA
Organism: Masticophis lateralis; assembly: GCA_030761175.1. Lineage (NCBI taxonomy): Eukaryota > Metazoa > Chordata > Lepidosauria > Squamata > Colubridae > Masticophis > Masticophis lateralis. The sequence goes on from JAUDYJ010000006.1 coordinate 68,682,336, forward strand.
TTTGATTTATATGCCGCCCTTCTCCGGAGACTCAGGGCGACTTACAGTGCGTTAAGCAATAGCCTTCATACTTTTGTATATTTTATACAAAGTCAGCTTATTGTCCCCACAAACTGGGTCCTCAATTTACCCACCTTAGAAAAGATGGAAGGCTGAGTCGACCTTGAGCCTGGCTAGGATTGAACTCGCAGAAATTGCAGGCAGCTGGATGTTAATTGCTGCCTTTAGTAGGAGACATTAGCCCCCTACGCTACTCAGCCTCAATAAACATTGTATGTTTGTATATGTGTTTCATAATTATTGCTATTTATTCATATTTGTTCTCTTTTATTCTTTAAAGTTTAGCAATTCATTCTTTATCTTAATATCTTTATATTTGTTTGAGATTGGTTTTCTTTCCATTCATCTTTTTTACTGTACAGCATTCTCCTCAAACCTACTACCGCTCTCTTTTCTTTCCTTCTTACTTTCTCTTCCCCCCACTTTTCTTCTCGTCTCTACTTCTTCCTTTTTCCTTCTCCTCCTCTCTTCCTCCCTCTATTACCCTCACTCCTACTCTAATTTCCCTTCCCTTCCTTCCTGCCTTCTCTTCCTTCCCTCTCTCTCCTTCCTTCATCCCTCTCTATTGCTATATCCTTTTGTGCATATGGACTACTCAGAGGGCTGAAAAAGTTATTTTTGACTGGTCCTCACACTTTTGACCAGTCCTCGAACTCACGACTGTACTCACATTTTACGTTTTTGCCCTATCTTGTCACCATGGTGAAGAGAAGCAGTTGTGAAATGAGTGACACGATTGTTAAAAATGGTACAATTGGCATAAATGATGAGCAGTCATAAGTGCGAAGACCGGTCAAAAGTGTGAGGACCTGTCAGAAATCACTTTTTTCAGCCCTCTGGATAGTCCTTTTGTGCATATGGACTAGTCAGAGGGCTGAAAAAGTTATTTTTGACTGGTCCTCGCATTTTTGACCACTCCTCAAACTTATGACTGTCCTCACATTTTATGTTTTTTGCCCTATCTTATCACCATGGTGAAGAGAAGCAGTTGTGAAATGAATGACACGGTTGTTAAGAATGCTGCATGGGCATAAATGTGAGGATGGTCATAAGTGTGAGGACCAGTCAAAAGTGCGAGGACCTGTCAGAAATGACTTTTTTCAGCCCTCTGAGTAGTCCCTATACACATAGCCATGGCCACCCGGTCACATGTCCTCCAAGCCACACCCACAAAATAAGCCACACCCACAGAACCAGTAGTAAAAAAAAATAGAACCCACCCCTGTAGGTAACCACATTTTCACACAGCATTCACTTAGCAATTACAGAAGATCTGCAGTGATCAGATATGTCCCAAATATTTTGAAGATTGATATTACGGATAACAAGTTTTGCCTCCAATTTGTTATGTGCTCCACCCACTATGGAATACTTCAAGAAATATTTCAGACGATGATAAAGAAATGTTGTTGAAATTCTGTCAAACATTCATTAGGTCTGTAATGGAACATGGACTTCAAGCATATTTATCATCTTCAAATATATTCTATAGACAATATCAAAGCAAAGGCTGGAAGCTGATTGTAAACTGTTTGTAAAATTATATACAAAATAATAGGGGATTGGCCTGCATTGCTGAAGAAGTACATGCTGGATCAGTTTTTACGGGTTAGTTAAAGGCAGAATCAGGAAAGTTTATCAATAATATGATACATAATGCAAATTGATAAGTACATATAGTCTCTATGATGCAAGAAAGTGTTTGTTTGTTTGTTTGTTTGTTTTAATTTGTACAACTAAGAGGCCCGGTGGCTCAGAGGCTTAAAGATGCTGCATTTGTCAGCCGTGGAAGGTCAGTTTTCTGCATTCCAGCAGTTCAAGTCCTTGCACTGCATGATGGAGTTAGCTCCAGTAACTCACCTGACCTTCTGTCAATCTAGCAGTTTGAAAGCATGCAAATGTAAGTAAATAAATAGGTAACACTTCTGTGGGACTAATAGCAGAAGAAAGAAACCAAGTGGCACCAGATTTGCCCCCAAAATAGCAATTTTAGGCAAACAAATTACTACTCTGTATTAACAATGTAGACTCCTGGTTTTCATGTGCCAATGCCATATGCTAAATGAACAAACAAACAAACAAACAAACAAACAAACAAATAGAATAGCTATCATCTCAACAAGTGTCTCTGAGAACCAAATACAACAACAGTACTAAAATTAAAAATATAAATGAGCCAAGGAAAGAACCACTCACAATATCACTTACACAGCCAGAAGATGGGTCCTTTATTTCTCTCATACTTCACTGATTCCCCCTGTCTCCTGCCCCAGCCAGGTTCTATAAGTCATGCCAGACCTCATGCCCAGTGCTGACCTAGTATTCAGCAGTAGCAGCCAATAAACCAGGTTTTTGAAGATCTGCCAACCAGGGCCCAGGAATTAAAATAAGGGGCTGAAACACACCACAGAAACAATATACCTGGAGCACAGTTCTCAAGAGTGGCCCATTCTACTTCCATGCCCAAATTGGTCCATGTCAAAGTCCAGCCTCCATCCATCTCATTGTTTCTTCCACCATTCATAACATTCTAAAATCTTCCAAACCCCCATCCTCCCAAGTCACTTTCAGTGAAATGGGTAGCTATGTAAATTTGATTATAAATAAATAGATGTATCCAAAATAATAGGGAGATAAAGAATATTCTTGTTCTACCGTATAGAATCTAAAATCGAGGCCTTTCTATCTGATCTTTGAAGTCAGTGTGCCATTTATACTGATGGTTCAAGGAAACCAACATTTGGGAGAGCAAGTGCTGTTTTATATTCCTGCTTTTACAGTTGGTAAGAGTTTTCATTTGTCAGATTGATTTCAGTTATATCAACTGTCTTAATAGCAGTGTTCTTAGCTTTGGACTGGATTAGGAATATCCAAACAGAAAGAATTGCAATATTTTCTCATTCTTTGTCAGGGTTGATGCCTGTCTATAATGAGGAGAGAGAAATAAAATGATCTGGTGAATGAAATTTGGTTTCTGATCACAGAATTGCAGATAGTGGCTTTTTCAATTTACCTCTGTTGGATCCTAGCCCACATGGGTATTTTTGGAATGAAAAGGTAGTTCATGCAGCTAAGGAGGGTTTATATCATGCTGTTGTAGATATTCCTTTGCTTTTATCTCCTTTGGAGATCAAATGCAGGCTTAAATAAGAAATTAGAGATGAATGGCAGAGACAGTGGGACTTGCAACATACTGGGAAGAGAATGTACTCTTTCAGTCTTGTTTTGACTGATTTTCTGGGTTTGGTTGCCTGGTTAGTCTTTTCTGAGTCTTATTGGGCATTGTGTATTAAGAAGAATTTTTTTCAATATTGGAAAGAATGCAACAGGACTTACGATTTTGTAATTAATTAGACTGGTATGTTTTTTCAGTGAATAATGATACTATAGCCTGTGCTGGCTGCTTCACCTTTATCTCAGAACAGAAAATTAACAAGTCAACAAAGATTACAATTGTTTGTTGTAAACAATTCCAGTGAAAAGTTTTCCATTAGAACAGCAGGTACATTAGGGACTGATATTGAAATAGCTGCTTGGATTTTCAACATGTATTCCCTGCTGCTTTTCCATCCCAGCCTCTTTGTTCTGAGATTCCTATAGCACCATCAAATGGTAATTTTTTTATTTTTTTATTTTATTAGATTTAGTCCTACTCCTGAAGGACTCAGGGCGGTGAACAGCCAGAGAGATAAAACACACAAATTACAAAATTTAAAAGACAATATAAAACTCATTAAATAATTTGGCCCAGAACAATTTAAAACACCTCTAATGTTTTAAAACCAATTTTAAAAGTTACAGTTAAAAGGGAAGTTAGGCCAGGCCAGCCTGTTGAAATAAATAGGTCTTGAGGGCACGATGGAAGGTGCGTAAATCCGGGATCCTCCGTATCTCTGGGGGGGAGCTCATTCCAGATAGCAGGTGCCCCCACAGAGAAGGCTTTCCCACTGGGGGCCGCCAGTCGATATTGTTTGGCCGACGACCCTGAGGAGCCCCTCTCTATGTGAGCGTACTGGCCGGAGAGAGGCTACTGGTGGCAGAAGGCAGTCCTGTAAGAGGTAGGACTATCTAGCAGTCCATCTTTCACTTTCTGCTGTCTGATTATAAATACAATTCTACAGTTGGCTTAGAGCAGGGCTCCACAACCTTGGGTCGTGATCCACTAGTGGGCCGCAGCCCATTTGGAACAGGGCCATGCAAGCGGTGTTCACACCCAAAGCTCTACTTGCATGAGCAACGGGCGCTTGTGCACACTCACGTAGCTCCGTTTGTGTGAGCCATCCCCTCCCCTCCCCCAGCCACCAAGGCATAAAGGGTACCACTGGCTTAGAGTTCAAAAATGTGTAATATTTTAATTTAGTTTTGTTTAAAATGTCTATATTTTATTTATTTAAGAATTATTCCCCAAATATTAATATATCTATAAGATCTTTATATAATTACAAAATGGAGAAGAAATAGAAAAAGATGAGAAATAGTACCTTTGTTTATTTTCCAAAGAATGAAGGAGAGGTGGTCTGGATCAGGGGCGGGTTCTAAATTTTTTTACTACTGGTTCTGTGGGTGTGGCTTGGATGTCATGTGACTGGGTGGGTGTGGCTAGCCATGGCTATGTGTATAGGCACTACTCAGAGGGCTGAAAAAAGTCATTTCTGACAGGTCCTGGCACTTTTGACTGGTCCTCACACTTATGACCATCCTCACATTTATGCCCATGCAGCATTCTTAACAACCATGTCACTCATTTCACAACTGCTTCTCTTCACCATGGTTATAAGATAGGGCGAAAAATGTAAAATGTGAGGACAGTCATAAGTTTGAGGACTGGTCAAAAGTGCGAGGATCAGTCAAAAGTAACTTTTTTAGCCGTCTATGTAGTCCATATGCACAAAAGGATTCAATTATTTCTTCAAAGTGCTGATGATTGCACCCTGGCTGGAAGAACTCCAACAGGGGAGTATTTCCTCCCAACAGCGGTGTAAAAAGCTTTAAACAACCCTGCCCCTTTAGAAAGTCAAGCAAAAAATGGCCTCCAGAACCAGAAATGACAATAAGTCTAGGCATACTGCCGGAGAGGCAGTTTCTGTAATAAAGATTAGGCTAGGAAACAACACCAAAGTAAAGTGGAAAAAAACAAAAAGAGATTTCTTTTAACAACCGGTTCTCCAAACTGCTTAACTACTTAACTACTTAACAACTGGTTCTACCGAAGTAGAATCCCACTACTGGGTCTACCCATTTATTTCTACTCATTTGTTTTCTTTTAACACTGATCAATTGTAGGGCGGCCCTTTGAAGTCTCCTGGCAAGAGTTTAAACAGTTTTTTTCCCTCTAGCCATCAGCTGGGACTCAGGAGGCAGCAATAGATTGGGGGTGGGACAAAATAAAAGGTAAGAATAACCCGGGGGGTGGGGCTGAACCAGTTTGGTGACATCATATTGTCACCGCTACTGGCTCGGCCGAACCGGGCCGAACCGGGAGAAACCCATCATTGGTCTGGATATGACCAATCTGTATACAGTAGGACAATCTGAATATTGTCCAAAGCTCTAAAGCCAATCAAGAATACAGCAATGACTTAATAGTAAGGAAATAGTAAGGAAAATTATTGGTTTGCTTTACAATCTGTTTAAATAGTAAAGTAGGATGGGAAGTAACAAGATGTCACTTCTGAAATTGTGCAACCTGAATTGGTGCTAGCAATTTTTGGTGCACATGATCAGTTTGAAACTATATCACTAGTCCACACTAAAAGATCAGTTCCCAGTATTAGATATGTGATATAGGGAATATCTGTGTTCTCTGAAATAACCAGCCATATTGAATAGCAACTATCGATGAAGAGGTTTAGAGCAGGGAAATAAACTTTTTGTTCCCTTAGGCTACTTATAGCTGAGAAGATATATAGGATTGTTCTATTAACAATGTTCTTTAAACAAAATTGCTTATGTCTAATTAACTTCTGATTATGGGAACAAATGAAATCATTAATATTATTATAGATTTATATTGATAGCATTTTTTAAAATTCCATGTATCTATTGTTCTTCACTGAGTGAAAAGGTCTTCGCTCTTAATTTGCTGTTGAAAAAATTAAAAGGACTATAGTGAACAATAAAATATATGTTGACAGTGAAAGAGACTTTCCTATATTTGTTATCTTCCTTTAATTTCTGGAAAAGTTTTTTTTGCCTTTTGAATTTAATACAAAGTGGTTGAAAATTGAAGTTTCTTTATTATGTAATTTTATGTGGAGACATAATACTAATTAAATTTTTTAACAAATAATTTAATTTGTTTAAATTAATAATTTAAGGTAAAATAATTCTGAAGATTATAAATCAATATTTTCAAAATGGTTATGGTCATCAACATATGACTTTTGATCACTTAAGGCCAGATACAGCATGTTGTTATAACAGTGCCTTCGGTAGTATTTTTTATTTTTTTACTCATTTCTAGCTAGAGAACACTTCTGGGATTGCTGTAGAATTGAGCCTTCTTAATTAATTTGATAAACATTAATTTTCTAGCCTTTGGTAATTATGAAATTAGCATAGCACTGGCACTGTTTTCATCAAATTTGAAAATGTTTCAGACAGGCGTATTCCACACAGAGATAGTTTAAGAATATTATGACTGTAGCATTCTGATCCAGAGCATTAAACATATTAAAATACACAATGGATAAAAAGCTCCTGCTTTCATCTTAGGGAATGTTAAATCTCATTCAAAAAATTAAACTGCCATCTCCATCAAATTAGGGAAAATACTTACAAGTATAGGAATGTAAAAGAAATTGATCATTAATATATGCAAGTAATTTGCTCCATCTTAATGAACATCAAAAACATTATCATGGCTGTGGATGGCAGCAATGAACAAAATGTCATCATTCTCAGTTGAAAACTTTGCTGAGGGAACTTGCATACAAAATCAGAATATATTCGTGAAATTTTCCTGGGAAAATATATTAAAATTATTTGTGCTTCAATAATTGTTCAGTTATGAAAAATTCCATGTAGGGACCATACATTAAGTAGCTGTTTACAAAGAGGGAGAGAATTAGTGACCATTATATAAATTTCTAGAAAATATACATTTTTGAAATGAATTTTGGACATACATTTTTACAGTATAGAATAGGGGTGTCAAACTCAAGGCCTGAGGGCCAGATCCGGCCCATAGAGTTCTTAGATCTGGCCCACAGGCTCACTCTGGAAACAGTAAAGGACCAGCCTGTGGTGCTTCTGCCAGCAAAACCAGAGCTCGGGAGAGCTGTGTGCGGCCTCTCGAGCTCCGTTTTCACTGGCAGAGGGTTGCAGGAGGCCGTGGCAGTCAAAAACGGAGCTCAGGAACCTGTTTTCACTGGCAGAGCACTCAGACCACCAGAGGCGCCCCCAACACGAGTGATGTCAAGCTGGCCACATTCACACTGGCCATCCCCAACCTCAGCCCCTGGAGGTCAAACACAACCCTGATGAGGCCCTCAATGAAATCAGGTTTGACATTCCGGTATAGAAAATGCCTATGCAGTAGTAATTCCAAATCCATTGAAGCCTTTCACTCAAAAGAATACCAGAATAAAATAGTATATGGATGCACAGCACTGACATGGACCTGATTTTAATAACAGTTTTTTGTTTTCATCATGAGAGAAAGAGATTGCTTTGAGGAGCAGAATTTGCTCAGGAAAGCATCTTGGGAGGAAATATGAACTTCACATGGACAGAGATCAATGCACTGCCATTTTCTAGCCCTCGGGAGATGAACTAGTCCTCAAACTTATTGGGTCTTCCAACAACTGCCTTTAAAAAATAGAAACGTCATTGGTTTTCAAAAAAGATACAAAATTAAATGATTAAAAAACCCTTTTATATTTAAAATAAGCAAGAGAAAATCACATAGACAATAAAATCACAAATACATGTACAACGATGTGGAATAATGCTGAATAAAAAATATCTGCTTATACATTCTTGATCATTCAGGCAAAACCATGGACCAGAAAATGTTTCAAGGCCAAAACGTTCTACTTCAGATAGGATTGGAATTTATTTGCTTTTCAGATTATTGTTCTAAAAATTAAGAAGATAAAAGCATATTGCAATTGCCCAAAATTGTTCCCAACATTGCAATATATTGTTCAGGTATCAAAACTTTTAGTTCCCTTAAATGTAATATTCAAAGCTCATAATCCTCATCAGATAATTGATTAACGCCTTGTTCAGACTATAGAAATAGATAGATAATTAGAATCATATCTATCTGCATAAGAGAATATTCTTATTCAACATTTTCTAGAAAACCACTACCTTGAAGATCAGGCAAACTATAGTACTAAACTTGGAAACTAAAATTTCAGGAGTTTAACTTAGATATACCTTTTCAGTTAGCTTGAGCTGTTAATCTCTTAAAAAATTATTATAGTTTGGAACTGATCCCTAATATCTAGAAGGGTTTATGAAAAGCCTAGCTATTTCACAATAATTTGAATCATTGAAGATTTTTTTTTTTTTAAACCCAGTCCTTGATTATAGTTGAGCAAATATGACCTTTGGTATAACTATGTTATATGCCTGTAAAACCATTATCTTTATATGGGAGAAACGTACAGATATACAGATATAAATTAATTTTATAAATTAATCTTATTTATTAAATAAATATTTATTTTATTTTATTAATTTATTTTTATTTAAGAAATAAGCAACTTACCATTATCTATATAAATGCAGCTCTGTGTGACTGTCCATGCTATTATGTAATATCTAAGAGCAGAAAGAATTATAACTCTTTAATGAAGAAAAAGAAGCACTTCAAAGCAAAAAGTACAAATTGATTTTTGAACCTAAAAAATGATACATAGTAGGAAGATCCTGAATTTTTTAAAATCTGTTTTTTTGGGGGGTGGGGGGATGTAGTAAGTAAAGGGTTTTATTATTGCTATTATTACTACCATTACTATTACCTTTCTCACTTTCCTTGTTAGCAAAGAGGGATTTGATTTAGAAAATGATGCAGCTGGCTGAATACTGGGTCTATGACACCAAAAAGCTAATTCCAGCCCATATTTTCTGATGATTTCTAAACAAGTTTATTTCACCTTGCTTGATTGTATTGTGGTATTAGTATTCAGGCCATGTTAGAAGGAAGCAGAAAGGGCAGTGTTAGAGGTTTCATTGTACTTGTTTGGGAATTGAAGCATAAGCTGACATTGTGTAGTAGAGCAGGAAAATGCAAGCAACACAGTCATAAGTCAACATTTTTGTAGCTCTACCAATTGAGATAGTTGCTAAATGATGCTTTTCTGCTCAGTATTGTTCCTGATTTTCATGTGATGCTCCCAAGATACATTTATTTGATAATGCTTTACATTTCTGCCAAATATCCTGTGAAGTAGCCAGTGTCTGACCTCTATGCATCCAAAACCTGCATTTCCCTAAATCCCTTAACTTCTTGAAGAATTTTCATAGACAGCAGTTATCTATTTATATAGTCTGACCTTAGGGCAAACAGCATCTTAATATAGTGATTTCAACTGGGAAACTAAGATTGGGATGGGGATTATTAGAAATGCCTTCTGCCCTGTGGCTGTCATTTAAGGGAGAGTTTTAATAACAGTTATCCTTCTACTTCATCTAGTTGTCACCTTAAATCGTAAGGCATGCTGTACCCTTAAGCTGCTTCTGTCCTAGGCTCATGCTGACTTGTTTCTAAGCAGTCTAAAAAATCTCCTGTCTATGAGTCAATTTGGCAACAGCTTGTATAGTATTTGGTCCAAACTACATGTTATCACATCTGTCCATTGAGCAATTTCTATTTTGCTGTGACCTTGCATCTTTTCTATTCCAGAAAAACAAGACAGTACCAGTTGTTTCCTTCCTTTGGATAGATTATGTTGCATCTACACACATAAACACAGATAAACACAGAGGGAGATGTGAATGCAAATACATACACACACATGTATATGAATACATATATGCACATGCACTAAGTTAAACTGAATTTATGTAGAAAACATAAAAAGCACATGCATGCAGGTACAGCATTTCAGTTTTTTACTGGCCTCTGGTCTCTAATACCTTTTAAGCTCTTTTTACTGGGAATGATGGTATGTAGCCCAATAGAAAGTTGTGTTAAATTAATGTTTTTTCTTCCCTGAGTTATCTACTTTCCTCCATGTTTTCTTTTCTTTAATAAATGCAGACCAAAATATTAAGACCAAAACAAAAACAAAAAGTATGGTGACAAGCAGGAAAAGAATGATTTCAGGGAAAGAAAAAAAATAACTAAAACATTCCTACTCATTTCTACCAGCTTTCAAGCCAGCAAACTATTATTTACAAAACATGTATAACTATGATTATACCATTCCAGGTAAAGGTAGCTTTAGAAGACATTAAAGACAGTGATAACCATGCTATCAGTTATTGGGGGGGGGGGATAATGGTGGTTCAGCATCTGCAAAGACCCTGCAAAGTTGCAATGTGTTGCTGAAATTAGTCCCTAAGAAAAAAAAATTCAGTAGTTCTTGAAGTGATAATAATGGGGAAAATAGCATTTCAATGTCACAAAAAGAAAATAAGCTTGAACATTGTACTATGATAAAATGAGGTGAATTCAGAGCAATGTCTGTTCCTATTCTCTAAAACTGCTTCCTGGCCTGTTCTGGAAAGATTCAGATTTAGAAAATATTATGAAAATATTGCTAGATCTTTTGGCCATCTAAACCCATAGGGTTAATAAAGGAGGAGGTAGTGGAAACAATGAAATATTGTAGGCTTATAGAAAACTGTGGTGGCACAGTGGTTAGACTGCACTGTCAGTATTGCAGGCTGACCCTGCTCACTATCAGGAGTTTGATCCTGACGGGCTCAAGGTTGATCCATCCTTCCAAAGTCAGTAAAATGAGGACCCAGATTGTTGAGGGCAATATGCTGACTCTGTAAAATGTCTGTATTTCCACAGTAGGCATACTTTCTTTCCTTCTTTATAAGCAGCATTCACTTTTTCTTTCCTTTTCCCTTTCTCTGTCTCTCTTGCTGACTATCCCTTTCTCTCTTCCACCTTTAGAATAAAAAGGCATTTGTCCTTTAGAAGAAGCTGTGGATGTGTTTGTGTTTGGCTTCCTGTTTTGCACAAGAAATTTTAGGGAGGTTTGAAAAGAAACTAGAGAGAAAATACCCATATACAGGATGCCCAGATGACATTTTGCTCATGAGTACTGTGCCTTGATGGCATCCTAGTTTAAATTAAAGAAAAATACCTCATAATCAAGAAAGTCTTACCATGCCATAGATTTTTACACACGAAATGTACCATGTCAGGTTCTGGAGAACCAGTAGCTGAAATTTTGAGTAGTTGGAGAACCGGCAAATACCACCTCTGGCTGGCCACAGAGTGGGGTGGGAATGGAGATTTTGCAATATCCTTCCCCCAGGAGTGGGGTAGGAATAAGGATTTTGCAGTATCCTTCCCCTGCCACGCCTACCAAGCCATGCCCACCAAGCCACACCACTCCCATCAAGCCATGCCCACAGAACCAGTAGTAAAAAAAATTTGTATTCCACCACTGATGCATACCATAAAGTCTATTTATAGTCATCATGGCTGAAAAATGATATTAACCTAATAATGGTTTTGAGAAGTTTTCTTTTTTATTTCTGATATCAAGGGAGGTTAATTCTACCTGTGTCAAAGACTGTTTTTACAGTAGTACCAAAATAATATGTTTATTTATTTTCTTAATATAAAACTTTTCTTTAGGTGTAAGCAAGAAACAATTATTCGTAATCTTGTCTCACTTCTTTTACATGTCTATTCTTTAAATTAAATCTTTCTTTTCCTGAAATAGAACTATCAAATACAAAGCTACAGCTATTGTACTACACCAAATAAAGCCTCTGTGAATGAGCAGAAATGTCTAATTATAGCTTTATTTCTTAATCATCTCTCTGATTAAACCAGAAACAAAAGAAGGGATTGGTTGGTTTGGGGTTATTTTTTCAAATAATTTTGCATCAAAATTCAGAACACTTCTCAAACTTATTGTTTGATATTTCCTTCATTGTCTCCAGTGAATTGAGGCTATTTTTAACATGATCCTAGTATATTTAGTTTTTAAAAAAGTAGAAATGACAGTTTAAGAAGTACAATAAAACTTCCAGCATGATAGTCTTTTTTTGGACTCCAAACTTCTAATGCTATGCTTTTTCTGCAATTTCAAAGTCTGCACTGGCAGAGATAGGTGGATGTCTCATCATTTCAGTGACATCAGAAACACCAATGTATGCAAATGTTTCTTTAAGGTGCTTCATCTCAAAAGTCTGTTATGAAGTCTAGAGTCATTGATAAAATACATATATTTTTGTTTAATACCACAGTTTAAATCAAGGGTTCCTTTTTTCTTGCACAACATTATAATTCACAACTATTGTTGACTGAAACAAGGACATTTTTCCCCAAGTCTTCCACTACATCTCTGGTGCCATCAAATTGCTGTTGATTATATAATAAACTACTCTGTCTAATATAAAATATGTTGCTTGCTACTGGCATTAATCTTAAAACCAGATCCCTATTGATGAAGTAGCTTATAAATTCCAATCAATATTGGGAATTAACTTGACACTGCCTCTGCTTTCTACTTTCCCAATCCTCCTATGGGACTTCTGTGAACATTGAGTCTCCATGGGCAACACACCATTGGTGGGCTCTTCTTGCAGTTTCTCTCATTAGAGACTTTTTCCATCCAGCAGTTTTACCATCAAAGACTGAAAGTGAGGAAGAATATGAATGAGCCAGGCAGAGGTGACTCCTGGTTCTTTTCATTTTCTTGCTTTTGGCTAATTGGATGAACAACAAGTGAACAGTCAATGAAGCTGAAGAATAGCACCAGCAGCAATGAAAAAAGATTATTATTATTATTATTATTATTATTATTATTATTATTATTATTATTATTATTATTGGTTAATCTGTAGTGAGATTCACAGTCTTTGAGGCTGGTTAATAGCTCATATTAATAATTAATTATATTATATTATTATTATTATCATCATCATCATATATTTTATTCATTAAACATGAAACTCAGTCAACTGAACATTTAAAAATGTGTCACAAATATGATTGAATGATGCTAAAGGTTGATATGGGTTGCTATCAGCATTCTAGGTATCAACCAAGTAGCTTCTTAAATTATATGGTGTTCCGAGTAGTGCAGTTTCTGCAGTTCCACTGGTGTTATTGCAGGAAGCTGCAATTTCTTGATGTGTTTTGTAAAATTCTTGGTCATGGTACCAAGTGTCCTGATGACATTGGGTGTCACTGTTACATGTTTCATCCATAGCCGTGTAGTTTTGATGGCCAGGTCGTGATATTTTGTGATTTTTTTCCAGTAAATATTGTTGTTGTTGTTGTTGTTGTTGTTGTTGTTGTTACATTTATTGTGAAATAAAGATGCCTACAGATATCAGATACATCCAAAACAAGCATGAAACATGGTAGGTACCAAACCATAACAACATTTGACTTTTGTCCTTTCAGCCTGTGACCCCCTCACATTTGGATCTATTCAACTCTTTTATTCCTACCCCTTTCCTCAGCCATTTTGCCAGCAGACCCCCTTCCAATCCAGTTGTGCACTCCTCAACTACTTTTTGCATTCGGCATTATAAGAATAATAATTTACTGCAATTATATGTCACCTGATTCCCAGCAACTCTTGGCAACTTACAAATTGTTAAAAACACTTAAAAATAAAGAACAATATAAAAAAAGGAACATAAAAGAAAGGAACAAAGATGGCAGAGAAAACAAACTTGGATGGGAGGGAGGGAGGGAGGGAGGGAGGGAGGGAGGAAGGAAGGAAGGAAGGAAGGAAGGAGGGAAGGAAGGAAGGAAAAGGGCATGAGTTATTCTCAATAGAGGCCATAGGTGGGGGCTGTTCAAATCTCATGTGGGACCTTATTCCAGAGGGCAAGTGCAGCTACAGATAAAGCACATTTCTGCAGTTCCAATAGATAGGATTGTCTAATGATGTATATGAGTGTGTTACCTTGCTGACATTCAGCCTCTGCTCTTTTCCCTTGTCTCTAGGGCATAGTAAGGAAGCCTCTATTTTTATGGTCTGAGAAACTCCATTATGTCTTGGAGTAGAGTCACTGTTTTTTGCTAGTTTCTAGAGAAAAATTCTGAGATGAGGAAATATTTGCTTTGATTGTGAGGAGGTAAGGTAAATTAAAGCATATAAAACTCAACCAGCTATTATCAATGTTCAAGCAACAGCTAAAAATGGTATCTTTCATACAAAACAAATTATCTTGACCAATCAGAAGGCTATCTGATAAAAGCAACAAACAAACCACTGACCTTAACTATAGAACAATTTCCATAAGCAAAGAACATCTTATTTCCACTCGACACTAGCATCTTGATAAAGCACAACAGTCATTTGGCAGAGCAGACATGACTTTAAACACAACTTTTAATGAGAAGTTAGAAAACTGTTGGGAAAAAATTACTTGGGGATTTATTGCATTGCATACCAACACCTTCATGGATGGTTGGACTTGCTCTTAGGTCTATTCAATGGATGACTCATCATTTATTAGTAATCCACTGATGAATCATGTCTCTGTTTCTATTGTCTTGTTGCTATTGATAAGGGAACTGGACCAGTTTTAGCATTGTATCTGATGCTAAAAAATGCAAGGAAGTTTCAGATTCAGTTCCTATCTTCTACAAAGAGGTCTGGGAAGACTCTTGTGTTAGTTTCTGGGAAGACACAGCTAATAAATGTAGATAATACTAAAAGACATTGGGTTTCTGATATGGAATAATTCAATACCCACAATCCTCCTCTATAAAATAAATATGGCTATGTATTACAAACAATAAGAAAGAAAAAGATGTAAAGAACTGATTCAATGTAGCATGTAATGTTGACTTTATGTGCAATAAAACTTCAAGTTCCCCCTTTAATTTATTGAATGCAGCCATTTAATATGAACATCTTGCTTTAAAAGGCCCAATTATAGACCATTATTACACAATAATTGGGAAGCATATTTTAGTTATCCCTCCTAGGAACTCTACCTTGTCAAGGGGCTTGCATGCTCTAGTGATCCTAAGTGCTATGCTGAATAGGTGCAACCATATCAGAAAGATCTTAGGTGAAGGGCCAGACAAAATTTGCTCCATAACCCATTCAAACATGGTGAATACGAAAAAAAATGAAATTTATGCTGGCTGAACCATTGCCCAGATTAACAAGGGTTCCGTTGGATTCTATGGCCTCTGGGCATTCTATGCAAAGTGAGTTACAGGGCTCAGTTCCCGCTGCTAGGCAACCAGGGCATGGAGTTGACAAGCTACTGGAAGAAAAACCCAAAAAGTGAAAAATCTTGACCAAAGAAAAGATGAACCAACCTGTTCATGGCTTGGATAGACTATAAGAAAGCGTTTGATTCAGTTTCCCATAGCTGGATCAAGGAATGCCTGGAAATCTTTGGCATTAGCAGCAACATACAAAAATTCACGGAATCTTCAATGAACTTCTGGAAAATGAAACTTATGGCTAATGAAGAAGAACTGGGTGAAGTTGAAATTAAACGAGGCATTTTCCAGGGTGATTCCCTTTCACCCCTACTTTTTATACTCTCAATGCTACCACTGACAATCATTTTGAAGAAGATGAACTGTGGATACAAACTTGCAAGGAAAGGACTGAAAATCTGGATGATTTAAAGCTGTTTGGTAAAACAAATCTGAACTGAATTTATTAATTGAAAACACAAAAGAATTCAGCCAAGACATTGGTATGCAGTTTGGAATTGACAAATATGCAACAATAGCAACCAAAGCAGGCAAGATCATAGAAGCGGATGGAATAGAACTAGAGAATGAAGAAACAATAAAGGCAGTAAAATCAGAAGGCTACAGGTACTTGGGAATTTTAGAAGCCTCTGACTTAATGCATAATGAAGTCAAGGAATTAACTTCAGCCAAGTACATTCGGCGAATTCGTAAGATATTAATGTCCAAATTGAGTTGAGGAAACATCATAAAAGCCATAAATACCTGAGCTATACCTGTGATTCAATACTCTGCAGGAATAATTGACTGGACCCAGATGGAGTTAGACAATTTGGACAGAAAAACAAAGAAGCTTATGACGATGAATCATGCCTTGCACCCTAAAAGTGATGACCGATTATATTTACCAAGAGCAGAGGGTGGTCGAGGACTCCTACAAGACTGTGGAAGAAGAAAAACACAGCTTGAATGATTATATCCAGAAAAGTGAAGAACCAATGATTAAGGAAAGGAAGCCTTTTAAAGACAACTAAAACAAAAGCAGAATATAAGAAAGAAATAATTGAGCAGAGATCTGAAAATTGGAAAAGCAAAGTTCTGCATGGCTAATACTTGAAAAATATTGAAGGCAAAGCTGACCAGAAACTAATTTGGAACTGGTTAAGATCAGGAGTACTGAAAAAAGAAACAGAAATTTGGCAGCTCAAGAACAAGTCCTAGCCACAAATTCCATGAAGGCAAAAATTCAACATGTTACCACCAACAGCAAATGCCGCCTCTGCAATGAGAAAGATGAGACAGTTGACCACCTGATCAGTGGGTGCAGCAAAATTTCACAATCTGACTACTTACAATGCCATGACCGCGTTGGTAAGATCATTCACTGGAAATTGTGCCAGAAGTTTGGATTTGAGTACAGCAAAAACCACTGGGAACATCAGTTTGAGAAAGTTTTAGAGAATGAGAAACTCAAGATCTTGTGGGACTATAGGATTCAGATTGACAGGCACTTGATCCACAACACACCTGACATAACAATAGTTGAAAAGAAAGAAGGAGGAGCCTGAGTAGCGAAGGAGGAGCCTGAGTAGCGTAGGAGGAGCCTGAGTAGCGTAGGGGTCTAATGCCTCCTACTAAAGGCAGCAATTAACATCCAGCTGCCTGTAATTCTGTGAGTTCAATCCTAGCCAGGCTCAAGGTCGACTCAGCCTTCCATCCTTTCTAAGGTGGGTAAATTGAGAACCCAGTTTGTGGGGGCAATAAGCTGACTTTGTATAAATATATACAAAAGTATGAAGGCTGTTGCTTAATGCATTGTAAGCCGCCCTGAGTCTCTGGAGAAGGGCGGCATATAAATCAAATTTTTTAAAAAAGTATGGTTAATTGACATTGCAATACTTGGTGATGCACGGATTGAAGATAAGCAGCAAGAAAAAATCACAAAGTACCGGGACTTGCAAATTGAAGTTGAGCAACTGTGGAAAAAGAAATTGTGTATTGTCCCAATTGTAATTGGAGCCCTTGGAGCAATACCCAAAGGGCTATCCCACTATTTAGAAATTCTAAATTTACCGGACTTGAACATTTTGACTCTACAAAAAACCACCTTACTCGGAACAGCTTACATCCTCCGACGATACCTTAACAGTTCCTAGGTCCTTGGTTTGGACTTGAGCTGCTGAGCTATTAACCAGCCTCGAAGGATGTGAATCTCACAAAAGATTTAATTGTTGTTGTTGTTGTTGTTGTTAGTAAAAGTAAAAGCATTAGCAAAGGATGATGGTTACAAATACCTAGGCATATTGGAAGCAGATAACATCTTGAAAAAATCATATTGGAAAAATCGAAGGGTCAACGCAAAAGGAATACATCAGGTCTGCAAAATATTAAAATCAAAGCTGAATTCTGGAAACATAATTAAAGCCATTAATACATGGGCAGCTCCAGTGATATGCTACTCAGTTGGAATCATCAACTGGACTTTGGCTGAACTGGAAAACCTGGACCAGAAAAAGCACAAGCTTTTGAATATGTACCATGCTTTACATTCACGAAGTGACATCAACAGGTTGTACCTGCCAAGAAAAATAGGGGACAGAGGACTATTGCAAATTCATCAAACTATAGAAGAAAAAGAATAAAGTTTGAATGATTATGTGAACCAAAGTACAAAAATATTGCTGCAGGCTGTGAAAACAGAGAATATTATAAAAACAACAGAAACAAAGGCAGAATATAAGGGAAAACAGCTGGATGACAGATTAAATAGATGGAAAACCAAAGCTTTGCATGGACAGCACTTGAAAAACATTGAAAGAAAATGTGATGACAACTTGACATGGGCATGGCTTAAGATGGGAACCATCAAGAAAGAAACAGAAGGTTTAATACTCACTGCTCAAGAACAAGCACTACAAACTAATGCCATGAAAGCAAAGATACAAAAATCCACTGACAATCCAAACTGCTGACTTTGCAGCAACAAAATCAAAACTGTTTCACATTTAATATGTGAATGCAGCAAAATTGCGCAAACTGATTAGAAAGGTAGACACAACTGAATTGCTAAATTAATCCATTGGTTATTATGTAAAAAATACGACTTACCTGTATCCAAAAAGTCATGGGAACATAAAGTGGAAAAAGTTATAGAAAATGATAAGGTGAAGATCTTGTGGGACTTTCGAATACAGACGGATCATCACTGATAGTGACCCTTTAATTCATTGTTGAATGCAATTATAGCTCTGGGATAAAAACTATTCAGAAAACATGTGGTCTGAGTTTTAATTGTTCTGTATCTTCTTCCAGAAAGCAACAGTCCAAAAAGATTGTAAGCAGGATGGGAAGAGTCTCTGA
Source organism: Masticophis lateralis (assembly GCA_030761175.1). Classification (NCBI taxonomy): domain Eukaryota; kingdom Metazoa; phylum Chordata; class Lepidosauria; order Squamata; family Colubridae; genus Masticophis; species Masticophis lateralis. The sequence goes on from JAUDYJ010000006.1 coordinate 68,701,081, forward strand.
GAATATTATGCAACTTTTTCAAACAGCTTGGTACCATGTCAGAAGAATTTTATAAGATACATCAACAAATTGCAGCTTCCTGCAATAACACGAGCAGAACTGCAAATAACTGTGCTACTTGGAACATCGTACATCTTAAGAAGTATTTGGTTGATACCTAGGACGCTGGCAGCAACCCGTATCAAACATTAGCACCAGTCAATGGTATTTGACTGTGATGCGTTTTTGAATCTTCAGTTGACTGAGTTTCATGTTTAATGAATAAAGTAAATAATAGTAATATCATGATTTGCAAACTGAAATTGAGAAGGAAATCAATAGTTATACCAATAGTAATAGGAGCCCATGGAGCAATACCCAAAGGGTTGCCTAGATACATGGAAATTTTGAACTTACATATTAGACCTGAATATCCTGACTTTGCAAAAAAAATCACCTACACGGAACAGCCTATATACTCAGATGCTAACTTAACAGCTCTTAGGTCCTTGGTTAGGATAAACTGTTTTACCAGTCATAGACTGTGAATCGAATTGAAGATTAACAACAATAATAAAAATAAATTAAATAAATACTTAATATTAAACAATTTTTTATTTAATTAATAGTAATAACCACCTTACGTATAGAGGCATATAGAGTCAGATTACCTTAACAGTTCTTAGGTCCTTGGTTAGGATTTGAACTGTTAAGTTTTTACCAGTCCCAGACTGTTAATTGAATTGAAGATTAAATCTTAAATAATGATAATAATAATGGTAACAACAACAACAACAACAGAACTGAAGGATATCATGTACATGTTTGATCCATTCAGATTTGTTTCATTCACTTCATTTATTTACAGAAATCATTCTACATGTTTATAAATGAGAATGCTGACATAGCGTGTATCACCTATTCCTGGATATGGAAAAGTATTCATCATCATTTTATCCATTGTCTAGCCACTGTAGGCTGAAGGCCTCTTCCACATGTTTCCAACCAGTAAGGTCCTGAGCTTTCCTTTGCCAATTGGACCTCCTTTGCCAACTGTGAAATAGTATTATACTTTGAGAAATATACCCAACCCATGTTTTGGGTGTGGCATCTGCTGATATCATAGTGGAGGGTAACGGATTGGCTATTGGTATGTAAGATGCTTTGGAGGTCTTCAGAAGTGCTGCCCAGAGATTATTGATGTGAAACCCTTTAAAGTTGAACTGTAGGATCAGTTAAATTTCCAAATGCATGCAGTTGTTACAGTTTAGGTTCAACAACCAAGAAAGTGTTTTCTATGGTTTCTTTTTTCCTGATCTCCAAATTTCCCAAAATATTCAGTGGCTCTTCCTTCAAGGCCACCCCAACGATGCCGTGGAAGTGATGTCCCGGTGCCTGGAGGCCGTGCGGATCTGGATGGGGGGCAACAGGCTCCAACTCAACCCCTCCAAGACCGAGTGGCTGTGGCTTCCGGCTCCCGATATGGCCAGTTGACTCCATCACTGACCATTGGGGGCGAGTCATTGGCCCCCACGGATAGGGCCCGCAACTTGGGCGTCCTCCTGGATACATGGCTGTCTTTAGAGGAGCATGTGACAGCCGTGGCCAGGGGGGCTTTTTATCAGGTTCGCCTGATACGCCAGTTGCGTCCCTATCTAGATCGGGACTCCTTACGCACAGTCACTCAGGCACTCGTCATTTCCCTGGACTACTGCAATGCTCTCTACATGGGGCTCCCCTTGAGGTGTGCCTGGAGGCTCCAACTGGTGCAGAATGCGGCCACACGGGGGATTATGGGAGCAAGGGGGCGCTCCCATGTGACACCTCTCCTGCGTGAGCTGCATTGGCTTCCGGTGGTCTTCCGGGTGCACTTCAAGGTGTTGGTGACCACCTTTAAAGCGCTCCATGGCATAGGGCCTGGGCACTTGCAGGACCACCTTCTGCCACTGATAGCCTCCCACCGGCCAGTACGCTCCCACAGAGAGGGACTCCTCAGGGTGCCCTGGGTGTCGCCAGACAATGTCGGCTGGCGACACCCAGGGGGAGAGCTTTCTCTGTGGCAGCACCAGCCCTCTGGAACGATTTGTCCCCAGAGATCCGTACGATACCTGATCTCAGGGCTTTTCGCCGTGCCCTAAAAACTTTTTTATTTTGTCAAGCTGGGCTGGCGTAACCCCCCCCCCTCTTTTTAAGTCTAAAGTTTTATGGGTTTTAAATTTTAATTGTCTATTGGTTTTTTAAATTTGTTGGGCCAAAATTATTTAATTCTTTTACTAATATTTTAAATTTTGTATTGGAGTGCTTTTATTCTTGGCTGTACACTGCCCTGAGTCCATTAGGAGAAGGGCGGTATATAAATTTAATAAATAAATAAATAAGACAAATGGGCTGATTGCTGCTGAAGAAAGTGATTCTTCAGATCTTCTCTATCTAATCTAGATGATATAATTCTTTTTTTTTCCCAAGATGAAGTTTGAATACACAGTCATGCAAGTAACAAAAATAAGTTGAACCACACAAAAACTGAATTTTTTTGTATTTTAATTTGTTATATCAAGTTATAGTACTTAATGGTCCATCTCCCTTTCAACATTTCAAAAGGGTGGCAACATTTCTGAGAATTTCTAGGCTCTTTTTCTTTTTAGAGAATCATACAAAACTCTAAAACCATATTTTATATAGCCTTGATTTAAGTTATTTAGGCTTTGAAAAATCATCATAAATATTGATTATTGCCCTGAAATATCTATCACTACAGACTTGCATTTTCTTGTACCTAACAGCATCCAGTTGCATTTTGATGCAATTGGATTTTGATGTTTTTGTCCAGGTAACTCACATGTATTATTTATTTATTTTATTTATTTACAAAAATTTATTTACAAAAATTTATTTACAAAAATTTATTTACAAAAATTTATTTACAAAAATTTATATGCCGCCCTTCTCCCTGAGGACTAAGGATGGCAAACACAGGTTAAAAAACATATAGTAAGAAAAGGAAGCGTAACCAAATAAACCAAATAAAACTGCGACAAATAAATAATAAAACCCAGAAATCAGAAGCAACCCTTTTGTTGAAACAGCTAAGTCTTTAGGTCTCGACAGAAGGAACGGTACGTGTAAAGCATGTTACAATTCTTAATCTAATTGTAACTGAAATATGTGTCAGTGTGACGAAGATTAATGTCAGTGTTGGTAGGGGTGTTATTTTCTTCATGAAAGTTTCTTGATTAGGCTGTTGTTTAATGCATGGTTGCCTTGATAATTCCTTAATTAGGGTATTGTTCACTGCTTTATTACTTCTCCAGTGTTAATCCTGGTGTTAATCTGGGTGTTGATTGCTAGTGAGGAGGAATTCCGGTCTTTTCACTTCACTTTTAGGTTTCTTATTGTTTTTCTTGAATGGTGTGTAAATCTTGTTCGTCTGCTGATGCCTGATTTGTCTGAGTGCTAAACTTCCAGGAATTCCTTGAGCATTTTTGGATTTGGCTTGGTCTAGGAGGCTCACAAAGAGACGTGGTGGTTCAGTGGCTAAGACGCTGAGCTTGTTGATCAAAAGATCAGCAGTTCAGCGGTCCGAATCCCTAGTGCCATGTGTAATGGTATGAGCTCCCGTTACCTGTCTCAGCTTCTGCCAACCTAGCATTTCGAAAGCACATAAAAAATGCAAGTAGAAAAATAGGGACCACCTTTGGTGGGAAGATAACAGCGTTCCGTATGCCTTTGGAGTTTACTCAGGCTGGCCACATGACCATGGAGATGCCTTCAGACGTCTGGCTCTTCGGCTTTAAAATGGAGATGAGCACCACCCCCTAGAGCCAGGAACAACTAACACATATGTGCAATGGGAACCTTTACCTTTACCTAGGAGACTCACAGTTTGCTAATTGAAACTATGGTTAAGTCATCCACATATTGTGAAATTAAGGAGATTTCTTCAAATCTTGTGACTGCTAGTTGGTAATCATGGATACCCTCTGGTAGTCTTATACCTGTCTGGCCTACATAATAGTTGTTACAGTCTTTATAGTGTAAGTTGTAGATGACTCCTGTTTTTTTTTTTTCTTCTTAGCCTACTGGGTCTTTTGATTTACTTAAGATGTTCTGGAACTGGAGCTTTACTTGATTTTTGTGCTGTGTGGTTGTAATAGTCTGTTAATTGTTTCTGGGATGTTTTTGATGTATAGTTTCATTATTCTTTTCATAGCTTGGGTTGATTGTGCTCTATTTATTGATTGATTGATTTGTTTCAATTTATAAACCGCCCTTCTCCTTGCGGACTCAGGGCGGTGAACAGCCAGAATAAAACATGATATACAAAAATTAAAACCAATTAAAAATATTAAATATTTTCAGCCAACAATTAAAACAGTCCAATTTAAAATCAATTTCAATTTAAAACAGAGGATGGGATCAAGCCACCCAGCTAGATGGAACAAATGGGTTTTAAGGGCCCGATGAAAGGTCCAGAGGTCTGATATCCTGCATATCCCCGGGGGTAGGTCATTCCAGAGGGCGGGCGCCGCCACAGAGAAGGCTCTCCCCCTGGGGGTCGCCAGCCAACACTGTCTGGCCGACGGCACCCGGAGGAGGCCCTCTCTGTGCGAGCGTACTGGCCGGTGGGAGGCTATTGGCGGCAGAAGGCGGTCTCGCAAATACCCAGGCCCTAAGCCATGGAGCGCTTTAAAGGTGGTCACCAACACCTTGAAGTGTACCCGGAAGACCACCGGAAGCCAGTGCAGCTCGCGCAGGAGAGGTGTCACATGGGAGCGCCACATCGCTCCCATAATTCCCCACGCAGCCACATTCTGGACTAGTTGGATCCTCCAGGTGCACCCCAAGGGGAGCCCCATGTAGAGAGCATTGCAGTAGTCCAGGCGGGAAGTCACGAGAGTGTGAGTGACTGTGCGTAGAGAGTCCCGATCCAGAAAGGGACGCAACTGGCGTATCAGGTGAACCTGATAAAAAGCCCCCCTGGCCACGGCTGTCATGTGCTCTTCTAAAGACAGCCGTGCATCCAGGGGGATGCCCAAGTTGCGAGCCCTCTCTGTGGGGGCCAGTGTCTCGCCCCCAATAATCAACGATGGCACCAGCTGGCTATATCGGGACACCGGCAGCCACAGCCACTTGGTCTTGGAGGGGTTAAGTCGGAGCCTGTTTCTCCCCATCCAGACCCGCACAGCTTCCAGGCACCGGGACATCACTTCAAGGGCATTGTTGGGGTGGCCTGGTGTAGAGATATACAGCTGGGTGTCGTCAGCGTACTGATGGAACTCCACCCCAAAGCCATGGATGATCTCACCCAGCGGCTTTACATAAATGTTGAACAGAAGGGGTGAGAGGACCGACCCCTGTGGCACCCCACAAACAAGGCTCCTTGGAGTCGACCGCTGCCCCCTTGTCAACACAGATTGCGACCGTTCAGAGAGATAGGAGGAGAACCACCGTAGAACGGTGCCCCACACACCCAACCCCTCTAACCGGTGCAACATGATACCATGGTCGGTGGTATCAAAAGTCACTGAGAGATCTAATAGGACCAGGATAGAGGAGCACCCCCTTTCCCGCACCCTCCAGAGATCATCCACCAACGCGACCAATGCCATTTCCGTGCTGTGCCCAGGCCGGAAGCCGGACTGGAGCAGATCTAGATAGACAGCTTCATCCAAGTACCAGAGAAGCTGCCATGCAACCATACTCTCAACAACCTTCGCAACGAAGCGAAGGTTGGAGACTGGATGGTAATTAGCCAAAACAGCCAGGTCCAGAGAGGGCTTCTTGAGGAGGGTTCTCACCACCGCTTCTTTCAAAGCGGCCAGCAGGACACCCTCACTCAAAGGAGCATTAACAATCTTCTGGAGCCAGCCTCGTGTAACCTCCCGGGAAGCCAGCACCAACCAGGAGGGACATGGGTCCAATAAACATGTGGTCACATTCAGCCATCCCAGAATCCTGTCCACGTCCTCGGGAGCCACAGAATCAAACTCCTCCCAAACCACACTCCCAAGACCTGCCTCATTCATCCCATCTGGATCTACCCAATCAGAGGCCAGACCTTCCCAGATCTGAGCGATTTTGTCATACAGATACTGCACAAAATCCTCAGCTCGACCCTGCAAGGGGTCATCCCGTGCTCCCAATTGAAGGAGGGAGTGGGTCACCCTAAACAGGGCAGCTGGGCAATTATCTGATGATGTGATAAGAGCGGAAAAGTAACTAGACTTTGCCGCTTTTATTGCCACTAGATAGGTCTTAACATGAGACCTCACCAGTGTTCGGTCAGATTCGGAACGGCTGGTCCTCCAACTGCTCTCCAGGCGTCTTTTCCGGTGCTTCATCTCCCTCAGCTCCTCAGTAAATCAAGGAGCCGGGTGAGTTCGGCGCCGGGTCAGAGGCCGCAAAGGCATGACTTGGTCCAAAGCCCCAGCGGCTGCTCTATTTCAGGCGGCCACCAGGTCTTCAGCCGAGTCATGAGCCAGAGTCTCAGGAAATGGCCCAAGCTCCATCTGGAACCTATCAGGTTCCATCAGGCTCCTGGGGCAGAACCACCTGATTGGTTCTGCCTCCCTGCGGCAGGGTGTAGCGTTTAGAAAGTCCAGTCAAAGGAGAGAGTGGTCTGACCATGACAAGGGTTCGATGACTATGTCCCCTATATCAAGGCCACTCGACCACTGACCAGAGACAAAAACTAAGTCCAGGGTGTGTCCGCCCATGTGCGTGGGGGCATGAATTAACTGAGTCAGGTCCATGGCCGTCATGGAAGCCATGAACTCCCGAGCCACCTCAGACGTTTCACCAACAGATAGCAGGTTGAAATCCCCCAAGACCAAAAGTCTGGGGGTATCAACCGCCACCCCGGCTATCACGTTCAGTAGCTCAGGCAGGGCTGTTGCCATGTGGCAGGGAGCCAGGTACGTGAGCAGCAACCCATCTGAACTCCGTGACCCCACTTCACAAGAAGGGACTCACACCCGGCTATCTGTGGTACAGTGGACTCCCTCGGATCAAGACCCTCTTTTATAATAAATGCCACCCCCCACCCCTGTCCTGAGCTCTCGGCTGATGGAATTCATGGAAGCCTGGAGGGCACATATCCACAAGGGAAACTCCCCCCTCCTGGCCCAACCAGGTTTCCGTAATACCTGCCAGATCTGCTCCCCCCTCCTGAACAAGATCACAGATGAAGGGGGCTTTATTTACCACGGACCTGGCATTGCACAGCAACAGCCGGAGACTCGGGCCCTGAGAGTCTGTGCAACCTGGGGAGCAAGAAGGGCTTTGGGGAAAAGGGCGCGCCATCGCTTGGAGATAGCGAATGCGCGCCCCACTCACGTGATATGGTCCCCTGCACTCTCCATATCTGCCCCTCCCACTCAGCGTACTGATAGAAAGGCCCTCTGCAGAGTGAACTTCAATGTACCCCTTACCCCCGGAATCTACACCCCCGTAGCCTCACTTACAGCTGGGCCCGACCCCTCCTTCTGTGTGTTAACCCCCACACCCCCACACCCCTCCTGCTTCCCAGAACCCCTTAAAAATCTATCTAAAAGTTTCCCCAAGAAACCCGTCAGACCCCTTTTTGCTACATGCCACCTCTCGGGGCTCCAAAGCCCATCATAAAGGTAGGCCCTCGATAGAGTGAAGGGCCACGCCTGCGAGAGGGGGGAATCTCGCAGAATCAGAAGTTCCGCAGATGAATACATTTAATACTCGGGGAAAGTCTATGGCAGGGGGTTAATCAAGATGATCCAAGATTCCGGCAAAAAAGGGGTATCCACTCAGGTTCAGTCAATAAAGTCCACTGCTCTCTCACCATAGTGGATAGAGTCTTAAGCTATTTCAGACCAGATGTCCACACCAGCCGCCCTCTCACGGAAGCTGGGAAGGGCCAAGAAACAGCAGTCTTAGTCCGACTCCATGCTAGACTTGAAAACCAGGGTGGATTCCTTGACAGTTGGGAAGCAATCCATAACAATCACCAATCCGCAGGAAACTGCTGGCCAAGGGGATGTTTCGATGACTACATTTAGGCGAGAAGGGGCTATAAAAAAGTCCATGGGAGGCAGATAACACAATTGTTCAGGGGTCCAGATGATAAATAATCATGAGGCCAGTGAGCCACATCTGCTCAGAGCAAACTGGCTAGCGATCTTTCCAGCCTATGGGACAATAAGACAATAATAGCTCTACTTCATCCCCAATCAACACGAAGGAGGGGGGGAGAGCCTCTGAAACGACCAGAGCTGGGCCCTTTCCAAGTGGGTCCCCTTTCCATGGCTGCTTCTAGTATGTTGAGTGGCTATGCATTTTTTGGTAAAGCTGCATGGATATCCATTTTATTGGAAGATGTTGCATGGGTAGTCTGTTTCTTTTCTTGGTGTTCTGGGTTGCTGCAATGTGTTTATGCTCATCTGAATAACATTCTTGTGGGAGGCTGGATTACTTTGGTAATAGAGTGGTTAATAGGTGGATTGCTACTGGATTGCCTCTCCATCAATAATCAGCACTCTCAGATCAGCATAGATGAACTCCAAGATTAACTTCAGACCAACAACCAAGTAAGCAATACCCCAATCAAGAAACTGCCTAAAAGCCATCCCTAAACAACTCAACCAAAGAATATTTAAGACTGTCCCCACCCACCCAGACAGGCAAGACACCAGAATATTAACTGACAGCAAACCTCACTCCTCACTCCTCACTGATGATGTTACCTACTGTAATTAGGGGAATGAAATGTCTGCAAGAAAACTAGCAAGCTCAGAGATCACCAAGGACCCCTCATGTCAACTCTGAGCTACAAATATTCTCCTTTATATCTCACTGCCACATAGTGCCTCATCATTCTGTTTTTGTGGGTCCTGAAGACTGCTTCTCAGACTCTAGCATAAACATTTAGAAAGAAAGACATATAAATGATGGTTCTATATGTGAGAAATATCACCTAGATTGATAGCATCTAATTTACTTTTACTATGTCACACACACACACAAAACCCATAAAAATTGAAAATACCAAATTTACATGAGAGAGGGAGGGAGGGAGGGAGGGAGAGAGAGAGAGCATGCCTGCCTGCTTCTCTTCCTCCCTTCCTTTGTGGCTTTTGAGTCCTTAATATCTGACCTGCTTTAAAGGCTGGATCATAGCAGATTTAGATCTAACCTGGACCTTGACCTGCATTTGCTTGGTTGATTTCAAAGCTGGGAAATACTCCAGATGGACAGATTTATAATACATCCCTGCTTGAAATAATATAGCAATATGCAGCACTCAAATACAGGCAGTAAAGAAGTAAAGATTCTTAAGAAACAAATGCATATAAAGTGAATTATATCTACAAAGTGACATGGGTGTCCAAAGCTACATTCAATGAAAGGATGAATGCTAGCAAAGGATAAACGCTTTGCATACCAAATCCAGTAACAAAACATCTCATCTTCAGTATGAAAAAGTTTGCTAGAGGAGCTAATCCAGTAAATAATGTATGCTTTTTTTCCACTTCAGCAGCACTATCAACATGCAGAATGCTCTCCTTTAAGCATAGTAATTCTTCTGCATTGAAGCTTGAATATGTTGAAGCCATTAAACTTTTCTATTGTTCAATGCAGCATTTATGTGGCAAAGAAGAGTTAACATATGAAATGCAAACAAATACTTACTTGATAGGTAGGCAGATGGCAGACATAGAATACCAAGTGAGAAATATTGACTACCCTTTTTGTGAAATGTGAAATGCCATAGAAAATGGATTTCTTTTCTAAAATCCTGAGTAGGAAAAAAGTAATAGCATTCCCCATCAAAGAATGTCTTTGAGGGCAACAATAATTGAATATAATTGTCTGACTATAACCTTGCATACTCATTGTTTAGCTTATGATATTTAAATTAAAAATTATCTGTACTCTTTAAAATGTTTTTGTTCAATACTATATAATCATAAATTGTTTATGATGTTATTGTGCAGTTGATTAAGTAATTTTTCTCAAATTATAATAGGAACCACTGATTTGCTTTTTCTTCTGTTCAATTGTGTCAGATTCTCAGAGAATGGCTAGATAAGTCCCTGCAGTTTTCCTGGCAAGATTTTGCAGATTGCCATTACATCCTTCCTAAGGCTGAAAGAGAGTGATTGGTTCAAGATCACCCAATTACCTTTATGCTTAAAATGGACTAGAATCCAAGGAATCTTGGTATCTAGTTGTATGTTGTAATTATTACATAAAATTTGCTTCATTACAGTTTACTGGAATATTTACTCAACCTCAAATTCCCACCATGGCTTCTGGAAATATACATGTAGAGGTTCTATAAGTATCCGATTCCCACTATACTCAGGATAAAAACTGGAGATTTCAGATGAGGGTTGAGAATAGAACAGTTTAAAGATAAGTGCCACTGGTTCATTAATTGATCAGCCTATATGGCACTTCCACATTCTGCTTCATGAAGTTTACAATTGGAAATTGGCAAGGACAAAAGGAGAGAAAGAATAAATGACTGGGTTTTTGACATATTCTATGGAGATGGAGGAACAAAGGGAGGATCTAATGGAGGAGTTTGATGTTATAGATCCTGAATTCATGAAATTTGAACTGATCTAACTGAACAGTTTAATCAAAGGTATCTATCCTTCTTCAAGGCCAGGAGGTATCCATTCTTCCTCAAGGCTTCTATTTGCTGTCACTCAGCAGCTAACATTTGGTTTGTGAAGCACTAGGCTAAATAGCCCACTGGAAGTGGACTGCTAGTAGTTCTCCATTCTAGGGCTTTATAGCTTTGTGATATTGATGCCCATGGCAAATACATAGATTGCCATATCTAAAAGCCAAAGCTGCTTGCCAATGCAGCACAATGGAGCTCTGCAGTGAAGAGGGGACAGTTGAAAACAGATTGCAAATTTGAATGTTAATTTGGCTTATTGATTTCCAGAGAAGCAAAGCAGTGCGCTGGTGACCTAAACACAGAATCTGCAGCTGAGCAAAAACACCATCCAATCCAATTCATTAAGGCAATGCAGGATGTTGGGAAATTGTGTTTTTATATTTTTTTTTCTAATCAATCAATCAATCAATCAATCATGATTAGAAAGGATGGACTTTATTAAAAAATTGTATCCTGAGGGTATACACTCATAGATGTGTGTCTGAATGTGTGTCTGAATGCATGTCCTCAGGATTAATGTAGCATTGTGTGATTGTGTAGTGAAAAATAATACAGGATAACATAATATACATATACCCAGGTGACAAATGCTTGCAAATATTGAAGGCAAGGGAAGGAGAAGGAATAACAGGTATTCAGTTCATTATTATCTGATTTATTGTAGCCAGTTCAAAAGATTCTGATCAGCTTACAATTTCAAATATTTGAATCATCTTCCTGGTGCTGTGAATTCTCTTTGTATCGAAAATCTGTTGCAAGAAAGCTGAAATGCATGTATTTATATTTATTTAAACTGTATTTGCATGACAAACTGAACCACATTTTAGTCAAAGAAATCAAACATGGCTAAGATAGTAATGGACAAGCTTTTTGTAGGAATACAACTTCAAACTTTATCATTCCTAATCAATTTTTTTTGTCCATAAGGAATAGAGCATTAGGGTAAATAGAGCAAGCAGCAAATTCTACCTCATGAAAACTTGACCATGACTATTCTATATAGCCCAATCATCACCCCATCCAGATATCTTGAGAACTATTTTCAAAGCTGTGTTTGTAGTTATAAGGACTAGATTTGTGAAAATGGAGAAAGAAAACAAGATTTCCAGGGTCTTGAAGTATTTATCAAATATAACATCCACTGTTTGCATAGTGATTTTATATCAGGAGTGCTTTTCTATATTATGTACCATTGAAATGATATGCTATTTCAGCTGAGTATTATATTACAACCAAAACAACAACTCTATCAGTTCTATAAAATTCATTTGTGTGAGTTTACGTGCTAATCTAAATAGAAACTCTGAATATTAAGCAGTTATTCTGTATGGATCTGTTTCTCTAAAAACCTATCCAGTGTTTTTAATTGTAGCTGGATCCTTTTCCCCAGTTTCAGTTGGTGCTGATTAAAACTCAGAAAACAGCATCTGGTCTACATCATATAGGGGAGCATATTGCAAATAATTGCCAACGGTTTCTATGTGAACAGGAAGACAAAATTCATCACATGTAAAAACTGGCAGCTTCAAAAAATATTTTGAGTTCAACACAAATTTGGCCCTGTTTAAAAACAACACACAGCTCCATTCCCTCCCAGTCCCTGAAAGAGGCTTGTGCTCTTTTGACACTTGAGGTGATGAGTCTTTTAGTCATTATTATTTTCTAATAATGAGTAGTTCCTTTTCATGATGATTTTAAATGAGTCAATCCATACTAATTATACTAACTCTGCTTGTCCAATATTGAATTTTTGATTTTGAAAGGAGATGAGTTGGTTGGATGCAGATCTGAAAGGCATTTTCTATTTTGGGAAGTATTAGCTCATCCTGCACAAATTGCGGTGGATAATATGGCCTCTGAGATTGCTTCCAAGTTTATGATTCTATAAAATGGAATAATAGATTATGAATTCCAGATCAGCATGTTTACAACCTATATTGTTTATTGTAATGTACTGTATATGGAGAAAACCACGAAAAGTTGAAATTGCAAAAAGTGAAAGCTAGACTGCTATTGCAGGGTTCATATGATGTCTATTCAGAAAGATCTATATGAGCTATCAACTACAGTGGGGCAAAAAAGTATTTAGTCAGCCACCAATTGTGTAAGTTCTCCGAGTTAAAAGATGAGAGAGGCCTGTAATTGTCATCATAGGTAGACCTCAACTATGAGAAACAAAATGAGAAAACAAATCCAGACTATCACATTGTCTGATTTGGAAAGAATTTATTTGCAAATTATGGTGGAAAATAAGTATTTGGTCAAAATCAAAAATTCATCTCAATACTTTGTTATATATCCTTTGTTGGCAATGACAGAGGTCAAACATTTTCTGTAAGTCTTCACAAGGTTGGTACACACTGTTGCTGGTATGTTGGCCCATTTCTCCATGCAGATCTCCTCTAGAGCAGTGATGTTTTGGGGCTGTCGCTGGGCAACACGGACTTTCAACTCCCTCCAAAGGTTTTCTATGGGGTTGAGATCTGGAGACTAGCTAGGCCACTCCAGGACCTTGAAATGCTTCTTATGAAGCCATTCCTTCATTGCCCGGGCAGTGTGTTTGGGATCATTGTCATGCTGAAAGACCCAACCACATTTCATCTTCAATGCCCCTGCTGATGGAAGATGGTTTGCACTCAAAATCTCATGATACATGGCTCCATTCATTCTTTCCTGTACACCGATCAGTCGTCCTGGTCCCTTTGCAGAGAAACAGCCCCAAAGTATGATATTGTCACTGCCATGCTTCACAGTAGGTATGGTGTTCTTTGGATACAACTCAGCATTCTCTCTCCTCCAAACACGACGAGTTGTGTTTCTATCAAACAGTTCTACTTTGGTTTCATCTGACCATATGACATTCTCTCAATCCTCTTCTGGATCATCCAAATGTTCTCTAGCAAACTTCAGACGGGCCGGACATGTACTGGCTTAAGCAGGGGGACACGTCTGGCACTGCAGGATCTGAGTCCCTGGTGGCGTAGTGGGTTACTGATGATAGCTTTTGTTATGTTGGTCCCAGCTCTCTGCAGATCATTTACTAGGTCCCCCTGTGTGGTTCTGGGATTTTTGCTCACCGTTCTTGTGATCATTTTGACCCCATGGGATGAGATCTTGCGTGGAGCCCCAGATTGAGGGAGATTATCTTGTATGTCTTCCATTTTCTAATTATTGCTCCCACAGTTGATTTCTTCACACCAAGCTGCTTGCCTATTGCAGATTCAGTCTTCCCAGCCTGGTGCAGGTCTACAATTTTGTTTCTGGTGTCCTTCGACAGCTCCTTGGTCTTCACCATAGTGGAGTTTGGAGTGTGACTGTTTGAGGTTGTGAACAGGTATCTTTTATACTGATAACAAATTCAAACAGGTGCCATTAATACAGGTAATGAGTGGAGGACAGAGGAGCCTCTTAAAAAAGAAGTTACAGGTCTGTGAGAGTCAGAAATCTTGCTTGTTTGTAGGTGACCAAATACTTATTTTCCACCATAATTTGCAAATAAATTCTTTCCAAATCAGACAACGTGATTGTCTGCATTTGTTTTCTCATTTTATCTCTCATAGTTGAGATCTATCTATGATGACAATTACAGGACTCTCTCATCTTTTAAGTGGGAGAACTTGCACAATTGGTGGCTGACTAAATACTTTTTTGCCCCACTGTATGCATGACAATTATTGTCATGCATACAGTGGGGCAAAAAAGTATTTAGTATTTATGCATGACAATTATTGTCATGCATAAATAATAGATTTAAACAAATATAAATAAACAGATTATTTATGAAGCTGCTACTAAATGAGTTATGACCAAACACAGAATATTAAATATATATTATGAGCATCTAAGGGAGCTTTCCTCTTTTCTGAAATATATTTTCAGCAGGACAAACACATGGCTGTACTCAGTAGATATGTGACTAAACATTTGGCTCTTTCCCAAGAATTTATATTCAACTTTAAATCAAGTTTAAGTACATATTCACCTTTAAATCAGTGTAATTATATATGCTGTAGAGAAGGCATTTCTCACTCACAATTTATCATATTCTAAGCCATCCTAGAGCTCTTAAAAACTGCTTAAGCATAAGCTCTTTTTCCTGTTTAGACCTTCCCAATTAAAATGAAAAAGTTCAGGATAGTCAACCCTATTAAATGCTTTAACTAGTGGGTCAAAAAAAGCCAAGATGTGCTTCAATGACTCTAGTTATGGAATCAAACTGGCAAGGCAAATTTCAAGATTAAATGCCCTCAGTTTTATTCGTACCAAAGTAGCTTCAATGAGTCGAATATAATAGCATACAATATCAAAGAAAGGAATGATAATGAATGATTAAGTATGATAAAAAATTGACAGCACATAATATTGTGTGTATTTGGTATATATGTGTGTGTGTGCTATGGGTACGTATAATTTTAACAGTTTAATTTCTTAATTGCTATATTTCTAATACTGAATATTATTTTATGTAATTAATTTCATTATATAACCATTCTATGTATAATTAAGCATGATTGCTCATGACTTCACTCAGAACTGCATTATTTTATATTAAAATAGTTCACATGTTTACTTTAAAAAGTTCATTGACATCCATGGTTCAGAAGTTACATTTCACCAATAGTTCACAGTAGATGCCAACAGAGGTAAATGATTGCATAATCAAACTTATTCATAACAATAATACCTCAATAAGACTGCCATTTTTTGTGTATATTGGCTACATAAATGCAAATGTTTTTCTTGGGTAAATTTATCCATTCATTCCTCAATTGGCATTATAATGATTGAAAAGTTCTGATTGATATAGCAATAATCACATGAATTTTAAACAACAACAAAACTTAAACTCAAGTAGGTGGAAAAGTAATTCACATTGGTTTGTTACAGTCTCACAAAAATATCAACAAAAGTTGAACCCTTCCTACATATTCTGGTCTTTTATACGGGATTTCTTTCTACATAAAAGTAGCTGCCTTGGAAGGTGTAGCTGATTACTACAATTGCTGCTTTGTTAGTTGGGGAAGATTGATGTCAGATTCCTAAAAGTGATACTGCCATTCAATTGGGGGAAGTGTGAGACTTGGATTCGATTTACCAGCATTGCCTGTGTCAACAGATATTTTACAACCTATATCCTGGCGCCAAAGAGCCCTGACATCCTCTTTACCCGAAGGAAGTTTATGATAGCCATGTGGGTTGTTTCACTTTACAGGATACAGTGTGGATGCATGGTTGTTCAGGTTCTCAGGAAAACTATGAAAGAAAGCATCTTCACACTTGTGTATTGGCTAAAATCTGCATTCTGACTTAAAGGGAGGGGTCTCTACTGCTTTTAATCAGGTATTCAGATCTTGCACTAACTGGGCGGCTACCACTTCTGTTTAATAAAAGGATCCTTTTGAACAACCATGTTTCAAGAGTTTTTACTTTCTTAAGTTGGAAGGAGAGGCAATCCTTACAAAAAGCAAGATCTGCAAAATGGTCAACCCAGAGAAGCAAGCTTCACTTTACAAACCATGGGGACTTTGCAAACCATGTCTGAATGAAACAGAGAACTGGGGGAAACCAATTGCTGGGGGGAGACAGCAATCGCCACCCAGTCGGATGCCTGTTTCGTACACCCCATTGGAGAGGATGAGGTAACCCTGGAGAATTCAGAAAAGCCCCGCTGGTCAATTGGCATCAGGAAGAAAGATAGCTGGGATGAGAGAACCAGAGGAGTCACTCTCAGCCATGGCAACCAAAAACTGGGGTGGAAACTGGAACAAGAAGCCCTTGCTGACCAGGGGGGACTGACCAAAGCACCACTGAGGAAGGATTATCTGAAGAGGCATAACCAGTTGGTGATGGAAATTTTGGAAAATCTCAACATCCGAAGGGAGCCAGGACAACAATCAAAGGGCACAGAAAGGGCAGCAGTTGTGGATGATGCCACGGGAGGAACCCCCCTTCTGGAGCTTGCCAATTGAGCAGAAGGCACAGCAGCAGCAGGAGAAGACACAGCAAACCCTCCCCCCCCCAGGCAGCACACACACCGGTGCCCATTCCCAATCAGCCCTGAATCTCGCAACTGGAAAGAGAAACTCCCTCCCTTGCAGGGGAAGTTTGATGGGAATCCGCAACAATTAGGATTCTTTGTAGCACATGTGCTAACCTACATGCAAAAGTATAGGCGTGATTTCCAAACCCAAGGATCCCAAGTGCGAGTTGTGACCCTAGCCCTAGAGGGTGCCGCTGCCAGATGGATGGTGACCCTGCATAACACCAATGCATCAGAGCTGTGGGATATCAACTGTTTCATGATGGCCTGTGATGCCAGTTTGAGGACCCACTAGCAGATCGCAAAGCATGCAACTGCATTAAGGTTGTTAGACAGGGGCGATAGCCAGTAGCAGAGTGTATTGAAAAATTCTGGGACCTCGCATGTTGGATGCACTGGCTGGAAGATATTTTAGTTAGCTGTTTCAAGGACGGGCTGAGTGATGATCTATACAATTCCTGCATGGCCTGAGGTGCACCAAATCACCTACATGAATGGTACGTCACCGCCAAAGAAGCTGAGATCGATATGGCCAGAAACCAGTATCGAGCGGCATGAGCATGGAAGATATCCCCACCCCAATGGAAGCAAGAGCCCCTCAAACCACAAACCGCATTCTCTCCAAGATCTTCAGCCTGTTTCAAGTGTGGAAAAGAGGGGCACCAAGCTGCAGAGTGTTGTTCGCAAACACCCACCCAGAACCACCCACCAGGGGAGAACCCTGCAAAACTGGGCCGGCATGGGAAGGAGACTGCCCTGAGGAGCAGGGAGATCATAGATGTTTTATCACCTCCCCTCTTTGGGTAGGAAACCCTGGTATCTGAATAGGAGGAATCACACTCATTCAGAAGCGATCCAGATTATGAACCTCTGGTAAGCAAACCAATTAAACCGCTTACCCTCCCCTTAAGACTACTTAACCCAAACCAGGACAGGGAGATAAATATCTCCACTCTAGTGGATTCAGGGTGCCCCATTGTTTGATCAGCCCAAACCTAGTAGGGAAGTTAGGGATTAACATAAGAAAGCTGAAAACCCCATCATTTTCTGCCAACTAGATGGGTCAATAGCAGGAGGGGAGCCAGCTTCTTTTGCTATTGAGCCTCTACATATAGGCATTGGAAGCCACAAGGAAATGCTTACATTAATAGTGGCACCTGGCATGGAATGGCTGTTGGTTCTGGGTCTTGCATGGCTGAAAAAATGGAACCCAAAAATCAATTTCAGATGAATATGACTTTTGCTGAGATTCCACATAAAGGAACTGACGGGGCAGAGAACCGAGAAACAACCATTCCTGGTCACACCATACCATCTGAGGGCATACCATAGAATACAAGGATTTGGCTGAGGTTTTTAGCGAAAAAACCTCAGACGAGCTCCCCATCACCACCATGCCACTGACTGTGTGATAGAAATCTTACCCGGCACTAAACTCCCTAAACCCAAGATGTACAGCATGTCACCGAGGGAGTTGGAAGAGCTGAGAACATTTATTGAGAAAAAACTAGCAAAACTCTAGATGAAACCTAGGGGTTTCATCAAGCCACCCCAACCAAAAATCGCAGCTCCAGTGCTATTTAGAGACAAAAAAGATGGCTCAAAAAGTCTCTGTGTTGATTTTCAAAACCTGAATATGATCAGTGTGGAGAACATGTATCCCCTCCCCCTTATGAAAGATATGCTAGCACACCTCGCTAAAGGGAAAAATTTTTCAAAGCTGGACTTAAGGGAGGGGGACGAGTGGAAAATGGCATTTAACAGCTTCCTCAGCTGCTACCAATTCAATGTGCTCCCCTTTGGGTTACAAGGAGCACCTGCAGTGTTTATGCAGTTAATAAATGAAGTGCTGCATCAGCATTTATATAAGGGGGTCCTGGTCTACTTGGACGACATTTTAATCTATACCGAGACCAAAGCAGAACATGTAAAACTAGTCAGGGTGATTTTAAACAAACTCCGCTCTGCCAAAGTTTATGCTAAACTTTCCAAATGTGAATTCCACCAAGAGAAAATTGACTATTTGGGGTACCGCATTTCACACCAGCGGGTTGAGATGGATCCTCTATAAGTGCAGGCTGTACTTGATTGGGACCCTCCACACACACATAAACAGTTACAAAGCTTCCTGGGTTTGGCCAACTTTTACTGCCAGTTTATCCCTGCTTTCACTCAGATTGCCCTCCCCATCACCAAGCTCTTAAAAACGAAGGGGGAGGACAACCCTAAACCAAAGCAGCCATTGAACTGGACTATGGAATGCCAGGCGGCATTTGAAAAACTTAAATGGCTGTTCTCAGCAGAACCAATTCTAAAACACCCGGACATGGAGAAACCATTTGTTATACAAGCAGATGCTAGTGATGTGGCAATAGGAGCAGTCATGCTTCAGAAGAATGAGTAAAACCAACTACAACCATGCGCTTACACATCCAAAAGGTTGAATGAGACTGAGCAAAGATGGGCCATTGGGAGAAAGAGGCTTATGCAGTTCATTGGACATTATTAACCTGGAGGCACTTCTTAGAAGGCAGTAAGACCCCTTTTGAAGTCTGGACTGATCATAAAAATCTAGTAGCCCTAAAGACCCCAAGGAAACTTTCCCCAAAATAAGTATGACGGGCTCAGTACTTTAAACAGTTTGATTTTACTCTAAAATATCTCCTGGGCGGAAAAAAATTCTGGTGGATGCGCTATCCAGAAAACCACAATACAATAGTGCAAAGTCAGATGAAATCAAACCCATAGTACAAAACAATCAACTAGCCACTAAAGTAGTCACCAGATCCCAGGCAAAACAAGAAACATTAATGGACAATGACATCACCCAAACTTTTAAACAAGCATTGGCCACAGATGAATGGTTTGTGGACAACAAATCCAGCTGTCTGATGAAAGAAGACTTGGCTTGGGTGGGAGGGAAGTTGTATGTTCCTGCCAGCCAATGGTAAGGTGTCATGACTCCAAATTAGCTAGACATTTTGGGTTTGTGAAAACTTTACACCTGATTAAAAGACAATTTTGGTGCCCATCACTAAACAAGGACATAGAAAGCTATATAGCTAGCTGCCCCATTTGTGCAGCAGCAAAAAGACATCAGGGGAAAACCCCAGGTCTATTGCAGAAGATAGCTGAACCTTCAGCAACTTGGAGAGAGATTGCTATGGATTTCATTGTGGAATTGCCAAACAGTGAGGGAAATACTGTTATTTGGGTTGTGACAGACCTGTTTTCAAAACAGGCACTTTTTATACCCTGCCAAAAGATCCCAATTGCTAAAAGTTTAGCCAAATTATTCCTAATACACATTTATTGACTTCATAGTGCTCCACAAAGGATCATCTCCGACAGAGGGGTTCAATTCACCTCCAACTTTTGGAGGACATTTTTGGACTTACTTGGTACTGGCCAGGGGTTGAGCTCTTCCCATCATCCGTCTACTAACGGCAATTCTGAAATTTTGAAGTCAGTATTAGAACAATATTTAAGATGTTTCATTATTTTTCAACAGGATAACTGGACCGAACTTTTGCCTTTTGCTGAAGTTGCGTTTAATAACACTGTACAATCAAGCACTGGTTTTACCCCTTTTAGAGTAGCAACAGGCTAGGATTTCAGTCCCCTGCCTGAACTACCCACAGAAGAACCCACCATCCCCTCACTTAAGGAGTGGATGGATAATTTGCAGAACACGTGGCTAGTGGTTAGATTAGCCTTACAGGAGCTGGAGAAGCTGTTAAGATTCAAGCTGACAAGAAAAGGATGGAACCCAAACCTTTTCATATTGGTGACAGAGTATACTTATCTACAAAATTCCTGAAATCATTACAACCATTGAAGAAACTAGGGTCAAATTTCATTGGACCTTTCCCCATCACTAGAGTCATCAATCCAGTAGCAGTTGAACTACTCCTTCCAAAGACACTCAGGCAAGTCCACCCAGTATTCCATATCAGTTTACTCAAGCGAGAAGTAATCTCATCCCTCAGACCACCTGCATCTACACCACCTGTTCCCATCATGATTGAAGGTGAACTACACTTTGAAATCAAGGAAATCCTTGATTCTAGGATCCACAGAGGGAAAATCCAATACTTAGTCACTTGGAAACATTTACCATCAGCACACAATGAATGGGTCGCTAAGCACCCTGTTAGGGCTCCAATCTTACTGAGAAAATTTCACTCCCAATACCCTAACAAACCTTGTTAATATACTATCATGAAATCTTGTGTATATTTGTTTTTTTACAGGTGGACTCTTTCGTTTTCTAAGGAGGGTAGCATGTCAGATCCCTAAAAGTGATATTGCCATTTAATTGGAGGAAGGGACTCGATTTACTAGCATTGCCTGTGTCAACAGATATTTTACAACCTATATCCTGACACCAAAGAGCCCTGAGATCCTCTTTACCTGGAGGAATTTTTATGATAGCCATGTGGGTTGTTTCACTTTACAGTGTGAATGCATGGTTGTTTGGGTTCTCAGGAAAACTAGGAAAGAAAGCATCTTCACACTTGTGTATTGGCTAAAATCTGCATTCTGACTTAAAGGGAGGGTTCTCTACTGCTTTAATCCTGCTTGTCTTGCCTAAGGGTATTCAGATCTTGCTCTAACTGGTGGCTATCACTTCTGTTTAATAAAAGGGACCTTTTGAACAACCACATTTCAAGAGTTTTTATTTTCTTAAGTTGGAAGGAGTGGCAATCCTTACAATTGGTGAATGGGTAGAAGGAATATTCCAATGCTTTTGATCAAAGCCTCGCTTACTAAAAATCCCTCTTTGAACCACAATTGGGCCTGTGATATTCCTGAATATGAAATTTGTATTAAAAGGATGGAAAGAAATTGAAGGGGGAAGAAGGAGAACCAATCCAATTAAATAATCTCTGGACAGCTTTATAGTGGTCAAAGAACAAGGTCAAGTCTTCAGAAGATTACTCTCAGTCTAGAACAGGATCCAACCTCACTGGGGTTCAGAGGAATGCAAAACCAAACCATACCCAGGGATTTCTACATCATTGCTCCTTCCATATCTCATTTTGCTTCTCATCCAAGAAGCTTTTTCAGTGCAGTTCTTCAGAACTGAAGAAGCTTCTTAGATGAGAAGTGAAATATCTTCAAGCAAAATAAAGAAAATCCAGTTGAAAAAAACACCTTTGGGATAACCATGATGTGAATGACTAATAATCTCCATAAACATTTTGCTCCTTTAATGATTAACCATGTTTTGTTTGTTTGTTTAGTTAGTCAGTCAGTCAGTTAGTATCCTGCATTTATTATTTTTACAAATAACTCAAGAGGATGAACATATCCAACACGCACTTTCCTCCTCCTATTTCACCACAGCAACAATTCTTTTGAGATGTGTTAGGCTGAGAGAGAGTGACTGGCCCAAGGTCACCCACCTGGCTTTCATGGCTAAGGTGGGACTTGAACTTAGGATCTCCCTCTTTTCTAGCCTCATGCTTTGACCACTTTATAAAACTGTCCAGTTTTTCTTTTCCTCTTTTCCTAGTTTTGCCAGTCTTGACAGGAGAATCTTTTGCAATTACTTTACTTCTAATAATCATATTCAAACTCTTTTTCTAAAAGACTTTTGCCCTTCAGGCTAACATGGCTTTTCTGAAACTGATATGGGGGAAGGCTTTTTTTTTTTTTTAAACATAAAAAAGATCTTCATGCATCGAAATTATGCCAGGGCATGCTGAAATACTGGCTTGTATCAAGAAATGAATCTGTCATACATATCATAGTGTCTTTCATGCCTGAGAAGAAAAGCAAAGTGGCTTGTTTTTCAGTGGAAGGAGGTGATAATCTTTGTTAAATTTGACTTTGCCGGTAAACAGTTAGCGGTACATACTTTCTGCCATTTGAATCAGTTCAATATGCCAGTTCTGAAGAATTTTTATCTCTTTCTTTGCATATTTTGCTAAACACATACTGACATAATAGTGAGTGATTCTTTTTTTCTTCAGTAACATTAGAGATATTCTTTAGTTCCTGTCTATTTACTTTCTCCACCTGTAATAATAGGTGACATGGCCTGGAGTCATATTGCCTCAACTAATAAATTGGTGGTATGACTATATACAGTATATCACAGAAGTGATATACTGTATATCTGTATGCTGTAAACGGAAGGTGGAGGTGCACAAGGTCTCTAACATTCACCAGTCCATGATGTTTCATGGAGGAGTGGAAGAGGACTCCAGTGGCAATCTGTGAAGCTCTGGTGAACTCTATGCCGAAGAGGGTTAAGGTAGTGCTGGAAAATAATGGTGGCCACACAAAATATTGACACTTTGGGCCCCATTTGGACATTATCACTTAGAGGTGTACTCACTTTTGTTGCCACCAGTTTAGACATTAATGACTGTGTGTTGTGTTATTTTGAGGGGACAGCACATTTACACTGTTATACAAGCTGTATACTCATTACTTTACATTGTA
Organism: Masticophis lateralis; assembly: GCA_030761175.1. Lineage (NCBI taxonomy): Eukaryota > Metazoa > Chordata > Lepidosauria > Squamata > Colubridae > Masticophis > Masticophis lateralis. The sequence continues at coordinate 68,724,219 of JAUDYJ010000006.1, forward strand.
GCCAAGTGTCATTTCTTCATTGTTGTCACATGAAAATATATACCTAAATATTTACAAAATGTGAGGCAGTATACTCACTTCTGTGATATGCTGTATATGTAGCACTTGGTTAGAAAGCTATTCCTGACTTGTTACAGAAAAGATATAAAGGTAGTGAGGGATCATGGGTGCCCCCATGAAATATTTTCTATTATTTTATTAATTCTCCCATTATAGAATATTTGTATATATAAGTAGTACGTAACTTACAACCATTTGTTTAGTGCTAAAAATTATGATGGCACTGAAAAAAGTGACTTATGATTGGTCTTCACAATTACAAATGTTGCTGTATCGCAACAGTCACATGATCATTGGTTCAAGTGCTTGGCAACTGTGACACTTTTCCAATGGTCAGAGGGCAAAGAAGGTTGCAAATTGCAGTCCGGTGGTGTCTGATGTTAATAACCACAGTGATTTGGTGTCCAAAAAGTCATAAAATTGGGTTCTGTCACATAATGCCTCATTTAACAACCACACTACATAATGGTAAATTTTATAGTCCCTATTGTAGTTATAATTCAGGAATTCCTATAACGTATAGAGCAGGTTTCCTAAACTGTGATACGTACTTTTCCTGAGGAAGTTCATTTACTGGGTAAAATGTTTTTTTGGATTTATAGGAGAGGTCTGTATATAAAGATTATACTAAAGGGGTGTGTATGACAAAATGTTTGAGACACCTGATTTGGAACAAAAGTCTTACTTTTCTAATTATGATCTTTCCTTTCACTGCATATCCCCAAATTAATTCTTCTGGAATTATGTCAGCTCAGAAGGTCACGCTTGTTTAAGCCTGATTTAGACTGATAATTTTATTTCTCTGTGTGTGTATATATACCCACATTCAGCTAAATTAGATTAGCAGCGTCTAATGATTTGTATATTCAGGAAGATCTATTCTCTGTATAAAAGTTATTTATTATATATCAAAATATTCCCAAATGTATTTGTATCATTTATACTGATAGAGGTCATTATGTGGCTTTCATTTATGAGCCAACTGTCATTTATGGGCCAACTGTCATTTATGGGACGTGTGCCAGCCACTATATAGCCATAATGCCAAGCATTTTTGTTTCTAAGGCTTTAATTTCTCTCTGTGCTGCCAGAAGAAGCCATTAATTTATGTTATGTATTGTAGAGAGACGTATGAATGCTACTGATCTGAGCCTGATATACTGGCTTAAGCACTTACTGTAAAAGATTACATCACTAGAACAGATAGTAATTTCAAATGCTTAATGAAAAAATCAATATATTGCTGAAACACCTCAAACAAGTTGAATATACAGTTCATACTACAACAGCAGAATAGCTTGACTTGAGATTTAGCTGGCCAATTTCCTTAATAGTATCAAGATATAAAAGGTCTCACAATGCTGCTAATAAAGTGCTTGAGGTAATGATACCTGCTTCATTAACTGGCCAATACCAAGAAGGACAAGAGACATATTCTCACATTGCCAATTGAAAGAACTTAATTTATCTTCTTCAATGTAAAAAAAGAAGAAGAAGAAAAATCTACAATCTACAGTGGATAAATAATGGTGATACAATCGTTGTACATAGCCAGAAAGAATGCAATGTCATTCCTTTACTGAGAAGTCATCAAAGCAAAGTTGTTGAGCCACTACAGATCAATATAGACTGGTTTATTTATTTGTTTAATCATCAGACAATAAGTAAATAAATTTTATATTGATTTAAATCTGAGTAGCTGTACAAACATCCCTAGGTATTCACTGCAAATTGCAACAAAAGACAAAAGCAGAATAAAAGTACGTACTATAACTGCCCAAAATTATTATTGTTGGCTGCACATGTTTAGACTGGATTTTTATTTATTGTTTATTTTTATCCCAGTTATTTATTTTTCATAAATAATACAAGATGACAGACATATCTAATATTCCTTCCTCCTCTTATTCTCCATACAACAGCCACCACCAACTGTGAGTTGGGCTGAGAGAGACTGACCCAAAGTCATCTATCTGGCTTTCATGTCTAAGGTGGGAGTAGTACTTAGAACATAGAATAATAGGTTTGGAAAAGATCTTGGGATTCTTCTAGTCCAGACTTCTGTTCAAGCAGGAGACTTTATACCATTCTGGACAAATGGCTGTCCAGTCTCTCCTTGAAAATGTTGCAGCCTAAATATTAGGGTTTTTTCCCTCCTTAAATAAACTGTTTCATGGTAGTCACAATTTTATAGCCACACTTAGGCAGCCCAAGCATATTTGTATTTGGTGATATAGCAATACGATTTCTGGCAAACAAAAATAAATATCCAATTAGTCATGAAATAGGAGATTTTGTATCAGGCCTTCAGTTCTCTACGGCCATTTATGTTTCTGGTTTCTCTGATTATTTAGGACTGACAGTATATTCCCGAGACATTTTCCACAGCTGTCTATATTGCAGATGAGGAAGAGATATTTTATTTATTTTTATTTATTTATTAAGTTTGTATGCCGCCCTCTCTCTGACAAGGAGTCAGGGCGGCTCACAGGAATAAGTTTTTACAAGCAAGAAACAAAATTTAAAATTTAAAATTATTAAAATTTCCCTTAAAAACCCCTTCAGTCATCTGGCCTGGCGAAATAACCATATCTTAAGGTCACAGTGGAAGGAGCGCAGGTCAGGGGCCACCCGGAGCTCCAGGGGAAGTTGACTCCATAAAGTAGGTGCGCCCACAGAGAAAGCCCATTTCTCTGTGGGCGCACACAGATATGCTGACAAGCAAAATGAAAATATTTTGCTTCACATGTGATCCAAGAAGCAGACACTGCTTCCTACTGTTTCATGCTTATAGCAATCATAGCTGCTATATTGCTAGATGTCTCTGTCAGTTTTCCATAATTTCTTTTAAAATTGTACTTAGCTTAGCTCCTGCTTCATTTTCTGGCACTGAATTCAGTCAACTAATTTTCTTCTGTGCTTCTTTGAATCCTTTCCAACTAGTTCATTCATAATGTATTTAACTATGACCACGTCTTATCTTAATTTTCAAGGATGCCTTAGAGGTTTGCTGAATGAAAGCTTTTAATTGGTTAATGATATCTCATGGCACTCTTTTACTTCTGGCTGACTTGCCTAGAAAGGGGTGATGGAAGGGAGAAAGCCAACCTAATAAAATCAATTCCAGCTACTTAGAATCGGATGCATTGTACTTACCTAGGGACAGTGAAATGCCTTTTATATCCCCATAATCACTGAATTATTTGAAATGGCCAAAACCTTCATGCTTCATTAGGATTCTAAGTCAGATTTACTAATTTTATTACAAATATAAAATGGTAGCCATCTGATTTCTTATTCCAAAATTCAACTTTATTCAGACTCTGAAGTAACATCAGTTGTGTTATCAAAATACAACAAGGCTATATCTGAATCCCCAATACTTGGATTCTTATTCTGTGTTCAGTCTTAAATTACGACATCACAAGAATATCCAAAATTCAAACTTGTTACAACTTTAAAGTTCAATCCATACTGGATCATACAAATAGGAGTATAGTATGCTGCAGGGGAAAATATATACTGACTGAATAAAGAGCAGTGTGAGAATTGGATTTTCCATTCCCGTGGTTTCCATAACTTATTCTAGATGGGGTGTCGGCAACCTGGGGCTCTGGAGCCACTTTGGGCCCTCTGCTGTGGCTCCCTGTGCCATCACTGGTTGGCCCCACCCCTCACCCCTTTTATTTTCGGGGGGATATTTTTTGAAATCCAGGCTGGCTGAGGAACAATCGCCAGCTCTTCGGCAACCCTCCCCCCTCCTCTTCTAACCCCCTGGCGGGCTGTGGCTGAGCCGGAAGCATGCACACGCATGGGGACACCCTCCTCAAGTGAGTGCCAAAGCGCAGGAAAGGTGTGGGTGGGGCAGCTGGCCGCTCATTTAAGGAAGCTCTCCCTGCACGTGTGCATGCTCCTGGCTCAGCCACAGCCTGCCAGGGGGTCACAAGAGGAGGAGGGTGAGGAGGGTCACTGGACAGTGCAGGAGCGAAGTGGCCCTGTACCTGCCTTCATGTCACATTTGTGTAAAGCAGCCTTTGCTTCCGGCCACTTCAGGCTGGAGTTCGCACCCTCTGTGCTCAGCCAAAGAGCTGCCGGGGGTGTGGGATGACATGGCAAGGTGATGGCTGGAGCCTCAGTGCAGGACAGAAGCTGCATCCTGTTGCATTCTGTTAAGACCCTCCTTAAGGTGCACGCCTTTGCTGCACTTTGGTGCTTGGTTGCAGAGGGCCTCCCCATGCATACACACCCTACTGGCTCAACCACAGCTGGCAGGGGGTGGTGAGAGGAGAAGGAGGGAGGAAAAAGGAAGACGGTTGCCCAAAGGGAAGCCTCCATCGCTGCTGGCGATCTTTTCTCAGCCAGCCCGGATTTCCAAAACGAAGAAATAAAAAGAGTAGCAAAGCACCCCAAGAAGAGCTTGCTGGCTTGGCCCAGCTGTGGCTTTCCAAGAAAGAGACTGACAGACAGATAGACAGACAGATAGACAGACACACACACACACGGGGGGGGGAGAGGAGAGATACAAACACACACAGAGAGGGTGTGAGATACTGAGGGAGAGAGACATGGGAGACATGGGAGAGAGAGGAGAGAGGGGAGGGATGGGAAAATAGGGGGACAGAGATGCAGAGAGAAAGAGAGGGGGAGAGAGATAGAGGGAGAGAGAGGGAGAGGGGGAGAGACATAGAGAATGGTTTTGTGGCAGGATAGACATGGTTAGGGCGGTCATGTGACTGGGTGGGAGTGAGTGACATTGACCATGCCCACCCAGGTTTTGTGGCTCCCGGTGTTTTTTTTTTCTGTGGGAAATGTGTCCAAATGGCTCTTTGAGTGTTTAAGGTTGCAGACCCCTGTTCTAGACCATTAATATACAAATGTGTTTTTCTTCTGACAATGGGAGCCAACGTGTATTCAGAATTCAACCCACATGTGGTGGATATATATAAAAACTCAAAAGAATTGGAAAGAAATGCAGAGTACAATTTAGAGAATTTTAGAAATAAAATTTGAAATGAAATTACATATTTTTTATTTTGCTAGGCATAATTCTAACATATATTACCAAGAAAACAAAATAACCCACATTTACCTGCTTATCGCCATAAGGATAATTTTACCACACCAGAAAAAGATACTTTACTAACAATATCAGACTGGAAACTTAAAGTTGTAAAACATACAGTAATGGCAAAATTAATAGCACAGAGCCGCAATTGAAGTTTATCCAAGATTTAATCAAGAGTACCATCTCTGTATATTTCATATTATGAGTATGTAAAATATATTTAGGCATCTGTATCAGGTAGTCCTTTCCTAAAACCACAATTAAGCTCAAAATTTCTATGGCTAAGGAAGGCAGGTGTTAATTTATTTATTTTATTTATTTAATTAAACTTTTATGTCACCCTTCTCCCAAGGGACTCAGGGCAGTGTACAGTTAAGTGATTGTTACCCCATTTTATGAATTTTCTTGCTATAATTGTTAAGTGAATCACTGTAGTTGTTAAGTTAGTAACATGGTTGTTAAGTGAATCTGGTTTGCCCTTTGACTTTGCTTGACAGAAAGTCACAAAAAGTGATCAAATGATCCTGGGATACTGCAACTGTCATAAATGCATGCTAGTTGCTAAGCATTCAAATTTTGTTCATGTGACCATGGGGAGCTGTAAGTGTGATCATAAGTCACTTTTTTCAAATGGTTACTAAATGAATGGTTGTAAGTTGAAGGCTACCCATAATACAGATTTTCTTTTTTAAAAAAATAGTTAAAATCAGAAATACATGACAATTTTGATTGTTTAAAAATATTGTATATCAAAGGGAAGTTAGAAATTAAATATTTATATGCGTTTTTAGATTTCTTTCTATCTTTTCTTTCTTGTTTTTAAGTTTGTAAACAACATGGTGAAAACTTTGGCACTCAGTTCAGAAATCTCTAAAAAATCTTATTGTAAAAAACTAATGTATTCTGATTTTTATGGTTGATTGGTTTCTAATTCTGGTTAATGGTCTCAAGGCTATACTGAGCATTAGCTGTACAGCAGCAGTAATGTCTTTGTTAATTTACCAATACTGCATCTTTGCATCTTTTTTCCCTTTGCTTTTGCTTTCCTTTTCCACCTTCCTCTATTGTGACATTCTTGATTTCAGACACCAATGCAATGCAATTTCTTTATCCTTTCACTAAGCAATGCACAAGTTAGGGTTATTACTGAAGCATTTAATATGGTCTTCCATAGAATTACTTATGAATTATTCTTGAAACCTGCTGCAACTTGCCAGAAATATGATGGGAATTTTTAACTACCGTTCTGTTTGCATTACATTTCTGCTCTATAGGGAATTATTCTAAATGCAGAACATTGTTTTTTGAATCAACTACAACTGTATCAGAAAATGTAGCTGAAAACGAAAAAGTAAACTACTCTTGACTTCTTTGAAATGCTTGCTATTGCAACAGTTGGAGAGGAATAATGTGATTGTGATATATGGACTGGTGACTATTCTTGCTACTATTCACAAAAATAAATATGTCAAACTACTACAAGTATCCACTTTCAAAACAGTACAAGTTGTATCTAACAAAATCTGATCTATTTCAGAAGTTCAAGGTACCTAAAAGTAACAAATAATAGAACTGACTAGCCACCTTTCATTTAAATCCAATAATCTGAACTGAAATTTCATAGAACCTTCATTGGAGCTGCCTTGAGAACGTAAAGCAGAGTATTTTAGAAATTGTTTCTTGGTCTTGTCTCAGTGAATGTTAGCACCTGGCCACCTTGTTTGGACGTAGAAGTTAACCTGGGTTGGGCCTTGCTGCATTCAGTTGGAAAACTATCAAGGAATGCAAAGAGTTTAGGCTAGATTGGGTTGATGACATCCCAGAAGAAGAATCTGTTAAGATAGTGACAAAAAGCCATGTGGTGATTCTGCATTATTTCTTCTTATCCCTGGAGTATATATTATTTGGAAGGGTATCAAGCATCTTCTTCATGAACCATAGTTCCAAAATGGATTAAGAACCCTGTGGTTCCCCCCCACTTTTTTAAAAAAAGAAAGAAAGAAAGAAAGAAAGAAAGAAAGAAAGAAAGAAAGAAAGAAAGAAAGAAAGAAAGAAAGAAAGAAAGAAAATGCAATCAGCAATTTTGCAAAATAGCATGTAATATAACATGCTGGTGGCAACATCTCTCTGCCAAAGGTAAAGCCCCCATACACATGGATAACACAGCCCTAAATAGAAGAACCATTTATGTCTTTTAGCCTTCTCTTTTTGTAAGTTGTAAGTACCATCAAATGGGGAATGAAAGGCAAGCTTGCTGGAAAAATGATGGAGAGTATAGTTAGATAGTTTTCCAGTCACAGTAATAGGATTGTGTCAAAATTTAAATGGAAACTGAATTTTAATATTCAACCGCATGCTGGATTTATTCTGCATCTCTGCAGTGATTTTAGAACTAATACATGGCACATATATATGTTTCTTTATGCGGCAATATCAACATGACAGTAACTTTTATAAGACTCAGTCAATTCTCATCTTCCCCATCCCTTTCTATTTTAAAATAATGTTTTTTAAAAGAATGAAACTATAGAATTCATTGCAATGACTGGTTGGGTCACACCCAGCTGTGTTTTAAATGGTACACAAAGACTATGAGAGAATCAACTGAGATCCCACCTGCCGAAGTAATGCAAATGCTAGCTTAGACATTGTGGATGGAATCTTAAAAAATAAAATTACCTGATTAGCTTTCTGAGCAACAAAGCAAGACAGAAAGATTTTTTAAAATCTACATTCTTTCATATTCTCTTATATCTAAAATGCTCTGGTATGATCACTCTTGTTGCAATGCCACATAATACTTCTTCTGGTGGTATTCTGTTTTTCCTGTACAAAATCTGACATGAAACCTTAAAACGGACATGACTTGGATTAAATCTGGAATGTTACAGATATAGGTATATTGCAATGTATCTCTCTATTCTGAAATAATTTTAGATTTATTAGATTTATATACCGCCCTTCTCCTTACGGACTACATAATAATGTATTTTTTATTGGAGATTCTAGGGATTGAACCTAGGATCTTGGAATATCTCCTATTTGAAGCTTCCCTGTTCATAATATTTGGGACTGATTTGTACCATTACTTGCATTTTTCAGTCAGTATTGTATCTTTAGTTGTAGCTTAATATAATTTAAATACAAGTATACTGTCAGTTAGTGACAGATAACTTAGTCCTTAAGTGAAACATTTACTAAATGAATATTATAATTTTACAGTCATACTGCAACTTTCATTTGCTTAACAGACTTTGCAGAGGTCATAAATGTGAGGATTAGTCACAAAGTGACTCACCAATATACCTGTGAACAGCCACTATATGAGGCAGTTGCTAAACAAGGACTACTTGTAAAGTCTTTTGTTCATTAAGTGTATGATTTATGTTGAAGATGTGATTGGACAGTTCTTTTTTTACTACATTGATTTTGGACCTATCCTGATTCCAATGACTGCATTCAAATCTGAACCAAACAAAGATAACACAGATTCAACCCTTTTGATTTTGAGAAGCTGTTATTGTACGATGACAGATTTTTTTTATACAAAGAACCACCCTTACTGAATTAGTGCCCACTGGATGGAATAACATTTGAATATCTAATTTCAGGTAGAGAATGTACTTATTGAATCATTTATCATTTTATAAATCTCCGCTATTGTTTAAGACAAACCATAATAAATTTATTTTGTCTCAATTTAAAATATTTATAATCTGAGAACATATGCTTCTTATTAAAATCAGAATTTTAAATATAGTTTTTTGGGTTTCAAAATGCAGTTTGCTTGAAACTCTTGTTGAATATTTTGTGACTGAATTGGGAAGAACGTATGTAACTATTCTGATTCATACACACAGACTGTCATGGCCCCATTGGATCCCAGTTCAGAGTGGGAGGGGGAGGAACAGGAAGTGGGGCCATGTAACAGAGATGGCATGTCTGCCCTGAAATGTCTGGAGAGGACGGTGTTGTCCCAGGCCCCTTTGGCATTGGTGGAAGAGGTCGACCAAATGGGGAGCTGACTACCCTCACAACCACAGGGAAGGATTGGCTGGAGACAGGCAGTGGTGATGAAAACAAATCCCCTCTGATGAGGAACATCTGCCTACCCCACCCAATCCAAGGGTATCGAGTGTGGAGTGGAGGGAAGCTCAGATGAATAATTGAGCTGCCTGCAATTACTGCGAGTTCAAATCTTACCAGGCTCAAGATTGACTCAGCCTTCCATCCTTCCGAGGTAGGTAAAATGAGGACCCAAGATTGTGGGGGCAATAAGCTGACTTTGTATAAAGAAGAACAGCGCTGGGGGGTGGGGAGGGGCAGAAGCCCTACTAAGCAGCTTTATACAAAAATATGAAGGCTATTGCTTAATGCATTGTAAGCCTCCCTGAGTCTCCAGAGAAGGGCGACATATAAATTGAACCAATAAATAAATAAATAAATCCACCCCACACCACACCACCTTACAAGAAACATGAGCTGATTTAACCAGAGGCCAGGGGAAGGGGTCTGTGTCAGGAACAATTGCTTGCTTGGGCCTTTGAAAACTCTGACTTTAGATCGTGTTTCTGCCTATGGACTCTGAACCTTGCTTGTGGACTTGGAACCTTGCTTATGAAACTACAGATTTCCTTCCTTGCCTTGTGAATCAGCTCTGATAAATATTGGATTTAGTTTGTGGGATTATGTTACATTGACTGTGAATGGCTGACTTTTGGAAAGTTTAGGGTGGAGTTTTAGTGGCAGTTGTAGGGCCATTTGTTGTGGGATAGCAGACCAAAACAGGACTTTTTTGAAGTCTGCCTCTGCTATGGAACCTGAGTCATAACACATACACAAGAGTTGCTTTGTGAGGTTTTTGGCTCTTTAGACAACTTTCTTATTGTTTTTGTTAATAATTTACTTTTTAAAATACAAAAGTTAGCACAATGGTTCTTATTTTTATGTGTTTATTTTAATTAATTATTCAAACATTAATGTCCTGGTCTTCTGATGCATGTGTATTTTTTTTTTTACATTTTTTTTTAAACACATAAACATATAAAAATCTTTTCAGAACGAGCCATTGATCCGGTCAAAAGTAGGTACAATTACTAATTCCCCTTTAACAAAATCTTTTCCAAAATCCCCACTAATTACCTTCTTTTTTTAAAAAAAAAAAAGCAAAAAAAAAAGATTATCTAACATATCATTTTACACAAATCAATTACCCTCTATTATTTCTTAATTTTCAAAAAACACAATGTAATATTTGCTAACATTGTTGCCATAAATTCTATCTAACAAAAAAAAATTCTTAAAACCCATTACAGTAATCTTAAAATCCTTAATTCAATTTCATTTCAATTTCTTTCCCTTTTAATATGGATGGATATTATCTTGAAAATACAAATCATCAAAGTATTTACGCAACCACATGATCATTTCATTGTTAGTATTAATTCCAGTATGGTCATCTTTTATTTCTAAAAGTTTATCCCAGTATATAATTTTCATCTTAATCCTCCTCTTTTTGGTTGTTAATCACAGCATAATCTTCTTAAATTTTACTGTTATGCTCAGTATAATCATCATTTTTACTGTCAATCCCAGCATAATTATTTTTGTCTTTACTGTTAAACCCAGTATAATCCTCTTGTTTTGCTGTCAAATTTAGCATAATCATCTTAGTTTGCTGTTTATCCCAGCATAATCACCCCCTTTTTAAATTTTACCATCCACCTATACATTGTTTATTAATAATCAATCACATTGTCATTATCATCTTTATAACAATTTAACACTGAGTCTTAGTTTACTCCAAACACAACCTTATGCAAATCAATAAAATTCTATTATATTGTATATAGCGTATATTTAATTTCAGTTTCAATTCACATTTTAATTCTCCATATATCAGTTTAGTTCTTTTTCTTACTTCTATTTCAAGCAAATCGCATCAATTTTCTTCTTTTATTCCTGCACCATTTGACTTCTTTTGTTCCTGCACCAATTAGTCCAGTTATAAGAGTTCCATCATACTTTCCCTTTTTTTTCCTCACCAAAGTCAAATTGCCTGCAAATAAAGAAAAAACAACTCCACTGCCAAAATCCCATGCTTATTACCTGTAGTCTTCACAATGTTCCAAAACAAGAAGCAAGTTACAATGTTTCTTTTTAAACCAGAAGGTGTCCCTCTGCAATCCACAATTTCCTTTAATCATGTAAATTGCCATTTTGTTTCAATTGCATTCCAGTTTAATTCACTTCTTCTTCTGTATAAGTAATAATTCTTCTTTATCTTCTTTTCTTTAAAAATCCAATTCAAATTTAAAGTTGTTCAATTTTGAACCAAGTCTCAATGTTTATTTTTCCAATTTAGTCTATTCAAATATCAATTTTCAGTTGGGTCTTTTTCTTTTTTAAAAAAAGAAATTAAAATCTTCTATGCCCCATAGCTCCTCAGCCATTATTTTAAGGCTAGGGGTCTTACAAATAAAAGCCATTACTCCAAACATTGTTTCAAACCTGAGTTAGTTGTCACTCACCCAGGTTCAAAAGACATCACTCTTTTCTGCTTTCCTCCTGCACATCACTTGCCCGGTTTGTCCCAGCTTCGTGGCAGCCGCTATGGCTTCTGCCCCCCACCACCGACTTGCAGAGAGTTTCCTCCGACCTCCAAGGAACTTGCCTATTCCTCTTGATCATCTGAGGTGCCTGTCTTCCATCCCCGTCCCTGCAGGATGGTTCCGGTCCAAAGATCCATCGGTGGTGGTTCTGCAGCTGGGGTTTTCATGGGGCTCATCAGAGCCTGCTATTTCCCTGACTGTCTCACCGCAATGTTAAACCGGAAGTCTGATGTATGTGTATTGAACTGCTAACACATAAAACCAATCCTACAATAAAATAAAATATTGAATAAAAATAATGACAGGTAGAACCGATAAATAAGTGTTGATATGGAGTTTCTATTCTATTCTATTTTATCTATTTTTAAAAATGCCTTGTGAAAACTGAAAAATTTTGCATACATGTCTCTATAGCCAAGAATTTTACAAGTTTGCAAAATATCTTTAAATAATTCAGTGAAAAATATTTTTCTTCATTCATAAAGTAGTAGCATGGAACATTATAGCGTGGAATTGCATGTTTGCCTGAAAAATATAAATGGATATCTTTTGTATAACCAAGTTCCTACAAAAATCTTGCATCCCCAAATTAGGGATAGGAAGCAATATTCTGCCTTTTGTTTAAAAATGTTTCAGGTTATTCTCCACAAATACATTAAGAATGATATATTTGTCATTACATTTATTCATTTATACAAACATACATTTTTTCCCTGTTCTATACCTGTACTACTTTTACTCTTGGCTGAGTGGAACAACCCAAATTATCTCTTGACGTTAAATAAAGAACAATCCTTTAAATTTTCATTATTTTTAAGTTATCAAAAATTACAGGTCTATAGTTCTATTTTTTTATATATTCTTTAATTTTTTTAGTTTACATTAGTTTTTACTATTGCAAATTGCAATTCTTAATAAAATTACTATTAAAACTTTATAGGTCTGTATAGCATATCCTGAAAGCAGACATACAGAAATCAAATTAAATAAAGGTACAAAAATGAGAAGTCCAACACTGTTACCATTCAGAAGAGAAATCATATTGACTTTTGGCTGTCCTGTCCTCAAAACACTATGGTAATCAAATTGCTTCAAAAAAGCTGCAACAAGTATTAGCCATAAAAGCTGGCTGGATGACTTTGGGCCCGTCACGTTCTCTCAGACTAACCCACCTCACAGGGTGGTTGTTGTAGGGAAAATAGGAGGAGAAAGGAAGATGTGTTGGATATGCTCAGTGCCTTGAGTTATTTGCAAAAATAATACAAACAGGATACAAATACAGGTTGTCCTTGATTTATGACCACAATTGAGTCCAAAATTTCTTTTGCTAAGTGAGACAGTTAAGTGAATTTTGTCCCATTTTCTTGACACAGTTGTTAAGTGAATCTGGCTTCCCCATTGACTTTGATTGTCAGAAGGTCGCAAAAGTGATCACATGACCCCAGGACACTGCAACCATCATAAATGTGAGTCAGTTGCCAAGCTTCTGAATTTTGATCACATGACCAAGGGCTTGCAGCAACTATCATGTGAAAAATGATCATAACTCACTTTTTTCAGTGCTTTTTAACTTTGAACGGTCACTAAGTGAACTGTTGTAAGTCAAGGATTGCCTGTAAATAGATAAATAAAAACATGTTACAGTAAATCTGCTCATAATTTTTGCCAACTATTAAATAAACAAGTAAGTAAGCATACATTCTCCTGATTCACTTTGCTTTGGATATTCTGAATGTAGAATGGATTGGCAGGTGGTATGACTTTCAAAAGTAGCTTTCTTCTCTGGAATTGTCATGTGTATTTTATTCACTTGGTATAGAGATCTACTCGCCTCAGTATAAAATCCAGCTGCAAAAGTGTGCATAGGCAAAGAGTCATTTATTGTTTTAAGGACTGCACTATATTTAATTAAAAGTTTATTTTCTGAGGGTCCTACTTGGTTTACCTCATCCTATTGATCACTGAAAGTGGGGAAATAAATATCCATTTTCTCCCTAATTTAGGTTAATTGCTTCAGTATCTGGAGATTTATTTTAGTATGATGTGGGAGGAAATAATGCTTTGATTATGGTCTCCCATATTATTTTCCTTTTGTTATTATGAGATAGCTACTGTATATAGGGAAAAAAGCAATTCATACATTTTTCAAGAGAAAATAATTTAAGAAACAGTTCAGGGTTATTCAGACATAATTTCAGCTGCTATCAAGAAGAAACAATTATATGGTATCAATATTATAGATCTCATATATCTCTGTCTAACTAACTTCCAATCTGAAGGACAAATTTACCAACAAATTAAAGGAACACCTATGCAATCACCATTTTCAGGATTTAAGCTGAGGTCATTATGTGATATCTAGAAGCTATAGCACTTCCACAAATAAAACCCAAAATATGAATCATATATGTAGAAGACACCTTCACCATAATAAAAAGGACCAATTAGAGAACACCCAAAGAACCATCATCAACATCTTCAAAGGAATCCAGTTTACCACAAAAGAAGAAAACAATAACTTGCTATCCTTCCTGGACATCCTGATCAGCAGAGGCCACAATGGCAAATTAGAAACAGAAGTGTATAGAAAAACCACCCACACCCACCAAGTGCTCCACTACCAAAGCAACAATCCAACCTTCCACAAGAGAAGCACTGTAAAAACTTTATTTAGATGAGCACAATCTCACTGCAACAACCCTGAATAGCAGAAAAAGGAAACTGTCTCTATAAACATATTCCAATCAAATGGATATTTATTTCCCCACTTCCAGTGATCAATAAGATGAGGTAATAATCCCCAGATACTGAAGCAATTAACCTAAATTAGGGAGAAAATGGATATTCACACAACTTTATCAAAAAGTGACTGACCCCTCAACCCAATACAGCACAACCAACACAAGCTATAAAAAGAATAACACTGCCAAATATCAAGAACATTTCAGAAACTAACTGACTCCAAATGGAGTCAGCATAGCACACAAGCCATCTGAAGCCTTTCAAAAGACTCTAAGTAAACTGAAAGGCCCAGCAACCCCAGAAGAAGAAAAAAGAACCATCTACAACATACAGTATAATGACTGCAACAACCACTATGTAGGACAAATAGGTAAAGAATTTGCAGAATGTGTTCACGGCATCCATGAACACCAACTAGTCAGAAGACATGATGAAAACTCTTTAATTTCACAACATACTTAACCATAATTTCAACTGGAAACTGTGACCTTCTTAGACCAAGCCAAGTCCAAAAATGCTAGGGAACTAGCTTAGCCTGGCACTCTGACAAAGTAGCTACCAATAGACACATCTATTCCTGGGTCAAGAGAAAAAATATCTATATACTATGGAAAAGAGATAATCAACAAGTCAAAAAGGGAACAAAAGGCCTCATTGGCAATCAGCACCCAGATGAGCATAGATTAATTGCAAGATTAACAATACTCAATTAAGGAACTGCCAAACAAGCCACAGCCCAACCAAAAAATTTCTAAAACCACCCCCATTAACACTGACAGGGCAAATCACTAGATTATCCACTGAGAGCAGTGGATAATCCTTACTAGCACTGATGGTGTTACCTTGTTTGGGTAATGAAACATCTGCAATAAAACAACCAAATTCAAAGAGCACCAAGGATCTCTCAGCAATTATATTTTATTTATTTATTTTATTTATTTAAATTTATATACCGCCCTTCTCCTAGTGGACTCAGGGCGGTGTACAGCCAAGAATAAAAAACACTCCAATACAAAATTTAAAATATTAATAAAAGAATTAAATAATTTTGGCCCAATAAATTTAAAAACCCAATAGGCAATTAAAATTTAAAACCCATAAAACTTTAAGCTTAAAAAAGGGGGGGGGGTTACGCCAGCCCAGCTTGACGAAATAAAAAAGTTTTTAGGGCACGGCGGAAAGCCCGGAGATCGGGTATCGTACGGATCTCCGGGGGCAAATCGTTCCAGAGGGCTGGTGCTGCCACAGAGAAGGCTCTCCCCCTGGGTGTCGCCAGCCGACATTGTCTGGCCGACGGCACCCCGAGGAGTCCCTCTCTGTGGGAGCGAACTGGCCGGTGGGAGGCTATCGGTGGCAGAAGGCGGTCCCGCAAGTACCCAGGCCCTATGCCATGGAGCGCTTTAAAGGTGGTCACTAACACCTTGAAGCGCACCCGGAAGACCACCGGAAGCCAATGCAGCTCACGCAGGAGAGGTGTCACATGGGAGCGCCCCCTTGCTCCCATAATCCCCCGCGCGGCCGCATTCTGCACCAGTTGGAGCCTCCGGGTGCACCTCAAGGGGAGCCCCATGTAGAGAGCATTGCAGTAGTCCAGGCGGGAAATGACGAGTGCCTGAGTGACTGTGCGTACGGAATCCCGATCTAGATAGGGACGCAACTGGCGTATCAGGCGAGCCTGATAAAAAGCCCCCCTGGCCACGGCCGTCACATGCTCCTCCAAAGACAGCCGTGCATCCAGGAGGACGCCCAAGTTGCGAGCCCTATCCGTGGGGGCCAATGACTCGCCCCCAATGGTCAGTGATGGAGTCAACTGGCCATATCGGGATGCCGGAAGCCACAGCCACTCGGTCTTGGAGGGGTTGAGTTGGAGCCTGTTGCCCCCCATCCAGATCCGCACGGCCTCCAGGCATCGGGACATCACTTCCACGGCATCGTTGGGGTGGCCTGGGGTGGCCTTTAACACTTCAACCTTAAAGTTTTTATTGAACTTGCAAAACATCAGGACTTTTATAGCAAACCAAGATTCTGTCAAAATGATGAAATTTGCAGTGTGATGTCATAACACAAATTCTGCCTCTTACATACTTGCACACGATTCCATGATACAAGTTCATGAGCATAGGATATGTTTCTTGACATAAACACACGTTGTCATTTGTTCCCCTTTCTGAAAAGCTATGGAAGAGCGTTATTTTACAAAAAAACAAGTGAACAATGTTCACTTGTCAGGCACATACATACATTGTTGAGAGTTTTACTGATTTCATAGTTTTCTTCTTAATATTTCTTGAATAAATATGCTTCTGGATATTACTGGCACAATTTGAATTTCTTCAAAATCAGGGTAGAGGTCATAAGATGTTCCCTTATTTTTTAGTTTTAAGGATACAGCCATTGTTTTTTTTTAAACATCGCATGTCCTTCTACTGAAAGACATGCAATGAGCAAATGGATAAAAGCCATAATAATGTTGCATACATATTAATATAGCACTGGTTATATTTAGAGCCTGTTGCTTATTTTATACATCAACTTGATTCTATAATAGACTATTAAGCAAATATAGAATTCCTTGAAAATGAGAAGACAGATGGTCCTGGATTATTTAACAATTTGCTGGCCAATTGCATTACCACAATTTTCTTCTTGGTGCATTATGACTGAATGTCAATTTTTGCCTATGAATGAAATTTCCAATTCTGACTGCCAGTTTCCCACAAGGAATTTCAATCCAGAAATTGGAAGTGATTGGAAGCTGGTAGACAGTCCTGCTCCCACTGATTTATTTACTTTTTGTTCACCCATAGTCATTCTCTTTTTAGGTAAGGAAATATTTCTGAAACTATGACCCAGGTGATGGGTTGTATAGAATTATATAGAGACAATCATCCTATGAAATGCTCCGTTTTCTTATCTTAACAAATTAACATTGACCACTCCTGCTGAAATGAAACCTTGCAGATTCTCCCATCTCTATAAATTAATACTATGCTAAACACATGTATGTTTATTTATATTTTTGTATGTAAGTGCCAGAAGCCATACATCAACATAAAAATGGAAAATAAAAGAACAGGGTCAGGAGAAAAATAATAATTAACCACTACTAATTAAAATTAATTTCTAGGCAAACAGTCCTTCTCAAGCAACAACTAATCTTCAAAACTATCTGAGGTTTTGAATCTGCCTTATTTCATTTCCTGCAGTTTCTTTTAATCTCCCCAGTTCCCAGGTAATTGGATCATGCAAATTAGTTTGAGAAAAACCCTCAACATTCCTGCAGATAAATACAGATAAATACTTGCAGTACTTCAGTAGCATGTCACAAGTGTAACAGATATTTGTAAAACTGTTTTGAAATCTTCTGTGCATAACTTTAGGCACAGAAGGGACTCATATGTCATATGAACAACATCATGAACTAGACTCTGGCTGCCATTCATTTGATCTTTTAAAAATCTATAAGATAAAGACTGAATTAATAAAAAATAGAATTAAGGAGAATGTATATGATTAAGAATAGAAAAAATAGAATTTGAGGGTGAAAGAAGATACTGTTTAGAAAAATAAGAATAGAAAAATTAAGATTTGATTAACAAATATGGAAAAAAACTCTGGAAGAAACTGTAAAATATATTTGGATATGATGAATTATATATGATATGATATGATATGATATGATATGATATGATATGATATATGATATGATCAATACTCTATTTCAAAAAATATGTGGGTGCGTATATTGGGGGGAACCAATAAAACTTGTAATTTGATTCTGTCTGGGTGAGGAACAATAAAAAAATCTTGGAGGAAAAAAAAATCTAGAGTGGCAGAAATGTTGTAGTCACCTTACTCAGTAGGTGAGTATCTGTAGAAGTATCTGTTTTTGTGATCCTGGTAGAAAACTTTCATTTTTCTTAAATCATTACAGAGATAGAAAACATCAAAAGATACTGTACTTCAGCTTTTTTGCAATGCTTTCCAAAATGTTTCTTTGGCTCATTTTGTTACAGAATATATTAATAAAATTATTAACTTGACTTCTATGGTCATCCACCTCATCTAAGTGACTCTGGGTAACTCACAACGGTAAAAACAAAAATCCAATAAAACACATTAAAAAACAATTTGCAAACATATTAAAAAATAATAATTAAAAAAATATATGTTCAACTGCAGAATATATAGGTTCTGAGTGAGGTTCTGAGATTACCTGAAAAGCTATATCACACCAATTGTTTATTGCTAAGCGATCACAATATTTTACCTCCATATTTATAAACCTGGCAAACAGAAGTTTCCATAAAGTTTCATTCCAACATTTTACCTAATGTCACATGAAAATCAAATGCAAATCCCACTCTCAAGACTAAGTAGCTCTGACAGTTTGTTGGCAGCAGAAGTTCTGTCAGGCCTGAGGGGAAATAATGAACAGGTTGTCTTGATGATATAAAAGAACCTGAATCCAAACAGAAGTATTTTCTGTCTCTGATGGCAATGAAATTTATTTAGGCAGCTGAAAGACATCATGAACTACAATAAAAGAGTCTCCTGTTTCTCTAAGTTTTGGAAGATGATTCTCATACCCTGGGACTCTATGAGAATATTTTGGTGTAACTTATTTTAACTTTTATGTTCTACTATGGAATATAAAGTCTGAAACCTTTCAATCATGTCTTTCTACCAGTCAAGACTCTTATGTAATTTGAAAATTAGTAGCAACAGCCACATTGAGCTAACCCAGACTTTTAGAAGATTAAAAGCATGTTTCAGAGACAGCAAAACTGAAATTATATTCACCTGTATTTGTGAATAAAAGATATATTCAACAATTAATGAATGCATTTGCACAATAGTAGCCACAAAACCTGTGTAACAAACTGCGTGCACACACAAATTCATGCAATTGAATTCAACATTTGCTAAGCAATTATATCCATGTTTAACTCTAGGTCTTAGTATTGCATTTCAAGTGGTGTCTCTTAAAGGCAAAAGTGTAATGTGTAAAACAGAATCATATTGAAACATGTGCATTGATCATGTTTTATTACATTTGTATTCTGCCTTTTCTGAAAGGAGCTCAAGTTGGATAAGAAAGTGATCTCCTCATTCAATTTTATTCTCATCACAACCTTGTGGCTTTCATTGGTTTAAAGAAGATGCTTGCTCTAAGGTCAGTTAGCAAACTTCTCCGCTGTGTGGCAATTGAACATAGGCATACAATTGCCATAATATACACCACACATACATCATACATTTATACTTTACAACTGTTCTCCTAAACTAAGATTGTTTTAAAAATGTAAGGAGAAAACAAGTATGTGATATATTCATAAACTAGCCTTCAGGATCATTGGTTTATACATTTTTGATCAGAAATTATATATTGTACCGCATGTTCTAATGTGGGACACCGTATGCATGAGCCATTGCTTATGTAGGATTTTCTGGATCCAGGCTGATTGCTATTCTTCCTACCAATAGGCATTCAAACATATTTTAGCTTCAAATACTTCTAAAGTTTAAGGAGAAATGCCTTAGAATTGTCAATATGTAGATGAATAATACATCATTGACCCCCTTTGCAACTCTAAATCCCATCTTTCTGAAAGACATTTATTTGCATTTTATTTGGTTGAATCCCAAGCAAGGTGTTTTGAGCAACTTGTCAAAAATCTCAATATATTGAGATGTACTAGGGATTACAGAAAACAACAGAGAAGAACCATACAGTATACCTTGAATATATTTTAAAGCAATATACAATGACCCATCCAAAAAAAAAAATCCATCTGTGTTCAATGGAAGGACAATGATCGCAGGATTGCAAATAGAGGGGAAAGTAGGCCAGACTGATATATTTTCATTCATGCTTTTAAATGTAAATGTGGAGTCTTTCTGTAGAAATCAGTCCGCAAAAATGTAATTTAAATGCAGGCAGGAAAATAGGAAGTATGTAACTCAAAGACTCTATTGAAACTATAAATATTGAAGCCTCATAAAATATATAAGTATTTTCAAGGAAGTTTCAGTAGGGACAGCTTTCTTCACAGGAGGTCTCTTCAGGAGGTCTGATTCATGAGTAGGCAGCAAGCTAACCACTAAGATCCCTAGAGGGAGTGGGAAATAGATCCTTATCAAAGTGTCAAAAGAGCATATATGAGCTTTGTCCCTAAAGCTAAAGATGGCTAAAAGCAGAAAGAACATCAAGATGAATGTTATATTATTCTTGATGCTTTCTGCCATGGCAAGTTTAGTAAAGCCATTCATTATAAGTGTTTATCTCACCCATGGAATCAGTCAGGCTAGATGGAATGAAAGACAAGAACATTTCAATGCAAACTTTTTGCATTAAAATTAATTAATTAATTAATTACAGTTAGACTATACATTACACATTACACAGCTAATTCCTCCCACCCCCAGTTAAACTGAACAAATTTACAAATTGAAGAAAGAGTGCTTTATTAGGAAGGACCAAAGTAGGATATATTAGATCTTTTCATCAGGATGGTTTTTAATCAAAATTGGACAGTAGAAGAAAAAAATGTCTATTGTCTTCTTCACTGACTATAATAACAAACCTTGTATCTCTGACACATGCATTTTTTCCTTTTCCTCCCGAAGGATTTGCTTAATATGGGAGCGCAGTCAAACTGTTTTCTTTCTCAGCATCTAGTAATTATTGTTTTATTGTGAATTTTTGAATTTTTGAATGAGAAAATCTAGTTTTTCTATATGCAAACAAAGTTGCAATGAATTTCTCCAATCATTCACTTCAGGTAAAAAAACTATTGGTTCTTTATATCAGATTACAATGGAATTTTTAAAAGGATCTGCACTGCTATCTTTGTTTGTTGTGTGCTTCACCAATGAAATTTCTTTCATTGCTGAAAGAAATATGTGGATCATGCCAAAATGGGCCTGCTGCTTTCAACACTAACATTTCTAGTCTTGATAGTGATATGTAAAGATCACTTGCCTGACCCACATGATACTTCTGTTCATGATTATTGAAATCATAATCTGAGAGAGAGAGAGAGAGAAGTCATATCATAATGGTAAAATATTGTTATTTATTTGCTGCTATTTACTAAAGTTAAGACCCCACCCCCGCAGAGGGAACTGGCCTGAAAGGTATGTTAAAGACCTATTTATTTATGGGGCCCCAGTAAGCAAATGGTTTCTTTAATAAAAACTTGGAGCAAATTATTTGTTTTTCACACCAAGCATTAGTTCTGTTTTTAACACCGGGAAAATGCACATCCTTGTCCCCTTGTTGTACATTCCAACCTCTATTTTTAAGTAGGCTTTTAATGGTTTTAAAGAGGATGAAATGTAGAGATATAATGCTGCAACAGTTTCAGAACTTGGATTACACTAACTCAATCTAGAATGGTAGGATGGTGGTGGTTGATTTTTCCACATAAACTCTCCCATTCTCTAGTCAGTGAAAGAGGATTTATAAAGCAGTCTTCAATCCATCTAGCAACAACAAAAACAAAATACTGAGGTCCGATGTGAATTCAGTTGTATCTGCAGACACTTACCATACCAGGGGTATCAAACTTGTGGCCTGCAGGCCAGATGTGTCACATGCATGCCATGCCCATCCCAGCTCCATGAATGGGAAAAATGTCATGAAATGTCACATGATGGCAACATGAGGCGGTGAGTTTGACATCTGTGATATAAACAGATTGGCAAACTGATTATACAGCTCACTATTTCCCTTCATTTCTGATAATACTGAAAGAAACTGAGGGGGAGAATTAACTAAGGGTTTTACTATGTAAAAAGATAATGTAATTTTCAAGGATTTTAGAGCCACATAGACATTTTTTCCTGTGGGGTAACCACCATTCTTGCTTATAAAGGAAAAATAATTTTAAACCTGGTAAAATTCCCAAGAAGGTGACCTCTTTTTCCCCCCAACTGATTTTCTAGTGTAGAAAGTATTTTAACTTGGTTAAAATTTATTTAAAAGCAGCTGTAAATTATTTTAAACTGTTTCTTTTTTCTTCCGCTTTTTTTGAAACTGTGAATTTTAGTCTGGTGTTTTTTAGATATGATGCAGTGGTGGGATTCTGCCGGTTCTAGGCGGCTCGTCCCGCCCCTTGCCCTGCCCCTCCGCACCACTGGGTGAGGGGTGGGCAAGCCAGCAATTTAACAAATGGTTCGGTGTTTTTTTATAATTGGCCTCCCAGCTGTCCTGGGGCTTCAAAGGGCCGCCCTACAGCTGATCAGTGTTAAAAGAAAACAAATGAGTAGATCAGTGCCTGCAAATATAAATGGGTAGACCTAGTGGTGTGATTCTACTTTGGTAGAACCGGTTGTTAAGTAGTTAAGCCAGTGGTTGCCAAAGTGGGTTGTACTTCCCCCTGGGGGGCGGTGGGATGCCTTAGAGGGGCGGTAAGTGGCAAGGAGGGTGCTCCTCCCTTTGATCTGTGCCTCGCAGCACTTACCTCCTTGCAAACAAACAGCAAGAAAAAAACTTCAGCTTCAGCATAGGTTAATCAGCAGGAGTTGATAAACTCACCCTGGACTCTCAGCTGATTCGCTCTCAGCTGTTTTGGGCAGGTTCTTTTGCAAGCTCTTGTTTTGCAATCTCTTTGCTTGCTGCAAAAGAATGCTGGAGCAGTTTTTTTTCCTTAGCTAAAACGAAACTGAAAGTAAAGCAGGATCTGCTGCAACGTGATAAAATGAGTCAGGAAGAGATCTCTTTTTCTTTTTCTTTCTCCTCACCAAAAAAGGTAGGTGCAAACAATGGGAAATTTAGGGCAAAAGAGGAGAGTTCAAGATTTTAAAACACAAAAGAAAAAAAGCTCTATTTAACTAGGGAATTGTAATAATTGAGATACTATTAATTATATATTGTGTTGAAAGCAGAAATGGTTAAATTGTGGTTTGGAGGCATATATGGGGGAAATTATTTGGTTTTTTATTATTATTGGTAAATATAATTATTGATTTGTAAGAAATTGGATTGCATGGATATAATTGGAATATTCATGTTCATACTGGAATATTCACGTTCATATTGATTAATATACAAAAAAGATAGTTATATAACTAATTGATCTATATTAAAATGTTGAATTTGTATTAAACAACTGTATTACATGATTACATAATTAATCAATGTGAGGATGGATATAAAAATAGATGACAATGGGAAAGGGTATAATATAGAATAGAAGGGAAAAATTGAATTTGATTAAGGTTAGAGATGAGGATGAAGGGTAATAATGGTTTTTTAAAAAAAATAGATGAGGAATAAATATGGCAAAAAGGAAATATAGAAATTTTAAATTTAATTAAAATGACTAAGCACTGTTTAAATTTGTGAACTGGCCAAATACTCTGTTCAAAGAAAATACATTGTATGTTTGTATGTATGTTTCTAACTATTGCTATTTATTCATATTTGTTCTTTTTTATTCTTTAAAGTTTAACAATTCATTCTTTATCTTAATATCTTTATATTTGTTGGGGTTGGCTTTCTTCCCATTCATCTTTTTTATTGTACAGCAATCTTTCTCCTCAAACCTACCACCTCTCTCTTTTCTTTCCTTCTTACTTTCTCTTCCCCCACTTCTTCTACTCCATACTTCCTCTTCCTTTCTCCTTCTCCTCCTCTTTTCCTCCTTCTCTTACCCTCACTCCTACTCTAATTTCCCTTTCCTTCCTTCATCCCTCTCTATTGCTGTATCCTTTTATGCATATGGACTACTCAGAGGGCTGAAAAAGTTATTTTTGACTGGTCCTCGCACTTTTGACCAGTCCTCGAACTTACGACTATCCTCATATTTTACGTTTTTGCCCTATCTTGTCACCATGGTGAAGAGAAGCAGTTGTGAAATGAGTGACACAGTTGTTAAGAATGCTACAATGGGCATAAATGTGAGGATGGTCATAAGTGCGAGAACCGATCAAAAGTGTGAGGACCAGTCAGAAATGACTTTTTTCAGCCCTCTGAGTAGTCCCGATGCACATAGCCATGCTCACCCAGTTACATGACCAACTAGCCATGCCCACCCGGTCACATGACCACCAAGCCACACCCCCAACTAAGCCACGCTCACAAAACCGGTTGTTAAAAAAATTGAATCCCACCACTGATCTGATGGTATGTTAACAAAATATTGAAAGTAAAGAAAAGCAGATCAAAGCAAAAACAAACATTTGAAAGCAAACTTTAAAAAAAACATACATCCACACAATTTATATTTATGCATAAATACATTTTAAATCTTCACTAGCAAACAGTGATTTTAACCAACAGTAAGCAGAGCTAATGCAATTGAAGAATGGGACCAGGTATGAAGTGGCTAGTTCTTGGTTCCTTCTTCTTTTCTAAATATCCTTTTCTCTCAGAGGTCTATTTTTCACATACTTCTTGACACAATAGGCTGCTGGTGAAGGGACAAATGAACACTTTTGCCGAAGTGAATATCTCTCTCTTGAAAGTAGACCCAATTGATTGAAGGCTGCAGGCATTGCAACCCCAGGGACATGAGAATAGGTAGTCAAGACAGATCAAAACAGGGCTATTTGGTTATATGTTATATGAGTTGGTTATCTCAGAAAGTAGATGAAGCAAGAATATTACCTGTTTTCTAGCCATTTGTCCAGGTCCCTGTGGACATTGCCCTCTTATAGTCAGCAACTCTGGTTGCAACATAAGCTGTTCTACATATCCTAAACCATGTCATCCATTGCTGGTGTCAGATTAATTTGTAAATCCAGTTTGCTTTCTTGGAGTGAAAGGGGCACCCTCTCATCCAGTGCATGAGACAGCTGAAGGACTTTAACATAAAAAGCAATCCATAGGATTACATGGCTGATCTTGAAAAAGAGATTGTAAGAGCACAGCATCTGGGCCAATCTCATCAGTATCTTAAATAAAATGTTTTTAATGTTACCTCATTAAAATGCATACTGCAGAATTACCTAAATTTGATACAAATTCATTCTGACTTTCTTTCTCTTCTGCATATTCATGATCACTTTAGAATTATACCATTGTGTGTTGTTTATTATTTGTGGTTTAGTTATGTTTTTATTATGTTGTTCCTGTCATTCTTTTTAGCTTTTGTATGTTGCTTAGAGCCCCTGCGGTGGTTTATAAATAACTAAAGAAACAAATATTATATAATAGCAATAGCAATAGCAATAGCACTTATATACCACTTCATAGTGCTTTACAACGGTCTCTAAGCAGTTTAAAGAGTCAGCATATTGCCCCAACAATCTGGGTCTTCATTTTACTGACTTTGGATAGAAGGCTGAGTCAAACTTGAGCTGATCAGGATCGAACTGCTGGCAGTCGGCAGAGTTAGCCTCTGCAATACTGCATTCTTACCACTGTACTACCACAGCTCTAACATTTCTTTATTACTTTATTTTACTGTTATTCTGTGTTGTTATATTCATTCATTCATTCATTCATTCATTCATTCATTCATTCATATCCATTAGCCCTTCAACCCCAATGGACATTCAAAACAATACAAACATAAAACAACAGCTAAAAACATTAAAACAGATGGACAGTCTAAATTAAAATAATCCAATAACAAAATCCAAAAAACAAAGCAAGGGGCTTAAATAAATAATAACTATCAACCCTAGGCCTGGTACCAAAACTAGGTTTTCAGAGCTTTCTGGAATCGTGGGAAAAATGGTGCCTTACTTAGTGCTGGGGGATGCTGTTCAGATGGTGGGGGATGCAGCAGAGGAGGCACAATTCTTCAGTCCTACAAGTTAGCAGGGTTTAATGGTAAGGATCTGGAGTACACACACACTGACAGAAACAATTAGAAACTCCTCAGATGTCTAAGTTCTATGACAAACACATTTGGATAATAACCAGCACCTTCCAGTAGAAAACACTGTTTAGTGTTGAAGTGTGAAATTTTTGCATACATTTTTGCATGAATTTCTATATGAGCATGCCCTGCCTTCCAGAAACTGTGCATCTAAACACCAGACAAATCATCTAGCAGAAAACAATATCCTAATCAAAGAACTACCAAGGGGAACTGCATCTCTATCAAAACTGGCAGGAGTTATTCTGTACAGAGAGCAAATCCCACCCTCAAACACACTGATGTTACATAGTTGGGTAATGATCTTGTTTTAGGGGAGTTAGTCATCAATCCCTTGTCATGGACAGATCATTTGCTCTTTCGATTGGACTTTCGGACCACTCCCCTTCATCGCAGGGAGACGGAACTGCCCAGGTGGTTCCGTCCCAGGCGCCTGATGGACCCAGAGAGGTTTCTGACGGAGCTTGGGCCATTCCCGGAGGCTCTGGCACACGACTCGACTGAAGAACTAGTAGCTGCCTGGGATAGGGCGGCTGCTGGAGCTTTGGACCACGTCGTGCCTTTGTGGCCTCTGACCTGGCGCCAATCTCAATTGGCTCCTTGGTTCTCTGAGGAGCTGAGAGAGATGAAGCACCAGAAAAGATGCCTAAAGAGCGATTGGAGGGCCAGCCACACTGAATCCGACCGGACACTGGTAAGGTCTCATATTAAGACTTACCTAGTGGCAATAAGTGTGGCGAAACGTAACTATTTCTCTGCTCTTATTGGATCTGCAGAGAACCGCCCAGCCGCCCTGTTTAGGGTGACCCACTCCCTTTTGCAGATGGAAGCGCGGGATGACCTCTTGCAGGGTAGAGCTGAGGAATTTGTGCAATATCTGCACGATAAAATCGCTCAGATTCGGGACGGTCTGGACTCCAATTGGGTAGCCTCAGATGGGATGATGGGGGTGGATCTTGAGAATGTTATCTGGGAGGAGTTTGACCCTGTGGCTCCCAAGGACATGGACAGGATTCTGGGGAGACTAAACACTACCACATGTTTATTGGACCCGTATTCCTCCTGGCTGGTACTGGCCTCCCAGGAGGTTACACGAGGCTGGCTCCAGGGTATTATTAATGCTTCTTTGAGTGAGGGTGTCTTCCCGGCTGCCTTGAAAAAGGCGGTGGTGAGGCCTCTCCTCAAGAAGACTTCCCTGGACCCGGCTATATTAGCTAATTATCGTACGGTCTCCAACCTTCGCTTCACGATGAAGGTTGTTGAGAGTGTGGTGGCGCGACAGCTGCCTCGATACCTGGATGAAGCTGTCTATCTGGATCCGTGCCAGTTGGGTTTCAGGGCGGGTTACAGCATGGAAACGGCATTGATCGCATTGGTTGATGATCTCTGGAGGGCTCGGGACAGGGGCTACTCCTCAGTCCTGGTCCTCCTTGATCTCTCAGCGACTTTTGATACCATTAGGGTTAGGGGGTTTAGGAGTGGGAGGCACTGTGATGAGGTGGTTCTCCTTTCTCACTGACCGTACGCAGTCTGTGTTGACAGGGGGGGCAGAGGTCGACCTCAAGGCACCTCACCTGTGGGGTGCCGCAAGGGTCAGTTCTCTCACCCCTCTTGTTCAACATTTATGTGAAGCCGCTGGGCGAGATCATCCGTGGTTTTGGGGTGAAATGTCAACTGTATGCCGATGACATGCAGTTGTACATTTCTACCCTGAACCACCCCAATGATGCCCTTGCCGTGATGTCCCGTTGCCTGGAAGCCGTACGGATCTGGATGGGGAAAAACAGGCTCAGACTCAACCCTTCCAAGACAGAGTGGCTGTGGCTTCTGGCGCCCCAATATAGCCAACTGCTACCATCGTTGGCTATTGGGGAGGAGATCTTGCCCTCTTCAGAGAGGGCTCACAACTTGGGCATCCTCCTGGATGCGCGGCTGTCTTTAGACGATCATATGATGGCTGTGGCCAGGGGAGCTTTTTATCAGGTTCACCTGATTTCCCAGTTGCGTCCCTTTCTGGATCGGGACACCTTATGCACAGTCACTCACGCCCTCGTCACTTCCCGTCTGGACTACTGTAGCGCTCTCTACATGGGGCTCCCCTTGAGGAGCACCCAGAGGCTCCAACTGGTCCAGAATGTGGCCGTGCGAGTGCTTATGGGAGCAACTCGTTGCTCCCGGGTAACTCCCTTCTTGCGCGAGCTGCACTGGCTCCCAGTGGTCTTCTGGGACTGGCATTTCAAGGTGCCAGTCACCATCTTCAAAGCGCTCCATGGCTTAGGACCGGGATATTTACAGGACCGCCTTCTGCCAATGAATATCTCCCACCACCCAATACACTCTCACAGGGAGGGCTTCCTCAGGGTGCCGTCGGCCAGACAATGTCGGCGGGCGGCCCCTAGGGGGAGAGCCTTCTCTGTGGGAGCTCCTGCCTTATGGAATGAACTGCCCCCGGATATAAGAAAGATTCCTGACCTCCGCGCCTTCCATCAGGCTCTGAAGACTCTGTTGTTCCATTAAGCCGGCCTGACCGAATAGATTAATTTTAAATGGGTTTTAAATTGGTTTTAAAGGGGTTTTAGTAAGGGGTTTTAAATTTACGGCCAAATAGCTTTAACTTATTTTAGTAGTTTTAATTTTTGTGTCTGATTGTTTTAATATGGCTGTGAACCGCCCTGAGTCCCCTGGGAGAAGGGCGGTATAGAAATGTAATAAACTAACTAACTAACTAATGAAATGTCTTCAAGCTGTCAAACTCACAGAACACCAAGGACTTCATAATCATCACCTTGAATTGCACAAGGAAGCCAGCCACAATTTTATTATATTTTATGGTATATTACATTGTCATGACCACTGGTTATAAAGCAAAACTTATTTACTTACTAAGTATTTCAGTATCAGTGGGCCAATGATTCCAACCAGGAGACCAGAGATTTCTGCAGATGCTACTTGGGCTAATGGTTCAAGAGAGGCCCTTTCAGGAGTAGCATTCCAATTATATAGTATACATTTTGAGTTTGTTTCATTATTTTCTCCATTACAAGTGAAGACAATTCTATTTATTCTGTTCTTTTAATGGAAAGTTTATTAACTGATTTTATTGCACTAATAACTTTTATGGCTGCGTTGACTGCTGTGATCTGGATAGGGTTGTCTTTCTCACTTTTCTCCTATAATTTATAATCTTCAACTATTGTTAGCTGTTCTGGGTACTTCTGTTGAAAGATTGGAGAGCAATCATAAAATAAAATAAAACAAAATAATAAAATATTGTTGATAAGGAAAAATCTGATTACAAATGGAGGACCTTTTAGCTGAGCCACAGAGATAAATCAGCAGCAATTTAGCTACTTAGAATTACTTTAGCTACTTTACTAGCTACTTAATGTACCTAGTAAAAAAAAAGGTCACCCTACTTTGTGGTTAAATGTAATCAGACCAATTAGATCCCCAGTATGGAAATAAAGTGTATGATGTCCTGTTTGGGAATAAAGTGTCTGATGTAAATAAAGTCTGATGCTTTTTCACCAGGAGAGCATTGGAAAGATTGCAAGATATCACCAGCCTCTTTTTCGACTGGTCAGGAACACCACAATTGGTTAGTATTGCTGTGGGGGTGAGGGGGAGAGGAGAAAGGTGGAGGGGAGAAAGAAAATAATGGTCAAAGCTTGAATCCATGCAAAAACAATACACCCCATATTTTGCTTCTCTGACCTTTCTGTTCTTCTTCCTTCCAGGAATCCCCTTCTTCTACAAATCTTATCGCATGTCATTTACTTTACTAACATCATCATCTTTCCCATTATAGGGAAGGGAGTGAAGAGAAGACAAGTTGTGAGAAGTTGTGGCTCTCATTTGACCCAACATAAAGAAACACACAGAACAAAGTCATAAATAGGGGAACAAGGAACTGAAGGGGCGGGGTGCCATTCACAACCAAACCAAACATCAAGGTGGTTCATAAAGCAACCCAAAAGCAGGCAAAAAGGAGATGAGAGGAAACTTACAAAAAAATATAAGTCTCTGCTGTTTGGGTTCCCTCGCTCAAATAATGCTACTATTGGGATCTTTTCATGGCATTAGCTTTCTGGAAGACTTACATCCAGATATCCATGGCATCCCCACCCACCCTGATGATGTTCTGGAAGCCTCAAGGTATTCTCCCAAGCCATATTGAGATGTTTCTGGATCCTTATACAATAGGTGACGTTTTTGTTAGACAGAGTAAGTTTATCCATAGTCCTGGGCTTTTTGCTGCTGCTCTTCATTGTTTTATTTAACTAAAGCCACCCAGAGACATTCTGGAGTTGCACAGCATTTAAATCTCAGAAATAAATAAATTCAGGTGCATCCCTGGTGTCCAAGTGTGATGGTCTTTCCTGTGTAAAGGAAAAAGAGCCACAGTGAGGACAACCAACAGATAAAAGGCATCTCAGCCCACAAACAGATTGGGGATGTGGTCTGAGAAGGGATCCTCCCATGTTCTTGGAAAGTAAAGCCCTACCTTGAAGGGCAATTACCAGGACATATAATTCAATTGTCCTGACAGTGACCTGACAGAAAAGCAGTCAAGAGATACTGTACCAAATGCCTCCTCTGATATCCATGTTAAAAGATAAAATGTTTAATAATTTGTTGGAGCATGATTTTTTTTCAAATATTTTTTTATTTTTTCCCAAACTTAAACATAAAATATAATTTTCAAGAGCAAAGTCTTGATCCGATCATACATCGTTACCACACTTACAATTCTTTAACAAGCTCCATTCACAATTTCCCATTACATCTTTTAGAAGTAAAAAATTCAAAACTTAAAAGAACCAATTTTAACATCAATTCTAACATCTTCATCTAAAAAAATCCATTATATCAATACAAGTTAATTTCAAATTCACTTTCACTCATTTTTATATCTATATATCAATCCTAATCATATCTTGTTCTTCATCTTGTATCTTTGACAAAACGTATCCAAATGATTTTTGACAATATTCTAACCTCTTATTCTAAGTGTTTACCTTACAATTTTATCACCATTAATCTTAATTTCAAATTCAATACATCTCCATTTTTATTACACTTTATAAAACAAAATTCTATCTAGTTTCAATTCTTTGACCCTCAAATCTTAATATCTAGCTTTATCAATTTATCTTGATTTTATCCCACTTACATCTATTACACTTTACATGTTACACAGGTTTATCACAAAAACATATTTTATTTAATCTAATTTCTGACATATTTTCTACTATACCTCCCTCTATTATCTGGTTGTTTTCCAAAGTATTCTGTTTGTCTGATTCTCAGCATAGTCCCCTCTAAAAACACCAACTATTTAATTAATTTCAATATAGTCTCCTTCAAGCCAACCACCATTATTGGCTGATTTCAAGCATATTATACTTGGCTGATTTCCAGCATAATCTTCTCCTAAACTCCCTCCGTTGTTTGGCTGATTTCCAGCACAATCCTCTCCAACTCTCCTCCTATTTGTTTGGCTGATTTTCAGCATTTTATGGGCTGATTTCCAGCATATTGTGCTTGGCTGATTTCCAGCAGAGTCTCCTCCAACTCTCTTTCTATATGTTTGGCTGATTTCCAGCATTTTATAGGATGAATTCTAGCATTTTATAGGATGATTTCCAGCATATTGTGTTTGGCTGATTTCCAGCATATGCTCCTCCAAGGCTCCCACTCTTGTTTGGCTGATTTCCAGCATAGTCTCCTCCAACTCTCCCATATTTATTAGGCTGATTTCCAGCATTTCAGATTAATTTCCAACGTATTTCCTCTGAGTCTCAGACTCTTATCTAGTTGGTATCCATCCCACTTATTTTAATTTCCTTTAAGATATAATTATGTTATATCATTTTCCCATCATACTCTTTCAATTTAAATTTCAATATATTTCATAATTCATCATTTCCAGCATATATTACATTAATTCACAATTTATCACTAGTATCTGTGTATGTTATATTTTGTTCAATAAATCCTTATTCATCAATTTAACATTTGTTGGAACATGATTTTTTCTTCATCTATGTCAACTATGCTAGGCTCTACCAAGGATGTTATTCCCCTCCTCCTGCCTGTCCGCAATTCGGATTTATTTCAGATTAAAACTGCTCAGAAAAATATGTAGGAAACAAGTAGCCAGATAGCAGTGTTTGCTTAGACATAGGTAGTTGAGGGAAGGCATTTGCATCCAAATTGTTTAATCACAAACTCTGAGTATTTAAGGTTAAAACTTCCCCCTTATTAGCCCCACAACTGTAGCTATTTTTAATAGTTTGGAGCATGATTCTTTCTTCTTCATGTGTGAACCATGTTAGAAAAAGCTTCTACCGAGGATGTTATTTTCCCCTTATATGGACTTATTTCTTATTTAAACTGCTCATAAGAAAAATACAGTAGGTAACAAGTAGCTAAATAGCAGTGTTTGGATTGATTGGGAGCCCAGAGTCTGCTGATGAATTCTGTAACAGAAAACCCAATTTTTCCTCTTTAACATCATCTCTAGCATTACTTGCTGTCCCATGACATCTTTTTGGGGTGGGGGAGCTGGAAAGTTGATCCACTTTCAGCCGACTTACACTGCTCTACTGATTAGACATGGGTCGCTGAAATAAGACATTTGAACCCAAGTTTGTTCATTCAAATTGTCTGTCAACTCCATCGGAACCCTGACACTGTGTCAATTTGGAGCTAAATTATTAGCCTTATAATCCCACAACTGACTGAAAGAGTTTAGGTGTTTCCATGGTTAATCGTATCATGCAAAAAAAGCCTTTGTGTTCTGTTTTTTACTAGATGTTGCAAATGAGATTGTAGTTATTCTCAATTTTCCATTAATAGAATCCCAAGAAAATTCTTATGGGTTTATTCCAATTTATGTGAATTTGAATGGTTCAAATCTATTTGTATGGGCTCACTTTCTTGTTAAATTATGTTAGGTTTGCAGCCTGAGTTAGGATTGCAATACTTTGATCTAATCAAACATCTGTTTTGTTCAGTTAATGATGAAGGTAAACTAACAAGAATATCTATTGCTGTTGAAATTTATCTGGTATGTAATTACATACCAGATAAAGAAACATGTTCCAGGCTTCCCACCAAATTCTCAGATATCTGGATCAGGTTCAGATAGAACTATTGATTTGCAATTACTAAAATACAGTAGCTTTTCTTCATGACCTGAACAGCTATGTAATTTCAATCGCACACTTGGGTCAACTGATTAGCATCTCTAATAGCAGACAAAGTAAGTAAGTACTATTCTCTAAGTGAGTTCATTGACTAATAAACCTATGACTTTCTCCACCAATCAAATCCATAAAAGATGCAAACTTAAGCAAGAGAAAATGATTTGTACTTGTAAATAATGGCAGAGCATAAATCAAAATGAAACTTCAAGTACCAGAAAATGTGGAGAGGCTTCCGTATATTCAAAAACAGTGTTATGTCTGAAATACAGCATATTTTGTTGAGAGATAAAGAAGAAACAGTATGGAACAACCAATTTTTAAAATATGCTGTGATGTTTTGCAACTGCTAGGAAGAATGCAAAGGAAACGTGGTTCTTCCTACATGTGCTTTTTATTTTATGGGTGTTTCTACAATGTATTCAATAGGAAGGAAATCATGTTTCTCAGTTCTGGAGCTAGGATTCTATCAGTTCTTTCCAGGATACTATACACAAGTGTGAATGTGTGCTCATTCTCATGGAAAAATGAGGCTATGTACTTTCTACTATTCAAGTGTCATCATGCTGGAAAAGCAATAATTGTGAATCTTATTGCTACTGCAGGTAATGACACCTGTGTGCAGAAGTGAGCTTTTTTCTCTAGACTTGGACAGGTGAAGAAAAACCATGTAATCCCTGAGACCATAGGAATGCACACTGTATTGTCCCCAGAGGCCCTAAAATTGCATTCCCAACATCTTTGCAAAATTTATTTTTTTTGTTTCCTTTATGTAGCAGTGTTCAAGGATGCCAATGTTTTATTTCTGTTTTTTAATATAATAATACCAATTTAAATATAACCTTTTGATATTGAATTTCAAAATCTGTTATTTGACAGGTGGAACATCTTTTGAATCTTACAAAGGTGCTATTAATTTGGAAAAAATATGAAACAAAACTAAGTAGTACTCAATTTCCAGTTGAGAATTGTTCATATTATTAAGAGCAGGGATGGATGCTATGTTTTATTTTATTGTCTCCTTTTCATATTTAAAGCTTTCTAACCAGTGGTGGGTTGCTCCTGGTTCTGTTCATTCTTTAGAACTGGTAGTAAAAGCAGTGGGAGGCTCCGCCCACCTGCCATAATTGATGATCTGCGCATGCGCAGAAGCTTCTGCACATGCATAGAAGCGCTCGTGTGCACGGTCCCATTACAAACCGGTAGTAAAGGTAAGTAGAACCCACCCCTGTTTCTAACCTTATGTCTCAAATTTCTGATTAAAAATATTTTTAAAGAATATATAAATTTTAATTATCCAAATTAGAGTGGGACGTCTCATTCATTCTGTCAAAAAAGAGTAGAATATGTCATAGAACTTTTCTCACTGTAATTTAATTTCTAGTTTACATTAATTTTGGAAAGAATTTAGTTGTCACTAAAACACACTGTTCCTACTAAAACACATTTACTTCTGCAGCTAAATTAGCTATAAATAGCAAAGATCTGAGCCTGAGATAAGCAGCACAATTATATGTATATGACTACTAAGAATATAATAATTAATTCCTGTAATAATTTATACTTCAACCAATGTGAAATATTCTGGCTCGCTTTAAGCAGAATCTATATCTATATGATCTATTTGCAGAATTCTTCAACCATCCTTACCTTTAGCAGGATTTGCTCCGGAGATAGCATTCTATAGCACTGCGCACATTTAACTAGCTTTTTATTTCCAAATTTACATATTTAGATCGGGATATTCAAAAACACTTATAAAAATAGCCAATATGGTATAACCAGCTTCCTCTATCAATTAATAAGTTGCATTGCTTTTTATACTTTTTTAAAAGCAATGGTAGTAGTGCTTTAACAACAGATTCAAGAATTTTCTGCAATGATTCAATAATTCTATTAATTCTTCTAATGCAAGTAAACACCAGAGAAATCTAGTGCATATTTCATAGATTTGTTTCTTTTCTGGATGATTTGTTAAGTGGTGTATAGCCAAATCCTTTGCATGTGGAATTAGATTTGGCAAGAAGATGAATGTGGAACTTAAGGAAAAGCAATCAGAGAGATTTGAATGCATCGTAAATGGATCATTTCACTATTTTTAAAAAAATGACAAGTAACTTGCTAAGATGCCTAAGCGTGCAAGCCATAATCAAGTGTTAAAGTAGGAGTCAAACAGATGAAAAATGTGATCCTACATTGGTTTATTCATTAGTTCTAGAATGCTTCATCTGTAATTTTTAAAAGCATATAGTATGCATTGTTTCAAAATGTACCATTGTTTTAAGCCAGCAGATCCGCCTGCAGAAGACCAGTAAAAATGATTTTCAGAAGCTTACAGTGACAAAAAATGAATGTAAATCCTCATTTCCAATTGACAAATAGGCATCTTCATCTCTCTAGTCCATGGCTCCCCACTGGTGGAAAGCTGGAAGTTCAAGAAGTAGTAAAAATTAAATGGACACTAGGAGAATATTGAAAATCGTGTAATCATGTTCGGTGTCAAAGGTATAGCAGTACTCTTTCCCAGAGTTTTGCAATATCATCTATGCAAGTATAAACAGGAATTTGTTTGATTTATGAATCAAAATATGTAAAGAATTTTACAAGATTAAACAGATTATAAGGATTGTAAAATGTTACTAAAAGGGAATGTTAATAATGTTCTGTGTTAGTCATGAGGTGAGAAATTTGGTCTAACAAGACATATAGAATCATAGAGTTGAAAGGGACCAAAGAGATCATCAAGTCCTGCCCCTCCAGGATTAACCATATCAATGCTAATAGATGTAGCCTATTTAGGCTGTATTTGAAAATCTCCAGTGAAGGGACAGAAATCATTCCCTGCGGTAATCCATTGTACTGATTGACAGCTCTTGCTGTCAAGAGGTTACAATTTTTCATGTCTAATCTGTATTTACATCCTTAAAATTTCATCCTATTAGTCTTACCCTCTGGAACGCATGAGAATAAATCAGAATCTTCTTCAATGTGACAGCATTGTCATATTGAATATTTGAAGACAGCTATAATGTCCCCTCTTATCCTTCTCTTTTGCAGCCTAAACCTATCTAGGGTTTTAACCATTCTTCACAGTACTTGGTTGTCAGTCTTCTCTGGATTAACACCAGATTGTCAATGTCTTTTTTAAACTGAGGTATGTAGAACTGAATGTGATACTTCAAGAGAGGCCACAGCAAGGCAGAGTAGC
Source organism: Masticophis lateralis (assembly GCA_030761175.1). Taxonomy (NCBI): domain Eukaryota; kingdom Metazoa; phylum Chordata; class Lepidosauria; order Squamata; family Colubridae; genus Masticophis; species Masticophis lateralis. The sequence continues at coordinate 68,760,947 of JAUDYJ010000006.1, forward strand.
AGAATAAATATTTCACATGATCTGGACTCTATACCAGAGTTCCCCAACTTTTTTGGCTTTGCGGACCAGTAGAGGGGATTTCTCCAAACCAACAATGGGCAAGCACATGAAGCTCCATTTACACAAGTGGAGGGTACATGTGCCTACCAGTCACACAAATGAAGTGTATACTAATGCAAGTGGGGATGCGCGCATTCCATGGCCCAATTCCAAATGGCTCAAGGCCCGGTAGTGGCTTGTGGCCTGCTCTATGCTATTCTTGATACAAATCACAACATCATTGGCTTTCTTTACATCTGCATTGCACTGTTGGGACATATTGAGATTGTGGTGCATTAGTACAATCAGGTCCTTTTTCCATGTACTGCTCTTGAGACAGATTTTCTCCATTCTGTATAGTTTCTTTCATTTTTTTTAACTTAGGTGCATGACTTTACGTTTTCCCCTGTTACATTTCATTCCATGTGTCTATGCTTTTTTTGTATATGTCTTTCTGAAAATTTTCCCTGTCCTCCCAATTGTTATCATCTACAAATTACATAAGCATATCCTTTATTGGTCTGCTGATGTTTCACATCTATGAAATTACTTACATTTGTATCTTTAATGTCTAAGTATCTTGTGATTTGTGGGTCTGTGTGTAATTTTAACTGGGGGAGCAGTGTTAACCAAAGGATAATATTACATTCTGCAAGTTCCACTGAATTGTATTTGAGTATCTACAGTTTAACAGAACATCTCTTGAAATAACTATTCTATTTTTCACTGAGAGAAAATATTTTTAGCAATGGGGAACAATGGGCATTCATAAGAAGCCGACTCTGTTTAGATTTTTGCAGCCCAGATTTAGAAACTTTAGCACTAGCCTTCCTTGAAATCAGAGTTTACCACCTGCCCAAACAGAGAAGCTATTCTAATTGAAAGGTAAGTGTGGGAGAGAAGCTGTTTCTGTATTTTTTAATCTCTCACATGAAACACAACAATCCTTTCAAAGAATTACATCTTCAAGGTCAAAGAACAACTTGGCAGAAAATATTAAAATTAATTCCAGTCAGCCCATTAGGTGTTTGCTTATAATGCATCAAAATAAACCTAAATGTATGTTGTCCTTGCCGACAGCCAAGAACATCGATTGTCTACATTTACAGTAGTGTTTAAAAGTTCACCTATGAATTTACCATATTTTTGCTTTCTTTTATGTTTAGTAGCCTGGGATTGGCTGGCTGTCAGACTGAAACTGAAAGGTAACAGAAAAAATAAATCTGTTTGGGAGTGGTATTCTCTAGTGCAGGGATTCCTAAACTTTTTGCCATATTGTTTTCAGTCACACCTTCAACAAGACAAACAACTGACTTAGCTCATCAAATGGTTTTCACCCCAAATACCAAGGTTGAATATGCTAGGTTCCAGACATTATGGGACCAGAGATAAATCTTATACAAAATTTTCAAGCCCCTGAAAAAGAGCCTTTGAGAATTACATCTTTCTTCAGAAATATTGGATATCCTTACTCTTGTTTGGGGAGCATTCACAGAACATGCTGCAGGTACAGCTAAGATTTTAGCTCCTCACCAAGAGTTAGGCTATATACAACCTTATCTTTGAAAACATCCCCCCCACCCCACCCCACCCACACAACTACAGTAGTTTCCTTGCTCTTAATATAACTCCTTGTTTCCAGAGCACATCTCTTTCAATGCAGAGATCTTTAACTAGTTTTTGGTGAGCTGCAGAAAAGAGAAATCAAAAAAAGTATGTTTATTTTTATTCCCTAAAACAAACTACAAATAGAATGAGAAAGTCAGGCAAAGCTCTTAAATTTTGTTACCTAGAAATTGTTCTTCTATTTGTAAATACAAAGAGTCTTTTTTTAAAAAAACCAAGCGTTGTAGGTTGTAGTTGGATGGTTTGTCTAACTAGGCATCTGAAGACCATAGAAATAGATAAGGCAGTAAGAGGAATAAAATACAGGTTCAACAACAGTGATTTCTTCAAATGCCTAATTATTCTTTTATGGACTTCTTGTAACTTTTCTGTCTATACAACACTATCTGTTATACGGATCCTGGTTTGGGATTGGCCAGTTCTATTAGATACACCACTTGATCCATCATTTTTTTTTAAAAAAAAATAATTTTATTGAAGAATTTTTTAACAAAATTAAAATAATTCAAATATTAGAAAAAACAAAGAAAATAAGAAAGAATGGTGAATAAGAAAGTAAAGAGAAAAAGATATAGAAAAGAAATAAAAAAGAAAAAGAAGTAGCTTCTGGGTTTTTTGACTGTAGTTATAAATGCATCTACATTGTACTCTTCCTCTTACATCATAATTTCCTTCTTTCCATAAGCTACCCTATCTAATTTTCAAACTCATAACTCACTTCATTTTTCTCTTTTATCTGCAAAAAGTCCATAAGGGGTTCACCACTTGATCCATCCTAATGAAAGCCTGGGATATGCAAACAGCCCAAGACCTTCTCCTAGACTCAGTTTGTTCTGTTCATCATTTCTGATCTCTCTGTTGGGGTTAGGGATGGTCTTTAATTCCTGCTTAGGACAGGGAACTGGATAAAAAATTTCTAAGTTCCCTTCCAATCTTTGATTCTATGAGTTTACAACCCTAACTTCTAAATATCTTTTTTTACTTTGGCAAATTGTTCTCACTAAGCTAAATAATTTAACTAAGAATATGTGTAATATGTGCTTATAGTTCATAGTTTCTCAGCCATGGCCACTTGAAGATGTGTAGACCTCAGCTCTGGAAGTTGAATTTTGGGAATTGAAGAACATACATCTTGAAGCTGTCGTGGTTGAGGATCACCACTCTAGATATTATTTGAACTAATGTTCAAATACTCCAATTTGATCCTTAGTACAAAGCTGCAGCATAATTAATGCAAAGTGCATAATAACACCTCTAGCCAATATGGGATAAATGCAAAACAACTTCAGATATAACCCCACTTCATATATTAAAGCAATTTGAACATCAACAAGAATATGCATCAAGTTCTTTCACACTATATAAACATCCAGCCGCAGATCAGCCAAATAACATGTAATTACTTTCTTACTTTTGTAAAGTACTTTCTGTACTTTGAGTATGAATTTCAGCATAGAACAGAATGTGTATACCTAAAAGTTTTAATTTATGTCCTGCATGCCACATACTTTTTAAAGGTTGTTCACATTATTCCAAGTTCATTAAGCCCACATTTTTCCTCTACAATAAAATAAAATAAAATACCAGTAGCTTATTTTCCAGGCAATCAGGTAAGATCATGAAGAGTGCCCAGAACATCATCTCCATGCTGCACTGAATTTCAAGTAGATTTTTCCATCATAATTTCTTCACCATGATAACCTTTGTAGATGATATAAAGAAAATTATTTAATCTTCTGTTGCTAAAAGCCAAGATGGTTGAGACTGACAATTGAAAAAAAGTTATAAAGTCAATGCTACATAATATCTGTCCTGACTTTTTCCTGACTCAATGAGTAAAATATATTGAAATAAAAGTAAATGGTGCATAGATTCTCGGTAACATTTGGTACTGTATTTAAAGAAATAGACCTTCATTTTTAATTTTAAAATATTTTTCTTTCCCATGGAAAGCATTGGCAAAGATCATGAGCAAAACTCAGTGAACAATAGAATTCTTGCAGAGCTTAGTAATTCCAGCTCTATGAAATATGCTCAGTACCAGATTGTGATCATTGAAATTACCTGAGAATTGATGTTTGTGATACATTTGCAATGAATATATTAAATTTCTTGTTCAGCATGCCAATGTAATCAGATGGAAGGCACTCCATGCACTGTCTATTTTTGGACAATTTTACAAATCAGTTTTAACAACCCACCTGCTTTCCAATCCAAACATTTTAGTAACTTTTTCCTGAAAACTTAATGGATTTTGCTTTGTTTTCCCTGAAAAGCAAATAGCAAGCAAAAGAAATATTAGAATTATTCCCAGATTTGAATTGTGATTCAAACTGAAGAAATTCATTTCTTTTTCATTTTACTGTAATGCTATACAAGTTCATGCTCAGGATATCCTTGATAGCTATTGTTTCTAGTACAATTTCCTGGAATATTAGAAACTGTTTATAATGAGAATTTAATTAAAGTGTACTTCTGATTTTGACCTGGAATTCTAATCTTTTAAAATCCATTGCTGAGGTTATTTGCAAATGTTATCTTATATTACTCTGCAAAGTTTTATTATGCTTAAGGCTTTAATGCAACTGAGAATGTATTAAATTTTTGCTCTTGAGATGGGATTAGGTTTTTCTCAGATTCAAACAATAATACAAGTGTTGCTTGTGTAAAGCTTCAATATTTGTTTGATTAACTTCTGTTTCCAAATATTAGATATATCTAGGGGCAATCTCACAGCAACTGTATATATATATTATGTGGTAGCTCTGTAAATAGATTAGGGAGGAGGAGGAGGAGGAGGAGGAGGAGGAGGAGGAGGAGGAGGAAAATTGAAGTTCAATTCCCAATAGTTGGCCCTACCTACTATAAGCTTCAGATCCCTCCATCTTTGGCAATCACTAATACCTTGTCCTTGAGAAACCTAGAGGCACTGTAAATAAGAATACATTTAAAAAAAACTATCCACCTTCCCCATTTACATCTGTTACAATTGGAATCCTGATTTAATGGTCCTCTATTTAGTGACCTTTGGATGCAGTGGATTGATTTCTCCCTAGACATTTTCCTGAAACAACAGACAAGTATTTTGTTTCCAAAATAGTCCAGTTGACTTAAATTACCCTTATTTTAAATTACCTTTACTTTAATATATGAATGCTATAAATGGTACAAGTTACAATTATTTTATACAAGAAATGAAAATTGCTATGATGATATCCATTTGTATTTAATGGATATTTGGGTGTAGATATTTCCTATTCCTTGGTGGCTATTAAAATGAGGTTTCACTATAGTTTGAATTGGAACACTACATTGTGTTTCTCTTACTGGCTTTTCAAAAGTCTGGTTTTTATTCTGCTCTGCCTGTACATTGGAGCTCAATGAGCACCAAGAATTTGGGGAACTGAAGGCTCCCAGCTTCTTCTCCCTGGCTAGGAAGTAAATAGCAGAATTTTAAGTAGGAGAAAATAATTTATCCCTTCTCAATTTGCTATAGTATTACTTAGATCGGCAAGCGTTTTTTAAAATTTATTACATTGATATGCCAAATAGCTTCATGGCAGCTATTTTAGAGATTATCCTTTTGTAAAATCACAGTGCACCAGCTATTTGTGTATTGTGTTTGTGTATGTGTATGTGCATATGAAAGGGAAGTCCCAGGTAAGTTTAGCATTGTTAAAAGCCTTGCTGTTCTATGCAGATGCTAGTTCTTTCTTTTCTGTTCATTATGCCATAAGATTTTAGTGCCATTTTGTTATATGGTGATGCTACCCTTGATTGGAATCCAGCAAAATGCTGAAGTTTCTTGAGGATCAAGGTGTCTTTTGTCTTTGACTCTGGTCTTATAATTCTGGTGAAGTGTTCTTTAGTCCTCAATACCAGTGACTATGTAATACTTGGGATTGGAATCATATTACCATCTTTAGGAAAACAAAGTCCTTGATTGGTCTACAGGAGCTTAGTTCCCACCTGTCCAGATACAAAGGTATTTTCTTTTTCTTTATTAAAGGTTCAGTTTCTGTTTGACCAACTTTTCTTTCTTTTTTGTTCTGGGTTTTTCAAATATATGTGATGGTCTTGAGATCAGGCATGGAGGGTTTAAGGTACACAAGCCCTTCACTTATCTTTCATTTCATAAAGAAAGTAAAGTGGAAGATGATAGGAGAAAGGTAGATTTGTTTTGTTTTAAATTTAAATACAGTTCATGTGATTACTTTCCCTGTTTCTAACCACTTTTGAATGACAATTAAAATTTGGTGACAGGTTTTGAAGTGCATTTCTGCAGGCCCCATTCAAAGGTTTCGGTACTGGTAAGCCTGGTGTCCAAACTGAGTGTCTGATGAAGTAAGGAACAGAGAATGGAAGGTTGGAAATCAGAAAGTAGATGGCAAATATACGATCCTGCTTATAAGAAATTATCAACTGGGTGAAAATATCTAAATATAGTAAGTCTGTTTCTTCTCTGAGTTTGCATGTAGGAGTCTATGTATTTTAAAGGAATGATTTATTTTTTGATTGATTGATTAAATTTATATGTCTCCCATTTCATTCGGCAAAGCAACTCTGGGCAACTTACAATTCATTACTGTAAATAATCATTTAAAAATATATGAAGGGATCTTTTCCATATTTCCTTAAAAGAAATGTATGCAGCTTGAGTATATAGAAGGAATAATTATCAATATGTTATTAGGAACACATATTGCATTAACTTTTGGCATTATTCAGACATACTACAAAATGGAGCAAACTTTTAAAATAAATATGACATATTTTAATTCTGCTAAACAGTGAGTGCCCTAATAATAAGCCCTAATCTTAGAAAGAAAAATTTTAAAAAACTGAAAATATTTGTAAGGCATAGTAGATTTTAGTAAATAATATGGAAGTGCAAAATAGAAAATAATTTTCTTTTGTGACCTATCCTAATATGTACAGTTAACATTGTGTTTCCAAACTGCGTTCAGGAAAGAAAAATAGGTTTGTTCAGTTCCTAAAACTATATTAACAATAGCAAATAAAAATTACATACAAGTAGGAAAAGTAAACTTGAAGCAGACCCAAGGGAAATAATCTTCAGACATAAAATATGGTTTAATATGAAATACAATTAGAGTAGCCTCACTAAGATTTTAGGATTAGAATGAATAAGAAGGGGAAATTGAAAGAAAAGAGAAAAATATAAAAAGGGTACAGATCAGGGGTGGGTTCTAAATTTTTTTACTACTGGTTTTGTGGGTGTGGCTTATTTTGTGGGCATGGCTTGATGGACATGTGACAAGTATTTAGGATTTAGCAGAGGTACTAGTCTACCAGGCTTTTAACTGCTTGCAGAGCTGTACCGATCTACCCATTTATTTTTTGCAGGCACTGGTCTACCCATTTATTTTTGCATGCACTGGTCTACTCAGTTGTTTTCTTTTAACACTGATCAGATGTAGGGCGGCCCTTTGAAGCCCCCCCTCCCGGCAAGAGTTTAAACAGTTTTTTTCCCTCTAGCCATCAGCCGGGACTCAGGAGGCAGCAATAGATTGGGGGTGGGCCAAATAAAAGGTAAGAATAATGTGGGGGTGGGGGGCAGAACCAGTTCAGTGATGTCATATCATCACCGCTACTGGCTCAGGAGAACCGGGCCAAACTGGGAGGACCTCACCACTGGTACAGATATATGGTAATAATTAATTTTTGATAGAAAAATAATATTATTACAACTTCTATTGCTTCAATAGAGTGTTAGTTTGTAAATGGAAAATTGAGCAGTTATCTAAAATCCAAAATCAATTCTGTCTTTCCAAGTCTGTATATGTCTCTTTTTGGTTATCCCGCTTCCTCTATCTGAAGAATAATTCTTTATATTAATTTATTTCCAATGTTTGGCAAATAATGAAGAGCAAATTCACATTGGCAAACTTCAAAAATCTTTGTAACACTGTGTTTAAAACTTAGTATTAAACAAAATTGAAGCATTAATTCACTCAAAAAGATTACACCACACAAGTGTTCTCTCATAAATATTAGCTTCCATCATATCTGACCTGGTAGCCAAGACATCTTCAATATTCTCTGAGGACTTCAATAGACATGAAAGAGTATTTTTTGTCAATACACTCATACAATCATTAATTCATCTTAATAGAAAAAAACATTGGTATAATAATAGAGAAAGTTCTAGGTATTTATTCCAAAATGCTAGACAAATACTAACATTCACCTCAGAAGCAGGCTCTAAATGGCTATAAACATTTATGTGAGATTAAATGTATTATCCATTATTCTTAACTCAAATGCATCATACAAAATACGTTTCAACAAATATATATTGGAACATGTATTTAGAAAATTTGCATGTGCCCCAAATATATTAACTGTCAAAAACAATATATTAAAGCAGGGGTGAAATGTAAAATGTGTTACTACCGGTTCTGTGGGCGTGGCTTGGTGGTGGGGTGGGTAATGTGACTGGGTGGGCATGGCCAACTTTTTTTTTTTAACTTTCTAAAGCATTTTTTCTAATGCTTTGAAAAGCCTCTGGCAATCAGGCACCTCAGCTGGGATCATCAGAGAGGCTTTTTAAAAATGCTTTGAAAAGCCTCTCTGCCGATTAGAAAACTCAGCTGGGATCGTCAGAGAGGTTTTTTTTTTTAAAAAATGCCTCTCTGCCAACCAGGCAACTCAGCTGGGATCGTCAGAGACTTTTCAAAACATTTTTTTTTACCACCTCTTCAGCCTCTGAGGATCCCAGCTGAGCTTTACGATCATCAGAGACTTTTTAAAAAAAACTTTTAAAAGTATTTTTTTGCCAGAAGAGGTTGTAGAGAAAATGCTTTTAAAAGTTAAAAAAAAAAGCCTCTGATGATCGTGCGACTCAGCTAAGCATGGGGGGGGGGGGGCGCACAGGGATTTTTGCTACCAGTTCTCCGAACCAGCCGCCACTATCGCTACCGGATTGGGTGATCTGGTCTGAACTGGGAGCGTTTCACCCCGTATTACAGTGATTTATATACCAAAAAAGTCCAATATTCAAAATAATTTCACAAGGTATTACATGGTAGTGGCTTGGCATCATAGCTTTTGCGTTTTGTATTATCTGCCATTTCCTGACTGTACATAAAAACTGCTCTATGGATAAGTGGACAAGATGAGGCTCATAACTGCTGGGTAATACTACAGGAATGACCTCACTCAGGAATGGTAAAAAGCGTTCCTTGACATGAAGGCTATTTGGGATTCTAGTGATAATGATGGTTCTAAAAACAAGCCCACAAGACATAAATTAAACTTGACTACAACAGAAAAGATATCAAGGAAAATAAAAATGGCCAAACAAAATCAATTTGAATATGCAATCAAAACTGGGCGGTGGTTGGCCTATAAATTGAAAACAGAAAAACAGAAGAGAATAATACTGCAATTAAAAGATGAGGACGGACGTTCTTACCACAACGATGAGAATAAAAAATGAATTGCAAAGGAATTTTTCTAAAACCTATATGCAAAAGAAGAAATTCAAGAAGAAGATACTATAGAATATTTTAATAAAATAAAGATCCAGGAATTAAAAGAAGATCATATTGAAGTACTGAATAGACCAATCTCCATGTTAGAATTAAAAGAAGCAAGGAAGAAACAAAAAAAACAACAACAACAAGACACCAGGAGCAGATGGCATACCATCCGAGTTTTATAAGATATTCCAACAATCAATAGATGACATGCTAATACAAGTTTTCAAGAATGCACTTCTGTAAGCTGAAATCATGGAATGAAACAATAATCACATTAATACCAAAACAGGATTCAGATCCCACTGAAATCAAAAATTATAAACCAATTTCCCCTTAATGTAGACTACAAATTATTCACATCCACAGAGACTGAAAAATTTTATCAAGCATTATATACATCCTGATCAAAATGGTTTTATTCCCGGGTGACAAATCCAAAACAATACAAGAACAATTATTGACACGCATGAATTTTACGAACAAAGACCGGACAAACAGCTAGCTTTAATTTTCTTGGATGCACAAAAAGTGTTTGATAACCTTAATTGGACCTTTTTAATAGCACAACTGGAAAGGATGAAATTTGGAGAAAGATTCGTAAAGATGATCAAAAGGATATATAGCACTCAAACCACAAAAATATTAATTAATGGAGAGACAACAGAACATTTTGATATAAAGAAGGGGGTGAGACAGGGATGCCCCCTATCTTGCATATTGTTTATCTTAACATTGGAGTTATTATTAGAAGAAATTAGAGAAGATACAGAAATAACGGGACTAAGGATAAAGAATCAGGAATATAAACTGCAAGCTTTTGCGGATGACATAGTACTCATCTTAGAAAAACCATTACAATCCGGACTAAAATTACTGACAAAAATACAACAACACGGAGAAGTGGCGGGCCTGAAAATCAACAAACAAAAAACAAAAATGTTAATGAAGAACCTCACGAATCATCAAGAAAAAGAACTGGAAAATATGCTGGGGATACAAAAAGCAAAGAAAGTGAAATACCTAGAGGTGTGGCTTACCAATAGAATATCAACAAGACAATTATAATAAATTGGCCAAACAAATAGAAAAAGATTTAGAAATTTGGACAAAACTTCAATTATCTTTTCTAGGTAAAATCGCCACCATTAAAATGAATATTTTACCAAGAATGCTGTACCTATTTCGGGTGATACCAACAAACCCAGGCAAAACCTACTTTAAAGAATTGAATAGGATGATACTAAAATATATTTGGCAGAAAAAAAAGGCAAGAATTAAATTAAAGTACTTACAAGATAAACAAGAAAGAGAAGAAATGGGACTCCCAGATTGGCAGACTTATTACAAAGCATCATCACTAACACGGATTAAAGATTGGATTGAATTCAAAAATAGACGCACATTAACATTGGAAGGCTTTGATCTGATGAAGGGATGGCATGCATATTTATGGGAAGACAAACCAAAAAAACAAGAACTATTTTGTAGACACATCGTGAGAGACACCTTGATTAAAACCTGGAGTGAAATTAGAAAGAACCACTACGATAAGATGCCACAGTGGATTTCTACAATGGAAGCACAAATATATCCAAATACATTGAACATAAATAAAATGAAAACATACCAAGATCTTCTGAATGAAAACAAAACGAAACAACAGAAGAGAAGAATGAAGCACTCAAGGTGTGGAAATTGAATGGTGGCCGTACCTTCAATTACATTTATTTATTTATTTAGCGTATGGCTACCTTCAATTATAATCCAAACATAAAACAGACATGGACAAATACGGAATTCAAAAAGAACCAAATCAATTAGACAAGATTTTATTAGGCCCAAACAAGAAATTAATAACAAAAATTTACAATTTTCTATTGGCATATAAATTAGAAGAGGAAATAGTAAAAGAAAACATGATTACATGGGCAAAAAATTTTAGATAGAGTATAGAACTAAGCAAATGGGAAAGATTATGGAAAACCAACAGAAGATTGACACTATCAGTACCATACAAAGAAAATGCTTACAAGATGTTTTATTTGTATTTGAATCTTAAAGGATGTTAAAGGAGCTCCCTGACCACAGAATATGGAGCTTCTTAGGTTAAAGCAATGGGGGATAAGAGGAGTTATCAATATTTATGCAGCTGTAATGATGTGGATAATTCCACAAGGAACAAGGCCACCTGGATATTTATCTTAGATAGAATGTTCAAAATTTCAAAATTTGGGACATAGATAATATGATTGTCTAGTGACAGTGCTTCTCTATGGGGTGTGGGGGGAGGGTCGTATTAGGCAACAATTCCCCTTAAGAGGTATGATTGGCACTTACCCTGACATTATTTTGAAAAGTTGTAAAAAGTAGCTTTTCCACAAGGACTTCATGTTTATCCCCAGTATTGATATTAGAGTGGAACTAGTGGCTGAATAATAAAAGTATTATTGTTTTATACTTTTTAATTTTATGGTATGGCTTTATGTTTTTATTTACAGTGTAAACTACTGGGAATTGGGACTGATAACAGCAGTATATTAGAGGGAAAACAGAGAGACAGACAAATGCTCCCCCCCCCCTCTTTTCACAGTGTTGGTACTTAGAGCTTTTGAAGGAATATGCAGAGAGATTCAAAACCAATAAAATGAAATTTGATATCTTTTACTAGTCAGCCACTATTTATACTCTAATTTCAGTACTGGTGTAAAAGTTCAGTTCTGGTGGTGTTCTCAAGCTACAGCATATATTTCCTTGAGAAATACATTTAGATGCCATTCCTTTTGCCTTTAAAGGCTGAGGCATTTCTTTTTAATTAGGACCTTTCAATCTGAATTAGTTAATAGTAAATTAAACCATTTCAACAAGTTTTAACTTAATTGATACATAGCTGGGTAGTGAAATGTCTACAAGCAAACATCAGTTCAGCCCCGAACATATTTTCTTTGACAGGCAGTTTTAACTCTGCCTGTTTATGTGTTTGTGTATGCATTCATGCTACAGAGACAGAAAAAGTGTATGTCCTGAAGGTGAGATGATGATGATGATAATTCTGTACCCACAGATTGCAGGTCACCAATTTTAAAGCTTGAGAGGGTGACTAGTTCATGAAGAGAAAGCTCATCATATTAGAACACCATATTAGATTTGTCCTGCTTGGAAGCTTCCTTGCTATTTCAATTCAGTCATTGTATGTTGCGCTGAACTAGGTGTATCTTTCTTATGCTTTTTCCATCAGGAGTTTGGCTATTGTTTTAGGATCATAATTCCAGTTTCCAGGTCTTTGCAGATACCTGAAGCAATCAAGATGTAGAAAAAAGATTGATGTATAATCTATCAATAATGATGACGATTGTAATCATGATACCAATATTAAAACTATTACTACTGATAAAAATCTGCGATCAAAGCTATAAAAATATATTCATTCTTTTATTTTGGCTTGATAGGATTGAAGCCAACCAAGTAGCAGTGTTGCTTTGTAGTTATCTTTATTCTTTTATTCTCTAAAGAATACCCAAATTATTCTTTACCTTTCTTATAAAAAAGGAAATATTGTAAGCAATAGAAACTTTAAGAAGTTATTTTCCATCCATGAATCCATCCACTTGCCATTATTTCACTAGATTTGTATATATAGCCAGCACAAAAAGAACTGTCAGGCCACAAAATTACCTTTTGAAATGTGCTTTACGATGAGCGGTTTGCCACATTCAGCGTTAAAAGGTGATGGCCTTGCACATTTGGGAACTCACAAAATTGACAGAAATCTTTTGAAAAGATGAAAAGCACCTGAACTTTGCACTGAATATTGCAAGCAGTGATGACCCCTGGAAAAATGAATTCATGTGTTAAGCATGAAAGGCAATTAAAATGAATGTGTCAACCTAGTCAAACCCTTCCCACCCACACACAACATAATAAACCATAACTGGGCTTTGTTCTTTAGAAGTGCAGTCCCAGACTGCCATGGCCAAAAGCACATCTGTACAGCTACTTCAGAGCATTTCCTAACACTCCGAGACCAAACTGTTATTTTGTTTTTATGGTTATAGTGAAGCAAGTTTTAAGCTTTTACAAACTAACAATCCAAGTGTGATCCATTGTAATCCAATGTTTTTGGTTTTATTTAAACTAAATGTATTATGTGGAATAATAATAGTAATATTTAATGTATATTTTACATGAATAGTATGTGTTTGATATGAAGAAAAGCCCATAGAAAATGGATAGCAGAAGTGGAGTTCCATCTCCTCTGCCTTGCCAACCTTTTTCTCCCATAAATAGGCAGGCTTTAGCGATTACCAGTACTTGAAAAGACAAAAAGGGAAGCCTGCAAAATCCACACTGAAACTTTACAAATTTATAAAGGACAGGGGAAAGTACGAAGACATATATTGGCAGAGTATCTTTTTCCAGAAAGATACAATATTGTACTTATATTTTCTGTTGAGAATTCTGAAACCCTGTAAACTGACCTCTGCTTGCTTGCTTTCTTCTTGCAAACTTTTAGAAAGATTGTATGTATGTATGTATGTATGTAGGTATGTATGTATGTATGTGACTATCCATGTTCAGATGCATACAGGCTCTGTGACCATGATTCTTGTTCATATTTGTTCTAAAGTTTCTATCATCTCATCTTATTAGCCCTTCAGGTAAACGATAACCACAACTTCCAGAACTGCTAGCTGCCATGGCCAAAACAGATTGGTTATTTTGGACTTTGTTGTTCAACAATAGAGTTTTCCTTCCCTCTGTTCCATTTTCCTAAGCCTCAGATCTGTTCCATTGTATCAAATTAAAACTGGGATGCATTAAACGATTTAATTCTTCTCCTTAATGGAGTTTTTAACTCACAATAACTAAAGGCTTGAGGAGGATGAACATTTTTCTAAATGAATAGCAGTATACAGATCATTGAAAGCTTCCTCTGTAGGATCAATCATTCTTTCACACAGCAGAAAACATCTTTGAAGGATTAGAGTCACTTGTTAATGAATTTTCCATACATAAAATATATTACTAATGTGATTATATGCAGGCATATTCTACAAATCAAGCATAGATAACAGGAACCATTTCCATAAAGCTTGACTAGGAGATTTTTTTAAAGGAACTTATAGTATGAATGTTCTGGTTCGCTTATTCATTATTATACAGGAATATTGCTCAAACTCATAGGCAACATATCATTATGAAATCAAAGTCATATTTTGTGGAAGGGTGTATGTGGTGGAATTAAATTTCCATCCTATTCAAAAATAAAAATGTAAGAGCTGTGGTTTTATTATTGCTCTCCTTCACATGCTAAATTATCAAGATGAGAGTTTTCTTTATGTCCTTCTTTTCAAATACTCTTCAGGATTCTCAATCATTTGAGAATGTGAAAAATAATATTCATTAACCTATAATTTTCTTTAAGAATGCTGTATTGAATAATCAATAAACTCAAAATAATATTGAGGGATGGAGGTGTAGAAAATCATTGTTCCCTTTTATTTATGAGATTTTTCCTTAGTCAAACTATATTGACATATATTGATTTCTCCAGCTCTCCCCCCCACCACCATCACCTCTGAGTTTCTAAATTCATTATGAAACTTGATTTTTTTTGGAAAACCCAGTGATAGTTTTGGATGTGTGAAGCACAAGGAAATTACATTCACATTTTACAGCATATTTTAGGTGCCTCAAAGTTTTTCACATATGTCACCTGTAAAATTACAATCATGAATAGACTAGAGTTTTTTACTGGGTGAATCAAATGGAAGATGTAGTACTATTTATTATACTGGCCTTTTATCATTTTTCCAAAGAGTTCAGATGGTAATCATAGGCTCTTTCAAATTTTATCTACATCTCATCTCTGTGATTAGGCTATAGTGAATTACTATATAATATAATAGCGATATTATCTATTATAATATACTTATTCCTGATTGTAATCCACTATTCTAGCAAATATTCTTCACTGGCTTTATTTTTAAAAAATCCTACTTTTTAAAAGTGTTCCTTTTATTGTCCTATTTCCTCTTTTAGGGTTGGAGAAAATAGATGAGTGACTATAATACTTCATACCAGTACAAAATGTACAGCAGTTCAGTAGAATGACATAAGTCAGTTTGATTTCTAAAATAAGAAAAATGAAGGAAATTAGTAGGAAGAAATATTTCTTCTCATCTCCTCTGCCTAACTATAGCTACCACCATTCACCCCAATACCTAAGCAGCTCCAGGTCAGCTGAAGAGCATTTAAACAATATATAGGAGGCATGGAAAACTACAGAGGAGCAAAATAATAATAATAATAATAATAATAATAATAATAATAATAATAAGAAGAAGAAGAAGAAGAAGAAGAAGAAGAAGAAGAAGAAGAAGAAGAAGAAGAAGAAGAAGAAGAAGAAGAAGAAGAAGCAGCTCCTGATTCAAATAGAGGTCTCCTGTCCCTTCAGTTCCCAAGCTTTTGGACAGGTATTGAGAAGAGGGAGAAAATGCTTCCAGAGGTTATGAGTTAATCTGTCAATGTAGGAAATGAGCAAAACACGATCATGGAATCTGGAATTGAGAAATAGCAATAGCACTTAGCAATAAGACTTATATACTGCTTCAGAGTGCTTTATAGCCATCTCTAAGCAGTTTACAATGTACTTTGCCCCCAACAACCTGGATCCTCATTTTACTGACTATGGAAAGTTGGAAGGCTGGGTCAACCTTGAGCCAGTCAAAAATTATATTCTAATGTTTAAAAAAGTGCTTTTTGAAAACTTCAGTCATAATAGTTCACTGCTACACAAAAATATTAGCATAGTGGTGATATGGTGATAGCTTGGGAAATGTTGAGGTGAATGGGTCAGAAAAATCAAGATGGCAGCTAAAACTACATGATTGAAGTCCCTCCCTTGTCACTGTATGGTTTTACTGATATACAGTAGTCTAATAATGGGGTGTATTGTTATAATATTGAAAAATATGTTTAGTTTGAGATCTTGCTGCACTGAGCATTGTGTTTCAATATTAGAATAATATTCAGCAAAGCATCAAAGATTTAATATATTTATCTACACAGGAAATATTGTTTTTAGATATATTGGAAAGTTGCAGACTTAATACTTCTAGACTTTCTTTTCCTTTAACCTCCTTATTAGTATTTAAATTCAATGTGGAAATCTAGTAAATAAAAATGGAGCATGAATAAACTTCTAAAAAGATTATCAAGTCATTGTTGCAACAAACAAACAAAAGATTCTAAAATACAAATGTGTTCTTCAATCCAGTGCTTGACCTCAATTTTGGATTCTGACACAACTGCTTCAGTCAAGGCATTGATTCTCTGGTGGTGTGTCTCACTTGGATAAATTTCTAGATGAGGCTGCACAGAGAAGGGGAGATTATAAAGGGACAGACAAATGTCATGGGCATAAAGTAGACCAAAAGAGGAGCTGAGTAATATATTAAGAAGTTGATGGAATATAATCATTGAACAAATGGCCAGTTTCTCCAGGACTTTTCAAAGCTTGACATTTAACTGATCTTTAGGTTATGAGAAATCACCACTTTCCCATTTTTTTTTAGAGTGAAACAAGCCTAAGCAAATTGTTGAAGTATATATGACTTTTTATTGTTGTAATATATATGAGAGAATACATACACAAATCCATTTCATACTTTCTGGGAAAGTGTTGCAGATGGTTATGGACACTTGAGAATCATTTCGACAATATGAAAGTTTCAAATTAAAAATATCTAATCTCCAAAATGATTTGTATCTAAACAGAGGGAGGGAGGAAGGAAGGAAGGAATATATTTGTGATTGTTTTCTTGATAACATTCACACAAAGGATTATTTTTGTAAATCATCTACAATATAAGAAAATGAACCATAAGTGTATGCTGTTTGTATAACTGACATCATCCCCTATTAAACGATATTTCATTCCAATGTACATGTATTGGAAGGAAATCCTTTTTTTCATAGGCAATTATGGCATTCTCCATTTTAATTCCTCAGAAGACTCACATTCTTTTACCATTTGGGGACATTTAGAAGACAGTTCTCTCACAACCTATCTGTGTGGGGACTCTTCAGTTTAATGGGTTTGATGTAGTCACCTAGTGAACCTGATTTGTCAAACTGAAATAGACGCTTATTTCAAAGCAGCAAATCAAATCGGGCTGCAAAGCATTTCGCAGATTCAGCGGCTTTTTTATATTTCTGGCGTTATTACACACAATATCCATATTGCATGTTTGCCCTCATATATGAAAATTCTGAGGGTAATTTAGGGATGTGATGACTGATAGTTGATTTTTATCACCTCTTTAAATTCTTTGCCTATCAGCTTTTTGGAGTAAGAAAGCCAATTTAGCTTTGGGCTTTGTTCATTTTCTTAGCTCTTAACTTCTATAATGCTGCCAGCTAGAAGATTTACTTTGCTGGTCATGTGCTGATGGAATACTACCCTTCTTCATTGGTCCTGCACTGGTTCTGCACACTGCAGGGAGGCCAGCTCAGCTATCAACTTTCCAAATACAGACTGAAGGTCAATTCATACAAAACAAACTCTTTTGAAAATTATATAAAACTGGGGCACATAGCTCAACAATACGATGGCTGACACTGGGGGTTGCCAAAACATTTATAGTGAATGTATTTTTCTGTGACTGTTTTTTTCTACTTAGAAGCCTTTATTGTGCTTCACAGTTTGTTTCTAGCAAGATTATCTTACCCACCCACCTACCACCAAAAAAGAGAAAGTTACTGTCATCGGTCTGTTGGCACCTGGATCCGAGAAGGAGGAGAAGATGGAGCTGGGGCTGATGGAGGGTCTGGGTGCAGTCCCTATGGCTTATGAGGAATGACCTGGGGATGAGAATGAGGCAGTTGCAGGTCCCTTGGGCTACAGAAGAGTAAATAGGGAGAAAGAGATGGTGCAGGCTGACCAAGGAAGTGGAGAGGAGATGGAAAGGATAGGCAATGAAGAAGAGGAGGGGCAGAGCTCTGTAGATGAGCAAATGCTTTTCCTACCTGATCCCCAAGTGCGGAGAGGAGGCAGAGTCAGTGCTACTCAGTGACTACTCAGGAGGAGGGTGCCCCGCCCCTCCTCACAAGGATCACATGGAGAGTAGCATTTAAGGAGACACCATGTGGAGGGTTTTTTGTCAGGAACATGTGTTATATTTTGTGGCAACATGCTTCATGGCGAGGAGAACTTTGATCCAGAATCCTTGCTGGTGTGGACTGAGATTTGACCCTTTGCTTTGACATTCATGTGAACTTTGCCAAGTTTGAGAGCCTGTCTTGCCCCCAGAGTGGTGCTGTTCCTGTGGACTTTCACTGTCGGGAAGTTGTATGAAGTGTGTATGGGCACGTATACTAGTGTTTTGTTTTTGGACTGTAAGAGTAACCTGGGGGCAGAGACTTTGAAAAACAGAGTGGGAATTGCTGGATTGTGAGGATTGTGGGGGATGGTAGTTGAATGAAAGTTGTCAAGCAGTCACCTAGCACGAGTTGCTTGTGCGTAAACTCTGGGTCATAACAGCTACAGAAGTACCCTTAAGACTAAGCCACTGTGTGATTACAACACTACATAGCTTGAAAGACTTCAATTCAATGTTGTGCCTGTTTAATACATTGGAGTCACCACTATATAGTAAAGGAGAGGAAGTGGAGCAAGAAAAGAGATAGAACATCAGAAATGCAGTAAACTGCTCAGGCAACATAAACGACCAACCTATCATAGCTATATTTTATATGGTAGTTGCAATATTTCTCAGTAGTTCAGGTGTTGTATTTCTCTTTTTTAATCAAAGCAAAACAAAAGAAGGATATAAGAAATTTGTGATCTAAAAGACTGAGTTTTCTTTAGGTTGGATTTGTAATTTACTACAAGTTTCAATTAATGAACTGTCTGCTTGTCAGGCAGTGATAAGAAAGGGGTCTTTTACCTCCAAGCAGTACAGGACTGAAAATGCAAGTGGTTGTCCTTCACTGTTTTCTCCAACATTATCTGTAACACCTACATATTCATACATATTTTGGGATAGATATAAAAATACTTTGGGACTACAAGCTTTCTTGAAATTTAGAATTTATACATTTTATGATTAATTCCTGTATAGCTGGAAAAAGATTCCTGAATGCACTATTTTTATGTATGTTAAATTTCAGCAGTGACATTTATAGATATTTAATCTGATTATTGGTCTGTTAAATCATCTTTATCTTGTGCCCTCTTATATCTTACTGATCAATAGGTCTCTGTGGTTTTGGTTTTCATTTGAAAATGGTGGAAATGTGCCAAGTACCAATCTGTGACTCCTTCAGGGAATCATCTCTTTTCCCAGGTTCATTTTAAGCCTTTGAACTTAGTTGCTAATGCCAGAGAAGTCTTTTACTGAACATATCAGATATGCCCAATAATTAAGTCACTCCATTCTGAAAGGTGGCTCCTCTAACTCAAGTTCTCACTTAGAGTTTATATAGACGTGTGAAATCTTTGTCCTCATAATATTTAGACCCCTTTTGATCTTCTTGCAAAGCCTTAAGAGAATTGGCTCACCTTTTCCCTGATCTTCTTTATGAGTCTTAAACCACTTTTCCCTTCCTTATTATATTACCACAGTGCCTCGTATTCCCCAGACAGTGAGCTGTTATAGTGCAATAGATTTAGCTCTAATAGTAGAATACATAGTTTGCTGGAGAAGTTGCTCAGATCTAATATTTGACATTTTCTAGGAAAGATTGTTGTCTCAAACTGTTGCAAAACAGAGATAGGCAATGCTGTGCTAGATAATGCAACACTGTTAGAGAAACTTCCTATGAAGAAAGTGACCTTTTTTTCTCCTTGTTTCCAATAAAAGATTGGCCAGGTTGCCATAACATTTCTTTGCGGGCGAGTGCTTAAATCTTAACCCATATTTTTGTAATTTTTGGCTTAAGACATTTTTGGCTGGACAACTGCAGCTACTATTTCAGCTCTTTATCTCTCTGCTGATTTTCAAGCATGTTCCTAATATAATGGCATGGTGTGACAGACTCGAGAAGGTATTAAATCATACTCACTTTTTATGTCTGTTGGTGTCAGTCATCAGTGAGGGTGATACATGTTCCCTGCCTCATTCAACCAACCAGGCAAGGTGCTTTTTTGCCTGTCATGATGCTTCAAGGTAAAAAGAATTTTCTCTCTTCTCCTGGGGATCTATTCATAAGTCAGATATTAATGTTTGCCATTATCACCTTTCCCCCTTCTGCTCTGCTTTCTATTTTTTAAAATTATTATTATGAATTCAGTGCCTCCCACTGTTTCTTCCCAAGAATGCATTTGTTCATCAGAATATATTCAAACATTGCTGAATTTTGTTCGGATTCAATTACATAATGTAGTATATTCCACCTTATACGATACAGCTGCAATAGCAATAGCTTGGTAAGATTAACAACTCATCTGGCATGTCATCAATAACTTTGCAGAATGCAGAGTAAAGGTACAGTAAAGATGTTGGCAGCTTGCTGTGCTGCCTTCTTGCCAATCCATGTATTTTATACACGAAGAAAAGAAGTTGCAACCAAGAATAATTCTATTCATAATCATGTGAATTAGAATTAGAATTAGAATTAGACTGTGCCTAACCTAAAATGGTATTTTGACATTTTCCAGTTTAAACAAATAATGAACATTATGCAACAAAATATGATTATGGAATTCGAGGAATGTGAGTATAGAAATAGTAAGATTACTACAATTTTAAATGTAAAGTTAGACCAAGTAGAAAATTAGATGAAGAGCATATTTCTTTAAACAACTATTCAATGATCTACAGTACAAGAGGAGTCAGCAATGCCTAATTCATTCCCCATTGGTTCTTTTTATTTACCATCCTTTATTTTTTGACAAGGGCAAAAGTAATGGAATAGAGCAGGTCTCTATAGACTAAGTAATGTACATAATAAAGTAAAGCCAAACAGGGAGCAATTAAATAAAGGTGCAGAGGGGATTTCAGATCCAATGAATTATGCAGTTCATTTCTAATTCTAGAGTTAAATCAGAATTTAAAAGACTATCAATGATTAGAGGGAACTAATTTTACAATATGAGTACAAAAATATCAAATACCTGTATGTGTGTACATTCCTTAGAAACTGGAACCTTAGTGAATTTAAAGGAAGTTACAATGGAGAGAAGATTGTTTGAATGTTTGAGATTGGGTAGTCCAGATTCCTTGGAGTGGCCAAAACTAGGCAACAAGTATAAAAATAATTCAGATGGTATTTAACATACAGACATATCCTGCAAGATTGCTATACATCTATAGAAAGAATAGTAACTTGTTCTAGAGGAAAAACTGTGAACATATTAGTACACACTTTCTTATTTGGTGGCAATGTTCATCAATCAAAAAATTTGGATTGAAATTTTCGTTTATATAGAAAGATTATTTTTAAAAAAAGTTAATTCCTTGCCCCATATCAGCTTTGTTATGACTATGTAGTAACTTGTATATAGAACAATTAGAAACAGACTTATTATGTCATGTATAAAATAATTAGTTATGAGTTAATCAGTTTGATATGGTTGTTAAGGCATCAGGCTAGAAAATGGGAGACTGTGAGTTCTAACCCCACCTTAGGCACAAAGCCAACACTTTGTGACACTTTCTCTCAGGCCTAGGAAGGAGGGAATGGCAAATTGCTTCTAAAATTCTTAACAAGAAAACTGCAGTGACTATCTAGGCAGTCTCCAAGAATTGGTCATGACTTCTTCCTACCATGCTATGACAGGGTCCACTTAACAATTGGACATGACTAAATGGAATTTAAAAAGTAATAGTTGTCACAACTTATATGTCTGTATACTTCATCTAAAATGAGTGGCAAGCTGCAAAGAACACAAATATCAAATGATTTTTAATGATAATTTTAAATGAGGATGGAGGATTTCCTTGCACAGCAGAGTGTCAGTTACATTTCTATTGTTTTTCTTTCAAGATGTACATCAGTGTTGAGGTATGATATGGATGGAAGACTAGGGAAATTTGTGGAAGAAGGAGATGGAATTAGAAAACATAGAATATCTGGGATAATGGATCAGGAACAGGAATTATTGCTCATACTGTATGTTGACTACTTTGAAGGAAGACAGAAACTAGTGTAAGGATCAGTGAAATTTTGATATGACATAAATGACTACTGCAGTGTTCATTAAGAGACCATATTATGAAACTATATTGGGAAGGGCTGCTCTAGAGAATTAGAATCAAGGCTAAATTAATTGGAGCATTAGAATTGTAGCACAAAGATTCAAAGAGACTTTTCTGAAGGGAGAGGATTTCTAAATATTTTTATTCCAAAGATACACATTACCTGAAGGTGTTAAAGACTGACACTGGAACCTTATACACACAAAGCCTACTTTTCCATTTAGATTGCTTTTGCTTCCAAAGCTCTTAATTTTCAATGACACTTTGTGAATCAGATGGGTTGTAGTTCAGTGGCAGACTACATGCTTTGAATATAGAGGATTCAAAATTCAGTTCTAGCCAACACCAGATAAGGCAAGGAAAGTTTCCTGCCTGAAAACCTGATGATAGTCAGTGAAAACAATACTGATTTAGATGGACCAATGCACTACCTTCTTTATCTTGTGAGACTAGAGAAATTTGATCTTTGTACATTTTAGGATGAAGTGGAATGATCTAAAGCTCCTTGATTAACATACAGATCATAATTTATTTATCAATAGTCTAACAGTCCCTAATATTCCAAAGCAGATCTAATTTCCAATTGTTACTTTGTGAGAAATGCATTTTAAAATGAAGACAAGTTCTTTAACAGATGCAGTAGCACATGGTGTCTACTCAAGTCCATTTCTTGTGGCTCAGAAATCTATGCAACAAGCTGTTTTAGAAAAGCTTGGTAAAGGTGCATTTTAGAAAGAAAATATTTAAATAAATAAATATTGATATATTTTTTTTTACTATATGTTATAAGTAAGATTTATGTATGAGGAAGCTGAATACCAAAGTCCAGATATTAGAGGAAGTTGGTCAGGATCATGTTCTCTGAGAATATTTCTTGTGTTATTAATTTATTGTTTATTTATTTATTTATTGGTTTGATTTATATGCCACCTTTCTCTGGACACTCAGGGCGACTTACAATGCGGTAAGCAATAGCCTTCATACTTTTGTATATACCTACTTAGTAGGGTTTTTGGGCCCCCCAAGCGGTGTTCTTTTTTATACAAGGTCAGCTTATTGCCCCCACAATCCGGGTCCTCATTTTACCTACTTCGGAAGGATGGAAGGCTGAGTCAACCTTGAGCCTGGTGAGATTTGAACTCGCAGTAATTGCAGGCAGCTGGCAGCTAAGTGCTACTTTTTTTAAAAAAAATTGATTTATATGCCGCCCTTCTCTGGAGACTCAGGGCGGCTTACAATGCTAAGTTACCTTTTAACTAAGTTGTTAAAACAGTTACTTTTTAACAGCACTTTAGTCTGCTGCTCCATCAAGGCTCTTGATTTCCCAGATATTGAGGTTTGCAGAAAGAAGCTTCTCCAGTGATGCTCCTACTGTCTAATATACTTATTCAGCAGGTTACTGCACATGCTGAAAGAAGTTTTTTTTTTGTTATTTTTGACTTTTGTTGCAAGCCTTAGTTGATTTTGAGCCTTAGCTTTCCTCACTTCATCTTTGCAGACTTGTGCTATTTGCTGATATTCTGCCCCAGTTATGTGCCCCTCTTTCCAGTTTCTATACTTCCCCTTTTTGTCTTTCAATTTATCAAAGACATCTTTATGCAGCCATGCTGGTTTCTTTTGAGAGCTGTTATTTTTCTTTTTCATTGGTATTGTGCTAGACTGGGTTTTTATAATCTCAGTTTTCAAAATTTCTTAAGCTTCTTGAGTTGTTTTCTCCCTCAGGAATCCTTTCCATGGAATCCTTCCCAAGCTCTCTCTAAGTTTATTTAAAATAGGTCTCTTAAAGTCCAACATAATGTTGAATTCCAATATTGCATGATCAGTCCCCCCAAGGTTTCTGTAGCTTCAACATCTTCTATCATTTCATCTCTGTTACCGAGAATTAAGTCCAATATGGCTGATCCCCTAGTTCCATTCTCTACTTTTTGAGAAACAAAGCTGTCTGCTAGGTTTGTCAGGAACCTGTTGGGTCTTCCACTTGGTGCACCGTTTGTCTCCCCGTTGATGTCAGGGTACTCAAAGTCCCCCATTACTATTGTGATATGCTTCCTACATACCTTAGTAACTGACTAGCAAAAAGTACATCTATTTCCTCTGTTTGGTTGGGCCTATAATATACACCTATGGCAATGTTATTTTTTCCCCTTTTATATTGACTCAAATGCATTCAAGGCAGTTTTCATCATTATTCTACTCTATTTCTGTAAAGATGTAGTTACTTCTTATATTTAGTGCAATTCTACCTCCTTTTTTATTTGGTCTATTTCTTTTAAATAATTTAAATCCCTCTAGCTGTACATTTGTGGGTTTCATCCCACCAAGTTTCCATAATCGGGTCTGCTTTATTTCTTTGTAATGAAACTGCTGACTCAGAATCTGTGTAAGAATTTTACTTTCTTTGTTGTGAGTTCCTGTACATAGATGATAGGATGCTGTTTCTTTTAGAATAGGAGTACTAAGCATAAGCCAGAAGTTTTAAAGTAAACTCTTCAACAGGTTCATACTGCTGTTATAAGTTGCTAAAGTTCTCTAGAATTTTCTGCACAATGA
Source organism: Masticophis lateralis (assembly GCA_030761175.1). NCBI lineage: Eukaryota > Metazoa > Chordata > Lepidosauria > Squamata > Colubridae > Masticophis > Masticophis lateralis. The sequence continues at coordinate 68,785,866 of JAUDYJ010000006.1, forward strand.
AAAGCCAATTCTTTGGTTAATTTTAGCCCCAGGTTCACTTGCTCAGTGCAGCTGTTTCTTTACTAATGAGAACTATCATACTTGTCATTCAAATGCATCTCTAAGTTCCATCATAATAGGTATTCTCTATACCCGAGGCAATAGTTATGCCTAAAATAGTTTGGTGGTAAAAGTGTGATAAATTTGGAAACCCCATACACATAATACCCATGTTTCCCTGAAAATAAGACCCTGTCTTATATTGTTTTGCCACCAAAGAAGGCACCAAGTCTTATTTTTTGAAGGGGGGGGGGGAGTGTTTTCACTTGTGCATGTTGTGACATGCGCAAGTGATTCACCTCACTTGCGCATATCACCTCCGGCCTCTTTTTCTCTATCAGTGGCCTTCAAGAACATCTCCATCTGGCAAGGCCAGCAAGGCTTTCCTGAAGGCCTCTGCAGCCGATAACAGAGCTACAGATCAATCCAGAACTGTTATTGGCTAGAAAGGCCTTCAGGAAAGACTTGCCAACTGCAGAAGAAATGGGCCAAGGTATGCGAGGCCTGGCTGCTAAGGTAAGTAGTAGGGCAGCTTGACCCCAATCCCTAGCTTAATTTTTATCTGTGCACCCTGGAGTGGTGGGGTCTAATTAGGGCTTATTTCGGAGCTAGGCTTATTGGGCACATATGTAAAAATCAAGCTAGGAGTTACTTTCTGAGTAGGTAATATTTTCAGGGAAACACAGTTTGTATTCTAATATAAACTTGCTCACAAATTTAGATTAAACTGAAAATAGAACACACTAATTTTCTCAGTAATAAATTTGCATTGAACATCAGTGAGAATAATATAAGATGGAAATAGCCTGATGTATCCAGCTTCCTGAGAGCCTTTTGAAGTTTGGTGGTATTCCTGCCCATTGCTATCATGTACTGCTAAGGCAGGGATAGGGAGCCTTTTTCCTGCCATTTAGATATTTATAACATCATTCGCAGGCCATACAAAATTATCAACTTAAATATTAGCCTGCTATACTTGATCAAACATTTAATGTGATGGCTGGAACTGCTTCTCTTTGGTGAGGTGATATTGATACTAGCAACTGATTTTCCAGGTTTGCAAGTCAGTCTGGAGTACAGTTCACTCTTTGCAATAGTAAGTTTTGAAAAGAACTGCTCGCAGCAATAAGTTGTTCCAAACATAGATGCATATTTCAATGCATGGCTCCTCAAAGTGAAAAACTCATCATTACTGATGTAATGTTTATAGAACTCAAACAGCGGGAGGTTGTGTACCTAGCTTTCAGCTCATTGTTGCTTTGCAGATGAATGATTTTGTATTGTAGGTTATCTGGCACATCATCTGGTTCCATATTGAATGGTGTAGCAAAGATGTTCAATTCCATTTATTTACTTTTCACGTCTTTGAATCTTTCATTAAATGCCACAATTACTTTTGCATATTCACGTTCTTCATCCCTGCACTAAGGGATTGACATTTGCATGGCTTGGTGAAAACATCCCAAGTAGACCTCAGCTTTAAATCATAATACAAGCAAGAATAGTTGTTAGTGAAAGCAAAATTTCTCACAATTTCAGTCATCTCCTAGGCTTTAATCCAGGGGTGAAATCCAGCAGGTTCTGACAGGTTCTGGAGAACCGGTAGTGTAAATTTTGAGTAGTTCGGAAAATCGGCAAATACCACCTCTGGCTAGCCGGAAGTGGGGTGAGAATGGAGATTTTGCAACATCCTTCCCCCAGGAGTGGGAAGAGAATGGGGATTTTGCAGTATTCTTTCCCTGCCACACCGACTAAGCCACACTCACAGAACCGGTAGTAAAAAAATTTGGATTTCACCACTGCTTTAATCCCATTGGATTTTTTTTTGCCAAATGATGGACTAGAGAATGAAAATCAGAGTACCAACATAAACTTTTTAATAAGGTTATTGTAAGAATCTTGCAGATTTGAAACCATGTTCTTCCTTCCCTGCTTTTAATTTCTAGAAAACTAGGGAGGGTCCTTTCTAAGATGCTTTTCTGCTCACATTCCTTCAAAAAGGAACTTCTGATGGAACTTGTCTACCAGCGGAAGGACTGGGATATTAGTGCTCCCAACATGGCCAGTGTGAGAGAGTGGTCCATATGGTTCCTGACCTACGGATTTTCCCTCATTGCAGTGAGAGAGCAATGGGGGAGGGCTACTGATGTATCACTTGTCATGTTTGTTCCCTGGACTTTGTCATCAGCCGATGAGGTTTCCTCTTTTGGAGTTTTCCCGGACTATGTCAGCTTATCTTAACATCATTACAGTCCCTCAGATGTATTCAAGGACTGAACTTCTTGGTCTGCGAGATTCCCCCCTCTCACAGATTTGGCCCTCTACGCTATCGAGGGCCTACCTCGATGAAGGGTATTGGAACCCAGAGAGGTGGCATGTAGCAAAAAGGAGGTTGTGGGGTTTTTTAGCTAAATTTTTATCTCGTATTTTAAGAGTCTGGGAGGGTTGTTTGACGGGTTTGGGGGTAAACCCATAGGGGGGCACGGCTTAGAGGGTGTGGTATTGGGGGTCAAGGAGGGGGCTAGAGTTTGTACCAGTGAGGGTTTTTCCATCAGTACTGTAGGTGGGAGGGGCAGATATGGTGGGAGCATGGGGCCATATCCTGTTGTGGGGGTGCGTCCCCGCTATTTGCGAGTGTTGGCATACCCCGGCCCTCAATGCTCTTCTCGTTCCCCGGGTTGTGCGGGCCCTCAGGCCCCGGGCTTTTGGTTGATGTTGTGCAACACCAGGTCCATGGTAAATAAAGCTCCCCTCATTTGTGATCTGGTACAGGAGGTGTGTGTGGACCTGGTGGGTATTATGGAGACCTGGTTGGGCCATGAGGGGGGGTTCCCCTCATGGAGATGGGCCCACTGGGTTTCCACGCATTCCATCAGTCGAGGTCCCAGGGGAGGAGCAGGGGAGTGGCGGTTCTTGTAAAGGAAGGACTTGTTCCGAGGGAGGCCATTGTACCTCAGATAGTCGGATGTGAGTCCCTCCTTGTGAAGTGGGGACATGGGAGGCAGATGGGCTTGCTGATTACGTACCTGACTCCCTGCCACGTGTCGGTGGCCCTGCCCGAGCTACTGAACATGATTGCCGAGATGGCAGTGGAGACCCCCAGGCTTATGGTCATGGGGGACTTCAACTTGCCATCTGTCAGCACAGCATCTGAGGCAACCCGGGAGTTCATGGCTTCCATGATGGACATGGACCTGACACAATTAATTCATGGACCTACTCACATGGGAGGACACACTCTGGACTTGATTTTTGTCTCTGGTCAGTGGATGAATGAACTTGAGATAGAGGAGATAGCGATTGAGCTGTTGTCACGGTCAGATCATTCCCTTCTTAGGCTCAACCTTCTAACTGCCCCATCCCACTGCAGGGAGGCGGACCAGACTAGATGGTTCCCCCCCCCAGGCACCTGATGGATCCTGATAGGTTCCAGATGGAGCTTGGGCCATTTCCTGAGGCTCTGACTCATGGCTCAGCTGAAGAGCTGGTGGCCGCCTGGGATGGGGTGGCTCCTGGCGCTTTGGACCGAGTCGTGTCTTTGCAGCCTCTGACCCGTCAACGAGTTTTCCTGGCTCCTTGGTTCTCTGAGGAGCTGAGGGAGATGAAGCGCTGGAAAAGACTCCTGGAGAGCGGTTGGAGGACCAGCCGTTCCAAATCTGACCGAACACTGGTGAGGTCTCATATTAAGACCTACCTAGTGATGATAAAAGCAGCAAAATGTAACTATTTTTCTGCTCTTATTGCATCTGCAGATAACCGCCTAGCCGCCCTGTTTAGGGTGACCCTCTCCCTTCTCCATCTGGGACCACGGGAGGATCCCTTGCAGGAGTGGGCTGAGGACTTTGTGCAGTATCTGCATGATAGAATCACTCAGATTCGGGAAGGCTTGGCTTCTGACTGGGTAGATACAGGCGGGATGATGGAGGCAGGTCTTGAGAATGTCATTTGGGAGGAGTTTGACCCTGTGGCTCCAAGGACGTGGACAGGATTCTGGGACAGCTTAATGCGACCACATGTTTATTGGACCCGTGTCCCTCCTGGTTGGTGCTGGCTTCCCAGGAGGTTATGTGAGGCTGGCTCCAGGGGATTATTAATGCTTCTTTGAGTGAGGGTGTCTTGCTTCCTGCCTTGAAAGAGACAGTGGTGAGGCCCCTCCTCAAGAAGACGTCTCTGGACTCGGCTATTTTGGCTAACTATCATCCTGTCTCCAACCTTTGCTTTGTGGCGAAGGTTGTTGAGAGTGTGGTGGCGCAACAGCTTCCTCAGTACCTGGAGGAAGCTGTCTATCTAGATCCACTCCAGTCCAGCTTCAGGCCTGGGCACAGCATGGAAACGCATTGGTCGCATTGGGGGATGATCTCTGGAGGGCTTGGGATAGGAGTTGTTCCTCTATCCTAGTCCTGTTAGATCTCTCAGTGGCTTTTGATACCATCAACCATGGTATCATGCTGCGCCGGTTGGAGGGGTTGGGGGTGGGGGACACCGTTTTACGGTGGTTCTCCTATCTCTCTGACTGATCGCAGTTGGTGTTGCAGGAGGGCAGAAATCTACCCCGAGGCACCTTGTTTGTGGGGTGCTGCAGGGGTCGGTCCTCTCACCCCTCCTGTTCAACATTTATGTGAAGCCACTGGGTGAGATCATCTGTGGTTTTGGAGTGGAGTTCCATCAGTACTTGAGGAGCACCCAGAGGCTCCAACTGGTGCAGAATACGGCCGCGCGGGGTATTATGGGAGCGACGGGGCGCTCCCATGTGACACCCCTCCTGCATGAGCTGCATTGGCTCCCGGTGGTCTTCCGAGTGCGCTTCAAGGTGTTGGTCATCACCTTTAAAGTGTTCCATGGCTTAGGGCCTGGATACTTACGGGACCGCCTTCTGCCACTGATAGTCTCCCACCGGCCAGTACGCTCCTGCAGAGAGGGACTCCCCAGGGTGCCAATGGCCAGACAATGTTGGCTGGTGACCCCCAGGGGGAGGGCCTTCTCTGTGGCAGCACCTGCCCTCTGGAACGATCTGCCCCCAGAGATATGTAGGATCCCTGATCTCTGGGCTTTTCACCGTGCCCTTAAAACTTTTTTATTTCATCAAGCCAAGGCTGGCTTGACCCCCCCACTTAGGTATTTTTAGATATTTTAATTATAAATTGTTTTTAATAGGGGTGTTTTTAAATTTTATTAGGCCAATTCTTGTTTAATTTCTTTTAAATATTTTTAAATTTTGTATGTGATGTTTTTACCTTTGGCTGTTTACCGCCCTGAGTCCAGTGGGAGAAGAGCGGTGTAAAAATCGAATAAAATAAAATAAATAAATAAAAAATAAATAAAAATATCTTTTGTCTGACCACTGTCAAGGCTGTAGCTCCTCCTGTCTTCCAGTGTTATTCTGACAGTCCATTGCAACTGGACAGAAACAGAAGACAACTTATCACTTTTCCACAGGTACATTTTTCTGTCCTTATAGTCACAGGCAATGCCAGGAGATATATGACCTATTAACTATTAATAACAGAAGAACACTTTGGCCACATGAATACAACTGATGAATGAAATCTGCAATAAAGGGAAGGCTTTTGGCTACCTGAAAGCTTCTAGCTCTCTAAACAACCAATGCCAAGAGATAGATGACCAATTAACTATTAATAACAAAAAAAATCTGGCCACACTAAAGCAACTGATGAGTGAAATCAACAATTGAGAAATGGCTTTGGCTACCTAAAAGCTTCTATCTCTCCAAACAAAACAGCATAACTAGCTCTCATCTTTCTTGTAAATAGGTTTGGCAAGACAGTTTCTTTTTCACAGGATAAAGCTTTTTGGTTGTTTTCTAAGCACAGGATGTGAGCTCATATCAGGGATTAGTTCTTAGTAACAAATAATCTGATGCCTTTCTGCTAATAAAACCAGGGTATTTTTGTTTGGTATTTACTCATCTGAGATGAATAAAAAAACACAGCTTACAATATTTGATTCATTGATTGATTTACATTGCTTGTATGCCACCCAGTCCCAGGGCTCTACATATCTAATAATGTAAGCATACACTGCAGAATACCCAAGTATATATAAGCATAAAAACAAATAATTTTCAATAAATACTATGTGCCTGTAATTCCCATTTTCAGTAAAAATATCCTTTTTCTGTGTCTAATGAAACAGATAGATCTTCAGAGTTTTCTTATAGCCCAAAAGAGATAAGACTGATGACAATTCTACTAGGAGAGAGTGCTGAAGAAAGGACATAGGACTCTGACTCCGGACCCCATTCTGGGGGATGGCATCTCGAGGGAATATAACCATTATTTTTAATGTAAGTTTAGAATAATAGACTAGAATAGAATTGCAACTTTATTGTCACTTTAATTGTACACTATTCAGCATACATTAAAATGAAATTTCATTGCATTCAGCTCTCAAAAGATAACCATTATGTATACGCCCCCACACACACATACATATATGACACAGAGAAACATCACAGTCTAGTTCAAATGTATACATATACGTGCTGGTGGGGGAAATCCTGTGAGTTTACAAGATGGATGCCATAAGAAACAAAGCTGTTACAGAATTAGTAGTCCTGCTATAGATACTTTGAAACCTCCTCCCAGAGGGGAGCAACAGAAATAGACAGTGAAGTGGATGTGTGGGGTCTTCGAGTGCTTTGAGCTCTAAGCACATAGCCCTTATAAGCAGTATCCTGAATAACAGAAAGTGAGCTTCCTATAATCTTCTCGGCTGGCTTTACCACTCTCTGAATGGACCTTCTATCTCAGACACTGCTGCCACCAAACAGTGATGCAGTTTGTTAAAACGCTCTCAGTCATGCTTTTGTAAAAAGTGGCCAGGACAGAAGGAGAAAGATGTGCTGTCCTCATCCAATGCAGAAAATGCAAAATGCTGACTTGCATGCATCACTAAAGATAATCTATGAAGAGACCAAGTCAGATAGTTAGTTATCTGCACCCCCGGATATTTTAATACTATTGACCACCTCCACAGCTGTAGCCATGATACAAAATGTAGTATGACTATGCCAGCTCTTTCTAAAACCAACAGTGATCTCCTTTGTTTTGTTAACATTCAAAACCAAATTATTTTTATTGCACCAGTCCACCAAAGCCTTCTGTATAAGAATCTTCATTGTCATCCCGGATAACTACTAGTAGATGACACTACTGCCATGTCATCCTCATACTTCACAATGTGATTCATCTCAGACTTCTCACAGGAATCATCAAGGTGAACCGTAACGGACTCAAGACACAGCCCTGTGGGGAACCAGTACTCAAGGAGATGGAATTTGAAACTTTTCTTCCAAGTCACACAAACTATGGCCTATCAATAAGAAAATCAAGTTCCAGTTACATAAAGTATTAAAACCTAATAGGCCCAATTTGCACACCAAATGCTGAGGAATGATTGTTTTGAACATCAAACTAAAATCAACAAACAGCATTCACACATGAGTATTCTTCTCCTCCAGGTGAACCAAACTAACATGAAGCACACAAGAAAGTGCATCATCTATAGAGCGGTTCTTCAATAAGCAAACTGTTATGAGTCAGATGTAGGGGGAATGCATGAAACAATTTAGTCCTTTACCAATCTCTCAAAACACTTCATCATAACAGAAGTGAGAGCAATTGAAAGTGGGAGTGTGGAGCAAAATAGTATGAGATTCTAATTGTGTATATTTATCATGAAACTGTCCATTTTTATTGAATCTCAATTTTTATTCAACATATGAGATGTTGATTTTGTTTGGCGAGGGATGGAGGGAGGGCAAAATATATAAAAATAATTTAGACTAATTTTAAAAGATCATTAATTTTTTATCATTTTAAAGGTGCAACTAAATTAAGAGCGAACCATGTTTAATGTTTGAAAAAATATATTGTAAGTTAAAAATTGATTAATTTCCACCTCAGTTATATTTGACTCAATACTATACAGTTTTAAAAAGTTGATTTACTGAGTTAGAACCACTATATATTTTATTCTGGGCATTTTTAATGAATCCAATGGAAGGGAATGAATCTTTAATGAAATGATATGACATTGTTGCAGTTGTTGTAGTGCACAGACTATTAATTTAAATCTTTCATATTATTCTCACTATAGCTGTCTTGTACAGCTCAATGAATATTGAAAAATGAAAATTTTCAGTGTGTTTCCAAATTTCCTGTTTAGCATTCATAAAAACTCTAATAATTTGGAATAAGTTGCCTGGGTATATGTGCTAAATTCTTTAACTTCTGCCCTTATGTTTTCATTTATTTATTTTATTTTATTTTATTTTATTTCTTTTTTCCATGAATTATGAACATCTGACCATGAAGATATGACTTAATGATGTTCCAAAAATCAATATAGTCGCAGAATATTGCAGACGAGAATATTTGCAGACGAGAATATAGTTGCAGAATATTGCAGACGAGCCTGGATAGCTCAATAGACTAAAAGCCTGTTATTAACATTCAGCTGTCTGCAATTATTGCAAGTTCGAATCTCACCAGGCTCAAGGTTGACTCAGCCTTCCATCCTTTCTGAGGTAGGTAAATTGAGGACCCAGTTTGTGGGGGCAATAAGCTGACTTTGTATAAAATATACAAAAGTATGAAGGCTATTGCTTAGCGCATTGTAAGCCACCCTGAGTCTCCAGAGAAGGGCAGCATATAAATCTAATTTTTAAAAAAACCTATGACAATCTATTTTCAAATGTATTGTCTTGATCATATGAAAAGTGAATCTTTTAATAATGATTTATTTTTAAAATCTTAAAATAATCTTTCTTTGTATACTTGATAAAAAAATAAAGGTAAAGATTTCCCCTGTCCTATCCAACCTTCCATGGCCTCCTGCAGCACTTTACCAGCCAAAGATGAGTCATGGGGGGCCTCCACACAGCCATTTTTGTCCGGCAGAGTGCTTTTGGAATCCGGGAAGTCTGTTTCTGGCCAGCAGACTGCTCCTGGCTCCTTTGATATTTCCAGGCCAGCTCCGCAGGCCAGATTTAAGTACCCCGTGAGCCGAATCCAGCCTGCAGGCCTTGATTTTGACACCCCTGTAATAAGCAATCTAAAATTTGACTGTAGCTTACAATTTAATAATTATTTCCTCCAAACTCTATAAACGTGCTCCATGCAATGTTTGATACGGTATGTCATGCAAAGCACACAAAACTGAAGCACAAACACTAACTGAATGTGAACTTAGAGATGTAACAGTTTCCTCCACATGACATTAAAAAAATGCTGCTTTGATATATTTTAGATGCACAGGTGTGGAACTCCAAGAGCAGGTGAGAAAACAATAAAGCTTCACCAAAACAATAATAAACAAATAGGTAGCTGCAGAGAAAGGAACCTGTTACAATAGAAACAAAAAAAAATCCCCCCAAAATAATAAGTATAAATGATATTTTTCTAGTGTTTTTAACAAGTAGGAAAGTAGACACTGTTAACCAGAAAATAATGTTAATGCAATAATTAGGTTAAGGACAGCTTCTTAGACATAGGCTTTTGTTGTTGTTTTGTTGTTATGGCAAATATTTTAGATAACTACTCTTAGCTTCATTGAACACTGCAGTCTTTGCAAAATAAGGCCTGCCTCATTGATCTTCAGTATACTAGAGCCAGAAAAATTAGATTGGCATTTCTGTGCATTTCTCCAGGAAAAAGAAAAAGGTTTTAGCAATCATTCAGACAGAATGTTCCTCCTTTGCGATACTTTCAGCCCCACTTCTGAAAAAAACCCAAAAGGAAGCACTTTTTTATCATGCCTTTTTTTGAGATATAATTGAAAAGTGGAAAATTCCCTCTTTTCTTTGTGGCTTTTTTTGTTTTTGTTTTACTTTTCCTCCTCTTTCTTTTGTTTTTTAAAATGTTATTTCCTTTTTTAAAGATTACCGTATTTTTCGGTCTATAAGACGGTCTGGACTATAAGATACACCTAGCTTTTGGGGAGGAAAACAAGAAAAAAAATCTGCCTCTGCCTCCCAGCAATTTGCCTCCTTGCAGCAAACAGCAAAAAGCCTGGTCAGCTTCAGCACAGCCTGATTTAGCATGAGCAGCTGTCTAGCAGTTGGATCGGCCTCCTGGAATACCACTAATCAGCTGTTCCAGGCTGCGGGGATCGCCATTGACCATCGCTGACCATCGCCGCTGCCACCTAACGCTGCCTCCATGGGCCCCATTTTTGGCCTCAAAGTGCCCCATTTTTGGCTTCTGCATGTCCCATTTTCAGTCAATTCCAGGCAGTGGGGATCAGCAGCAGCGGCAGCCGCAATCTCCGCTGCCTGGAATGGGCCAAAAATGGCACTCACAGAAGCCAAAAATGGGGCACATGGAGGCGATGATAGGTGGCAGCGGCAATGGATGGTGGCAATCTCCACAGTTTGGAACAGATGGTCAGTGATATTCTGGGAAGCCAGTCCAGCCACCAATCAGTTGCTCATGCTAAATCAGGCTGTGCTGAAGCTTACTAGGCTGTTTACTGCTTGCTGCAAGGAGGCAAATTCCTGGAAAGCAGAGGCCAAAGGGTGGGGGCCAGTGGGTGGGTGGGACTTTGGCAACATTCACCGTATAAAACACAGAGACATTTCCATCCACTTTGGGGGGGGGGGAGTGCATCTTATACACCAAAAAATATGGTACATATATTATTAAATGGATTGTGTTATATAATCAATATTATACATAGAAATGGAATGGAGTTGAACAGAGTAGAATAGAAGGATGGGATGGGATGGGATGGGATGGGATGGGATGGGATGGGATGGGATGGGATGGGATGGGATGGGATGGGATGGGATGGGATGGGATGGAATGGGATATGGTGGGATGGAATGAGATAGAGTAGAGTAGATAGAGTAGATTAGAACAAAATAGAATAGATACAGATCACTGCAGAAATGGTTGTAAAATAAAAGGTGACTCATACACATATTTTGGGTACCATGCAATGAAATAAGTGTAAGAATCTCATATGCATTTGTGAATAGGTTTGAGTATGCTTTAAAAAATTGGTTCCATTCCTTCTTTGTGTGTATTTCCAGTTGGTTTAGGGAGGAAAAAGATCGACTCATTGGTTTCTTCCTTATGGAGTGCTATAGAGCTTAATCCTTTGTTGCTCTTCTTTTCAACATTAAAATGAACCGCCAGATGAGATCATGCATTAGTGTGGAGTGTAATATCAATACGCTGAAGACATTTTAGTGTATATTAGCTGACTGCATAGGATATGGTGCTGAAGGGTTTTTTTTGGCAGAAATGTTGATTGAGGTGTATTTTTTAATGATGTGAACTAGGGATGTTACTGTAATTTGAATGTCATTACCCACTCAGAGCACAGATTTGGATGAATATAAAATATTGAAATCCATGCTTAATAGAATTAAATATCCATTCATCTTAATTATTGTGGTAGATGCCACAATGAAGAGAGTGACAACAGAGGTTGTTGTTTGCATGGTCCTGGACTTTCCAAATTATCTGGCCAGCTACTAAGAAAAGGGCTTCATCAATTCATAGAAGTCACAACAATCACTTGCTATTCAAATTTACGCTTACATCACTGCCTGTGAAGGCCATCTGTTTTGAGACTATTAGGCTTCCTTGTGCAACTGGTTGAGCACTGTGAGAAAATGGTCCTATTTAGTATTGAATATTGGATTAAAAGTGGATCAGCTTTGTGCTGTGTCTTTACATGTGCAATATAAGCAGTGAGATATAAATATGATTTAATTAAAACATAATTGAGTGCCTTGAGTAGCATCCACATCGTTTGTGAAGTACTGTCAAGTTGCAATTGTCCTAAGTGCACTTTAGTTAACTTTAGTCAGTTTTGTATTAAAGTGTCAAATTAAAGCTCTAACAATATTCTTCAGTCCTCACTTGATATGATTCCTGAGAATCAGGATATTCTATCAATAGGGCACACAGCAGACAATATACTTCAGAGTAGAAGGTGACTGTAGTATCTAATAAGGTTGGGTTTAAATGTATGCAATGATCATGCACGAGAAAAAAAAATAAGATCAGATTTATTAGAAAGCAGAAATTTATTTCTTCTTTAGTAAAACTTGAATAAAAATTATATTTTCTCCAAGAAAATAAAACAACAGCAATTGACTAGCTTTGATACAATGTATCAATATAGACCTTAAATTTAAATCTAATAATTCTATCCCAGTGTGAGTATAATTTTAGAAAAATGATAGGAAGATGTGGGAAGATGCTGAATAGATGTTATATTCTTTAGGTTTACTTTTTCCCTTCTATTTGAGGTACTCCTCATGTGTGCCCATGTCCTACTATATGCGTTTCAGGAGAGTTTACGGTAAAGGCACTTCTTGCAAGGCATGCATGCAGAAATAATTTTGAAAAACAACTTTAGGGTGTTATGCCACAATATATCATAAAGAATCTGCCCAGGGTGTATTACAGAGGGTTGACCCTTAGAAATCCTAGCATGGGCTGTTAACTTTCAGCTCTGTAGTCTTTGCCTGCATAGTTGTTTGAGAAGCACTCCCTGCTGGGCATCATGATTAAGTTAGCACTTTGCTAACTTAAGGAGTTGTTATAAGAGAGTTCCACAGGGATTGTGAGTAATGCACAAAGACAGGCTTCTTCTAGCCTTCCTTTTCCTAGAAAGCTAATACTCAGGACTCTCTGACTGAACAACACAATGGCAGATGAGTTCTGGTTTTGAATATGTTATTTTGACAAAAGACCTGTATCAATAAGCTGCAGTTATATAGTGGACTGTGATTTATATGTCATCGGTATCTATGATGAAAGAATGTAAATATTGCAATGAAAAGATAATCCTAAATATTCAATAAAGTTTAGTTCTTAGTCATTTGTTTATGAATTGAAAGTTAGTGACTAAAAAACAAAGAGAATGAACAGCTAGATAGTGATTTTAGAAAGAAATGGCAGTCGTAATCAGCTAAATCCTGTAGCAACCAAGATCATATGGAGTAATACCAAATTCTGCTTTGCTGCTTCATGTGCCTGTGTGAAAAGAAACTTTATATAAATTAAAGATGGCACCATTAAAATTAAGCATACAATAGTAAGCCCAGGTCTTTAGTTGGGAATTCTGACCAATGTGAGGAATCTTGGCTTTGAGAGTATTTTCTTAAGGCAATTATTTTTAGGAATCAACAATTCCATTATATTCACTGCTGATAATAAGATAATAAAGACTGAGAAAGAGTGAGAGTAGTCATCTTCATCAACATCACAGCATCTTGACATATTTTATAGACTTTTTAAAAAAAAATCAATTGCTGAAACTATTGGCTGCAGCAAATCCATGGAATAGATTTATAGGCTTGTCATTATTGATGTTTACTCATCTTTTCTGGCATGCAGGAGCCATACTGTAAAACATTTAAGTAATCCCTATGCCTTTTAATCTGGTTAGATTCTCCTGTTTTAATTCACCTATGGGTGTTTTGTTTTGTGTTGTGTTGAAAAAGGCATATTTCAGTCACACTCCCAAATCCTACTGCATCTTTTTACAGTTAAAAAGGTACATGTAAGCAAGTTTGCAACATTTGTGGGGAACATTAAGTATGTGCTACTTGGTAGAACATTTGAACTTGTGAGCGGGAGAAAAGTACCAATCTCAGATATTAGCACCTTCTTTGATGTCACAGAAGGTCATTGGCATCAAATATTCACAAGCTGTGCATCTGGGTCAGTTCCTGCATTGTTTGCTATTCTCATTAATAATCTGCAAGGGAAGGCAAACAGTCGTGCATTAATGAATAATGCTTAGAACTAGATTGGTCCTGTTAAAATTACCTTATATATTAAATAGGAATACAATTCAGAGGATTGATTTTTTTTTGTCCTAAAAGGAGATCTGTTTATTCTTTTATTCCCAGACAGATGTAGTATATATAGAATAATGTTTCATTTTGGATATTCTCTTTTGCATATGTACACTGATATACATCTAGTCTACCACTTAGATAAGTTTAATTGTACAATGCACAATTGCAGGGTAGAAGTATCAAAGTATCAAAACTTCGGTTGAAATAATATATCCTTCTTCTCTCCAGGAACATGAATCCATGTATATGAAACTATTTATTTGTTTTATTTCACAATATTTATAATGTGTCTCAAACCCAAGCAACTGTGGGACTAACCATAAGCATAAAAGTAAAGTCAAAATAAGAACAACATACACAAAGAATAAAAGGACAGCCTAACTACTCGAGGCCAAAGGAGCATTTGAACAATATTGATTGTTTACTTTCTGCAATTAACAGATATGGAGCTGCCAAACCTAAGACCTCTATAGAAAAGTGAGAGAAGACTTTTTGTCTTGGGCCATTACCTGCAAAAAGGCCACTTTATACATGTAGCCCTTGATTAATGACTAGCCACTTAGTGACTGTTCAAAGTTATGACAGATCTCCCAAAAGCTACTTACAACCTGGATTTAAAGTTTCAATGTCTATGCCCCACCCCCAGAGTAACATGACCATATTTTGGGTACTCAACAACTAACTCACAATTATAGCTATTTGCAGCAGTCCAGTGTCACATGGTTCGGAGTGGTAGTTAAGCAGTTAAAGAGCTGGCATGAGGATGTGAACTCATCAAGGTTTGTGAGCCAAGCATCATGTGATGGGCTGAGTTCCCATCCTTAGCCCTAAGTTCTGACAATTTAGCAGTTTCAAAAGATACAAATATAATAGATAAATAGATACAACTTGTGTGGGAAATTAACAGCACTTCATGATGTCATGCTGGCCACATAATCATGGAAATGTCTTTGGACCACACTGGCTCAATGATCTTGAAACAGAGATGAATGCCGCCCTCTATAGTCAGCAACAACTAGTGCTGACTAGTTGCTGGGACTCTTTTTTTTTTTTTTTTTTTTTTTTTTGGACTATGATTTCCAACATTTTCCAACATTTTTGCCAGAAACCAGGATTTATTTTTGTTTTCCAGCAAAAAATGCCCATAGTGAACAATGCTTTTGCTTAACCACTTTGGCGTTTGCTTAATGACTGCACTGTTCACTTTACACTGCTAGGTTCTCTTAATGACCATTGTAAAAAATGTAATAAAATCAGGTCT
Organism: Masticophis lateralis; assembly: GCA_030761175.1. NCBI lineage: Eukaryota > Metazoa > Chordata > Lepidosauria > Squamata > Colubridae > Masticophis > Masticophis lateralis. Next base: position 68,801,009 of record JAUDYJ010000006.1, read on the forward strand.
GGTCAAGTGGTGATCTCCTTTATGACCATCATGATTTACAACTGAAATTATGAACTCAGTTATGATTGTAAATGAAGACTGTTTGTACCTTGCTGAAATACAGTTTCCATCTCCTCTTGATTACTCTGCTGAGTAAAAGTTAGATTTTATGCTATTATAAGATCTTTGGTTATTTAAGAACTTAAAGTAGCCTAAGTGGGAATTAGGGGTTTCTGAATGCGATATGCTCCATTTTATCAGCAGGATATTGGTTGAACTGCATGTCACTACATTTTTATATTTACCAGCAGAGCTATTATTTTTGGACTGTCAGACTCACCGTAGTTAGTCAAATTCCTTATCAGCACCTACAGCACATACTACGCATGTCATGCATTCTTTTGTACTTTTTCTAGAAACTTTCCTTTGTTCTCCAGCCAACTAAGGTCAGGCTGGGGATTCTTTGCCAACATGTAATCTAATTTAGATAGTGAAATATTTTTATTTTCTTATAATAAATATGAGTTTAATTAGAAGATGTTTCTTTGGTTTTATTGATCAAAGTATGCAGCAGGATAGAAGCCACGATCCAACTCAAAATGAGGGCAATTACCCCACACAAGGTAACGGGGCTGATTGCCACTCTGACAATGGTAGCACGAGGATGGTTAATTTATGGCTATTCCTGGTTTGTTACTTTTGATCATGACTGTCTAGGCTAATTAGACAGATAGTTGATTTAATGACTGCGGAACACTAAACAATTAACTTCTAAGATGCCGAGAAAGAAGAAAAAAGGAAAAATGAAGGAAAAGGGCAGAACAAAGCCCAAAACTTTATCCTCTTCAGATGAGGATGAAATGGAAAGATCTTCCAGATTTCAGCCTCTTGCATCTGCCATTCATCTAGAAGCAGAAGAATCAGAAAAAATGCTCTTAACGAAGCTTCAGGAGGAAAATAACAGAAAAGCTGCTTTTGAAGGTGAAGCACTACGACCGAGGTCAGTAACTCCCCCTTCTACTTATGCATGCTCTCAAACTGTATTCTTAGAGCCTTCTGATTTTGAAATGCTCGGGGCCAAGCCAAAACTTCCACAAATGGCAACGCTTTTTTCCTCCCACGCAGAGGGAGAAACATTTTATTATCCCTCTCAAACCTTCAAAGTCACTCCTCATGAGCAAGCTATAAGAAACTATCGTGACCAGATAGAAAATTTTGAACGTGAGCTATCCAAGGCAAAAATGGCTTTATCTAGGCTTGAGCCAGATAAGAGAGAATCTCGCGTTCATGAAATCTCAAAAAACGCCATCTTGCTTCCTTCTCCCTCAGAGCCAAAGACACACCCCCTGGTGGATATTGTGTCAGGCAAATCAGAACAGAGAGTTGTGTACACGTCACATGTGCCTAGTAAAGTTGTCTCTTCTCAGATTTCACATGATGTAGATAGAGAAGTAAAACTAACTGAATCAAGCCTGCAAACTGCAATGCCACAAGTGTCTCCACAGGCTCAATTTTCAGCACCCCCTGGTGGTGCTGGTGTCTTTTTAGATGGAACACAATGCTTAATGCAGCAAAGGCAAATGACTGCATCTCCAGCAAGTCATTTTAATATTGCAGCTCAAATGCCACAGCTACAAGCTCATGCACACATGCCTCCAGCTGTACAACCAGGGCCAGCCCCTGGTCCACCTCCAGCACAACAAGTGGCTTTGCCCCCACAGCCAGCACCTCAAATGCCTATTCCTCAACAGGCATACTCTGTTGCTCCACTGGCTGGTGAGTCAAAATTAAAGATGTCAGGGCAGAATTACAAGGCCTGGGTCAGTGAGGTTGGACTTTTGCTACGCAGAGAAGGCACACATCATATGGCCTTCCTGCCCAACCTTGGACGCCTGAAATAAGAGACTTAGAGACTAAAGCCTGCACAACATTATTGATGTCCATGGATCCTGAACTGCAGGTTACTTTTCCACCTGATGCAACAGCCCAACAAATTTGGGTCCAATTGGAAAATTGCTACAGGCCTGTCTCAATTGAGTCTTCATGTTTGCTCATGTCTGAATTCCATGGTTCGAAATTGAAACCTGGTGAACAAATTGGAGGACATTTGACCAAACTGAAAGGTATGAGGAAAGAATTGAGAGAAAGGGGCTATCTTATTGAAGATATTCAAATGATCAGCATTATCATTAACTCCTTGAACTATGAATGGAAAGATGCCATTACAAAGATTAACCAAGTGCCTATTGCTCAACGCACAGTGGACAATGTGTGCAGACTCTTAATTGAAGAAGAATCACTGATGTTAGCCACACCACATTTGAGAGGACCACCCGCATCAAGAGCTCCAGCTAGGCGTCCCTTCCGAGGAAGGACCTACGCTCCAAGGATGCGGAGATGCAACATCTGCAACCATGTGGGACATGCCACCCAGGATTGTCCCCAACGAGTTCCAGCTCCCGTCACGTACCAGCCCAGAGGAACAGACTCCAGAGGCAGACGCAGAGGCGGTAGACAAGGTCGTTGTGGTCCAAGGCATGATTCACAGGCTCCACTTGCCACATTGGCTTTAACCAGTGATCCACAACCTCATCCAGAATACGACAGACGGCTTTTGTGGACTTTGGACAGTGGTGCAGCTTTCCATGTTACTAACAGAAAAGAACTTTTCACAGAGATGCACGAGCCTGAACCTGAACTATGTGAACTTTATTCTTTTTCCAATCATCCTTGTCAGGTCAAAGGAAAAGGAACTGTTTATGTTGAAGAGCTCAATGCATTCATTCCTGATGTCTGCTACATACCAACAGCAACTTTTAGTTTATTTAATCAGGCTCACTTGTCTAGAGTTTTCAAGTTCCAGGTTAACCACCTCAAGAAAGCAAGTTACATAGTTAAAGATGGATATATTGTTGCTGAAACCATGTTAATTGGAGGTGTTTATTACTTAAAACCAAAATCTAAACCGCAAGCACAGGCAAGTATACAAACTCCAAAAGAGGAGAGCACAGGCCCAGAGAGAGACATCCCAGTGAGAGATCCTGTTGCTACTCGGAAGGCTCCTAAAGCCATCAAAAAGAAAATTAAGAAACAGGTTGCTCAGAGCAAGCCTGAGGTTCCTCATAAAACTGTTAATGTTGAAAATTCACTAACTGGTAAACCTTTGCATTCCAGGTGCATCCATAAGTGGCATAGAAGATTGGGACATGCCAGCTTCCGGGTTCTTAGGAAAATGCCGGAGTTCTCAAAAGGTTTGGATCTAAAGGGGTGTAAGGTGTTTCTGGATTGTGTTGTCTGCAAGAAAACCAAATCCAAAGCAGCAGCCATTCCAAAACGTGCTACACGCCTGTCAACACGCATTTTTGATTTGGTACACACTGACATAGTTGGTCCATTTCCGCCAACAATTGGTGGTAGAAAATATTTTTTAACAATTGTTGATAATTATTCTAGATATGGATATGTATATCCTATGAAAGAAAAATCCGAGACCTTTCAGATCTTTAAAGACTTTGCAGCCCTCATCTCTACCCAACACAGAGTAAGCATCCCCAGAATCCAGAGTAATCGTGGTGTCGAGTTCATGTCTCAGCGTTTCCAGGACTGGATGCATAAGAATGGAATTCTCCATCAGACTTCAGCTCCTTACACTCCCGCTCATAACGGGGTCGTAGAGAGAAGACAGGGAGTCCTGCAAACCATGATGCGTTGTCTTTTAGAAGATGCCAATCTCAGTAACCCATACTGGGGTGATGATGCAAATTACATCATCAACCGTACTTGGAGCAGTGCGATAAATCAAACTCCTTTCTTCATGATGTATGGCTACAAGCCAGATCTCAAGAACCTCCGTATTTTTGGTTCGTATGCCATGGTGAACATTCCCTTAGTTCAAAGAAGGAAAGGAGGTCCAGCGGCAAAGAGACTGAGATTTATGGGTTTTGATGACAATTCAAAACGGAGCAAATTTATTGACTCTAATCGTAGACTAGTGACTTCCCAATCTGCTAATTTTGAGGAAGAAGTTGACTGGTCCAGGATTCATTCCAATGATCCTGGAGTTTATTTTCCTAAAGATGAAGTTACTGATGCCACGCAGCCTGATGATCAAGATTCACAGGCAAATGTTCCATCCACCAGTTCTTCCAAACATGATGTTCCGTCTTCGCAAGCCGTGGATGCTGATGCTAGCGACGATGATGAAGACGAGGACGAAACGGAAGAAGAATGGACGACTGTTCCGAGACATTCCAAGAAAGCCACAAAGGGAGTTCCTCCACAGCGATATTTGTGGCAACTGACAAAAGCACCCTTGCCTTTGATTTGTAATGTTACATTTCCTCCCAATAACTTCACACAAATCAAACATCTTCCTGATTCAGAGCAAGAGAAGTGGTATGACGCAATGCAGGCTGAAATGGACAGTCTAAAGAAACTTAAGGTGTTTATGCCTGCAAAACCTCCAGCAAATAAAAAGGTCATTGGCACTCGATGGATCTACAGAATCAAAAAGGAGCCAAATGGTGAGTCATTGTACAAGGCCAGACTTATAGCTCAGGGTTTCGCTCAACGTTATCCTGAGGACTACACAAATACCTACTCACCGACAGTGAGAACTGAAAGTGTAAAAATTGCTTTAGCCACTGCAACTATCCTTGGTTTAGAAGTTTTCCAGTTTGATGTTGACACCGCTTATCTACATGTTGACCTAGATGAAGAGATCTACGTGAGAGGTCCTCCAGGATTCCGACAGCAAGAAGGGGATACCTGGTACCTAAACAAAAGTCTTTATGGTCTGAAACAGTCTGGTTTAATGTGGTACTTATGTCTTACTGACAAACTAAATTCAATGGGCTTTATTAGGTCCAAAACTGATGAGTGCGTGTTCACAAAAAGATCTAACAATGGATATGAGATAGTTCTTGTTTATGTTGATGACATTGTTTATATTGGTCCAAATAAGTAAATGAGTGAGATTTTTGCCAAAGCTTTGCAGAAATACTTCACGTTGAAATTTTTAGGTCACATTAGCACTTATTTAGGTGTTCAGATTGAAAAAACACAGAAGGGGTTTAGTCTTTCACAGGAAGATAAAATTGAAGAAGTTTTGCATCATTGCAACATGAAGGATGCTAACACAACAAAGACACCCATGCAAACAGATTTTCACAACTTGACACATGAACCAAGTCCTGAGTTCGAGGATCAAACACTTTATCGTTCAGTTATTGGATCACTGTTATACATTAGTAGTTGGACTAGACCAGACATTGCACTCAATGTTAATCTCTTGTCTCGACACGTAGGTAAGGCAAAACAGTTTCATTGGTCATGTATTAAGAAATTACTGAAATACCTAAAGCACACTAAACACATGAAGTTATTGTTAGAACCAACACACACTGATTATGCAGAATTAAGTTGTTATGCAGATTCTGATTGGGCAAGTGACAAGAAATCACGTAAAAGTACTTCTGGTTATATGATGTTCTTAAATGGATGTCCTATTTACTGGCAAGTGCGTAAACAGAATTTTATTTCTTGTTCCTCTGTTGAAGCTGAATATGCTTGTGTTTCAGATGCATGTAATTCTCTAACGTGGTTTGATGCTTTGGTCACAGATATCTGGACACGTCCGATCCGACCAATCACAGTGATGGAAGACAATGAATCGGTGGTTTATATTTCTGAATCACATTTCACAGGTTCTAGGTCCAGACACATTGACATCCGTTATAGAAATATCAAACAATTAGTGAAACAAGGTTTTGTAAAATTGCAGTATGTATCTACACATGATCAGATTGCAGACATGCTCAACAAACCGCTTCCAACAGCTCAACACGAGTATCTGCGTAAGAAGATGTGCCTTATCTGATGATGTACCTGATGTTCGCTCAACTAGCAAAAGAAGGGGTGTCACTGCGTTTTTATATTTACCAGCAGAGCTATTATTTTTGGACTGCCAGACTCACCGTAGTTAGTCAAATTCCTTATCAGCACCTACAGCACATACTACGCATGTCATGCATTCTTTTGTACTTTTTCTAGAAACTTTCCTTTGTTCTCCAGCCAGCTAAGGTCAGGCTGGGGATTCTTTGCCAACATGTAATCTAATTTAGATAGTGAGATGTTTTTATTTTCTTATAATAAATATGAGTTTAATTAGATGTTTCTTTGGTTTTATTGATCAAAGTATGCAGCAGGATAGAAGCCACAATCCAACTCAAAATGAGGGCAATTACCCCACGCAAGTAACGGGGCTGATTGCCGCTCTGACACTGCATAATGTATTTTCAGAAAGATTCAGAGCAATGAATTAGTTCTGTTATAGATAGAACTGAACAAATGTGTTGGCACTTGGTAACTAATCATATAAGGAGAGGAGACATGAATTATTGACATATGATCTTTATTCATCTTTATGCTCAGTGTAGCAGCTCATTTATTAATCTACAGATTGGTAACTTTTCAACAGTCCTGGACCTACATTGAACAAAAAATGGAGGCCAAGGGTCACAGTGGGCAAGAACCAATGAAATGTATGCAGCCTGTATCTAGAGAGGTTGGGTTTTTAGTTGTATGCCTGACTGTCTATCTGTATTGAGAGGGCATATTTGTGTCATTACTGCTTCTCAGTCTTAAACAATGTAAGAAATCACAACATTTTTAAAGCTTTTAGTATATAATGAGAGACTTGAGAGCTGTATGTGACCCGTAGATCATAGTTTTCTCATAAATGCAAGGGCAAATAAAAAGATAATAACAGTGGAAATGGCAGAACATGTAGATACAGATCATTGTAACTTATATTTTATTTTGTTCTTTGATGCCGGAAGAAAGAAATAATTCCAGCATTATAGACTTTCAAGAGAGCAAGGTCTTAGTAAAATGTGTTGAAATTAGATATTTTGTGCCTTAATTGAGATGCGCCCACTACTTCAGCAACTTCTAAGGCTAGTTCCTGTACTTGTAGTTGCACCTTATTGATGTTTCTTAGCCACATTTTTTATTCTGCCCTGACTTTCATTAGTAGCCCCTGCAACACATCATTTGGATTTCCCACTCTCAGAGTAGTGTTACCAGCCTAGCACAAGTTATTGATGTTTCGTCCTTCAGCTTAAAATCATACTCATGTTCTTGCAACCCAGCTTCTCTCAGTTTAGAGTCCGTTTATGGGTGGAATAAACAGTATTACCCCACTCCTTTACTGACCTGTAGCCAGTATAGTTCATCCTGTTGCACTGGCCGGATTTCTGAAATCCTCATTGTCCCAAGCATTGTCCACAGTTGTCCACAGTTTGACATAGTGGACATAATCAAATGTCTATATGCAATCAATGAAACTACCTACTGACTTATTTTTTGTATTCTTTGGCTTTCTCAATTATAGATTCTTAGAATATGGTATTTAATGAAGAAATAGATGCTATATATTGTAATATTTGTAAATAATTGGGTATAATTACCAGTAGGGGACAAAAATGTAATATTGTTCCTACTGGTTGTTTTTAGTATTTATTTTTTCTTTCTTTCTTTTCATAAAAGCATGTGTGTTTATTTTAGAGTCTTCATTTAACAGAGACATTAAAGAAACATGTGGAAGAGTTGAACAATATGAGAAATTTCAGCTCTTACAGGTATCAATCTGTGAAAGAAGATTACTACCATAGGTTTGCAATAGGCTAAATTGCTTGGGTGAGTCACTTTTTGACAATGTAAATATAGCTGGGGGGAACATTTATAGAATACAATCTAATTTTAATTCAAAGCAAACAAAATTTATTTCTTAGTACTGTAAATCTTTATTTATATCTATTTCTCATTTATTGCAATGATAATGACACTTTATGGAAGTAATGTAAAAACAATAGCCGTGGAAAAGTTATTTTACTATTCTTTAATGTTTTCTAAGAGCAGCAGATTGGACCCTAGAGCAAAAATTTGTTGTTTTAGCTGTTAAGAAGGACTATTTTTTTCATTGCATGTTTTTCATTAACTTGCTTGGAAATTATACTAGTGCTGCAATGAAAAAGCAACCTCATTACCTGAAAAAGAGAAATCCACAATGGAATTGATTGATTTATTGATTGATATTGTCCATCTTTCACTTGGCTTTGTTTTTTTATATTGTACTCCAATATAAGTACTGTTAGGGCTTTTGTACTCTAAATAAGCACTGAATATTCTATGTATACTATATCTTATACTTTATTCTTTATTTTCCATTTATTCTGATCAATTTATCATGCAGAATGATATATTTGCATTATCTTTAAAAGTCAGAATTATAACCAGACTGCAAATCCCTTTGCCCTAAAATAAAATAATTTAAATAGGGCACAATCTAGTAATGCTGTGAAATCTTTGAGATTGCAAAAGTCTTTTGACTTTTTACATAAAAAGCTGATAGAAGTATTGACCAGAGGTATTTGATGACTTCTGTCACAGTTTGTGATCTAGTTTAACACAACCAGCCACCTGCATGGGAATTTGATAGGTCTCTTGGTTTTAATCCTTTCGTGCTAGAGTAAAACTATAATGACACAATTTGACCAGTGGTAGGTAAGTCTAATTTTCCACATGTAAAATGGAACTCTTATCTTCGACTTCTCTGCATAAAACAAAACAATACAGAATCTGGTGTTTCTAAATGTAAAGTACCGCAGTGGAGATTTTACAATAGTAGAAAATGCAGCTAAACAATTACACTTATTTTGCCAATGGTTTCAATTCAGTGTAGCCCCTAAGCTTCTCTAACTCCATAATTCCATATAAGGATGCTATGTGACAGCAGTTTGTATTTTTGTTCTATGGAAAGGAAGCCTCGGTGGATATTTATCATTTTCAACACATCATTTCATTCTCTAAACAACTCATTCTCTAAACAACTAATTTCATTCTGCTAAACAACTAATTTCCACAAAGCTGTCGAACTATTTACTAAGACTGTATTACTATTATTATCTCCTCCCACTTATGACTATAACCATGTTTGTTATGTTGTTACTGTTTTGAGCGGGAATTTCAAACTAGGGGTTGTTTCTGATTGGTTAATGCCAGCAGCCAAACTGTATATAAAGAGTGCTGCTGCCTGCATAGCTTCGCTGACGTCTCACCATACAATAAAGAGCTGTTGTCACTATCCTGCCTGTGCTGCTCGTTATTGCCCAGCCACTTCATTTGGCGACGAAGGTGGGATAGCACACAGGAGGATCAAAAAGAGCTAACGATAAGACACGGTGCCCACCGGGACCGTAGACTTCAGCCATGGCAGCATACATTCCACCTACGCCATTTGATCCAGCTCGAGAAAAATGGGGGTCCTACATGACTCAATTTGAGTGCTCGCTCGAAGCCAGCGACATGCACGGGCTAACTGCAAACCGCAAACGAGCCCTGTTCCTGAGCCATTGTGGACCAGACATCTTCAAAATGGCCAAGTTGTTGTGTGAGCCGACCCCAGTGCAAACGGTTCTTTGGGATACACTCCAAGCAACCCTAAGGGCACACTATGCCCCTGTACCATCCAAGTTCGTCCAGCGCTATCAGCTGAGGCAACGAGTACAGAAAGAGGGGGAACCGGTGACCGCATATGTGGCAGCGCTTCGTAGAGCCGCGACACACTGTGACTACCGCAACCTGGACGACGCGCTGCTAGAACAGTTAATCTGTGGCGTTCGTGACACCCGGCTTCAGAGGCGGCTGCTCGCGAAGCCGGGTTTGACTCTTGCCAGTGCCTTAGATGAGGCCAGGGCACACGAGGCATCGACGAAGGTGTCAGAGGCTTTAAAGCGTCCTCAGCCTGAGAAGAGCGGTCCTAAAGCGGTTCCAGTTCACTGCGAGGAGGCCAAAACAAGTTCGGAAGAAGAATCAGATGAAGATGTCTTCCGAACTGAAAAAAGAAAAGGCGAGCCCAGCCGCCGCCGAGAGAGCTGCCTGAGTTGCGGCGGCCAACATGAAAGACAAGCCTGCAAATATCGTGATGCCATTTGCAGGCGCTGTGAGAAAAGAGGTCACTTAGCCCGAGTATGCCGAGCGCAGCTTCCGCGTTCTTCCAGACCACGTGACCATGGCAGCCAATCAGAACTGCTGCCATCTTCAAAACGACCAATCCAGAACAAGGGCACCGAAAAGCAGCACGAGATTCAAACTTACAGCACGAGAGTCGGCCAAGCCAGCACCTCAACCGAGGAAAAAGTCTTCACTACTGTCAAGATCAACGGTCAACCCTGCAGCATGGAGATCGACAGCGGATCTGCACTCTCCATCATGTTGTGGACTACGTTACAGTCCCTGCTTCCGAACTACAGAAAGAGCCAGCTATCGAGAGAACAAGTCCGCCTGTTAGACTACCAGGGGAACCGAGTTCCATTCGAAGGCGTCGACACCTTCACCATCTCCTACGGCGACTTCGAGGAGAGACTACCGCTAACCATCGTTAGAGATCTGTTACCAAGCCTTCTAGGTCTATGCTGGTTCCGAGCCCTTGGCATGGGCTTTACAGGGGTCCACAGCCTCAGCGGAGCATCGCTCAAAGAACAATTCCTGCATGAGTTCCGAGACGTGTTCGAGGACAGCCTGGGCAAGTACGTGGGGACCCCGATTTCATTTAATTTGGACCCAGGGGTAGCCCCAATTAGGCTTAAGGCAAGGAGAGTCCCCTTCGCCCTGAAACCCAAGATCGATGCTGAATTAGATAAGCTAATATCTAATTAAGCTAATTAGCCAGGGCATTTTAGTGCCGGTAGACCATGCTAAATGGGAAACCCCAATAGTGACCTCAATTAAGGCAGATGGATCTATCAGGATCTGTGCCGATTACAAATGTTCTATCAACAAGGCATTGCAGCAAAGCGCCTATCCTGTCCCAGTAGTTCACCACCTACTGCATTCCCTTAAATATCACCTTAAATAAGTATAGCACTCTTGGTAAAATATTCATTTTAATGGTAGCAATTTTGCCTAAAAGAGATAATTGGAGTTTTGCCCATCTTTCCAAATCCTTTTCTATTTGTTTAGCCAATTTAATATAATTATCTTCCTTCAACATTGATATTTTGTTTGTAATCCATACTCCTAAGTATTTAACTTTCTTTGTAGTTTGTATCCCTAATATATTTTCCAATTCTTCTTCTTGATACTTGTTAAGGTTCTTTGTTAAAATTTTAGTTTTTTGTTTATTAATTTTCAATCCTGCTACTTCTCCATATTGTTGTATTTTTATCATTAATTTTGGTCCAGATTGTATTGTTATCTAAGATGAGTACTATATCATGCGCAAAGGCTTGCAGTTTATATTCTTGATTTTTTATTTTTAGTCCAGTTATTTCTGTGTCTTTCCTGATTTCTTCTAGTAATATTTCTAATGTTAGTATAAACAATATAGGAGATAATGGGCATCCTTGTCTCACCCCTTTCTTTATAATAAATTGTTCAGTTGTATCTCCATTAATTTGTATTTTTGCTGTTTGGGTGTTGTATATCTTTTTGATCATTTTTATAAATCTTTCTCCAAATTTCATCTTTTCTAATTGTGCTATTAGAAATGACCAGTTGAGATTATCAAACGCTTTTTGGGCATCTAGGAAAATTAGAGCTAACTGGTTTTCCAATCTTTGCTCATAGAATTCCAGAGTGTCAATAATTGTTCTTGTATTGTTATGAATTTGTCTTCCAGGAATAAAACCATTTTGATCAGGATGTATATAGTGTTTGATTAGGTTTTTCAAACTCTGTGTTATAATTGATGTGAATAGTTTATAATCTACGTTGAGGAGAGAAATTGGTCTATAATTTTTAATTTCCTTGGGATCCAAATCTTGTTTTGGTATTAATGTAATTATTGTCTCATTCCATGACTGCGGAATTTCAGCTTCCATTATTGCATCGTTGAAAACTTGTATTAGAATATCATCTAGTGGTTGTTGGAATGTCTTGTAAAACTCTGCCGTCTGTTCCCGGTGTCTTGTTATTTTTTTTGTTTCTTCCTCGCTTCTATTAATTCTAACATTGAGATTGGTCTATTCAATAATTCTATATGTTCTTCTTCTAATTCTTGAATCTTTATTTTATTTAAATATTCTATGATATTTTCTTCTCTAATCTCTTCCTTTGCGTATAAGTTTTTGAAAAATTTCTTTGCAATTCGTTTTTTGTCTTCAATATTCTGGTATAAACAACCATCAACATCTTTTAACTGTATTATAATATTCCTCTGTTTTTCTGTTTTCAATTTATATGCTAACCACCGTCCGGTTTCGTTTGCATGTTCAAATTGATTTTGTTTAGCGATTTTTATTTTTCTTGCTATTTCTGTTGTTGTGATCAAATTTAATTTATGTCTTGTTAAATTTATTTTGTCCTTAATTTCTTGGTTATGTGGCTGTTTCTGTATATCTAATTCCTATTGATGTAATATTGTCTGTAAATTTTGTTTTATTTGTTGTTTGTTTTTATTTATTTATTTATTTTTGTGCATTATAGGCAATTGTTAAGCCTCTGATATATGCCTTGGTTGTGTCCCATAGATTTTGGAGACTGGTGTGTTCTTTAACATTAATTTGTAGAAATATTTTCAATACTTTTTGGATTATATTCACATATTGTTTGTCATTTATAATATCTCTATCCATCATCCATCTTTTTCGCTTTTGGTGGCCCTTCCATGTTATTTCAATGGGGCTATGATCAGCCCATGTGTTAGTTGTAATTTCTATTTGTTTAATGTCTGCTATAAGCTCTGCCGTCATCCAAGCCATGTCAATTCTGGACCACGATTGATGTGGATTTGAATAGAATGTGTATTGTTGTTTATTATAATTGAGTTCCCTCCAGGCATCTTGTAATTGAAATTCTTCTACTATATCATAAAATGTTTCTTGAAGTGTTTTTTTTCCTGGATTTTTTATGTTTACAACTCCTATAATCTTTCTCTGTGTTTACAATTGCATTATAATCTCCAATTATGCATATGTTTTGGTATTCCAGTTCCTTAATTTTGTTGTGTATCTTTTTAAAATAATCAATTTGGGTTCCATTTGGTGCATAAAGTGATACTAATAATATCTTTTTCTTTTCTGTTTCAATTTCAACCATCAACGTCCTACCCTCCTCATCAGTGAATAATTGCTTTGATTGTATATGATTCTGGATGAACATTGCTATACCTCTCTTTTTTTGTTCTGTTAGTGCTGTATAAAGTTTTCCTAGTCGTTTGTTTTCTAATAAACTGCGCTGTTGTTTCTTAATATGAACTTCTTGTAATGTTATAATATCTATCCTCAATTTTTGTAAATTTCTGAATATGCGTAATCTCTTTGATGGAACGTTTAGTCCATTTATGTTAATCTATATCAATTTTAATTCTTTCTCCATTTCAAATTTCTATTTTCTTGATGTTCTTATTTTCCTAGTGTTTTTTTTCTGTAATTCATATTTTATCCCTTGCTCCCTTTCTTTTCATTCTTTCTTTCTCCCCTCTTTTCCTTCCTTCTTGCTGTATTTTTCCCGGTTTGTCCTCCTGATTTGCAATTTCTTGCTGTGTTTCAGATTCTTGTTCTTCCTCAAGAAAAAAATTTCTATCAAAAAATTGCTGTGCCTTCTCTAGTGTATCAAGTTTATATTTTTTATCTTGCCATGAAACAAGCATTCCCTCTGGTGTTAACCACTGGAACATTATTTTATGTTTGTTTAATTCTGTTGTCAGAAAATTGTAATTTTTCCTTGTTTCTCTTATTCTTCTTGGTATTTGTTTTAATGTAATTATTTCTTTTCCCTTATATATAATTGGTTTTTCTCTCATTTTTTTTGTATATTTCCTCTTTCACCAATTTCCTCACAAATCTAATATGAATCTCTTTTGGTAACTTGTTTCTTCGGGCGTAATTTGTGAATACTCTATAGATTTCATCAATTTCCTTATTAATTTCTTCTTTATTCTTTAACGTCACTTCCGCCAAAATTCCCGCCATTACATCTCTCAAATCTTCCTCTCTGTTTTCCACTATATTTTGAAATCTTAGGTAAAATAACGCCTTTTCCATTTCTAAAAATGAAATTGAATCTTCCAGTTCTTTGTTTATTGTTGTTTGACCGCATTCTAACTCTTCTCTCTTTTTTTCTACTTTGCCCATCTTTTCTTCAATATTTTGGATCCGTTGTTCATTTTGGGCAATATTTTGTTGAATTTTCTTATTATCCATTTTTTTAGATTATCCTTAATTTCACCTATGTCCATTTTCAAATCCTCATGGTTTTTCCTACTTTCTTGATGATTATCAGCAATTGATTCCTGTGATTTGTTCATACTCTCTTGTATCATTGCTAATACTGAGTGAATGTTTTTGATATTAATTGATTGAGGAGATTTCTCTTTTTCTGGAAGTAACATTGTGTCTATTGTTTTCTGTTGTGCTGATGACGTAGTAGACATTGTTTGGTTGGCTATTGCCTTTTTACCTGTTTTTGTCGTTATTGATGAGCCAGTAGTTGTCATCTTAATTTTCTAATTTAGCAGTTCCCAAATTGCATGCACCGTCTATAGTATATGGTAAGATTTTACTTCTAATAATTACAGGAGTCAATATCACTTGTTTAGTTTTCAATGCTATCTAATTTATGTAAGTCAATCTATAATATCATTATATAAGGGATTAATTAAATTTAAATGGGGAGCAGGGATAAAATGTAATATCTCAGCAAGTCATATTTCAGTTTCTAACTTAAATATTCTATTTAAATATATTGTTAATTCTATTAAGTTCTATTAAATCTTTAGTTATATCTCTATTAAATTTTATCAATTTTAATATATTTATTCTTATTCAAATCAATAATGTCAATATTCAAATCAATAATGTTAAGAAGAAAAAACAGATATGCTATGTATTGCATTATTATATCTATTCAAAACTTATATAATATTAATATATATTCAACCTTTTCTTACTTATATTGGAAATTATATATTTAACATTTAAACTTAAGTAATCCTACACCTTATGCTATTTGGGCTATAATATAATATATTCTATTCTATATTAAAACATTAAGTAATATGTAAATAAACAAATAAATAGATAAAAGTACTTAAAATATTATAGAAAAATTTCAAATAAATTAAGTCTCTCAATCAATAAAATAAATTTCTTTCATTGTATTAGGTTCCAGAATTGAAGTCTTTGCAATCCTCACTTGGTTTTGTGTCTTTTCAGTCGTCTATCTTGTAATTGTTTCCAAAGTCCTTCAGTCTGCCTTCTAAAAATATTTTAAACACCTCTTCCAGAGCCTCAATGTTTTTTATTTATTTGCAAGTTAGTACTCTAATATAGTTACAGTATTTGTTCACTGTAGCTCTGCCACCATTACCAAGTTTTTAAATCCCTCACAGTCACTCCCAAAACTAGTTACTGTCACTTCTTCGTCTCTTTATTGTCTCCTCACCACTTCCGTTTCTTTTTCTTTTTTAAAATAAGTCCAACACTTGGATCTGTATTCCTTTCCCCAGATGACTAATCTTTGTCTATTTTCCAATTTCTGTCTGTCAAATCTATAACTATGTGTTTTATTTCCAATCCACACCTCTCCGTTGCACTTCCTCAAAATCGCCTCAGTTCCATTGCCTGTCAGTTTTACTCCCTCACACTTCAATTAGCCTCATTAACTCACTCCGTTATACTTTCACTTTGTCTCTTCTTAACAATTCTGCTTTGCCGATCAATTTGAAGTTTCTCTTTTAGTTATATATCCATTGTTTTTCAGAATAAAAGTAATTAGTTATTCTTATTGATGTCGTTTGCTCAATCTTCACTTCCCTTTTTCTTAAGCAACCGTCAGCATTCTGGCCAACAGACAAGAGGTTGGGTTTTTTCCAGGCTGAATTAAGGAACTTTCCTTGAACCTTCGGGGCAATTTTTTTTTATTGAAAAGTTTTATAACAATACAAAATATATATATTGAAAAAACATACCCTCCCTCCCACCCACCCCCTTCATCCCCCCTCCCCCTCCCCCCCGACTTCCCAGAGTAAAATACAGGGTATTAAAAAGAAAAAGAAAAAACAATAGTCATCTGCATTAATCTATCAAACTTCTAGTTTACAAACCACCCTCTATAATCTTAACTCCAGTGTAATAAAAAATACATTTCTATAATTCTTCTTCATTCATACGCAATTTGATGTCTTCTTGTTTGATATTTATTCCGAATATAATCAATCCATTTCCTCCACTCCAAAATGTATTTTTCCTGCGTATGGTCTTTCAAGTATGCCAAAATTTTAGCCATTTCAGCTAAGTTCATTACTTTTAAAGTCCATTCTTCTACAGTGGGCAAAGAGTCTTTCTTCCAATATTGCGCAACCCAGCAATCTAGCTGCTGTTATTAAATTTAAAAGCAATTTCATTTCTAATACTGTACAATCATTTGTAATACCCAAGAGAAACAATTGTGGTGTAAATGTCAACCTCTTTTTCAAAATGTTTTGCATTACCCACCAAATCTTTATCCAGAATGCTTTAATCTTCTTACAAGTCCACCATATATGAAAATACATTGCATCTTCACAATCACACCGCCAACATTTAGCTTGTACATTGGAATACATACAGGACAGTTTTTTTGGATCTAAATGCCATCTATAAAACATCTTGTAAAAATGTTCTCTTAAATTTTGTGCTTGAGTAAATTTAACATTACTAACCCAAATCTTTTCCCATGTTTCCATCGTTATTGGTTCTTGAAAATTTCTAGCCCATTTAATCATACAATCTTTAACCAACTCTGTTTCAGAATCTATCTCTAATAATTCATTATATAATCTTTTAATATGCATAATACCCTGGTCTCTAATTTGTTTTATCAGGTTTTCTTCGTTTTCCATAAGACCAATTTTTTGATCCTCCCTCCATCTTGCTTGAAGTTGACCATATTGAAACCAAGTATAAATTATCCCTTCTTCCTTCAAGACCTCTAACGGCTTAAGTTGTAACTTACCCCCTTCATTAAATAAAAGTTCTTTATATGTAATCACCTCCATCTTTTGTTCTATACTTACATTTTCTATTGCATGTCTAGGGTTTGCCAAGATAGGTATCTTATAATCCAATTTATAACCTTCGGGGCAATTTTTGATACCCCCAAGGTCCTCAGGATTTTCCCTTTAATCTATTGACCTCTTTGTGATCAATAGTGCCAAAAAAAAAAATCAGCTTCCAGACCAAAAATTGGGACTTAGGGAACGGAATGCTGTCCCCTCAGTTCCTATCACGCTGACGTCACCAACGGAAGTCCTCTGTGGACCTGCATTATTAGCTGTTCAAAGCTGCATATAGCACATAGAATGCATGTTGGGCATGCTTGCTATAGATCTTCCAATAAAAGTAGCTTTTGACTTCCATAGTGACTATTTCTTAATCTGGTCTACTGAAGAAGGCTGACCACCAACTTCAATGGTGTTTTAGATAGCCAGGCTTGGGATTTTTTAAAAAAAAGTTAACTGGATGTAAATCTTTAAGCCTATGGCTTTGACTACTACCATGTGTGTTTATATCTATTCAATTAATCCTTTTATAAAATTGTTTATTTTTTTTAAAAAATGCTTAAGACATACAATTTTCATTTTAAATATAATTGACTGAAAATATGGGTGTTGTTTATTTCCTTTACCAAGTCTTTTCAATAGAAATAAATAATAAACTGCATTCGGTATTATTTTATGTTTATTTCTACATTAACTTGATTCATTTTATAAGGGAAATGTGTGGTTTCTAAATATTATAAATATAAATAATATAAACATAAATACTTGTCTTGGAAAGATTGTTCCAACTCATTTCCTTTTTAATGCATGGGGTGGGGTGGGGGCGCAATTTCTAGAATTTGTAGAAAGAAGTCTCAAGTCATCCAGATGCTACCATATTAGGGAGAAGGCTTGTCTAGGCTATAGTTTCATTTTAGCCTGAATTTAAAATTCTGAGGTGGAAGTTGCTTAATGAACTTAATTTTTTTTCATTGTTTCAGAGAATATATCAGAAACTCTATTTGCATGTTCTCTTGAAAATGTAGAACAAAAATGTGAGCAAACTACAAATTCTAGACAGCACTGTTTGTTCCTGGCAGGAAATGAGGTAAGTATGAGGAATAGCTGATATACAATATTGAAGTGAAAAGGTTAGCAGCACATCACTGAAGTAACTACCCTAAATGATTGGAAAAGAAAACTCAGATATCTTCGGTGTCTTCTTTAAATAAATTTTAGAGAGATGTAATATTCCCATAAAATAAAGTCTTAATAAAATTAATATTCTACCATAAATGCCACTTTCCACAAACAACATTATTTATCCAAAATTGGAAAGAGAAGATATTGGCAGAAATGTAGACCATTTAGATTGTTTTGCCACCTCATTGCATTCATTCATGTACTTCGATTGTGGAATGACACATCCTGAACATTTTCTTCAGTATAAATTTATGTTACCTTATTTTTTCTGTGTTATCTTTTGCTAAACATTCTCATTCTTTAGAATTGATTTCTTATCATTTCTTTCTTGCCAATCCCTTTCAATTCCTAATTCCTTACTCTATTCAAAATATTTCCTTTACATCACTCATTGATTTCTCATATCCGTATTCTTTGTTTAGGCTCTCCCACTGTTTTGCTGCCCCACATAAATGCTGACCTATACATTCATACTCTAAGTTAGCCTTGATTCCCAGACTGAGCTTTCTGCTTTTCTTTTCTATCATATATAAAACCCTCCTCATATGTGGTATTGATGATAATGTATATTCCGATGACATATTCCATTCTTTTTATCTATGATTTATTATTTTCCTCTGTTCTTAACCTTTTATCTTGTGCTTATATCTTTTCGACATTTCTTTATTACATATTGGAAACAAACAGTTTTGAGAATAGATTTATTTTTAATCATGTTGTTTACCTACTTCTTTGCTGATGTTACTATTCTTACTTCAATAAATAAAAATCTTGGTGCAATTTTGTTTCTATTCTTTCTCTCTCTGTCCATTTCATCATTAGCCTGTTGTTTTCTTTTCTCAGTTGACTTGGGCTACTTTAAGTAAACAGTTCTTTTTAACTATATTTACATAGTACATGCAATTAAATCCTGACAATAATTGCTCCCTTAAAATTGTATTTTTTTCAAGCAGTTTTCCAACATGAATATTGACGGGGGAAAGCCAGATTTTCAGTGCTTTTCAGAAAACTAGGAAAATAGAGGCCTGCTGAACTTCAAGGGAAAGAGTGTTCCATAGGGCAGGGGTTGTTACAGAAAATATATTCTCCCTGGCTCTCCTAAAGTGCTAATGTTGAAGGAAACAGGCTAGGATGTGCTCCCTCTATGTGATCTGGTAGAATAGGTAGATGTCATGTCAAGCACAGGAAATCAGGAGTCAAGGCACTTCAAATGAATACAGGTTTATTGCACGCTAACATTCTCTACTAGAATCTGAACTACTAACAGTGAAAACAAAGTGATGGTAGATAAGTACTAATGGAATTCAAGCTGGGCTGGACTTAGATCTCTTCTCAGACCGCTCGGCAGCCTGGGCACTCCAACACTCCACGCTGAGACGAGACGCTCGAGCAAACAGAAAAGCAGTTTATTTTCGTCTTCCAGGAAGCCGTAGATTACGCTGAGTTCACCAAAAGGGATAACACAAAGTCGGTGTTGGGATTCCCTCACCCCAACTCCATTTAAATAGCCGCGCTGTACAACCAGCCAATCAGCACTGCTTCCAGGTTCCACCCCACCCATTATATAAATTGCAATTGTCTCTCATTAATCATGGTTAGCGTAGCCCGTCCGCAGTGTGACCGACCGCCTAGCCTGTGACACCCCCTCCACCATTGTGCCCATGCATTTTCTCTTGATAGCAGGTGTGTTCTCTCCGCCCCACCTAGCAGGTAAGTCCTTTGCCCTGATGTGTCGAGCTAGGCAGGCTCGACATCTCTTGTGGGACTTAAGACTACTGATGTGCTTAACCCATCCCTCGGACTCAGCCTGCTCATGTACTTAGACAAAGGTGGTTCCACAGATAACCTAGCCTTGTGCCATATAGGGCTTTAAAGATAGTAACCAGCACCTTGAATTGCAGCCAGAAGGAAATTGAAAGCCAGTGAATCTTACACAACAAAGTTTTTGCATGGGTAAACCTAGGAACAAACATCACTGCATATGCAACTGCACTGTGAACCTGTTGTATTTTCCAGGTAATCTTCAAGGGCAGCCCCACGTAAAGCCCGTTGCATTAATCCAAAAGTTATCCAGTGCCTCAGCTGAACCCAGAAGCAAATTTGTAGCTAATGCAACTCATGGAACAAAGCTACAATGTGCAGTGATCTGGGAGTATACATAACTGCCTGTGCCACCACATTTTGCAAATCAAAAGCTTGCACATTGTTCTTATTTAATTTGATGCACTTGCCCCCAAACAATTCTGGGTGATTCACTATACACTAGACAATATAAAATGATATAATAAAAAAGAGGGAATAAAACTGAATTAAAACAAAAGAAAAAAAGAAAAAATAACAAGACGGCAAACCCAGAAGACTCCAAAGTACCCCACCAATATGTAACATGTAGCAAAGTGACACCAACCAGCTGAATCTAAGGACTGGGAGAAACATCAATGACAACAAAGTGGCATGGTGGCAATGCAGTGTAAGGAACAACAAGAAAATGCTTGTGATGTTGTCCTTAGTTTGAATCTTATATTCAAAGTTGGATTTTCTCAAAACTAATTTGAGAAGAAGTATTCAGGAAAAATTGTTAAAAACACTGAGCAGTGTTCTCATGCTGAAACAGAATAAATTGACCAGGTGAAGAAGATAGAAGTAAAGAACAAATCCAGTTGTATCTACTTCTTAAAGATGCACTGAGCAATCCAGTTGTATCTACTTCTTAAAGATGCACCTGCCATCTGGAATGAGCTCCCCTCAGAGATACGGAGAATTGAGGACTTACGCACTTTCCGCCGCGCCCTAAAAACGCTTCTATTCCAACAGGCGGGGCTGGCCTAACTCTCCCTTTTAAATTGGTTTTAAATTGGGTTTTTAAATGTTTATATAAATTGGTGGTTTTAAATTTTCGAGCCTAAATTTAATCTTTTTAAATAGTTTTTACCTTTTGTATGTAAAGTGTATTTTATTTTTGGCTGTTCACCGCCCTGAGTCCCTCTGGAAGTAGGGCGGTATACAAATTTAAACAAACAAATAAATAAATAAATAAATTCCTGAATGATTACTAGTATCACCTGAATAAATTACACAACTTGTGGTTGCTCCACAATCATCCATATAAAGTAAGGAAGGAAATCTTGATGGAAGGCACTATTATCTGGTCAAAGCAGCTAAGAACAGTGAAATAACATTTGGAAACAGCTCAGGCAGATACCTCTCTAATTCACTGGAGTATAAATAGGAAAGGATGTATGGCAGAAGATTTGGAAGATTGTGTTATTATGTACAATCTGAATAAACTAGTTTAACCTTCCTAGGGAGATTATCCTAGTCAGATCTGCCTCATGCAGCTGATATCACCAACATCATTGGTCACCCTAGTATCCTAAGTATACAGTAGGTACTGAAATAAATTATTTCATTTACATCTGAAAACCACCACAACAACATTAATTGTAAATATGATAACAGTCCAAATTTTGGCGTGGAGTAATTTCACACCTAGAGTTTTTCTTATAATTAATTAAACATAACTTTATTGTTAAACGTCTTATACAACTTTACATAAAACAAGCCGCAGAATGTCTTTTGTTTAATCAGTAACAGCCTTTGTATTATACATAATATTTATGCATAATACATAATAAAAGTGAGATGGATGGAAGACAGACAGTCAGAAAGACAGAGAGGAGAAGACTTTATTAATAAACTGCAGTTTAAATTGCTATTGTGTATTTGATTTCTCTCCCATCCAAGAATGAAATTTTGTTCTGCAGTGTTGCCCGAAGTAAGCAATACTTTTATAGCCTGGAGAACAATTTTAATTTCTGTTAATATTTCTTCCAATTTTCTAACTGTGGCAGTTATGAACCCTTTAGTTTGTAAAGTAAGAAGACTCTTTTCACCCTCCTTTTGTAATTACAATAATTGATTACAAAAACATGCAAACAAATATATTCCGAAAGTTCACAATTTAATCTCAATATGTGAATAGGGGATACTTTTCTATACTTCTTGTATACCAAGAATTTAATTTCTTTATTTCACTGAAGCTTTTCTAGAGAAAAGAGGCACCATAATTTCCTTTCAGGATATAACTTTTTGTATTTTATTTCAGATAAATAAAGAAGCAGTTTTAAAATAAATGAGACTGAATAGTATTAATATTGTGGGAAGACAAGCAATTTATTGCAAAATTTCAATCTGTAATGAATGTAAAAGATTATTATTATTTTCTCATATTTTTGAAACTTCACATCCTTTGGAGTAAATCATTAATAACATTGAGAATAACAGAATAAAAGACGTGGAAGGGACCTTGGAAGTCTTCTAGTCCAACCCCCTACTCATGCAGGAGATCCTATACCATTCCTGACAGATGGCCGTTCAGTCTCTTCTTAAAAACCTCCAGTGAAGGAATACCCATAATTTCTGAAGGCAAAATGTTCCACTGGCTAATTGTTCTCACCGTTAGGAAATTTCGCCTTAATTCTAGGTTGCTTCTCTCCTTCGTTAGTTTCCATCTATTGTTTCTTGTCTTGCCTTCTGGTGTTTTGGAAAATAGGTTGTTTCCTCTTCTTTGTGGTACCCTTCAAATATTCAACCAAAAACATTCTCCAGCAAGCACTAATTTAATAGCATGATCTAATAGCAAAAATTCTCTTTGGAAGGAAAACAATATTTTAACTCTTGAAAACACTTCCCTGCATGCTTTAACATGTTCAGCTTTCTGATTCTGAACCATTAGCAAAAGTCTAGCTAACAATCAGCAAAGACAAACTTGTGCAAGCTTTTAAAAATCTAACCTAAATGTTAAAATTTGTATGACAAAATTATGGCATTGGCCTTATTCAATGTATTATCAAAATGATTTCATGATATTCACAAGACAGTATACAAATCTACCCTCCCATACTTTCTGCAATACTTTTCTTCTTAGAAATATTTGGGTTCCAGCATTCATCATTTTAAAACATAGAACGTTGTTGTTTTATTATCCTGCCAGGAAGACTAAATCATCCGGCTATTACACACACACAAGTATAAGAAGCTAGTTTCTGCAATCTGGCCGTTGTCATGGAAACTATGTTGGAAGTGTACTGTTTTCCTACAACCATCATTGGGGTGTTATGCTGCCTCTTTAGGAACTACCTTCCATTCCCATGGAAGGGAATGTTTATGGATTGCTGATATGTTCTCTTACTGCTTTGAATTTCTCAAGACAATTTATTAAATTGAATGTCTTCAGTTAATTCAGTTCTAATTGATTGTACATTTCTTTCAGATTTCCATGGTATGGAGAAAACTTACAATCTAACCTCTGTTGCTCCAACACTGCTGTTGCAATGTGCCTTTTGACTTTTAGTTTTGTCTTTTTAAAAAAATCAATCATATCCAATGATATAAGGGGTAAAAAAATAAAAGCATACAGTATAGTAAATATTATTTATGGGAATACTCTCCCACAGTAATTTCTATGCTACCATTTTGAAAATTAGATTTGAGGCGACAAAAGAGATTGTAACACTTCCTGACCAGAACTGTAAATTTCGAAATTGTCTTTTTGTGATTGCATTAGAACAAAATTATCCATGTGTATGCACATTCAAAAAATTTTCAATGTAGAAGAGAATGAAAACCTCATATAAATACTTCACTGCATCAAGACTACAGTAATAGCTTTATTTACAGAATATAGGGAGGGTGGGATGAAACTAGGCAAGAACTGAAGCCCTGTTCAGGCCCCTAAGAACTGGAGTTTTCTTTATTGTTCCTCACCTATAGACAGTAATCCTGCCAAACTAAAGCAACTATTTACATCATAAAAGATATACTTTGAGAATTGCTAGGGAGAAGCCTTCTTCTTAACTCTCTTCCTCATAATCAGATCATTTACTTTTTGCTGTCTTTTTGTCTTCTGGAATGCAGCTTCCCCCCAGAACCCAGACTACAATCTACCACACCCTGCCAGTTTGTCAGATGTGTCAGAATTGTACATATGTATAAATGTGGGGGTTCAGTTCAGTTCAGTTCTGTCTAGGGAAAATTTTGAATAGTTTGGAGAACTGGCAAATACCACCTCTGGCTGGTGCCAGAGTGGGGTGGGAATGGAGATTTTGCAATATCCTTACTCTAGGAGTGGGGAGGGAATGGGATTTTACAGTATCCTTTCCCTGGAGTGGGGTAGGAATGAAGTTTTTGCAGTATCCTTCCCCTGCCCATGCCCACCAAGCCATGCCCACCAAGCCACACCCACAGATCCGGTAGTAACAAAAATTGAATTTCACCACTGTTTCAGTTGCAATGACACAACAGCCACCTTGTCTGGTTTGACTGTCCCCATCCCCAGGATACTGCTGAAGTTCTAAGTTACTGACTAATGTGTTGTTTCAATTTAAAGTGTCTTCTAACCTAGCTTCTTTTATCAAGAATGTCAAATTTTAAATATGTTAAAGCTGCTGTGGCCAGTTTGTTCCACTTTGATGACTTCAGATTCTATAGGAATTCCAGAAGATGCACTGGTCTTTCTCTGTACTTTGATGAGTTAAAATGTACTGCCATTGTGGTAAAGTCTTGTTGTATTAAAATTATGCAAATTGAGGAAGTGGGGACAAATTAGATATATTGTGCTACTTTGTGCATGAAGGTGGATAGCAATTTTGTTACAGTTTAGTAGTATATGTAGTGATAATATTAACTTTTTTCTGCTGAGAATCAGAAAAGATTACTCTGTTTTGTTCTTTCATTATAAGGTATTCCGTTGCTAGTTGGTATTATATAAAACAGCAGTGGGATATTGTTGTTATGTTTTATTTTGTTGTTTTGGTATTTTCTGCACAAAGAACATCAATTTGTGGAGTCATAAAAGAAAAAAAGGAAATAAGAATGTGTTCTTTTCAGCTGATATTGCTTGCCTTTACTTGAGTGAAATAAATGGTTAGGGGCAATGATGTTTTAAATCAAATGGACAACCAGTGCTGATGTGAAACAAAGAAAACCATTTATCCAGATTCTTTAGGTGTCTTTGGTTTCATTTTAAAAGACACAAAAGTGGTAGGAATTCCAAACACAATTCCTGCAATGGCACTTACATTTTTGCTATGTACTGGCATAATTTTCAGAATATTGTATTTTCTATTATAGCTATGCACTAGAATTAGACTTAAATGAACATTATTATTTGTGCATCTAAGCTGCACATTTTGATATGTGTAGTGTGTACCACATGCATTATAAATATATCTCTAGGTATCTATTAATATTAAAATTAATCCATAATCCATATACAGCACATTTGAAAAGAATATTATCATTTTGATAGATTCATATTTTAAAGTATACAACAAGTATTGAAGGTTCTATATAATAGGTACCTTATTTGTCTATACTTATTAATCATCAAAAATCTTTTTATCTCCATACATGCTGCATTTTAAGAGGAAATATGCTAAAAAACAAAAAGAATAGACACTGGATAACTTCTAACAGAACACAAGAGAACTTCACTTGTTCTGTCCTTCTGCTTGATCTCCTGTTTCAGGAAGTCCATGATTTTTTAGAACTGATTGGGAGAGTGAGATGGAAGGCAGGAGAATGATACAAACCCCTACTTCTTTGAACTATCAGAAAGTTGTAACAAATGGGGGAAATTAATCAGGAAGTGAGAAGTAAAAGTGGCCAAAACAAGCCAATGGAAACATTCTCAATCATTCATTCCTATAAATTGGCTAACTGACCATGGACTTTCTATGAGCAGGTAATCTTTAAACTGCCCTACTGTATGCTGAAGCTGGCTAGACTGTGACTTTAAGAAAATGTTGTTTGGTTTGGTTTGGTTTGGATTGAAATGAAATGAAATGAAATAAAATGCTTTGACAGAAATTTGTCAGATGTTCAGTCTAAACTGCTGGCTACTACAGATTCCCTTTGGACAGTCCCTTGCCACTGTGCCCTCTTAGCCAATCGAAATCTACTCAGGTAAAGCTTTGCAGGGCATTCAAAAAGAGCACTTCCTTCAAGCTCTGTGTTAAATTGAGCAAAACACCTTTCCTTTGAAGCATTATAGCACTACATTATTTCAAGCTTTCACAGCTACCTTAAAGGCTGTCTAAATATATTCAGTCCCACATCAGTTTCAGTAGAAACTGTTCAGTTGAATGCTAGGGCTATGCAAATTCTCCAGAAGGTGACCATTGAAATATTTGAGGAACCTCTCTTCCAATATTAAAGCAGCTATGTCTTTTAATAGACTCAGGTAAATATCTCTGAAGCAATATTCAATAGCTCTCAAAGCACCCATTAGAGCAGTGTTTTTCAACTTTATTCCATATTATTCCATATCAGAATTCCCAGCCACCAAAAATGATGAAGCTGATTTAATGCTTGACTGACAATGTGTTGCTCAAGCTTACATATTTATCAAGTTGTCTAGTGGCTAGTCTGGAACCAGATATCATTCTTCAATCTTTTGAAACAAATGCTTTGTAGATACTGGTAGTGGGATGGGCAGTATCTACATTTGATAAACAAACAAACAAACAAACAAACAAGAATTTACAGAATACTAGTAAGCATATAACCAAGAGAAGATTTAAAAGCTTCCCAAAAGCTTTTAACATTTCAAAGTCGGATGCTATAAATAGCAACAGAAATTTGATCAGAGTTGGTTTGTAAAACAAATGTTCAGATATAAAACTCTACAATGCAAAGTCCCTTGTGACATTTCTAGTGCAATTTTATTTGCTTTCTTTGATTCAAACTTTCATTCAGTACTTATGTTCTTGTCTAATATGATCAAACACTAAATCCAACTGTTTTGCAGATTACGTAAAATAGGGTATGTTAACTAGGTAGGAAAGAATTGTAGGAACTAAAGAACACTGATTTACATCCACCTCTCTATTAAAATTAAACCAATGTATAATCCAGTCAGATTATAGTATTACAATTTGTATATAGTCCTATTTACTCTACTACTTTAACTAGTTTGTGAATTGAGCTGTTAAAGCGAACACCCAGGAGGAATTCAAGCACAGCCCACAGTTAGAATGAAGCATAAAATACATAGCATAGATATAAAGAAATGGTTTGTATGAACAATCAGGCATACAAGAAATTAAATTGGGGCACTAGATATAACATCTGTTTAGAAAAAAGAAATAATGGAGCTCTGTTGAGGGGAGGGACTGAACTTTAATTATGTCTGCATCACTTTTAGTTAATGAGCTATCTCCTTATATGGATCAATAGTTGTCACAAGAGCCATCTTTATTTCTCTCCAAGGCTGTAATGGCTGAGTGAGGCAGAATAACACAGCCAGAGCTTAACTTATTTGTGCTGCCAGAGCAATCAACCAGCCCTGTCAAAAAAAAGGAAACTTCTTTTAAGCTGAACAAGAAGTCAGTCTCTTCAGCACAGAGAAACTGCTGTGACAGATACAATAGTGAAACTGCTCTGCATGCATTCTTTTTATGTCTGCAATGGCATTGTTTAACTCTGTCTCTGGCCATAAAGGTAGATAAGCGCTCCTCCTATCCGTCAATATTTCAAATTTTCTGTATCAAAAGGATCTATAGAAACCATGAAGCACATCTAAGAGGAGCCGCCAATGGTCTGCCTCATTTCCCAAGACACTAATTAATTATCTCCTGGAAAGCCACCAATACATCTTGATGACAGTCACCTTTTCTTGTTTTGCTTTCCAACAGCTTATATTTAACAGCTTATCATCTAAGGTGATTGAGATATTATATAGCCACTGTATTAAATGCCATTGAAAGACACCTACATCCCTGGGTTTTTGTGAAATTCTTTTAGTAAGGTCCTGGTTTCAAGTCTTTGTACTTAATTGGATTTGCATAGCTGATCAAGAAGAAATAAGCAGATAATCTAAAGCATATAAACAAGAAAAACTAATGATTATTAACAGTGGGTGATTATGACCCTAACCCTAACCCTAACCATTCCCATTATTTTAATTGGTTGGATGTCAGTGAGTCAGATGAAAATAATCCAAGACATTTCTATGGTCAGATGTATAAAAGGCAAGGATACCTTCAAGTCAAACTCAATTCATTCTCATGGCATATTACAGAAATGACTTGCCATTGCCTTTTTCTTCAATTCCTAGCCAATAGCTAGATTGTAAAATGTCAAAGTATATTCATGAACTGGAACGGGGCATAGCAACAGATCAGCCAATGAAGGCTGTTTGGAAACTGAAACATAGTATTTGTTTGTATGGGGCCATAAGAGACAGTTTGAAGTCTGGGCGTGGCTTAGACTTGCTGAACTGTATATAAGGGTTGGTTTGGCCTTTAATGAGAGCCTCTGTACAATATATTAGCCTCTGTATCTGTCTACTCGGTAAGGACTTGTTTCTATGAATATTGCTTCTGTGTTCCTGATATTGTATGCTGAATTCTCCTGTATGGTATTGTATATAAAGAAGTTTCTTATTTAATTTGAATCCTGCTGAAGTTCATTTAATTGTGTCTAATTGTGTGTGCTGCAACAAACTCTGACATAAAATTATAAACTGATCGCTAAATCCACAAGTTACATAATTTGATTCAAAATATCATATATATATTTTCAAATAAACCAAACAACACTAATAGAAATGCTCCTCTAGAGAACCTTAACTCTTTACATTGGTTAGTTCTTTCTTTACTATAAGGGGCATAAATAAAAAGAGAAGTCAAGGATTTCTTCATTCTATTCTTTGTCTCTGTAATGATTTCCCCGATTTGAAGACTAATCAGACTAGCCTGTCCCATTCAATCTGCTTCATGTCCTACTTCTCTTTTCAACTACCATGAAGGCAGAAACTTTAGACATTTCCTTACAAATTTTTACTTCTCTTTCTGGACTTAAGTATATGATTGAGATACTCTTAATGGGCTTTTTCTGCTTGGTTCTACCAATAAATAAATTGAAGAATTCCAACAAGCATTGTTTTATTATTATTTTTCTTTATAATGACTCATTTAGCATGCTCAAATTTTGTTCTCAGCTTTAGTTTTATGATTTTATGTGACAGAACTTGTAGGCATGCCTTCCTCACTTCTTTTCCTTACAGGTCAATGTTTAGTTTGATAAAAGATTTTCTTTTTTCTTTTCTTTTCTTTTCTTTTTTTTTTTTTTGATAATAAGAAAATAAAGATATTACATAGGAATTTGTTGAAGTGCTTCAGCCAATCCAATGCTCTGCATTTGTCTCGTTTGTATGGATGAATATAGCAATACAAAATAAAACATAATAGTGGTAGTCTTCACTTAATGACCCTAATTGGGACTAGCAACTCCACTAAGTGAAACAGAGACTAAATGATAAATCACATGACTATGAATATGCTTTCTGGCCAGAAAGAGACAAGACTAATTGGATTCACACATTCAGCTTTTGTTTACCTCCTAATTGCTCACCCACCCTTTGTAATGCTCAAGTGCCTACTTACTGTAGCAATGCAAATAGGCTATTGTCGGGGGCTGTGAGCTGGGGGCTTGTTATACAAGTTTCCAATATTCTCTCCAAATCTCTTCCTCTCCACTGTCTAATCTGGGGAGGGAAGGAGAAAAAAAGCAAACCATTTTTGTATACAATTCTCCATGCCTTGACTCTTTCCTGCTGCTGACCTAATCACATTTCTCTTGATGTATAGAAGAGCAAACAGCTTATTCTCTTGAAATCCCTCTCCTATGTCTTTGCTCTCAGGTCAGGGCTATAAGGCCATAAAGATATTTTTTCAGCACCATCATAACTTTGAACAACCTTTGAATGAATGGTTAGTAAGTGAAGAATACCTGTATGTCAATTTTTAAAATCATCCTAGTATTCTCAATGGCTACTAATAAATGCAAAGAAAAAGTTTGTAATGCCAATATTTCAGAATCATCATCACCATGATCTTCATCATCTTAACCATTGTCTATCCACTACAGGATGAAGGCCTCTTCCCGTGTTTCCAACCTATATGGGCCTAATGTTTCTTTTGCTAATGGGACCCACAATACTTGCTGATGTCATCAATCCATATTGTTATAGGTCTCTTTCCTGGATGCTTTTAATCAAATGTAATCCATTCCATGACTGCCTTAGTCCACCAGCCATCAGTTCATCTTGCTATGTGATCAGCCTATTTCTATTTCAATTCTTTTTCTCTCTTGATAATTGTATACTTTCGTTTGTTCTCTAATCCATGTGCAGGTTTTTCTATCTTGTCTTGTAATTTTAGAAGTAACTGGATCAATATTTCTTGAAATACAATTATTAAACTTAACTCTTCATAAACTTGGAATGATTTTGGACTTTGAATAAATCATACATAAAAAATTACCAAAACTGCATGCAGAATTGTTACTTATAACATTAATAATTATTAATAAATATTCATTTTTAAAACAAGGCCATTTTAAGGCTACATAACATAGTAATTTTTTATTAATAAGTATGCACATGATAGAGTGTGTTAGTCTAACATGCTAAAATAAAAATATGCAGATCTACCAATTTTCAGTACTTTATGATACTTGGTAAACAAATCCTAATCTATCAGGTTTAGCTATTACTCCTCTATTAAGAAATAGATTGGAACATTGCTAATATAAAAACAACTTCCTTAGCAAAACAAATTTCCTGTCTCATCCAGATTATATTTTCTTTACTTTGTTTTAAAAATTTTGATCAATGCTACATAGAGGTAGTAGCTGGCTGAAGAATATTGTCTGCAATTAAGTACAATTTTGTAAACTTTTGAAGAGAAATTATCTTTCAGATGACTGCACTCAAAGATAAATATGTGGTTTATTAAGCCTTCCTGGTAATGTTTCCAATCAATTAAATTTAAGTAATTAATTGCTTTACTGTCAGTTGGCAATTGTTAACAAATCAAAATATTGTGCTAGTTTCCTAAGAACTGAGCAACTGGAGGTAGATCACACTGCTGACAATATCTATGATGAATAGAAAGTTTTTTAGATATTGATATGACCAAAGGATCACAAATTAAAAGTGTATTATACTACATCCTTCAAAGCATTTGCCTTACATAATTTAAGATATCCAAAATAAAATTCATTTATAATTTTGTTCTGACTATTCATCTACCTAAAAAGAAATGTTGCCATTGTCAGAATGGCTACTATGGAAGGCCACCGGGAGCCAGTGCAGCTCACGTAGGAGAGGTGTTACATGGGCGCAATGAGATGCACCCATAATCACCTGCGCGGCTACATTCTGGACCAGTTGGAGCCTCCGCGTACTTTTCAAGGGGAGCCCCATGTAGAGAGCCTTGCAGTAGTCCATACGGGAGGTGACTAGGGCATGAGTGACTGTGCACAAGGCATCCCGATCCAGAAAGGGACACAACTGGTGGATCAGGCGAACCTGATAAAAGGTCCCCCTGGCCATGGCCGTCAAATGGTCTTCTAAAGATAGCTGTGAGTCCAGGAGGACACCCAAATTATGGGCCCTCTCTGTGGAGAGCAAGGTCTCATCCCCAATTGTCAGTGATGGTACCAGCTGACTATACCGGGACGCTGGAAGCCACAGCCACTCAGTCTTGGAGGGGTTGAGTTTGAGTTTGTTTCTTCCCATCCAGATCCGTATGGCCTCCAGGCAACGGGACATCACAGTAAGGGCATTGTTGGGGTGGTTTGGGTTGGAGATGTATAGCTGAGTGTTATCAGCATATTGATGAACATTCACCCTGAAACCACAGATGATCTCGCCTAGCGGTTTTACATAAATGTTGAACAGAAGGGGTGAGAGGACCGACCCTTGTGGCACCCCACAAATAAGGTGCCTCGAGGTCGACCTCTGCCCTCCTGCCAACACAAACTGCAAACAGTCAGAGAGAAAGGAAGAGAACCACCGAAGCACGGTGCCCCCTATTCCTAACCTCTCCAGCTGGTGCAGTAGGATACCATGGTCGATGGTATCAAAAGCTGCTGAGAGATCTAATAGGATAGAGGAGTAACCTCTGTCCCGGGCCCTCCAGAGATCATCAACCAACGCGACCAATGCCGTTTCCATACTGTATCATGACCTGAAGCCCGACTGGAACGGATCCAGATAGACATCTTCATCCAGATATTGGGGTAGTTGTCACGCCACCACACTCTCAACAACCTTCGCAACAAAGCGAAGATTGGAGACTGGACAATAGTTTGATAATAAAGCCGGGTCCAGGGAAGATTTCTTGAGGAGGGGCTTCACAACCGCCTCTTTCAAGGCAGCGGGAAAGAAATCCTCACTCAGAGAAGCATTTATAATCCCCTGGAGCCAGCCTCGTGTAATCTCCCGGGACACCAGTACCAATCAGGAGGGACACGGATCCAATAAACATGTGGCAGCATTAAGCTTTCCCAGAATCCTTTCCACGTCCTCAGGAGCTACAGAGTCAAACTCTTCCCAGATAACGCTCTCAAGACCTACCCCCGTCTCCTCCTCTGGATCTACCCAATCGGAGTCCAGGCCACCCCGAATCTGAGCGACTTTATCATGGAGGAATTACATAAAATCCTCAGCTCGTCCCTGTAAGGGATCTTCCCACATTCCCACCTGAAGTAGGGAGTGGGTCACCCTAAACAGCGCGGCTGGGCGGTTCTCTGCAGATGCAATAAGAGTGGAGAAGTAGCTAGACTTCGCCGCTTTTATCGCCACTAGGTAGGTCTTAATATAAGATCTCACCTGTGTTCGGTCAGATTCAGATCGGCTTGTCCTCCAATTGCTCTCCAGGTGTCTTTTCCAATGCTTCATCTCTCTCAGCTCCTCAGAAAACCAAGGAACTAGTCAAGATTAGCATCGGGTCAGAGGCCACAAAGGCACCATGCGGTCCAAGGCCCCAGTAGCCACCCTGTCCCAGGCGACCACTAGGTCCTCAGTCCAGTCATGAGCCAGAGTCTCAGGAAATGGCCCAAGCTCTGTCAGGAACCTCTCGGGGTCCATCAGGCACCTGGGACGGAACCATTTGGTCAGTACCGTCTCCCTGCAGTGGGTGGAAGTGACTTGAAAGTCCATGTGAAGGAGAGAATGATCAGACCATGACAAGGGCTTGATGTCTATATCCCCTACTTTAAGATCAGCCACTGGTCTGAGACAAAAATCAAGTCCAGAGTGTGATTCCCCAAGTGAGTGGGGCCTTTAACTGCCTGGGTCAGGTCCATGGCTGCCATGGAAGCCATGAACTCCTGAGCTGACTCCGACATTTCACCAGCAGATGGAAGGTTAAAATCACCCATAACAATAAGTCTGGATGTTTCCACCGCCATCCCGGCTATAACGTCGAGCAGCTCAGACAGGGTTGCCATTTCGTGGCAGGGAGCCAGTACGTAATCAGTAGGCCCATCTGTATCCCCCGACCCCACTTCACAAGGAGGGACTCACATCCAGCTATCTGAGGAACAGCGGCCTCCCTCGGGCAAAGACTTTCTCTAATAATTGCTGCCACTACCCCACCCCTTCCCTGAGGCCTTGGCTGATGAAATGCACGGAAACCTGGCGGGCACATTTCTACAAGGGGAACTCCTCCCTCTTGGCCTAGCCAGGTCTCCGTGATCCCTGCCAGGTCAATACCCCTCTCCGCAATAAGATCGTGAATGAGGGGAGCCTTATTTACCACTGACCTGGCATTATACAACATCAGCTGTAGACTCAGGGACTGAGGCCCTGAACAACCTGGGAAATGAGTGATGCTTTGGGGGTCGGAGTGTGCAATTGCACGTAAGCATCGAGTGTGCACTCCCGAGACATAATATGCCCCCCTGCTGCAGTCATATTTGCTCCTCCCACTTACTATACTAATGCCCATCGTTTCATCCCCCTGCATCCTAGTCAGAGCTCTGTCCCCGTCCTCCCCACTGTGATCATCAGACTCATTACCCCATTCAGTGGATTTATGGATCCGCCCAGATCCATTCCCACAATCCCTCCCAGGATCCCTTAAATTAGAATTTAAAAATTTATCTAAAAAAACTCAAAGCCGTCGGTTTTTTGCAAACCACCTCTTAGGGTTCCAAAACCTGTCCTCAAGGGCGGCCCTCGATAATTGTGAGGGCCATACATACGAGAGGGGGGAATCTTGCAGTGCAAGGAGCTCCGCAGTTGAATACATCGAAGTTAGGGGCGAATTAAAGGAGATGAAGGACCATTTTCTTCTAAGAGTGTAAGAGATGGTTAAGACAGGTAATATAAATAGGGAGGGAATAGATGTTAAAGGAAGACCAGTATGTTACAAATGTCTTCACGAAAGGACCCAATTTTTTTTCTCCTCTTCACCTGAACACTGAAAGAACACACCTACACTTACAACAATCTTGCTTCAATCTCATTTCTACTCCACCTCATGACTATCATCAAGGACTTCAACCTTCTGAAACCCTTATATGTTCCAACCCTGTAACTTCAGACCAACTTTTATTTTCCCAAGCTTCTCCAAAACAACTTTTATTTTCCCAAGCTTCTCCAAAACAACATTTATATCAAGCTTTATATGCGACAGGCCTGCTAAATGCAGGCTGGACTCCTCAAAGAACTTTCAACACCCTTTCTACATCACCAGAACTGGTAAGCGATGATTTTTTGCCTCAACCCATAGATTCCCAGACTGATTTTTCAAACACCCATTATATTAAAAATCCTCCCTCCCCATCTATTGACTTTATTGCTTCCAATATGGCTTCCACCTTCCCCAAAAGCATGGCTTCAAAAATGGCCAACAAAATGGCCGCTGCCATACTCCACCATGAGGTCCACAAAATGGCCTACAATTTATATGACCACACTTTAAGCAAAATGACATCTACCACTTCAAACCACAAGGTCTTAACCAACCCCCTTACCCCCATACATCCTACTACCCACCCCACAACTGGAGATATTCAGACTGATTCCCTACCTTCTTCATCCAGAGCACTGAGTTCGAATCCTCCCAATTTTTTTTCAATTTTCAGAATTTTTCTATTTTTGCCGCCGCTGCAGACCTCCCCATCTATACCGCTGCAGCTGCCGCAGCTGCAATTATTTCTACTGTTAGCAATATTGTCTCCAATGTAAAAAGATCCTTTTCAATCTTTGCAGCCGCTGCCTCGCTCCCCCCTTATCGCTGAAGGTGATACTCAACCACACCTCACACATCTTCGCATTTTTGGCTGCTATGCATACGTCAATATCTCCAAACCACTAAGACAGAAGGGGAATGAGGTGTCCAAAAAATTACGTTTCGTAATTTTGAACCTGCACCAGGTTCGAAAGCATATCGATTCATAAAAAACAACAACACAGTAATAATTTCCCATTCAGCCACATTCATAGAAAACCACAACTCGAAAGCATATCGATTCATAAAAAACAACAACACAGTAATAATTTCCCATTCAGCCACATTCATAGAAAACCACAACTGGACCAAAATACACTCAAATGACTCATACATATTAACCCAAGAAACAAATACATCAGATACACCACAGAGATTTCAACATGTACAAACAACAACACCAAAAGTTACACGAACAAACAACATAGATACACAACTACCAATCAGAAAATTCAAACGAATTACACAAGGCATCCCACCTAAAAGATTTGACGTGAACAATGTGACACAGACAAACCAAATACCTATCACTCCAAAAAATTTTAAACACATGCTCCAATTACTGGAATCAGAACAATTAAAATGGTGGAACACTATGTCCAGAAAAATGGATTGTTTAATAAATTAAAAAGTTTTCACAAAAACAACACCTCCACAACACAAACACCCGATTGGCACACGATGGGTTTACAAAATTAAAACACTCCCTGACAACACACATCTATACAAAGCACGCCTCGTAGCCCAAGGTTTTGCCCAACGCTTTCCCAAAGATTACGATGAAACTTACTCCCCCACAGTAAAACCAGAAAGCATAAAAATGGCACTGATTTCAGCCATTGTCTCAAATCAAGAAGTCTACCAATTTGACGTCCAAACCACATACCTCCATGCACCATTAGAGGAGGAAATTTATGTCAATGGGACACCAGGATTCCAAGTTGAATTCGGCAAAACATGGAGGCTACACAAAGGGTTATACAGCTTAAAACAATTGGGCAAACTCTGGTTTGACTGTCTTATCAAAACTTTAAAATCAATGGGGTATAATCAAATTCAATCTGACCAGTGCCTAATGACAAAATCTTATGAAGGGAGAAAAGAAATTATTTTAATCTATGTTGATCATTTGATTTATATCAGGCCCAACATACAATCCAGCGAACAATTTGCAAACAAATTAAGAGAACATGTTAATTTGAAGACCTTAGGTCATATAGACCAATATCTGGGCGTACAAATTTTTAAAATTGATAGACGTTTTTGCTTCTCACAAAAGGATAAGATTGATGACCTGTTACAAAGATGTGGCATGAAAGACTGCAACCCCACAGATAAACATATGCGCACTGACTATAATAAAATTGCTTATCTAGATGGTAACAAGCATCACGATAAAGCTCAATATCAATCCATCATAGGATCACCCCTTTATATCAGCAGATGGAGTAGACCCCATATATCATTAAGTACAAATCTCTTATCTAGGCAAGTAGATGAGCCTAAAGAACAACATTGGGTTGCCATGAAAAGGTTACTCAGATATTTGCATAATACAAAAGATATGATCTTATTATTAGAACCTGATGAAAGGGTCACTCCAGAACTTATCTGTTATTCAGATGCCGATTAGGCAGGAGATGAAAAATCAAGAAAAAGCACATCAGGCTTTATATTCTTCCTAAATGGTTGTCCCATAGACTGGCACATTTGTTGCCAAAACTTCATTGCTAATTCCACGGCCGAAGCTGAATACGCCAGTGCTTCTGACGCTTGCACACTTCTCACATGGATATATGAATTAGTTTCAGATATTTGGACACAACCTTCACTACCTATCACTCTCCACGAGGACAATGAGTCCGTCATAGCCTCTTTGGTCAGAGATGATGTCAGCTTCAGATCTCGCCATATTGATATACGTTATAAAAATGTAAGAGGCCTAGTTAAAAAGGGTTTTGTTGAATTTGTTCATTGCAATACCAAGGACCACATTGCTGATTTCTTAACTAAACCTGTACCTTGTGAAACACATTGAAACCACTGCAAATCAGTTGGACTGTACTTGTAATTTATTTTTTCTTATACTTGTGTTTATTATTATTTTTGAACACTGTTCCATTGTACTTGGCAATAGAAGGGGTCTATCAGATATTGCCTGCATGTGATGCACCAGAGACTAGAAGGAGTTAAGTCTTTACAGACATCACATGTGACTATATCAGCCAATGAACTCTCTTATTGGACTCTTACCCAGAAACCACTTGGATATCTTCCTTTTTTTCCCACTCTCTCATCTATCTCTCAGCGAGACAATGTGTGAACTTCTCTCTCCTCTCAACATCTGAGCCATACAGTTAGGGTAAAAATACAAAGGACGCCCTGTTCATTATTGTATGCATGTATATATTTGTAAATAATAAAACAACCTTTTGAAGGTTTAAATCTTTGCTGGTAAATATGGGTTCAATTAAATCACTAAGGATATTAGCTTTTACTTAATTGGGTGTGCCTTGGTGTCATGGCATTATGAGCCTAAAAAAACAGTAATAGTTAAAAATGGCATCACTATTGTACCTGATATATTTATCTGCCTTGTGGTTTGTAAATATTATTTAATTTTAATAATATTTTATAATTAATAATATATTTATATTTCTATAATGATTGTTTTATATATTTCCTTTTTTCTTTGATTGTGGTACACCACCCAGAGTAATCTCAGAGAGATGGGCGGCTATATAAATATGATTGCTAAATTAAAAAATAAAAGAAATAGTGACTAATTTCCTCCACAATCATTTTTGCAGAATAGAATCAAAGGGTCCCTACATAGAGGGCACTTTTGGGGGGTATGCAATATTTCTTTACTAAATGATGTAGTATGGTACGTTGAACCATGGTTAAATGTTCAGAAATGTTTTCAAAGGACATCCAGTTCAGAAGTTTACTAATTAGAGATAAAAGGCTAATTTGTTGATAATTTGCACCATCATATTTATCACCTCTTATAAATTGGAATAATAATGGAGTTAAGTCAATCTTTAGGGAGATATGAAGAATTATTTATGGCGGCAAGCAGAAGTTTAAAAATTCTGGTAAGGTTAAATTTTTACCAGGAGCTTTACTGTTTTCCAGTTGAGAAATTAGTTTTGAACCTCTAGGGGTAAAACTGTGGCCATTAAGAGAGAAGTTCATCAAAATGCTGGTTAGGAAGTTTTAAAAATTTTTACCATTCTGTGGGTGTGGCTTGGTGGGCATGGCTTGGCTTGGTGGGCGTGGCAGGGAAAGGATACTGTAAAATTTCCATTCCCACCCCACTCCAGGAAAAGGTTACTCTAAAATCCCCATTTCCTCCCGATTAGATGGGACTCAGGAAGCAGAGAATAGATGGGGGGTGGGGCCAGTCAGAGGTGGTATTTACTGGTTCTCCAAACTACTCAAAATTTCCGCTACTGTTCAGAACCTGTTGAAGGCCACTTGTGCTCCAGATATAGTATATACGTTATATAAATATCCAGTCCAAGACTCATTTTTATTCACTACTGGTTCTTGGACTCTAGTCCAATTCTCAAGATAATAGACATTGGCCTTTTTTCTCCTTTAAAAGCTTCTTTTAGTCCATTTTAGGGAATAAGAGTTTTTTTCTTGAGGGAAAGTCATTAGAGATACAGGCATTTCTGTAAACAAAAAATTCCTATGTTTGGCCATGTTATATTCAAGAATTTAGACCAGGGCTTAGATTGATGTAATGAAGGGGCCACTTGTTTATTTGTGTCCTCAGGATCACCTGAGTATTGCAAATGGTGTGGAGCCTTCTTGGCTGCAGGATGCAGAAAACATCCTTGATCGTTGAGACCAAGTGGTCTCAACAACTCTATAAAAGAATGCAAATGACCAGCTATCTGCAAGTAATATAAATCCTTCCATTCTCCATTATCCAGTAAGAGCTGAAGAAGCGAAAAGTCTTCAAAGAAAAAAAAAAGACAAAGTCCAAGTGCCTCCTGAAAAAGCACCTTGGGGACAATCATAACCAGTCTATTTGTTCAGATAGGTCTAAAGTATCTGTTGTAGGAAGTAAATCATAGATTGGTAATGAGTAACTTGGACTTGCTGAGTCAAAAATAACCTCCTTTGCCCACTGTCAGTAGGTGGACACTTTCTGTGTGAAGGTTCACATTAAGGTCTTTACAATGTAAGGTAAAATCACTGGTAATTAGCATACAATCCAGAGCTGGCATCCCTCTAGGACCCCAAAAGGTGAATTCGGAATAACTTTTAAGAATAATTTGTTTATTATTCTTAAACAACAGTTTAATTTCATTAAATATAATTAGATGTCTATAATCTAATTCAGATTTGAGCCACTGGGTTTTTTTATATACAGAAGTATCTCTAATATTTTTCAGGGGGTTCATCTTCTTGTAAGTTTCAGTTTTCTGTTAGACTCAAAGTGGTTACAATTCACTTTGAACTTTTGTACTGTCTCTAAGACTGGATTCTGCTTATGTCTTGATTCTAGTACTTTTATCATTCCTTCCTCAAGCATCATTTTATTTTTGTATAGCTTCTGATCTGATACCAAAGAAACTTGGTCATCCTCAGGAGTTTTTTTTTTGTTGTTGTTCTTGGCTTCTTTTCTTTATATTTGGCTTTTTGGGTTAATTATTATTATTTGATTGTTACTATATTTTTATTATTATTGATTGTGTTTTATTGTGTGTTGTGTTAACTACCAGGATACATCCATTCCAACTTTTGAAAATTTTTGAAAAAATTCAGAATTATTTCATTTATAATTCATGCCATGTCTTCTTCTTTATATAAAATGGCACACTAGAATATCAGTAGATACCAAGCTCTGATCTCTGTTGAACTTCATTATACCTTCTTTATAGGTCACAAATTTCTGACAAATTAAATAACGTATTTTAGAAGTGCGTAAATTTTCTGTCATCAGTGACTTTCAATGTCACCTCACACAATAAAAAGCTAATGTTCTCTGTAGGTGTGTGCATAATGCATTTTAAATTGTAAGTAAAACTCTTTATAAAAATACCAAAAAGAAAAGAAACAGTGCCAACTCAGATTCACTTCACTGAACAGAAATTTAAAATTAAATTTGTCAATCACTTCTGCATTAGGGAAAGTCATTTTAAAGGAAATTGTGCATCACTTAAAAACAACAACAGAATATTTGTACTCACTTTCAAATGTGCTGCATTTTGAATTTTAATCAGTGAGACCTCTTAACCAAAATCCTATTATAGAATACAGAACATTTTTTTATTTTTTTTATTTTATTAATCAAATGTATATACCTGCCCATCTCATCACCAGATACAGTGGAGAATGTCCGGCAATGGGATAAAAACGACTATGCAGTTATTCTTACTATAATGTTATATCAGTAAAGATTTACTGAAAGAAATTTGAATATAATACTTGCTAAATCAAGGGTGCATGTGCAAGTAAAGTCCAGGTGATATATGTTGAAAAGGAATAGGGCTATGATCAGCTGATGATACCTGCAATTTTGATATTATTAATGACCCTATTGTGTACATTTCTGGTTTGGGCAAAATCAAGAATCAGGTGAAGCAGCCTAAAAGGCAGATTTTAGGATATACTAACAAGCAAATTCTTGATTAAGGAGTTCTTAATAGGGACTTCTCAGTGATAGCAATCTGGAACACTTTTTCTCTAAAGATATGTTTGCAGACATTGGTTAAACTTTTTTCTTCTAGACTTCATTTAATCACTGGGCTTGTTTATTGGAGCAGGATGTGTGTTTATCTCTTATTCGTGAATTTACATTTTCATTGTAAAATAATATATATTATAAGCGGATAAATAAACAAATATTTATTTACAAAATAAATAAACATACATAAATAGTTAGGGGTTTTCTTCCTGTGATTATCTTCCACTATGCTTTAGAATATGTGAACTACTTATGCTTCCAACTTTTGCCATGTCCATGCAATACATAGCACAGCAGAACATCCTTTGGGAATAAACTTCTATCTAGCTATGTTTACTATTTTCATATTAGATGTAGCAATAGCAGTAGCACATCGACTAATATTTCAGAGGTGATATCCAGCAGGTTCTGATCAGTTCTGGAGAACTATTAGAGGAAATTTTGAGTAGTTTGGAGAACCGGTAAATACCACCTCTGACTGGCCCCACTCCCATCTATTCTCTGCCTCCCGAGTCCCAGCTGATCAGGAGGAAATGGAGATTTTACAGTATCCTTCCCCTGCCATGCCCATCAAGCCATGCCACGCCCACTGAACCAGTAGTAAAAAAATTTGAATCCCACCACTGTTATATACCACTTCATAATACTTTTTAACCCTATCTAAGTGGTTTAAGCATATTGCCCCCAATAATCTGGGTCCTCATTTTACTGATCTCAGAAGGATGGAAAGCTGAATCCACTTTGAGCCAGTTAGGATTAAACTGCTGATACATGGCAGAATTAGCCTGCAATACTACATTCTAACCACTGTGCAACTTTGGCTCTTTATAATATTATATTATAATGATTTTTTAAAATGTTAATCTCTAAGAAAGTCATTTTTTTAAAAAAATGCATGATCTTCAGGATCAAAATTGTTTAATTGCTCTTAAATCTCATATTAATATAAAAGATCATATATAGTTGCAAAGATGGACACAGTTTTATCCTGATTTTGTGTATAGATGATTACCAATACTATTTAGTTACTCATATATTATCTGGAAAACAATGTTTAAAAATAAAGATCACTCAACACTTTCTGTGATGATATATATTATATTAAGCTAATTATGGAGGTATAATACAGTATTCCAGATTTCCAGGAACAAGCATCTTCAGATTAGAATTGTAATTTCAGTTGAAAATGGCAAACACTAACTGAGTCAGAATTTATAAACCAGTTAAAAAACAGGAAGAAGTAAAAAGCTTAGATAAAGAAATTAAAGACAGAGGAACACTGAAGGAAAGTAACTATGCAATGTTTTGATAAAATTTTGATTTTAATGATTTAATGATTTTAATTATCTAGAACTTCCGAATAGTGCATTTGAATAAATTCAGCAATGATACTGTAAGTATGTTTACATACTAGGAAAAATTAATGGGAGGTCGAGCTCAAGAAGGAATTATTAAATTCATAATCAGAAATAGCAGATAATACAACATTTGATCTGTTAGCTGTTTTTTCTTTCTGTTGGTAAGAGAAAGAAAATGATCTTTATGAGTTGGAGAAGAAGAGTAAATGCAACAAAATAAAGTTCTTAGTTTAAGAAATAGACATCAAATGATTTGATAATGGTACTTGTGAAAAAGATTTTGAATAATAAATTGACTAAACTGACTAATACATTGACTAAACTGACTAAACTTATTATTTATTAGTCAATAATAAATTGAGTAAACTGGCTAAATTGACTAAACTGATCATGCAGTGTGATCTGAGTATAACAAGGGCAAAAATAATTTTAGGCTACACTTGCAAATCAGAAAAAGTCTTTGTTCCATTTTGTTATCTTTGGCCAGAGTCCATTGTAGCTACTGTATCTAGGTCTGGGTGGCATACCTTAAGAAGAATCAAAACAAAGTCCTATGAAGAGAATGTGAATGTGATAGAAATGTGTGACCTTGAGAAGAGATGGCAGAAGGAAGATATAATAGCACTCATCAAATACCTGGGGGGGGGGGGGTGGTCACAAAACTGACATAGCAGCCATCTGGAGGCTTTGATGTGGATTCTTCCCATACAAGAAATTAAACTGAGTGGCCTCAATGACTTCTTTCAGCAATATGTTTCTATGTTTTATGATGGAGACAATAATACAATTACTTAAAAAGTTTTAATGGGGGGGGGGGGGATTCTCAAGATGTTTTCCCTTGGGAATTAATAGAAGCATAAAATATCAAGGAAGCTGAAAGTCAGAGGAGGTATGATGATGAAATTTGACAAATGGGATATACAGGAACAGAGGCACACAAAACAATGTAGAGAGAAATATAGTATTGAAGCCAGATCCATAACATTCTTGATATCTGCCATGATTGATGGATGTTTTTCCTATTGGCTAGTGACTTGATGAAAGGGAGGGGCAACAAATCCATCACATGAAAGTGATTGCTTCTTATTACAAGCAGCACAACACGTTTTCACTTTGATGGGAATCAAATCAAATAAAGACAGGATGATGATTGGCTATGAGGAAGGCAAATTTCATGCCTGTATTGTTTTCTGCTGGATCAAGATAGATGAACAGTACTTTAGCCCAGTATGTGAATGCCTTTGTGTCAATTGTGAAATATAATGTCTGGATCATCTATATAATATTATTTCTAGATATGTCATAATTAAACTATCTACTCCAGTTTAGTATTCTGAAGTAAAATGTCAGTGTGTTACTAAGCTGTAGGTGAATCTATGAACTTTATATTAGTCATTGTGATGGAGAAGAGAAATAACAGTTTCTCATTTCAATTTTTTTAATTTGATTTATATACCGCCCTTCTCCAGGGCGGCTTACAATGCGTTAAGCAATAGCCTTCATACTTTTGTATATTTTATACAAAGTCAGCTTATTGCCCCCACAAACTGGGTCCTCAATTTAACCTACCTTAGAAAGGATGGAAGGCTGAGTCAAGATTCGAAC
The DNA here is from genome assembly GCA_030761175.1 of Masticophis lateralis. Taxonomy (NCBI): domain Eukaryota; kingdom Metazoa; phylum Chordata; class Lepidosauria; order Squamata; family Colubridae; genus Masticophis; species Masticophis lateralis. The sequence continues at coordinate 68,844,965 of JAUDYJ010000006.1, forward strand.
TTACAGTAATTGCAGACAGCTGGAGTTAATTACAATGCATTAGTCTGCTGAGCTATCCAGGCTCCTATAATGAAAAATTGGAAGTAGTTTGTAAGTGAAAAGTGGTATGTTAGTAAGAAAGAAGATTATTTTTTTGTAAAAAATTTTTATTTTGTCCAACATAAATATAAAACAGAATTTTTTTTTAGAACGAAGTCTTGGTCTGGTCATAAATGGGTACACTAATTTAACAAATGAAAAACAAGCAATTTTAACATAATTTTCAACATCTTAATCTTTCCATTATCTCATCATACATCCTAATCGCCTACTAAAACAAATCTCTTTTTTTATATCCCTTGCTCCTTTTAGCATCAGCATTAAACACAAAGACAATCTATTCTATTAATCTATATATTTACCTTACAATTTTATCACCACAAATCTTAATTTCAAAATATATACAACTCAATTTTTATTTCAATTTATTAATCAAAATTTATTTCTATTTTTCTCATTTTCTAAACCCAAATTATCCTGTTATATTCTTAAACTTTTACACAGAGATCTCAAAATTTACCATTTCATTTTAATTATCACCCAACATTTTCTTTTTTTTTTTTTACCCCTTGTTAATAATTATTCTTCAATATATTCTCCTCATTCTCCTCCATTACTCCACCTATTATTTGGCTGATTTCCAGCATAGCATATTTTGGCTGAGTTTTCAGCATATTGTCCTCCTTAACTCCCCCTTTTATTTGGCTGATTAACAGCATTTTTTATTTTGGCTGATTAACAGCATTTTCCTCCTTAACTCCACCTATTATTTGGCTGATTAACAGCATTCTCTTCCTCAACAATAGGTGATTATTTGGCTGGTTTCCAGCATTTCATTGTTTGGCTGATTTCTCAACATATTTTCCTCCATTAACTCCAACTTCTATTCTACTAACCTATTAAGAATTTCTTTTTCCAAATATTATCTTTCAATCCACTGTCTCAACTATACTCTTCCAGGGTATATTCCCATCTATTTCTTAATATTAATCATCCCCAGTATATATCAAGTATATATCACAATTATAATTTCCATCTGTACACCTTATTTATTTATTTATTTATTTATTGAATTTCTATACCGCCCTTCTCCCAAAGGACTCAGGGCGGTGAACAGATTAAGATTTCATATACATATAAATATATTTTATAAACAGTAAATAATAAATTAAGTCAACTTGGTGTATCTACTAAGACCTTGGCATAGAATTTTTATGTTTATGCTAGCCCTGCTTGTTGAAATAGAAAGGTCTTCAGGGCACGTCAGAAAGCGCGAAGATCTGGGATGCATCATCTTAAATCATTAAGAAAAAATCATAATTATCATTCACCACTTTGTTATCAAATTAAAACTAATACATGTTACAACAAACTATGCTTTTAAGAACATATCAATTTTAGTCATCTTAACTTCCAATTTCAATTTTTATATTTCTATCTTTATTTACTATGAACACTTATTTTTATTTAAAGCTCATTTAAATTTTGAACCATTTAAACAATTAAACATCCAAACATTGCTATCCAATTTATCTGTTTTGCTTCTTCTCTTCCTTGTCTGTCCATATGCATTTCAATTCAAAGTGAATATTTCCACACTTAAAACTATGCATATCCTTTTAATTCCATTGTAAAGTCTGCTTCCAGTAAAGACATCGGCTTCTCATCTTCTGTTGCTGCGCCAAAAATTTTATTGCTGCGCTATTTAGTTAAAAGTCTATTAAACGTTGTATCTCTTCTTTCTTTGTACAACCATCAAAGGACAGAATAGGGATCTCGAAAGTCCAAAAAAACCATAGTTTTTTTCAAAGTAATCCACAATATGTAGCAAATCAAATAGGTTCTTTTCAGAGAGAGCAAATTTCCACAAAGAGCAATTTCACTTAGTCACAGTTTCAATTGCCATTTTGAAACATTTATGTAGTAATCTGTTTGATCTCTTTGTCTGGCTTTTAAAGGTGGCAAATCCTTAGTTCGCTTTTTTTCTTTTCAAGTTCTCAGTTTTTTTTAAAAAAAAGTTCAAGTATCAAGCTTTATTTAGTTAATAAGCAATTCCCTCCAATCAATCAGTGGTGAAATACAGTTCTTAAAGGATTTAAAACTTCTTCCCCCCCACTTTTTTTCCCCCAAAATCTTCAAGCCCCTCAGATCTTCAGCTGCTAAGTAAGGCTGGGGTTCTTATTTAAATATCCTCATTAACACATTGTTTCTTGCCTGGGCTGGTGTCACTCACCCGGCTCCGAAGCACTTCGTCCTTTCTTCCTTCCTCCTGCACTTCGCTTATCCCGATTTGTCGCAGTCTTGGGGCAGCCGCCATGACTGGCATCCCCACTGCTGACTTAGATGGTTGCGTCTGGCCTCCAAGGAACTGTTGTGGCCCCGTCCTCTGAGCCTATCCCATTGGAGGAAGGAAGCTCTGAGCAGGAGGAAGAGGAGCCAGCCAGATCTCCCAGCCCCCCCCCCCTCTGGCACCGTCTCAGGTGCCAGCTGAAAGAGAGCCAAGTAGTGGGGAAACAGGTGTCTCAGATGAGAGTGAGGGAGAGACGTCATTCCTGGATGCACGCCAAAGAAGGCGAGATAAACGCTTGCTGCAGCTGCGGAGACGTATGAGGGAGTAGACCTGAGTCACTGGACTGGAGTCACAGGATCAATGAGTCACTGGACCACACCCAGAGCCTATATAAGACAGGAGGGTGGGTCCTGATTTCTGTGATGAACAAATACTCTATCGGATAGGCATTGGAGTTACAAGCTGAAGCTGATCAGAGACTTTGCTGAATATTTCTGGTGCTTTTCTTTCTGTGTATTATTAAAGTCCTTGGCAGACGGTGTGCATATCGCTGCCAAGTTTGAGATAAGAACTGTGGAGTGTGCCAAGTGCTTCCTTAACCCTCGACTGGCTGTGTTTTGTGGGTATCTGCAGAGGGGGACAGATCAGGAACTTGCCTGTTCCTCTCGGCCGCCCAATGGGTCCCTCCTTTTTCTGTCCTGAAGGGTCCCCTACCCTTCAGGACAGGGTAGGTCCGCAGACCTGTCAGCAGTGGTTAGCCAGACAGGGTTTTGGCAAGGTTCATCAGAGCTCTGCCATTTCCCAGTCTGCATTGCTTTGGCGATGCCAAACCAGAAGTCAAGACAGAACTTTTTTTTTTGAAGGGGTAAAGAAGAAATTGTGGTTTTCCTGCTAATCCCATACCATTGGTGTAAACTTTTTCTGATAGTCTTAAACTTTTAGTCCCCAGAAGTAAAAATGGTTGATGGTAAAAATAACTATCAATCATATATTATCTTATTGACTTGATGTTTATTATACAGTATCCTATGTCAAAATGTATGTGTGGTCAAGCTATGTATAGTATTTCTTCATAAATTTTAAGATAGGCTAATAACAGACTACAGTGACAGGTTACGAATCTAAAAAGCTACCTTTTAGGCATATTTTAGATGAGCGAGAAATCTGATTAATTCGGCTACAATAGTGTATAACAGACAGTCCTATATGACCAGATCTCAGCATAATACCCGCTGCATCAACAGAAATAATAATAATAATAATAATAATAATAATAATAATAATAATAATAATAATAATAATTTTATTTCTATACCGCCCTTCTCCCGAAGGACTCAGGGCGGTGTACAGCCTATTAAAAACACAAAGACATACATAATATGTGTCCCATTGTCAACTTTTGAGAACCCTTAATGTTTGGAAATTAGAAAAAAATGGCACGCCCTAATTGCAGCACAGGGCACGAAAGTCACTGATGACCCAGTTCAAGCATCCAGAATAGCCCCATCATGTGTATAATACATTCTGTAGAGAATCCCTTTTGCAATTGTTTTAACTTTAAGAAGGATAAATGGGTGAACTTTTAAGAGCCACTGGTTAAATATGTAGGGAAGATCTCTCCACACCCACATAAATATGAGGAGGTTGTTAATCTTGTAAAAAAAAGCAAGGAGAACCAAACCAAAAGGTTACCATACCCAGTATGTCCAGGATACTAAATCTTTTCTGAATAGATATCAGGCACTTAATATCCAGGACCCTTTCTTGGAAGACATATTTGAAGCTGGGGAAGAGTGGATGTAAGAACTAGCCAATAATCAAAATTACAATCATGTACATTAATGGAGAACCTAAACATGAAATAGAACAGCAGATGAACTTGGAAACCCCTTAAAAATCTAGATTCTAGACAGAGACAGAACCCAGACACAGAAAAAAATCATACAGACATAACAGTAGACCAAATAACTAGACAGCTATAGCTAGAATGGAAAAATTCAAGAAAAAAAAAGGTGCAGGAACAAGCCATCCAAACAAAGGACAAGAGGAGAAGTATTAAATATATTTTTTGTGGCATCCAAACTGGAAGAAGCTACAAAGATTATTAAAATGAATAAAGCAGCAGGTGTTGAGACAATAAGAACAGAATAAATAAAGCAAATTGGTCCCTGTATTCTGAAGTGGCTCCTGCAATTGATGAACAACTGTATAGCCGAATTTAAAATCCCAAAATTGTGGAGAGAGCCTAGAGTTGCTGCCTTATTGAAATCCACCAAAGATCCAGATGATAAAAAAAAATACTGATCAGTTTCACTCCTCTGTCATCTCTACAAGGCACTGGGACAGATGAAGGATGCAGAAGAATGGGCTGCCACAAAGAAGTTTATTGTCTCTGACATTATGAAGAATCAACCAGTCCCTGACAACACCTATCTTTTCATCTATAGATGATCTTTTGATGAGGTATCAGGGAAATTTATGGCAGAATTAGGACAATATTACACCATCAACCATTTAGAGCCCAACCCAGAGGTGGTATTGATTTACCTTCGTTATCGGTTCAAAAATGTGAACGCACATGCACACCTGCTTTGCCCACACGCAACATTTCTACTCATGTGCAGGACCTTCTGCGCATGTGCAGAGCTTCAAAAACGGGACATGATGATGTCCAGGTAGATGGGTGGAGCCTCCCTCAGCTGCCGCTATCAGTTCATCCAAACTGGATAGAACCGGCTGAATACCACTACTGGCCCAACCCAAACAATATCCAAATGTGTGTTTTCCACCTCCAGAATTGAGATGCAAGAGAAGAGTTTAGAACTTAGAACATAGAACTAGAATAATAGAGTTGGAAGTGATCTTGGAGGTCTTCTAGTTCAACCCCCAGATTGAGCAAGACACCCTATGCCATTTCAGATTTGAAAGCCTCTAGTGATGGAGCACCCATCAGTTGGATGTTATGTGGTAAGGGAACCAACTACAGCACTCTCCAATACCGAAGTATGTGACACTTGACAGACACTCTCTTTTAAACAGCATTGCCTGAACACTAAGGCTAAAGTCAGCTTGAGGAACAATACCATCAGGAAATTGATAAACTACACATGGGGGAGCTCAACCATCTATAGTGTGCACATCAGCTTTGGCCTTGATAGTCTCTGCAGCAGACTATACTGCTCCCATGTGGGACACATCTGCACATGTGAAACAAGTTATTGCTGTCAATGAAGTAGTATGCTTAATGACAGGTTGTCTCAAAACTACACCAATTGAGAAAATATTGCCCCACCTAAGATCAGAAGAGAAGATGCTGAGAGGAATAAGCAAGAGAATGATCCTCAATGTCCTCTGAACAGCCTGCCCCAGCCATGGCCCAAGCCTGCCAACTCAGATCTAGGAACAGCTTTATGGCAATTTTTAAAATATATACACAATATAGAAGTGTTTAGTGCAAATAGTGTATACATATCAAAGGTAATATACTGTTCTTTTTATCTCAAATAATGTTTTAAAAAAGACTCTTCTTTTTCTCCTTTTTCATGTTCTATTGTTCCCTGATGGCATCTCAAAGAATTGTAAAGATTTCTAGTACAAAGGAATATTTACAAGATTGCTTAAGGAAACCTGAATTATGCTATTTTTGTGTGTGTGTTCATTGCAGGGCCAAGAAATGGTTACACACAGAGAGAGAGAGAGAGAAAGAGAGAGAGAGAGAGAGAGAGAGAGAGAGAGAGAGAGAGAGAGAGAGAGAGAGAGAGAGAGAGAGAGAGAGATACATATATACATACATATATATACACACACACACACATACATTTATTTATTTATTTATTTGTTTAGATTTGTATACCGCCCTTCTCCTTGCGGACTCAGGGCGGTGAACAGCCAAATAAAAATAGTACACAAAAGTTAAACAATTTCTTTAAAAAGCATATAACTTTGGCTAAAAATTAAAACCATTAACCATTAAATATTTAAAATACCCAACCCTATAATACAGATCTTAAAAATTCAGCGGGGTCAGGCTAGACCAGCAAGCTGAAAGAGATGAGTTTTCAGGGCCCGACGAAAAGTCTGGAGGTCAGCAATTGTTCTCAGTTTTGGAGGAAGATTGTTCCAGAGGGTAGGGGCTGCCACAGAGAAGGCCCTCCCCCTGGGGGTCGCCAGCCGGCATTGTCTGGCTGACGGCACCCTGAGGAGACCCTCTCTGTGGGAACGCACCGGCCGGTGGGAGGCTATTGGCGGCAGAAGGCGGTCCCGTAAGTACCATGGTCCTAAGCCATGGAGCGCTTTAAAGGTGGTCACCAACACCTTGAAACGCATCCGGAAGTCCACCGGTAGCCAATGCAGCTCGCGCAGGAGAGGTGTCACATGGGAGCGTCCCGTCGCTCCCATAATCCCCCGCGCGGCCGCATTCTGCACTAGTTGGAGCCTCCGGGTGCACCCCAAGGGGAGCCCCATGTAGAGAGCATTGCAGTAGTCCAGGCGAGAGGTGACGAGTGCCTGAGTGACTCTGTGTAGGGAGTCCCGATCTAGAAAGGGCCGCAACTGGCATATCAGGCGAACCTGATAGAAAGCTATCCTGGCCACAGCTGTCGTGTGATCCTCCAAAGACAGCCGTGGGTCCAGGAGGATGCCCAAGTTGCGCACCCTTTCCGTGGGGGCCAATGATTCGCCCCCAATAACCAGCGATGGTGTCAGCTGGCTATATCAGGATGCCGGCAGCCACAGCCACTCGGTCTTGGAGGGGTTGAGTCGAAGCCTGTTTCTCCCCATCCAGGCCCGCACGGCTTCAAGGCACTGGGACATCACTTCCATGGCATCGTTGGGGTGGTCTGGGGTGGAAATGTACAGCTGCGTATCATCAGCGTACTGATGGAACTCCACCCCAAAACCACGGATGATCTCACCCAGCGGCTTTACATAAATGTTGAACAGGAGGGGCAAGAGGACCGATCCCTGCAGCACCCCACACACCAGGCGCCTCGGGGTCGACCGCTGCCCCCCTGTCAACACAGATTGCGACCGGTCGGAGAGGTAGGAGGAGAACCACCGTAAAACGGTGCCTCCCACCCCCAGTCCCTCCAACCGGCGCAACATGATACCATGGTCGATGGTATCAAAAGCCGCTGAGAGGTCTAATAACACCAGGATAGAGGAATAACCCCTACCCCGGGCCCGCCAGAGATCATCCACCAACGCGACCAATGCCGTTTCAGTGCTGTATCCAGGCCTGAAGCCGGACTGGAGCGGGTCTAAATAGACAGCTTCATCCAGGTACCGAGGGAGCTGCCATGCAACCACACTCTCAACAACCTTCGCTAAAAAGGGAAGGTTGGAGACTGGACGGTAATTAGCCAAAATAGCCGGGTCCAGGGAGGGCTTCTTGAGGAGGGGCCTCACCACCGCCTCCTTCAAGGCGGCCGGTAGGGCACCCTCAGGCAAAGAAGCATTTACGATCTCCTGGAGCCAGCCTCGTGTAACCTCCCGGGAGGCCAGCACCAACCAGGAGGGACACGGGTCCAATAAACATGTGGTTGCATTCAGTCTCCCCAAGGTCCTGTCCACGTCCTCGGGAGCCACAGGATCGAACTCAGCCCAGATAACACTCTCAAGACCTGTCTCAGTCACCTCGCCCAAACTAACCCAGTCGCGGCCAAGTTATCCCGAATCTGAGTTATTTTGTCATCCAGATATTGAGCAAAATCCTCAGCACGACCCTGCAAGGGATCCTCCTGTGCTCCCGAATGAAGGAGGGAGCGGGTCACCCTAAACAGGGCGGCTGGGCGATTATCTGATGATGCGATAAGGGCGGCAAAATAGTTAGATTTTGCCGCTTTTATCGCCACTAAGTAAGTCTTAATGTGAGCTCTTACTAGTGTCAAGTCAGATTCAGAGCGACTGGTCCTCCAACCGCTCTCTAGGCGTCTTCTCCGGCGTTTCATCTCCCTCAGCTCCTCGGTAAACCAAGGAGATAAGTGAGTTCGGCGCCGGGTCAGAGGCCGCGAAGGCACGACACGGTCCAAGGCCCCACCGGCTGCCCTATTCCAGGCAGCCACCAGATCCTCAGCCGAGTCGTGTGTCAGTGTCTCAGAAAATGGCCCAAGCTCCATCTGGAACCTATCAGGATCCATCAGGCGCCTCGGGCGGAACCACCTAGTCGGTTCCGCCTCCTTGCGGTGAGGTGCAGCGGTCTGAAAGTCGAGTCGAAGGAGCGAGTGGTCAGTCCATGACAAGGGCTCCATAACTATATCCCCAATATCTAGACCACTCAACCTCATTTCCATGGCTGTCATGGAAGCCATGAACTCCCGGGCTAACTCAGATGTTTCACCGATAGATGGCAGGTTGAAATCCCCCATGACCATAAGCCTAGGGGTATCAACCGCCACTTCGGCTACAACATTGAGAAGCTCGGGCAGGGTCATTGCCATGTGGCAGGGAGCCAGGTACGTGACTAACAGACCCATCTGCCCACCACGACCCCACCTCACGAAATATATGTGTGTGTATATATATATACATATGTATGTATGTATATGTATACGCACTCATGCATGAGTGTGTGTGTGTGTGTGTATATGTATGTGTGTGTGTGTGTGTGTAGGTAGGTAGGTAGGTCTTCGGTTATTCGGGTCTTCTCTTCCGTGTAAAATTGGAAGTGTCTTGGCGACGTTTCAACGAAGTCTCATTCGTCATCTCCAGGCTGCTGTTTTCGGCTTCGTGCTTCTAGGAACAAATTGCTCCTAGAAGCACGATGCCGAAAACACCAGCCTGAAGATGACGAATGAGACTTCGTCGAAACATCGCCAAGACACTTCCAATTTTACACGGGAGAAGACCCGAATAACCAAAGACTTACATACAAAAACCTGCGAAAACTTCAGAAAACATATAAATATATACATACACACACACACACACACACACACACACAAATGAAATAAATGAAGATTCCTAATAAAATTAAGTCAGAATAATGTGCGATACAACAGGCTAAACGCAGTAACATCTTGACTATTCTGTTCTGCCATGATCATACTAGTTCTTTTTGTTGTTGTTTATGTTGTTATGTTATGTTTTATGTTATGTGTTACATTATGTTATTTATTTTACGTTATACATGATGGATGAGGAATTGTGGAAGCTGAGGTCCACACATCATAAAGTTGCTGAGTGAGAAACACTGTGTTACGCAGTCTGCTGAGTTGGCTGAGTTTAGCTTAATCAAATGAGAGAAAACATTTCTTAGACATAATGTTCCTTAAAATACACCATCAATGATTGCATTAATACATAAAACAATTTACATTAAATAAATAATCATAGTGTGCTAAATTTAAATTTTAAAATAAACTTTATTAATCAAAATTGATTGAATGCAAAAGGATGGTCTTATCAAATGTTCTTTTTGCATGACTGCTGCATGACTGTAGGGGTTACAAGATTACTGATAGAGAAATATCCCCCCAAATTCTCTAGACCCATGATGGCGAACCTATGGCACACGTGCCACAGGTGGCACACGTAGCCATATCAGCCTCTCTAGGAGTATCTGGGGGCTGGGGACAGCAAAAGTTAGGAAATGGGCCATTTCTGGCCTCCGGAGGGCCTCTGGGAGGGTGAGGAAGGCCATTTCTGCCCACCCCAGAATCATAGAGAGGCTCTGGAGCCAGCTGAGAGAGAAAAACGGGCGTACCGGGCCATCACATACTGGGAGCAGGGAGGGATCGCACACGCATGCACGGGATGGGGTGCATAGAATTATGGGTGTGGGCATGCGCACGCACGCCCCCCCCAGCACATGATGGCAAAAAGGTTAGCCCTGATTGTTCTAGACCATCATATCTTGCCTTGGAATGTCTTGTATCTCTGACATTCCCTTCAGGCTCCATCACCAATGCAACCTATTAACCCTGTGTTGTCTGTCCATAATTCATTACGTAACAATAGAATGGTAAAATATATTTAACATTACTAAATGTTGGTAAAATTGCTAAAATACAATAACTATGACACTGCTGTCACAGCTTACCAGGCATCTAGGTAAACAGATTGGAAATGCATCTTCATTTCTAACAGGACAAGTTCAAGTCTGCATGCTCTGCCCTGGTAAATGAAAATCTGTTTTGAATTACATTGTTCTGCCTTGTGTGTTTTCTGCTGAATTGTATGTTTACTTATACCTGTAACATTTTATTCTCGGTGCACCTCTAGTAATATTATTGTGAATGCCCTTTCACTCCCAGAGAATGTGAATTTTCCAGCTTCACCTGGTTTTCTAAGTGAACTCAAGCTTTTTTAGAGTTTTGCTTAAGAAAATAAATGAATGCCATGACTACAAAATAAAAATAAAGTGTGGCCACTGATTAAATGAGAAAGCTGCACCTGAGCTTCTCCTGCTGGTGGAAAACCAATATCTGTAGTCTGTGCCATTCATTGTAAGGTTTGGTTTTGAATTTGACATTGCCTGACAAATGCTTGCATCTGAAGGCTAAATATGACCATCCAGTTTTGAACATAACCTACCTCTGAGCATCATGCAGCTTTTTTTTTTTTAAAAAAAGCTGGTTTGTTAATTACTTAACTGCAAAACTTAAAAATTAATTAATTTGTAGACATTATATATTGCAGAAGAGGTAGCATTATTACTACCAGTATTTGAAGTATGGGTAGGATTTCAAAGCTGAAAATTCAATGTAGGGTAGTTCGGCGGAGCTTCAGAAAGCTGTTTTTACTGAAATCTTCCTTATTAGCTTAGTTTGTTTTAAATGAAGGATTGAACCTAGGCTCAAAAACAAAATCTGTCACTTTGCTGTTCAAAATTAATAATTAATTAATATTTGGCCAAAATTAATAATCCACAAAAGGCCATAGATAGGCTATGAGAAGTGTGACAGGAGCCTCACTCTAAAGTATGGTGAAGATAACAAAGAGAACAGAATATGAAGTTTCTGAATGGAAATTTAAACAATGGTAGATTCAAGATAAGTAGAGTGATTCTTAGAACACACAGTCATTATCGCTGTTAATAGTATCAATGAGAGTCCATCTACATCTATCAATACTTTTTGAACAAGATCAGCAGTTTTCAGTTCACTGCAGCACAGAAAAAAAATCCTCTAGGCCTTTTCATCTGACTTTAGGAGCTAGACAGATGATCAAATACCTCTTACTACCAATCTGCCAAACTAATCCCCACTCTGATTCTTTTGGTGGGCCAGGATAGGAAGAAAATTGCTTCATTTCTTCCCTTACTTACAGAAAGTGATCTCTAAGCACACCTGAGTGGAGGATGGCTAGAAAAGGGAAAAAGCTTGGGGCTCAGTACAAAAAGTCTGGTCCTTGAAGCCATGTATTGTGGGAATATTCTTTGGACAGATTGTTTATCCACCTCCACACTGTTAGTGTTTACAGATTGCAGATGCACACAATGAAACCCAAACAGATCAAGGGAAGCGACAGAGTCTGGCTTGTGTATTGCGTCACAAGAAGTACCATTGATACACAGATTTAGAAAAAGATATTTTTCCTAGTCTGACCTAACCTGAAGTGCTCCTACTAAAAATAGTAAAGAATCACTGGGGGGGGGGGGGGGGGGGGATTCAATAAATGGAAAGATATTCAATGTTCCATCCATTCCCTTTCATTCTTACTCAAGTCAGTTTGCTTGTCACAATGTCGACAGCACCACAGCTTTATTTTCCCAATTTATTTTTTTCTCTGCCCTTTTTTAATATAAAATTATTGAATTGCATTGTTCAGTTTATTTTAGATAACCTTTTCTTTTGTTCCTGGATATACTGAACCTAGCCTCTCACTTTTCATGATATATTGGGACACTATATTTTGTTCAGGTCCTTATTTGCATGTGACTCTGTCCCTCAATTCTATTTCTCCCATTTAGTTTTTGGATTATTTTCTTTCACTAACCCCATAACACATAATACAGAACATTAATTTTGGAATTCACTTTATTAGGATTTCTGTTAACTCAGGATTATTTCAAATTTGCTGAAAAAAATTGTTCAATGCTTTGGCAGGTAAGGCAACTCTGAGAAAAAGAGAGAATTGGGGGGAGGGATTTACAAAATCCTAATTCCTATTTGAATTGAGAACTAGGTATCTGTGAAACTTCTTGCTGTAAGTAGATCTACCTAGACAAGGCACGTCCATAGAGGCTGCAACTGAGAGTTTCCATGACTCACAAGACATAGCAAGGAGGCAGGCATTGTCTGTCAGAGCTCTTGTGGAATAGGATTTGCTGCTTCTTCATTGTTTACATTCAGAGAGCTTATTGTTGGTTTAGGACATTGGAGGTGGAGAAGTTGACTGAGAATGTACCCAGCAAGTATGTTGGAAGTGCTTATTATACTCTTGTTGCTGGACAGAATACTTGGTGGATACATTTTGTTGGTATTGTTTCTATTGCTTCTTTTAAGCCACTGAATTCTTTCAAATGAAGTTCCATAAAAGTAATTGAAATGAAATGAAATAAAATTAATGTAGTGATCCTACAAATATTGTATGTTTACATGCCTAATATTTTTGTCTGTCGTGTGAAGGGTGTCCATCAATTTTCTTTCCCAAATTCTCTCCCTCCCTGTCTTTCTGCTTGTCTTTTTCCAAAATATATATATTTTTGGATTAAGCCAAAGCTAGTTAAACCAACAGCTAGTTGCAGAGGAATTTCGTTTTAATACCTTTGTATCTGTCATCCCCAAACAGATATGATTTTCCCATAAATGACAAGAATGGGCATCACTGACTATTCACACTGTATTTCACTAAAACCCATAGTTAGGTATTTTGTAATTTACTGAAGAAATTTCTCAGAACTTAATGTTTCTAAAATATAATAAGGAGAAATCAGCCTAAGTATATTACAACAGAGACCTGATGTTATAACTGTAAGATATGAAAGAAAAAGGCTGGCCTTCAAATCTATTGGAGTGGATAAGCTATCTTGAAAAAAGCTGACAGGCTAAGATAAGAACCTTAGACATAATTTAAACTTTTGGACAAAAATAGCAATAGCAATAGCACTTAGACTTTTATACCGCTTCACAGTGATTACAGCCCTCTCTAAGAAGCTTACAGAATCAGCATATTACACCCAACAATTGGGTCCTCATTTTACCGACCTCAGAAGGATGGAAGGCTGAGTTAACCTTGAGCTGGTGCGAATTGAACTGCTGGCAGAATTAGCTTGCAATACTGGATCTTAACCACTGCGCCACTATGGCTCATAATGAGATTGATCTTAATAATTATTAATTATAATAATATTATTGATTATTGCTTTTCATGAGAATTTTATATAGGGTAAATAGATAACTGGTTTGTAAATTTGTATTTTGTAGATAAAATATTAAAGTGAGTTGTTGAATTGTTTTTCCTTCTTATGTTGAGAAAGGTAAGGCAAGACAAAAACTAGAGTGCATTTCTTGTATACTTGGAAAATTTTTAAATGGCTGAGGGCAGACCGGGAGTCCTGAGAAACCTAATAGAATTCCTAGATCCTTGTTATTCAAAATGCAGTAAATTTAATTGCTGATTAAGTCATACCTCTTACATTAATTATGGGAGCTGTAACATCTTTAGATCATTTCACTTGCAATGAAAAGCTTTATTACAAACTGCAATGGTCCTTCTCATTTAAAGGAGTTAAGAGAATATAGATAATAAATGGAAACATAACATTAAGATTTTTTGTGCTAAAATAATAATTCCACAGGTCACATGTACTGACATTTGCATTATGAATTACACTGTCTCTGGGAAAAATCCCATTCAATGATTAACAAATTGTATAATCTGTCTATGAATTGAACTTAACTTTATTAAAGCTTTATGATGTGCAACCCCAATAGTATTAATTTTCTTTTGAGCTCTGAGAAGTTCTGTCTTAGGATCAGTCAGAAAGCTTGACAGTATTAGTAAGAAATTGTTCAGCAGGTGATTTATTGTTCTGAGAAAATATTTCAGCTGTTGGTTTAATTTAATGATAAGACATAATAGTGAGATTTAATTCTTCTCTATGACCTTCAAATTACAAATATATAAGGCAGGAGAATAACACATCTTAAAAGAGGTTTGCATTATAACTGATCTGTTTTTCAAGAAGGTTACATCAGTGCCGCTATCACATTTAGTGTCAAATATGGTTATATTAATACGTATCCATACACAAACTCAGGATTTCTTATAAGGGTGATATCCAATAGAGAATGTGCAATTGCTCTTTCAGAATGTTAAGATTAGCACATCATAACAATAAGACAGAAAATGAGCAGAGGGTAGAAATGAAGAAGCCAAAAACTGGCACGTACAACTTTTCTACACAGACTATTAGGGAAGTATTGTTTTCACAAACAACAAAACAACAAAACGTTTTTCACAGAATCATGTTGTAAGGCTATGATGCTGAACGAAATAAGAATCAGCAGCACAATGTTTGTACTAGCCACTTTTTTTCCTGTCCACCTCAATTCTCATTGTCCTCAGTCAGTAAAAAACTCGGAAGCCTAGTATGGATTAAGAATTAAATATCATAAAATCATAGCACTTGGCTTGCACAAATGTTATGACATCAAAATAGCAAAGCATGAATTATGATGCATGAAAGTACATATAGGGTAGATTTTGCACTGTAATGTAACACACTTTTATCATTTATCCTGATTCCAGATATTTATGCCTGCCTGTAAACTTCTTGAAATCTAAACACTGGCTGTATGCTAAAAAGAAGTTTTTTAAAAAACTGATGAATTCTCTTTCCCTTACATAATGGTCTACAAATAGTTATGTTTTCTCATCCTTATTTAACAAGAATACTATATTATATAAACAAATATTCCGGATCAGGAGGTCTCTAACTAATAATAAAATCAATCCTGACATCTAATCATAATACCACCATAGGTTTTTGAGCATAATATATAAAGAATTTATGTGACCAATCCAGCTCACAACCAACAGATTTCAAGAAGCTTACAGGCAAGCATAAATATCTGGAATCAGGAGTAAATGATAAAACATGTATCACAACTTTACAGTGCAGAATCTACCCCATAAACTTATAGTGGAATATTATGTCCTTTCTTTAACTTTGTTTATTTCTGTAATTTTTAACTATTATAGTAACATTAATTTTAAAAGTATGAAAACATATGATACAATAAGAAAGCTTGTTCTTATGTTATATGAAATAAGGCACAATAACTGAAATATCTCCAATTTGTCCTGAGTATTTCCAGTTCTGAGAATTAGTGGCTTCATAAAAGTCTCCAGTTTGCACAGCACTGAGAACAAACCACATAGAAACTTCCAATACTTCACAGGCATTCACAAAATGGCATCTTGATGACACCAGGCTTCCGTGCATTCCATCAGCCAAGGGCTCAGGGGAGAGGTGAGGGAGTAGCGGCAATTATTAGAGAAAGTCTCTGTCCGACGAAGGCCACTGTTCCTCAGATAGCCAGATGTGAGTCCCTTTTTGTAAAGTGGGGTCATGGGGTTCAGATGGGTTTGCTGACTACATACCTGGCTCCCTGCCACGTGGCGGCGACCCTGCCTGAGCTACTCGACATGATTGCCGGGGTGGTGGTTGATACCCCCAGACTTATTGTTATGGGGAATTTCAACCTACCATCCATCGGTGAGACATAGGAGGTGGCTCAGGAGTTCATGGCTTCCATGATGGCCATGGATCTGACCCAGTTAGTGCATGGCCCCAGTCATACAGGGGGACACACTCTGGACTTGATTTTCATCTCTGGTCAGTGGCTGAATGATCTAGGTAGAGGGGACTTAGACATCGAATGCTTGTCATGGACAGATCATTCACTCCTTTACTTGGGCTTTCAAGCCACTTACCCCCGCTTCAGGGAGACAGAACTGACCAGATGGTTCCGTCCCAGGCGTCTGATGGATCCCAAAAGGTTCTTGATGGAGCTTGGGCCATTTCCTGAGACTCTGGCACACGACTCAACTGAAGACCTGGTGGCCGCCTGGGATAGCGTGGCTGCAGGGGCTTTGGACCATGTCATGCCTTTGTGGCCTCTGACCCGATGCCGATCTCAGTTGGCTTCTTGGTTCTCCAAGGAGCTGAGACAGATGAAGCATTGGAAAAGACGCCTAGAGAGTGTATGGAGGACTAGTCAATCCAAATCCGACCGGACACAGGTGAGGTCTTATATCAAGACCTACCTAGTGGCGATAAAAGCAGCAAAATCTAATTAACTTTCCGCTCTTATCGCATCTGCAGAGAACCGCCTAGCCGCTCTGTTTAGGGTGACACACTCCCTTCTTCAGAGGGGAGTGCGGGAAGATCCCTTGCAGGGTTGAGCTGATGATTTTGTGCAATTCCTGCATGATAAAATTGCTCGGATTCGGGAAGGCTTGGACTCCAACTGGGTGAGTCCAGGGGTGGAGACGAGGGTAGGTCTTGAGAATATTATCTGAGAGGAGTTTGATCCTGTGGCTCCCGAGGATGTGGACAGGGTTCTGGGTAAGATTAGAGCTGCCACATGTTTATTGGAACTGTGTCCCTCCTGGTTGGTACTGGCCTCCCAGGAGGTTACATGAGGCTGGCTCCAGCGGATTATAAGTGCTTCTCTCAGTGAGGGTGCCTTTCCTGCCACCCTGAAAGAGGTGGTGGTTCTCCTCCTTCCTCTCCAACCATTCACAGTTTGTGTTGGCAGGGGCACAGAGGTCAACCTTGAGGCGCCTCGCATGGGGAGTGCCACAAGGGTCGGTCCTCTCACCCCTTCTGTTCAACATTTATGTGAAGCCGCTGGGTGAGATCATCCATGGTTTTGGGGTGAGAGTTCATCAGTATGCTGATGATACTCAGCTGTACATCTCCACCCCAGACCACCACAAAGATTCCCTTGATGTGATGTCTCGCTGCCTGGAGGACGTGTGGGTCTAGATGGGGAGAAATAGGCTCAGACTCAAACCTTCCAAGACCGAGTGGCTGTGGCTTCTGGGGTCCTGGTATAATCAGCTGGTGCCATCGCTGACTATTGGGGGTGAATCTTTACCCCCCACAGAGAGGGCCTACAATCTGGGTGTCCTCCTGGACTGATGGCTGTCTTTAGAAGAGCATATGACGGCCATAGCCAGGGGGGCTTTTTATCAGTTTCGCCTGATCTGCCAGTTGCATCTCTTTCTGGACTGGGATGCCCTACTCATGGTCACTCACGCCCTTGTCACCTCCCGCCTGGACTACCGGGGCTCCCCTTGAAGAGCACTCAGAGGCTCCAACTGGTCCAGAATGCAGCCGCGCAGGTGGTTATGGGAGCACCCCATTACGCCCATGTAACACCTCTCCTGCATGAGCTGCACAGGCTCCCAGTGGTCTTCCGAGTGCAATTCAAGATGTTGGTCACCACCTTTAAAGTGCTCCATGGCATAGGACCAGGGTATCTATGGGACCACCCTCTGCCACCGATAGCCTCCCACCGACCAGTTCGCTCCCACAGAGAGGGACTCCTCAGGGTGTCGTCGGCCAAGTTATGTCGGCTGGTGACACCCAGGAGGAGAGCCTTCTCTGTCGGAGCTCCTGCCCTTTGGAACTAATTGCCCCTGGACATATGTACAATCTCTGACCTCTGAGTCTTTCACTGTGCCCTTAAGACCCTGTTCCGGCAGGCAGGGTTGTCTAATTGAATGATTTTAAATTGGGGTTTAAAATTTTGGGGTTTTAAAATTCGGCCAAACTATTTAATGATTTTAATTACTTTTAACTATGATATTTGTATATTTATGTTTTTAAATCGGCTGTACACTGCCCCGAGTCCTTCGGTAGAAGGGCGGTATATAAATAAAATTATTCTATTCTATTCTTTATTCTAAAGTATGCTTTATTTTCAACATAATCCAGAATTCTGATTATTTGTTAGTCACAGATTATGTTATGGGTTTTCTTACTTGATTTCCTAAAAGGATAAAACAATACATGAAAATAAATACTAATATTTCACGTGTAAATAAATTATTAATTATATTTTAATATGTATAAAATTTATAATAAGGGTAAACAAGTAATTGCATATTTCATATCTGCTGTTAAATTAATCAAGATAACTTTTTTAGGCTAAATGCAGACAGTAATTTACTAAGTATGCTAATTATGTTTATTATCTTGCCAAATATGATGATAAATTAGCTAAACATCTTTGTCAGAAATAACATCAGAAATGAATGGTACATTCTTTATTATTTGGGTAAATGCAAAGAGGCAGTTCCTCTGTTTCTATCAGACAATTCATTCTATCTGTAATTTACTTGAATTGTTATATCTAGATGGTAGGTGGAGCAACACTATGTCTTACAAGGTATTCTCTATTTTAGAAATCCTTGTTTGCATAGAACAGCATAAACGTGCTAGGTGTAAAATTTGGATAGAATGTTCCAAAACTAATACTATCTTTGCTATTAGCTGGGAATACAGTATATAGCATGGTAGATTAAGGCTAACAGTATTGTCTGCAACTTTCTTACTCAAAAGTTTTATGTGAAAACCTTGGTTGACAAAACACTTGCTGGGTGGCAGAAATCAGTATCTACCAACTGCTCTGCTGATGTCTAGTCCACATGCAAGTTTGCAACATACAGAATAAGAGGAATAATATCAGAGAATCAATTTGGATTCAATGTGATATAAATGCAATAATTTAATAACTTAATTAATCATAAAGAACTGTTCACAAACAGTTCACAAACTAAGTGAAAGGAGAGGTATGGAAGGTTTTGAATTTATTATGAAATTGAGTTGAGGAATATGTCAAAGTTTAGGTTTACTTTTGAATGAAAGAACTAAAAAGTATATCAGGAAACATGAACTGGTATCATCTACATTATTATATATATGTAACAAAATAGGAATCCAAAAGTTGTTGATGGTGTCACACTTCAGCTAATGGTAATAATGGACAACTGGAAATTGTGCAACAGAAAGTTATTTTGCTAAATGATGTGAAAGAATGGATGGGACAAATGGACAAACACAAAATTATTGTCCATCTAAAAACCCAGCAATAAACTGGATATGATTATTTTATAATAAGGAAAGGTTTTTTTTAAAGGTATGGTTTAAACATGAGCCTGTTCACTCACACACTTGACAAAATATGTCATTAAAATATTCAAATTTATAGTTGATCTAATGGTTAACAAAAGGTTGAGCAAATTAATGAAGAATGCAAGAGTGATAAGAGGTTCCGAAAGTAAGAGATATATTTGAGTAGTGTCAAAGGGAAAAACGGTATGAGCAAAAGAAAAGGAGTAGAAGACACTAGACGAAAAGTGGAATAGAAAAAGACAGTACAAATGCTTTATAAAAACTATTAAATAGAAGATAGAATAGTCTCTTAAATAAATAATGGAAAACGGATGTAAGGAAAGAGGATATTAAAGCTGTTTGGAACAAAGTGAGAAGAATTGTGCTATGGAATGTCCCAGGGATCTGTGGAGTTATGCTAATAGGAAATATGAAAGTAGAATGCTTGGTGAAATGATGAAGTGAAAGAGTTTGAGGAAAAAAATGTGCCAAGAAGAATGGCACAAAAATTAGAATACAATAAAGATATTTTATAATATCTATAGAGAAAAGCTATTGTAATTGCAAAGAACGTAGTCAAAGAGCAAGTGATTGTTAAAGTTGAAAAAGGCAGAAAAAATGAAGACTAACTTTGATGGAACTTTAAAAAAAATGTTTTTGAAATGTGTGAGAAACCTACATAAATTGTCTCCAGTAGAATAAATGGAATTAAAATTACAAGGAATGAAATTGTTTGAAATAAAAGTTAAATGACAACATGTTAGAGAGTGTATTTAAAACATTTGTATGGTGGAAATAGTGATTTGTATTGATGTAGAGAAAAATAAAACAAATGCTAAGAATGTTAATGTCCAAGACCAATGGATAAAAAGGAGAGCTGTAAATGTTGGGAGAGTGCTATGAAATGGGTGGAATTGATGAGAACTTCGAAAAGAGTTTTTTTTTTGTTGGGAATAGTTAAGGGTTGCTCATCAACTGAAACGGGATTAATTTTATACATGATTACTGCAGCTAGATTACTGATTGGTCAATATTGGAAGAAAGATAGTGTACCTACTATAGAGGAATGGATATTGAAGATGTCTAATTTTGCAGAAATGGCTAAGATTTCTGCATACCTAAAAGATAGGACACATGAAGCTTTTGTTAAGGAGTGGAAGAAATGGGTAGAATATATGCAGAATAAATACCAAAGCAAGAAGTTTCAAGTAGCACTTGATTCATAATTATATTATTACATAATTGAATTTATATTTTTATTATGATGTACTGTTTGAATTTGATATATTTTTATGCTAGAATTTATATTTGTTAGATTTTCATGTTATTTTCATGTTATTATGTATTCGATTAGGGGTCTGAAAGATGTTATGAGTTTAGCTTAACTTTTTTACTATTTAAGGTTAAACTTGTTATTTCACCCAATGCTTTTTTTTTTCTTATTTTGCTTGATGTTGATTGTTATAAACACTATTAAGATTGAATATTGGGAATTATAGTTAATGTTGAATATTTACACGATATTTTAATCTAAAATCTATGATGCTCAAAGTTATTTTATTACTTTCTTTATAGATAATTGTTATATTTGTTAGGTTGCCATGAGTTTTTATAAATGATTTATGTTATATATTTGATTAGGGGGGTAATAGATGTTATAAGTCTAGATTATTTTTTTATTACTTAAGGTTAAATTTGTTATATTTTTAGCTGGATGTCACCTAAAAAGTTGTTTGATGTTGATTGCTATACATGATTGTTTAACAGTGGAAGTCAGGGGGGGAAGGGGGAGGGGGGGAAGGGAGGGGGTGGTTGTTGGGGTGTGGGATGGGGGGGGAAGGGATATTAAAAACTGTATTGTAGAACTTTTTCAATAAAAAAAAAGAACTTCGAAAAGAGAGAAATTTAAAGAACAAGAAACAATGTATGAAGCAGCCTATGGATGTATTAGAAGCAAAGACAGTTTGGAAGAATAGAAAGATTTGAAGAATTATAATGAATGATCTTTGTTTAAGCTTTCCTTTTCTTTTTCTTATCTCATGCATTTAATTTGGTCATTCCTTTTCTCTCTTCTGCATTTTATTGCTTACCACGTATGAAGGATATGTCTATAGATGTGTGTTGTGTGTGCGCGCGTGTATGCAATTTCCTCTTTCAAGTCCTCTTGCTGCTCCAGTTATGGTACTTGCTTAAAGTCACCCATTCTATGCTCTTCTCTATTCAGGTTTAAAGTTCATGAAATATTTCCTTTTTACTAGTGCCTCAGTTACAAGAAGCCAAGTAAATCCTGTTGATGGAAGATTTGTTCTAACCTTTATCATTCCCATGTCCAGTTCATTGCCTTGTTTCAGTTTGACTACATATCTCCTTTCAGTTTGATCATGTTCAATGCTATTCAATATGAAAGGCCTTAATGAAACCAGATTGCATTTCCACATCTCTTTCTTGTTAAGAGAGCCAAAAGATATGGTAGTTACACTTTCAATCTGCACCAGGAGAGAGAAATAAAATAAAGGAATATATTGATTGGGGAGAAAAATGGTATATTAAAGTTTCTACAGGTGCTGCCTGACTCCTGTAAAACATATAAATTCCACTTGGTCTCCGTAAACCCTTTAAAAAAATACTATTCAATCTTGTTTATATGTTATCCCAGAGTTCTGATAAGAGGAACATTTTGCAACAGTTTCAAAAGTATATGTTGTGGAAGAATAGTGGTAGGTAATGTAGTTTAGGTTGTACTTATACTGTATCTTGTACTGTATGGCATCTTGTACAATTTAGCAGGTTCTATCTGCCCAAAGTAGAACCTCTGATGATGATGTTAGCTGTGAAACTCTTGATTTAGCCAAAGATGGGAAGTTTAGAGAAGAATGATGAAGAATGATGAACTCTAAACTTTTGGATTGAATTGAAACCAAGGGAACTTAAATCAGCCTTAAGTACTTGTACAATTATTTTTTATCTTCTGTTTCTGATAATAAAAATGGTTCATGTTAAAGATATTTTAAACTTATGCAGTTTATTATTTAAAAACAATGAGTTGGTTTGAAACAGTCTTTTCATATGTAGACATGCTCTACTACCGGCAATCTCTTTTATAAAGCTTTGCTTTAAAAAAGGGAAAAATTAAATCAAGATGGCCTTTCAATTGCCAAAGTATTTGAACAACATGCCATACAACTGCAGACTGAAAAATCTACCTTTTAAAATGTTATTTATGCTTTGGGTAAATATTTGTGGAATTGCACTTGTGTATTTTTTCTCTGCTTAAGTTCTTTTGAAACAGTCCATTTTTTTCCCATAGATTTATCAATATAATGATTGTGATTCTGAGATGGGCATCCATATAAATATGGCATAAAA
This sequence comes from Masticophis lateralis, assembly GCA_030761175.1. Taxonomy (NCBI): domain Eukaryota; kingdom Metazoa; phylum Chordata; class Lepidosauria; order Squamata; family Colubridae; genus Masticophis; species Masticophis lateralis. The sequence goes on from JAUDYJ010000006.1 coordinate 68,867,731, forward strand.
ATAAATAATCTTAGAGATCAGCATGCCAATAAACCTCCAGATGTTGTTCATTGCAATTCTGGAAGCCATTGCCAACAGGATCAATAATAAATGAATTATTCTAGGACATTAACTTAATTTAACTTAAACTGTCTACTGTTGACCTCACCCCATTCCTAAGGGGTCTGTAAGGGGCATGCATAAGTGTACCAGTGTGCCTACCGTCCCTGTCTTAATGTTCCTTTTTACTTACACTTTTCATGTATTCAAATTATGTTTATACTTTAACCTGTTATCTTATATATGCTTGACAAATAAACTTATGATGATTATGCAGCTCTATGCATAGAGCTTTATTTCCTGCCTTGCCACAACTAATTCTGTGCAAAATCTGATTAAACAAATAATGTCATATCATTTACAAGGGTCAAGAATCTACCCTGATCAAAATATAATAAGTGCATTTACTGTACCTGTAGATGGAAAACACAGAGAACATGAGCTGTGGGCAGTTAAAGAAAAAAAATGCTGAATTCAATTTTGCTAATAGATGGGTGTCATTCTAAATATTGCAAGAGAACCATTAATGTTTATAGCTGAATGAGGAATTAAAAATCTCTACCTATCTGGAAGACTGAAAAGCATAGAATCTATGAACCAGAGCTAATTTCAGCTGAGAATTTCTTAAACAGAATCCGTTCCATCCAGCCACTTCTTATTGCAGATGATCTGAGAACAGTAAATCATGTATGTTTATGTTGTGTTCAATGGTGGGGAAATGTATGCAAAAGAAGGGAAGAATGTATGACAATAAAGTTTTATTCATTTAAATTTAGGAGCTGTTCCTTTTTGTATTACCCAACTGTTACTTTTATATTTCAGTATTATAATAAATAAAAATATATTTGAAAAGAAAGAAAATAATATATCATTTGTCTTGCCATGGAAAGAACTGTTCTAAGATTGTCACTATTCAGAATACAGAAATACTTTTTATCCAAAGATTTCTGAAACAAGTTTCAATTCCAACTAGATTTCTTTGATATCCTGAGAAATGTTAACTTCTTCCATATATATTGCACAAATCAAGTTATAATTATGAACTATCTTGATTTTCAACTGAATGCCATTTCATTTGTCATATTTTTCTGGTATCCCCCAAATATATATGAATATGTGTGCTTGTGTACACACATTTGTATTCTCAAAGACTTCCAGAAAGCATTCTTGCTGCTGTTGGCTTTATTGTTATTTGTATTATTTTTATACTTCTGTGCCACTTCAGAGTATGCTCAATTGGAATAAAAGGAAAAAATGTCAAAAATAATAGAAGCCAAAAGCAGAAAAGAAGCACACATACCAGAGATATGAATAACAGATAAATACTCCAATGCTACAGTGAATCACAGGAAAGCCTTTTAACCTCAAGGCTTGCTAGAACAGTTATGATCAGCCCGTGGTGCCAGCCCGTGGTGCCTCAGACCAGCCCAGGCCAACTGGGTGCTGATTTCCAACCTGATGGCGGCTGTTTTTGTTGGCAGAGTGCTGCAGGAGGCCATCACAGCCAAAAATGGAGTTCGGGAGGGGTGCAAGTGGTTCTTCCAAGCTCCGATTTTGCTGGCAGAGTGCTAGCAAAACAAACTTGCTTGTCCATTGTCCTAGGGCAATGGACAGCCTGTGCTGCAGTTCAAGGGTCGCCCACGTGGTCTGAGTGAGATGGCAAGGCTCCTCTGGAGGACAAGGATTTGGCGCTCTCCCTGGTCTCGCCTTCCTCCACTGGAGACAATGGATTCCCCCCAGGCCCACCTGGTCCACCTAGGTGCCCCCAACATGAGTGATATTATGCTGGCCATGCCCACACCTTAGCCTCACCCACCCTGGCCATGCCCACCCAACCCCCCGAGATCAAACACAACCCTGATGCAGCCTTCAATGAAATCGAGTTTGACACCCCTGCTGTAAGACATAACTTGTTACTATGCTTCTGAAATGAAAACATCAATCACTTGCTTTCATAGTAGTCAAAACATTATCTCCTAACGTTATTAGGTCAGAGGCCCTGCCCTTTTACTCAGGATTGAAAAATTGTATCACTGCCATTTATCTTATATGTTTTGACTAGCTTGCAAGAAATTGGAAAGCAATCTTTCTTAATAATATAATATCTATATTTTATTCAATATCTGGAATGTTAAAGCTCTGCTTTCCCAAAACTGACTACAATATAACTTTCCAGAAAGTTAGTCTCTTTAAAACATCATTCCTGTCAAAACCTAATGAAGAATTTTATCAAACTGCCCATTATCTACTGTAGTATCCAAGTACATCACAGAGAGTGAGTGGGGGAGAGAAACAGCCACCACTGAAATAGTTCTTAAAACTACATTGTGTCAACACCTTTTCTATCAACTATTTTTTTCTAATCATAAAATTCATATACCTTAATTTCATTTTTTTCTGCTTCATGCAAACAGTGTAAAAGTGGTTTCCAATCAGTATTAAAATTAATTAATGTCTTTTCTCTAATCAAGGCTATCAGTTTAGCCATCTCTGCAGTTTAAACTCCATCATCTTGACCATCCACTCAGTGGTGGTATTCAACCGGTTCACACTGGTTCAGGTGAACCGGTTGTTAAATTACTTACCCCCACTATCAAAGTGGATCCTAGGCATTGTGCTGCGCTGCAATGGAGAACTGGGCAACAGAGCAGCCTACATGAGAGAAGGAGAAGGCTGCTTTCCCTCCTACTTCCCTTCCAATTCAGTGATGTGGTGGATGTGTTGTGCCGGTGCCTGGAGGCTGTGAGGGTCTGGATTGGAGTCAACAGGCTCATACTTAACCCAGACAAGACTGAATGGCTGTGGGTATTGCCTCCTAAAGACTATGTTGACTGTCCATCCTTGGTTCGGGGGAGGGGCAGGAATTGTCCTCCTCAGAACGCGCTTGCAATTTGGGTGTCCTCCTAGACTCACAGCTAAAATTAGAGCAACATCTGACAGCTGTAGCTAGGAGGATCTTTGCACAGGTTCATCTGGTGCACCAATTGCAACCCTACTTGGATTGGGAGGCTCTCCTCATGGTCACTCATGCCCTTGTCACCTCACAGTTAGATTATTGCAACATGCTCTATATGGGGCTATCCTTGAAAAGTGTTCGGAGACTACAGTTGGTCGAGAATACAGCCGCATTGAGCTGTCGTGTCGCATTACACCAATTCTCTGTGAGCTGCACTGGCTCCCTATTGGTCTCCGGTCACAATTCAAGGTGTTGGTTATTACCTTTAAAGCCCTACATGGCTCAGAGACAGGTTATCTTTGAGACCGCCTTCTACCACATAGCTCCCAGCGACCGGTAAGATCCCACAGAGTTGGTCTCCTCCGGGTCCCGTCTGCTAAACAATGCCAGCTGGTGGGCCCATGGGGGAGGGCCTTCTCTGTGGCTGCCCCAGCTCTCTGGAACCAATTACCTCCTGAGGTCTGGACCATTTCCACCCTATTGGCATTCCGAAAAACGGTGAAGACCTGGCTTTTCTGGCAGGCCTGGGGCTGTTGATCTCGCTCTTGCGATCTGGTGAGATCCGGCCATGAATAGTATGAATGAGTTTTAATGTTTTAATGTTTTTAATTTTTAAATGTTTTTTATTAGGATTTTAAATGTATTGTGAGCCGCCCTGAGTCTTAGGAGGGGCAGCATATAAATTGAATTAAATTGAAAATTGAATTGAAAATTGTGCCAGCGACTTCATTTGCCCATTTGTCCATTGCAGCACAGCGCCCTGGATCCACTTTGATAGCAGGGGGTAGGTAATTTAACAACTAGTTGGCCCAGGGTCAAGTTGGCCGTCGCAGGAGGCTCGTCCTGCATGTACAGTGGAGCTGGAGGACAGGGACGGGCCATGACTCCGATGACAGCCAACCTGATCCTGGGTGAACTGATTGTTAAATTATTTGAATCCCACCACTGCATCCACTCTTCCTTTGGGGCAATACCAAATCTCTCCACTGCTGTGCATATAAATTAGCATATATCAAACAAAGTTCAATGAGTTTGCTCCAACATTTCCTCAATCACTACCAAAAGAAATATTTATGATTTCAGTTGTATATTAATCTTGAAAATCTTCTGCATTAATGTCCCATTGGGTGCTTTTTTTCAAAAAGGTAACTGGACTTCCTTGATTTTTTCTTTGAAAATGTTTCACTTCTTCTCCAAGAAGCTTCTTCAGTTTATAACGATAACTGAAAATTTGAAGTTGTTCCTTTATAATGCTTTTTCTTTCTTTCTGCAGTTTTGACTTTGTTCTTAATTTATTTTTTCTTATCTTTATTTTAAATATTAGTTTCTATTAGTTTTTAATCTCTCTTGTTAAAAATATTATTAAAAAGGAAGTATATGTGTGCTTCAAAGTTGATTGGTTAATCGAACATACAGGTAGTGCTTGACTTACAACCATTTGTTTAGTGACCATTCAAAGTTAAAATGGAACTTAAAATAGTGAGATGACTGGTCTTCACATTTACAACCACGACAGCATTCTCACAGTCATATGATCAAAATTCACGCTTCTGGTATGCATTCACAATGTTTGCAGCATCTGAGTGTCATGTGATCACCATTTGTGACCTTCCCAGTCAGCTTCAACAAGCAAATCAACAGGGAAAGGTGAATTCATTTGATGACTGCATGGCACAATTAACAACTACAGTGACTCATTTAACAACCATGTCAAAATAGTTGTAAAATTGGGTATGATAAGCTATAGAAGTATCTGTCCCAACTGTAGTAGTAAGATGAGGATTACCTGAACATTGTTGAAATTGAAAAGCTTGTCTTTGTCTACCAAGTGCATTTTAGTCAATATTATATAAATATAATGAAACAGTGCACTGTCAAAAAGGAGCATATTTGCTGGCCATAATAAATAATTTTACTAACTGTTCTACCATATATATACTTGCTTTTAATAATTACTCCTGAAATGCCTGGGCAAACTTCTATAGTGAGCACTTTTGGGAACCCTGTTCAAATAGGCCCATTCAATGATTCCAGGAAAAAGATTAGAGGTCATAAATTGGTTTATTTAACTTTATCAATATGTATCAGTATATCTGGAAGGACTTGTTGCCTAAGTCCCTATTTTCATGTGTACACTATATATTTGCATAATCAGCATGATTTTTTTGGATAAACTATTGTTAAAATAGTGAAACACAAAAGAAAAAGTCTACAATGAATAATAACAAAGTAAGAAAAATAATTACATTTTAATGGTTAAAACATAACAAAGAAAGCCAAAGAATAAAAAGTTCTATATAATAAGTATGATAAATCTCTGCTTCAAATCAATTCAGTCAATCACCTTTCAAAGTAACAGTAAAAGGAAGGGACCTTGGAGCTCATCTAATCCAACCCCTTGCTCATGCAGGAGACCTACACTAGGGATTTGAACCGCCAACCTTTCTGATCGACAAGCTCAGCGTTTTAGCCACTGAGTCATTATGTGGACCATGTGCCATTGAACATAAAAATTTTTTAAAAATAGAAAATGAATGTATATCTCAGATACCTTAAAATCAGAGCAATGACTTTCTATTATGAAAATTATTTTCTTTGCTGTACCCCAGCTTTAACAAATTAACAAATTCCTTATTTTAGAGATATTCAAGACCACATTGAGATCCCTATGTAAACTTTCCCAAATTATATTAACCTGCATAATAATTTGAATCAAAACAAACTTAAAACAGAAGCAAATCATGTAAATTAAAGAACTCTCAAATGGCTTATATCAGCAACATGAAAATTTAACATCCATCCATTTTTAAGGATTTTTAATGGTTCAATAGACTGGTGGTCTGTGGACCACTGGTGGTCCATGAGAAAATTTTGGTGGTCCGCAGAAAAATTATTTGCATTTTTTACATTGCACCAAATCAGGGGTCCTCAAACTACAGCCCCTGGGACAGATATGTGTAATGAACATTTGTGTTACTGCAGACAGTCTCCCACTTCAGGATCTTTTTGTGTGGAGTGGAGGGGGGCAGAAATTCTGACTTGGGGTCTGTTTCAGCCTCCTGGTGCAGGGCTTTGGGTGAAGCTAGAGGGAAGCATTGCTGGTGGCAAAGAGCTGGAGAGCCTTGTTCCAGTGGGACTGCATCACGACCTGGAACCGGCTTTTATCTCAGCCTGCTGAGCCTCTAGATGCTGGCACCTGGCCGTGCACTCCCGCAGGTCTTCCCTCTGCTTGGAAAGCCTATGCTCGTAGTCCTCAGTGAGGTGCTTCTGCTGAGCCTCCTTTTCGGTCAGATCCAATTTGAACTGAGCCAGCTGTTTTGCCAACTCTTTCTCATGGTGGCTGCTTAGCTCCAACAACTGCTTCCTGTTGGGGCCCTAAGGAGCCCAAGCGGGCAGGCAAGGAGTGGCTGGGAGGGGCGAATAGAGGCTGGTGAGGCACTTGATGTGAGTGACATCAAGTTGGCCACACCCAACCAGTCACATGACCACCTAGCCACGCCCACCCAGCCAGTCATTAGGCAGGTCATATTAGTGGTCCGCGGGATTTAAAATTATGAATTTAGTGGTCCCTGAGGTCCAAAAGGTTGATGACCCCTGCAATAGACCCAAAATAAAGTTTGTGAATAATGAATTTTATTTTTAAATCACAGTTATATTGTACATTTTTAAATGCATGGCCTATTGATATGACAAAATTGGATTCTCCTGTACTAACTTTCATTTTAATTTTTAAATCCTTATGAAATTCAATTTTAGTTTCCATTCAAGCCGTGTTTCTTAGATAAAATTGCAGGCTGCTAAAGCACTGGAGCCATATTGTTTAGATAATATACAGCATGTTTCAGCTATCTATATTGCCAAGCATATGTTGAAGGCAAATTGGCATAAATAGAAAACTAGTCTTACACATATTCTGACTTCTTATTCATAGGGTTTTTTTTTTTTTATCAATCTGGAACTTTCAAAAGAAAATCCAAGATTGAGTTGGGATAAATACTGATTCAGATTAAATGCCATAAGGATTAAGTACAGAAAGAGATAAGCTATGTTTTATCTGTTCAACGTGAATTTCAACTGGAGATGTACACACACACATGTTCAATCCTGTAATCCAGCTTCACCAATATAGGAAATCATGCTTTCATCTTTACCATTCAACTGTTAAGCAATTTATGTAGAGCCAGATAAAGTGGTTAGAAGAATGAACACAAATCAGAGCATCTGCCATGTAAAAAAAAAATATATATATCCCAATTGTCATATACATATTTTATTTTTAACCATTCTGCCAAACCACTTTTATTGTGTTTGGTATTTTCTTCCACTATGCTAACAGAACACAATATTTCTAAAGGTGTATATTGACATTTTAAGACTGACATATTTCAGTCTCCAATTTTCCAAGTCTGGATTGTGTAGGACTATTCTTTCTTGGAAGTGTTCTGACTATGAACGGCCAGTTCTGAAAGTGAAATACTTACACAGAGAGAATAGTTTTTCCTTGAATGGGAATCATGGCACAGATTGAATATTTATTGTTGTATAATTTAGATAAATATAAATCACTGTAATCATGTAGTTGAGTTGCATTCATGTTTTCCTTTTTAGAAATGGTGAAACAGCATATTTATTTCAGATGTGTGCTCAGCTTATTTCCAAGCTATTTCCAAGTGAATCTGGGGGAAAAATACAATTCCTTGAAAGAAGTGTGATGCTCACACATCACACTTCTTTCAAGCAATTGTATCTTTCTTTCCAGATTCCCTTTGAGTCTGAATAGGATATGAACATATCAAAGAGTTTTTTCTGTCTTTTCTAAATATTTTCCAAAGCATGCCATTTTACCATATCTTTCTGTCTGGAACGCAGATAACAGGTTGTTACTACCAGTGGCAACCATGAGTAAATAAAGGTCAAGATGGGTACCACAAGCATGCAACAGAAGCCCTACCCTTTTTTAACCTGTGAAAAAAAAGGGTGCGTCTTTAATTGTGTGGTTGTACTGCCCATCCTGACCTTTTTTGACCTCCCGTAAAGATCCCTAGTTGTCACCTTCTATATAACATTCTTTCAAACTTTTGAAAAAAATCTCCCTCCTCATTCTGCTTGTCTTAAGACTAAACATTCCTTGTTTCGCTAGTCTCTCCTTGTGTCAGCCTGGTGAAGGAGTCCAGACAAGAAACATAACCAAATGGAGTAATGCTACTTTATTGTAATAGAATCTGGCAAGTCTGAAAATACATTTCTCCTTCACTGATTTCACAGTGCAAGAAACAAAAGAGCCTAAGTTGCTTCTAGTCCAAGGGTCTCCAACTCCCATGGTGCACAAGTGGCAGGCCAGCACGTATGCATGCATTTGCAACTCAAGCTGCGCGCACTTGTGTGCCAGCCCACTTGCACAACTTGAGCTGTGCGCACCACCACCACCCCGCTTGTGTAGCCTGGTTCTCCTCTCTCCCCACAGCCAGGCTGCTAAGAAACAATGGTTGGGGACCACTGCTCTAATTCAAGTATCCTCCTGGCTGTGGCTCTTCCCTGCCTTTCCAAAATACCATCATGACTTGTGATAATGAATTGTCCAGTTTCTTGTTTATCTCCTTTGCCCTTATCTGCACCAGTTTCTTGATACCTTTCTTGGTACACTACAGGTAGCCCTCATTTAGACAGCACAACTAAGACTAGCAACTTGGTCATTAAGTGAAGTGGTTACTAAGTGAAACCAGAACTGTGCTTATGATCCTACTTCAGCTTTCATTTCCATTACAGGCATGTGACTGTCATAAATGTGAGGATTGGAAATACTTTTTCCATCAGTGTTGTCATTGCAAACAGTTCTTATGCAGTTAAGTGAGGACTAGCTCTGTGCAGCTTGCCTAGCAGGTTCACCTTTCTAAGGTTAAATCTAAGTGAATCTTGTTGGAAAGAAAGGCTTGTTGGAAAGAAAGGCTTCACAATTTTTTTTCCTCCCCGGTTTTTTATGCAGAGATAATTTCTGTACCGCGATAATAAAAGAGCACTCAATCAGGTGAGTTCTCATCAGAAGTGGTTCAGGCTAGATAACAGGTTTGCTGCTTCTGAGAAGAATCTGTTCCCTAAACTTTCATCAGTGAAGGCGTTGCAGAAACCATCTTCCAGGCACCATCTAGTGGTAAAAAGAGAAAGAGGATTGTTGCGGGGGGGGGAAAAAACATTACCGGAACACGAAGAAATACACACTAAGGAACGGAGGAGGGAGCGGGGGGACCTTTCCCAGGCAGGGTCACGAGAGTGACGCTCGTTTTAGAAAGCTCGTTCAGGTGGATTAAAGCAAGAGTAGAACAGGCGTTGATTCTCTGGACCGAGAGGGCGGGGCGCGTTGTACCACGGCACAGACATTCGTGTCCAGGCAAACGGGTATTTTTTAGCTAGGCGAAGAGGGAAAAATTCACAAAGTTTGAAAAACTGTGTTTTTGAACAATATGTTGATGTTGATCGTCACTTTAGGGGTGACGTTTAGAAAAGGCTCTATAAACACTTCATTAATCCCCAACAGAAAGCGGACGGCATCCCAGAACTCATACTCGGACTGTTTTGGCGCGCACTCGTGTGTGTGTGTGTGTGTGTGTGTGTGTGTGTGTGTGTGTGTGAGAGAGAGAGAGAGAGAGAGAGAGAGAGAGAGAGAGAGAGAGACGCCTTTGAGAATGGGGCAGAGCACTACACGCGCGCGCGCGCTCACACGCCCGCAGCCCCTTCGCCTGGACGACCAAATCGGAGTCGACGCCGTTTTGTAATTCTCTTTGTTTCTCTCTGGATCGAAGCCCCCTACCTCCTTCCCGCCACGCTTCCATCCGCCTTCTCCTCCCTCCAGTGACATTTTCAGGAAAAAGAAAAGCGGAGCAGCTGCCCGGGGAGGCATCACCCGCAGCAGCAGGGTGGGTTGCTCGCCTCCTGGTCTGCCGCCCGCTCTCAACACCCGCAGCAGGAGCCTCGGCGGCTAGGAAGCCCTTGGCTCCGCTCTTCAAGGCATGCCGGGCATCCGCTGGAGCTGGGAAGAAGCTTGGCCCCGGCAACCCTGCTCTCCGCCATCCGATCGCGGCAGATCTCCTGCCTGACGAGAGCCGCTGCCGAGCTCTTTCCTGAGGGGAGGAGGAAGAGGAGGAGGAGGAGGAGGGAAGCGGCTGCATTGAGTTGCCACCAGACGGAATTGCGTCGCTCGCTGCCCCCCCCCCCCCAGCTTTCCAGGTCTGCCGCTGAACTTGTTGCAGAGGGGAGAGCAAGGGGGGCTGGCCAGGAGCCGCCTCAGCGCCTCCGCACGAGCGCCGCGGGAGCCTCGGCCACTTTCAGGTCCCCTCCATGCCCAGTGAGCGCTTCGGCCGGACTTCGCCCTCAGGTAAGGCGAAGGGAGGGAAAGACGGCCGAGGAGGACTCCGTGCGTGGGCTGGTGCCTGGACCCCCCTCGAGGCAGAGGCCTCTTGGAATCTCCCCTTCCAAATTTACGGCCCCTCCCCTCCCTCCCTTCTGTCACGGCTGATTCCGTCTCCACCGCCAGAGCTTTGGGATGCAGCGGGGCAGCATCAAGTGGCGGGGAGAGTTTGAGAGGACGCCGGAGCAGCCCGGGCAAAGCTGCCCTTGCAGCTGGAGAGAGGGGCGTCATTGGGGAGAGGGGTGGGTCACAGGAGTCCATTTGGTGTGTAAGATGGGGAGCGGGAAGCTAAAGTGAAATGGCTCTCTTGGTCCCTATCCGGGTTTCTCCATCCCGCTCCCAAATCAGTCCTTTGTCCTAGCCGAGATTTCTGGACTAAATTCTTGCCTAGACCCTTTGAGGTCCAGAATAATCTCCTTATTGAAAGTGCTCATTGTTATTTTGGACTGCATAAGTAGTATTACTGCTCTCACACATGCACGTGCATACGTCATGCTTTGAGTGTGTTTGTATATGGTATAACTCAGGCTCCTTATCCCTAACCTTTGTTCCCTAACACACAGATTTAGTCCTAATCTCCACCTATAGAATTCCAACATCTCTTTAGCTAGCAATGTTTCCGATTAAGGACTGTAACCCTCCTTTCCACCATCCCAACTGTGAACGTTGCACCCAAGGACACCTTTATTCCTAAATCAAATGTATTTGAACATTCCAAACTTTCCATTTTAGGATTCCTCTTATCTCCTCAAGACCAACTCTCAAAACATTTACTCCTCTATTAACCAACCACTTTGGCCATTCTCTCTGCCATCCTAAACTTCGCTTCCAGCAACTTCTGAATTTTCATTCAGGATGAAGAACCTGACTTTTGCCTTGGTTATAGCTAATCTCTTTCATAGGAACCTCCCTCCCAAAATTGTACTTTTCATCCTTCCCTTTTTTGCATGTTTTCCACAAGTGGTTGTTCTGTCCAGTTCAACTGTAAATTTGGATTTCCCCTCTCCCGTCTTGCTGTTCCGCCTTAATTTCTGCTTTTCAAAATTCACTTCATTTTCACTAAGAAGGCTTGCAGGATTCTTTATGAGCTAAGCTGTTTTTTAGCTCACCTTTTCTTTATTCAAGAAAAGCTTCCCTGTATCAAGTTAGAGGCTGCTAATTCTCTGTCCCTCTGCCTTGCTTCTTTAGTGCAAGAAAATAGGAGTGTGTCGTATGAAGTGATGATCATTGGGATAAAGGGAATCAACTGTAAATTGGAAAAATGACATCTTCATACCTTCTGTTAAAAATCTATGATTTGCAAAGAGGTGTAAGTAGACATCCTAGCAGGTGTTCTTTCTGTAGCACTAGCTTAAGTATTCAAGAAAGAAAGAAAAATCCATTTTTTACTTCTCTCCTCAGTTCCCAAACAACTATTTGCAGCTGATGGTTGTAGTAGACAGGTGGGAGGAATGTCAGGATGTCAGAGCCTTTCCCAGAATCAGAAAAGAACAGAATATTGCTGAGCTAGGAGTTGTCTCTTGGTTTGATAAAATTGCTGACTGATTACCACTCCCTGGATCTGACAAGCTACCTGATCTGCTCTTGCAGACAGTATATTTTTGCTGCATTTTTGTGCATGTTGATCTTCCCTGTTTTCAGTTTAATGGAGAAAGGAGGTGCTTGGTGTTGATCAAAAACATAGAACAGCTTCTCACACTCCACAGTTGGTTAACACCTTAAGGCAAATATTTCAAACAGAGTTAAGCAATGAGAGAGCCTGTTATTTGGGAAGGGTTACAAGGGAAAGAAGATGAAAAAAATAGGGTAGATTTCTCTGACATACATAAAGTGTGGGCCCCTAATCTCTTGCTACATTCTGTGTTTCCCCTTCCCCCTTCATTTTAGAAGACTGGATTATTTCTAAAGAAATCACCCAGCAATACTACCAGCAGCTTCCGTAATGGCAGCAGGAGTAGCAGCATGGCTGCCTTTTGCCCGAGCAGCAGCAATAGGATGGATGCCAGTGGCCTCCAACCCCATGCCAAATGCACCTAGGCAGGAGAGGAAACGTAGTCAGGATTCTCTGATTGTGCTGAATGTGAGTGGCACCCAGTTCCAGACCTGGCTGGACACCCTTGAACGCTATCCTGATACCCTTCTGGGCAGCTCAGAGAGGGACTTCTTCTATCACCCAGAGACACAGCAATACTTTTTCGACCGGGATCCTGACATCTTCCGACACATCCTCAATTTCTATAGAACAGGGAAGCTACACTATCCCCGTCAAGAGTGCATCTCAGCCTATGATGAGGAGCTGGCCTTCTTTGGTATTATCCCTGAAATCATTGGCGATTGCTGCTATGAGGAGTACAAGGATCGACGACGGGAAAATGCTGAACGCCTTCAGGATGATGCTGATCAGGATAATGCCGACGAGTGCCATCTTCCTTCCATGACAGCTCGAGAGAGGATGTGGCGAGCCTTTGAGAATCCACACACCAGCACACTGGCCCTGGTTTTTTACTATGTTACTGGCTTTTTCATTGCTGTTTCTGTCATTGCGAATGTGGTGGAGACTGTGCCCTGTGGAATGACTCCTGGTGCCATCAAGGAGTTATCCTGTGGAGAGCGCTACGATGTGGCTTTCTTCTGCCTAGATACAGCCTGCGTCATGATCTTCACTGTTGAGTATCTCTTGCGCCTGGTGGCTGCTCCCAGCCGGTACAAGTTTGTCCGTAGCGTCATGAGCATCATTGATGTCGTGGCAATTATGCCATATTACATTGGTCTGGTGATGACCAACAATGAGGATGTCAGTGGGGCTTTTGTAACCCTGCGTGTCTTCCGGGTCTTCCGGATCTTTAAATTTTCACGCCACTCACAGGGTCTACGCATCTTGGGCTACACTTTGAAAAGCTGTGCATCAGAGCTTGGCTTTCTCCTTTTTTCTCTCACTATGGCCATCATAATCTTTGCTACAGTCATGTTCTATGCTGAAAAAGGTTCATCTGCCAGCAAGTTCACCAGTATTCCTGCTGCTTTCTGGTATACCATTGTTACTATGACCACCTTGGGGTAAGTGCATATGGTTTTATATCTATTTATGTGAAATATAGATAATGTCCATTGTTTTCTAGATTATCTTTACCTGTTTTTTTAAAAAAAAATTGTGAAAAAAGGATGATGCATAATTGTGCTCAATTGAAGAAATGCTTATGATCCTTTTATGATATGCAGAAGATGCCAATTCACTTTCTCTCATGTAAATAGCAAATATTGAGAGCAACAACTATGATTTCCCTTAAATTCTAGGATTGCTCTAAATTTGTATTTTTTTCTTTCACCTATTCAGATATCATTGTTAAAGTTTCTGTGCAAGTTTATCCTCCTATTTTTCCTTCAAGGTTGATGTAATGATGGTTGAATTTTAGGCAAAAGATAATTCTATTGTCCTATTATCCTTGACTGGTACCGAAAGGGACATTATAATAGTTTATGTATTTATAGCAAAAATGTAATTAATCTTTCACCTCAGAAAAATTATAGTAAAATAATATGAAAATTAACACAATGTTTCTCAGTTTGCTTTTTAAAATATATGTTAAAGTTGTCAATAGAGCTGATTTTGAACTGTTGCAGTAAACATTTCAAACTCACATTCAGTTTTTCATTCTGGAAGTTAACTTTTGGAAACGGTGATGAATTCACCATCATGGCATTATAGGTTATTTCATGATTTCTTGCAATGTAGCATTTTATAGAAATGTCTTTTCTGAAGAAGGAATATATGTGAACTAAGTTTTCAAAAAGTTTTAATGGGAAATTGTTCAGCTTATGCTTATCCTTAAAATCAGAGTTTAATCCTCAAAATGACTGATATCCCAAAATGCATCTCACAGTATTATCTGGATATGACATATAGAGGTAAGTTAATTTGAAGAAGTTTATTTGTAATTTTATTCTAAATTAGTTATGCAATAATTTACTGGGAAAGGATTAATTTCTTTTAAAAAAAATGCCCATTATTACCATGGTGTGTTATGAGTCTTGCAAATTTATCTGTTATAAGTTCTACAATAACTTTCCTCATCTTATTACCCTTCAGACATTTTGAACTGCCCTAACCCTTATTCCTCATCATGGGATATGGAGGTTAAGGAAGTAAAGGAAAAGATTTAAGTTGAAAGTATCTTACTGTCAACTCTTATATCTTATCTTAAAATATTTATTTGGTCTTAAATAAAGGAACTGATTATAGATGTAAAATTTGACAAACAAACAAATATTGAGCACCAAAAACAAACAAAAAATATTGAGCCCTGAAAATATACATTATTTCTCGATCAAGTTTAGCATTTCACTAAGGACAGTGAAATAGATTTATATGAATGACAAGTCTTTCTATTTTTCTGAGTATTTCTATAAACATCAGTGGCATTTCAGAAATAGGACAGAATGTAAGAATTAATCCCGATTGTGTTTTGTAAAACTTTAAGCATGCAATTTAAGCACTATCACTGAGATCAATGGTAGCAGAAAATACTTAACTCTGCCTTGGGGATGGATATAAATAAGATTGAAATTGTGATTATGATGATAGAATTATCTGTTTGAAATGAACCAATCTTTAATAAGGGCTACTCTACAAACTGTAATTAACACTTCAATAAAGAAAAAGGCATTGCTATGTTTGTGTGTGTTGGGAAGAGAGAGAGAAAAAGTAAATAGTCAGGCTTTTTTCTATTCAACAGTTTATTTTCCTGAAAGTGTCCCTTTCAGTCACTTGTCTGCTGGTCAAGTAGGCTTCTGGAGTTTCACAAAGGAAAAAAAAATTATGACAGACCATAATTTTACCAGGTTTTTTTAATTAAAATTTTTATCAGACGGGGTCAGATAAAGGACATGCATAAAATATATCACACTGAAATTTGAAATGATGGAGACCAGATTGTATCTGTAATTTTTTGTTGGAAACCAGAGACATTTAAGTTGTGATTTAGTTAAATGTTAATGGTAGCAGTAAAAGAAAAAAATAGTCAAAATGTAATAGTGTGGCTCTAATATTTATCATAGTGTGTAAAAAAGGAAGGCCTGGCCACCAGTATTTTTAATCTTTCATTCATAGTTCTAATGTTTTATATTGCAGAAGGATGCATTTAAGTGAAATGCCAGATGTACTAGCTATTGGTCTTGTCCATGGTACTGAAATGAATATTTGGTTTTTATTTCATTGGCTTGAATTGTTTTATTTTCTGCAGGCTGACAATAGTGTTTTTATATTGTTAGAGGACATTAAATTTTTTGTGAAGTAGGTATGTGACAGGTAGGTATTTTAAACAAGAATATAAACTTTGCTTTTACTTAGGAAGGCAAGCTATGTGATATTGTTTGGCAAAATATTCTTCAGGATATCTTGAAACTTAGTTATTTCCCTTATAAATTAACATTTTGTATATTTTAAAATAAATAGGATAATTGCTATACACACACATACACACAAACACACACACCCCTACATATGTGCAATATTGGATAATGTTGTGAAATTTAAAAAAAATCATAAAATGCGAACTTTAGAGAAACTGTTCTTCAGAAAAACTGCTTATAAGGGAAATAGTTCTTTAAGTTATCTCTGAAAAGAAAAACAATAGGCATCCTGTTAGACTTGCAAAGAAATAAAACTCAAACAAATTTATGTATCAACAATCTCAACCCTCCACTGTTCACTACTTTTATAAATGCACATTTGAAATGCTAATTTGTGCAATAAAGGCAACAGTGATATTTTGGTAAAACAAGGTAAAAAAAAGGATAGAACAAGAATGCGTATTTTAATTGGTACATTATTTTATACTTTATTTATTTCTATTCATTTTTCCACTAAAAGTAGATAGACAGGTAAAGTTGTACTGTGCTTCATGTTTCCCATGTTACAAACAATCCATCATGAAACATACTACTGGTAGTGTTACAAGTTTAGTCATAAGAATCACTGTTATATCCACTATATTGGTAGTCCTCTACTTATAATCATTTATTTAGTGTTCAAAGTTACAGGCACTGAAAAAAATGACATGATCATTTTTACACTGATGACTGTTGCAGCATCCCCATGGTCACATGATCAAAATTTGAATGCTTGGCAACTAGTTCATAGTTGCAATGTCCTGGGATCACATGATTAATTTTTTTTTAATTATACTTTATTAATTTTTTATAGATACAAGAAGTTTTCATTTCTATTTACATCGGATTCGCAGTGTTTATACATATATACATAAAATTACTTGGTGACACTTTTACCAATTGTTATTATTTATTTAACACACCTTTTACTCCTGTTTTTGTTTTTTTTCGTTCATCCATTCGTACCACCTTTCCCACACAGTATAATAGTCTGAGTTTTCATCATTATTTAATTCATAGGTTAATTTGCTCATCTCTGCACACTCTAATACCTTCCTAAATATGAGTTCTTCTGGTGGCAGGATTTTTTCCTTCCAATATTGGGCATAAGCCAACCTAGCAGCTGTAATTATATGTATTATTAAGTGGGTCTTTGTTTTTCCAAATCTCTTCTTCACCATTCCCAGGAGAAATAGTTCCGGTATCCGCTCTACTTCTTCTCTAATTATATCTTGTAACCATCTCCCAATTATGGTGCAATATTTTTTCGCTTCGGGGCATGTCCACCACATGTGAAAGAAGGTGCCCTGACCATGGCCACATTTCCAACAATTTGGGGACATGTTAGGGAACATCTTCGATAGTCTAGCAGGCGCTAAATACCACCTATGGAGCATTTTATAGTGATTCTCCTTATATGATGCAGCTCTAGTCAGCTTATAATTTTTGTTCCATGCCTCTTCCCATTCATTAAAATTTAAATTATATCCAATATTTTTTTCCCAAACGCTCATGATTAATTTTTGTGACCTTCTGACAAGAAAAGTCAATGGAGGAAGCCAGATTCACTTAACAACTGTGTTACAATTTTTTTTTTTAATTGAAAAAGTTTTACAATACAAAATTTTTTTCCATTTTCTCCCCCCCCAATCCCCCACCCCTACCCCTCCCATCATCCCTCCCCAACCCTGTCCCTCCCTATCCCCCCCCTGACTTCCGCTACAAATTTAAAAAAAACAAAACTGTGTTACAATTTTAACAACCGCAGTGATTCACTTAACAAGTGTGGCAAGAAAGTTCATAAATTGAGGCAAAACTCACTTAACATTTAGCATCAGAAATTTTGGGCTCAATTGTGGTCATAAGTCGAGGACTATCTGTACTGTAGCTGCAGAACTTTTGTATGGTAAAGAATCTATTAAGAACGGTATTAATTTATGAAAGCAGGAAATAGAATTAATTAGCACATTGATCTCATTCACGCTCTTCTGGTTGTAATTAATAAAAACTGTAAAAATGCACCTTATTAATTTTTTTTAATATCTAACCAAACTGTTAATGAAACATTTGTTTCAAACTTTCCTATAAATTAAAGAAATATATTGTATCAAAACCCAAGATACGTGGTTTCCATTGTAATTCCTTTTGCAGGTTTCCCTTAGTAATTTACCCTGGTTCTTTTCATCTGCCTCTTCTAGTATTTTACCATGATGGAATTTAAGGTTTTGGGCAGAGATATATTCTATCACGGACTAAGTGGTGATGTTAAGCATTGGACCAGGCAATTTCATATTTTACTACAAATTATTGGTTTCTTTAAAATATACAGCTCTGTTTTTAGTTCTGGGTAGTTTCAGAATATTAATGCATAATAATAAGCTACCTAAAGAACTCTAAAATCCTGAGAAGAAGTATTTAAGCACATATTATATTATATCCTCAAAATAGAATTAGCTTGGATGTTATTTTGTGCCTGTTGGGGTCTGCAGAGGAATTGGTGGGTGGGCAAACAATCTGGGGCCATTTATAAGGCTTTATTCATCATATAAACATTCTGAATAGGGTCAAAAAAATAACTGGTAACCACTACAGCTATTTTAAGGAAGAGGTGACACTTCTGGAAGGATCTATTATCATTTGCACCTTGCCTTCTGAATTGTCTTCATGACTCTCTCTGCAAAAAAAAATTTAAAAAAATGCACTGAAGCAATTTGGCTTTGAAGTCCATCACATATGCATCACAAAGTCTTTCTCTTTCAGGGATGAATGTACTTGATTTAGTAGCTGAAGTTAATAAGAGGCCCTTTTTGTCACTGCTGTAATGTGATTCTTCACTGTCAGTACCAGACTGAAGAAAAGTTTCCACCTTTGAACCTGAATCTTAAAAACTGCAATCCAATCAAGATAAGGCAGATATCCTAAACTTTGAAATCTTTGTCCTAGAATCACATTGATGAGGAGCAGCTTTTATTCCCTCTTACCCTCACCAATAATGTTAATGAATAGACAATGTTCTGTTCACTTATATTAATGCTTATATGTGATAATCTACAGCAGAGGTCTTCAAACTTGGCAGCTTTAAGACTTGTGGACTTCAACTCCCAGAACTGCCTAGTTGCCTCCCAGCAAGAGTCTAGTTGCATACGTAGTCACTCTATGTGAGGTGGAATTCAGGTACCACAGACTTCCAGCCCACATGGATGTATATGCAATGCTCTACTGCAGTCATCCTGTAAATGCAAAGCATCTAAAGCTACAACTATTAACTCTGATCCCTTGTATTTTTATATGCTTTTTTATTTCTGTCTCAATAAAGAACAAGTATGTTTTATGGACATTCTAGTATTCATATTGCAACTGAACTTTAATGGCCTGTTCCTGAATAAAGAAAAATGAAATACACTCTCACTGAAATTTCTTAATAAGTACATCCATACAAATGTCTACCGATTTTGTAGAATCTGTAGCTGAAAATAAACAGGGAATTAAAATATACTAATCTCCTTTAGCTTACAGCCATTATTTTTATTGTTTGTAGCTCCTAGAACAGCATAGCTAAATTTGCTCTTTTACAGGGCAGGGTACAAGACTACATTACAAGAAATTATAACTTAAATATCAGTGATGAACAAATAGAAAAAGAAGCAAAAAAGTGAAGGAAAATAAGAAAGATGTAAAGTAGATGATTGCTCAGCAAGAGCAAATGCAGCTGTGCAGATTCATACTCAGCTGGGACAAGAAGTAAGAAGCCTTTGAAGGCAAGGTAGATTAAGATGACAGTTTGGAAGGAAGAAACAAAGACATTTTTTTTTGCTAGAGGGAGAGAGAACAGAGAGTGAGTAGAAATATTCATAAACATAAAAGTGGGGTAGAAAATATGAATAATTAGACCAGTGGCCTTAGACTTACCTCCCCATTTCAATCAATAATAATTCATTTGGTCAATGGACAGCAAAAGATAAAAGAGCAAAAACAAAGCGAAGCAAATTTAATAATATGCTAACGACTAGCAAAATAAATCATACAGTAGAAAATTCACTACTATATTATAATGTTAGAAAACCTGTTACTCAGATGATAAACCTGAAATGTTAATAGATATAAAATTAAAATAAAAAATATATATTCCCTAACATTTTATTCTTTAAGAATATTAAACCAAAAGTAATATTTAAAACAAAGATAATCACGTCTTTAGCCAATTATATCTTATTTTCATAATAGCAACACAAAATTTAGCTACTGCACATGTAATGAATAGCATTCAATCCTGAAGGAAAAGGTTCATATAAAATTTAGCTGGCCTTCCAAGGAAATTATCTACAAGGGACAGAATCAGTGGTGAAATCCAAATTTTATTTACTACCAGTTCTGTGGGCATGGCTTGGTGGGTGTGGCTTGGTGGGCATGGCAGGGGAAGGATACTGTAAAATCTCCATTCCCACCCCACTCTGGGACCGGCCAGGGATGGTATTTGCCGGTTCTCCAAACTGCTCAAAATTTCTGCTTCCAGTTCTCTAGAACCTGTCAGAACCTGCTGGATTTATTTACTATTTAGTATCAGTTCACCCCTGGGCAGAATGTATATTGACCTTGTGTCTCTATAAAAAGTACAATATAGGGAGATAGTTTTGATTTCCTCATCACTATTCAGCCACAGAGATTTTACTGTACCTGCCTTGAAGAAGTTCAAATATAAAAGAATGTTAAATCTAAAGAATGTGATTTTCAGCTGTATCTCAGCTGCCGCTGTTTAATCCAAATTCTATCACATTCAGGAGCATTGAAGTCCACATCTCTTATTCTTTAAATAATTAATTGCTTAGCTTGCTCGCAACCTACTGATATTTCCAAGGGGAGGAAAAGTTATCTGTTAAAACTAGGAGTCAGACCAACTGACTTGCATTTTGAGCCAGTAACTTATCACTATCTTCCACATTCAATCTGAATCAGTGGCATTCCTGTATCAAATCTTAACAGAGCATTTGATGTACCATCAGGTGCTGCTAGAATTGATTGCTGGAATTTTGTTTGCACTATAATCTACCGCTCTTTCTTCAGACAGAATCTGTTGCGTCTTATAAAGGATTTCAGATAATATTTTGGCTTCAAAACATTTTAAAGCCATGAAGATCCTTCCCAGTTTTCATTGGACTCACTGACTCTGTCTGGGCTTGTCATTGTCTTTCAACTGAACCTAACTCACCATAAACTAAAAAGTGAGTGGTAACCACTAAGAGTTCTTCCTTAATCTTCCAAAAGGAAAAGCTGTAATTAAATGAAAGTAACATAAACAGCTCAGTTGGAAACCATAAGATTTTGGTTACGGAGGGCCAAAAGTTACAGTTAATGATATAGTAAAAGTGAATAGAAAAAGATAAGACCATGGACCATTGTGACAATAGAATGAAACAGAACAGTGGTTAGATTGTGTTGTAGTGAAGATAGTACACCTGTAACTGGTTGGTTTTCCCAAACTGCTTCCTCCACAATTATTATTTTTTTTTACACATCACTTTGGTTCAGTTACAGGTATGCTATTTTTCTCCCTTTATATTAGATAGAGAGCTACTGGAGTGGTGAAGGTGCTTACTAATACTAGGGAAACTGAAGTTTTGAGTTTACCCTTAAGCACAGAAGCTACCTGGTAACTTTGGGTCAGTCACTCTGTCTCAGCCCTAGACTGGGCCATTGGAAAACACAGTGGTGGGTTGCCCCCGGCTCGCCCCGGATTGGACAAACCGGTACTGGCGGCGGGATGCCCCTCCACCCATGCAGACGCATGCATGTGCGTGAGCATGCCCACGAGCAAACCGGTAGTGATGGGAAAACATCTAGTTATTTATCAACCTTGATAGATTATAATCCATAATCTTTAGTGAAGTGAACAATCATCATTTTGGGAGTAAATGGTTTGATTTGGGATTATGTTGATGATGACAGTGACTAATTATTATTATTATTATTATTATTATTATTATTATTATTATTATTATTATTATTATTATTATTATTATTTATTAAATTTATATACCGCCCTTCTCCTAGTGGACTCCTAGTGGACTAATACTGCAGAAGTCAAACATACAACTAAAATATATTGTTATGATGGATAAGAAGGTAAATTCCTAGGAGGGAGACATGAATTCCAGAATAGTAAGAGTAAAAATAGTCCTTAATTTATGACCACATTAGGCTCAAAATTGCTTGAAATTGAAATTCATTAAGTGAATTTTGCCCCATATTTTGGCCTTACTTGCCACAGTTGTTAAGTGAATTACTGCAGTTGATAAGTTAGTAACCCAGTTATTAAGTGAATCTTGCTTCTGCATTGACTTTGCTTATCAAAAGATTGCAAAAGGTGATCACATAACCTTGGGAAACAGAAATGGTCATAAGTATGAACCGGTGGCCAAGCATCTGAATTTTGATCACATGATCATGGAGATGCTACAAAGGTTGTAATTGTGACTGGTCATAAATCACTTTTTTCAGTGCTTTGTAATTTTGAACTGTTGTAAGTCAAAGACTACCCATATTAGAAATAATTCCAGAAGGCATACTTTGAATTTTTCTCTATCTTGATAAATAAAATATTTTCACATTCTTTCTTGACTAAAAAATAACTTTCATATTCACTTAATGTGAGATAATTACAATTAGTATTCAATTATTTTTAAGAAATATTAATTTTCAGAAACAAAACTTGGACAAAACTCCATTACTCTCAGCTTGATTTATTTAAAACTTCCATTCTGATAAAGCAAAAAGCTCCATACATATAGTTCTTCCTTTCATATGGATTACAAGTTCAGGAATGGATTTGCAGTTGAATACAGAAGTCCACTACCTTGGAAAATCAGAGATGGCATGACATATTTCAGTCACAGTCATAAAATATATTAGCACTGTTTTCCCCCTCCAGATATTTCCCTGTTCAGATAGAAAATATTTCCTGCAAACTAATGGACACCAGATGTGGAAATAACTAGATATATGATTAATATGTTTTGTTTCATGAGTTCTTCAGTCAAACAGGTATTCACAAAACATATTAATATTTCACCCAGACTATGTCGTTTTGGTCAAACCACAGGCTTATACACCTAAAACTATTGGATTTATAGCTAACCTAATCTCCACTTAAAATGCAATTTTAACAAAGTAAGATTGCATTCTTCTTGCTACAAAAAAGAAGGCTACTGTTTACAAACATAAAATCTTGTCTAGAACTAGCTGGATGGCTTCTAGAAATACTCTAACCTTTTGGATCATGCAGTTTGTACACATGTAAAAAGGATTAACTACAGCATTGGCCATAATTAACTCTTTTAATTAATACACTCCATACTATTTTAGGCAAGTAAAGTTCTACTCCAATCCCCAAGCAGAGTTGCGTGAAAGGAATGTGATAGCTGGTACAGGATCAGTGTCAACACTCTCTCATGAATGTTGCTTTGTTTTGCTGGCTGACGAATTCTGGGAGTTGAAGTCCACAAGTCTTAAAGTTGCCAAGGTTGGAGACCCGGTCTAGACAACCTTGACAACAGAAAAAGTTAATATAACACTTGCAGATATATGTTGGTTTAAAGCTGTTTGATCCTATACAGTTAACTATGACAAAATTAATAAAAAAATATGTATTCAATGGGTCTGGTTGTGTAACTGAAATATAGATGTATATTAGACCTCTGCCAATAACTTCAACTTTAAACAAGGACAAGACCCGATCTTGTATGTTTGCTAGAATTTTCTGTGAATACTCTAAATCTGTAATGTGATGCTACCATCCATGGCTGACATGAACAGATATTGCTGTGTTCCATACTGTAGGACTTTGCATTCTGAGATATTGCTAAAATATTTTTATTAACATAAATATTAAATATTGGTCCATTTGTTGCATGTTCTACACTGGAACTTGTTCTATACTGCAGATTATAGTTAATGAAGTGTGACATCTAGCTATAATTTTAAACATATTCATTACAGCTGCTATAAACATAATACTGAAACATCGCTACCTCCCTCTACTGGTATAATTATTAACATTTTCAAAAATATTCTAAAACTTGAAATATAAAACTGTCACCATTACTGAAGCAAAAATGGTAAAATTTGAGATGAAATATAAATTTCATCAATAGTATTTGATGAATACTATTTAGTTTTCATAAGTTCTCTTTAGCCTTACCTGAATCTGACAAAAAAACCTTTCATTTGCATATTTTTATGAACCTTTTCTCATACATACATACATACATACATACATGCAAATGTGTGTGTGTGTGTGTGTGTGTGCATGTTTGTGCATGCCTATGTTGAACATTTGCATTTTTAAAATGTGTACCATTTGGTATGAACATGTGTTTTGTGTCCTCATAAATATTCAGCAAGCAAGTGTGACTTTGTTTTTCTTAACATTTTCTAATGTATTTAATATTTCCTATCTGTAGCTAAAATTAAGAATATTTGTATTTCAGTTTTGCTTAGTTGTTCCAAGTTTAAGGGGACATATATAACATATTTTTGCATTCTATCTATAGTCTCACAATGTTCGAAACTGTTTTATTTCTGAACAACATCTGGAAAAATTGTAAACATCTCAGCATGTAAAAGTGTTATGCTGTTTATCAACACAAGATTATGCAAAGATGTTGCATAAGTACACTTGTATTACTTTATACTATGACTAACTGGTGACAACATAGCCATTTTTTTGTTTTGTTTTTAAGAACAACTAGGGAAAGGAGATTTTTGAAATTTAGAATGTCGGTTCTCTGCTGTGTTTTAAAACAAAAATCCTCAGTGCAATTATAATAAGGTGATGTTTATATGCTTACATTCAGAAAATCTAGAGAAGAAAAGAGAATAGTTATACTCAGAACACTATGCACTATGTGACAAGTGTTAACAGGTAGGTTTTTTATACCACGTATTAGGAAAAAGTAAACAATATCTCTTATCTTAAACTCAATACAAAATAGTCAAGATGAGAATTGACATCTTGATAGCTTCTAAAGGTGGTGGGAAGTTCAAGGAATAATCTTGCAAAGAGCTGGGTGTTGTATTTTGTGAATGTAAAAGTGGTGTGATTGTACAGTATATATTTCCTTGAAGAATGTCTATAATTTCTGAAGAGATGGAAGAATATTTGTAAAGACAAGAGAACAGAAGAATTAGGAGACCTAGTATCTATTATAATTAAAAATAGCATTTTAATACACCTTTGGTAAAAGAATAGCAAATCAACTCATAGCAAAATATTGATATGGGAAGAGGCCATGACAATGAGAAAGGAAGTCCTTGTGTTTCTTCAGAAATATTTTCTAAAGCTTTCAAATGTTAATGTTTTAAAATGTTTTAATATTTTAAAAATGTTTAAAATGTCTTGGTGGGGGAATACTGTATTTTGTTCTGCTGTATTCTGATTTAATGAGTGTTAAGATGGGGCAAGCTAAAATATTTAATTTAGCACATTGTACATCTGAGAAATTGGCAGATCTCTTTGGCAGAACCTTAGTATTCTGCCATGTGGTTGAAAGCTCCATGACGCATATTGATAATATCATTACGTTTGGTAATTATAGTAACACGTATCACAATATGACATAAAGTTTTTTTGTCCCCCCCAAAAAACATGTTAAAAAACAGAATTAACTATAAAGGGCGCTAATCTGTGATTTTTTTTCAAAATGGAATAGGCATTTTAGATCTAGTTGAGAATAAATTAATTAGAGAGGCGGGTTGTCAAGTATAAGAGAAAAATAATTTCAGTATATAAATTATACAACTAATTGCTTTTAAAAATGCATAATATAATAATGCTTTCACCATCCATTTGCATCATTATGTTAATAAGATTTATAAAAGGGAGCAGTCAGTAATTTAGACATAGGATCTCAAACATCAGAGCAGAATGTGCAAAATAAATGGATTTTTTTCCTTGCACATTGCTACTTAGACTGACAAAGAATTACAATAATGTATACCAGGATGGCATTCATTAGAAACATCACTGTTCATACTCACTGTTCTTTGGGTGAAGTTCCAAAGAAATTGCTTTGGGGAATTGATTGATTATTATATTGTTCCAAAGGTCAAAATAGTAAAATGTTCAAATTAATTATCCTATTCACAAAATATGCAGTCGTATTTGTCTCATAGAATTCTTTTTCTATTACTAAATCAACATATTATGCAAATATAACTTTCATTAAGTTCAATTAAAGTATCCCTAATAGTTTTGGAAGCTTTCCTCAGAATGAATATTGTTGAACCATCAACCTGGTGAGGCTACGAGAGTTGATGGACTTGCCCAACAGAGAAAGAGGTGAAAATGAATAATTGAGGTAGGACAGGGATCTGCAACCCGCGGCTCTGGAGCCACATGTGGCTCTTTCATCCCTATGCTGCAGCTCTCTGTGCGACACTTGCTGGCACATGATTTATTGAGCTTTTTGACCCATCTTTTTTTTTTTTTTGGAGTTCAAAATGTTTTTGTTGCATGCAGAAATAAAAATGTTTTCTTTTCTGTGGAAACAGTCCAAATGGCTCTTTGAGTGTTTAAAGTTACCGACCCCTGAGGTAGGAGAACAAACAGTGGAACAAGACACCAGAAAGAAAAGGGTAAAAGAAATGAACAAGAAAAAAAAAAAGTTGTTCAGCGAACCAAATATCTAGAAAAAGCAACTAAAGAATAACCATGTCTTAAAATTCTTAGATCTTGCTGCAGGAATACTACAGCAGAGTGGTGGTAATTTATTTTCTTTTTCTTTTCTTTTTGCCTTGCACAACACTTGCTCCATTTACTATAAGATTAGCCAGGGAGAGGAAGATACACTCTTGCACAAGGCAGCAAAGATATGTGTAGTAAGGATTTTCACTTATTTCCTTTATTCACAGTGAGAAGCACTGCAGTGTCATATCAGAATAGACTAAGATGAAATATAAACTTTCCCAGTAATTAACATACTTAATGTGGAGCTATGTGATCGAGTAAACTGAAATTAAATTAGGGGAAAGTGGTTTCAACAAAACAAATGTTTTATTTTGCTTCCCAGAAATAGATCAGCTAATTGCTTAATATGATTCTTAGAATGAAAAGTGGGCTTTGGGGAAGTTTTAGTCAATTAAGTTATTTAGTACACCATCTGGTTCTTTTTTCATTAAAGCCTAATGAAGTGGACAAAACACTTGCACAAGTCTTGTGCCTGGACTTGCTTGTGATGCCTTCCATTTAATAGCATCTGTGCTGAGGTTTCTGTGGTGGTCTATATCAAGAAAGCCAGTTTGGTCTAATGGTTAAGGAACTGGGCTTGAAACATCAAGCAGCAGAGATCTTTTTCCCCGAACAATAAAAATGACAATATCTGAGAAAAATGTCTAAACCCAGAATGAACCCATATCATGGTGGATTTGGTTCAGCATTATTTACAACTGGCTTTAAAAATCTTCTAAATTAGGCAGTACCACCTGGAAGATTTGTAGAAACAGCTAAGACAAAATAAAAAAACAACTCAGTACTATTGCAAAAAGGAGAAGGTGTAAGGAAGAAACTCAAAATAATCCTGCCTTGCGTCTGCTTCAATATGAAAAGGCACAAAGGGAAACACTGATATTTGTTTATTGTACTCCAAAACACTAAATACAGGTAGTCCTCATTCAGTGACCATAATTGAGACTGACAATCATTAAATGAAGTGGTCGCTAAGTGAAACTGCAACTGTGCTTATGGTCTTACTTCAGCTTTCCCTTGCTTTATAGAACTGTGAAGGTGCTAAAGGATTGGTCATAAAGTTACTTTTTTATCACCGTCATAATTGTGAAACAAGGACTATCTATTCTATAGCACTTTTTAAATGTCTATGCGGTTTCTTGACCTCCAGAGAGCTAACACAAAAAAGTCTTCATCTTTTAAATAATATCTATATTCAATGATGTTTTCTGAATTTATGTTTATTGATTAAATGGGTAAAAAGAAAATTGGGCATGGAATGGATTGTCCTATAAATTAAAAGAAAGCACAGTGGAAAATGTGAGAAACATTGAATAAAACAGAAGTTTGTAAAAGGACCAATAGACAGCCTGAGAAATGGATTGCAAGTGGCCTTTAAAAGGAGAGGAAGTTTGAATCTTCAGGCATGCATATAAACAGTACAGGCAAATTCTTAGTCCATAGAAAGCTGCTTTTTTAACTAGGTTGCTCATAGCTTAATAGTGTATCTTGTTTACTGTAGCCAAGTTCTTGAATTCCCGAGAGTATTGAGTTTTGAATAAAATGAGAGCAATCACTGGCATATATGGGGAATTAATTCTTCAGTGGGAAGATAACATTAACATTACTATATTTTATTTCCTAAATAAGATGATTCTGTGCTGTGGTTTTTATGTTAAAAAATAGGAGATTTTTGTGCATTCCAAAATAAGAAAGAAGAACATGTTGGTTTGAAAAAAAAGTGTTTCCCTGTTCATTAACAAGAACTAAAGCTTGTTTGTTTATTTCTTTGCTTACTTGCTTGTTTACTTATATAGCTGCCACACTGTAACCACAACTCTGGACAGCTCACAAGACAATAAAGCTACAAAAAAGCCTTAACGTTTTTCAATAAAGGCTCATGGTGCTCTGAAGCAATGCTCTCCCATACATCAATTTACCAAATTTTTGGGCTTCAACCTCATCCTTCCCTGTGCTTGTAAAAAGAATTGGCTATTCAAGGCCTTCCAGAAGATAAAGAACGTAGGGACCTGCCAGGTCTCTGGGGGAAGTGTCATAATTGTTGAGAAAATGTAAATTGGTTTAGAACTTTCTTTCATTATTTCAATACTGGGTCTAAATTATAAGCAATTTGAAAACCACAGTCATTCATAGATAACTGATGTAAGACCTAACTCCTGAAAATGAAGAAGGAAGCTTGACCCAAATGTGTTTGCTGCCCATGTCACTATAAGGTGAGTCTGGGTGACTTACAACATTAAAAACAAAAAACCATAAATATTACATATTTATAATTATAAAAATACAGATTGTAATTAAAAGATGGGGAGAAATGGAGCAGGATGTACAGGGGAAAGTTACAGTTGTCCAGGAAGATCAAAGCCAACTTCACTCTGGATAGCAAGATGTTACAAAGGGCAGGAGGTACAGCAGACAAGGCTCTTATCTTGGACCCTGCCAGCTGGAATTCCTTGATCAATGGGTTTTGTAGCATGCTCAGTCCCATTAGGCTCAAATGGTTCCTCAGGTAATCCTGGACCAATGTGATGCAGGGCTTTAAAGTTATAATTAACACCTTGAATTGCACCCAGAAGCAAGCCAGTAGCCATTGCAACTTGTGGAACAGCAGTGTAATATGGGCCACTCTAGGGGTCCAAGGATTGCCTGCAATACCACACTCTGTACTACTTGAAGCTTCCAAATATTCTTCAAGGTAGCCCATGTAGAGCATATTACAATAGTCCAGGTCTGACATGAACAGGACTTGAATGATTGATGACTGTCCTGCAGTGAGGAATTTATCACTGCCTGAATTCACCTGACAGCCACAGTCCTAGGAGCTTTCAAAAGCCAGGAGGGACAAGGATCTAACTGACGGGTAGTTGCACTGATAGTGTTGAGGACCTGCCTACTTTCTCAGTTCCAACCAGATTGAACTGTTCTAGATAATTGAGCAAGGTCTTTCTCTGGATATCACACATGTTCCTTCACCACACATGGGTACCAACTTTTCTCCCATTTTGGAATGATTATTCAATAAAAATGTATTTTTCTTCCAGACAGATTTTTTTAAAGGTGTTAAATCAAATGTTTGTCAGTAGAATTAACACCACAGCATTAAAATATTTGCCTTATGCCCACATAGACCTATATTTCTGTTTGAATATAGAGCTTCTTGTACTGATTTTTTTTGAAGAAATAGATGAACTTTAAAATTACTCTAGGAGAATCTATTCGTTTGACAAAGAAAAGAATTGTAAACTGGAAGATGAATATTGCATTTTATCTTAAAATACAGCAATTTTATTCTTCTGCACACAATAGTATATCATTAAAATCATTTTGTTTTATTAAACCTTTCTCTCTTTCTCCTTTCTCCCTACCCCCTTTTGAAAGGCCATTTGTTTTTCATCTGAAATCTTACATAAATAAAACAGCATCTGCAGAGGAGGAGACATAGCTCAAATAATAGTGCTACTATGCTAGTAAATTTCAGAGAACATAACTGTATGCATAAAGCCTAATCACATCTGTTTGCATTTGAGGGAGAACTTCTTTAGAAGTAGGATATTTTCTTATGAATCTATTATTAATAATACAAGATGGCCATAATATATTAAGCAAGCAAACTGAAGTATGTTTCTCTGGGGGAACAGAGCATGAAGTGAATGATATTTCGGCTAGCCAGAATATGAAAGGGAATTAGTCTAATCTAGAACACTGCAGAGCAAATAAAATCTTACCAGAAATGCCTTGATGAAGGTAAGGAGTTCTACTTAATATACATATAGTCCTCTTTGTTCATAATCAAAATCGACTGTGTTGCTTTTATGCTCTCATGAACAAGTTCATATTGTTCATATTGTTATGAACAATAAGAAATGATATTGATTGGTAATTAACCTAACAATATAACCTAAGTAACAGCTAAGTTTTTGGAGCTGCTCTGTCTGATTTCTTTTATGAAGGTCGCTAAATAAGATGCTATGCAGGAGCAATTTTAATATTCTGTAGAAAATGAAATTCAGCAGAATGTCTTTGCTTTCAGAACTTGATGAAGTTAAAGGGAGAGAAAAATTTGTATTGGAATTCAGAGTGTTACAATTCAGGCTTGATGATAGAATATTTTTTAAACGTATTTGTGAAAATTCCATTCTCATTACTCTTAATTGCTGCACTATTTTTAAAGTGCTCACAGATCATTGTCTCCTCTAGATTCTTTCTAATAGTGATGTCAGACTAGTCTATAGTTTCCTGGTTCCTTGATTTTTCCCCTCTCTGAAAACAGAAGTGTTTGCTCTTCTACAACAATTTTGTTAAATTAATTAAATTAATACGTAATGTTTTGTCCAGATCATAAGCCATTTCTTTTGGAGTCTGGGTTGCAATTCTTTTAGTCTTAGAGATTTAAATTTATTCAAAGTGTGAACTATTATTTCATCATTGTTCTCAAGCTTCAATCTTATCTGTTCCTCATGTGCCTCATTTCCTGGTAGAAGACATAGGGTTTTTTTAATTGGGAAACCGAAATAGGAGTTGATAAGCTCTGATTTTTCTTTGTTATTTGTTAGCATTTTGTCACATTGATTAAACTGTTGATATATTGATTCTTGATTCTTCCTTTACATTTGATTATTCCAGAAGAACCTTTTTATTGTTCTGAACATCCTTCACAAAGTTAAAGTTACTCTGAGCATTACAATCCTTTCACAATCTCTAGTTTCAAAGGCCTTCATTTTTTACCAGTAATATGTATTTTTTATTAAACTTTATAACAATTTTTGTGGAGTTACATTTGGCCTTCTCCCCAACCCATCGGTATACTTCTTTCGTCTTGATGTTTTAGTAATTGTACAGAACTTTAGTTCTTTTTTAGGAACTGCCATTCATCTTCAGCTCATTTTTCCCATTAGATTTACTGCCATGGAATGCTGCATACCATCCAGCAGAGTTTATTAAGATCAAATCTCTTGAAATCAAAGAATTTCAAGGTGTGCATTTGACTGCATTCATCTTTAGTTTAGTCGAACTATATAAGGTGGGACAAGTGGTATTCAGGCCATTGTGTAAACAATGAACATGTGCCTTCTTACCTAAGGACTGGAGAAAGATGTTTCCAGATAGCTACTCAAGTCATGGACATTAATTATTGCTCTGAATAGAAAATACTGTCTCTGATGTAAAATCTGATTATGTCATTGTCATTTTCACCCAATTCACCTACCCTTTCAATTCTTCAGTTAGGTTTTTGCTACTGATTGATACAGGGTCAAGAATTTCAGTTCTCTGTTCAAATTTTTAACCAGATTTGTGACCCTTTTATATCATATACATTTCATCACATTGGAAAATCTATGCTGCTATTTTTATGATAGCTGCCATATTTATACAAAGGCAAAATTATGCCACTTGCTGACTATGGGGGCGGGGGCTCAGATCTATCCATAAATTATAAGATATTCAGGGTCAACAAAACTCTTCCTTGTCCATAAATATAGTATTTATCAATTCTGTTATAAAAATTATTTAGATCGTTTATGTAAATCATGTCACAAAAAATGAAATTACTCTTCAATACTGATTTCCAAGGGTTAGGTGCTGTGCAAGCATCTGGAGTTAGAGACCATAAAAAAAGTATTTAGGCTATCTCATTAACAAATTGTGATTTTGCAATATCTGCAGATTTACTTATTTATTAAAGAGATAATAGGAAATAACCCATTTCTTTCCAAAGTCATAAATAATATGACAGGAGGATATTAAGTTCACTGAGATGTGACAGAAAAGCTAAAAATTTATAGAGTTTAGTATTTTATGATGCCTGTTCTATTTTAACAGCTACAAACAAATATGTTTTCACCTACTCCCATTCCTCAAGAGACAAACTACAGGGAGGCAAAGGCCATCAATAATTAATAATCATGATGACTTCATATTTTTCCAGTATCACAGATGTAATAATAATTGTTACAGGAATATGGAGATATTAGTGTTATTGAGCTTATGTCTTACTTTTTAATTGCAAAGAACATTTGAATTACCATTCTGAAACAGAATGATAGATCAACTAGTTTAGTTTGATAGGTATTTCTTTTGTCTTTATGTTATTTAGTTAAGGTTTGAATTTTCAACAGTATTGTAAGTAGAGGAGACCCATTTCCAGGGAATCTTTTAATAGGCCTAGATTACTTCTGATACCATGCAGCAAATTTTGGTGATGCAATTTGCTGTCATAATTCAACTTAACATTATTTTAATTTTTTCTTAGCAATCATATTTTTTTATGATTGCTAAGAAATCATAGATTTTTAGCAATCAAAGATTTTTTTCAGGATTTTAAAAGAAGTTCTATTCACAGTTTATTTGACTGTATTGCCCGCTTTTGCCCACTGATTGAATGTATTATAAGGAAACCAAATACAATTGATTGTTCATCACCTACAGCAGGGGTGTCAAACTTGATTTCATTGAGAGTGACATTGGGGTTGTGTTTGACCTTGGGTGGCCAGGATGGGCATGGCCAGCTCAACATCACTCATATTGGGGGTGTCTGTGGTGGCCGGAGCACTCAGACAGTGAAAATAGTTTTCCGAGCTCCCTTTTCGGCTGCAACAGCCTCCTGCAACCCCTTGCCAGCAAAAACAGAGCTCGGGAGGGCAGCATACAGCCCTTTCTGAGCTCCGTTTTCACTAGCAGAGGCACTGCAGGCCGGTCCTTCGCTACTTCCAGGGCTGTCCCGCGGGCCAGATCTAAGCATCCTGTGGGCCAGATCTAGCCCCTGGGCCTTGAGTTTGACAACCCTGACCTACAGGATATGCACCCTTATTTTACAGCATAAGTGGATGTAATGAGGGCCGTTACTCATAGACATCACAGATGCCTTTGTGCATATACTCACAACTCTCTAATTTCCTTCCCTCACGCCCTCCTGGTGAGACTTTCTTTGTACTTTCTGTCGGTTGAAGTGAAAACAAATTTCTGGTAATTATACTTCAGATCACTATGGCAGCAAGAGACCAAATACCTTTTGCAAGATTGCTTGGTTGTGACAAAGCTTTCTTTTTGTCCAGCCGCTGTTTCTTAGCTGCCTTTAGCTGTGCAGAAAGAGCAGTCTGTTCCCTGATACCCAGCTGATGATTAATGAAAAATGACTGGATCTTCCAGGAACTCAGTGGGCTACAGAATCATTTCCCCTAAACTGCAATCTTAGTCTGGAAAGTAAAAGGGTGGCATCTTCTTCTCTGATCTTTGTTGAGTTTTTCCCATTCAGAACATTAAGAGCACTCTGTGTTTTGGCCATCCACTGAAGTTAATCAGTCTTTTCTTTTTTCTTCAGATTGTAGGCTTTGAGTAAGCATGACCTTCTTGAGTAAGCAGAGACAATCTGGGTGTGTTAGGGATTATGATGTGGGAATATGTGGCTATAGACAAAAATAGATTTATGAATGAAAAACTACATTATGTTATGTTGTTCTTTTTTAGTGAAGTGTGTTTTTGTAGCATTTGACTTGTTTGGGTTGCTAATTTTTAGTGAATTTCCAATATTATTGGGTATAAAGAAGTATAGAGGGTGAGAAAGAATTTGAATGTTTGTTCAATAGTAGACCGATGTCAGAGGGAGAAAATTTCAGACTATCATTATAGCTTACAGTGTCTCAAATAAAGTAGAGTTCTATTACTTGTGTTTGTTGCCTGGCCTGACCTACTTTAAAGGGCTGAGACAGAGAAACTGACAGATAGATGTTAATGTCTCCTATAAGTTAACATCATGCCTTGGATCAGACGTAGCATTAAGTCATAATTAGTTTGAGCAAGTCCTGGCTTACAGCTTGTTCATAGATGAACAGCAATAAATCCCAATTCAGAAGTAAAAATAAACCATATAGTGAAGTTTCCTTGTTGCCAGCAGAAGACAAACATGTGCAAAAATTATCACTTACTATTTTATTGGTTATAAGTACTGAAGCAGTGGCTAAATTCCACAAGCAGTGTCCTCCAGAAGGTAGATATGGTCAGGAAATTTGAAGTATGTTGATATGAAATCATTGTTAAATATGAACATGTTTATTATCAAATAAAAATAGGGGCACATTTTTTCCTTTGCAATACTAAGTTCAACTGTAAGTACTCACAGCAATTATAAACCCATTTATAATGTTTATAATGCAGTATAAGTAGTATTTGGCTCATGAACGTAATGGAGTCTGCTTGTTATGGTCAGAAGGTCATAAAGTGAAGCACGCAAATGGTCACCTCACTTACAACCCCCCCTGCCATTTCTGCTCTTCCCAACATCAGTTCTTTTACTCTTTTCTTCACCATTCTTCCAACATTCTACTACATATGAGGATT
The DNA here is from genome assembly GCA_030761175.1 of Masticophis lateralis. Taxonomy (NCBI): domain Eukaryota; kingdom Metazoa; phylum Chordata; class Lepidosauria; order Squamata; family Colubridae; genus Masticophis; species Masticophis lateralis. The sequence continues at coordinate 68,902,585 of JAUDYJ010000006.1, forward strand.
TTGAGCTTTGACTTTAGACAAAGCAAGGCTGAAGCAATTTAATACTGGATGAGCTCCCTTGCTTCCTTGCATGTCAATATACTATATCAGTGATGGCTAATCTTTTTGCCATTGTGTGCCAAAAGCGGGGGAGCACGGGGTGTCATGTGCGTGTGTGCCCATACCCATAATTCAATGTGCCCTGTGCATGCGCATGCTCCCCCCACTTTTGGCACACAATGGCACAGTGGACCTGATAGGCCCATTTTTCACCCTCTCCAGGTTCCAGAGGCTTTCATAGGTTCGCCATCACGGGACTATATATTTCCCAAGGCCTGCTGCTATACTTCATGTTCTCCCAACTTGCGTCATTCTTTGCTGCGTTACAGCCCTTCATGTAATACCTACTTCATCTTCTGCCTTCCCCAATGAGATTCTGGAACAATTGCTCCATTTGCATTAAGCCTCTCTGACTCTTTATCTAGATTCTGGGTTGCGGTGAGGCAGCCTAGCTGGTTGTTGTCACTACCATGTTGAGGCTGCTGCCTGCTTGGCCTCTGCAACCTCATCCTCCAGTTCCGGCTGCACAATGGGACAAGTCTCCCACCCACCACTACACCTCTCATGACCCCAGTGAATGGGAAGGACAGGAAGTTCCTATCCCCAAAAGACAGCTGGTATCCTTCCCTGCTCTGCCCTGCTCAAACCTAACCTTGGAGCTGCCTTCTGCCAGAGTCAGGATGCCATTTGAGATTCGTCTTCCAATCCTGCCTTCCATCCCTTGGTCCATTGAGGCTCTGTCCACAGAATAACTGGACATGTTCCGAGCTTCCTGGTGCTTGAAGTTGCTCTGACATCTTCTGAATCCCGTCAGCCGGTCTACCTCTGAAGGAGCTGTTTAAGGAGGGGTTGAGGAGCTAGAGGCTAAATCCCCCCAGGAAATTTGACTCTGAGCAGCGCTTATAGGTGTCATTCTCCTTGGGCTGGCCAGACCAGAAAATCAACTTCCCAGAAGTCTAAAATCTACTTTAATTGAGATTGGCCATAATAATCATTTTTTTTTCCAAATCTGATTGTGCAGAACTTCCTTCTTATCCTCCTGTGAATCAGGGAGGCATCTGCCTGGGCCACTTCCTAATTTTCTCTTGTAGTTCTGGGCTTGAAAAATCCTTCAGCTCCTTTTGCCTAAGAAGAGGGTTTTCCACTGTCAGACAAGCCGGCCATGCCCACCCAGCCCATCTGGCTCTTTGAAGAAACCATAATGCTGATGCAACCCTCAGTGAAATTGAGCTTGACATCCCTCATTTATTTATTTATTATTTTATTTTATTTTATTTTATTTTATTTTATTTTATTTTATTTTATTATTTTATTTTATTTTATTTTATTTTATTTTATTTTATTTTATTTATTTTATTTTTTATTTTATTTTATTTTATTTTATTTTATTTTATTTTATTTTATTTTATTTTATTTTATTTTATTTTATTTTATTTTATTTTATTTTATTTTATTTTATTTTATTTTATTTTATTTTATTTTATTTTATTTATTTTATTGAATTTATACACCACCCTTCTCCCCGAGGGGACTCAGGGCAGTGAACAGCTGAAAATTAAAATAACACACAATATAAAAATTAAGATTACTAAAAATAGATTAAATTAATCAGCCTCCCAAATTTAAAACCCCAAGCTTTACAATTAAAAAACTAACCGATAAAACCTATTTCAGGCCAGGCCAGCTTGGTGAAATAAAAATGTCTTCAGGGCCTTGCAGAAAGTGCGGAGATCCGGGATCAATCTTATTCCGGGAAGGAGTTCGTTCCAGAGGGCGGGTGCTCCCACAGAGAAGGCTCTCCCCCTGGGGGGTCACCAGCCGACATTGCTTGACTGGCGGCACCCTGAGGAGGCCTTCTGTGAGAGCATATTGGGTAGTGGGAGGTTATTTGTAGCAGAAGGTGGTCTCGTAAATACCCTGGCCCTAAGCCATGGAGCGCTTTAAAGGTGAGAACCAACACCTTGAAGCGCACTCGGAAGACCACCGGAAGCCAGTGCAGCTCGCGCAGGAGAGGTGTTACATGGGAGCGCCAGGTCGCTCCCATAATCACCCGCGCGGCCGCATTCTGGACCAGTTGGAGCCTCCGGGTGGTCCTCAAGGGGAGCCCCATATAAAGAGCATTACAGTAGTCCAGGCAAGAAGTGATGAGAGCATGAGTGACTGTGCATAAGGAATCCCAACTCAGAAAGGGGCGCAACTGGTGTATCAGGCGAAGCTGATAAAAAGCCCCCCTGGCCACGGCCGTCATATGCTCTTCTAAAGACAGCCATGTGTCCAGGAGGATGCCCAAGTTGCGAGCCCCCTCTGTGGGGGTCAATGACTCGCCCCAATAGCCAGTGGCGGCACCAGCTGGCTATATCAGGATGCCGGCATCCACAGCCACTCGGTCTTGGAAAGGTTGAGTCGAAGCCTGTTCCTCTCCGTCCAGACCCGCACAGCCTCCAGACACTGGGACATCACTTCAAGGGCATCATTGGGGTGGTTTGGGGTGGAGATGTACAGCTGGGTGTCATCAGCGTACAGATGGCACTGCACCCCAAAACCACGGATGATCTCACCCAGCAGCTTCACATAAATGTTGAACAGGAGTGGTGAGACGACTGACCCTTGTGGCACCCCACAAACAAGGCGCCTCGAGGTCGACCTCTGCCCCCCTGCCAACACAGACTGCGACTGGTCGGAGAGATAGGAGGAGAACCATTGCAACACGGTGCCTCCCACCCCCAATCCCTCCAGCCGGTGCAGCATGATACCATGGTCGATGGTATCAAAAGCTGCTGAGAGATCTAAAAGGACCAGAACAGAGGAGCAACCCCTGCCCCGAGCCCTCCAGAGATCATCAACCAACACGACCAATGCCGTTTCTGTGCTGTACCCAGACCTGAAGCCGGACTGGCACGGATCTAGATAGACAGTTTCATCCAGGTACTGCGGGAGCTGTTGAGCAACCACACTCTCAACAACCTTCGCAATAAAGCAAAGGTTGGAGACAGGACGATAATTAGCCATAACAGCCGGGTCCAGAGAAGCCTTCTTGAGGAAGGGTCTCACCACCGCCTCTTTCAAGGCAGGCGGCAAGAAACCCTCCCTAAGGGAAGCATTTATAATCCTCTGGAGCCAGCCTCGTGTAATATCCTGGGTAGCCAGTACCACCAAGAGGGACACGGGTCCAATAAACATGTGTTTGCATTTAACCTCCCCAGAATCCTGTCCACATCCTCAGGAGTCACAGGATCGAACTCATCCCAGATAACATTCTCAAGACCTGCCTCAGTCACCCCGCCAGAATCTACCCAGTCAGAGTTCAGGTCTTCCCGAATCTGAGCAATTTTATCATGCAGATACTGTGCAATATCCTCATCCTGCCCTTGCAAGAGGTCCTCCTGCACTCCCTGATGTAGGAGGGAGCAGGTCACTCTAAGCAAGACAGCTGGGCGATTATCTGCCGATGCAATAAGAGCGGAAAAGTAATCACACTTTGCCGCTTTTATCGCCAAGTCTTTTATCACTGTCTTCAAGCGGTGAGGGCCGAGGCACGCCACCGCTTGAAGACAGCCAATGCGTGCCTCCCTAACACAATATAGTCCCCTGATCCCGCCATATCTGCCTCTCCCAACCACGGTCCTGATGCAATCGCCCTCTTCCCTAACCGCACTAAACCCCTCCCCATCTGGCTCCACACCTCCTAGTTCATGCCCTGGTGTCAAGCCTGACCTATCACCTTCCCTCCCACCCCCCTCCCCAAGCCCCTTAAAAAATTACAATAGGACAATTTTTAAAAAACCCTCAGCCCCTTCTTTGCAGCATGCCACCTCTCGGGATTCCAAAATCCTTCATCGAGGTAGGCCCTCGATAATGTAGAGGGCCAAGCCTGCGAGAGGGGGGAATCTCACAGACCAAGAAGCTCTGCTGCTGAGTACATCTTGCCGCAAGGATGCGATGACCATCTCCTACAGGGTCCATACAGGAAAGTCCAAGGGAGAAATAAAAAGACGGGAGCCACAAAAGGATTCAAGACCCAGTCCACTGTCCTCTCACAACAGAGGCCAAGTCTGTCTCCAGATCAACACAGTCCAAGGGGGGGGAGGGATAAGTCCCACCGCCCTCTCACAGCGGCTTCACCCGATGGTCTGCCCCCTGTACTGGTGAGATGGAAGTAATAGTCCAACATGAGCAACTCGGCACCCATAATATAGGTCCAGAATCTGCCCTCTCACGGTGGTTGGCTCGATGGTCCATCCCTCTGCCAGCAAGGTGTAAAGTGATGGTACAATGTAAACAGTACAGCACCCGGGATATAAATCCCAAACCACCTTCTCACAGCGGTTTGTCCGATGGTCATTCCCCTGCCAGCAGGTACAAAGTGCAAAGTGCAGAATAGCTTGTGCCATCCCAGCTCAGCCCGTGGGGCCTAGAGCCCAAACCACCCTCTCACGGTGGTTAGGCTATTGGCCAGCCCCCTCAGCTGGTGAGATGGAGTCATATAGCAGTTCCCGTTCAGATGATATTAGTCCTCCACACAATTAGGGGATGGGCTCAGGTGGAATGAGAGAACTATTTGTGTCAGTAAGGTGAAGAAGAAAGGGGGGGTGCAAGTCTGAGAAGGGCGTATTTCCACGGGGGAGGAGAGATGGAAAGAGGCGGAATTGAGCTTTAGCCCCCTCCAGCCCCCGAGAGTGCCATAGGGCACCCAAACGGGCCCCCCCCTTAATGACACACCCAGTTCTCGCCTGTCCTGGCCTGAAACAAAGATGATCCACAGGCCGCGTTGGCGCCCCCTCAACAAGGCCTCAGGGTGCTCCTCTCCCCACCCAGAGCCAACCAAAAGTCTTCACGGTTGCCACCGTCACTGCCATTCCTACTGCCATACACAAAGTCGTGGCAGCGTCCCTGAGGTCTTCTAGGGAACCAGCAGCCCAACAGGCCCAACAACACCTCAAAGACAAGCCAGGGCCTGGGACAATGTCCGTATGGTAAGTGCCCCAAGCGAAACGCCGCCGCCGCCACTTCCTCTCCCAGTGAGCTGCAGCCAGGGGAAAATGCTGCCCTGCCGCCTCTCAGCTGTTCACCGGCTTCCGAGCCTCACTGACGCTGCGCTCTCTGCCCAGCTCCCTAGCCAGCCACGTTGTTCAAGGGGAGTGGAAAACCATCCCCCTAGCTGGCAGGGAGTTTTCCCAACCGGGCCAGGGTTGCCAGATTGTCAAGGCAACCACCCCAAAGGGTCCCAAAGGCAGGTCAGTACCCATCCTCATGCCGCGATCCCTGCTAGCACCGCCATCTTGCGCATGCTCAGATAGTTTATATCCTTTATATCCTTCCATCAGTACATTCCAGTCATGAGTTTTATCTCACAAAGTTTCAATAATAACAACTATATCATATCTGACATAATGTACTAATACTTCCAGTTCACACTGTTTGTTCCCTAAACTTTAAGCATTAGTGTATAGGCATTCGAGTCCTTTATGTGTTTTGGGTATATTTCTTATATCTCCTACTTTATAACTGGAATCCTTTTCATCCTTTCCATCACTTTCTACTACATTATGCTTTTCTTTTTTTTATTTCTTTACTTCCTACCATTGATCTTCCATTTTAGATGCAGATATTTTAATTTTTTAAAAAATTTTTAAAAATTCTGAGTGCTTCTTGATTTAATAATTTATTAATTATATATTTACTAGAATAATAGATTGGTAAAATTAATTGGTGTTTTATATGATTAATAATTTATACAAGAAAAGAAACACAATTGAACAATGGGATTTCTGATTAAGTGTACATACCACGTTCCCCCCTCCTCCCAAAATAAAACATCCCATGATAATAAGCCCAAACGGGCTTTTGAACGCATGGCAATAAGGCCAAGCACTTATTTTAGGGTTCATAATAAAATAAGACAGGGTCTTATTTTCGGGGAAACATGGTAGGACTGAGTTGTAAACTGAGGACATCATTTTGAGAATGAGAAGAGTAGGAAATCTCCCCATTAAAGCATAAATAAACTCCTAATCATTTACAGAATAGCATTTGAGGCTGCTTCCCTAATGTTTGTGATTTTCAACCCAGCTTCTATATATATAGATAATCTTCAATTCAAAACAGTTTATTTAGTGATCATTCAGAGTTACTATAGCACTAAAAAAGTGACTTATGACCATTTTTCATACTTACAATTGTTGCAGCATCTCTGAGGTCACCTAATCAAAATTTGGATGCTTGGCAACTCACATTTATGATGGTTGCATTGTCCCAGGGTCATGCAACAGCAACAGAAATTTTAGGCTCAATTGTGGTCCTAAGCTGAGGAATAACTGTATGTATATATACATGCACACATGCACAGAGAGAGAGAGAGAGAAAGAGGGGAGAGAGAGAATATGAATATATGTGTGTGTGTGTGTGTGTGTGTGTATTTGTCTATATGCTATATATGTGTGTGTGTGTGTATACAAGCATACACTATAGAGCATATATACTATATAGCCTAGAGTATATATACGGATTCAAGTAAAGCCATATAAATTTCAAAGACTTAAATACATGCAAACACACATGATATATAAACATAAATACTATAGGTGAAAGTACAAACTAAATAAAATTATAATTCATTATGATGAATTATATTTATAACTCAATAGTGCTATTCAGTGAAAAAAATGAGAAGGGACTTTAAAAATATTTTGTTGTATACATCAGAGCATAGCAATTTTTACCTGTAATGAATTATTTTAGCTTGGAATAGTGATTTCTGTATGTCCATAAAAAGGTTACTAAAATGAACCAAGAAACTGAGAAGAGAGCTGAATAAAATCCTACATTGAATCAGAGTTAATATAAAAAGAGAGCAATACATTCCTTGGTTATTATTAGATCTGGCAGTTACATTATCGTTAATAATTTGCTTTCTAAGACAGATGTGAAAGTTATTTTTTGGTTGGCTGAATGAATTACACCATCTAAGTCAGAATCTGTATCAAACAGTGCTTTTCCTTGCCCATCGTGTGGGTCTACAACTCAAAAAAGCCAAGATGAAAAGTCACACTATAGCCTCCAGGAGAAAGAAAAACATATATTACTTAGAAGTCATTGCCTATTTTGTCATCCAGTCTTTTGATCAAAGTGATTTTATAAGGGGTTTAAGTGTTTAAATGTATGGATCAGCTATCTTCCAAAATACAGTAGGAAACATCCTATCAAGAAGAATGAGACTTCTTCCAAAGTGAGAATTCAGTATGGTATTGCTGTATTATGTGATTATGTGTCATCAAATCATTGTCAACATAGGGACTTGTGACAACATAGATTTTTTTACATGACAATCTGTCCTTAACCTGATATTTCAAATCTTCTAGCCATGCACTATTGCTATTGTAACCAATTCTATCTGTCTTGTTGCTGGTTGTTCCTTCTATTTCCTTCCACTTTCCCAGCATTAGAGACTTCTCTAGAAAGCAAAGTATTGCATAATGTGTTTCAAGTAGGATAATTTGAGCCTGGTGATTTGTACCTCTAATGAGAACTCTGGATTGATTTGTTCAATGATCCATTTGTTTGTTTTCTAGGCTATCCATAGTATTCTCAAGAGTTTTCTCCTACACCAAAGTTTAAAAGCATCAATACGTTTATATGTTATTTCAAATAACTGCAGTTATACAAGCTAAAATTGGAAGGAAACATTAAGCAAAAATGAGACTGCAACAAATGAACATCGATTGCTTTTTCTTCTTCCCCTCATAACATATAACGTAGATTAATTAGTTCCTGTGCCCATTTTTACCAGTGCAGCCATAATGTAATGGAACAGGAGTAGGGAAATTGACAATGTTGTGGTATCAAGATATGAGTCAACTTATAAGATCAAAGAGGTATTGCCATTTTAAATTTTAATTTATAATGGCAGCAGGTCAGTGGTTGCCATGATTATCAGCAATGCATTTTAACCATATTATTTGAAAAGATTTAGAAAAGACTTTTTCTTTCCTTTTAAAAAGAAAAGGAACTTGAAAACAGTACAGTATAAGGATTCTTGTTTAATGAACACATATTTGAGTAAATTTTTGCAGGTATAACAATGATGAAAAGTAACCTCAATCAATCCTTGCATTTATAACTTTTGCAGGTCTATAAAGCAAAGGAAAGCAGAAGTCATAATTTCATTTAATTGCTTTGCTTAACGACCAAATTGCCAGGCCCAATCATGATTGATAAACACAGGAAGTTTAGTAGGGAGGAAAAATTCACCTTCTTGCTTACTGTGGATTCTATTTATTATTATTTATTAAAGTTTTATGCTGTCTATCTCCCTTACAAGGTGACTCTGAGCAGCTTTTCTTTTCCATGAAAGAAGACAGAAGGCCCAAAACAAGGCAGTTTGAAATCTTCTCTGCATAAAAGAATGTGTTATTTCAGGGAAACAAAGGACTGACTTTTAAGAGGAAAAACAGAATTAAGACTTTTACTTTAAATGTATTTCCAGCCACAAACGTAATGCCTGATCTTAAAACTTGATGATGGCAATGTGGTCACACTGCATTTTCAAATGTAGTCACATTGCATTTTAATATGCATAGAATTGAATATAACACACATTCAAACAGACAAAAGATGCCAAAACATTTGGAGTACCAGAACTTGGACAACTTGGAATTTGATTCACACAGAATGTAAAAATTATATCATGTAAGGAAGGCAATACAAATTTAGATGACAATCTGTATGGGTAATTGTGATTCTTTTTTTTTTTTACACAGAGAATAGAATAAAATGTGATTATATTAATATGGGCAGCAAAACAAGAAAATAAACCAGATACCCAGTGCAAGATTTCTTGATGGATTTACGCAAATATATACAACAATTGCACTGTTTTTAATCCCGTTGATGTCGCTGACAATATAGCAGAAGCAACATTTATTTCTGTGCCTGATCTACTGGGAAAAAAGGTTATAATAAAACTTCAGGATTTTTGCAGATAGCAGCATCCTTTGCTATGGAAATTGATTTCAAGGAAATAGACATTTTGATTTCTGCACATATACTCACCAGAGAATGAACAAATTAATGTTTTTCATTCTTTCTTGCAACTGCTACTACCTTTGTATCTAGCGATATATAATCATGTATTTAGAATAGATTGATGTCTTTCACACACATGCATGCATACATAATCATACAGAAAAGTCGTACCTTAGGAAAAAAATATTTTCTCTAACTAGGAGTCTATATATACAATAGTTGATTGATATGGAATGAATATTTATATCAAATATTTACCAAATAATTAGCAGAAAAAGCTTATACATTTTGTTTCTGTTCTAGAGTGATGGAAATTAAGACACTCACTCTATATAAACAAACTCATTGGTCAAGTTATTGGAATTTCATGGATTGATGGATTGTTTCATATATTAAGAACAAATGACAAATAATTCCTACATATGCCAGACCCAAACATTGAGATGACAGTGGTGGTGATGGTGGTGGTGGTGGTGGTGGTGATAAATAGCATAAATTAATGACAGAAATTAAATAAAAATAGGTATATTGTATGTCAACAAAGAGATGTGGAATAGAATGCAGTTGATAAATAGGTGCAGATGTAGATTTTTTATGAATAAATTATGAATAAAAGATCCAAAATGCATAAATTGGTGTCAGCAAAGCTGTTTGTGGATGCTTAAGTAAGTAGGAATAAATTAGGAATCAGTCAGATTTGAAGGTCAGGCCCCAGTGAATTGTTTGAATGGAAGACTTAGGGATAAATTGGGAAAATTGTGGAAGATTTGGAATAAAACATTTTTCATTCATTGGCATCCTTCAGTCTCAAGAAACTATGGTATCGTACTCTGGAAAGAGGCCCTAAAACAGCATCTAGTGTGACTAAAAAGGCCAATTCGAGAGTGGCAATCCTTCCTCACTGAGGGCAGATACATTCTGTCCTCTGCCCAGCCCCAGATTTTACTGGTTCCAGGACTGCCTCTTTGCCTCAGCCTGCCAAACAAGTGTCTCGTCGAATTGGAGAAGGCCATGTTGGGTCTTTAGCCTCCAAGCTGAACGATCAGAGGTCAAGGTTTCCCAGTTGTTAATGTCCATTCCGAGGGCCTTTAGGTCCCTCTTACAGATATCCTTATATCACAGTTGTGGTCTCTTTCTGCGGCACTTTCCCTGCACTAATTCTCCATACAGGAGATCTTTCGGAATCCGACCATCAGCCATTCTCACGACATGCCCAAGCCAGTGTAGACATCAGAGGTGGGTTTCAGCAGGTTCTGACAAGTTCTGGAGAACCAGTAGCGGAAATTTTGAGTATTTCAGAGAAGCAGTAGTAAAAATTCTGACTGACCCTGCCCCCATCTATTCGCTGCTTCCCAAGTCCCAGCTGATTGGGAGGAAATGGGGATTTTGCAGTAACCTTTCCCTGGATTGGGGAGGGAATGAAGATTTTACAGTATCCTTCTCCTGCCACGCCCACCAAGCCATGTCACACCCACCAAGCCACACCCAAAGAACCGGTAGTAAAAAAAATTTGAAACCCACCACTGGTAGACGACGCTGTTACAATAGTGTATACATGCTAGAAATTCCAGCATGTTCAAAGACTGCACTATTTGGAACTTTGTCTTGCCAGGTGATGCCAAAAATTCATCAGAGACAGTGCATATGAAAGGTGTTCAACTTTCTCTCCTGCCGTGCATAAAGGATCCAAGACTAACTGTAGTACAAGAGTATGCTCAGGATGCAGGCTCTATAGACCTGGATCTTTATATGTTCCATCAGCTTCTTATTAAGCCAAACTCTGTAAGTTTGGAAAATGTGGTGGCTGCTTTACCAATACGTTTATTCAGCTCAGTATCTAAAGAGAGAGTGTCAGAGATAGTTGAGCTGAGGTACACAAAGTCATGGACGACCTCCAGTTCTTGTGCAGAGATTGTAATCAGGGAGATGAATCATGTCCTGACCCATGACATGTGGTTTTTTCAGGCTGATTGTTAGTCCAAAGTCTTGGCAGGCCTTGCTAAAACTGTCCATAAGTTGTTGAAGGTCTTCAGCAGAGTGAGCAGTGAGCAGTGAGCATCATCATCAGCGAAGAGGAAATCCCATAAACATTTCAGATGGACTTTAGATTTTGCTCTCAATCTAGAGATTAAAGAGTTTTCGGTCTGATCTGATCTGGAGGTAAATACCCTTTGTTTGCAGTTCCAAAAGCATGTTTCAGCATGACAGCAAAAAAGATCCCAAATAAAGTTGGCGTGAGGACACAGCCCTGCTTCACTCCACTTCGAATATCAAAGGAATCTGAAGTTAAGCCATCAAAAAATACAGTGCCCTTCATTTCCTCATGAAAGGACCTGATGATGTTGAGGAGTTTAGGTGAACATCCAATCTTGGGGAGAATTTTATAAAGGCCATCCCTGCTAACCAAATCAAAAGCTTTCTTAAGATCTATGAAGCCTACAAAAAATGGCTGTCTTTGTTCCCTGCATTTCTCCTGCAACTGTCTAAGAAAATACCATGTTAGTAGTGGACCTGTTGGGTCGAAATCCACACTGTGATTTTGGATTGTCTCTCTCTGCAAGCACCTGGAGCCCCTTCAGTATGACACAGGCAAACAGCTTCCCTACAACACTAAGAAGAGAGATGCCATGGTAGTTGTTACAGTCACTCCTGTCACCTTTGTTCTTCTACAGTGTGACAATATTTGCATCCTTCATGTCCTGTGGTATTCCACCTTCCATCCAACAAAGAGAGAAGATTTCATGCAGTTCAGTGAAGATGTTCTCTTTGCAGCACTTCAGAACTTTGGCAGGAATGTTATCTTTCCTGGATACTTTGCCAGAGGCAAGGGAGTCCAGGCCTCATTTAGTTTTTCTAAAGTTAGTTCACTGTCAAACTCCTCCGAGACAGGCAGGCACTCAGTGTTATTTAATGCTTCTTCAGTTACCACATTTTCTCTGGAATATAACTCAAGAGTAGTGCTGTACCCAGTTTGCCATCTGCTGTGCTTGGTCCTGGATAACCCACCTGTAGCAGACTTCAGAGGGGCAGATTTCTTCTGTGTTGGACCTAAGGCCTGCTTGATGCCATCATACCTTGATGTTGCCTATGTCAGGTGCTATTTAATCCGAGAGCAAAGCTGCAGCCAATAATCATTAGCACATCTCCTGGCTATCTGTTGGACTTTGCTACAAGCAGCTCACAGAACCTGTAGGTTGCGCTCACTGGAACAGGCTTTATATGCAAGTAGAGCTCTCCTTTTTTCCTTGATGGCTGGCATCAACTCTTCCGAATGGGCTTCAAACCAATCTGCTGTCTTTCTGATCTCCTTACCAAATACTGACAAAGTGGTGTTATAAACAGCATTCTTGAAATTTTCCCATCATTCAGATGCATTTACTTCAGCCGGGCCTGGGAGAATTTCCTTGAGTGCTTGTGCAAATTGCTCCACTTTTCCCTGATTGGGGGTCTTGTTGATGTCAATTCGTGGTCTTCCTTCCTTCTTTGAGTGATGCAATCTTTTTGTTTGCAGTTTTATTCTGATGCACAATAAGGAGTGGTTTATATCGCAATCAGAACCCTGATAGCTGTGTGTGATTGTAATATTGAGGAGATTGGAGCGCCTGGTAAGAATCAAGTCAAGCTGGTGCCAATGCTTCAAACTTGGATGTCTCCAAGAGACTCTGTGTTGAGGCTTTGTTTTAAAGTATATATTGCTAACGTAAAGACCATAGTAGCACAAAACGTCAGCAGTCGTTGGCCATTTTCGTTTATCTTTCTGATGCCAAACTGACCTAAACAAGTGAGCCAAGAACTATAATCAGCTCAACTTTGTTATTATAATCACGAAGGATAAAAAGTAGTTCTTTCTCAGGGATTTTCTTGATAGTAGCAGCTAGATCGTCGTAGAATTTGTCTTTGGATTCTACTCAAGATAATAATGTTGGAGCTTATGTGCTAATAAGAGTAACCAGTCCTGCTGATGAGTGGAGCTGCAAGGACAGAATTCTTTCACTTCCTGCAGCAGATGGAGTAATGGATCCTAGTAGGGTGTTTCTGACCACAAAGCCAACCCCATATTCCCTAGACTCGTTTGATGGTTTTTCCTGCCAGAAGAACGAGAAGTTTTTCTCCTTAATAGATGCTGAATCTAACAGTCTTATCTCTTGAAGGGCAATGATGTCCATCTGCAGTCTGCTCAACCCCATGTCAATGGCAGCTGTCTTACGTACATCATCTATCTCTTGTAAATTGTCAGAAAGGCTGGGGGTCATTGTCCGAACATTCCAGGTGCCCAACTTTAGGGCTAAAGTTTTCTTATGTTTGTTGCATGGTGCAAAGTTATTGATCTGCTTGTCGGCTTTGACCCTAAACCCCATTCACCCTGTGAAGTTAATAGACCCTGGCGGGGCAGCACCTTACTGGCTGTGGGCTGCCCAGCTTAAGGTGGGCGGTAGCTGCCCAATGAGGTACAATGACCTCTCCCACTGACGAAAGTGGCCCCCTGGAGTCATGCTCTATGCCAATCAAGCAAAGACTTACAACCGGTAACTGTCACTTCCTGTGTTATTTCAATGCTGTATGCAAAGCTGGAGTGTCCTTTCCAGAGCACGAGGCCTGGGTAGATTAATATGGAGGATAGACTGTTACTCAAGCAGCAGATCCCCCCTCTCCACATCGCTGAAATAGTCCAATGGAACAGCAAAGCCGATACGATTAGTTCCAGCTACGGCGCAGGAGTTACCAGAACGTGATTGTACACAGTCACAAACTGCTTCCAGGACTCTGGCTCCAGATTTTGCCTTGAGATTGACTCCTGAAGCCTTTTCCAGTAGTAGATATAGCCACAAGGAAGTGGAGGTTTGTAATCAGAGCTTCCCTTCTCCTAGAAGATGGTTCTGCCATTTTATCTGCCATTGGAGCATAAAGCCCTCTTCCGCCTTCAAAATGGTTGACCATCTTCTCCTGTAACCCTGGATACGGGCCCTGATGAGGTGTTACTAGCCGGGCCAGCTGGACCAAGGTTTTTTTTAGAGAGGTATTACTCCTCTAGCACTCCTCCTCACTCCAGGACTCCTGCTCCAGGATTTCCCTCAAGGTTGGCTCCTGAAGACTTTCCCATAGATGGGTATAGTCACAAGGCAGAGGAGGTTTGAGATTGGAGTTTTCCTTCTCCTACATAAGTTGCCTTCCAAGGCTAGTGGACAATGTCTAACCAGTTTTTCCCATGCACACAGCTAACAAGACTGCCCACTTACACTCAATCAAACAGCCACTCTCCCCTCCCCCTAGAAACAAGCAGATTCATTCATGAGGTGAACTGGAGCACCTTCCTCCCTGCAGTCACGTGATTCACTCACTCAAACAGACACTCCGCTTCCTCTTAAAACAAGCAAATTTTCCCATGAGGAGAGCTGGAGGACTTTCCTCCCTGTGAGTGAGTGAATCATGTGACTGCAAGGAGGAAAGTTCTCCCGCTCGCCTCAAGGGTAAATCTGCTTGTTTTTAGAGGGAAGGGGAGTGAGTGAATGAATCATGTGAAAACATTTTTATGGAGGTGAAAAAGTGTTCTTGTTGCTTTTAGTGACATAAATAGGTTACTATTAGGGACATAAATGAAAATGAAAAGTAATGGGGCTACTCAAAGACTGACAAATGACTCAACTGGCTATTCAAAGACTCAACAATGCGTACTGTTTAGTGAATAACTGCCTTTAAAATATCTGTTTGCAGAAGTGTGAAGGATTTAGACCAGAGGATGAAAGCACTTTGGATATGGAATGGATGTACCTACTATATCTGTCTTAAAGAAGCCATGTCTTTCCAAGTCTTGTTTAGTAACCACATGGACCCAAGAATATACTGTAAGTGTCCTTATTAAGAGGATGAGGATAAAATGAGGAGAATAATCCACAAAAATGGTGAAAAGCTAGAGGAAATAGAATTTGCGTATCCTTAATAAAATGATTATTACAGACAGGAAATTGGAGAAATATTTGATGTAGTCCCCTTATCAAACGTCACCAAAACAAAGCAAAGCAAAACAAAACAAATCGTGCCAAGGGGAAAATGTTGTGATACATCACATGACAGCAATGTGATGCCGTGAGTTTCACACCTGTGCTTTATCAGAATTCTTTGTTGATTTGGCATACTGTATAGATTTCCGCAAGCTAGCAAACATCATATCTGGTGTTGATCAACTTCTGGGTCAAGTTGATGATTATATTTAAAGTCTTACAATTCAGTACTGAGATACACTGGAAAAATCCTTACCATAATTGGATTGGACTATCTACTCTGGTCTTCTTGTAGATCTCCTGCCTCATAAGATATGTGGGGCATGGAGCAGGTGGGGCATGGACCTATTTTTCTCAGTAGTTTTGTCCATTTTGTGGAATAGTCTTTCCACAGTGAATTCAATGAAACATATCTAACATTTCACCCTAATTTTCCCATCCAGATCTGTAGCACATTGGATCTGTATCCCAGTGTAATATTCTGTTAACAACTGTGATGGAGCTCTTATACTTTTCTGTTTTTAGCATTTTTAAAAATAAAATAACTCTAGGTGGTTGTGCTGTGTTAGAAAATTGGTGGTGATTATCCATCCTTTTATTTGACCAATTTCTAACTGTTTTCCTATAATCAGGGTTATAAATGATAGCACCAAATATATAAAATTATATGTCAGAGAAAACACAAAGAATTCATATCATAGTCTAAAACTTTGAAGGAATTCCATTGCTTTACTTCCAAAGAGTATTCCATCATCTTTAACAGTTTCCTGTGTCACAAAAATGCAAAAAGTGATAGGAGGATTAGAAGATTGCAATGTCTGGGCACACTAAAACTCTGGGGGAGAGGGTACATCCTGTACTCCATACAGTTGCCAATCCTGCTGAGTCAAAGCACTAAATTCAGATTCCTCCAAAAGCCATTACTCTAAGGAATATTGACCATCAAATTAACTACAAGTTAAACTCACTCTAAACAAAATTTGAGACTAAAGTAAAATTTGAGACTAAAGTAAAGGGATTGTCTAGGGTTCTGAACAAAATCCCCATTAAAGTCAGCTCAAATTGGGAGCTTTGCCTCCTGCCATCCATTCATTATTTATATAAATAAATATAAATGGAGTGTAGGCATTTCTATCCAATTACCAGTCAGGGTGGTTCCCATACTACTTTGTCTAGTGGTTAAGGCATCAAGCTAAATGGAGAGCGCCCACAACTTGGGTGTCCTCCTGGATGCACAGCTGTCTTTAGAAGAGCATACGACGGCCATGGCCAGAGGGACTTTTTATCAGGTTCACCTGATACGCCAGTTGCGTCCCTTTCTGGATCGAGATTCCCTATGCACGGTCACTCAAGCACTCGTCATTTCCCACCTGGACTACTGCAATGCTCTCTATGTGGGGCTTCCCTTGGGGTGCACCCAGAGGCTCCAACTGGTCCAGAATGCAGCAGCGTGGGGGGTTATGAGAGCGACGGCACGCTCCCATGTGACACCTCTCCTGCGCAAGTTGTACTGGCTCCCAGTGGTCTTCCGGGTGCGCTTCAAGGTGTTGGTGACCACCTTTAAAGCGCTCCATGGCTTAGGACCTGGGTACTTGCGGGACCGCCTTCTGCCGCCAACAGCCTCCCACCGGCCAGTATGCTCATACAGGGAGGGCCTCCTCCGGGTGCTGTCGGCCAGACAGTGCCGGCTGGCGACCCCCAGGGGGAGAGCCTTCTCTGTGGCGGCGCCCGCCCTCTGGAATGACCTACCCCCGGAGATACGCAGGATTCCAGATCTCCGGGCTTTTCGTCGGGCCTTAAAACCCATTTGTTCCATCTAGCTGGGCTAGCTTGATCCCATCCTCTGTTTTAAATTTGAAATTGATTTTAAATTGGTTTGTTTTAATTGTCGGCCGAAAATATTTAATACTTTTTAATTGTTTTTAACTTTTGTATACCATGTTTTATTTTGGCTGTTCACAGCCCTGAGTCCTCTTGGAGAAGGGCGGTATAAAAATCAAAATAAATAAATACATTAAAAAGCAGGAGACTGTGAGTTCTAGTCCCACCTTAAGCATGTAAGTCAGCTGGGTGACCTTGAGCCAATCACTCTTTCTTAGCCTAACCAACCTTACACAGTTGTTGTGAGAAAATAGGAGGAGGAAGGTGTGTGGCATATTTATTTATTTTATTTATTTATTATTGTGATTTATATGCCGCCATTCTCCTGAAGGACTCCGGGAAGCTTACATACAACAATCGTCAATACAAATCACAGTTGAATTAAAATGACATTAAAATCCCATTAAAACCATATTAAAATTATAAAATTGTACAACCCCACAATTAGGTTATTGCTGGAACAGCCATGTCTTTCGTTCACGGTGGAAGGAGAGGAGGTTGGGGGCTAGCCTGAACTCGGTGGGCAGACTATTCCAGAGGGTCAGCACTCCGACAGAAAATGCCCTCCCCCTGGGGGCCGCCAGTCAACACTGTTTGGTTGATGGCACTCTGAGGAGGCCAACTCTGTGGGATCTCACAGGACGATGGGAGAAAGGCAAGAGATGGTCCTGTAAGTACCCCGGGCCTAAGCCATATTTGCTGCCTTGACTTATTTTCAAAAAAAGAATAAAGATGGATAGAAATAAATAAATCAAACACTAGTTGTTAACACAGGATACAGATGGGCCAACTCAGCACAGGAAACTTACCATGGCCAACTCACTGCAGGACAATTCAATAATTTAGTTTAATTATTTAAAAAATATATTTTAATTTTTGCCATCCGCATTCTATTTTGTCCCTCTTTTTGTATCCTTTCTTTAATTATTCTGTTCCACCAGTTCTTCAATATTAGTTAACTCTTGTCCTGTGGCAAGTTGTCCTGTGGTGAGCTGGCCATAGTGAGTTGTCCTAGACACCACAGCAGAAGTGGGTTTTAGCAGGTTCTGACCAGTTCTGGAGAAGTGGTAGAGGAAATTTTGAGTAATTCAGAGACCCGGTAGTAAACATTCTGACTGGCCCTCCCCACCCCGCATCTATTCTCTGCCTCCCAATTCCCAGCTGATCAGGAGGAAATGGGGATTTTGCAGTAACCTTCCCCTGGAGTGAGGTGGGAATGGAGATTTTACAGTAACCTTCCCCTGCCACACCCACCCAGCCATGCCCACCCAGCCATGCCACAAGCACCAAGCCATACCCACAGAGCCGGTAGTAAAAAACGTTGAACCCACCACTGCCCCACAGGATATATTTGTATCTCTACTACATTCAAAAATAGGAACTAATAATATTATCACTGGAAAAATGTTTCATTAAGCTTTACAATTTCTGTTAAAATGTATTTATGATTTCTTTAATTCACAAATGAAAGAAATTTTCATTTTTTTTTCTGTCTCACTTTATGCCTTTGTCAGAAATCCCACTCCCACATCACTGTTTAATAGGATTCTTGTGTTAGGTGTCACTTTTGAAAATAGATATTTATGCAATTATTATACTTGTGTTGTAGCCCTGGACATAGCACTGAAATGTGAACTTTGCAGATATTTATTTATTTATTTGTTTGTTTGTTTGTTTCAATTTATAAACCGCCCTTCTCCTTGCGGACTCAGGGCTGTGAACAGCCAAAATAAAACATGATATACAAAAGTTAAAAACAATTAAAAAGTATTAAATATTTTCAGCCGACAATTAAAACAAACCAATATAAAATCAATTTCAAATTTAAAACAGAGGATGGGATCAAGCTAGCCCAGCTAGATGGAACAAATGGGTTTTAAGGCCCGACGAAAAGCCCGGAGATCTGGAATCCTGCGTATCTCCGGGGGTAGGTCATTCCAGAGGGCGGGCGCCGCCACAGAGAAGGCTCTCCCCCTGGGGATCGCCAGCCGGCACTGTCTGGCCGACAGCACCCGGAGGAGGCCCTCCCTGTGCGAGCATACTGGCCGGTGGGAGGCTGTTGGCAGCAGAAGGCGGTCCCGCAAGTACCCAGGTCCTAAGCCATGGAGCGCTTTAAAGGTGGTCACCAACACCTTGAAGCGCACCCGGAAGACCACTGGGAGCCAGTGCAACTCGCGCAGGAGAGATATCACATGGGAGCGTGCCGTCGCTCTCATAACCCCCCGCGCTGCTGCATTCTGGACCAGTTGGAGCCTCTGGGTGCACCCCAAGGGAAGCCCCATGTAGAGAGCATTGCAGTAGTCCAGGCGGGAAATGGCGAGTGCTTGAGTGACCGTGCATAGGGAATCCCGATCCAGAAAGCAACGCAACTGGTGTATCAGGTGAACCTGATAAAAAGTCCCTCTGGCCACGGCCGTCGTATGCTCTTCTAAAGACAGCCGTGGGTCCAGGAGGATGCCCAAGTTGCGAGCCCTCTCCGTGGGGGCCAATGTTTCACCCCCAATAGTCAGCGATGGCGTCAGCTGGCTATATCGGGACGCCGGCAGCCACAGCCACTCGGTCTTGGAGGAGTTTAGTCGGAGCCTGTTTCTCCCCATCCAGACCTGCACAGCTTCCAGGCACCGGGACATCACTTCAACGGCATCGTTGGGGTGGCCTGGGGTGGAGATGTACAGCTGGGTGTCGTCAGCGTACTGATGGAACTCCACCCCAAAGCCACGGATGATCTCACCCAGCGGCTTTACATAAATGTTGAACAGAAGGGGCGAGAGGACTGACCCCTGCAGCACCCCACAAACAAGGCGCCTCGGAGTCGACCGCTGCCCCCCTGTCAACACAGATTGTGACCGGTCAGAGAGATAGGAGGAGAACCACCGTAGAACGGTGCCCCCCACCCCCAATCCCTCCAACCGGCGCAACATGATACCATGGTCGATGGTATCAAAAGCTGCTGAGAGATCTGATAGGACCAGGATAGAGGAACACCCCCTATCCCGTGCCCTCCAGAGATCATCCACCAACGCGACCAATGCCATTTCCGTGCTGTGCCCAGGCCAGAAGCCGGACTGGAGTGGATCTAGATAGACAGCTTCATCCAGGAACTGGGGAAGCTGCCATGCAACCACACTCTCAACAACCTTCGCAACAAAGCGAAGGTTGGAGACTGGACAGTAATTAGCCAAAACAGCCGGGTCCAGAGAGGGCTTTTTGAGGAGGGGTCTCACCACCGCTTCTTTCAAAGCGGCCGGCAGAACACCCTCACTCAAAGAAGCGTTAACAATCTTCTGAAGCCAGCCTCGTGTAACCTCCCGGGAGGACAGCACCAACCAGGAGGGACACGGGTCCAATAAACATGTGGTCGCATTCAGCCGTCTCAGAATCCTGTCCATGTCCTCGGGAGCCACAGAAATCAAACTCCTCCCAAACCACATCCCCAAGACCTGCCTCATTCATCCCGTCCGGATCTACCCAGTCAGAGGCCAGACCTTTCCGGATCTGAGCGATTCTGTCATGCAGATACTGGACAAAATCCTCAGCTCGACCCTGCAAGGGGTCATCCCAAGCTCCCGGTTGAAGGAGGGAGTGGGTCACCCTAAACAGGGTGGCTGGGTGATTATCTGATGACACGATAAGAGCGGAAAAGTAGCTAGACTTTGCCACTTTTATCGCCACTAGGTAGGTCTTAATATGAGACCTCACCAGTGTTCGGTCAGATTCGGAACGGCTGGTCCTCCAACCGCTCTCCAGGCGTCTTTTCTGGCGCTTCATCACCCTCAGCTCCTCAGTAAACCAAGGAGCCAGGTGAGTTCGGTGCCAGGTCAGAGGCCGCAAAGGCACGACGCAGTCCAAATCCCCGGCGGCCACTCTATCCCAGGCGGCCACCAGGTCTTCAGCCAAGTCATGAGCCAGAGTCTCAGGAAATGGCCCAAGCTCCATCTGGAACCTGTCAGGTTCCATCAGGCACCTGGGGCGGAACCACCTAATCGGTTCCGCTTCCCTGCAGCGGGGTGTAGTGGTTAGAAAGTCTAGTTGAAGGAGAGAGTGGTCCGACCATGACAAGGGTTCAATGACTATGTCCCCTATATCAAGGCCACTCGACCACTGACCAGAGACAAAAACTAAGTCCAGGGTGTGTCCACCCATGTGAGTGGGGGCGTGAATTAACTGAGTCAGGTCCATGGCCGTCATGGAAGCCATGAACTCCCGAGCCACCTCAGACGTTTCACCGACAGATGGCAGGTTGAAATCTCCCAAGACCAAAAGTCTGGGGGTATCAACCGCCACCTCGGCTATCACGTTGAATAGCTCAGACAGGGCTGTTGCTACGTGGCAGGGAGCCAGGTACGTAAGCAACAGACCCGTCTGGACTCCGCGACCCCACTTCACAAGGAGGGATTCACACCCGGCTATCTGAGGTACAGTGGACTCTCTCAGATCAAGACTCTCTTTTATAATAACTGCCACCCCCCCCCCCCGCCCCTGCCCTGAGCTCTCGCCTGATGGAATGCATGGAAGCCTGGAGGGCACATATCCACAAGGGGGACTCCCCCCTCCTGGCCCAACCAGGTCTCCGTAATACCTGCCAGTCCGCTCCCCCCTCCTGGACAAGATCACAAATGAGGGGGGCTTTATTTACCACGGACCTGGCATTGCACAGCAACAGCCGGAGACTCGGGCCCTGAGACTCTGCGCAACCTGGGGAGCGAGAAGGGCTTTGGGGACCGGGGCGTGCCATCGCTTGGAGATAGCGAGTGCACGCCCCCCTCACGTGATATGGTCCCCTGCACTCGCCATATCTGCCCCTCCCACTCAGTGTATTGATAGAAAGGCCCTCTGCAGAGTGAACGTCAATGTACCCCTTACCCCCGGAATATGCACCCCCTGTAGCCTCACTAACAATTGGACCTGACCCCTCCTCCTGTGTGTTAACCCCCACATCCACACAACCCTCCCGCTTCCCAGAACCCCTTAAAAATTTATCAAAAAATTTCCCTAAAAAACCCCTCAAATTCCTTTTCACTACATGCCACCTCACGGGGCTCCAAAGCCCGTCATAAAGGTAGGCCCTCGATAGAGTGGAGGGCCACACCTGTGAGAGGGGGGAGTCTCGCAGGGTAAGAAGCTCCGCTGATGAATACATTTAATACTTGGGGGAAGTCCATGGCCAGGGGTTAATTAAGATGGATCCAAGAGTTCCGGCAAAGGGATATCCACTCCAATTCAGTCAATAAACTTCACTGCTCTCTCACCGCAGTGGGTAGAGTCTTAAGCTAATTCAGGCCAGATGTTCACACTAGCCGCCCTCTCACGGAAGCTGGGAAGGGCCGAAAAACAGCAGTCTTAATCCGACTCTATACCAGACTAGAAAACCAGGGTGTATCCTTCAATAGTTGAGAAGCAATCGATGGTAATCACCAATCTACAGGAACTGCTGGCCCTGGGGGTATTTCGATGGTTGCATTTTAGGCGAAAAGAGGTAGTAAAGTCCATGGGAGGCAGATATCACAGTTGTTCAGGGATCTGGATGATAAATAGCCATTAGGCCAAAGGCCAAATCCGTACAGAGAGAAATGGCTGGAGACCTATCCCAGGGTTTAGACCAGTGGTAGCTCTAATCACCCTCAATCCACACAGCGAGGGGGGGGAGAGCTTCTGAGACGACCAGGGGTGGGCCCTCTCCAGATGGGTCCGCCTTCCATGGCCGCCCCAGGTAGTCCCTGTTAACCTTGGTGGCATAATTAATATAGCTCCCCACGCTCTCACCGATGGAGACCTCCTGACTCTCTTTGCCCTCTCTGGCCCTCTCTGGCATCCTTCTCTGCAGCCGTTCATCCTGGAATCACCTCTAGCCAACAACCCCGTCGTCGCCCTTTCCACTCTCCCCCAAACGATCTCCATCCCTCGCTGGAACACCCAGGGAACTCCAGCCATCCCAACGGCTTCCCTGGAGCTCCCACGGGGGGGGGTGATACCATCGAGGTCGTCGTTGCCGTACCAATCCCTAAGCCGCAGAATCAATGAAAGATGCCAAAAGACGCCTAGGCCGCTTTCGGCTGACTGCCTGATCCTCCAACAGCTGCCTACGTCCTCGCCCCGTTTGCCGTGTCCTGGGGAGAGTTCGGCTCCCAGAATGGATTAAAAGATCGGTGAAGAGCTCCTTTGCCGGTCTAGGAGGCTCAACGAGCTAGTCCGGCCCCCGAAAACACCCAAAAAGCCGGGGACATACTCACCGCTTCACCGCCAATCAGCTGGGAGCAGCCATCTTGGGCATGCGTAGAAGAGAGCATATTCTATATCAGTGGTCCCCAACCTTTCTGGCTCCATGGACTGGTAGTAAAAATTTGTAGAACATTTCATTGGATTACTTATGCAATGCTATTCCAAATATTAGTATGTAATTATATTTCACGTTGGCACACAGTTAATTTATGGTGTAAATTTCCATTTCTATAGCCACCTAACTCAACCAAGTTGTCTCTCAGTGGTTTACAATTCTAGAATTATAAGACAATTTTTTTAAAAAAAGCTTAAAACAATAAAAACATACACAAAATAAATAAGTACAACATCCATGATGATTAATCAACTAATAGTAAAACCAGGAAATGGGGCCTTTAATGCATTCTGAGGCCCAAGCCTGGGTACATAGTCAAATTTTTAAAGCCTTGTGAAAGGATTGGGGCCATTTTAATCTCTGGAGAGACAATATTCTACAAAGCAGGGGCTACAGCAGAAAAGGTCATCTTCTAGTTCCATCCAGTTGACATTCTTTGGCTGATGGGATCTGCAGCATACCCATTCTTTATATTAACATATAACACATAAGAAATATATATGTTAATATAAAAACATTAAGTACCTTAGTAAATACAGTAATTCTATTAACAGTTTAGCAACCAAAGGATCAAACATATTCAGCTGTTAGTTGTATTTATAAATGGATGATGATGATGATTTAGCCCTTATATGTAGGAAATGAATTTATATATAAGGTGCATAGGCATAAAAAGGTGTTTTTATGTCTATGCTGCTGAATACCACCAAGCAATGAATCTGTAGCAAACCTTTCTTTAGAATTATCTGTAATCTGCTACAATACAGCACCAGAGAAAATGTTTCAAAGGCTTAAGCCAAACAATAATATCTTTTTATTTTTGTGAAAAATGTATCATAGATGTGACTTTCCAATTACTGAAAGGAAATTCAGCCTATTTATTTCTGGATTTTTGTTAGGTGATGTCTTGTTCAAATGAACCTTTATCTGAATGTATGAATGTAATTGAATTTGTTGTTAAAATATATAGCGATGGACAAGGGATTCATATAGCTAAATGTTTAAATTGTCTTAAATTTAAAATGTCCTGTCGATTTCTCTAATAGCTATGTGATTTTACATTATTTTTTTTAAAAAAATAATCTTTATTTATATTTTCAGTTAAAAACAAACAATGATCAGACAGACAAACGTTGTACAATACAGTACAATACAAAAAAGAACAATGCGTATAAGAGTGACCTTATACACCCCTATACCCCCTTATCCAAATATCCTACATTGGTTGGTATTATATTCCAGAGGAGACAGAACAACTTACATTTCTTCATATATCCATCTAATCTTTTCTACTTCATTACATACATATACAATATATTATATTGTTTTACATCTTCTATGTTATATTCCTAATAGCGTATATATTTTCTTGTCTATTTTACCATTGTTTTCTTTTTCTCAATCCATCTATAAATTTTCCCCATTATAGACATATTGGTGTTTGATCTTTGTCTTTCAATTTTTTGGTTAGTTTACCCGCCTCTGCGCATTCTAAAATCTTCTGAATAATAAGTTCTTCTGGTGGGCTATTTTGGTTTTTCCAGAATTGTGCATATGCCAGTCTCGCTGCAATAATCACATGCAGAGCAAGATACCATATATCCTTTCCCATTTTCTCTGGCCTAAATCCGAGCAGGCATGTTTCTGGGCGCCACTCAATTTTGGTGTCTAGAATTTCATTTAGCCATCCTTTTATCCTCCCCCAAAATTCCATTGCTTTTGGGCATGTCCACCATTGGTGGTAGTATGTACCTGTTTCCTTCCTACACTTCCAACATTCTGCTGTTTGTCCCTTGATCATTTCCGCTAGTCTATCTGGAGAAAGGTGCCACCTATATACCATTTTATATATGTTCTCCTTGTAGGCTGAAGACACAACTAACTTCATATTGTCACACCATATTTCCTGCCATTTTTCTAGATATATTGGATGTCCAAAATTTTTTCCCCAGGCGATCATCGTATCTTTGATTATTTCCTCATCTATCTCTAATTCCATCAGTAATTTATATGTTTTGGAAATCATACCATTTTCTTGTCCTATTAAAATTTTATCTAATTCTTGAAGTTCACTGTTAATGCCCCTCTCTTTATCTTTATCGTATTTAGATTTAATCTGGGTATATGTCCACCAATCAATGTGTATTTCTTGGGAATCCAGTTCCTGTTTCGATTTTAGTTTGCCCAATGGGTTCAGTAATTCTTTATATGTTAGCTTTTTATCAAAGTTATATAATTTGGGGTATGTTAACGCTTCTATGGGTGAGATCCAACATGGTACCTTAATATAGTATTTTTTACTCAGTTTTTCTCATATCCGTATTAAAGTATTTCTTACATAGTGTCGGGTAAACCATTTGCTTTGTGTAGTGTTGTTTTTCCAAAGAGCCGCATGCCAACCTTGTTGTATGTCGAATCCTTCTAGTTTAAGAAGATGTCTACTCCTTAGAGTAATCCATTCTTTTACCCAGGTTAATATAGCAGCTGCATGGTAGTTCTCCCAGCATGGCAAACCCAAGCCCCCCCTCTCTTTTATTTCTTGCATCATCTTTCTTTTGATCCGTGGTCTTTTCCCTTGCCAAATAAATTTTGATATTATTTGATTTAAATCTCCAAAAAATTTTCCCGGTAAGCTAACTGGCGCAGTTTGAAATAGAAAGTTAAATTTTGGTAGCACATATGATTTTACAGTTGCTACTCATCCTAAAAGTGAGAGTTGAAGCTTACCTCATTTATCTAAATCTTTTCCTACTTGAATTAACATTTATTATAGTTATCTTCTTGTAAGCTTGAACATCTATTGGTTAACCAAATTCCCAAGTACTTAATTTTTTTAACTACCTTCAGACCAGTCATTTTTTGTAAATTGATCTTATTTTCTTCTGTCATATTCTTAGTTAGTATGTTTGTTTTCTTTTTATTAATTAATAAACCTGCCACGGCCCCGTATTCCTCAATTGTTCCTATTAAAGACGTGCAAGATTCTAATCATTGATCTGGACATTGTTTCATGATTAGAATACTTGCTAGAAAATTTAATTTGACAATATTATTTAGACAGAAACTAATGTGGATATGAAATATTAAGTTCACCTAATGCTGTGACTATTATTTAGATTATGCTAGCTGGGGAATTTTGGGAGTTGAAGTCTTAAAAGTTCCCAAGGTTGGATGCCCCTAATCTAGCCATTAAAACAGTATCCTTTAAAATGTCTTTATTTATATATCTACCATCTACATAAATGACTCTGGGTGGCTTACAATATTAAAAAAAGCAAAGTGCTGAAGGCCAAAGGATAAACTATTGACCCCTATTCACCATCAATAGTAGCAGAACTCATCTATCCCTGACCCAATTTCTTGGGAAACAGGCAGATCTCCAATGCCTTGCAAAAAAAATAATAAAAAATGACAGAGTTGGGACTAAAATACAATGCCGTGCAATCAAATTTAATACTAATTTCATTATTTTTTAAAAGAAATTCATTCATTATTATTAATAATTTGGGTGATAGAAAGAAAGATATATAAAGATATCTTTATATAAAGATATAAAACAAAGGAATAAGATGTAATGTAACAATGAAATCTGGGAAACCTGGAAATCTATTGACCAGATAAAAGGAACAGGCTTCATTCCCAACATGAAAATATAAATGTTAAACAGTATGGTAAGAACCATTTACATTTTAAAGTGACAGTAGTATTCCATGGATTATCATTTATATAAAAAAAATAGCAAAATGACAGCATTAAGAGCTTGAAGTAAATCTGCAAAGCATATTTAATTCCAACTGAACATTAACAACTGAGCATGGCTGGCTGAGGAATTCTGGGAGTTGAAGTTTACAAGCCTTAAAGTTGCCAAGTTTAGAGACTCCTGCTCTAGGCTATAGAACAGTGATGGCTAACCTTTTTGTCATCATGTGCCAGGAGAGGGAGGGTGGGGGAGGATCATGTGAGCACGTGCCCACACGCATGTGTGCGCAACCCCCCCCCACTCCTGGCACATGATGGCCTGGTAGGCCTGTTTTTCTTTCTTACCTGGTTCCAGATCATCTCTATTTATCTGGGAAGGGCGAAAACAAATTTTTACTACCGGTTCTTGTGAACCGGTGCAAACTGGGAGCAACCCACCACTGGTTTGGACCCTTCTTTCATTTCTAAGGTCAATTCATGATTTCATAGGGCCCAGGAATTGATCTTGCCCAACTTCTGCCAAGGCCTGAGACATGCTCTAGAGCTGAGATGGCATAAGTTAGATGTTAGAAGCTCCCTCCATATCTACATCAAACACACATCTTCCTTCTGGAAGATGAAATCATTGTTTATCTAATTTCAACCATCTACACTAGAACACTGGGTCACTTCTTCAACGGTGGGTCATTGGATTAGAGCTTGCATTGCCAAGGCATACAAAGTGCAAACCTACCAACACCTAGGCACATAGCGCATTTCACTAGGAGCGCGGCCACGACAGCGGCATGGGTGACACAGGCCTCTGTTGAGGAAGTGTGTTGAGCAGGTATCTGGTTCTCTCCAACTCCATTTATTCGCACTATAAGTTGGACTCTTTTGCCTCAGCGGAGGCAGCATTTGGGAGGCGTATCCTCCAGAGAGTTCATAGTGTCGGGGGGAGGGGACTTAGGACCAGACTGCTCCCACCCATAGGGAACAGGCCGGCTTTGGTATGTCCCATTCCTGGATGCTCTCAAACCAGGTCTAGGGAGAATGGGCATTGGTTCTACCTGAACATTATTTCTAGTAGAGCTGCTAGAGGGCATCCAGCCCCACCCTTACTAATATCTGGTCCACAGTCCAGGAGGGACTACTGTTTTATAGGTCACAAGTCTATTCATCGCTATGCCTTCACCAAATTGGGGAATCATCAGATGAGGAGGGAGTGACAAAGATGCAAATAAGATCACATGCTCAATTTCCATGCAGAAGATAGAGCTGCTACCCATTCCTGGATGCTACTTTAGGCAAGTGTTATTGAAAGTTTAGTACTTTAAAAAAAGGCGAAAAAAAAGGTGGGGTTTTTTTTTCAGAATACAATAAACATTGTTAATAAAAATTATTTATCACTTATATCTTTTATGTACATTAAGAGCTTATGTACCAAAGACAAATTCCTTGTGTAACATATATAGATACGTATCTACATACCTACATGCATGTACATACAAAAATTCTGGATAAATTTTCAAATTTTGGATTAAGTCTTTCAGCTACACATATCAAACAAAGAAAGATCCATCCTAATTCCAGTTACCTTATTGAGTTTAAGTCACTCCTTCCAGCTTATCTTCATGGAGTAATTTTTTTTTCTTCTCTGAAAGTTTTATCAAGCAGTTATAAGACTCTCTTTTTATCACAGAATCCTCAAACCTTGTTAGTATCCTTGAAGAAAAAGTCCCAAATTTGTCTTTTTTCTCAACTTTCTTATTTTAGTTGTATTTTAGTTGTCTTTAGTTGCATAGAGGTTTATATTTAAACCATAATAGTGAAAGTTAATATCAGGTTCTTCCAAAACCGCAATGAACTCTTCTACGTTTTCAGCTAATTGTGAAGTTGCCTCGATTGTTTGGTAACATTCTCCACATGTTTGCATCTCAAAAGTAATTTGAGAGGATTTTTTTATCACCCTTGGAGCACAGCTGGCCAACAAATTGGCAGATTTTATTTAGAGACTTTTCAAATATATCTCTAATACTTTGCTCCACCAACTTGGCTTCGTCTTTTGATCAGGTTCATAAAATTTTAGCCATCATAAGTACAGCGCAGATGGCTAAATTCTGCGCAGCAACACTGAGGCTTCATCGCAAACATGTGTCTAATCCACCATAGCTATTTTAAACAACAAATTTGGCAAACCAGTTGCACTGCTTATTCCTTTCACTGTTAGTATTAAACTGACTACAGGCCACACAATTTATGGATCATAATTTTCGTATAGTTAGACCATGTATAATTGACAGACTGGATTTTATCATAGATTTTAGCTGTTATTAACTGTTATTATTTTATACTAGAATTTTTAATTGTATATTTACTGAGTGTTTTTATTTGTTCTGGTCTCTGATCTATGACTGTAATAAATTGAATTGAACTGAACAAAAATTTACCCACCCACAGCAAAGAAGCTACAAGTTGATACAATAATAAACTAAAGTAACAGCCTTCAGTCTTTATATTTTCTATCTGCTTATTTTTCCCTCCACACTTCCTTATTTGGCTTGCCTTAGCAATTTTCTTCCTTGTTATTTAACACAAAAAGAAATCTCTAAAATGACATAAGTCTTCAAAAAGGTGTAGCAAGCTATGACTAAAGAGAGGCTCTTTTTAACTTGACTTAGAAAAGATTAATAGTCATTGAAGGTGATTAAGAAG
Source organism: Masticophis lateralis (assembly GCA_030761175.1). NCBI lineage: Eukaryota > Metazoa > Chordata > Lepidosauria > Squamata > Colubridae > Masticophis > Masticophis lateralis. The sequence goes on from JAUDYJ010000006.1 coordinate 68,932,252, forward strand.
AGAAAGGCACAACTTACTGTCCATTTGAAAGGTGTATTTCAAAACAGCGGTTTCTTCAACCCCCCCCCCCCCGAAACCTTCCCCCAGCTTTTGGCATGCAGATAGCTTCAGAGTCAAACTCCAGAAGCTATTTGCCGGCTTTCAGCTGTACTTGGAGGATTCCAAGGGGAAGTTCTTTGACTCACCCTCCGGGTGGGTCATAGAAACTGAAGGAATGCCAATCCCTTCAGCTGAAAATCTGGAGACCTAAAACCCAGGGACAAATCCTTCAGAGATATCTCCCTGGGTCTGTATTTCAGTTGGCCATCTTCACAGAAGTCTAAAATTGAGAATAATTTGAAGTGGACTGGCTTGTTATATAAGAAATCATTCTAACTTATTGACTTGCTTATTTAACAACCCATTTTTTCTCTAGGAGCTGAAGGCAAATATATTTAGGTCTCTTTTCATTTTGTCCCTAACAGTAACCCTGTGATTTCTACTCATCATTTACATGTTCAGGTGAGAAGAGATCCCTCCCTTTTTCCAAAATGATATTTTGTTTAATAAAAACAAAAACATTGATCTTTTGCCTGTAAAAGATATTTGATGTTGTCTTCTACTCCCTGTGTTGAACAGCTGCATTCCCACAATTTCTCTCTTCTCTTCTGCTTCACACAGTTCTGAGTGGGAAGTGTAGTCTTATTTTTTTGTGATTTGTTTTGAAATGTACATCAAGTATCTGTGTAATTTCTGATATTTCTGTACTTACCAGCCGTTAGCTAAAAAGAGAAAAATGTCTGAATAAAGCATAAGCATGAATCTCAATATATTTATAGTTAGTAATCACATACCACATATTATGATTCAGTGGCAAAAGGTCAATAAAAATAATCTGAGACAAAGCTAATTATATCTTCAAAAATATGCTATATGTGACTTTACGCCCACAATTAAATTATTGTTTAAATTTCATGTAATTGTTTCATCTTGTGAAATTCATTTATAGGAAGTTATTGCATTGATATTACTAAGAGGTCATAGATATAAATATGACTCACTCACTCATAGACTAACTCCTACCTTGTGTTATTTTCTTGCAATTTAATTTAATTCAAATATAATCTTTTTTCCAAAACAACATGAAAATGCTTTTTTTAAATCCCTCAAAACGATATTAAAATAATACGAGCCTGAACAATTGTTACAGAAACATTATAAGAATGAATAGAAACAATAAGCAGTATATCGGATAGTTCCCACTTTTTCTTTTTATTACTCAGGAAATGCATATAATATACACAGTAGTCATGAAAATATCACGTAGTTCATTTCCAGATTCTTATGATATCACAAAATTGTATATCTCTTTTATAAGAGATTTTTTCCCAGAAGTGGAATAAGATACACAGACTTTTTGCTTATTGTCAATTCATTCAGTGACTGCTCAAAGTTACTTTGGCACTGAATGAGAAGACTTATAACCAATCCTCGGAACTGTAGCCATCAAAGCACCCCCCAGTTCTGTGATTAGCATTTGTATACTTGGCAACCGCATTTATGATGGTCAAAGCATTTTGTGGTCATGTGATTATCATTTGTGACCTTCACAGCTGACTTCTAACAAACAAAGTCAATGGGGAAGCTGGCAAGAAGTTGCAAATTGCAATTACATGACATCATGCTTAACAACCATGGGTGATTTGCTAAAAATTATAAGTTGGCACTGTCATATGACATGTCACTTTATGGACCCTGTTCCTTTGTGATGGAGTTACTGATCCCAATTATGGTTGCTAAGGGAGGAGTACTTGTAACCAGAAAAAAGAAAAATATTTTGGCAAGCAATATAGTGTGTGTGTGTATGTGGGTGTGTATGTGTGTGTATTACAAACTATTCTAAAAATACGAATTCCAGTTATATTAGTAAAGAAAGAAGCACACACCCTGCACGGTCCGGAACTTAAAATTTTAAAATAATTAAAATTTTATTTTACTAAGCTTTCGTCAGCCTTCTGCTGACATCGTCAGAGTATTAAACTACCATTACAGAGAACTCTGCCTTTATATGCCATTTATCAATTTGGCCATTGAGCGTGTAATATGCCCTTCCAGCCATCTCCCACTTGTAATTAGCTGTGTTGTTTAAAAATTTTAAGTTTGGAGATATACATACATACATAGATGCATACATACATACATACATTCACTCTAAGTCTAACATAGGTGGCTATGTCAAATTTATAGAAGTAAAACACTGTGTTAATGTGTTTTTAGCCTTATGAACCAAGATACATTAATCCAATTCTGACTGAAATTTTAATCCTGAAGTACTGCGATGAAAGAAATCATTTTAAAATTGTTGCGCATCTTTCCATTTAAAATCATAGGCATGAAAAATTAATCTCAGCACATGAAATATTCAATGGATTCCATCACATGGATGGCTAATTATCTTTGATATCAGTGAGAATAAAACATATTAATTTTAGCTTTGTTGATTAATGGGAGTGCATGAGTTAGACTGCAACATTTATGTAAATAGTGCCATCTTCATATATATGTAAAAGTAATTAATATGATATATCTAAATATGATCATCAGCAACAGGGAATACATCAGCTTAAAAAAAATTCAGCTTCTCAAAGAGGCTGGAATTGACATATATTTTCATCAAAGAAAAACAGATGAATCTCAACCCACTCTGTTCTTAGTTGTAACACTGATAAATCTTCGTCATAATCTGTTGATCTGAAGAAATTGCAAATAGTGACAAGAGGAAGAACAATAACAAAAGCTTTCATTTTTCATTTATGGAAAACACCATAAGAGAGGAGAAAAAGCCTGAATACCCAGACTTGTCTTAGCAATCAAGCCACTTTCTTTTGCCCAGAAGTACCGTTTAGGAAGAGATACACACTCACAAAGTGGAAAGCACCAACATTTTGCTATTCTCAGAATATTTTTTGTAAAATCCTTTATTTATTCACTGATATATATTATTTATTATGTATATTAATATTATCAATTATTCATTGATTTATATTATATTATATTATATTATATTATATTATATTATATTATATTATATTATATTATATTATATTATATTATATTATATTATATTATATTATATTATATTATATTATATTGCCACTTAACTCCAATTCTCCAATGATTCTGGTGGGTTTGACAAAGTTAAAGGAATACCAATACATAATGCAACAACTATCAAAGGAAGCAAACTATCCTTATGCATCCTCTTCTAAATTAAAAAGACCCTCCAAGCCCAAGGCCTGGAGAGGAATTTTTTAAAAAACACCACTTGACAGCAGCAATATTAAATTCCAGGGAAATGGTCATCCTGTGTGAGAGCGAGAGTCAGTAGCTGGCTGGCTGTGGGTGGAACACAGGAGCAGCTAAATGGAATTGCTTAATGAATGGGGCTAAAAGAGTGTCATTATGCTGGAATATAAGGCAATTAAACAATTTCCTCCTTAGATCACTAGTTCCAGAATCTTGCTTATTTTTAATGAATCATAGTCAAAAAGCTATCCTACTCCACTGTAAAATTATTACATTTTTTCCTGAAAATTCACTCCAAGATCTTTGCACCCGCCCTCAGTGAAATTTGACATGCTTTGTTATCTTGTAATGCCCCATTATCCTGCAGATTTGATTCTATTACACTGAAAACCAGGAAACTACAAATCCTTATATTTTTTCCCCACAAATTAATTAGTGGCACATCAAAGCTTCATTTTAAGAAAACTTTTCAGTTCAGGACAGTTACATTAGATCAAATCAGTCCCAGAACAAATTATAGTGGATTAGGCCCTTCTGATGCTTTAGTTTGAGTCCTCAGGGTGAAACAGCTAAACTAATTGATCCTTAACTATTAATAGATTTAATAACAAAGTTGATTTATTAAAATATTAATAACTAATTATATATAAAGGGGTTTCCAAAGCAGTGGTTTAGCTAAAATATCAAGCACTTTTTCACAAAACTATCAAATGGGCTAACACTTTCTTTCAGTTACTCAGTTTCTTTCTATTTCTATTTCTATTTGCCTTTAGTTCCTTGAGAAAAGATGGGTTGTTAAATAAGCAAGTCAATAAATAAAGAGTAACTGAAAGTTACTGATAAAAAAAGGCATAACATAGTAAAACAAAATAGGCCAAGAAACAATAAAATCAAATCTTGAGGATCAAGTACCAGGTATAACACCAAGTTTTATACCAAAATTACAATAAATGTCAACCACATTCACCTTCTAGAAATAGGACATACCATAATTAGAGCGCTAAATTGGAAAAAAGCAGTTATGGGATGCAAATTGGAAGATTTTACTATTTGGACAGGGGAGTAGATGCTTCCTCAAATGTTCTGATGCCAAACATTTGAGATAATAAACAAATCACAAAGACTTTGAACTTTTCCAGGAAGAATATATTGGCAACTAATATTCCCAGTCATGTTATTTTGCTCTGGCTGCAGTATTTAAATTACCTTCAAAGGCATGTATTATGTAGCAAGCTTCATTGCAATCAATAGACCAGAGCTAAGAAGAAGCAATAAATGCAACAAAGGATAATGCCATAAGAATCAATAATATAGTACATGAGTACAACAGAGCAGTGTCTCCAAATGAACATATTACCCCCTGTCCTATGAAACAGCCTTTCCATCAACAAAAGCCTCTCTTGTGCTAATAGACACCAACTTAGCTGTTAACAGAGTTACTGTTGGAATGTTATCTTCTAACAAACTGAGGGTATTTTACACTGGCAATGCAGTCAATATGGGTCTAATCAAAGAGCATGCAGAGCTTTTAATGGGTAATTTGATTTACCCCATTGAAAAAGATTAATGAATCAAATTGGACACTGCTTTCAAGCAACAAATTGAATTGGTAGCACTGAAATGCATTGGGGAAAAAATTCAAATATTTGGTGGTATTTTCTGCTGCATCTGAGATTCTTTCAGACAATATAACAATATAACTTAGATTTCAAGTTAGACGACAGAAACTTGAATATAGGTGAATACTGAAGTAGTGTTAAGTGGTGTGATAGGTTTTCTGACATTACATGAAGTGAATTGGTGAGTTACACCAATAAAGCTTCATTACCACTGCTTGTCAGATAATTTAGGAAAACAAGGCTAATTTTAGGGAAATAAGACTAATATTGCTTTGGGCATCATTCTTTTTTTTTCCAGCTCTTAATTTTTTTCAACATGGCCAGTGTTAAGCTTTGAATTTCTTCTCTCTTATACCAATGAAATGTTATACTTAACCTTGATCCTGCCAACACATCACTGTGCCTCTTTGTTCTGCTGACTCTCATAACTAATTAACTGACTCAGAATATTCCCAGCAAGCCACAACTCTCACACAATTAATTCTTGACTTTCCTGGAAGACTTATGCTTTTTATTCTTCTGAATCCTGGCCTGAAGAGGTCAAGCTTTGCCAATATATACTACCCAGTCTGAGAGCCCACCCATAAGTGTAGGTTCTTTCTGGGAAGAACAAAGCCAATCAACTATCTCAAACTTTCTAGCATCTTAAAAAAAAAAAAAAATCCTAACCCAGGGATTAGAAATCCAAAAGCAATAATAGCATCTGCATTCCAAAAAAACCAACTTGAAAAGTAAAAAACAAAACAAAAAACAAAAAACCCCAATTAAAGACACATTCTATTTTTAGTTCAGAGTAGTTCACTTTCTGCATTGATTCTTCTATTTTATCTATGGATTTTTTGTTATACAATTTAGAACCTGTAGAGTTGTCTTCTTTTTTACCATCTCTGACTAAAAGAGATGTAGCTGGTGGATTTAAATCCTGAATGTTCAATGTATATGAAATTAGGAGTAATTAAATTCCAAATTGCAAACTCCAGTCAAACGACCTGTTCTTTAATTCTTGATTCTTCAAATCAAATCACAGATGATAATTATATACCTAGTAATCAGTCACCTGTGGGATCCAGTTTACAAACTGCAGATGCATTCCATAATATTGATTCCCTGTTGATAAAATGGGCTAATCTTTCGATATGAAACCCAGCATATTTCCAGTGCAGAATCTGTAAGGGCAGTAAATTCAGTTTTGTCCAAATAAAGGCAATTCAATAATTAACTATATGAATGCTGATAGAATATGAATAATAAGCTCTTTACGTAAATGCCAAAATACCAGAATAATCCTAAATTCTTTGCTTAATTAATACATTCAGTATTATATGTAATCTGATAAAAGAAAAAAATAGGATAGCACAAGATAACTGTCTTCAGGAAAAAAAGACTAGAGCTATTGTAAAGAGGTATACTCTTAGTCACAGGTACAGAGTTCTTAAAAAGTATTATTTTGTTTCCAGTACAAAAGAGTACACTGAGGTCACCTTAACACTGTAGAATTTAATAATTTATTATTGCTGCACCATTTTAATACAAAATAACTGAAAAAGAGCAATTTGAATAGCTGAAGCTTTCTGAGAAGCAAAATGTATGGATGAACATAAGAAATGATACAATAAAATGCTTATGTGCAGAAAATGCTTAACCTGCTTTATGATTTAATCATCCAGTAACCATCCACATAGAATAAACTTCTTTGATTTAGCAAGGATCTCTAAGGAATTTCCTTTTCTTACAAGGGTATAGCAAAAGATGAAACAAGTCAATGAAACAAGATTATTACATCACGTACATACATCAAATTTTCTTCTCACCCAGTTTTGAAAAATAATCATCAGACCCATTTCAGATGCTTTCAAGAAATAGTAACTAGAAAATATCCTTGCCTAATGCAGCTAGAAAGTGGAAAGTGCTGTACGCATGCATGACATATCTCAAGGCTGTTGCTGAACTGGGCCTCAGTAAAATAAAACAGTCTTTTTCTAATAAGCAAGTTCTCCAATTTCTGACATAATGTAATAGAATTGAAAGCTGAAGGCTGCATAAAATTTATTCCCAAGGACCCTTGTGTATTTTTCAGTGAGATGAGAGAATGGCAGAAAATGGTGTGAGGTCAAGCAGTTTTCTTTAAATGTAGTTTGATAGTCAGCAATTCCATCTCTCGTTTCTGAAATAGAATTCAGTCTAAAGCTTTCTCATGATGGACAGAAGAATAATAGCTTTATTGTTTCCTGGGTCATTGACTCTATTGGGTTTTTTTTGTTTTTAATGAACCATAATTATTTCATTTCAACTGGAAGGAGTCACATCCAAGTTATCTAGTGTAGTGAACAGAGTAGAACAGAATAATGAGGTTCACCAGTGTTAATTGAATTTGATAACCCACTGAAATGTAATAATTCCCAGGAATTTTCCTGGGTTTAAATTTATTCATTATGGAAAATATTTACTTTAGGGTGCCATTTTTCTAAGGCAGGGGTGTCAAACTGCTGGCCCGCAGGCCAGATGCAGCACATACAGGCCATGCCCACCTCAGTTCCTCAAAGGAAAAAAAAAGTCACAATACATCACCTGATGCGATCAAGTTTGACACCCATATTCTAAGGTAAAAGAATTGTGATTGTGGCATTTATAAAAAGTCCAAAGGTAAAGAGGGATCCATCCAAATCCATAAGTATTTTTGAGGATTCTTCCACCCTGTTAATATGATTTTCTCCTGGCCCTGAGTCAGCAGGAAAATATATCAATGAAAGCTGCACTAACCATATAAGATGCCTTTGCTGAAATTCAGCAATGAGGTCAAGCAGTGTAACTGCCGTCACACAGTTTAATGTGAAGTACAAGTAATCCTTGATTAGCTGTCACAGTTGGGACCATCAACTCCATTGCTAAGTGTTGCAGTTGCTAAGGAGAAAATCATGTGATCACAATGGACTTATGACTTCTATTAAGACATTAAGTGAGACATTAAGCACAACTTTATGTGACAGCAACTTATGACTTTACTTCCACATTGCCCATTAACTGTGCTGGCCATAAACCAATTGGAAAGCATATAGATCATGATCATATGACCACAGGGCACTGTGATGGTCGTAAATGTTGAGAAACACACAAATGGCAATCACACAACTGCAGATTGCTATGACAGTCATAAATGCAAGTATTGCTCACAATTTTTTTATATTGTTCTAGCTGAACAATTGCAAAACAAGGCAGTTGGTGACACTAGCTGTAATTTTAAGGTTCCAGCTGTTCTATTCCCTGCCATTCTTTCTTCTCTCACCCAGTATCATCCATCATCCATTATCAGGAAAACAACCAGCAATCACTCTCTAAATATCTGCTGGAATGAGGAGATGGCTGTTTCAATCCATTATTAATATTTAATTATTGTTATGTGAAATGTGAAATCACAACTATCAGTTTTTTAACTAGGTATTAGCCTTCTTGTGCATCAAATTCTTCCCAAGAACCTTAGACGTAATATTATTATTGTCATTACTAGGAAATTGTTACAGATACAGCCATCAAACAATATGATATCATTCCTAAAATACTGAATGTGAAGAGCCCTTTACCGTCTACACACTACACAGAGTTTGAAATATGATGTAAGTTTGATAAGGAATCAGAATCAGAATAGACTGGAAGGAACCTTGAAGGTCTTCTGGTCTAACCACCTGCTGAAGGTGGAGACCCTATACCCAGTGGTGGGATTCAATTTTTTTAACAACTGGTTCTGTGGGCGTGGTTTAGTTGGGGGTGTGGCTTGGTAATCATGTGACTGGGTGGGCATGGCTAGCTGATCATGTGACGGTGGGCGTGGCTAGCTGATCATGTGACTGTGTAGGCATGGCTAGTTGGTCATGTGACTGAGTGGGCGTGGCTATGTGCATAGGGACTACTCAGAGGGCTGAAAAAAGTCATTTCTGACTAGTCCTCGCACTTTTGACCGGTTCTCGCACTTATGACCATCCTCACATTTATGCCCATTGTGGCATTCTTAACAACCATGTCATCATTTCACAACTGCTTCTCTACACCATGGTGACAAGAGAGGGCAAAAAACGTAAAATGTGAGGACAGTAGTAAGTTTGAGGACTGGTCAAAAGTGCGAGGACCAGTCAAAAATAACTTTTTCAGCCCTCTGAGTAGTCCATATTCATAAAAGGACTACCCAGAGGGCTGAAAAAAGTCATTTCTGACTGGTCCTTGCATTTTTGACCTGTCCTCACACTTATGATCATCCTCACATTTATGCCCGTGCAGCATTCTTAACAACCATGTCATCATTTCATAACTGCTTCTATACATCATGGTGATAAGATAGGGCAAAAAACATAAAAAGTGAGGACAGTCATAAGTTTGAGGACTGGTCAAAAGTGCGAGGACCAGTCAGAAATTACTTTTTTCAGCCCTCTGAGTAGTCCATATGCATAAAAGGATACAGCAATAGAGAGGGATGAAGGAAGGGAAGGGAAATTAGAGTAGGAGTGAGGGTAAGAGAGGGAGGAAGAGAGGAGGAGAAGGAGAAAGGAAGAGGAAGTAGGGAGGAGAATAAGAGGGGAGGAAAGAGAAAGTAAGAAAGAAAGAAAAGAGAGAGGTGGTAGGTGTGAGGAGAAAGATTGCTGTACAATAAAAAAGATGAAAGGGAAGAAAGCCAACCCCAAACAAATATAAAGATATTAAGAATGAATTGTTAAACTTTAAAGAATAAAAGAGAACAAATATGAATAAATAGCAATAATTAGAAACACAAACATACAAACATATAATGTATTTTCTTTGAACAGAGTATTTGGCTGGTTGACAAATTTAAACAGTGTTTAGTCATTTCAATTCAATTTACAATTTCTATATTTCCTTTTTGCCATATTTATTCCTCGGCTATTTTTTTAAAAAACCAATATTACCCTTCTTCCTCATCTCCAATCTTAATCAAATTCAATTTTTCCCTTCTATTCTATATTATACCCCTTCCCATTGTCATCTATTTTTATATCCATCCTCACATTGGTTAATTATGTAATATTACAGTTGTTTAATATAAATTCAACATTTTAATATAAATCAATTAGTTATATAACTATCTTTTTTATATATTAATCAATATGAGCATGAATATTCCAATTATTTCCAGCAATCCAATTTCTTACAAATCAATTAATTATATTTACCAATAATAATAAACCAAATAATTTCCCCCACATATTCTTCCACAATTTAACCATTTCTGCTTTCAACATAATATACAATTAATAGTATCTCAATTATTACAATTCCCTAGTTAAACAGAGCCTTTTTTTCTTTTGTGTTTTAAAATCTTGAACTCTCCTCTTTTGCCATTTGCCATAAATTTCCCATTGTTTGCACCTACCTTTTTTGATGAGGAAAAAGAAAAGAAATCTGCCTTTCCAAAGTTGCAAGCAAACAGCAAAGCCAACAACCTGCTTTACTTTCGCTTTCGTTTTCAGCTTGAATTGCACAAGGAGAAAAAAAAATCTGCTCCAGGACTCTTTGCAGCTAGCAAAAGACCCCTGTGCAAAACAGCTGAGAGCAAATCAGCTGAGAGTCGGAGGCCGATCTAATCAACATAGGTAATTAACCTATGCTGAAGCTGAAAGGGGCTTTTTTTCTATTTTTGCAGGCACCAGTCTACTCATTTGTTTTCTTTTGACATTGATCAGCTGTAATGCGGCCCTTTGAAGCCCCGCCGCAAGAGTTTAAACAGTTTTTTTTCCCTCTAGCCATCAGCTGGGACTCAGGAGGCAGCAATAGATTGGGAGTGGTCGGGGTAAGGAACCGGCAAAAATTGGGACTTTTTTAAAATGCTGCGCGATGCGAGACAAATTGTTAAAAATCGGGACTTGCCTACCCCTGGCTAGGGTAGGCTGGCGCCACATGGGTGGGGGGCGGGGCAGGCGAGCCAGCAATTTAACAAAGGGTTCGGTGTGCTGTGAGGCCAATAAAATTACAAAAAAACACCGAACCCTTTGTTAAATTGCTGGCTCACCCGCCCCTGGCCCACCACTATATATTGGCAATAAATAGTGGTGCAGAGGGGCGGGGCAAGGGGTGGGGCGAGCCAGCAATTTAACAAAGGGTTCAGCCGAACCCCCTAGAACCGGCAGAATCCCACCACTGCCTATACCATTTCAGAAAGATGGCTATCCAGTCTTTTCTTAAAAATTTCCAATGATGAAGCACCTATAATTTCTGAAGGCAAGCTGTTCCACTGGTTAATTGTTCTCACTGTTAGGAAGTTTCTCCTTAATTCCAAGTTGCTTCTCTCTGTCAGCTTTGGAAGCCATATTAAGCCTGAAGTTTCCATGCTACCACCTTCTCATGTGTGGGAAAGTAGGAGGGGGGATTTAGTAGAGGAGTTGTCTGTAGACATAATAACATTCTTCCTGTCGGTCAAGGTCAGGGTGATCCTGCATCTGGAGAAGGAGTGATGTCTCGAGATGGGGTTGATTCGAGCATGTGATCGACTGAGGACTGAAGGGATGGTTTGGGGGGTTTTGATTTACTGAGGGAAAACCCAGACCTCTCAGGGTTTTCCCAGATGTGCCAGTTTACCTATTCTAGTAAATAGAACTTTGAAAATGCATGCTTCAGAGTCTTTACTTGGAGCTGGGGGTTTCTCTGGAATGCTGACATTCTCCTTAAGTAGTTTCCATCCATTGTTTCTTGTCTTGCCTTTTGGCACTTTGGAAAATAAGTTGATTTTCTTTGTCGCAGCCCCTCGACCAGCCCCTGCTGGTCATGTTTAAGTGACTGTAAGTTAGGACTCCAAGGTCCTTCTCCAGTGTGGGTGGAGACAGCAGCCAGTGTAGGTAATCCTCATCCAATCAGCCTGAAGGACTGAGTCTATCCATAAACTTAAATACCGCTCTTTTTGCCGGGTAGACCACCTTTTGACTCAGACCTTTAGTCTGGACTGGCGTGTGGTTTTCTGGCTCTGTCTTTTGTCTCTAATATTAGTTCTACTGCTTGGATATTTTGGGGTGATTTTACTCTGGACTATTTGACTATGATTACTGCTTTATCCATTGGACTTTGGTTGCCTTGGACTTGTTTGTGAGTTGTCTGACTGGGGTCTCTCCCTGTTGCTGGCAGTTTCCTCCCTAAGAGGGGGGGGTGTCTCCTTTGGAATTTTATTTTGCTGTTGCCACGTTTCTTCACCCTGCCACTACTTTCCGACTGCCTTGGGACCCTCTTCAAACCCCCTTTCCACAATTGCCATTTCTAGCCTTTGGACTTTATTTCTGACCGTTTTTTGCCGCCCTGTGAGCAGCAGTGGCCATTTTGGAGGAGGCTGACAGCGTTTTAAACCACACAGTTTCTCCCTTCTCAAATTGCTTCTAACTGTTTAGTTTGGCTGGATCGCTCTGTTTCTACTGCTTCTATCACCTGAACAGCATTATTTGGCCCGTTGCTGCTTTCTGGGACTTGTTAGTTTGCTTCAGCCTCGCAGCCCTGTAGCACTCTGATCGTATTACCAACGATCAGCTGGACTCTCCTTTGATCTATTTCGGGCTCCTGCTGCCTTGTTATTAGTCCCTGTGGACTTTTAAGGATCCCTTTGAACTGTGGCTAGTGGAGACTGAAGCTCTCCCATTCGAAACAACAGTGGGGCTTACTAATATCTGTAATTACAACTTGCAGCCGCCATTTTGTTTTATTGCAAAGAGGTGCGGTGACCATTTTGTTTCGTCCCAAAGAGGTGCAGTGGCCATTTTGTTTGATTGAAAAGGCATGGTGGCCATTTTGTGGAGTTTCTGCACTCCCCATCACTTTATTGCCCTCCATTTTTTTTGTTGCCTGCAGGAGTTCTTTTGTGAAGTTTCCGTGCTCCCCCTGGCATATTGATTGTGTCTACTGTCTGCACCTGAAGGTTTGCCATCATGCCTAAAGCCGCCTCAAAATCAAAGCATGGAGCGAGGGCCGTAGCTTCTGCGTTGAGCCAATCAGATGTCTTATCTGCTACCGCTCCTGCGAACTTCCAGGCCGCTCGTGAGACCTGACCCCCGTCCAAACCTCTACATGCCCATCATAAAGGGCATAAAAAGGATGGTGGCACTTCCTCTAAGGCGGAAAAGTGCCGAGATAAAGTTCTCACTAAGCTTTGTGAAAAGGCAAGTGCTAATCTGCTTTCTCCTATGGAGGGGGTCCCGGCTGAGACTGAGGTGGTGGGGGTTGCCCAGAATCCTCAACCTGCGACCCCTGACCAGCTATCACTTCGAGACTGCCCAATAGCTATTTCTGACACTGCCTTGTGGGGCGCTGAGCCTTCTGCTCCGCCCGTGCTTCCCTCTTCAGTGGTGACACAGGATGCGACCATTCCTGTTCCTGCTCCTGTTGCGGCGTCTGACACATTGCCTTGCCAGTTGTCTCCTGAGCACCTACAGAAGCTCATTGAAGCTGCGGTGCAGAAATCTCTGGCGGCTAGATCTCGCCACTCAGCGTAGCCAGTTCGGTGAGGTCGGCTTCTCCTGAGAGGCGTCACACTTTGGAGCAGATGGCCACCAGGGCTCCTTCATCTCCTTCGGCTTCTCAGGCCACTCAAACTTCTACACTATCTGATGTGGCGGATGAAGGTTCCAGGCTATCTGATGACGAGGATCTCCCTCCGGATCAACCAGTTGTCTCTGGCTTATTCCCACAGCCTTTATTTAAATCCTTGCTATTTAAGGCCATTAACACAGCCCAACTATCTTCTCCGGTGGTCCCTACCACCGTGCCTGAACCTCAGGGGACTTTGGACCCAATGTTCGCTGAACCGGCCAAACAAGTCACAGCCATTCCTGCTCCTCCTTTGTTTTTGGAGACAGTTAAACAGCAGTGGACCTCACCTAGCTCGGCTCCTCTCCCTTCCTCGAATGATAGGAAGAACTTCAATGTAGCGCCCAGTTGGGCGCTACATTGAAGTTGGAGTTGAAGTTGGAGAAGTGGAGTCACTTCTCCAACTTCCATCAATTGACGCTCCCATGGCTGCGCTTTTACCTAATGCCAACGTCCCCGGCGATCCGGATGAGGGGTTGAAACCTGATGAACGGCGTTCTGACCTCGTTCTCCAGAGAGCTCATCAAGGGGCTGCATGGGCGATTAAGGCTGCTTCCATGGCATCTTTCTTCAGTCTCACCACTCTGCTGTGGCTTCACCAGCTATAAGAGAAGCTTTCCCCTGAGGACGCCCGGATCACACAGGACCTTAATAAAATTGTTGCAGCGGTCCAATTTTCAGCCGACTCCACCCTGAACGCTGCCCGTTTTGCCGCTAAGTCATTGGCCTCATCGGTAGCTGCTCGTCGTCTGGTCTGGCTCCGCCACTGGCAGGTGGATACCAGACACAAGTGGCGGTTGGCCTCCATTCCCTTTGGGGGGGGGGGCGTTTGTTTGGGGATGCCTTGGAGCCATTCTTGACTGAGACTCGTGACAAAAAGAAAATTTTGGTGGCTGTTTTCCGCAGGGGAGAATCCCGTTACTCGCCTTATGCTGCACGGCCTCAATCTCATGCTGTGGATGGTGGGGGTCCTTCTTCCTCCTCCTCCTTTTTCCCTCCGTCACATCCGTACAATAATTTTGGCAGGCGCCGTGGATCCCAAGATAGGATGTCCCGGGGTAAACCCTTTATGTCTAAACGGCCCTTTCAGGGGGGAGGAGGTCGTTCCTACAGACACCGTCATTAGCTGCATCTCTGATCCTCCCATTGGCAGCAGATTGGCCCTCTTCGCCGCTACTTGGGAAAAGTCCATCTCTGACAAATGGGTCCTGGCCACCTTACGATCTGGGTTGGCCATTGAATTTCTTTCCCCTCCCCCGAGCACCTTTGTTTGCTGTCCGTTTTCTCGTAACTCTGAAAGGAGGGCTCTAATGGATGCTGCGGTTCAGCATCTCCTTTCGATCAGGGCTATTCAAGGCCCTTCTGACCAAATTGGGACAGGATTCATTCTCGAGTTTTTCTGGTGCCTAAGTCCTCGGGGGGAGGGGGGTGGAGACCCATTCTGGACCTAAAACGGCTAAATCGGTATGTCGTGTACTGGATATTTAAGATGCAGATGCTTAAATCCTTTCTTGACAGCGTTAGGAGGGGCCTTCTTCTATCGATCTTACAGATCTTACCTATTTGCACATCCCTATTCTCCCATCTCACAGACATTATTTGCGGTTTTGTTATGGGGGGGTGCATTATCAATATCGGGCTTTGCCCTTTGGGCTTTCGTCCGCCCCCTACACCTTTACTAAGGTGTTGGCGGCCTTGGCTGCTTATCTCAGGCTTTCCTTGATTAGGCTCCTTTGTTATTTAGACGATGTTTTAATTTTGTCATCTTCCTTTCACTAAGCTGCCCTGGATATTCAGTTTACTCTGAGAACATTAGCTGCCCATGGCTTTTCCATTAACCTGGAAAAAAGTCATCTGGTCCCTTCTACTTCCCTGGTTCATTTGGGGGCCCTAATTGACTCGCTGCGGGGTAAAGTTTTCTCTCCCCAGAGCATCAGAATAGCTTGAGGGAGTTGGTAGTTAAAGTCGAGGGATCTCGGAAGGCCTCTCCATATATTCTTTCCCAACTCTTGGGAAAGATGATATTGGCCATAGCCATTGTTCCTTGGGCGCAACTCCACACCTGCAAGCTCCAATGGTTTCTTTTACCTTTACAGAAGGCGGGCAAAGGCACATCATCCCGTCAGATCCTGCTTCCATCTGCAGTTTGCAGATCCCTTCGGTGGTGGCGGTCCCTGGCCCTCTCGGCGGGTTCCCTCTTCCTCGAGCCCCAGAGGGTGGTGGTGACAATGGATGCCAGTCTCCACGGCTGGGGGGCGCATTGTCAGGGTCAGCTCGCCCAAGGTGTGTGGAACGAGGTAGATTCTCGTCGTCCTATCAACTGGCTAGAGCTACAAGCCATCTTCCTGGCTCTCAGAGCGTTCCGTCACCTACTATCTGGCTCCCATGTCCTTGTGCTAACGGACAATGTAATGGCCAAAGCACATCTCAACAAACTGGGAGGAACTCAGTCAAAGTCCCTATTGTTAGTGGCCTTAAAAGTAGGTCTCTGGGCAGAACGGCACCTCAGCTCCCTTCGGGTGGAACACATTTCGGGCGTTGACAACGCTCAGGTGGACTGGCTGAGCCGACAAGAGGTGGACAATGCGAAGTGGCGGGTCCATCCACAAATTTTCCAGAGTCTGGCTCGTCAGTTTGGGCCTCCGGTCGTGGACCTCTTTGCGATTCGAGCAAATGCATAGTTGTCTCGCTTCTTCACCCAGTTCCCAGAACCTCAGGCGGAAGCCATCAATGCCCTCCGAGCTCCTTTGCCGCAAGGCCTTCTATACGCCTTCCCTCCAGCGTCCCTACTCCCCAGAGTGATCTGCAAGCTCTTGGACGAATGGGCGGAGGTAATCCTCCTGGCCCCCCACTGGCCATGGAGGGCATGGTTTGCGGACTTGGTTTCCCTTTCTGTTGCTCCCTCCTGGCACATCCCGATCACAGCGGAGACTCTGATGCAGGGAGCATTGAGCCACCCAGACCTTGCGTGGCTCAATCTGACCGCTTGGCGGTTGAGCGGCTCTCCTTGAGCACAGCTAACATTCCAGATGACATTATACAAACTATCCAGGCCTCCAGTCACTCTTCAACTAACAGAATCTATTCTGCCACTTGGTGGGCCTTCTGTTCTTGGTGTGACAAGAATGGTGTACCTATCTTACAGCCTTCGATTGTGGACGTCCTGGTGTTCCTGCAACAAGGATTTGCTGACGGTCTCTCACCTAACACGCTACGACGCCAGGTTGCGGCCATCTCTTCGGTAATTACCTGTGGATCCCTCTTCTCATTAGCACAGCATCCTCTAATCCGATGCTTCTTCTATGGTGCTACTAATTTGTATCCTCCTGTTGTGCACCGTTATCCTACCTGGGATCTCCTGTTGGTTCTAGAATCCCTTATGGGGCCTCCCTACAAACCCCTGTGAACGGCGTCTCTGTGTTTGCTGTCGTGTAATGTCGCCTTCTTGGTGGCTATCACTTCAGTTCGTCGCATCTCGGAGGTGGCTGCCCTATCCACCAGGGCAGATCTCTGCATCTTCCACGCTGATCGTGTCATCCTCCGTCTGGATCCTACCTTTGTGCCGAAAATCAACTCCGTGTTTTATCGCTCTCAAGAGCTTATCCTCCCGAGTTTCTGCCCACGACCCTCTCATCCTCGCGAACGTCGTTGGCACATCTTGGATGTCAGATGGGCACTTCGCATCTACATTAAACACACAGCTACAATCCGACGTTCAGAGGCTTTGTTCATCTCTTTCCTGCCTGTCTTGTTGGGCCTTAAGGTGTTGTCTACTACTATCTGCTGCTGGATCTGTCAGACTATGGCTTCAGCCTATGACTTCTGTTCTCTGCCATGACCATGACGTGCAGCTACGTCAGCCCTCTGGGCAACTCAGGCTCCCCTGCTGGAAATTTGTCAAGCGGCCACATGGACCTCACCTGCTCCCTTTATTCGTCACTATAAACTTGATACTTCTGCTTCAGCGGAGGCAGCATTTGGTCAGCAGATGTTGCAGAGGGTTGTTGTTAGAGAAGTTGTCTCGGACCAGCCTGGTCCACCCAGGTCTCAGGACAGTAAACTTGGGTATGTCCCACCCTGGCTGCTGTCTCCACCCACAATAGAGAAGGGGTGTTGGTCCTACCTGATACGCACCTTCTCGTTGGGTGGACAAAGAAGCCAGACCCTCCCTAGGCCAGTCTGGTCTCTATTTTTTTCTGGCTCTAACTTTCTGTTTTGCCCCACCACACGCCAAGTCTGTCCTTACTTCTTCGCCAAAAGCTGGTCTACCCGGCAACAAGTGCGGTATTTAAGTTTATGGATAGACTCAGTCCTTCAGGCTGATTGGATGAGGATTACCCACACTGGCTGCTGTCTCCACCCAACGAGAAGATGCGTATCAGGTAGGACCAACGCCCCTTCTCACAGTTACATTTTTTGAGCCAGGTTTCATGTAATTTGTACTTGTACCTTTGGTTTTTCCTGCCTTGCTTTTCTCCACATTAAATTTAATGTTGTTGGATAGGATCCATTGTTCAAGTCTGTCAAGATCTTTTTAGATCATGAGCTTGTCTTTCTGGAGTGTTGGCTATTCCTGCCAGCTTAGTATCATCTGTAGATTTGATGAGTTCCCCTTCAATTTCTTCATCTAAGTCAGTTATTGAAGAGCCCTTGGCTTAAAACAGAACCTTGTGGTACCTTGCTGCTTACTTCCTTCCAGATGTAGATGTAGCACCATTAAGGACTACTCCTTGAATACAGTTTGTCAGCCAGTTACAAATCCATCTGATGGTGATGTTGTCTATCCCATATTTTTCTAGTTTTCCAAGAAGTAGGTTGTGGTCTACATGGTCAAATACATTGCTGAAGTCTAAGCAAACTATGTCCACACCATTTCACTTGTCTACTAATTTTAGTCACTTTGTCAAAGAATGAAATAAGATTGGTTTGGCATGCTCTGTTTTTAACAAAACCATGCTGGCAACTAGTTATAACTTTATTTGTTTCTACATAGTCACAGATCTGTTTTTTTATTATTTTTCCCAGTATTTTCCTAGGTATTGATGTTATGCTGATTGATCTGTAGTTTGCTGGGTCTGGCTTTTCCCGTCCTTTTTTGAAGATGGAATCCATATCAGCTCTTTTCCAGTCCTCTGTAATTCCTCAGTGCTCCAGAATTTTTTAAAGATATGGTACAATGGTTCTAAGATAACCATTGGCAGCTCCTTCAGAACTCTGGGATGTAATCCATCAGATCCAGTGATTTAAATTCATCAAAATCAGACAAGTGTTCTCTTACCATTTTCTTGCTTATTTTAATTTTTATTTCTAATCTGACGTTTACAGTTATGCTTTTGCAAAGGATGAGTTAATCAGCTCTGCTTTCTTTTTACTGCCTGTTACTTCCTTGCCATCTTCTCTCTTTAGTGGACCGATTTGTTTCCTTGAGTTTTTTCTTGTTATTTATATGTTGAAAGAAACTTTTTAAAATTATCTTTGACTTTTGTTGCAAGTCTTTGTTCATCCTGAGCCTTTGCTTTCCTTCATCTTTGCAGATTTGGGCTAACTGCTGATATTCTGTCTTAGTTATTTGTCCCTCTTTCCATTTTTTGTACTTGTCCCTTTTGTCTTTCAGTTTATCAGAGAGAACTTTGTGCAGCCATACTGGTTTCTTCTTGGATTTCTTGTTATACTCTCTTCAAAATACAACATGCAAAAGTTAATCACCAATGCATCTCTACCTGAGAAACTCAATAACACCAGCACTTTGCCAGAAGAAGATAACAAACTATGTTCCATTCACTTGTTCTGTCCCCGCTCCCAGGAATACACCCAATTCGGATAGTCGGAGGTTAAAATAAGCTGGCAGGCAACCAAGTAGTCTGATAAGAAGCTTGGCAGCAATCCCAGCAACTGCGTGCCAAAACCTTTATTAACGTAACAGAAAAATACACACCACAAATGTCCAGAATAGCCAAAGCTGAGATGCAGGAATATTTGTTTTTGTCCATCACAAAGGTGCAGGCTGACTCACTCTCTTTTATAGCCTGTGGGGTGTGGTCCAGTGAGTCAGCTAATCACGAGCACGCCGTGCCTTCTGTTGGGCACGTTTCTCCCTGCGTCGCTGGCGAGGATCCAGCCAGCACTTATCTCCCTCATCGCTGTCCACCTGTGGCTGCGGGGATGTGCTTGGCTCTGGGCCTATCTCTTGCCCTTCGGTGTCCTCCAGGGGCATTGCCAGAGAGGAGGGTCCTGGAGAGGGAGGTCTTGCCAATTCCTCCCTTTCACTCTCGGAGTCCTCTCCTGACGATGACACAGGCTCAGGCAACGGAGCCACAACATCACTCACTATAATGAGAGAATTCTACTGACATCCTATAAGATTGTCAACCTATCCAGTCACACACTGAGTGATGCAAAAAGTCCATTCTCAACTACTTATCCTTTGCTCCATTAAACTCACACAAAATATTCAATTCTGCAAGGAACTTCAAATATTTTTAACTGTCTGAGACTTAAGTCATCAGACCCTAAATGCATTCAACAAATAGTGCATGGATGGATGCACTACTGATTTTGATTATTACTTTACTACTTTAATGCTTTTTCTAAATAATTCAAGCCACAATCATCAATTTTTTTAAAAAAGCTTCTTGTAACATTTTCTTAGCAGTGCAACACAAGGCTGCAAGAACAACACCAGCAACATCCAAATGACAAAGAAGAGCTTATTTTGAATAAGATAAATTATGTCATGATAGTCCAGAAACAATTCTCCAATGCTACATATCTACCAATTCCTATCCTCAGATCCCAAATAACATTTCAGAAAATACTACACACTCTAATGAGAACTTCCTAAAGGCATTCAAGATGTTATCTATTTGGAGTCATCCCAGTTAGACATCATCTACCTGTTTTCCCCAAATATACAACCAGTGAATCCAAGCCATTCCATTGGCTAAAGCTTTGTAACCATCAAAGCTAGAATATCAAGTTTGACTCCATACTCAAACCATATGCCATCAGCACTCACAGCTGCATCAGGGACATTATAGACTTCATGATTGAAATACATTGGAAATCTTCCCATCATCAGTTGGTTTTTAAATTTTGTACGTATGTATTTTTATTGTTGGCTGTACACCGCCCTGAGTCCTTCGGGAGTAGGGCGGTATATAAATCCAATAAATCTAAATCTAATCTAAATCTAAATCATCATCATTTCAGCTACCATGGATACTAAGCCACCGCCACCATACCAACATCCATCACAAACATGACTTTCAAGTCATCAGGAACACACCTTACCATTTCACTATAGGACTTGGTTACTCATCCATAACTATTTTATCTTTGGCAATAAGCTATACCTACAAATCAGTAGCATAGTGATGAATATGCTTGGCTTTGCCATTTGCCAACATCTTCATTGTGATCTAAATGCTTTCTCAGTAATTATCCTGTAAAACACCTCCTTTACTTAAGCTCTATTGGTGATATTTTTATTATCTACATTCATAGAAAAGAATTGTCATTAAATTCCAAGGAGACCTCAAAAACTTCCATCCCACCATCAGACTTGCTTCAAACTATCTACAGAACAAGTCCACTTTCTTGATGTATTGGCAAAACTATATTAGGGAAACATGAATACTATATTATTCAGAAAACTTGTAAACCACTAGGTTTACCAACATGTTTCAGGCTTCCACTCATAACACACCATCAAGTCTATTATCTAAAGACAGGTGTTACGCGTCAACTGAATTTATTCTAGGCTCTTGCCAGAAATGATCAACTAATGGAATTAATCAGGCATTTAAGAGATTAAACTGTCCACCCAATGAGAAGAGTATACATATCAATAGATCCAAATTAATTTTCAGAGACTCCTGTTAAAATATAAAATACAAAAACAGAACAACAGAACACTACTGCTGAAACCGAAGCCACTCAGTCACATTATTATTAAACTATAACCCATACTGGACAATGATTCTGCATTTTCTCAAATATGCATACAAATAAATATCAAACTGAAGCATATTCTGACAAAGAACTAGAAACAACTAAACAGTGGTGCTATTATGAGAAGCAGACCATACTCCAGATGTCTACTTTGTGGACTTATTAATATCAACAGCACTATTCAGTTCCCAACAATTTCACATAAAAATTAGAGATGCCTTCACATGATCTTTCTTTAGTATGATATATGACATTATCTGCAAACAGTGGCCTTTGGATTCTACATAAGACAAACAAGCCAGACAATTAATGGACACAAGTTAGATATCAGGATTCAAAACAAGGACAAAGTAATATCAGAGTAATTTAATCTATAACACTCCATTACAATCTTAAAGCTATTCTGGCACAAAGAAACCTCACCAGCGCAACTGAATTTGAAACTGATGATTTTACATACATCAACATGAATCCAGCTTACTTCTTACTCCATATAATTTACGAACTCTCAAATTCTTACATTATCCTATTCTTACATCTCTCTTTCATAGAGACTGTTTATTATTAAGAGCTGTAGTGTTTATTATTAAGAGTTATGATGGCGCAGTGGTTAGAATGTAGTACTTCAGATTAACTCTGCCAACTGCCAAGAATTCCATTCTGACCAGCTCAAGGTTGACTTAGCTTTCCATCCTTCCAAGATCAGTAAACTGAGGACCCAGATTGTTGGGGTAATATGCTAACTTTGTAAACTGCTTAGAGACGTCTATAAAACACTATGAAACAGAATATACTGTAAGTCTAAGTGCTATTGTTATTTCCATCACTTTAATTGGTTAGAAATCCTAAAGGGACTAATTCTTATTTTGCCACCATTTATAACTTTTCAGGTTTATAAAAATCTTTTTAAAAGACCATCAGACCTGTTGCAAATTTAATCCCATAATCATATTAATAGTCAATTTACAAATTTTGCACTCAGCGTTACAGAACGATACAGAAGTACATGATTATCACTGAGCTATGTTAATGTTAATCATAGGATTGGTGAGGCAGTGCATCATCTCCTACCATAACCAACTGAGCACAAAAAAGATAGCACATGAATTTGCGGCTACCCTAAATTGGGCCAGGTGTTTTTCAGAGCCTCATGAACAATCACATGACCTTAAATCTCAGCAGGATCCTACTATTCTTATTCTTACTGTTCTGTAAAAGCTACTGGTGACAGGATTTATTTAAATCACCAGGAGGACAAGGATTCTTCTTCAATAAGAAGGCTTTATATTCAGACTATCTTTAGCACATTTTATTCACGTTTTTCTATCTTTTTCTTTTAGTAATTATTTGTTAGTTAGTAAATGTCAGAGAAGGTCTTCAAAATTTATGCACTGAATTCCTCCATACTGTGCTGTACAACTCCTACCTATAACTTGGTTGTCAGAGGCAGCACTATCAGAGAAAATATAGTGTTTTATTTGTTCCTTCCTTCAACCCCCTTCTCTTTTTTATGTTAAAGAGGGAACTTGCTCCAGGCAGTCTCCATAAACATATTTAATTATAATAATTTTAATAATGAATGAAACCTACCAGGCATGACCATGAAAAAAAAAACCTCAGTAAATTAAAATGATTAAGATAGAAGCTAGTTTCATTGCTGAAAATGTTAAGCCTCATATTTTGGGTCCATATTACTCGGCAATATCTTGAACTGAATTCATTAATCACTTAACATGATTAATCAATTCATTCAGTTTTATTAAAGATAATTGTTTTAATTGGATTTTAATTATTGCTATCTCTTGTGAAACACTGTTCCCTAATGATGGTGTAGTATGCTATTCACCAAAGGCCCTCCTGTTACTTCATTAGCTCCCTAAACTGTTCTTATCCCTGCTATGCAATGCATCTGAGAGCTGATTTTAAAAGGGCTAATGGTTCCTGAAGAAAAGTTGAAGCCCTATATCTGTGTATGTGCATGTGTGGATGTGTGTGTGTGTGTGTGTGGATGATGGACAGCTACAGATATGGCAGTATGCATGGCAAAGTTTCAATTGCACTCCCAGAATTTCTTTCTTGCCTTTTTTTAATTCTCACAATGGATGTTGCTACACAGGAGTCAGCCAGTCTCTTTCTGATTGAAATGTAAATTAGATATATAATTATGAATGAAATAAATATATGTGTCACTATCCCAGGATAATGTTACAAGATCCAGTCAGGGTCGGTCACTGGGATCAAGGGTTTACTCTGGCAGGGTAAACCTCTGATCCTGGTGACTGATACTTCCTGTGAACAAGAATAGGAAAAGTCTGTGACCCATAGACATTGAGTTTGGACCCTATGGCGAAGCACGCATGGAGTTTGAAAGACTTTGATGTAATCCAACAAGAATCACCTAATGCTCTTTCCAGAATTCAGACATCACATATACATTCTTAGAAAACACACAGAGACAATTATATTTTGATGTTACCTCCCCCCTCACACACACAAATTTGTTTGATTGGCTTCCCATATTTTGAGAAGGGCACATATTCTATTCAGACAATTGAAGTCCTGTGAAGCACTCTGCTGTTCAAGTTTTTTAGTATCATGATGTATGAATCAAATCATACATTAATCCCATTAAAGTAATTAAGGTGCTGACAGAGCATTTTGAAAATTAGGCTTTTAGTCCTTTGCCAATTACAATTTTCATCTTGGCAAATTTCTCTGTCCTTTGTGAATTTCAGCAACAAGTCTTTTTAAATGGAACTTGCTGTAGGATCTTGTTTTTGACATATAAATACTATAATTAGAAGAAGTCATTTTAGTGGAAGTATATGATTTATTGTGTACACCACTAATAAATCATTTAATAATGAGAAAATAGTAATGATAACTATTGTTCAATAGTTCTGCTGATTCATTCATTTATGGCTAACCATGTGCTAGAGCAGACTTCAACAGGTATATTTGTCATCTATTGTTTGTAGTTTCAGTATCTACCCTACCATCCACATATAAGAAGTACTGTAGTGACAAAATATTTGCTTGTGTCTCTGTCTTTCCATGTTATACTGTTGATGGAATTTCAACTTTTTAAAAGGTTTTCTGTCTATTCTATCTATTCATTTTACTAGATTAAAGCAACTGAGACCACTACCTAAATGAGTAAACTCATAGGCAAACACCTCATGCCAAAATTTAGAAAAACTGAAAAGTCATCTAAATATATATGTAGTAGACAGGCTTATTCATTTAAATCATTGATGAAATTTTCTTTACTGTGAATTTTACTAATTATTTAATATTCAAATGAGTTCAACTAATGGGAATAATGAGGACCCTGATGCTGGAACCCAAAGAAATGAGTATTATGATGAAGCAATGACAAACCACCTGTTAATGCAAATTAATTACTATTCACTTCAAAGATATAAAATAAAGAATAGCAAAAACAAGACCCACAAATGCTCCTCGGATATATATTAATAAGCTTGCTTGTTCTGAATATCAGGTTGGTTTTTAAAGATTATATACTATTCTTTTTGGTATTCAAATATATTCTTATTAAGCTTTAACTAGCCCCAAGAGAAAGTTTTGGTGCAGCTAACAATTTTTATATAATTTGCTCATTTAAATGGTTTAATATCCCTCCCTCACTGCCTTGATGCTTATTCAATATTAAGCCATTGCCTGACTTTGATGGCTCTCATGCATCATTCCTTCATCACAGCCTGCCAAACTTTTAAGAAATATTGTCCCACTGGCACTGGTCTCACAGTGACACTGTACAAGGAAGCTTTTGTCACTCCTGCTGAAAATCGAAGGAAATTAGGGAGTGGGAGGTATATTTACAATACCTGCAACACTAATTTTTGGTTAACAAATTTATTATACTGCAAAGTTATTATATATTCCTTCTTAGTACCATTACCTGGATATTAGGTTTTGGGTGTGCATCTCCCTATATTCATATATCTAATTGCTGGATATTACCTGTAAACCTGTTTGGAAACTGCCAGCTAGGCTAGAAGAAGGGGTCATATAGGGCATATCTTAGAGTCCTTGCATAGCCACAAGAAGCATAAGCTTAACCTCTCCTTCCTAGCTGGCAGTTTCTCAATAAAATGAAGCTGTACATGGTTGAAAATCATCATTACCAAAGAGGCAGTCAAGGGGAAGCTAGACAGGGACTTCTTAGTGGCAGCATTTGAGCATCAATTTTAGATGGATACTTAAATTTTTATTTCATTTTTATCTTGCTAAATCTGCTTTCTGATTACTGTTTTCTCTGTCATTCTTTGTGTTTAAACTGCCTAAGGAACATTCATTCTGACTGAATACATTAAACATAGTATCTATAATAAATATAAGATCATAGCACTCTTCAGGCAGAACAGAGTTACCCCAGGCAGATAAAAATTGGAAAAATATACAGGTGCAAGCTAAAACCTCTGTTACTTACAATGATATTCAGCTCAAAAATACTTATCATAATTGGTTTTATGTATATGGATATGGCTATGTATATTGTCCAGGACTTGTATTTGAGAAATTGACAATCTGGTGTATGCAATCATTTGTATTTCTTTTTGTTCCATAAGTAACTTCTTGCTATTCAATATCTCTGGCTCACTTGAATTGGAGCTTACAAGTTTTTTTTTCTATTTACATTTTTAAATTTCTACGTATTTCATCCATGTGCAATCATTTATTTTTGTCATTTTAGCAAACACAAACAACAGTATGCAGACCAGAGAATCACTGAGGTGCATATTGGGTATTGAGGTATACCCAATATGCATGCAACTCTGGATATATAAAACTAAAATTTATACAGAACTTACATTATTCTATCATTTTGTGCGATAGTTTGCATGTATGTGTTTTCTTTAACTGTAGTCTTTATGTACAGTAATAAAATGTATTAGAGTGCATTGAACATTAATAATTTGGAAGACTGTTATTTCATGCTTGTGAGCTAATTCTTAGATGATAAACTTGTCTAATACTGAACATAATACAACATAGGAAATCTTGTCAAAAGATATGTCCAAAATTCTTCAGGAGGATGGTCAGTTCTAAGCAATTCAGCCCTACAACAAAGAAGTTTATATCTTCAGGAATTGCATTCAGGAGGTTCATATAAATGAAGGTTCAAGGCCAATAAAAAAGAGGGCTAAATCCATTTCTCCCGAGGGATAGCCTTTGCTTGATTGGCCCAAGTTGATTGGTCCAAGTTTTTCTCCTAACCATCTTTTCTGATGATTGTGATTTTGTTCCATAGAGCTGCGACATGTCTATAGCAGAACACGATCAGCACTGCTTCCTAGTTATCTAAAGTCTCCAACTGAGATTAGTATTATCTGTTAATAGAGACCAGTTGTTTTGTCATGCAGCTTTGCTGTCTACTCATATCTACTTACGTCAAACTGGACTTAAATCTCATAAAAGAATAACTCTGAAAACTGGCACTCCTTTGAGACCTTTGGCAAATCACTATTGTGGTAAGATAAGGAACCATTTTTAGGAACTGTGATTCTGTCATGACACTCGTAAGCTTTATTGTTTTCCTCTTTGTTCTAAATAAACTATATTGAACAGCAGCCCAGTATACATTTACTACAAAGAACTGGAATCATAAGCTTTTTTAATACATTTGTATGTACTGGTCACTAGTCCAACTGCATATTAGCTAATAGGACCAGGATGTCTTCTGTACAATATTTGAATTACATGGAATTTCTTCTTGAAATTTTAATACTTCTGATAATAGTTGCTCAGATTATTTTCAGTATGACAAGTCTGACATGACTCTGCTATCGCTTCAAGTTCCTAATTTTCAGTGTTCTTTAGCATTTTTTTTTTCATGGCACAGTTTGAAAGTTGGTAGAATACTATGTCACATCAGTAGAAAGCTTTAGCTGAAACAGATAATTGGTTTAAAAAAACATCTGTCTTCTTCATTCTCTTTTCCTACCTTTGCTCCAACAGCTTAAGGGGTCAATCTTTCAAGTACGCGCTTCAATGAACACAATTATTAATAATTTCCCTCCAAGAAAAAAAAAATGAAGTTAAATATTAAAGAACAGATCTAAACACTGTTAAGCCCAAAGCTTCTAATAACAAAATTTCAGTTATTTTCCTATAAAAGATAATGATTTGCTCAAATGCTACTGGCAAAGTAAGCCATCATGTATCTATCTTATCTCATTTTTCTTCATTTGGGTCTTATACTGCAAAGAGAAGAACATCAAGAAGTGCCCTATATATGAGTTCTCTGTGTAGAAAAAACTGTTCAGAGACCAGGATAGCAATCTTTAAATCAGTAGTCTAAAAATAAATGCATATGTACAACATGATCTGATTATTTCTTATTTTAAGTTAAACTCTAGAAGTAGAAAAGGGGAATCAAACTTATTTACATGCTACTGTCGCTATGACTCAAAGCCCAAGAGTATTTCCAATGGAACAAATAAACCTCTTTTTGCTTCAGGGCTGGGTTAAGTTTTTCAGTCGCTATGGTGATTTATGTTCCATGACAAGTTTTCCATTCCCATCAATTGAATGAATCTGGGCCATGAAGTAGAATGTTTCCTCATCTCTATTACATAGTGTTAATTAACATTAGCCGGTATAACAGAATATGGAACTTGATTGGTTGCAGATGCACTGTGAAAGTACCCCATATGACTGTTAAAATACCCCAAAGTACTATATTTTCCCTGAACAATTATGAACTGCTTTGCATGTTATCTCCAATCCTTCACATAAATCAGCTGTCATCTTCTACCATGTTTCTTTTTTTTTTATTGAAAGAGTTTTACAATACAAAAATTTTTCCATTTTCTCCCCCCCCAATCCCCCTCCCCTACCCCTCCCATCGTCCCTCCCCAACCCTTTCCCTCCCTATCCCCCCCCCTGACTTCCGCTACAAGTTTAAAAAAAACAAAATTTAGAACAAGGGAAAAAGAAAAAGATTATTAAATATTCAAATTCTAAATTAAACAAATTTCGAAAGAGGAAAAGAAAGAGAAGGAAGGAAATAGGGCAAAAAAGTAAAAAACAAACTAACAAGAACAAACATTAATATATTTAAACAATATTATAATAAAAAAAGAATAGTTATAATTAAAAGCACCATTATAGTTCTATCCTAACTACACCCTTAACTAAAGAGAAAAAAAAAACCCAAAAACATAAAACACAAAAAATATATATGCATATATAGTTATAATCATACAGTTATATCAAAAGAAGGATTGTCTTTTATTTGATTCATTTCTCAGTCTATATAATCCAAATTTCGATCTTCTCTTTAACTTGATTGATGTCAAATATATTTCCTCTCGTAAATCCGCTTCAATAATCTTCATCTTGCCGCTGCCCCCATCAGCAAAGTAAAACATTTCTCCACACAACCCCCCGAGTGACTTTATATAAGTAAAATCCAACCACAAAGGTATTCACTCCTCTAGGAAAAAATCATTCCAACTAGCTTATACTATACCTAAAAATAGGCTTTTGCAGCCTTTCAAACAAAAGCTGCATTCCCAGATGTTCCTTTGAAATTAGTTCAAATCCTGCCACCCTTTGCAATTCAACCCTTCGGGTTACAAAATGTTTTCAAGTTCTTAGTCTTCTTCTAGACGATATGTTCCACCAAAATATATAATTGGGTAACCAATGATCGCTGCTAGCTTTGCAGCAATCTATCAAAACTCAGGATATCATATCCAATCCAGGATAAACTTCATAGTAAAAGTTTTTATAATCCATTTTAATATGTGAGTTTAAAATTAATCCAGTTTAGAATGAACTTTTAACCAGTTATTGTGCTTAATCCATTTTTTCCAAATCTTTCAATGCTTTCCGATTCAGTATCAAGCAATTCACGATGCTGTTTGAATTTATCACCTGTGGTTTCCAGTCGGATTTCTTCGTTGGATTCTAATTCCTGTCGATTAGCATCAACCCCCATGTCTTGAGAAATATTAGACCTCTGCTGCTGGTCATCTCAATGTAAAACTTTGTTTTTTGAATCTTCCTCCAGCAGTTCAAGGTCTTGTAATCCCCCAGAAACACTGGGGTGTTCAGTTTTCTCATCTGAAAAATCCATAATAGAATCCTCTGGACAACCACCAAAATCTCCTTTTACTTTTAACACACTTTGATTTTCTTCTCTCTTTTCACATTGTGCAAACTCTGTTTTTGACTTTTTATTCTTGAGATATTTCGGTGCTCCCTTAAAAATATTTTGATAAAAATATTCTGCTTTTTCAATAGTATTCAAACAGTGTCTCACACCTTGATATCTAAAAATTATACCAGTTGGAAAGTCCCATCTAAATAGGATATTACTTCTCTTCAATTCCTTGACCAAAAAATCAAAATCTTTCCTGTCTTTTAAAACCTTCAAAGGTAGCTCTTTGAAGACCCTGATTCGTGTGCCAGCTACCTGCAATCTATCAGAATAAGACTTTTGTAGAATATCATCTCTCAGTCTTTTATCAGTGAAGTAGACAACAACATCTCTAGGCAAATTCCTTTGTTTAGCCAAACGTGAGTTGTGGCGATGCACCTCTGGTGGGTCGCTCATGAGAGCCAATTAAAGGAAAGACACGGAGAGGTTTTCCTTGGGATGAAGCCGACCCTTGCCAAAACCTGGGTCGCCCCTTTTATTGAGTACAAACAAAGAACTGGTGTGTACAATTACATCATAAACACATGATTAATAACAAGCCAATAATGAGGTTACAGCACATTAAGAAGCGATGCCTCAAAGGTGGGGAAAAGGGGTGAAACGGGGGGGGAAAGGATCCTACACATATTTCTATAGTCCATCTCGAAAGCTCACCAGCCAGGCATTTCTCATGTTGCTTTGTTGTTAGAAGTGCTTATCAGTTGATATATTTCGAAATGCCAAGGCCTTCTTCTTCACTAGCAGTATGTTACATTGCTGTAGCTAGCTAGAAGGAATGTTACACCAAGATAATGTTGTCCATCGACCTGAGCTTTGTACATGCCTCGAGAGGAGAGTTTTAGATAGGGCTGGGTACAATTTGTTGCAACTTTATATGTGAGCTTAGAAATAGCATAATGGCATATTGTTGTAGCAAATATCAAAGCATATCAAGCGTATATGAAAGCATATTACAATACATGATTATATATTGTCATAAGAAATATAATGCGTATAAATTCATACAAAAGCATATGAAAGGCATATAAAAAGTATATTGCAACATCTCCTCATTTTTTGTCTTTAAATGAAGAGAGGAAAAACTTGTTTAAGTAGACTGAAAAACATCTTAAAATGCAGAAATGTTCTCATCACTGGGCATAGTAAAAGGACGTTTCAGATGTAGCTGCCCATTATCCATTTGGTCACTGATGTCCTCTGAGTCCAGAAAGTACTTTGTTTCACAAACATGAACGTCTTTCCTATCAGAGGAGAAAAAACTTTTGCACAATTGGAAAAGAGAAGGAATACATTGAATGCAACAACACAGCAACACAAGAATGACAATAATACACATGATGGAATAACAGAGGCTCTTTAGCCAAGAGCCATCCAGGAGCCATGACCACAGACCATCCCACCAGGCTGGGAGGATATCTTCTCGGATCTGGGAAGCCAGCTCCTTCAAGGAATCAATCTGATGTTTGACTAGCCGGGAGGTGTCAGACAAATTGAAACAACACATGTTTTTGACAGATTCACAGCCTAAATGATGTAATAGCAATAAGAAATCTATAGCAGCACGGTTGTCTAAGACAGCATGTCTAAGTTCTGACTGTTCTAGGTTGAGAGCAGCTATCGCTGCAGACGTGAAATTGATAGTTTTTGCTAGTGAGCAAGCAATGCGATGAGCAGTCCTGTGGTTGTGCATAGCTAATGCTGGAACACCGATTATGGACACAGCGAGGGAAATGTACTCAGCCTTACTCATGAGATGTATTGAGCTGTCACATGTTTCATCAAGGACCACCGTGGACCTCCTTGTTCGTTGAGTGGGGTCATATGTGTGAGTGAGGTCCTGTTTGGTCGGTAGAACTGCAGTAAGGCGAATACAGCACAAGGAAAAAATTGTAGAATGATAGGAAAAAGTTCTGCAAGGCACAGGTTTCATAAGTTCCTGCCATAAGGACAGGGATAGTCAGGAATCCGTCGACGGAATAAGGGACATCCTTCTGGTGGCAGGTACGGTGGAGGGGATTCAGGTGGCGAATACGGAGGAGGGTGTCTGGTCCCAGTCTCTTGGTCAGGACAGGAAATAACCTCTGCAGGCTCTTCCTCATTCGGGGGAAGATGGATGGAAGGCATCCTCTGGTGTGTGTGATGGTGTTTTAGGAAGAAAAGGTCTTACGTGTCTTCCGGGGACCCAAAGAACTCGATCAGGAAGTTGGATTGCCGTGTATCCCCGCCCCCAGGTGATAAGGTCAGCAGGACCACGCCAAGTCAAGTCCGGAAGGCAGCGGTAATAGACAGGAGGTCGAGGTGAGGTGACCGGTACAGCTGCAAAATGACGAGTAGCTGCTGAGGATGGTGGGCTGCCAGTAAGATTCAAAAAATTAAGAGTGTAGAGACAAAGATTAAGCGTATTTTGCACTGCTGGGAGACCAGGGAGCATTTTTCCCTTATTGCCCTTATATCTGTCCAGGGTGTGTTTTAATGTCAAATGAGCTCGTTCTACCAGCGATTGACCCTGGCTGTTGAACGGTATTCCAAATTTATGTACAATTCCCCACTGGTTGCAGAAGGTGGCAAAAGCCGTACTAATATATGCGGGGCCATTGTCAGATTTCAATTCTTTTGGGCGTCCCAACGATGCAAAGGTCCGAATGCAATGATTGATTACATGTTTGGTGGCTTCACCTCTTTGGGGGGATGCCATGATGTAGCCAGAAAATGTATCAATGGAAACATGTAGATATTTCCAAGGGGCAAAGGGAGGGTACTGAGTAACATCCATTTGCCAAATTTGGCAGCACTCTGTCCCCCTAGGGTTCACCCCCATAGGGATAGAGTTTGCCTGTCTGCTACAGGTAGGGCACTGCTGAACAATGGCAGAGGCCTCATTTGCAGAAATGCCAAATTGTTTAATGAGTGCTTTCTTATTTTGATGAAAATAGGAGTGACTCTCCCATGGGGTGGGAGCTGTCAGAGTCAAAAAGGAAAAAGAGCTGTGAGCAGCCGCTGCAGCAGCGTCCGCTACGTCATTTCCCTCCTGGAGAATCCCAGGAAAAGGTTGATGACTTCTAATATGAGAAACATGAAAAAAATGAGTGCGAGCTGAGATTAGCTTCTGCAAAGATAAAAAAAGCGAAAGTAATTGTGGTTCCAATGAGGGAGAAAGATAGGCCTCATAAATTGATTTCACTATTTGAGTGACATAGAGGCTATCCAAAATCAAGTTAAAGGGTTGATTTGGAAAAGTAGAAAAAGCCAAAATAGAGGCAGCAAGCTCTGCACGCTGAGCGGAGGTCTGCGGGGGGGGTGATTTTTGTACACCATTGACCATCCTGCTGCCAGGCACAAGCTCCATACGTTTTGCTTCCATCGGCAAAAATAGTTAAGGCTTGAGGAAGCGGGCTAGGGGAACATGGAGTGTGCCATTTCAGGGGAACAGTTTTTAAAAGAGCCAATCTGGGGTCTGGAGGTGCATGACAAGAGATCTCACTTGGCCAATCAGCGAGTGCGAACTGGAGGGTGTCCGAACTGGCAAGCAAGGTCTCCCAAGTGGATAAGGAACAAGGGACAAAAATGATTGAGGGTTCAATTCCAGCCAGCAACTTTGTTCTGGCACGGGCTTTTGTAATTAAAGCTGCAAAAAGCACAGGTTTCTGGGAAATGGTGGATTTTGGGGTGTGAGACAAATGAATCCATTCAATGATTAATAGTTTCGAAGTTTTTTGCACGACAGCCCCTGTAGGTAGGCCACAGGAATAGCAGTGGCTACCAAGGAGCCTTTAGAAACATACAGTGGGACATTAGGAATAAAGATTAAGGCAACAGAGGAAAAGTCAGTAGAATCAGTAAGGAAAGGTGTAACAAGAACACCTTGAGATGTGAAATCACGATGAGGGAAGACTAAGAGAGGCACAGTGGGGGGTAATGGAGAAGAAGTAGCTGGAGTGAGTGGAAGGAAATAAGAAGAAGCAGACATAACCTCTTCAGCCTTGAGGTAACAAAAAAAAGAATTAGCCAAGTTGTTAATAAGGCCAAGAAAATAGGTATTTTGTATCCCATACTAAGTAACTGCCTGTTTCAGATCTCTAATTAATTTCATGGGGATCGGTTCAATATTTGGAATGCCATTAGGATCGTATTCAGCAGATTCCAATTCCCCAGTTAATTTTGCATTATGTAAAGCCTTTGCAATCGCTCCAGCAGGAGATTCAGGAAGAGTAGGATTTTCCTCGCTAGGAGCAGAGGCTTCCAGAGACGTGGCAGTCAATGTCTCTGTGTTAGGAGAATGGTAAGGCGGAGGGGGGCCTGAATTCCCCCTCAAGACATTCTCATGCACTTGCAAGCATTCAATTACAAGCTGGCAAGTAGAAAGAATTTCAGGAGGGGCCCTTGGGGGCTCATTTAAATGCCTTCCTAACTTTTGCCATGTAGAAACCGCAAGAGATCCTTTGTCAGGATAGGCAGGACAGTTTTGATAAATAAATGTCAAAAGGGATTTTAAGTCAGATTTGGTTGGCAAGGGGAGAATTTTACCATGATTTCTTAATACAATAATTGAGGACTTGGTTAATTCCCTAAGTTTGTGGAGATGCGCGATCTGAGGCTTAGAGAATTCTGCTCCCATACTCACGTATCCAAGAGGAACTTGGACGGGGAGGGTGCTCTGTCCGCAGACAGCCGGCCCTGAAATCG
Organism: Masticophis lateralis; assembly: GCA_030761175.1. Lineage (NCBI taxonomy): Eukaryota > Metazoa > Chordata > Lepidosauria > Squamata > Colubridae > Masticophis > Masticophis lateralis. Next base: position 68,966,545 of record JAUDYJ010000006.1, read on the forward strand.
GTATCCAAGAGGAACTTGGACGGGGAGGGTGCTCTGTCCGCAGACAGCCGGCCCTGAAATGAGGGGATGCTCTGTCCGCAGACAGCCGGTCCCGATGTGCACGAGGCTTTATCTTCTTCTTCTTCGCTGGTGAGCACAGGAGTACCAAGTGAGACAAATGAGGCGACGTGCTTGACCCGCAAATCACGTCGGGGTCACCAGTTGTGGCGATGCACCTCTGGTGGGTCGCTCATGAGAGCCAATTAAAGGAAAGACACGGAGAGGTTTTCCTTGGGATGAAGCCGACCCTTGCCAAAACCTGGGTCGCCCCTTTTATTGAGTACAAACAAAGAACTGGTGTGTACAATTACATCATAAACACATGATTAATAACAAGCCAATAATGAGGTTACAGCACATTAAGAAGCGATGCCTCAAAGGTGGGGAAAAGGGGTGAAACGGGGGGGGAAAGGATCCTACACATATTTCTATAGTCCATCTCGAAAGCTCACCAGCCAGGCATTTCTCATGTTGCTTTGTTGTTAGAAGTGCTTATCAGTTGATATATTTCGAAATGCCAAGGCCTTCTTCTTCACTAGCAGTATGTTACATTGCTGTAGCTAGCTAGAAGGAATGTTACACCAAGATAATGTTGTCCATCGACCTGAGCTTTGTACATGCCTCGAGAGGAGAGTTTTAGATAGGGCTGGGTACAATTTGTTGCAACTTTATATGTGAGCTTAGAAATAGCATAATGGCATATTGTTGTAGCAAATATCAAAGCATATCAAGCGTATATGAAAGCATATTACAATACATGATTATATATTGTCATAAGAAATATAATGCGTATAAATTCATACAAAAGCATATGAAAGGCATATAAAAAGTATATTGCAACAGTGAGTTAACTCTATAAACTTTCACAATAGAGCCCAGAATTAGTTCATCTTGTAACTTTAATAATTCTGCAAAGGCCTTTGCACAAGTTGTCCTTAGGTTTTCTCTGTTATCTTCTTTTATCCCTCTCAATCTAATTGCAGATTCCATAGACTTAATTTGAAGCATAATAACATCATTCTGAATATTATGATTATTGGCCTCTGCTTCCAGGAGTTTCATTTGTAACTCTTGTATTTGAAGTTCAAATTTACTACTCATCTCAATCATTTTCCTCCCCATTGCAGCCAGCGCTGTTGAAAAATCTGAGGCTACTTGAGCAATGATTTGATTTAGTTGGTCATATTTCCCAGAAACCAGTTCCTCAAGATCCTTCTGTGAACCTTTTATCTTATCTACCACACTCTCTAAGGACCTTGTAATTAACTCTTTTAACTCCTGTTCTGTAAGTCTCTGCACATGAGACATTTCAACTTTATTCATCTGATTCAAAGGGGAGCCCCCCCTTCCTTTAGGTTTAGGCATCTTTACTTTTTTTTTAAAAAAAAACCAAGAAAAAGAATCTTCCTTACTTCAATAGAGAAAAGAAAAAAAAAGGGTAGAAAAAAATCTGTTTAAATCAGCCTCTATTCCTTTGGGTTCTTTGTCTGTAACAGGATATTCCTTTCAAGACTAAGCTCTGCACTCCATTCCACTGACACTTTCGTTTCAAGCAGAGCCTGTCGCCATCTTAAAGACTTTCAAATTTCTTCCTCTCCTTCCCCCTTCCCCCCCCCTCTTCCGAAAAAAAAACTCCGTTAAAGAAAAAATCCATACTTGCTTGGAATTTTCTTTTCTCTTTTCCAGCTTGCTCCAAATGTGATTTCAATCGTGGTGTTGCTCCCACGTCTGGCTCCGCTAATTAAATAATTAGCGGAGGATCCTCTCGGCGCGGAGCATACCCTGGGGGTATGGAGGGAACCATCCCTCTGAGCCCTCCCCAGGACATGGAAAATTCCTGGGGGGCTCAAAGAGGTTCTACCTCACCCCCAGAAGCTCTGCCTGTTCCTCCCGGCGAGAAACAGGTTTTTCGAGCCGCCTGCCAGCTGTGAGGCGGCTCTAACGCGCCGGGAGACCGGCGGGCATGGAAAGCCCGCCGCCAACGAGGAAGGCGCCACCGGAAGTCAGTCTTCTACCATGTTTCTTGATAGCAATGGAACACAATGGACTTGTTCACACCTTAAGGCAGAATCTATATCATAATTCCAAATGAGGAGGTGTCAACTTTCCAAGAATAATCTTATTAGAAATAATTAAGCTTCATTAATACAGTTTCATGCTGTATTTTTGTGAAATATTGTTATGAAATATTAGAGTGATAATATTTTTCTAAAATTGTCTCAGGAGAATATAAAAATGCCCCCGTTTTTGTATGATTCTATTCTTCCTAGCAAATTTATTTCTTTATTCCTAGATCCAAATAACCAGTATTTGTTTGCCTGAATACTATTCCTTTGTCTTTCATGGTGTTACATTTTCTAACTGTCTGCTCCATTTGGTTGCTAAGTGTTTATTGGGATAAAATGCAAGGAAAAAGTGCAGATTAATTAAAATTTATTAAAATGAAAGGCAAGGGGCAAATTTAAAACTGAAATGACTATTAATTTCACAAATAGGTATCACTGTTTTGCAAAGTGCTATCTATATCCAGAAATAATGACAAATGTGTCTTGTCTTAATTTTTTTTAATGAAAAAATATATTATGCATCTGATTATGTTGAGAACATTCAAATATAGACAAATATTTGCAACTAACATCTTAAGGAAAGATGCATATAAAAATAAGCACATTAAAAATAGTTAATACGTTTGTAAAATCAGTTTTTTGTTCTCCTAAATAATTCTCATATAAAGAAAAGTATGTGAGTGAAAAATACAGTATACATTAGGTGAAATATAAATTAAAATATGTACAAATATTTATATAAACATTTTTTGTCAAATACATCAGTTAATGGGGAAACAGACTCAAGATAGAAAAATGAGAAAACCCACTAAAATAAACTGAAATTAATTTATTTCTAATATTTAGTAGAGACTTCAATGATAATGATAGAAAACTCAGTTCCTACTAGTATCTTTTATAAAGGGAATTTTAACTTCAAACTATTATCAGTATAAAAATTTAAATATGATTAAAACTTGATCTTACATGTTGTTATACTTAGTGATAAATAGCCAAATACTTATTCACTTAATAGCTAGGAAAAAAAGCATTCATTCTTTATATTCAATATAAAGAATAACAATGAATGCTTTTTTAAAGATACTTTTTCTATATATCGTCACTGTATTTTAACCAACATTTTAGAGCCTTTCCAGAAACTAATAATAGCATTCATAGATTACCCAGATTACTTAAGCAACTTTAATCAAAATTGCAGATCAGTTAATAGGACGTAGATTAAAGAAATGAACTAAAATTCTGCCTTATGTTATACTTTCAGTAATGGTCTGGAAAAAGGAATTAAAAAGGACAGGAATAATCATTCTACATATGATTCTTTGCAATTTTACAAATACTCTGAGATGTACAATTCCATATATTCTTATGCCAAGTGTTATTAATGTTGGAAAGGAAAGGAAAGGAAAGGAAAGGAAAGGAAAGGAAAGGAAAGGAAAGGAAAGGAAAGGAAAGGAAAGGAAAGGAAAGGAAAGGAAAGGAAAGAAGGAAGTGATTCAAAATATGGACCGTCTACCAATGTAAATCAATGTCTTATACATTCTGAAACATATTCAAGGCATTAATATAATATATTAAATTAATTATAATTGGCATGGAGGAATTTGATTCAATGGGAAGCTACCATGATGATAAAGTGCTTGAAACCAAAGAACTGAAAGTGATTTTACTTTTAGCTTGCAAATAAGAGGTCTAAGAAGAGATATGATAGCGGTCTATAAATATCCCAAAGACTGTTAGAGACAATAGACTTTCTCTGTTGGAGTCAAGAGAAGGGCACGGAGAAAGCACTGATATTTTAAAAACAAGAGTTCAACTGCATATTAGGAGGAATTTCCTGATACCAAGAGTTGTTAAGAAAGGAAATCATTCGATTAGAAGTATAGTGAACTTTCCTTCACAACAGATTTTCAAAAGAAGGTTGGATGGTCTATTGGGATAGTTTTAGTTAATTGCAACAAATTATATGATTGTATGATTCTAATATAGTGAATTTTGATAACAACAGGTATAGTTGATGGTTCTCATATTCATTTGTCTTTTTCATGTATTGCGGATATTTGCTAGGTGCTAAAGAACAACTAGCCTATCATGTTCTGTGAGTAATTTAATAAAGGAAATCAAACATATTCTATTTGTGAACTATCTAGAGCAAAGATTGGCCAGAGCTGGTGCCACTGTAACCATTGAAGAAGATTTCTATAGTTTAATATATCTGAACGATTACAGGTTGCAAAAGGCTACTCTAGTTAGTTTTCTTGTTTTACCAAAGAGTCAGTTCTTCTGGAATGTTTCACTGATTGCACTTATTTCTTACATATCTGTAAGAAATATCTATTTCCTTAGCCCTATGTTACTCTGTAGGAGAATACACCAGCTGTGTTTGGTATAGATCAAAACATGCAAAACACATGGATGTGGACCTAGATGAAACAGTGAGATTAGGTCAAGACTGAGATTAAGGAACAGCTTCCATCCTTCTTAACAAACAGTTGCCACAGACCATGCTGGAAGTCAAGTAACGGCACAATCACACAACTGCCTGTCACTTGAGAAAAAACAACCTTTGTATGGAAATTGCTAAATAGACTGCACACCAGAGTAGGAAAATCAAAATACAATCTAAGAAAATGGGGCTTCCCTATAGAAGATGCTGTGTGTGAATGTGGAGAAGATCTACCCATCTCACATGTGCTGTGATGCAAATGATGTCCTTCAACATGTACGAAGGAAGATTCATGCAGGCTAGAGAAAATGCCGTCGACATGATCCGATACTAGATGAATGTCATTTAGTTTTAATCCTATTTATTTTACATACTTTTTACATTTACTATACTTTCATGACCTATTTTATACTTATTTTATGTGCTCAGTATTGAAGGCTATAGGCCTATGATTTAAAGGTGCTTCTGTGACATAAATAAAGAAAAAAAATTGCTATCCTTCCTTTAATTTAGGAGCAGAAGTGGCATATGTAGCGTCCTGGTTTTTTCCCCAGACAATAACTGTACAAAGAAGGATGAGCTAACAGAGAATAACTGGCTCACCTATGACTGAGTGCAACTTGGAATTTAGATATTCTTCCCCCAGTCTGACACTTTAACCACAATACCAAACAAGCTGTCTAATCTCTTACTGAGGCCAATACCCATAGTAAGGGGAGAATTGTTCTTTGTTGTTTGGGCTTTTGAGCATCTTGCCTAGATAGGTAGTTGAGGTGTAATCAAAGACATCCTTAACAACTTAATGGAAAGGATACAGTGATGTCAGAAATCATCATCATTGTCATCCCCAAAATACATTCAGATTGTAATGGAATGTGTGAATGAGGGAAGAGCTGCTGCCTATGAAATTATCAGGCAAGAAAGGCTGAAGCTCCCAGTGGCTTAAGGATCAGACAAAGAAACTTAGAAAGGACCCCTCTAATTGATCAAGCAGTTTTAAAGAAAGTTTACAAGATTATATATTGCTATAGCTGACAGGTCTTCAAATTTACCTTGATTGCTAGAGATGAAGAGTAGCTTTTGTGGAGTAGCTTTTCCCAATTTGGTGTCCTCTAGGTATGTTTGATTATACTGCTGAGTATTACACGACACCTGAATGATTTTAGACTTGAAATATCTTTGCGCAAGAACAATGGAAAATGTTGATCTAGGAAGCCATCTCTTTATAAAATAGAGAGTTCTTCAAACCTTACCTTGAGATAATAGATTCGAAACAATCACCTAACTACATGTAGGAGATTACAAAATTCTGCTATCTTACCTCTGTAACTTCAAGCATAATTGTATTACCACGTCACCAATCACATCAGTGTTTTTGGAAACAAATAGACATATCCTCTGTATTGAGCTGCCCATCCCTTGAAATAAATTCTCTATTTCCCTGTCCATTGATGTTAGGTAAGAGGTGATTGTGGAACAAAGGATTTTTTCTGTGATGGCCTTTCATTTATGAAATGTCCATCATAGGTTTTGAAATTTTCCAGCACCTACTTATAGCAAGAGATAAACACTGCTCTATTTTATAAGGCATTTTAATTTAGTTTACTATTGCTTTGCTGTTACTTCTGAATATATTAGACTTGGTTGTATTTCTATTTTTATACTTATTTCCTTGTTTAATATGTAAGCAGGGACATGTTGGGGGTGTGGATCAAAGAATTAAGAGACTGGTCCCAACAGTTGATCAAAGCCCTACCCCTTTGTGTGTGCTGCATTAACACACAATGAACGTTACAAAGCTTTAATCTTTTGATCACAACTATTTTCTTGACTTTTTACGATTGTTGTGGATACTACTGGGTGTAAATGTAAGACAACAAGCTAAAACAAGTAATGCCAGAGGTCAAATAAATAATTTCCTTACCATGGGCATGCTGGCTCATCAAAATGGTAGGTCATATTTTATTATTTTTATACTATCATTTATCCATGTAACAATTGATAATAACAATATTTAAGGGAAATCTTAGTTTTGAAAATCTAACATTAAAAAATATCACTTACATATTATAAAAGAATAAAACTTGGGCTTAATGCTGACATTTTTTTCAGTTTATTATTTAGAATATCCAAGTGATAAGGTGAAATTTTACTCTGATCTATTTTAACTATATTGAATAAGTATTAGTCTCTAGCATTTGGAAAACTACTATTGATTCAGCCTTATTGGAGGCATTTGGCTTAACTAAATTATAGTTTAAAGTATCTCCGCTATTTAGTAACAAGATGGAGTAACATATTTTCATATATTATGCTTTCGTTGGTGTGAATAAAAGATAATTAAATTGAATAATCCATTGACTAGCATTTGAAAAGCCAGCTAACAGGTCATTTTCTTCAAGGAAGCTGTGCAGACTTTCAGTTATATCTGTTTCTTCCTTTTTGTATGTCTATTACAAGTGACTTGGAATTTTTTCTAAGTATTAATTTGTTTTGTTGTTGTTTTTGTTTTTGCTATTACTTTGGAAACCTGTTTTCAACCTGATTGCTGCTGTTAGGTTATAACAAATTAAGTTTCTTTTATTTATAATTTCAATGAGTAATTTCTATAAATATATTGCATTTCCTACTTATACAATATTGTGTTACTATAATTATTAATTTCATTGTAAATCTCCTAGAGTACAATATAATTTAGATGGCATATAAATGCCATAAATAAATAAATGACTAAATAAAATATAAATACATGACTAAATTGAAAGTATTAAGGTATAATTTGTTTAATATATACATATGTATTCATTTATTCATTTCATTTGATTCATAGATGCCAAAATCATATGGCTCATACTAACTGACATTCATAAAAGACATTAAAACAAAGTGAGTTTAAGTCATTGACAATTTCTGCACATTAGAAGTAAAATAAAGCAACAGTGTTTATCTTAACACACCTGAGCAGCATTTCAAAGCCCTGAAGAAAAGCTCCAATTCTGCATCCTCCTAAGAATTTACCAAGCCTCATTTCCTGTGAGCACAATGACAAGTTGAAACCTTGCTGGCTTTCACTGTCTACCAAGACAGCTTCTGCCGGGGAGGATTGCCACTGGATCCTGGTTCCTGGAACAAAGGGGAGATCATTGAGATCATCCACATTACTCTGGGTAGCCACATGAGCCTCCTGAGTTGATGACAAAAACTACTGTTTTTACTGTCAGTTTATGAGAGCCAGGACTACTTCAAGCTTATTCTCACAAAGCAGACTTTGGGGACATTAAGTTTGATTAAGCCTTATACCTTAATGGCTTTTTAAAAAAATTATAAATGTTTTGCATTTATAATGCAAAAAAATATAAATGTTTCAGAAAAAATAAGATTCTTTGGACTGATATCAGATGAGTTTCTATCTTCTTAAAAGACAACGGTGATTTTAAAAAATTTAAAAATATATTATATTATATTAATTATATTATTTATACATGTGTGTACATGTATGTGTTTGTGTGTGTGTGTGTGTGTGTGTGTGTGTGTGTGTGAGAGAGAGAGAGAGAGAGAGAGAGAGAGAGAGAGAGAACTTAGAATAACTTTCAGCCACATTTTTCGACACAGTGGATCAAATGCTTGATCATATTGACAGAGCATGTTTTAATGAAGCTGTAAGACAAGAACAAGCTACAATGGATGTCTATGAAATTAATTTGAAGGAGGATTTAAATGTAATACAAATGGATCAGATGGATGACTCATTCCCTAAAGGAGATGAACAGATATTAAACAAAGAAACAGATCTGGATATTTTTCTTTCTTCTGGATAGACAAATGAGATCTGCTAACATTTTGAAGGACTTTCTTTAGAAGTGTCAAGCAGAAGGATAATTTTTAGTTATTTGTACAAAATAAATTTGTTAAGATTCTGAAGAATTTTTGCTTTGAAACACAGATGAGCAGCAAAATACTTCTGAAACATTTTTGTTAAGGGTTAAAGAATAATTTTTAAAAATCGAGGAAGATTTATAAGCTTGTTTGAGCAGGGTTAAAACAAGGACGTAGTTCTACCTAGTTGCCCTTGCTGGACTTTGCTGAAAAGGATTAATAGATGTAGCATTTGGACCTTCTGGATTTCTGTATCATCGAGAAGAGGTATGGGGGAAAGAGAGCTTATGTTTTATTTAGAGATGGTGATAAACTATTAAATTTGTTTTTAACCTTCTGGGATGAGAAGGGAAGTTACTTCTTTTTTCTGTTTCACACCCCTTCCTTCCTTCCTTCCTTCCTTCCTCCCTCCCTCCCTCCCTCCCTCCCTCTCTTTCTTTCCTTCCTTCCTTTTCCTTCCTTCCTTCCTTCTTTCTTTGCATTTTTTGTAGTTTGTATTGATTTTTATTCTCTATAGTTGTATTTATTCTCTGTAGTTTGTATTGATTTTTATTCTGTTTATAACTTGATAACTCTTAACACCGAATAACAAGAGTTGGAAAAGATCTTGGAGGTCATCTAGCCCAACCCGTTGGTCAAGTAGGGAAGTCCCTACCATTTCAGTCAAGTGGCTGTCCAGTCTCTTTCTAAAAGCCTCCAGTGATGTGGCATCCACAACTTCTGAAGGCAAGGCATTTCACCTTGTTCTCATCATTCTCACCATTAGGAAATTTCTCCTTAGTTCTAGGTTGCATCCAGTAGTGGGTTTCAAATTTTTTTACTACCGATTCTGTGGGTGTGGCCTGGTGGGCATGGCATGGCTTGGTGGGAGTGGCTTGGTGGGCATGGCAGGGGAAGGATACTATAAAATCTCCATCCGTCCCCAATTCAGGGGAAGGTTACTGCAAAATCCGCACTTTCTCCTGATCAGCTGGGACTTGGGAGGCAGAGAATAGATGGGGGCAGGGCCAGTCAGAATTTTTGCTATCGGTTCTCCAAAACTGGTCAGAACCTACTGAAACCCACCTCTGGTTGCATCTCTCCTTAATTAGTTTCCATCCATTGGCTTTTGTCTTGTCTTTTGGTGGTTTGGTAAGACAAGCACCAATTATCTTGCCAATCAAAGACAAACCAACCATAAGGGGATCACATGACCCTGGGACACTGCAACCATCATAAATGAAAGTTAGTTGTCAAGCATCCACATATAAATCATGTGACCGTGGGGATGCTAGAACAAAGTGTGAAAAATTGTGGTAACTCACTTTTTCCAGTGCTGTTGTAACTTTGAACAGTCACTAAACAAACTGTTGTAATTCAAAGACTACCTGTACAAGAACTCCTTTTGAAATTGTTGGACATTTTGCATTATACCATTGCATAAAATTCTAGCAACAAAATAGTACATTCTCAATGTTCTTCAAGGAAAACACAGTGAATCGCAGTTGTTTAAAACAAAAGTCCTGCATTAGAGTCCAGTTTTTTTTTCAAGTGTTAATCTTCAAATGCTACGCATGGACTATTAAAACTTTAAATATAACAGCTTTCTCCAACAGTTCACTGTGTGCTAGGAGTCAATCTCAGCTAAGGTGGAGCTTAGTTAATGCAGCTTTTGTTTAGCTAAATAATATTCAGTGTTGGAAAGAATAGAAGTCATTAATAGAATTGTATTTTGGAAGGGAAGCTATAGCACCAGTCCTGACTGATACAAGAGATTTTGACAGGTACCCTAGTTTTGGGACAGATGTATGTATGTATGTATGTATGTATGTATGTATGTATGTATGTATGTATGTATGTATGTATGTATAATAATGAAGTTATTTGGAAAGAAAAAAAGGAGACATGTTCCCCATTAAAGATATATAGGATTTGGCTTCACTTTTAAGCAGATTAATTAAATTCCAGAGATTTACAAGCAGAGCAGAATGAATCTGATGATACTTGAATATTGAATACAAGTTATCTTGCTGCTGTTACTTTTCATTAAATTGGACTCTGGAGCTTAAGATAATCTTTGTAAAATATTGGTTGACAGAATTAAAAGCTAGATTTTTCAAGCAAATTAGCTTGTTATACATTGAAACAAGAATCAGAAATATGTCCAACCTGACAAGAAAGACCAAGATGGAATATACTTGAAGGAGTATAAATTATATGAGACCCCCATAATATAACATAGTTGGGCCTGTAGTATATGTATTTTCTTTACATACTTATAGAACATACATATTCCTTATATGACACTGTTATTAATTTTTAATTTGGTATGGGAATTTATTTATTTATTTATTTTATTGGTTCGATTTATATGCCGCCCTTTTCCGGAGACTCAGGGCGGTTTACAATGCATTAAGCAATAACCTTTATACTTTTGTATATACCTGCTTAGTAGGGCTTTTGCCCTCCCCCCCAGCGCTGTTCTTTTTTATACAAAGTCAGCTTATTGCCCCCACAAATCAGGTCCTCATTTTACCTACCTCGGAAGGATGGAAGGCTGAGTCAACCTTGAGCCTGGTGAGATTCGAACTTGCAGTAATTGCAGGCAGCTGGCAGCTAAGTGCTATTTAACAGCGCTTTAGTCAACTGTTCCACCAAACTCCTGAATGGTTGTATTACTGATTTAATCAAAGTCCCAATATTTTATACTATTTTATTCACTTGCTCTTTTAAAATGTCTATTTTTGTCCTGTTAGTTTTGGGTGAAAACAAATGTGGAATGAATTCACAGAGGATGTATGCTGTGAAGTCCATCTTCAGATGCTGAATGGCTTTTACTCATGTGTACTATTAATCCTTTTGTAGTATGTATACTTTATCCTTTATTTACACCAAAATGCCTCCTCTTTTTTATTATTTTCTGTATTGCATCTGTCTCCAGAGGATGGGTTTCTTTAGAGTAGTTGGTACTTTCTATAGAGGAAAAATAAGTCACCATTTCATTAATCAAATCTTCTCTGGTTCTGCTTGTGTTATTCCAGTGAAAAAAAATGAGAAAGATGAGCTTGTTGATGAGTTCAGAAATAATCAAAGCATACTCTAGATTCTCAGGTTCACAATTGTAAGTTTCCCTGAACATAATGAAAACTACTTCCAACTAAGCATAAAAGGATTGCCTTCTAGAATGGAGAGATTTTTCTTCCCTGTCATATAAACTGTAACACCAAACTCAAATATAGGTAGATCTTGACTTATGACCACAATTGGGACCATAATTTCCTTTGCTAAATAAGGCAGTTGTTAAATGACTTATGTCCAACTTTATAAAGCTTTTGCCACAGTTGTTAAGTGAATCATGAATTCATTAAGCAAACCCAGTCCCTCCCTTTAATTTTGATTGTTTAAAGCCAGCTGAGAAGGTTGCAAATGGCAATTACATTATCTCCAAATGCTGCAACCATCATAAATACATTGCTTAGCACTTGAATTCAGATCTTGTGACTGTTGGGATTCTCTGATGGTCGTCAATGCAAGGATTGATGGTAAGCCTCTTTTTTTCCAGAGGCATTGTAAAGTTGAATGATTGTGAAATAAATGGCCAAGGATTTCCTGTAAATATCCATATTCTTGTTATTATCATATAACTAAACAATGGTCATAAATCATTGCTCCAAGCTCATCTTTGCAGTAAAGTCTGTACGTACTTTGAATAGATGGCTGTCCTGCTTGTTTGAAAATATTTGTTGAAGGACAACATACCGTCTCATGAAGTAACTCATTTCATTGGTTGCCAGCTCTTACTATAAGCCATATATTACCCAGAATTGCTCAACAGTGAGATGGGTGGCATATAAATTTAATAAATAGAAAGTACTCTATGGATTCAGCCAATTATGAATCTATATAACATCTATATAACATCCCATCTCTGGGATGTCAAACTCAAAGCCCCCGGGTTGGATGCAACCCATGGGGAGCTTAGATCTGGCCCATGGGGGCACCCTGGAAACAGTGAAGGATCAGCCCGCAGTGCTTCTGCCAGTGAAAACGGAGCTTGATAGGGCCACGTGCAGCCCTCCCTAGCTCTGTTTTTGGCTACAACGTCCTCCTGCAGTCCTCTGCCAGCAAAAACAGAGCGCCTAGGCTCTGTTTTCACTGGTAGAGGACTGCAGGATATTGAGCTGGCATGCCCACCCTGGCCATGCCCACTCAGCTCCCCAAAGCCAAACACAACCCTGATGCGATCCTTAATAAAATCTAGTTTGACACCCCTGATCTAGGTCTTTTTTTTTCCATTTATGATATTGTAAGAGAGCATTTTCCATATTTGGATATCATGACAGATTTTCTTGAATGCTTTGTTCAGATCAAGGAACATCATGTCCATTGAGCTCATAGCAGTAGCCAAAAAGATTACAGGATTGTCTTGTTTTCTTTTGTTAATAAATGTATTCCTATCCAAGTTATTGCCAACATGCTGTTTAATAACCTGTTGAAGGATCTTGCTCAGTATAAACATCAAGCTGTTGGTCTCTAATTCCCAATGTTCTCCTTGTTGAAAAGACAGGCAAATTTGTTGCCCTTCAGACTTCTAGGACTTGCCAATTTTCCAGGACTTCTTCTAGATTACAGTTAGCAGTTCTAAAATTCTAAAGATCTTGCCTCCTAATTCTTTCAGTACTACAGAATGGAATTCATCTGGATTTGGAGTTTTAAATTCATTTAAATTAAATAAGTGTTCCTTTACCTTTTCTTATTTATTCTGAGCTTCAGCTAAATCTTTCCACTACTGACACAGGGACAGCCGGTTAGAGTTTTGTTTTCCTTCTGAAACAAGTCAGATGTAAAATACCAGTTAAAATGTTCTGTCTTCCTGCCATCACCCATTATCCACTCACCCTTTTTTGTCCTTGTAGCAGATCTACAGCTTCTTTTGTGTCTGAAAAATCCTTTTATTATTTTGAACATTTCTTTGAACCTTTTAGCCTTTCTGATACATTCCTTAAAGTTTCTGGCAACTGTCTTGTATCTTCCTTTAGATATATGTCCTTATTTTATTTCCTATATACAGTATATTCTTTTTTCATTCAACCTTTTGGAAATCAATGTGTGTATCAACATTGGTTTCTTTAAATGTATGGTATTTTTTTTTCCAGAAGGATTCTTATTGTGTCTTAAATCTGTCTTTTCATAATATTATTAATCCCACATAGACATTTTTATCTTTTAAGATTTTCAGCTGCTGTATATAAGCTACCTCTTATCTGAATTAATGAACATCTACTTTTCTGAAGTTTATTATACAAATCTGACTTTTCTCTATTTCTCCCCTTGATATTGTGAATTCAAGGATAACATAGTTGTTATTTCTCCCAAGATTCTATTCACCTTCATATCTTCAATTCAATTTAGGATAGTTGAGTCCCTTATTCCATCAATCATCTTCTAATAAACTGTTTTGACCTAGGCTTCCTTAGAAAGTATACAGCACAATCTTAGTCCCAGCAAACCTCTTTAATTCATACAGCTGTGTATTATTGTCATTCCCAGTCCAAAAGGCTTCTCAAACAGTTATCAGGGGAGTATTTACAAACCCATTTTGTCTCCCTTGGAATGCTGCCAGAGAACTAATTGCAATATGCAAGGCAAGGCCAAACTTAGCACAGAGTCAAACAGAACTTTTCCAGAGCTTTTACCAACCAGATGAACTAATTGCTTCCTGCAAAAGTCCTGTTTGCTTCTTTTTTATGTCTTATGAGAGGGGCTAATCATCTCCAAGCCTTACTCCAAAGTCGACCCTGTTTTCTTAATTGTTCCTGTCTTCTGGCAGTTCTGCACATGCACACACTGGGAACAGTCTGACACTGTTCTTCTTCCTCACTGATGTAAGACTCCAGAGACTCCGGAGGCAGCAAAGAAGTACCAGATGGCCTTGGTCCCTCTCTGCCTCCAATTCAGAGCCCTTACCTGAGCCTTCCCCAGACTCCAGGACAGGCTCATGTTCCTCCCCAACCTCCTCACTGCTCAAATCTGCTGCCAGCTCTGCTGGCCGCTAGCGGGCCACAACATAAACGGAATTTTCAACAACAGAGGACTAGAATTTATTGGACCTTTGATTCCTTGTACAGTTGGTTGAAATCTCCAATTTCCCCTATTGCATGTTTCTAAAACTTTGCTCTGATGCTTGAAGAAATGACGTTTGATGCCAAAGGATTGGACAAGAGATATCAGAATAAAAACTTTATTAAATAATTATTTTACTTGCATAAAAACACTCTCTTACCTATTAGCTGTGGTAGGCACAAGGAATAGCAAGAGGGGCATGTCATGGCAACCAGCTATAAGGAGCTACCTTTGCTGGCAAGTTATATAGCCCTTCAAGCCCACCCCATCCCCACTCTCCCCCAACTTCATTTCCTTGAGACCAGGCCTCCAGAGTTGCTTACATTTGCTTTTGAGAAATAAGTCATGAAATAACTTTATTGTTTAGATGTCAGAAAAGGAAGGTTATAATTAGCAAACATTAGTCACATGGTTAAGCATTTAGGTAATAGGTATTGGGCACCTACTAAAGGCAGAAATGGAAATAATTAGCTAAATGGGGGAAATTGTTATTTTGGAGCTCATATAAAGCAAAGAAGAAAAGTGATGTGTCACTTTGCAGGGAAATGGGAAATTGTTCAAGCAAGTCTCAGGATACTAATTAAAAATACAGTTCGGTCAAAATATAACCTTAATGTATTATCCAATCTAAAATAATCTCCCACAATGTCTCTTTGTTTTGTTCTTACTTAAATGACTTAGATGACCTTAATAACATTTCCATATTCAGATTCATGAATTTCTAGCGGGCATATGCTTTCATTACGTACATCAGAATATCTTGTCCCTTCCTATTGATCTTACTTCTTTTGAATAACTTGTAGCTTCCAAGCAGTATAGTATAATCTTCTTGTTGTCTCATCAAATTTTAATGAAGTCTAGAGTAGAATTTCAAATTTTCCCTGTTTATTTTTCATATTCTCTACCTTGGGTTAGAAACATGAGCTTCTGAGCGGTACCTCTTTTGGCTTCAGTGTTGTAGTTTTCTGGCAACCTCTGAAGTCCCTTAGAATCTTATGTGTCTCTATTTGTCTCCTGTGCTACTAGTTCCATCAGTCCCACTGGACAAACCAGACCAAAAAATCTACTCCACAGTAAGCTAAAACTATCTTACTGAGATTGACTATAATAACGAGTCTTGCAATTTTGATTGTGTTGTAACTCCTCCTCCTTCTAACAATTCTGTGAATTAGGAAGGAGTCTTTCTGAACCAATTCCAAAGGTTCTGGGTTTAAAATAATTTTATCCCTTGTTGCTGTGGTAACTGAGTTTGACTATCTCAATCAAGGTCATCCTCCTCATTCTCCAGCACTTGTCAATATATTCCCTTCTGAGCTTTTGATCCTCCCCTTTCTGTTCTACTTTCACTTTGGCATGGTCCATGCTGATGTAACTGGCATCTTTGTGAGATGTAGCCCATCTTCTTGCCAAATCTGCATCTTAGGTAGATAGTCCATGGTTGAAGAATCTAAGGCTTTCTTGTTAACACAATTTACTGTATTAGCCAGTGTTTTTCTTTCCAATTTGAATCAGAAAAGAGAGTCAATGAATGGGTAGAGTTTTGATAGCTTCTTTGGCTCTTCCATTCTCCTACTTGTCAGAAACGGCAGTCAGGCATGGGTTTTGACTAGTAGGCACAGCATAGGACCGAGTCTGCAACAAATTTGAATAGCTCCACCCTCTGCCTCCATTATCCAGTGTTTCGACTCGGTCTTCAGCTTGACGGTCATGTCTTCCTGTGCTCCTGACTGCGGGTTGATAGTTTTTGCTCAGTTTGGACTTTTCTGACTTTAAATTTTCTGTGACTGTTATTTCTGACTGTTATCTGTTGCCGGCGAGAAAGGTTCTTACCTGAAACCGCCGAAGGCTGCGTGACGGCGTTGGACTGCCAGCTGGCAGCTCCGGGAGGGGGTGAATCTGGGGACCCAGCCCCCCTCAGGATTGGATATTGCTACGTTTTAATGGCATTGGCCTAGCAGCACATTGCAGCGCTAATTACTCCAAAGCCCCTAAATTGACTTTTGCGCTCATTAACCGCCCATAGCCGTTACAGCTAGTGGTTTCCAGGCAATTTAGTGACGAAAGTATTCACACTTTGCCATCCGCCTCAGGGGAGTTCCTCTCGCTATTGACATTTAACTCGCTACTTAAGGCAGCTTTTGAATCGGCTCTGCCTTAATTAGCCCGGCAGAGGTGCCTTTTCAATTTGAGCAATTCCCTTCAGCAGCCATTTTGTAATGGCGGACGTTTCGCAGCAATCCTGCCCAGCGGCTAAGTCTTCGGCAAATCGCCACAGCCATCCTGCTGATCCAGAGGAGGGGTATTCTGCGCCCCCCCACCCGTGAAGAAGGCAAAATCTGCCAAAGTGCCGGGCCCTTCCTGGGAGGAGTCTCATCGCTGGAGAAAGTGATCTCCAAGGCGCAAAATCAACTTCAGCCAGCCATTTTGTCTCCACCAGTGGCGGTCCCTCCATCGAGCATATCTCCTCCCACTCCACTCGGGAGAGATTTATTGCCAGCGGTACAACAGGAAGCAATTCCCACTCCAAAACTCTTCATGGATGTCATTCTGCGACAGTGGTCTCTGCCGGGGGCTGGGCCAGCGCCAAATGGTCTGTACAAACGTATCTATCCTTTGGCCCTGCACTTTCAACTCTTCTACCGCTGTAGATGCACCGATCGCAGCTTTGGCTTCCTCTTCTCGAGTTACGGGCCCTCCAGAGGACCTCCTTTGCCTGGAGGATAAGCAGGCAGAAAAGACCTTAATTAAGGCTCATCAGTTTGCAGCCTGGGCTGTCCGTACAGCCCTTCAGCATCCTTTTTTAATCGCACTGCTCTCCTGTGGATCAAGCAGTTGCAGGATAGACTGCCGCCATCAGATTCATGCTCCCATCAAGATCTCAATAAAATCGCTGCATCTCTAGAATATTCTGTGGATGCTACATTAAATTCGGCTTATTTTGCAGCTAAAACCATCGGATCCACGATTACCTCCCGATGACTCCTGTGGCTCCATAACTGGCAGATGGATGCTCGGAGTAAATGGCAACTAGCTTCATCTGCTTACTCACCGGACTTGCTGTTTGGTGCACCTCTCGAGCCTCTTCTCATCGAGACCAGAGATCGTCAAAAAATTCTCCCATCAGTGTCTCGCCGGAGCGAGGCCTGTTATGCTCCATATCCTAGACCTCAGCCCTTTCAGACTTCGGACTCTGCCTATCAATCCTGATTCCATCGATCCTTCCAGCCCAGATCCTTGGCTCAAGACTCTCAGGTCAGGCCGACTAACCGTTTTTCCTCCAAGCGTCCCTTTTGGGGAGTGCAAGGGCAAGTCCTTCCATAGGTCCAAATGAGTCAGCTGCTCCCATTGGGGGTCGGCTGGGCCTGTTTGCAACCCAGTGGGCCCTTACCACATCAGATCTATGGGTTTGGGACACCATTTCTCAAGGTCTTGCAATTGAGTTCCGTTCTTCCCCTCCCTCTGTTTTTCTTTCATACCCAGTTCCTCGGGATCCCGCTAGGAGAACCCTTATGGCTGAAGTCATCAGTCATCTGGTTGCTATTAATGCCATCCAGACGGTTCCGGCTGACCAGCGGGGCCTCTGGTTCTATTCTTGGTTGTTCCTGGTTCGTAAGTCCTCGGGGGGGAGTGGCGTCCCATTCTTGGTCTTAAAGCCTTGAACCGGTACGTAATTTATCGCCAGTTCAAGATGCACACCCTTTCTTCCATTCTTGATTCAGTTCGCCCAGGGGATTTTCTTTCCTCCATTGATTTGACAGAAACCTACTTGCATGTCCCTATCCACCCTTTCATCAATTTCTTCGTTTTCATTACTGGGGGGCGCACTATCAGTATTTGGCCCTTCCCTTTGGCCCTTCCTCAGCCCCTCGCGTCTTCTCCAAAATTATGGCGGCTCTGGTCACCCACATTTGTTCTTTCCGTATTAGACTTCAGTTTTACTTAGATGACATTCTAATACAGTCTACGTCCCTGGGCTCCACTCATCAAGATGTGGCTACCACTATTCGTTTTCTTGAGGATCATGGGTTAAGAGTCATCTTGCTCCTGCAACTTGCCTACAACATCTAGGGGCGGTCATTGACACTGTTGGGATGTCAGTTTCTCTTTCCCCAGATCGTCAGTCTAGTCTTCGCGCTCTCACCCATTGGTGTATCACGGATTGAGCTTCTTCGGTTCTCTCCCTCTCATGCCTTCTGGGAAAAATGGTCTCAAACTTTGGCATTGTTCCCTGGTCTCACCTTCACAGCAGGGAATTACAATGGTTCCTGCTGCCCTACCAGAAGGCCAGCTCCAATACAGACTGGAATGTGGTTCCTCTTCCTCCTGCCCTGATCGACTCCCTCAGTTGGTGGATATCTCCGGCCTTATCCCGGCCTTCCCCCGAAGAGAATTCTCCTCACCACAGACACAAATCTCTCCGGCTGGGGAGCTCATTTGGGTCCGCTCCTAGCTCAAGGTCAGTGGTCACCGTCTGAGTGGCTTCTCAATATTAACCTTTTAGAGTTACGTGCTGTTCGATTGGCCCTTCTTCATTTCCAGACTTCTCTTGCTAACCACGACGTACTTGTCCTTATGGACAATGTGACTGCTAAAGCCCATATAAATAAGATGGGTGGCACCCATTCTCGTAGGCTGATGGAGGAGGCTAGGTTGTTGGCTATTGGCCGAATCTCACCTCAATCCAATTCGTGCAGACGCCCTCAGTCGCCATCAACTGGACAATGCGGAATGGAGTCTCCCTCTGTGCCTTTTTCAAGAGATAGTCGTCCGTTTCGGTCAGCCTGCTGTCGATCTTTTTGCTTTGGCTTCCAATCATCTTGTCCCGAGGTATTTTTCAAGGTATCGGGACTCAAGGGCAGAGACCACAGACGTACTCTGCACTCCATGGCCACCTGAGCTCTTATATGCCTTTCCTCCATTTCCTTTGCTTTCTAGGGTGCTCCGGAAACTGCTGGAGGAGCGGGCGGAATTGATTCTGGTCGCTCCTCGCTGGCCTCGGAGACATTGGTGTGCCGATTTGATGTCCCTCTCTGTCATTCCCTGTTGGACAATTCCCAATGATCGGATTTACCCCATGCAAGGGATGTTACAGCATCTGGATCCTACTTGGTATCATCTAACACACTTAACAATTTTTTCACTTAGCAACACAGATTCTATGTAACACTAGGCCATCTCTATACTCCCCTGCATGAATGAATTAACAACAAAAAAACAACAAAAAAACCAAATTCAGATTCCTAGGAAATGTGTGGACAATTTTTTGACACTAGGATGAGAAATGGTTTTAGGTTTGCTTTGTTTTGTTTTTTAGCCTCCAAAGTTTATAGAGTTTATAATATCATGACATGGACTCTTCTGGATGCAATTTTTCTCCCTATATGCCTTTGGCAGATAAGATCCCCACTTACAAGGTCATTTCTCTATGAAATGTATTTCTGCCCTTTTTGTCCTGATTGTATTTTGTAATGTACTAATTCTCTTTTCCTTGGAAAAGTTGGAAAAAGCAGGACCTGATCATTTAAAAAAATTCAGAGAAGGAATATTAATTGAAATCATTGTAATACTATTTTAAAAAATAATGCAGTATTATAGGACAGGAATTTCTGAAATAGATTGTCTATCTTTTTCATTTTAACTTTATGATTTAGAATGTAGCAGAAAAATATAGATATTTTACTTCAGTAAAGCATTTCCTCGCATGTAATGAAGTACTGCAATTGCTGTTAGCAATAAACAATTTGAGCCTGAGTTCATGTTCCTAATATTTGGTTAGAGCAGTTGGAATGGGAAATCATAGAACTGCAACAGATTATTTAACTAGTTGAATAGATTTTAAATTTACTGTCACAGTATTTTGAATACATATAAGAACTGTATAGTTGAACATATCCATGTCAACAGTCCAAGTCCCCTATTTTATCATAGCATCTCCCATGTTGAACACTCACCTTTTTATAAAGTCCTCATCAATCAATCATGAACAAAACATATTCTAGGAAAAAAATGAAGAACACTTCATAAAAGAGTTGTGTAGTGTTGAAGCCAAAGGCATTGTTAAACAAATCATGGGCACTAGGTTCTGAGAACTTAGGAAAGCAAAGATTTGGGAAGCTTTGCAGAAGAAGAAAAAAACCAGAAGTGCAAGAATGAAGAAAAAAGTAACATAGGAACTGAAGGACGAAAAAAGTAGTAGCATTAAAATATAAATTTAGAAATTAGAAGGAGATCTATTTTGGATGGTGTTTATTTGTTTTGTGATAGTTGAAACACGACTGAGGGTCAAACTAATGCTAAATAGATCAACCAGTCTTCAGAAACAGAGTTCAGATCCAGCACATTTCAGAGGGATTTTGAAAGACTAACCATTTATTTCTACCCTAAATATTCTGTCTTCACATTGCATTATAATATATACCTGAATTTGTTTATGCAATACTTGCAAAGTATGAAAAATAGCAATTAGAATAAAACAAAATATAAACACAAAACAAATGCCTGCGTTCTTTCCTTCCTTCCACTCACTTACAAGGTCTCTTGTGTTTTGCAGCTGATAATTTTCTATTATTGAAATGTCTGCCATTGTGACTGCGGAGAGAAACATACTTTGGCAGCATTAAATCCTTGCTTTGTGAATAGTAAAGAACAAGAAGTCAAGGTCATGCTTCAGATACAGCATACAAATTACATATGCTGTTCTAAGAATACCATGTAAGTAAAAGTGGAGAATATACACAAAGAAAATATTAAACATCCTCCAAAAGGCACTAGTGTGGCGAGAAAATTACTGAAAGACCAGTTGTGGAATACTTAGATGGTCAACACCTGTCAATCACCAAGCTAGTCCTTGAGATACATGCACCTACATGTGTGTGTATGAGTTTACAGTGTGATGCAGTGCCACAAATAATCTATTCTATACTGTATTTGACAATTCATCTTTTATATTGTATTTTGTGTCTTCTTTCTATCACAATGAACAGCATTTTAGTAATGGAGATTATCTACAGTAAACCAGTCAACTATGACTGCTACTTATTCCTTAAATTTTGTTACCTCAGAAGTGAAATAAGGATGTGAACCAGAGGTGAAATGCTCCAGGTTTGGACCAGCTTTGGTGAGTAGGTAGCGATGGCGGTGGGCAGTTTGGAGAACCTGTAGCAAAAATCCCTGCCCCCGCCCCCCCCATGCCCAGCTGAGCCGCGCGATCATCAGAGCCTTTTTTTTCTTTTAAATGGCTCTGACGAGCCAAGCTCTGACAAGCCAAGCTCTGACGATCCAGCTAAGTTGCCTGCTAATCAGACAACTCAGCTTGGATCGCCAGAGCCATCTAAAAGAAAAAAACTTTTTTCTTTTAAATGGCTCTAACAATCCAAGCTCTGACGATCCCAGCTGAGTTGCCTGCCGATCAGGCAACTCAGCTGGGATCATCAGAGCCTTTTGAAAGCATTTTTTTATATGGTTTTACATGTAAAAACTGGTTTTAAAAGTAAAAAAAAAATTGGCCACGCCCACCCAGTCACATTACCCCACCACCACCACCAAGCCACAGAACTGGTAGTAACAAATTTTAGATTTCACCCCTGATGGGAACGCTAAGGGATGTTACTTTGCATATTATAGCTTTATTATGTAAAAATAATCATTGCAAAAGGGACATGATAATAGACCATAGATAACATTAAAAAAACTTCAAGAGTATGTTGTCATCATCAAAAGACAGACATGTTTTATCAATGAAGTGTGAGTGACTTACTTTACTAGACTTTTGGCTAAATTCCAAAGCTTATGGTCTAATGTATTTTCTTTATTTCATGATGGTTCTGATAAATTTCAAATTACAATATATTTCATTTTACATACTAGCATATCAAGAAGCTAAAAATAGACTTTTACCAAATAAAATTGTGGTGAAACATGATGGGTTGCCTGCAATCCTTTAAATGTTGGATGCAAAATGACATCCAAAAACAGGAGGTAAGCTTACTTGATCACTGTATGGCATGGTAATTTGAATTGCTGAAGTATTTTAACTTCAGAAGGCAAATCACTCTAACCCTTTAAAACTTGCCAGGACTCCTAAATTTATGAGCCATGGTGGCGCCGTGGTTAGAGTGCAGTACTACAGGCTACTTCTGCTGACTGCTGGCTGACTGCAATTTGGCAATTCCAATGTCACCAGGTTCAAGGTTGACTCAGCCTTCCATCCTTCTGAAGTGGGTAAAATGGGGACCCAGATTGTTGGGGCAATATGCTGACTCTGTAAACTGCTTAGAGAGGGCTGTAAAGCACTGTAAAGCAGTATATAACTCTAAGTGCTATTGTTATCTAAAGTTACACTTTCTAGCTATTTTATCACTAGATTTCAATGACACACTTTTGAGGAAGGGTTTTTAAGCGTGGAGATGGGAGCTTTTTACCTCTAAGAAGCTTTTCACTCCCATTCACCTCATTAAAAATCTTTAAAAAACTAAAAAAATAGTTTTAAAGATTGCGACTTCCTAGAATATCACTCTCTTTCAGGTGCCATCATGTTTAGCTTCAAGCAGATTAAAGAGCACATTCCAGCCAGAAGGTTGCCCACCCAATCTGTAGAATTAAAAAAAAATAAAGAATTTAATACATTTGGTAGAGAGAGCTTCCTTTACTTTAAGGAGCAGCTAGGAGATAAACTACTAGTTTTAAAAAATCCATCTACGGAATCCACTCTCTCTGTGTTATCTATCAGCATTGTAGATTGTATGATAAAGCAAATCATGCCATTAGACTTGGTTACCTATCTGACAAAGCACCATCTTTCTCCTACTTTGTCCACCAGCATGTTCAGGCAGAGTGGGTGTGTTCCAGGTCCCTTCTATGAAAAGTTGTGAGACCTAGGAAATGTGCCTTTTCTATCACAGCCTCTGGAACAGGATCGTTCTATTACCTTCTTTCCTGTGATTCCCAAAAGGACTTAAAACCTGGATTTGGTCCCAGGCCTGGAGTTAATGTGTCAGAAAGAGGTCTGTCATGCTTGTTTAATGGTGTGGCCTATCCTTTTCATTTTATTTTATTGATTTATTTTATTTTTTTTTTATTGAAAAAGTTTTACAATAAAAAATTTTTCCCCCTTTTTTCACCCCTCCCCCCTCCCCCATCCTCTCATGCCCCCCAACCTCCCCCCAACCCCACCCCCTCCCTCTCCCACCCACCCCTGACTTCCGCTACACATTCTTAAGAAAGAAAAACAACAAGAATTTATAACAACAAAGAAAACAAATACTATTATATATTCAGTTCTAAGTTAAGAGGAAGAGGAAAGAAAGAAAGAAATTAAAAAAAAAATAAAAAAAATAAAAAAATAAAATAAAATAAAATAAAGTAGTACAAAGAAAGACCCATAAACATAAATATTTGTCTAAGCTTAACAGTATTGTAATAAAAAAAAACACCAGAAAAAATAACCATTATAATATTTAACACAATTTAAAAACAGAGAAAAATAAAAATGAAAGAAACATTACTAACATTACTAATCATATACCATACTCAATCACTCCAAAATTATATAACTTACTTGTTCATATTAAATAATGCCACATATTTTAATCCGAACTACTCCCCCTAATTCAAAAGCCCAGAAATCCCCCCTTCAAAGAAAAAAAAAATAAAGTATATTATAATATAATATAATTATGCATATATTGTTATAATTTTCCATAACTCGAATTACAATCTTCTCTTCTTCCTGATTGAAGTTAGGTCTTCTTTCTTCACCTGTATCCAATTCCAATACTCTTCATCTTCTATCTGCCCCCATCAGTAAAACAAAACATTCCACATGAACCCCCGTGTGACTTTATATAGATAACATCCAACCAAGAAGATAATCACTCCTCTAGGTAGAATCATTCAAACAAACGTGTTCTATTTCAACGAGAAAAAACCCAATGCAGCTCCTTAGAAACAAAAAAATCAAGAAAAAAGAAAAAAAATCCTATAGACTGCATTCCCAGATGTTCTTATAAAAACTGTTTCAAATCCTGCCACCCTTTGTCATTCACTCTTGGTTGTAAGACATTTTCATTTCCATTCTTTGCTCTTGGATGATAAATTCAAAAAAAAAAAACTATGATAGGGTAATCACAAAACGCTACTACTATATAGATAGCATCCAACCACGAAGATATTCATTCCTCTAGGTAGAAACATTCAAACTAGCGTATTCTATTACGACAAAAAGAAACCCAATGCAGCTCCGCCAAACCTTAATGACAGAAAGAATCAAAAAAAGAAGAAAATCCTAGCAACTGCATGCCCAAATGTTCTCATAAAGTTGTTTCAAAACCTGCCACCCTTTCACTCCTTCTGGTTGTTAGATATTCTCCTTTCCATTCTTTCCTCCTGGATGATAAGTTCCAAAAAAAAAACTATGGTAGGATAATCACAGAACGCTGCTACCATTGCAGCCCTCTGTTAAGCTTGCTCAAGATGTTAAATCCAATTCAAAAATAAGAAAAAGAAACTCCAAATCAGGATGAAGACTTTATAATCCTTAAATCCAAATCCATATAAACTTTAGAAAGTTTATAACCAATTTTCACAATTATCCAAGCTTTCTGATAACAGCTGCATCTGATGAAGGACTCTACGACACTCGTTAGTTACCTCTTGAATTTCCTCGTTAAAATCTGGTTCCTGCTGCTCGATATCACCATCCTTTTCTTGCGGAGCGTTGGACCTCTGCTGCTGATCATCTTGAATTATAGTATTTTTTAAATCTTGCTCCAGCAGTACAAGGTCCGGTGCTCCTAGTCTAGGTTCACTGGTGTGGTCCATAATAAAATCCTCAGAGAAACCAGATTGCACTCCTTGTGCTTTTAACATTCTTTGATTCATTCTTTGAGTCTCATCCTTCTGTTTACCTTTTACAAACTCTCTTTCTTGTTTCTTATTCTTGAGGTCTTCCGAAGCTCCCTTAAAAATATTTTTATAAAAATGTTCCGCTTTCTCAATAGTATTCAGACAATATCTCACGCCATAATATCTAAAAATTATGCCAACTGGTAAATCCCATCTAAATGGGATATTACTTTCCTTCAATTCTTTAGTTAAGAAAGCAAATTCTTTCCTTTTCTTTAGAACCTTCGGTGGTAACTCTTTAAAGATATTAATTTGTTCACCTTCTACTTGCGCTCTGGCAGAATAGGACCTTTGTAAGATGTCATCTCTCAACCTTTTATCAGTAAAGTAAACAACAACATCTCTGGATAAATTCCTTTGTTTAGCTACTCGTGAGTTGACTCTGTAAACTTTCTCTATACAACCAAGAATTATCTCATCCTCAAGCTCTAGTAGTTCAGCAAAAACCTTTGCAATAGTTGCTTTTAAATCTCTCTGGTTTTCTTTAATACCTCTTACTCTGATTGCTGAGGCCATAGTTTTAATTTGAAGCATGATAATATCATTCTGTATAGTCTGATTACAAATCTCAGCTTTCACAAACCTTTCTTGTATTTCTTGAATCTGGGAGCCAAATTTACTGCTAATTTCAGTTACTTTCTCCTCCATTTCAATCACCACATTTGAAAGATCTGAAATTACTTTAACAATAGTTTGACTTAATTGGTCATGCTTTCCAGCAGTCAAATCCACAAGATTCTTCTGTGAGTTTTTAATTTTGTCAACTACACTCGATAAAGAAGTTGTTATAAGTTCTTTTAAGTCCCCTTCTGCCAATCCAGACAATTGCACCATCTCAGCTTTGCTCTTCAGCTGGCTCAAGGGGGAGCCCCCCCTTCCTTTAGTCATCTTTATTTTACTTTGAATGGCTTTACTATGCTTTACTTCACTTTGCCATACTTTACTTTAATCCTTCTTTTAAAGAAAAATATCCAGAAAAAAGGAAAAAAATTTTTTTTTTCTTCTTACTTTAAGTGACTCTCCCATAGCAAAGTATTCATTTCAAAGCCTCCATTTTCAATCACTCTGGCATTTTTTCCAATTAAGATCAGTCGCCATCTTAAAAAAACTTTTTTAGAAACTTTCACTTCTCTTCCTCTCCTTCCCCCCTCCTCTCATTCCTCTTCAATAAAAAATTAGTAAAAAAAAAAAAAAAAAATCCATACTTGCTTCATCTTTGCTTCTTTCTTTTTCGGCTTGCTCCATAGACGCTGTGGTGTTGCTTCCAGCGTCTGGCTCCGCTAGTTAACTAACTAGCGGAGGACAGTCTCGTCGCGGAGCCTCTCTGGAGGTATAGAGGGGGCCATCCTTCTGAGCCCTCCCCAGGACAAACGAGACGATCCTGGGGCGACTCAGGGGGCCCAGCCTCACCCCCAGAAGCTCTGCCTGCTCCTCCCGCTGAGGAGCAGGTTGTTCGAGCCGCCTGCCAGCTGTGAGGCGGCTCTATACGCAGCGAGACGCCGGCGGGCATGAAGGAGCCCGCCGACGACGAGGAAGGCGCCACCGGAAGCCCCGATTTATTTTATTTTTATTTGGCTTATATGCCGCCCTCTCTCCCAATGGACTCAGGATAATAAAATAATAATAAAATGCACAAACCACAATACAAAGTTAAAATCTAAAACCTAATACAATTTAAAACCCTTAAAACCCCATCAGTCCAGGTTGGGGAACTTGAATAACCAAGTTTTTAATTTGCGGCGGAAGGTGCGAAGGTCAGGAGTCAACCAGAGCTCCAAAGGGAGTCGATTCCAGAGGGTGGGTGCACCCACAGAGAAGGCTACCCCTGGGGGCCACCAACCAACACTGTCTAGCCGATGGCACCCTGAGCAGGCCCTCTCTATTGGTGCAGACTGGGCAATGGGATGTCGTTGCTGGCTGCAGGTGGTCCGCCAACTATCCTGGGCCTAAGCCATATAGGGCTTTATAGGTCATCACCAGCACCTTGAATCTCACCCGGAGGGCAACCAGTAACCAATGCAAGTCATGCAGGAGGGGTGTAACATGGGAGTCTCTCACAACCCACGCAGTTGCATTTTGCACCAGCTGAAGCCTCTGAGTGGCCCTCAAGGGCAGCCCCATGTAAAGAGTGTTACAGTAGTCAATACGTGAGGTGACTAGCGCATGAGTAACTGTGCATAGGGCATCTCAGTCCAAGTAGGGACGCAACTGGCACACCAGATGAATCTGGGGGTATGCCCCCCTGGTCACAGTCATTATATGATCTTCTAGACTCAACCGTGAGTCCAGAAGGACACCCAAGTTGAGTGTCTATCTACAGGAGATAAAACTTCACCTATAGCCAACAATGGAACCTCTCCTATGA
This sequence comes from Masticophis lateralis, assembly GCA_030761175.1. Lineage (NCBI taxonomy): Eukaryota > Metazoa > Chordata > Lepidosauria > Squamata > Colubridae > Masticophis > Masticophis lateralis. The sequence goes on from JAUDYJ010000006.1 coordinate 68,994,338, forward strand.
ACCAAGATGCCGGTACCCACAGCCACTCGGTCTTGGCAGGGTTGAGTCGAAGTCTGTTCCTACCCATCCAGATCCGTACCATTTCCAGGCACTAGGCCATCATGTCGAGGGCATCACTGGGTTGGTTCAGGGTGGATATGAAGAGCTGAGTATCAACAGCGTACTGATGATACCTCACCCCAAAACCATGGATGATCTCCCCTAGCGGTTTCATATAAATGTTGAACAGAAGGGGTGAGAGAACCGACCCCTGGGGCACCACACAAGTGAGGGGCCTCAAAGTCGATCTCTGCCCCCCTGCCAACACCGCTTGCATTTGATCTGATTTGGGCATAACATTAAGCCTTAATGGACAAGTACATATGTTGTAAATCAACAATAAACCAAAACTATTGCTGATGAACAAATCTGTGAATTTAGATTTAATATGCTTTAATGGTATACTGGATTATAGTTTTTCCTTCTGAGAAATTGTCTTCCTCAACTTGCCCAATAATAGACAAACTGAATATAGAATTAATATGGCTGATAGCATACTTGATAGCATTATTTCAAAACACATTTGTCAGATTGGCTCTAATGAAAAAGGTAAAGATGTTGTACTTAACAGATCTTTTTTGAAATTAAAGTACATATAAAATGGTAATAATTGGATTTGTTTGCTGAAAATATTGTGCATGTTGAAATCTATTATTAGTGTAGTAGTTTGTCCTCATTAGATAAATAATACTTTTCTTAGTGGGTTCTCTGAACAATATCATTTGCTAAGCAGTCAAAAAAGCCTTGATCTTGTGAAAACAAAGGTACTCAAGCCAAGATATTTGAAGCTTATTAATGGGAATATTGAGGGTAGAATTGTGTTTGTGTATTCAGTAGCCAGTTGAAAATGGGTTTGACTGATTGGTCAGATAAGGAAATCTATTCAAAACAGTGTTCTGGGCCTTCATTAGTTGGTGAACTGGTCTCATATTTTAATAAGTATGCTTTTGTTTTGTTTTTGTACTACATCCACAAGAGAAGTAGAAACTATTGTCGTGAGCCCTCCAGAGATCATCCACCAGTGCGACCAATGCCGTCTCCATGCTGTACCCAGGCCTGAAACCCGATTGGTACGGGTCGAAGTAATCCGCTTCATCCAGGGCCAGCGGGATTTTGTGTATATATTTAATTGTTTTACTTTAGAATTATTTTTTGTAAGTCCAGTGGAATGGATATCGATATTAAATTTAAACAATAATCATATTAACAAAATTTATGGTGAAATTAGGGTTGGTGGTTAGTATTTAAATTAGAATTTTGTTTTGTTTATCTTTATTTTTGCTTGCAGCTGTAACGTAATTCATTTCTTTAGATGCCATAGTATTTGGGGGAATCTTTATTTTGATCCTGTTTTACTGGATGTGTTCCAGTAGGTTTTGCAAATACATCTTATAGAGCTTTTGTGGCCATTGGGTTGTTGTGATACATTTTGCTTTGCTAGATAGTAATTATTAGCAATATAATCTATTTTTGTACAACATTGTTAGAACTAAACTATAACATTGTTTGAACTAAACTATACAAAATTAGTATGTTTAAAGCTTCTTGTAGTGTGATTGTTTTTAAAAAGCCAAAAATATTTAAGCACAAGGGATTGTGTTTTTATTGCATTTATTATTATTGAGGTTAAGCAAATGGGTATTGTATTCTTTATATAAAAGCCATGGTGCCATAGTGGTTAGAATGCAGTACTGAAGGCTAATTCTGCTGACTGCTGATGGCAGCAGTTAGCAGTTAGAGTCTCACCAGCTCAAAGTTGACTCAGGCTTCCAAGGTTGGCAAAATAAGGACCCAGATTGTTGGGCGGAGGAGGGGAACAATATGCTTACTCTGTAAACCGTTTAGCAAGGGCTGTATAGCACTGTGAAGTGGTATATAAGTCTTAAGTGTTATTGCTATAGTGCACACAGGATACAAATTATTTTAATTGTCATTCTTTATGTAATAGGTAATCCTAAAATCAAGAGAGAGAGTCATTGATCATATTTGATTTCTTCAAGTTATAAAAAATAGATCTTGGCATGCATCTTGTTAAAACTGGTTAAACATTTTGAAGAAAAAAGGGGGTCTTTGTTGTTACAATTACCACTTGGATTTAGAAGCTTTGCAGACAGTACAGCACATCAATATATCCTTAAGAGATTATATGACAGAATAGGAAATTGTTCCTTTTCTTGAGAAATGATCTACTATGTTCTGAATGCCTTCTAAAACAATTTTCCTTCTCCCCAAGTCATAGCCAGTTAGAGTATTTTGATGCAACTAGCATTCCATTTTCTCTATAACAAATCAGATAGTGAAGTTACATGATTCTTTTGACAGCACCCTGAAATTGAAAGTATAAGAGATTAAAGTAAAACTACATAAGACTGTGCGAGTGCTTCCAAAACGGTGCTTTGGGGCACATAGGAGCATGTGTGAAGCTCCTCTTTTCAAATCATGAAAGCAACTGCGCCTTTTTCAGGCTTTTGCAGTTACTTGGTGAACTGTTCCTAGTCAAAGGAAGTGGTGACATATATCAGCATACCAAAACGGGGCCAAAAAGATTATTTTATGCATACATGGGGGTGGGGGAGGTTTCCATCATCATTTGATGCTTAGTTAAAGAGACTTCAAAGGAGATTAAGAAAACTGTGTGTAATTCTCAGAATTTTCAGTTATGTGATTGTCCCTTTCAATATTGAACCTTGGTAGTCTGTCTTCTTCATCTTTTCGAGTGATACGCTAAGATATAATGATAATTTTTATTTATTTATGAAATTTATATGCTGCTCATCTTGTGGTGCAAGGCAATGCTAAGCAGCTTATTTTTATACTTTATACTTTAAATAATAAAGCAACTTGATTATTGAAATCAGTGGAATCTATTGAATTGTATAATTTAGGATGTTCAGTTGTGGGAACAGAATTTAGAAAAGCGGTTAGGAAGGAGTCTGCTTTTTGAGCTGTATTATATTTAATATTGTAGCACAATGAAAGGGAAAATAGGTTTAAACTATAGTTCTGCACTTCACTATGCAGGAATATTTCAGAAAGACAAAAAGAAAAGGCTTGTCTGATCTATTCTCAAACTCGTCATTTATGATGGATTTTATGATGGATAAAACAACGACATCTCATTTCAAACTAAGAACAAGTTCTATAATTGAGCCTTAATGCTCTAAGCAACAAGGCAAGGATTGCTCAAAGTTAAGCAATCTCAAAATAAAAAAAAAAGAAAAGAAAAAATACAAAATTAAATGGTCCAATTTTGTTGATGATAAGTGTAATGCTGCACATGCTATATAATCAAATTGCTACAATCCTCCTGTGAATACATCAATCTTCTCCAGCCAGATTGCACAGGACAGATGTATTGATGTTCAACTTTTCAAAAGCCATGCTGGCTGAAAGTTTTGGATGTTAAAGTTCAAAACTTTGGTATGTCTGAATAATCTGTTTAAATAGGCTATATTGTTTCTTCAAATATTGTTGGCAATTACATAAGTGATCACTTACATTACATAAATATTTGTCTATAGCATCAAGAAAATATGAAGACTGCCCATATATGGAAGAAATATATAATAGGTTGAATGTATCTTAAGTACCATATATTGTTGTGGCCCCGTCCTCTGAGCCTATCCCATTGGAGGAAGGAAGCTCTGAGCAGAAGGAAGAGGAGCCAGCCAGATCTCCCAGCCCCCCCCCCCCTGGCACCGTCTCGGGGGACAGATCATATATTGAGCAATTTGCAACAAATAAAATGTCTTAATAATATTTGCAATCCAAGACCTTTGCTCTTTAGTTCCATGGATTAATTTCTAAATAAAATAAAACAGTTCCGCAAGAAGAACCAATATGACCTAAGGCTATGAAGTGATGGAAATAGCAGCTATTTAGTAACTCAACTTGAAAATGAGTACAGTGTTATGGGGAATTGAACATTGTGAAATTAGTCATGGTTCTATATTCCAAATGGTTTTATATGCACATTTGTAGACATAATGTCATAAATAAAAATGGTTATGCTGTGTGTGTATGTGTGTGTTACACTTTCTTTACTTCAGTCAGTTTGAATTTAGTCAACTCAACATACTACTAATGTTTACTTTGTGGCAATTTATACAGAATGGTTTTCTGCCTCCATCTAGAATCCCCTCTTCAAAATCTATCAATATCTTTGCTTTTTATTTGGCTATGGAAACCATATTGGAGTTTCTTCAAGTAGAAGTGCACTTAGTTTTATTTGCCTCCTGTGAATGTCAAGAGTTGAAACCCTGAGATTGAAAAGGAAGCCCTGTTCAGAATCCAGAGACCCTATCAAGCAACTAGTGCCTTACATTAGCTTCTGAAAGAACAATGTTTTTAAAAGAATACAATTGGATATTTTTCAACAGTCATAAACCATCTGGGGTTTATGCATATGGAAGAATACAAAGCCATAGTAAAACATATGTCTCTAGGAGAAAGAATAAATAAATAAATAGAATAAGAATAAAAATATTGACAAAATTAATTGACAATTAATAATTAATATTAAGTAGTTATATTAACTGAATGGTTGATAAATAGATTAATTCACTTTTAGAAGCTTTTTTTAACTTTGGAAATCAATATACGCACCGTCTCTTTTGCACTTTACTCTAATTTGGAGGTTAGACAATTCAGAGATTTTGTACCCAAACTGTACGTTTGAGTATGTTAACAACTTTTAAAATTTAGAATGATGAGTTGCAATTATCCTATCTCTAGAGTTTGCTATGAACCAACTAAAGGGTAGACTATAGCATCCTATTGATATTATTTCCGTATCAAAGAAATCCTCACTCAACATTAAATTTAGGAACTTATTAAGCATATCGTTTACCAACAAGGCAATGAGGATCTAGACAGGGGTGTCAAACTTGCGATGATGCGTTGTCATCATGTGATCTATCGCAACTTTTCCCCCCTTTGTTAAACCAAGAGAGGCATGGCCAGTGTGTGACACATCCAGTCCACGGACCACGAGTTTGACACCCCTGACCTAGAGTAATGTGTTTAGATTTTTTAAAAAATCAAATGTGTAGCCCAATGAAAGTATTAATGACCTACAGCAATCCATTATTTCTTAGACTAATTTACATCACAGTTTTCCCAGAAATACATATTTTATTCCATATAAGGTCAACTAAGTTCCTTTGAGACAGAGAATGAATAGAATGATGATTAAATGTGATCAATAAAAAAGGTAAATGATTAAAGCTGCATAAACCTAAATGGCCCAGGTGATCTACTCAATTGCATAATTGAAAATTATAATTTTAAAAGCTACATATATCTCCCCATAGAATGGAATTCATTCATTATCTCCAGTTCAGCTTCTTTGAATTACAGAACAACTATGTATCAACATGGTGAAAACTCATTTTACATTTTATTTATTTATTGATTGATTGATTGATTGGACTTATATACCGCCCTTCTCCTTACGGACTCAGGGTGGTGAACAGCCGAATAAAAACCAGTACATAAAAGTTAAAATATTATAAAAACAGTATAAATTTGGCTGAAAATTTAAAACAGATTAAATAATTAAAAATGAATCAACTCTAAAACTCTAAAAAATTTTAAAATTAGAAGGGATCAGGCTAGCCCGGCAAGCTGAAAAAGATGAGTTTTCAGAGCCCGACGAAAAGTCCGGAGGTCGGAGATCGTTCTCAGTTCTAGAGGAAGATCGTTCCAGAGGGTGGGGGCTGCCACAGAGAAGGCTCTCCCCCTGGGGGTCGCCACCCGGCATTGTCTGGCTGATGGCGCCCTCTCTGTGGGAGCGAACGGCCGGTGGGACACAATTGGTGGTAGAAGGCGGTCCCGTAAGTACCCTAGTCCTAAGCCATGGAGTGCTTTAAAGGTGATTACCAACACCTTGAAATGCACCCAGAAGTCCACCGGCAACCAATGCAGCTCATGCAGGAGAGGTGTCACATGGGAGCGCCCCGTCGCTCCCATAATCCCCCACGCGGCCACATTCTGTACCAGTTGGAGCCTCCAGGTGCACCCCAAGGGGAGCCCCATGTAGAGAGCATTGCAGTAGTCCAGGCGAGACGTGACGAGCGCCTGAGTGACTGTGTGTAAGGAGTCCCGATCTAGAAAGGGCCGCAACTGGCGTATCAGGCGAACCTGATAGAAAGCCCCCCTGGCCACAGCTGTCGTATGATCCTCTAAGGACAGCCGTGGGTCCAGGAGGACGCCCAAGTTGCACACCCTTTCCATGGGGGCTGATGATTCACCCCCAATAACCAGCGATGGAGTCAGCTGGCTATATCGGGACGCCGGCAGCCACAGCCACTCGGTCCTGGAGGGGTTGAGTCGAAGCCTGTTTCTCCCCATCCAGACCCGCACGGCTTCAAGGCACTGGGACATCACTTCCACGGCATCGTTGGGGTGGTCTGGGGTGGAGATGTACAGCTGAGTATCATCAGTGTACTGATGGAACTCCACCCCAAAACCACGGATGATCTCACCCAGCGGCTTTACATAAATGTTGAACAGGAGGGGCGAGAGGACCGACCCTTGTGGCACCCCACACACTAGGTGCCTCGGGGTCGACTGCTGCCCCCCTGTCAACACAGATTGCGACCGGTCGGAGAGGTGGGAGGAGAACCACCGTAAAACAGTGCCCCCCACCCCCAATCCCTCCAACCAGCACAACATGATACCATGGTCGATGGTATCAAAAGCCACTGAGAGGTCTAACAACACCAGGATAGAGAAGCACCCCCTACCCCGGGCCCTCCAGAGATCATCCACCAGCGTGACCAATGCCGTTTCGGTGCTGTATCCAGACCTGAAGCCGGACTGGAGTGGGTCTAAATAGACAGCTTCATCCAGTTACCGGGGAATCTGCCACGCCATCACACTCTCAACAACCTTCGCTAGAAAGGGAAGGTTGGAGACTGGACGATAATTAACCAAAACAGCTGGGTCCAGGGAGGGCTTCTTGAGGAGGAGCCTCACCACCGCCTCCTTCAAGGCGGCCGGTAGGGCACCCTCACTCAAAGAAGCATTTATAATCTCCTGGAGCCAGCCTCATGTAACCTCCCGGGAGGCCAGCACCAACCAGGAGGGACACAGGTCCAATAAACATGTGGTTGCGTTCAGTCTTCCCAGAATCCTGTCCACGTCCTCGGGAGCCACAGGATTGAACTCAGCCCAGATAACACTCTCAAGACCTGCCTCAGTCACCTCACCCGAACTAACCCAGTCAGCGGCCAAATCATCCCGAATCTGAGTTATTTTATCATCCAGATATTGAACAACGTCCTCAGCACGTCCCTGCAAGGGATCCTCCCGCGCTCCCAGATGGAGGAGGGAGCGGGTCACCCTAAACAGGGCGGCTGGGCGATTATCTGATGACGCGATAAGAGCGGTAAAATAATTAGATTTCGCCACTTTTATCACCACTATGTAAGTCTTAATATGAGCTCTTACTAGTGTCCAGTCAGATTCAGAGCGACTGGCCCTCCAACCGCTCTCTAGGTGTCTTTTCTGGCGCTTCATCTCCCTCAGCTCCTCGGTAAACCAAGGAGATAAGTGAGTTCGGTGCCGGGTCAGAGGCCGCAAAGGCATGACACGATCCAAGGCCCCACCGGCCGCCCTATCCCAGGCGGCCACCAGGTCCTCAGCCAAGTCACGTGTCAGTGTCTCAGGAAATGGCCCAAGCTCCATCTGGAACCTATCAGGATCCATCGGTTCTGCCTCCCTGCGGTGAGGTGCAGCGGTCAGAAAGTCAAGTTGAAGGAGCGAGTGGTCAGTCCATGACAAGGGTTCCACTCCTATATCCCCAGTGTCAAGACCACTCAACCACTGACCAGAGACAAAAACTAGATCCAGGGTGTGTCCACCAATGTGAGTCGGGCCCTTAATTACCTGGGTCAGGTCCATGGCCATCATGGAAGCCATGAACTCCTGGGCTATCTCAGATGTTTCACCGATGGATGGCAGATTGAAATCCCCCATGACCATAAGCCTGGGGGTATCAACTGCCACCTCGGCTATAACATTGAGAAGCTCGGGCAGGGTCGTTGCCACGTGGCAGGGAGCCAGGTACATGACTAACAGACCCATCTGCCCACCACGACCCCACCTCACAAAGATGGACTCACACCCGGCTATCTGAGGTACAGTGGCCTCCCTCGGACCCAGACCTTCCTTAATAATGACCGCTACTCCCCCACCCCTACCAGTCCATCAAAAACACGGTCTATAAATCTTGCTGTTACACCACAACCTGTTCTTATTTGCCACCCATTCTCACTTCATTGTAATCCTAGCCTGGTTTTCCATTGTTTTGTTTTTATTAACTGAAAATAATAAATGTTTCCAGGAGCTAGCTATTGCAGGATGAATGAATGTGAAGCACAAATTAGAAAGGTGGAAGTGTGGTAGGCAGGCAATCTCTGCAACTGAAAAATAAAGCCCAGGAGAATTGCACACTTAGGCTAGTTTCCCAAGGTTACAAAATAGGCCATATTTTCTGATGCTTTCCATGTGCCAAGTGTTAGCACAATGCAACTGCCAGCCAGATTTGGGGGGAAGGGGAGTACGTTAGAAATCAATGGAGAATTTGTTTTATTTATGTGGAAAGAAAAGGTCATCTGTAATGTAACAATTAGCTTTATCCTGAGTCTGCAGTTCTAAACTACTGACAAGAAATTAAATCCCACTAAATCAGTGAGGCACCTGCCTCTAATTATGATTAAACTGGTGTAGTGACATTAGTCCTTGTGTGAGTGATGGGCAAGCTACCCTCAGTTCAAATAGGAGCTGGTTCAATATTTGCATGCATTTTGGAATAATCGCAAAACAAACTCAGTTTTCTGGCATGTTGTACCACCAATTTCATACTGAAGAAACTACTTGTATTTTATTGGTTATAAAGAAATTATAATATTAACTATCCTCTTTTTGCAAAACTGTATCAATGAATAGAAACATGAAGGGGCTTTAGATTAGTAAATGACTAAAAACTAATCAGAAGCAAATAATGATGCTTTTCAGCAAAATTAGTAGTTTGCTTTGTCGCTAATTATTATTTTTTGCTAAAAAAATAATACAGTTGTGCTGGTTGTGATATCTTCTGTACTGAAAGGAGACAAAAATGTGAAATGGAGCAAAATGCTATGGAAACTCTTCCTCTTTATGGTGGATTTTAATTAATCTAGAGTTTTGTAATGTTTGCTACTATATTCAAGAGATTGTTATATTTGTTAATTAACATTTTCCACACAGGACATAAATCATACATCCAAATACACACACATACACACACACACACAGAGAGAGAGAGAGAGAGAGAGAGAATAAAATATTCATGTAGTTAGCATATTCAACAATTTAAAAACCATTCCCAATTGGTTTCATTCATCTTTACATGCTAGTAATAAAAAGTTGATTTCAATGTTTGGACCAGAATTCATAATACACAGAAAAGTGGGTTGGGATTATCGGATTGAATCCAAACCATCTGGATGGTGCCAGGTTGTGAAAGGTTGTTCCAGAACTATTCATCAATTAATCTTAAAAGAATACTTCTTCAAAATCAAAGAAATGGCATTCTGGAGGATTTGTTTCCCCATAGGTACATCAGATGTGGAGGAGAGTTTTATCAGATAGACAAAAGCTTGTGAATAATAGAAGTATCTTAAAATTGAAATTCATCATGACTCTCTAGGACCCTCCAGCTTGTCAAAATGGATGATGAGGACAATCACAAGGAAGCTATGATAGATTTCATAGTTCAGCTGAAATTACAGAGATTGTTCACCTGTAAGCCACACACTTGTAGAAGCTTTGAGAGCTGGATTCAAATGCCTTTTAATTTATATGATTCATTTGGGTATCAGTGGCCTCATTTTCCATTTACATTCTAACCTAAATGTTTGCTAAATACTGATTCTGTTAGGGTATCATGCTTCCTCAGTCTCTGATTTTGGTTGGAATCAATAGTTTTTATAACCCTCAGATGTATACTAGAGAGCATGCTTTGACAGATGAATTGTATTTAGTACTGGCACAGAGTTTATAATTTAATTTTACCCATTGATTAAATGAAGGGGCAATAATGTACTGGAGAAGCTGGGGAATGATAATGCTAACAGTTGCTCTAGTTTTCAATAATAGATATTTGTGCCATTGACAATACAACACACAGATTAAGTGCATTGCAATAGCCAAATCATGTAATAAAGACATATGTAATTATTGACAAATAAGACTAGTTCTGCAAATAACATTGTTGGAAGAAAAATCCAGGTCCAGTTCCAAGCTGGGAGAAAGGCAGTGGAAAGAAAATGGAGACTGGTTGGAAAGAAATATCCTGTTATTGGTGAACAGAACCAACAAATACACAGCATGCAGTTCTGGGACAAAATGACAAAATGGAGTTGACAGTGGGTGTGTTTTTATACCTTCTTGATTCCTATGGGGTCCTGTAGGGGTCATGGCTGGCTCTATAGGCAAAAGAGGAAATGCAAATCCTAGATGCTAATCTTGTCAATCTTTCGCTTGCTTAATTGTGTTGCTTATCTGGAGTCTCTGACCCAATCTTTCTGAATGGATTACCAAATCCACATTTCTAAAAGCTGGCCTCCTCAGTTTCTGCCTGGGGCAGAAACAGAGGCTGGTTTCTGCCTCCCTTAAAAATTTTCCCCATTTTTCCTTTAGGGGAAATACTCTATCCTGCCTTTTTAATATTCCCCCAAATATTTCATTCTCTAGGAGGGCGGGTGGGTCCTGACTTTCTACATCATGAAGTAGTAGCTCACTGTGCAAAAGCATCCCTTTACACAGTTGTAGACTTTGAATCCCTGACACTTGATAGTCAAAGAATACTCCCAGATTGAGAAATTGCTTTTTCAGGAAAAATGCAATCATATCCAAAGCAAGTGGAAGCCCATCTCCTATCGACTAACAACACTTCCTTATTTTATGGATTTAATTTCAGTGTATTTTCAGTGTAATATCCAGATCAATATTGAATTTACATGGTTACCAGTTGCTCTCTTGGAATTGGATAAAGAACAACAGAGGATGAAATTCCACACTAATAGCATATTGATGACAACTTCTCCAAAAACATTGGATTTTTCCCATAGCAATTTCATGTAGATGTTAAACAGGCCTAGTCCCAACATCATGTCCAAAAGCATTCCATGGTCAATGTTACTGAAAGCCCTAAGAACATTTTTAAGGCTGCACACATCCATCTATTTTTCCCTGTTATCCATCAAAGTAACCAAAGCAATTTCAGAATCACA